>OZ010676.1:427039-2827039 GCA_963932185.1 Troglohyphantes excavatus | reverse complement strand
TCATCTGACCATGGTTTTAAAATAACGAGGTGCATGTATGAATGTGTGTATGAATGTGTGTGTGTGTGTGTATGTGTTCCCGGGTCTTTCCTTCTAGATGGACCCCGAACCGTCGCCAATAGCCCACTGTGCAGCTCTAGTGCGACGTTAATTAACAAAACCAAACCAACCTTCGAGATAGGCCCCGAACCGTCGCCAATTTCCCACTATGAAGCTCTAGTGCGACGTTAATCACCAACCATCCCCGACATTTAAAGCAATCAAGTGCGTGGACTGTTTTTAGAACACCTTGCTTTGGGATATCTAATTACTATATTTTGACCTACAAGGTCACATATCGCTCCATTGTGACGGATAACCTTCCATGACGTCATTCGAACTATTGTTTGTCGAAGTACCCCATAAAAGAGTCATATCCATCAGTTGAATCTTGTGTTGGGTGTGGAAATCCACTCTTTCCATCAGGGATACTCAATGTTTGACGCAATGGGACACACTTTTTGCAAAGACACTCTCTCTCCAGCTACTGCATTTATTTCAGCGATTCTTTGGGATGCACTTCATACTCAGGCCCCTCCCCCCTCCCCCCCTAATTAATATTTTTTAAAGTAGACATATTCGAAATTTTACATATTCATTAAAAAAAAGAATTTGAACTTTTTAGATAATTTGGCAATTTTGTTTAAAATATAGTTTTTGTTTTATCATTCGGCAATTGAGGAGCTTATTATCAAAAGGGAACGTTTTCCTGGCTTGACTTCAGCAGCCGTAGCAAACCGAAGGTCACGAGCGACCATTGTCGGCGATGAAATTCAAGCGATTCACTTCTATTGTCCCATTTCCACATTTAGAAGTGAATCGCTTGAATTTCGTCGCCAAGTAGCATTCATTACGGCTGCTGTATATCAGCCAGGAAAACTTTCTCTTTTGAAAATAAGCTCGTCTATTCTTTTTAGATAGATTTCGATATTGAAATGGAAGGTTGTGGCTCGGAATCAAAGACAAATTAAATTATTATTAGTGAATGAACTTTAACATGCGAAATAATTCGTTGAATGTCTGATTTGAAGAATTACTGAATTTTTAGAACTTAATTAGAATTTTCAGTCGTCAAATTGTTCTCGGGGAAAATGGTGTTAGTCGGATTCTGTGGATTTGTACCACTTGACAACCATCCACAGTGTGGATGGTTGTCAAATGTGGTACAAATCTTGGATGGATTTCAAAATTTAATGGATTAAAATTATTGAAGGACTAAATGCAAATGTTAAGGTTTTATGCAAAAAATTAAAAACTTTTTTTTTAAAAAAATGCAGTTTTTTGTTTCAAAATTCCTTATAAAATTTTAAATTTCACAATCTTGATGAAGGTTTTAAGCTGACATTTTTTGCTGGGACAATCGACAAAGTGGAAAAATAATTTTAGCTAATCGCGTTGGTGTTTGCACCTTCCAGGCTTTTTAAACATCAAATGGGTGCAAAGACCGATTTACGGCAGGGCATTCAGGATCACTTGCCAGGGCCACCATTTTAAAATAAAATAATTAAAAAAAGTCCAAACTAACTTTTATTTTAAATCAATAGTTTTTTATTTAATTTTTATTCAAAACTTCTACTATTTTATCCAATTAAAAAATCCCTTTCATGTTTCCTGCATATTTATGATGCATGTCATCTTTCGAATAACTTTCATCCAAGGGAATGTCCTTTGGATCACTTGCAAAATTCAATTCATAACTAAGACCATAAATAAACTGTTGATAGTGTTCACTAATTGCATCTGGCTTTGCCGTCTACGCATACACTTTTCCAAATTCTCTAATATAGTCATTTGTATTCATTATGGATATGCTATAAAATAAGTAGACCATACCCATTTGTCTCCACTCAACGACAGCTGAAAGGGAAGAAAGTACAGAATGAGAAGCGTATGAAGAAACTGTTGAAGTACTGCCCCATTAACGTTAATTGCATTCATAGAAGAAAAAACAATTTTAGTAATTTTTAAAATATATCGAGTACACACTTTAATAAAGTTGATTGATTATGTTATTTTGCGTTGTGTGCTTTTACATACATTTAGCCGTTTATTTTAAGGTACGTCGGGGGGCCCCTAAATGTTCTTTCGCCCCCTGGGCCTCTAAACTTATAAGTCGGTCTGTGGATACCAGCCAAGTTGTACATGTCCACAAAATCCGAATAACACCATTTTCCATTACTAGGCAGCTATATATATATATATATATAGCTGCCTAGCTATATATATATATATATATATATATATATATATATATATATATATATATATATATATATATATATATATATATATATATATATATATATATACTTAAATTTTTTGTAAACAAAGTAATAAAAAATATATATGAGATTGTTTTTTCATATATTTTGAGGCTCTATGTGTTGCATATGTCATCTAATTTGTATTTCAGAAAGAATTATGTATTTATTCGCAATAATTTATTATAAAAATGGTTCTATTTTTTTATATTTAAAATTGCAACAACTAAACTCCAAAAGTAGATTTTTCTTTACAAATTTGAAAAAATATCACTAATTACAAAATCCATATATTATAATTTTTTTGTTAACTGTCGTGTCACATAAGTAGAAATATAGTAGTAATAAAATATATGAGCCCTCTAGTTTCAAAACCAGATATAACACTTTTTTTTGATTTTCAGATTATGACATTTATTTTTTAGTTTTCCTACAGGTATATTAGTAGGCGAAGTCATAACATTCCAAAAAGCAGCCAGATAATATTCATTATTCTTTTTACGGTGTGAAAGTGCAATTGGTTGCAAAACCAGATAAGTAAAGAAATCAGTATCAAAGGCACAGATAGATCAAGATTCGCCTAGGCTACTGTGCGCCAATGGAAGCGCAGTATTCAGTTGCAAAACCAGATAGATCCCATAGCGTGGGTGTAAAACCAGATAGATCCAAAAGGGGACAAAATTATATATCAAAGTAATATTTATACAGAGTTAAAATTTAATTAAGACCCGTGTCTATCTAATTAATTCGTTAAGATGAAATTCTTCTATAAATAATGCAATTAATTATTTTTTTATTTTTTTGAAAAATTTGTCAAAAGAGATCTATCTGGTTTTGAAACTTGTGGGCTCATATGTCCAACGCCTTACACTCCCCCATTAATGGGTTGTCCAATAATAAGTTGATTATCATTCCACTTAACATTATAGTCAAAAGGCGAGTTGTGAATCTTAACTGCTCTCATCTTGGAACTCTGTTTTGGGGCTTAAACCAGAGAGTTGTAATATTAAATAGAGAGCGCCTTCAATACCAGACTCTCGTAAGGTCGCGGTGTCAACATTGAAAAAGAAAAACTCACATCACGTGGTTATAGCGCTGCCACATTTGGCGTTCAGACATCTGCAGGAGTTCCAAATTTGGCGCACTTTCTTCTCTTTTGGTGATAAGGAGTTCTGTCCGTATTCAACTTCTTAACATATTTGTACGTATATACTTATTTTCAAACAATATGCGCTAAATATTTCCTCTTCATTAACGAAACGAAAATATTTTATTTGTGTTCAATACTCGAAGAAGCGAAACTCTTTATATTTCTCGGGTTTTATTGTTCATATTTTCTTATTGAAGTATACAAAATAATAATTGAAAGAACTTCGCTTATAGTAATTTTTTTTACATAAAAACGTAATGCAATTATTTCAAAACTACAAAGTAGGAAAAATCTCCTTAATATATCTGTTAAACTCCCTTAAATTGTGCCACTCGTTCAAAAAAAACTATATTTAAATACAAAATTAAACACAAAACCATATCACAATACTTCGATCTCGTTTAGTTCTGAAAGTCGCCAAGGCATGAATGAATTGGCATTTCCACATATCACGTGGTTTCAATGATGGACACACGGAAATCAGCATTTTTATTCCTCTATTTATATCATTAGTCTATGGCTTAAACCACTTGGCAACCCATTCGCCCAAATGAAACTAAAAATGAATTAACAGACTTGATGATACTACAATAACGTCAGAGTTTTAAAAAAACGAAGAAAGCCTTTTCGGCCACATAACTCATATTTCTCGTAATCCTTTTCATGTGGTATGTGAGATAAGCTTATGGAATTTCAAATATTAAAAGAACACGAGGTCAGTGGTTAAAACGCGAACAACAAAGAAAAGAGGTTATAAAAGTAACGGATAATCAAATACCTCGTAGATGTGTGTTAAGAAGAAAATTTGCACCGAAACAACTTTCGCTCTCCTTTCTGACACAATTCCAAATTCTCGGTTTCTTTTTCTCTCTCGTTTCAGTCATGTTTTTAGAAGTGGATGACACATCTGTTAGAAGTTCGAATAAGAACTCGTTTTGAGTAAAGTAACAGAGAAAAGACATGAATCAAAAACAATCATGACTTGTGAGAAAAGACAATGCAAATTATAAGAAGACAATTGAATACATTCAAAATGTGTTTTGTCCAAAATGTTTGAAAACTATATTATTACAACATTGAATACGCCTCCGCATTTCCAATCGAAATAAACTATTTTATTTATTCAAAACACATTTTATCCCATTTAAATTAACTTTCGAAGATTCTAATTTGTACATGAGTCAATATATTTAGGAAACTTTATTTGCGTTTTCCACGAATCACTTTAAGTCCATTCTACACGGACTTGATTAACGCGCACTGCAATTTGCAGAAGTTTCTGTGATTGGTGCGTGCAAACAGGGCCGTCAGGGTTGTGCGGGAGGTCTATACTCCCAATAATTTTCCAAGTCTGCATATTCGGCATTTTACATATTCATTTTAAGAAAAATTCGAACCTTTTGGCAATTTTGTTTAAAATATAAAGATATTGTTTTCATAATTCGGCAATTAATTTTTTTTAAATAGATTTCTATATTCAAAAGCAATTTAAATGGAAGGTTATGGCTCAGGAATTGAAGACTAGTTAAAATATTATTAGTAAAGGAATTAGGAAAATTACTGAAATTTTAGAACTTCGTTCATCAGAAGTTTCAGTCGTCAAATTGTTGTCGTCGCCCCCCCCCCCTCCCAATAGCATTCCTCAAGCCACGGCCCTGCATACAAACTACGTGATTTGAATGCACCAATCACAGAGGCTTTTTCAAAATGCAACGCGCGTTAATTACTTTCATAAAGAATGGGCCTATATGTGACAAAACACGACTTGAATGTTTTCACCTATATATATAAATAGAAATTCCACGTACAAGTAAATGTGGTACAAATAAAATGTAATTAATGGAAGAAAAAGAATTGACGCAAAAAGTAAATGCGGTAATCGTATTTGCGTTATATGTGGGCCAAGTACGTAAAAGTTGACGAGGACGGTTGCTTTATTCCTATTAATTTACACTGCAAACCGCAGTTTAACAAAAAATCCTAAAACAGGGAAATTTGAAAAGGTTAGTGGATGAGCATGTTACCTCTCTCAGTATGTAAAACTGCTAACACTCCAACTTTTCTTTTGTGGCCCACTTTTCAAAGTAAACGCTCAAAATCGGAGCGAAGAACACAAAAGAATAACCATAATTTTTTATTGCCAATGGTTTTTAGTAGTAAAACTACAATGTTAGTGTAATACATTTAATATATTAATGTTTTTAATTAGGTGAAAGTAAAATGAATATAAATGACTAGCTGTAATTTTAAAAATCACGAATTTTACATTTGTTGACCGATTGCTGGGAGTTCCCTGTTTTAACTCGACCTTCCAGCATTTCGTCTGATTGTCTATAACCGTGTGTGTTTGGTGGCTACACATTTACAACCTAACGCGCGTTGCTCGATTTTCTTCAAACTTGACATGAATGCTGCTTGAAGTCATTAAAATCGATGTTTTTTTGGTCGCGAGGGCTATTGTTTCCAGAACTATTAACGTAACTTCCATATTGAACAAAAGAAGAATATTTACATTTCAAAACTTATTTAATTATTTAATCAGACAAGGTTTGTATGTCTATCTGACTGTCCATCTCTCTGTATATATATATACCTTATTTTTGTAATGGATAAAGGAAGCATGAAAAGCTGGGAACAACTGGGTTATACAAATAAACAGTTCCTTGTTCTTTAAAAGAAAGAAAAGTAACAGGATTTAAAGCTTTTGTTTGAAGCATCTGGATGTCATTTGGAAGGTGACAGGAACTTCACCAAACCTCGAAAGATTCACTAATTCCTATTGACTGTAAAATATCACTAAACATTAGTTGGGAGTTAATGAACATTTTACAATCCCAAGGGCTTCAGGATGCGATCTCGTACATCCTGTGTCACAGCAGCCTAGTCCTCGATCTACTCCAATCACTGCCTGTCGTAACGTAATAATCCCCCCCCCCTTTGTTGATTCCTTTTAGGTGAAAGGAGAAATATGTATTAAAAAAAACATGTATAGTTGTCTTTTAAATATTTTATTTTTGTAGTTTATATTAAATAAATAGGGTAGAGGGTTAAATGCAACCGGGTTATTTTTGTTTTATTTTAAACTGTTACTGTGCAATACATATAAGGAATGCAGAAACATAAATGAGCACACATTATTTTGGGATACTTAGCTACAAGAACTTGGAATTCGATTTTCTCAACCATCTACTACTGATTTTCTACATTTTTTAAAAACATTTTTTTTGTTTTTCAATGCCAGCTGGCGGCACTTGCCCTGTTTCTCCGGAGTAAGTGCAACGACGGACCTCAAAATCCCATAGGCTGCACACAAATAATAATGGGTTTATACCTTGTTATTCCCTGAATTTTACTGATTTTTCCTGTTTTTGTTTTGTACTTTTATCTCAAACTAATCGGGAGCTACACACTTTTTTGTGAACAGCGGGGCCATTGAAAAAATGAGAATATTAATGTGGTTGTACCATCGGGGGAAAAAAACGAACCACCTATTATTTTTCGGCCAGTATTTATTGTAGGGCTAAACTTAATATACTATTTTATAGGGAATAAAAAGTTTGCATAGGGGACTTTCTTCATATTAAAATCCGCACCACATTTAAAATTTCCAATAACAGCACAGCACCCAATTTTGACTTAATATTTAGAATCTACGAAAAAATTTATCGTTGGGTATAAATTGGCAAGTCATTCGGTCATTTTTTTGTAATTATGAGTATCAAAAGTTTAGAACTCGTAATGTTAAATGAATATTTTAAACTTTTAATCATATATCCCGAAATAAAGATTTTAATAAGCTGATATTTTTATCTGTGTTACTTCTAAACGACCCAAACAAAATACACTGACTTTCATTACTTTTATAAATATTTAAATTAGGATATTAATATTAAAAAAAATATGAATAGCAACCATGCTATATTTTGATAGAAATTGGTTCAGTAAAACGTTTTGTATGTATATGGAAAATTTCGTGGTATTCCTCCTTGTATTTTTTTTGCTATTTTGAAATTTCCATCAATTTGATCATGTTAGGGCCCAAATTTTAAAATCGACAGTTCTTAAAAGATATCTTTGACAATTTTGTTGTTTGGCAGCGCTGTGAAAGTGTTGACATAAAATGCTTAATTCTTATCAATATTTCGTGGGGTTAAAAACTTGTGGATGTCTATAGGCAAATTATGTAAACTCGAAAATAATACTTAATAATAATGAATTAAAAGAAATACAAAGTTTCTTTGTGCGGTGCCAAAGAGCATTTCTACAAAAAAAAGTTTACTTATTTTTCTATAGGCTTCTACACACGCACTAACACATGACAGCCTAAACCATAGGACCCAACCACCCGACGATCGGGTAGTTGGGTCTGGCGAACCATCCTACTTCGAAATTTCTGTCTTTCTAAATCATTTAAACTCTTTTCTTTCTACATCTTTCATCTGTAATTATCACTGCACATAAAACTACACCTACTTTCTAATGTTTAAATATCAACAGAGCCATTATGAAAGTTACTACGCACCAAAAGCACTTCTTCTACACTGGTCGGGTTGTCGTAAATCACGGTTTGGTCGGAACATGTGTAGGAAAGGTGTCGGTGCGTGTGTAGGGGCCTTAATTTAAACTTGACGGTTAGAACCATTTACTATTGTGTAGCATCTTTTAATCCCACCGGCTATAAATTCAGTAATTAATAATAATGAAGTAAAATGTCTGTTTTTGGATCGCAAAACGCTTACTTCCTCTGCATATAAAAGGTTGAAAATTTATATATAAGCACTATTCATCATCAAGATATACGCCTACAGCTCGAATTTGTAAAGTTCCGCTCTGTTTTTCAAATGATTTTAACAATTTTAGAAATATTTCATTAAGAAACATTTTAAAAAAATATACCCAAGGCCTATGTCGTTTCTTTGCAGCTTAGATGATAGCGCACTGGCCTTTATGACGTGGGTTCAAGTCCCGCCAGGAGCAATTCAGTATTTTTATCTGTAAGCTTTAACAGGTGTCCCAGCAACACGGGGCCAAAAAAACAGTTGTAATTATTTTTCTGATATTCCAGAAAAAGTTTAACAATTTTAAGTTAATTTGTTAAACTTTTTTGTTAACAAATTAACTTGCAAATTATTATTCAATAGTCTAAACTGGACATTTGAATTTGTGCCACGAAATATATTTCTATACAATATATAAATCAAGGATAATTGAGTAGATCAGAAGAAAAACAGATTATATTAAATTTTAACTAATTTTAGAAAATTACGAAACAATCGTCAGACGATGTAACGCAAGTCCGACCGCGAAAGGAAGAACCTCGACTGTTGCCAAAACTTTCTACCAGCGTCCTTCATTTCGTAATCCGAATATTACTTTGTTCAATATAGAGGTAGCTCCTCAAATGCAAGCTATACGTATTATTTAATATATCCGCATATAACTGTAGGAAATTAACGAAAATTTAAATCTAGATTATGTCTGTGTTATCAAAAGTAGGTGTTGCTATTGAAAATTTTAAAGTTGGGGCGTATTTTAATATGAAAGCAGCCCCATATGCAAATGTTTTGTATATCATTGTGTAGTATACTTTATTCCCTACAAAACGATATATTAAGTTTAGCCTTAGGATAAAAAGCGGTCAAAAAATAAGAGCTGGTTTGTTTTTTTCCGCGACTGTACATCAGTTGCACATGGTTGACACATGTTTTCATTTAGTTTTTTTTATAAGATTTTAGGAACAATTTTCAATTCTTTCGCAGTCTAGGAAGCACTTTACATGAAATTTGTATATTAATATATTTTTTTTAAAACCTTGATTTTTCTTTTTTATTAGGTTATTTAAATAAACAAACTTCTAATCAAAACTTATACCTAGCATCACCAGGAATAACAACCTTGTTTTTAAGCCAAGTAAAAGTTGAAACCTGTGTTGTTATAAACATGGTTTCACTTGCCCCACGTACAAAAATGACGGTGCAAATGTAATCACTGCTGTCAATGCTCAACAATTAGTTCAATTCCAAAATAAGGTGCTTAATTACAAAACTACACATTAAACTTGATAAGAATATAAAGTTTTGATATGCTAGGTAGTAGGAAAAATATATAACAAAGTGACAAACTTTCAAAAACGAACTTCCATTGAGCGGTAAAATGTAAGCACTTTTTAAAGTTAAAAAAAATCTACCATCAAGATTTTTGCCAGATTTTTTGGTGAACATCAAAAGTAAAGACTCCAATATTGTATACCTAGTGTTTTTTTAAGAAAAATATCAATGTTTTTGAGAAAAAAAGAACGTGCCGGAGCTAAACTTTCTCTGTGGCTGTACTTATCCCATTTGGTTATAATTTTTAAAATAAATATTCAGTTTATTTCAAATTGATTACAAAATTTATTATTCATATGTGTAGACCTTCCGAAACAAAGATTAAAAATGACTTTGAAAGGACCTTTGCTTTAGTTAACATCGAAAAACGTAAAAGATCACAAGTCTAGATTTATCTTTAGAAATGGAAGATAAGTTATTTAAACAGCTCGTTTAGCATCTTCCAGATAATATGTTTTTGAAATACTTATCAGAATGTTTGAACATATATCATAAAAGTAAATAAAAAATTTATACGGAATCATTTTAAAACGGTTTGTTTAGAAAATGTTTTGTTAGAACATTTGTTTTGTTAAAACGTTTGTTTTGTTAAAACATTTGTTTAGTTAAAACGTTTGTTTAGTTAAAACGTTTGCTTTGTTAAAATGTTTGGTTTTTAAAATATTTTTATTAGGAAACATATTATTATTAAATGACCCATTTTATTTGGGCACGCTTTCAAAACTTTTCATATTTTCCTTTAAAAATGTGTTGGCTACACTGCTCGTCAAACTGGAGTGGTCTTTATTCTGTTATGCAATAATAATGCATTGGGATAATGTTTTTTTTAAGTTTGGACTTTTTGGGACTTCACTTTTTCAGTTACCAACTTTATTTGCGAGTTTTGAAAAATTGAGAATGAATACCAAATTCATAATTAACCCACGGGAATATGCATTTACATTTCAATCAGGGCCGTCCTTATTGGTGTGCGACAGGTACCTTCGCACAGGGATCCGAGTTATGAGCGGGGTTCCGCGCAGACAAGGAACACTTGATTTTTTTTAAAAAAAAATTCTATAAACGTTTTTGGATGTGAAACGTTTTTTAAATCACCTACGTAGGGTATCAAGGTAGAAACACCATGCTATGCTTTTGGGGTGATCCATTCCGACACTACAACTCCTTGGCAAATATCGCGATCGGTTTAAAAGGAAATTAAGCGCCGATGCGTGGGTGGGGGCCAGTTGCATCAGATAAACCAGCTTGTTTATCTTTCTTTTGTTGCCAACCTATCTAATCATGTTCGCGTTTAATGTATTTTTAATACGATTTTTATATAATTTATTATAATTTAATATTTTTTAATACGATTTTTATATAATTTATTATAATTTAATATTTTTTAATACGATTTTTATATAATTTATTATAATTTAATATTTTTTAATACGATTTTTATATAATTTATTATAATTTAATATTTTTTTAATACGATTTTTATATAATTTATTATAATTTAATATTTTTTAATACGATTTTTATATAATTTATTATAATTTAATATTTTTTAATAAATTTTAAATATATATTATTAAGTACAAATATAAACATAATTTGATTTAATTTTTTATTTAATTTAACACAATTTTTTCGCAAACATTACGAAATGATGAATTATTAAGTTTATGACGAACTAATTTCGTTATAGACTATTGGTGACACGAAATCTTATTTAAGAACATTTCTAATTCAAAAATTATATTCGAATACGAGTTATCAATTTTAAACGGAATAGACCACACATTATACAAAATATTCGCAATTCAACGCGATTAGTGTATTTCATTACGCAAAATATTATCGAATTTTAAAAACCAGCATTAACAGATTTCCCGTGAACGCAAAACTAGAATTGGCAAGCAGCTAGCTCACCGAGTATTAAAAGAGTTAACAACAATAAATAAAACAACGAAAATTAAAATTATAATGATAACAATGGTTATTCGATAGTTAAAATTTGTTATTCATTCTATAATTCCTAAATATAAACTGCCACTGTAAAATACATATTATTTAATGTTAAAAAATATATATGTTAGTCTAACGTGTAATATGTGGATGTAATAAAGATTATTTATAGTTTGTATTATGTGGAAATCGAAATTTGAAAACATTAATTCCGAATTTATGTATTAAAAAATTTAATTCCTGCCCTGATATTTGCTTCAGAGACTATAGTTTCAATATTATAAGTACTTAACATTAAACCATTGAAAAAATATCGTCAATTATTCTTTAAAATTAACAGTTTTAGGTGAGGAATGAACAGTTTTTAGAACGTAATTTATTGTAAAGTCAATTTTATAAAATACAAAATACTTACGGAAAATATTGAAAATGTATGTGTTTGATATTTTAAGCGTTAATTTTATAATGTTTCTCAATAATAAAAGATAATAAAATGTTTTGGAAAATGGTGGTTGATTCATATGCTTTTAAACGATAGCAATAAACTTTTCAATATTGTTATCAATGAACAACTGTTAGGGTATTTATAAAGCCGATAAACTATCATTAGAAGCTAATCAGGACTTGTAAAAGCAATAATTTCGTTTATTGTAAAAAAAGGAAAGGGATCCTTTGTAAAAGAAATGTTTCTTCATCTCATTTTCAAACATGCACGGATGAAAGCAATTATGAGAATTCAATTTGGCAACATTGTATCATACCATTTATGTAGTTGCGAAGAATCGTTTGGGGGCTATTCCTTCCAGGAAAAAAAGAGCACCGAGCTGTTCGAAAAGAGCACTCAAAGCACTGCCACTGTGTCCGGATAGAGGAGTCGAACCGTCGAACACAGCTGATCAAGTCGGTGACGTCACGATCCACGTGACTCCCCCTTCCTGCTCCCTTTCTCCTCTACCTCTACACGCATTGGGCACAGCGTCAAAAGAGGGAGGGGCATACGATTCTGGAAACAGAAATATTACCGATTTCCGAATTTATCAGCAGCAAACGCAGCAGGCATAGATTTATAACAAAAATTTGAAAGGGGTCCGGACCCCAATCGAAATTAATTTAAACAAATAGTTTTCATTAAGTACAAGTGTTTTCATGAATATTAGGTCATTAATTATTTAATTAAATCAATAACATGTGTAGTTAGGGGGACACGGTACAATCTAATTTTTTTATATTGAATCAAAGTTTTAATGTATATTATTTAAATTTATATTAGAAAACAATATTTCACACAAAAATTCCATAACTTTTTTTTCAAAATTTAAACTTTTTCAATTTTTTAAATACAAAGTTTAAAA
This sequence comes from Troglohyphantes excavatus, assembly GCA_963932185.1. Classification (NCBI taxonomy): domain Eukaryota; kingdom Metazoa; phylum Arthropoda; class Arachnida; order Araneae; family Linyphiidae; genus Troglohyphantes; species Troglohyphantes excavatus. The sequence goes on along the minus strand of OZ010676.1, from coordinate 2,814,180 downwards.
AAAAATTATATATTTTCACCAAAAAATTTTTCTCGGGTGATTTGAACTATAATACATAAAATTAACGTTAAAATGTTGTGTATTAGATACATGCAGGGACGACTTAAGGAATTTTTTTTACAAAGAAAACGTGATTTGGTGCCCCATTTATGTAAATAATTTTGTTTAATGTTAGTTTTTTGTGTGTGCTCCGTTTATGCAAATCGTTTTGTTGTCTGCCAATTTGTAACTTGGGTCATTTCTTAACATTGGACTTCATTAACATCTAACTTCATAAACTAAAAAAAAACTGCATTGGGTTATGTTTGGGTGAATAGCCAGCGTAAGTCTAATGAGAATGAGCCGATCTAAAATCTAATCTTCTTCATTCAACAGCACAACCTCGACCACCGGCTTTTGCCTCAAAGAGCGCTATAAAAATTTGCATAATACAAATGCTTCACGCACGAAAATAAATCCTTTGAAATTTCCTCAGAGGAAAAGTACACGGCGTACAACAAACGCAGACTAATGGCTCGTTCGAACAGGTTCAATAAAAGGTATAAAAAATTTTAACTTGGGGAAAATCACTGGTCTGCAGAACAAGTGCGATTTTCATACAATAAAATAGAACTAAAGCTATATAACCTCAATAAAGGAATATAGTTAGAAAAAAAAGTAATAAACGTATCTCAAAGTAATTAATTTAATTATAATAAATAATTTATTTAAAAATATAAACTTAAAAAAATGTCCAATGTTGACAACATATTTTCGATCTGACTTCAGTAGCAGACTATGTATCTGTTTAATGCTCTAAACAATTTGGAAATCTACGTTTATTACTTTCTGAGAAAAAGGGGTCTGATTTTCCATGGAAAAAGTTAATTCCTAGTACACGGTACGACCGATGTTTAATGACAATTGGTAAGGGATAAAAATTATATTTCGGAGATCCTGACTGATGATGTACAGGACACTGGCATGATTTATGGTAACCCTAACACGTTCGACTGCTCGAAGGATTGCTTCTAAGCATCATAATCGACTGCTGGAATGGGGTACCATCTACAAATTTACAAACCCAGACCCGTGCCCACTTTACCCACTCCCCGAGGGGAGCGAGCTCAGGTAAAAACCCATGAGTGTTTTGACGGCACGGGTCGGGAAAAAGGGGGTACCATCTGCTATCCTTAGTATTCGAAGATAGTAGGCCGGAGACCACAATTGTTTGGGGCTATAAATCGACGAAGGAGTCTATGACATTAGCGCATGGTACGTGCGTGCGCTTAAAACTGTTGGAGAGATTGCGCCACCACCTTGGCGGCAATTTTCAGAATCGCGCCAAGTCGTACCGTGTACTAGGAATCTACCGATTCATTTTGTTTAACACTAAATATATTGAACAGAAGGCATTGACAAAATGCTAATATTTTTAATATTAGTTTAAACAAATAGACCCCCAAAGAAAATGAACACACAACTGAAAATTAAATCTGAAGGCTGGCTATTAGATCAATCATAAAAAGTACTAGACATCTATTTAATCGCATTTTTAGTTTAATAATGTGCAAATATAACAGAATTCTCAATTCCTACTAAAATTTTAAAAAAAGACCGAAGACCGACTTTTCCAGGTTTTCATACATTGAAAAATGTAACTGATTTTTTTCCACATTAATTATTGAACTCTATAAAAAATAATTCTATGTAAATGAGTTTAACACAGTTAGAAAATCCAGAAATCAGCATTTTTAGAAAACTATATTTGCATAACGAAAAACAAACCTAGTGTTATGATAGTGACAGGAATATGACGGGAAACATTTAAAATTATTAAAAAAAAATCCTAGAAATTTTGAAAAAATAATTTATTTGACATTTCCTGACTTTTTATGTTTTAAAAGTGTATGGTAACCCTGGATAAAATCAGTCGTTTAGATTCACCATAATTTCCAAACACTATTAATTGAAGCAATAATTTAAAAAAAAAATGCATAGAACACGGGCCCAAATTGGCCTTTCTCCCCAACAGCTCATGGAAAGAGAAAATTTTTTTTTAAAGAACCTCATAAAAGTGATAACGGCATAAAGATACCATAAATTGAAATGCAAAAAAGTAATATTCAAATTATATTCTCTCGGCTAAAATCTTATAATCACATATGGCATCTACACTTTTTTTTTCTGAGGGCACAAATTGTGAGGCATCACACGGGTCAATTTCGCTTTTTCTTCTTCGAACTTCAGCCACATCTTTGTACCGACGATTTCCGTATTGTTGCGCAAAATGTAATCCAGGGCAGCAGTCTTCAAGTCCCTGTCCTGGTGCATGTCGGCCAACAGCAAGACCAGGAGTGCGCTGGAGTCACAAAGCCCAGACTCGAGGATTTTGGAACATCTCCGCTTGAGACACACCAGAGAGTACTTGCCTGCAGCTGCGTACAGCTCGGTGTCTGAAAAGTCAGCAACCTCTGAAAAGTATCCCCTTCCGGTTTGGTTAAATAACGTCGCACTAGAGCTGCACAGTGGGCTATTGGTGACGGTTCGGGGTATCTCAAAGACCCTCAAAACACTTTCTAGTATTTTTTTTAATGAAGCTGGCAACCCTCTGATCGCAAGATCACTACTTTTTTACTTTTCTTTGCCAAGTCCATCGCATGGCCTCGAACTAGCAATCCTCTGATTACCAGCTGAATGCCTTTATCCACTGGGCAACTGGAGACCCCGGAAATGCACGGGAATATTGCCTCGTATATTTGATGGTTCAAAAATACGAGGCACATAAATGAATAGGTAGATACGATTAAATCGTATTAACTAAAATAAATATGATTATAAATCGGATTTAAAACATATTTTATATATTTTTCTTAAAATTACTCTTTGGCCGGCGCGGTGGTGATCTTGTGATTGGAGGGTTACCAGTTCGCTACTAAATTACAAAAGTTGCCTGAAATTATCTTCATTTATCACAGTCTTGTATACTGGACTGGTACACGTTAAATTAGTCGTGGTCCAATATCTTGACACCTATTGAGGTTGCATCGATTGCCAGTTCAGGTTTTGTCCTCGTCATCAGACCATGGTTCAAAAATACGATGCCGTATTCCCTGGTCTTCTTTCAAGATAGACCCCGAACCGTTGCCAATATCCCACAGTGCACCTATCTATTGCGACCTTAATTAACCACACATAAATTCGCATTAAAGCTCCACAGTTTTCTATTGGCGACGGTTCGGGGCCTGTTTCGAAGGAAAGACCCGTGAACACTGCCTAGTATTTTAAAACCATGGTCAGATGACGAGGACAACATCTGAGCTGGCACCTGACGCAACCTGAAAAGATTTCAGGACCATTGTACACCGATCGGATTTAATCTGCACCAGTCCCGTACACACGCCGTCGGAAATTGAAAAAAATTCCAGACGACTTTTATAATTTAGCTGCGAATATGGCAACCCTCCGATTAGGAAATCGCTACATCTGAACTATTGTCAAGTCCTCATGCCGATTCGAACTTCTCTAATTGCTAGCCTGATGCTGTATCTCAAAGCCACTGGGCCAACTAACTTGCATGTTTAGTCTGATTGTGTTCCAATGTCCCATAGACGTAGGAAATAGGGGATCTGGGGGAGAGGTCTTCCCCTAAGAAATATTTTAAAGGAGCTCAGCCCCCCCCCTAACATTTCACTATTTTTTTTTTGCCTATCCAATTATCAAATTTTACTTTTCTTGTATTCGATATTCACTATCTCATGGACAATTATATAAATTTTATATTAATACCTGTACAAGTGGGGTCCGGTGGGCTAGGCTAGTCCATACCACATATTCAGCCAAGGGGACCCGGCTTTGAGTTCAACTTGCATTTTCCTTTACGAAGACCTTCACGGAGGCTCTCATGAATTTTCACATTTGGAGGCTCTCATGAACCACCAGTGGTTCAAGGACCATGGGTAAAATATATCAATGTATATAAAGATATCAATGTATGTCAAAATATGTGATACCCATACGAATTTCCTCCAGTCAGCATCTCATAGGATTTAAGGACTTAGGAGCATCTCATAGGCCCATCCACCTTTTACTTACTTAAGATCCTCTATGTTAAAAATATGGGAAGGCAAAGACGCACACGGACATCGCCCTATTAACACTATCTGACGCAAATTTCGACCCAGAACCATTACTTTAAAAAAAAATTATACCGATAAAAAAAGCAAAAAAGTGAAAGGTGACAATTTATTCTTTGCAAACAATCAATAAAAGTGAATGCGAATTTAATCTTCTAAAAGTTCCACTAGATGGCAGCACCACAAGTTATAGTAGCGTGCATGGTGTAGCACACAGCTTCTTTCATGTGCGGTATAGTTTTTAATTTTAGGATGTAGATGGCAGCATTAAAAATATTGTTGAATACAAAATGCTTAGTTTAATGTTTAGAAAACAGATGGCAGCAGAATCTTCATACAAATTTAACTTATTATATGACTAATAGATGGCGGCAGGAGCGATTAATTCAAATAATCTCGATCAAATACAGACTCTAGTTCATCATCATCATCAACATACTTCTCAGCTGACTTAGTATATTAAGTCGTTTTAGATAATTTTTGTTTACACTAAAGATAGTGAACAAAATAAATTGACACAAGGCTGATATTTAAAATAGTAATTTAAACAGACAGAACACAAAGAAAATGAACACAACAGAAAATTAAGTATGATGACCTGTTTCCTGAATTATGTCAATGATCATAAAAATTATTTTTCATATCTACATAATTCTATTTTTAATTTTTAGTTTAATATGTGCAAAGATAACAGGGTTGTTGATTTTGCAGGTTTTCCTAAAAACTTTTTATTTTCGATGTTTTTGACTCCCTTTATCACTTCAGCTGACACTTCCCAATTCAGAAAGTATTAATTAATCCTTTTTTGGCAGCGCATGTGTCGAATTAATTTCCCAGTTGAGGGGTTAAATATTTTTTTTGCGCTGCCATCAGCATAAAATAAGCTATCAAATGGTTTTGGAACAGTGAACGGTTTAAAATAAATTTTAATTTAAAAAAGATCGTTCTTATAGGAAGCTTGCGAAATGTTGTGGTACTTTCGCAAAAATGACACCCATTTAAGCTTAGTTTCATATTTTGAAATATACTTTCTAGCTTTAAAAAGAAAGATCATAGGACACATCAAAAGTTTGGTTTGGGGGATATTTTTTTTAAAGGTTGTATATTCGAATGAGAAGGTTTAGAGAAATACGTAAAATTACATTTTAAACATCGTAGCGGGTCCTATGATATATTTGGCTGGATCCGACCCGGTGATTGCACCGGACCATCGTATATGGCCAGTCCGCCTCTGGGGTAGCTCGAATTTGGACTATTTAGCCCCGGCATCGCTCAGATGGGCAATTGGCGAGCGCCACATATATAATATAGTAACTATGGTGAAAGCAAATAATTTATCTTCTGGGTACAATTCTTTCTCCAAATACTGAAGCTAAAAAAAAATCAAGAAAATAAAATTACTTCTAGTACTTCATGGAATATGAATTACCAAAACTGTTTAACAATTTTGAGATACACTCTACAATCAACTCTTGAAAATAGCGAGCAGATAAATTTTCAATTTTACGAATCACAAATGTCTTGAACTCAGTCTCTCTGTACATATGCTTATCTAGGAACCATTTAGTTTGCATGCGAGAATGAAATAATTTAGAATAAAATATTCCGTATAACGTGGCCAAAATCAGTTTTGAAATGTCTCTCAACCCTGCAATGCCCAAATATTTTTCTTCCTGAAAAAAATGTACTCAAAATACCTTCTATAGAACTGAAAATATATTACAATAGTATTCAACAACCAAACATTGGCACCTATGACCTCAAACGGGTTTGCATCTCATGAGGAGTGATAAAATTACTCATTTACACATTTAAAGCCTTATTCAAATCATTCATCTTGTACTATGACAGACTTAAATATTTTTTAGCCAAGACTTTAACCTAACGTTTTTATTGGGCGAGGTTTAGAAAATAATGTACGCACCGCAACCTATTCCAATGTGGAGTCACAAACCAAATGCTTTTTCTGACATGCGATAAGATTTGATGTCCGAAAATCGCACTAAATATGGTCAGGAGTTTGAGGACCAGAAGAAATGTTGTTCAATTAAGGCATGGTTTGATTAACGTCGTACTAGAACTGCACAATGGGCTATTAGCGATGGCCAGTTCACCATAGGTTTGTTTTAACCATTCTTGTACGACATTTCCTGGTTTGGGTTTCCCGAGATATGCAGTCCAGGCAGGGACCGACTTACTAGCTTAGGGGCCCAGGGCAAAAGAACATTAGGGGGCCCCTCGACGTAATTCAAAATAAAACTGCTAAATTTAAAATTTATGAACAAGCACACAATACAAAATGACGTAATCAGTCAGCTTGAATGCAAATATAAATATTTTTTTTTAAACTACTAATTTTCTTCTTTTGAGAATTTGAATTAACGTTAATGATCAATACTACAACAGAGTTTTTTCATACGTTTCTAGTTCTGTTCTTTCTTCCTTTTCAGCTTTTTTTTTTAGTTGAGCCAGATTAGTATGTTCTACCCATTTTATAGCTAGCAAATCCGTAATGATTACAATATTAGAAAATTTGGTATAGGAAAAAGTATCCGTAAACGACAAATTTACGTGCGATTAGTAAACACAGCTTGTTTATGGTCTTGGACCCTGGTCATTAATTTAATTTTACTAGTGATCCAAAGCGCATACCTTTGAAAAACGCGATGCAAAAGGTGACATACATCATGAACGTGCTGAATTGTGAAATTGATTTAATTGGGTAAATTAATATAAGTTTTGCAAACAATTAAAGATTGATTTTTTTTAAAAAAAATTTAAAATTTTGATGAAAATAAATTTGATTTTTAAAATTTCGTTTGTAAATTTATTTTTTAACTTTTTTACATATATTTAGCATTAAATTATTTTTGGGGGCCCCTTTAAAATGGGGGCCCTGGGCAAGTGCCCCGAATGCCCTCCCGTAAATCAGTCTCTGAGTGCAGGGTTAATCATAATGTTGCCAACACAATTGATACCGAATTTGTGGAATGAAACATACCGGAATTTGATTAAGACAATTATGGTGGGATCGAGAATGCAAAAGAAATTAGCTATTCCCAAAACTGCTTAAAAATATTTTGCTAATCTATATTAAATAGCAATTTTTTTAAGCTTTACTAAGCACGAAAATATTCTACTTAAAAATAAATTCGTGTTAGGATTGTTTTAGCCGGTTTCTTAAAAAAAAAAATTAAGAAATCTATGTTTCCTAATAAAACATCGCATAAAAATATTCTTTGAATTAACTTTGTACACACAGCTGCAGTGTGCTTATTGACGCGCGTACGCGACACCCTGGACGGTTGTAACCTGCATTTTAACTAGGGTTTATTTTGTCCGATTTAGGTAATAATCCTCGATTTGGCTCAAACTGGTTAGTTTATTAGAATAGCATTGAGTATGGAGATTAATTTGCTTTATATTAAAAAGGGTAGTTTAGAATTCCTTTTTCGAACTCGTACTGCCTTGGACCATTTCTACAATTTGATTAGAAAATGAAAGCTTTAAACCAAGTTAGATAAAATATTCTTTATTATCATGGAGTAAAAATATATTAAACTTCTAAAGACAATTGTACAAAATACAAGTTGTAAAATGACATTTCAAAAATGTTAGCTTTACACCTACAATCATAAATAATTTTAGAAAATGCCACTTCAAGAATTTGGTTAAAATAATGCATATAGAATAATTTCAAATTCTCTTTAGGAATTAGCACGTCTAATGTTCATATACAATATAAAGTTGCATAATGAAAATAAATTTGTTCACAGATGCTTTAGAGCGTATTAATTTCTACAAATTGCACGTTTATAGTCATACTGCAGACTGTACACAAAAAATCACGCAAAATATTTCAATAGACAAACATACATTATGCAACCAAGACCACCATTTTGCCATAAAAGCTTCAATCTAAATTATTGCACATAAAATGGAAGCTTACAATTTAAAAATATTTTAAATTTAAGCAAAATGCATTAACATACAGAAAATAAGCGACGTTAAAAAAAATTTAAACGTACACTCGTCACACTTAAAATTTTAATTTTTGGATACCCAACAGCAATAGTTTTAGTCCATTAATTACCATTGAAATATTTTTAAAGCTAGGATTTCAAACCAATCGATTCTCATTCTTTAATTAAAATCTAATATTTTGTTCAATCTCAAAAGTAAATGTGCGCAAGTATTTTTATAATGCACAAATTGGTGTCTTCCATTGTTTAAGTAGATCAGCCATTTCTTCCAATACCATAGTCCATCACATAAGATTAATATATACAACTTATTCCAATACACAGTTGAATTGAAGTTACAAGTAAAAAAAAAAAAAAGATTTTTCTCAAGTTAGCGTGACACTTCAAATGAAACTTCTCTTAAATTATTTTCTTCATACTTCTTATTTGATCGTCCAAAAACATCAGTCATTCCTCAAATGGCTATACGTGATAATTTCCTCAAATACTTTTGAAAGTTGCTTCTGCAGGATCTATACAAGGTATTCAAAGCTTAAGTACCCAGAGTTTGAACGCTTGACAGTCACCTGTACGGTTCGAAGAGTTAGAACTTAGCGCTTGACAGTTGTCTGTACGATTCAAAGATGGCTTTGCCTTCGCCGGGCAATCTCAGATTCTTCCCTGTAGCTGGATAAGCTATTCTTTGAACCGTAGATCTGCATTCTCAGATTCCTTCCACCGGTTTCTTCGTCCGAATCTAGATTCGGATCGTAGGCCTTGTTGCCGAATCCATTCGGGTTCAAGGCTCCGTTCTGCTTGGAGAAGATCTTGTCGACGCGCCTGGCGTCGCCGTTCTTGGAACGACTTCCGCGATGGTTCTTGCCGTTGAAGTCGTTCTTGGCACCAAGAGTCTCCATGCGACTGCTGCTGCCCATCACATTGTTGCGACGGAGCTCCAGGGCCCGGAGGGTCTCGCGGCTCCGTCCGATGCGATTCAGCCCGTTCAAGACAGGGGTGGCTGAAAATTAAAAATTCAATGAATACAGGTAGTAACAGTGCCAGCCGAAACACTTTCAGAAATAACTCACTTTTGAGAATTATGCGATTCTCAAGGTTGATTTCGTTATCTTTGGCAATCGTTTCGTCATTGAATCGCGTGACTTGACGAAACAAGAATCCTCAAATTTTGAACGAAGTCATTTACTCGGATTCCTTTTCAACCCTTTTCTGGGTCATCAGCTCATGTTTTGTTCTTGTATTTATATTTATATTGTCAGAATTCATTAGCGTCGTCTAGTGTTCCTAGTGATATTGTTTGTAACCATCGTGTAACCCTGCTAACTCTACAGGAATCCACAAAATAACCTTTCTGTTGATAGTTAATAAAAAAACTGACCTTTAAAAACCGGGAACAAAATACTAAACAACCAACTTTGACCTACATGTTTAAGCAATGATACATTTCCATACAGTATGCAAGTATAAAATGTGAACAAAATTTTCATATTAAATTATATTAAATATTAAAGCAAAATTCACTTTTACCAAGAAATGACCTTTTTTCGCTAATTATTCAATTATCAGAATATTTGATTATGCGGATGGTGTCTGGTCTTGATTGATCCGGATAATTGGAGTTCTACTGTACAAGTAGTCATTGTGATATTACTATACTGTTAAAACACTTCTACAGAGCTCATTAAATATTAACAGAAGGGAAAATCTTACCTATGTTACCATGCTCTGCATCATGAAGATTAATATTCATAAAACGTTTTCTAAAAGCAACATCTAGTGTGCCGATTCTATTCCTTTGATTCTTCCTTTTTTCCAAATTCTGAATGGTCTTCCTCCTGGCCAATCTGTCCCCATACAAGGACTCTTCGCTCTTCTCATCGTCATCGATTCCTCGAAGCCTCTGCAGTTGCCGAGCGATCTGGACAGCATTCTTATCGATGAAAGCATCGTCACTGATGTCATCCACCTTCTGGTTGAAACAGGACAGCTCGATCGATGCCATGATATGCGATAGAGTTCCGAACCTGTGAAACAGCATAGCGACAAACTGGATGACCAAGATTAGAGCAAAGAAGACAGCAAAGACGAGCCCAATAGGCTCCAGCTCGAGGTACTCTTTGTCAATTCGGACTTCGCTGGTTTCTGGATTATAAGTTATGTTTGTTCTGACTCCCAGTGGCCAGTCTAGATGCAGCTGGTCTTTGTTCAGTTGCAGAAGAAATACTATCAGGATGAATAAGGCGTTGAACATGAAAAATGCAAAAACAACTTTGTTTCGCAGTTCTTTTAGTTCGGAGGCAACTCTGGCTTGGTGTTCTTTGTTTTGCTCGATGGGGTACAGATATTTATCGATGAGGTCTTTCCAGAAACCAATTTCAGCTACAGGTAGGTACTCTACCTCTCCTCGCTTTAATTCTTTATCTTCTATCCAGTAAGGGTTTATCAAATCGTCTCGTTCTTGTTTAGGCTCTGAAAAAGAAAGAAACTCAGAAAATAAGTGCATCAGAAAATAAGCTTTTCATATAGTAGTTTAAACTTTAAAAGGTTATATATAAAAAAAATTCATTTTTTTATTATTGCTATATGCGGCATTTTGCGATTTCCACTTGGTGCCAAAATCTGATATCACCAGCTAATTAAACAAAACATGCAACCAAATGTCATAAGGCTCCATCGTAGAGTCTTAAGCAAACAATTTATTTTATTGCTCTCTCGAGTGCTAGGGTTCTTTACACTTTCAGCGACGATATGCTGAATTGATAAAATGCAAGAAAATTTTGATCAAAACCTTTTAGATACTAGACGCATGAAAAAAACACCTAATTTCCTAGTAACAGTTTACTTTACACTTATAAATCCAATACACATTTTACAAGGACTAATCTTCGATATTAGGGTTTACAAAAAAAAAATCTATAGCGATTGTTTAATTGCTTCTTCACTTGCAATTTTTATTAAGGTAAGATGTCCATTTCTAATCTTTTACCGATGGCGATAGTGTGGAGGTTTAGGGTTATATTTTATTTATCAATTGATAAGTTACTATATGTAATTTTTTCCCTAAAATATTGAGGTGGCAAATGCAGTATGTTCTCGATAATCCCTCTACCATTTACTCGGAGAAACGGGACATATGGTAAGCCTACAATAGGTCAATTTTTATATGGGGGAATAGGATAGGATAGAGCTTCTTATGGCTTGTATCGCCCCTGTCCTTTAAAGTGACAACTCAAAATGCTCTCGGAAAATTGCGCAAACTGTTTTCGAAGAGAATTACGCGGTCGACAATTAAAAGCGATATATTTGCACTCGTCTGTTCCATTTTTCAAAGGTAAAACACTTTTGGCGATTGGTAGGTATTTCTAGAGCACATTACTTCAGGTAACACAAAACAAGTTACTTTTGCGTTATGTCACTTTTGAAGCAAGAGTGATATGAACGAGCTTATTTGACGCCATAAGTAGAGCAAATATTCCAAACTTATTCGTGGGAGGATTCGTGGGAAAACACGAACAACTTTTCCCGAATGCGTTGACTCCTGTACATATTCCAGTTTTTGCACGTTAATTTCAATGACATATAATAAAATAATTTAGTTAGATAGAAAATTCGTTGAATTCAGTAATGCAATAATCTGCTTGAAATTTGAAATTTTTTTTATTATGGTAGAATTTTTAATATTTGCTCTACAAATGTAAACCACCTTGACTAACTTCAAAGTCCGCGCGTACTTTTCCTTGCAAGAGAGACCTAAAATGAATAGGAAACGTTCACTTCGTATATAAGCCTCTATTCGACGACAATCGCGTATAATGTAGATTAATGGAGGTCACCGACATGAATGCAAAATGTAATTACACCAATTAATTAGGCTAATTTTTGTAGTTGACCCCAGAAATAGTATATTATTAAGGAGAGTATTAACCTTTTGAAGTCAATGCGACAGTTTTTTGCAATGATTTTTAGATTTTCTCTTGAAACAAATGTAGATATTTTATTTCATATTTTTGGTGGACAGTATTACGTTACTTTCTTTTTGAAATAGAATTACTTAAAATAAAAGCATTTTCAAAAGAGTTTTGTAGCATGAAATGTAGAAAGAAAACATGCTCCCTAAATAAAGCTACTTACAAGATTAAAGTTCTTAATGTACGATCTTATAATTTATAATTTTATAAAAAAATTTTACATAGAATAGTTTTACATTCACTGAAACAGGATTGTACGCCGAAGAAATACTTTTCAAGAAATGTCATTTTTAATTAAATAGGAACGAAAAAAATTAGTTTTGGCAACTAAAAACTACATTAAAAAAATTTAATACGAGCTCAAAATTCTGCTTTAGTGAATGTATATATTGCACTATTCTTTATATGAAATTATAAAGTGATACATTGAAAACTTTAATCTTTTAAGTAGATTTTATTTAGGAAGTATTTTTTCTTGCTTCATTGCATAATATAAAACTTTTGAAAATACTTATATTTTTAGTAATTACTGTATCAAAAAGTAGCATATTCTCCACCAAATATGAAATTAAAGTATTAACCCTTTGCACTCCGAGCAATTTTTAACCTCACCTTTCAGCAACAGTTATTTTTACTATGATCTACCAGCTACTCCGGGAGTATTCACAATGGTACAATTACGAGGCAATAAATCAAAGTATAATATGCTCTGGATGATAAATATTGATATGTGTAAACATAGACACATTTTTACAGGTTTAGTGGAAGACGATTGATACATCTCCCTATTTTCTAGATGTCGCCGCTGCAGCGACAACGGAGTTGCCAGCTTATATGTCGGCTTTGCTACAACAGGAAAGTGCAAAGGTTAATTATATGTTTTAAGAGCCAATCTAAAATTCATGGAGAAAAAAAACAGTCTTCAAGAAGGTTTTTACTCGCCTTAAGATGGGATATTTGTATCGGGGACAAAAGCGGAACTATTTACATACCTAGTCCTTCACTAGATGGTGCTTCAGAACCAGAGTCAAAATCGGCCTCGTCGTCATTCTCATTAACCACAGAGAGTCCAGCTTCAGATGGCGCACGCACCGATCCCCGTCCAACCACAGAAGTCTTCCGGCTGCGAAAGGGAATCGCATGCGACAGCTCCAACTGACGCTCCAGAGAAGTGATTTTCTTATTCATCTGCTCCAACTGATCTCCAATCTTCATCAGGTGAAGTTTATCTTCATTCGACTTGGGATAAGTGCAGAGCATGCAGGTGAACAAGTTCGCCAGGCTCAAAACTATGCTGCCTTCCTCATTATCTTTGTTCCCTATGCCCAAGAACGAAAGCAGGTCTGGATCGCGCTTCTTCTTGATCAACTCTTCCTGTTCTTTTCTTTCTTCCTCGAGTTCCTTCCTGGTCTTTTTAGTCTGGACTTCTCTTGTTCCCCAAGTGACGACATTGAGATTGACGAGGGAGTAAATTATAAGGAGGAGGTACATAGATGGAATGCTGAGGAAATAAAGCAATCCCGGGAGGACGCACCAAAACTCTTGCGGGTGAAGTAAGGCTGCTATGAAAAAACTGCCCGATAATGCTATGAGAAATATGGATGATGGGGATCCCACGCCGTCTTCAGTTAGCTGGATGGACGTACCAACTAGTACGGCCATCATTAGTAAGGCGTAAGCTGCACTCATCACCTGAGCCACCATAATCTGGAAAACGCAAGAGAAAATAAGGAAAAGGCAAAAGAAAACAACAATTCTTAATTTTTAAATTTTTATTATTTTAAAGTTTCACACTATGTTTAAGTTCATTCTCCGGTTACCCATTATTTACTAGTTTAAATTATAAAAGTTTTCGCATTGGTTACATGTATAATCTCCATATCGTAGAATTTAGATTTTTAATTTGAATGTTTGAATTTTAAAGGTTTTTTTTAATAAATACAATTTCATTAAAAGGGAGGAATTATTTCAGGAAGGTCAAACATTTAATTTTTTTTAAATAGTTTGGTTGATAAAACAAGGAAACATTAGGATAATCTTGTGTTAAACAAGTTTTAAAACAGGAAATCTTTTGCTAGTTCCTTTCTTTCAACAAGTAGGAAGTTTTAAAGAACCTTAATAGTAAAATGTTATTAACTATCGATAAAATTAAAGTTAGCCATATAATACGACGCAACAGTATAAAACCGGTCGATCTTCAGGGGTAGTCTAAACAAAGCAAACATGGCCAGTTTCAAATGATATTTGACAAATGCATCCACAACTTATTAAAAAGCATTCTAACGCAAATGTTAAAATTAGTCCTTCAAACTGAAATGACTGAAGACTAGACTATTGTCTAACATAGCATGAATGCCTTACCTGAATATCGTTCTTAAAGATGAAGCACACAATCATAAACAGCAAAATGGGTATGATATTATACGTGAAAGAATTCCAGTTGGAGATCTTGAATGCGGCGACCATTGCCCCCACCAACATGAGGAAGATGGTTCCTGGTCCGAGAACAGTGCCAGTCATCAGCATGCCCTGGTAGATAATGTAGGGCACAGAGATGTTGTCGTTAATGGCCACTGTGGACTTGTAGTCAGAGAGTAGGTCCATGATGTTGGCCATGGTGGATGGAGCCCATCGTCGCCGCTGGGTATAGAACTCTCCAAATCCTTCCGGGCAGTGAGTGTACGCGTCGGATGCCGCGCTGTATTCCACGCGATAACCACGTTGCAAGAGTAGAGTGCAAAGCCAACGGTCTTCACCTATAAGAAACAACGGTTATATCAAGTTACTCGGCACAACATTCGGACTGAACTTGTTGCGTATTTGTGACAATACTAATAAGCCAGAGCCACACTATTGTTCAGCATGGTTCAATAGACATTCGAAAATATCAGATTCCAATGTTTGCTTCCCCTGTTGCAATGAAACACCAGCGACGTAGGCTGCTGTACAGAGGCCCAGCTTTGCCCAATGTTCCTTGGCTCCTTTTACTTGGAGCTGGTAGTCGTTCTCTTCGACCAGCCTTCCAGCCTTTAACATTTAACGATCATTGCCAATAGTGAAGCGGCCACAGTACTCGCCCATGAGCAACCTTGAAACCTATTGGGCTAGGCTGGACTCGAGAGTGTGGGTCTGGCTTTACTATATACGATTCGTAGCATGGGACCGGTTTTGGGAGATTTTAATTCTGCAGATACTAGCTTGCAGTTCTTATCTTTTCTAATTTCGATTAAATTACAAAACACTTCATGCAAAATGAATGTTTCTAAGCAAGAAAGTTTCTTTAAAAACACCGCAGATGGCAGCATAGGAACCAGATTTAGGACTGCAATTGGAAAAGGAATTTTAATGATGTCGCAGTAAAAACTGGTCGTATGAAAAGCTAATAAATGAAACATTGTTTCTGATAAATTGTTCAAAGATAAATGACGATTAGATTTTAGATAAAGGTTGTACCAATATTATTTTCAAATATGGCGTTATTTTATCGTAAGGGAAAAAAATCATTTGAAATATTAATAAAAATTAACAAAAAAAAGTACTTGCCTTGATCATATTGTACGTAATGGCGCGCCTCGTCCGATCTTGTTGTGTACTTCCTCATCACGTTGTCATCCATTAAGGCTTTAGCACGAAACAATGAAAAGCAGCCTGGACTACACAGCACACATCCAATCATGTGCTCAGTTGCTTTTTGTAGCCAGTGGCCAATTGCATACTCGAATTTTTGATACCAAACCATTGGACCTGCAGAAAAGTAGTATTTAAAAAAAGTCGGAAGGAAGTTAATCAAAAGAATGTGTGTTACATTCTTATTATGGAACAGTTGCATCCCAATCCTCTTTTTGAATGAGTGTTCTTTAGCATGTTTTTAGAGTTCTTTTAAGTTTAGTATCGATAATTATAAAAATAAAGTTATCTCTGAAGTTGAATATTAATATAAGTATACCAAACATTTTAGTTTATGACATTTGTCAGTTTAAAAAAAATAAAACGAGGGTTCCGAGGAATTTGAATCTGATGAGAGTTTTAGATTAACATATCTGGTGCTTCTAAACAAAAATAGTTTCTATTAAAGTTTGTGAGAATAACATTTTAAACTAAATGTTGTTCATTTTCATTTTGAATAACAGGGACGAAAATAACGCGCTGTCATAAAATATGTTGATTACAAGTGTTGTCATGCTTTTAAGTTAAATAAAGAACAAACTAAGAGTTATGTTCAAGAACATGTAGTTCTCATGCAATTTGAAGGGCAGGGAACAAAAAGCTGTTTTAGTGACAAAGAGTCATCTCGACCGTAAATGGATAACTTTTATTAATCTCTGCTCTTGTATTTACAAATAATATTAATTCTCGGTTCTATTGAATTACCTGCTCCAACAGGGTGGATTCTTCCGCAAGCAGCCCCAAGATTCCTGTTCTTTTTCATGAGATCGACCAGCAGCTGGACAGCGTGAGGACGGAAATTAATGTCCCCGTCCAGGGCCAGAACGAAGGTATTCTCGGCCATTGTGGCCTTGCGGTTCACGTCAATTGGCAGTTCGATCAACCGATGCCCGAGCAAATAGTACATGTACATCACCTGTCAATAAAGATAGAATATTTAAAAATACTTAAAAATAATTTGTATTAGATTTATTCTAAAGTTAAAAATAAAGTAGCGTTCTATACTAAAAATAAAAGCGTGGAGTGCTCAACACTGAAGTTCTAAGGCCGTTTACTTGAGCGTCCAACGCTTTTATTTTTAGTGAATTTTGAACGTACATTTATTTGAAAATCGATTGCATATTTAATGCAATAAATTTGAAATTTAAATTTGTATATTTAATGCAATAAATATTATATACCGACTTGCTTCTATACACACCGCATCAGCGTCCCAATGGCGTAATCCGTAAACGCGCCCTTTCTAGGGTTAAACTCAATGTGTATATTAGCTGGAATAGATTCTTTTAGCACTTTGCACTCCACTGTCTTCTCTCGGGCGACAACATAACGACCAGTTCTCTTGGTTCCCTGTTCTTTAAAATAAACGACAACAGAATGATGACGTATTTAAAAAACGTCGTTTTTTTCTACTTCTCTTGCAGTTCTAAAAAGATTGTGATGTTTTGCTGTTCTGTGAAAAACAGAAAGAGGAATAACTGTTCCTTAGAAGAACGCAAATGTCAAAGATGTTCTTGGAGTGCAAAGGGTTAATAAAGAATATCAATACTGAAAATCGTTTTTCACTTAAAATTAAAAATACGGCAAAATTGTTATTTTAATGTAAATTTACACAAATAAATGGAGTTAGAAAACCATTTCGTTGAAGCAACACTGGTTTTTAACGCATCATTATCTTCGAGCATGGATCCTTCAGAGAAATCATAAGGTTTTAATCTCGCTAACATCAAAGCGAGGCCAACATGTATGGCCACAGACACGTGGTTTACTACGTCATCCATTCATATTTTTTTCTGGTTCATTCATAAAAATATCCCGTACTTCATGAAGTAACACCTTTACTATTATTTCCAAATCACAAGTCAATCGCGAACGTTTTTTCATTCATAAATTTTGAAAGGAAATCACGTGTCTGGTACCATCAGGTCTGAGATGTTTGCATCACGATGATTACGTCATATTCGCTCTACTACAGTCCATTCATGCTCTAAGATCATAGATTTCTCTGTCAGACAAGAATTAGATACAATATATTTAACGCTGTGAATATGTTAATACAACTAAGTTACATACCTGGTTTTTTTTAATCAAATTGTGAAGAACACATTTTGATTACAATAAAATGCATTTTACTTGATTGTTAGAATATAAATAAAAGTTTTAAATGGATTAAAAATCGTCTGCGGAACAAATTAAAAATAACGTAAATACAGCAAATATTTAGATTCAAAATAAACTAAACATTTTACTAGCAAACGTTTTACTTCGAAAATATATATATATATTTTTCAACATGACAGATTAATTTAATTTTAGAAAACTTACAATAACAATCCCTTAATAATCAAATATTTTGAATGGTCTGAATGTTTAAGAGTTTTAAGACTTATTTATTGTTTTATTCAAGTTAATAATTTGACTAAAAAATTTGTTTTAATAATGTCTTTACACCAAAAATTCCATGATTCCCACTGACTATCCATTTTACCCCACTTGTGGTTGAAAATGAATAAAAACCTAAACATTTAACAATTAAAAAAAAAATTATAAGATTGCATGAATACAGCAAAAAAAAAAAAAAAAATTCTTATTAATAACTTTTTTTAAAGTGAAAACTAGCTTTGAATGAAGATTTGGGACTTTCCATATCCATTTTACCCGACCTTACTCTATGGTATTTAATTTACCTGGCTCCATCTCTTCCTGTGCCGGATTTTTGCTTTATCCTTGAGATGAGCGATCAACTTGTTTTTGCCCGGCATGATCCACACCAACCGGCCACCATACGGAGTCGGAATTTTCTTAGGGGGCTTCAGGCGAATATTGCACTGGTGGACATTGCTTTAACACACAAAACATCAACATTCAAAATATGGCAAAAAAATGTATAAAAATAATCGAAGCGATCGAATTTTATAACGAACATTAGGATACTAATCCTACCTAAATACCATCAATAAATCCGTCAAAATAAATCCATCTAAATAATAAATCCATCTAAATAATAAATCCATCTAAAATACCATCAATATTTTTACGACAATTAAAACTATTTTAGTAATTGTGTCCATTTCTCCTATTTTTATGTGACTGCGTAGTGCTGAAGAAAACTTAACTTGGGGGGGAAAATCATCCTCAAGTCAATAGAGTAGTTGAGAAACAAAATCTTAGAGATTAAATGATGCTTTGCCAACGACTCGAACCCTCCCATTGATAAGGTAACATGATTACACGCCCCCAATGCGGGCGTGTAGTTGGCAAGTCAGAGTTAAGTCTTCCATAACTCCATCAAAAACTTAATATCTCAAAACATCCTTTGGTGACTTGGTGAGTTTTTCTACCATGTCTATGTAAAATAAATTATCTAAAACTGAAAAAGTTTTTTTTTTTTTTTTTGGGGGGGGGGGGGGGGGGGGTATTTCTACGATATGTACAATTTAGCGGCTTAGAACCATGCAGGCTTATTCTATCAACTTTTTCGTATGCATCTACTCTCTATATAATAAACTAAAAATTATTAAATAATTTTCAATTAAATCCCGGAATATACGTAATATGTATAATCCGTGAAATACCCACAATAGACACTTTAATATAATCTAAGCAGTGTTAATTGGACATGTTATGCCCACATTTTAAATTAAAGGGGAACAATCATGTCAACATTATTTATACTTATTTGAAATATTCGGAACACTACGGAAGTGAACATACCAAGGCTGTTTCTACACAGACGTTATTTAAAATAATAAAATAAACACCCAAGTGGTCTTGCTTTTAAATGAAGTTATAGATAAAGGACATGTTAACGAACGAAACGTTTTTTTTTTGTTTAAGAACATGCAGTTCTCGTTTAATTTGAAAAACGGAGAACAAAATAACGGGTAGTTATTTTGGTGAACGAGAATCGCCACTCAAGTCCAAATGGTTAGGAGAAAATCAGACCCTTTCCCATCTTTTGAGTTATTCCGTTCGAGTACCTATAAACTTCAAACCGTTTCCCAACAACGATTGATTATTTGTGTGGTTATTTTTAAATCGAGTCTACTCGCTACGAAACTCCATCAGTGGCCATTTCATTGTCAAGTTTATGAATGCATTCGGAATCAAGTAACGCTTGAGAACTCTGCCTAAAAAGAGTGTAGAAAAGGCACTGACCTAGAAAGAATTACGATCAAGAAGAACAATGAATAGAAAAAGAACCTTGAGATGAGACAAAAACTGCTTAAGAAACTGCTGACACACTTTAAATTAGGCATTAGTTCGAACTGAACAAAAAGAAAAGTTCGCTTTTTAAAATTTAGCTTCCTATTGGCCGAAATAAAATTTGAAAATGGAATTTATGGGAATCTGTTTTACAGTTAGATTCTTTAAAATGGAAATTTATTTTTCAAAAATATATTATAAAAAATGCGTTGTAGAAATTTTCGGGATTGAAAAACTTAATCTTGAAAATACATGAATCCTTTGCGCTCGAACTCATTTTTGGTATTGTAACTCCACAAAAGGACATCTAGGTAAGGTCTTTCACAGGGAAGATTTTGGGCCTTCTCCAGAAAAATGAAACATTTACATTGGGTCAAATAGTGCGTTCAGACTAGAGATCGTGAACCTCTATATTAGTCGTCAACAGTAAATGGAAATTTTGGAAGCAACCTCGACAAGCCTGAATACCTACGCGGCAAATATCCAGATATTCCGTTGCCGCTTTTTCACACACTGAGAACAACGTTGACGGTGCCGTATGCAATGTTTCAGTGCAATATAGGGCCGGACTACGAGAAAAAAAATTCTAATAAGATAACATTTGTCTTTGGTTCCCGGTGTGTGAAAAAGCGGCCCTAAAATCAAGAATCCCAGCAAGCAAACATTTAAAATATTAGCAAGAGTTTTGAAATGCTTAGATAGATAGCCAACTTAAAATTAATTATTTTCATTATATTATCACTCGTTTTAATAACATGATATCTACATTACTTTTACATGATATCTACATTACTTATCTACAGCCTTATCTCCCAATAACGAAGTTTTAAAGGAAATAAGAAAATTCAAATTTATCACCTGCATCATAGTTAGGGTCAATATAAATTTTCCTAACTCTTCATAGTATTTGATTTCAGGAATGCTAATGTCCTAAACAGATGTATTTTTAAGGATAAAACGGAGAAGACATAAATTATTTGTTTTTAATTAGAGTTATGACCTTTTAAATTACGAGAGCAGTTATAGTAATGTAGAATTAAATAAAAATCTATAAAATTGATTTTAACTAAAATAATATTGAAGATTTAAATTCGGTTTGTTGGGGTTTCGGCTTGTCGAGATTTTGGTTTAACGGGATTGTGTCCTTGGCGGGATTTCTGTTTGTCCGGATTACAACCAGACTCTGTAGGTTATGTTCAATCGGCTCAGAATCTCCTGTGTGAAGTTCACCTAGACTCGTGCACTCACCTCGCAGCAATGTCCATCACTTGCACCAGCTGCTTCACAAAACGATTCACGACCATTTCCTCGTCATCGTCATCGCACAGCTCGTAGGCGTCGTCGAAGAAGACGTGCACTTGGGACAAAGAAAACAAATAGTTGACGACATTCACGTAAAAATACAATGATGCATCTCTAATTAGAATTGCTAATTGGAATAGAGAGATCCAAGTCTACACCGAGAACAAACATTTCCAAATGATGTTTTAACTAGGGTGGACTTGTGAAATCTCATTAGAAAACTGAACATTTACTCTTTCATGTATGATTTTTTTAGTGTTTACCTGATGTCTATTTTCTTAAATAATTTTACCCAAGGAAATTTCAGTGCCATTAAACTATAACCAACTGTTACTCGCTGTTTAGCAATGCAGTTGATATTATTTTAAGCAACTTTTGCATTCGAATAACGAACTTACTATTTTGCAAACTCAAATAGTCTAATTATTTTCTAGTTGACACCCATTTAGTTTATAAACTGGAAAGTTAATTGGGCTTAATCGTAAAAAAAAGTAAACAAATTTGAATTTATATGAAAGTTCAAAATATACACATTTGTATCGGCGAATACTAGTTCAACTTTGAGAATATGAACATTCGACCAATTTTAACCCTCGGTAACGTTTTTAAACATGTTTTAGACGTCTTTGAATATGAAATTGAATATATGCTCGATGATCTGAACAGAGGGACAGTCTTGTATTCATTTTGAATTTAGAAGCGACTTAACAAGCGAAATTACCAAAAACACCACTGCTGAAACACACAAAGTGGACTTTACAAACTCAGTTTACTTTTGTTGGGTAGCAAACTTTCGAATTTTTAAATTCTCGTGGGTGTTATTTAACCCCATAGGTTGATTCCACGTGGACACGTAGTTACAAGGACTTTACAAATGCTGTTTTTTACTATACGATTTCGTGCAACTATGTAACCGTATCGAAAGAAAAGATGCATTCACATCAAAAGGCAACATTTTCCAAGACTTTTGCTTCGTGAAGCTTCCTTGCCTCATTTCCCATAAAAATCACGCAAGCGCGCAATTGTAACCTTTTACTAACCAAGTGGGAATTTCGGGCTTGACAGATTATCCCGCTAAATGCATTGCTTGGTGGAAAAAATGCTTAAGCATCTTCACAATCCATTTTTGTTACATATCCTTCCAATGTACAATTATATTGGTTGAATTAACCCTTTCGGGAACAGTTGCGCAAAATGGCACCACTGCATTTAAAATTTTTTTTTGTATTGAAACAAATTTCCGTAGGTTCCATTTGGAATCATTTAAAAAGGGGACTTATCTGCCATACACGAGTATTTTTTTAATATTTAATAGTACTGCATTCAGAAAATTAATTTTTAATGGGAACACGCTTTGAAGCAAAAAGTGAAAATATAGTTTCGAAAAATAATTACTCCTACTTTCCTTAATAGGGCCTGTTTTTTATTTAATATTTAATAGCCTTTTTCTTTCCAGGACATTAAGTTCCAGTGATGCCAAATAGCACCATGAAAGTTTCATGTACCTAAATGGGTCCCAATATGCCCAATGATGCCAAATAACACTATTAAAAAATTTAATTTAAAAATTAAGATCTATTTGTGAATATTTATGTTAACCTAGACTAAAAATAAACATAATTCCAGAATTTTTTTTACTAGTAAATAAAAATGCAGTCCTCAAAGGACTAACGTCGCACTGAAGCTGCACAATGGCCTATTGATTTCGATTCAAGATATATCTCGAAAGAAAGATCCGGGAACACCGTCTCATAATTTTGCCCCTAGTGTAAAATGAACTTCTTGTCATTCAAAAAATAGTGCTGCTGCATTCAATTAGTCTTTCAGTAGATTACTCTTCTCTCTTATGTTAGAGCTCTTACTGATCAATTAGCTAGCATCCGATCAAATTGATAAAAATCAAGTCTAGAATATTCAAGTAGAATAATTAATAGGTATACTAAAATTTTAATATTTTTATTTTATGACTGAATGCATTTTTTGGATTAACTAATAATTTACTATTTACCTTCAAATTCATAATAATCAGGATCCACTATTCTGAGATATTTTTGGGCATTTCGCCGAGCGCACTGATCTTCGTCCATTCTGTAAAATAACAAGTTTATTTATATGTAATTAACAGTAAGTAATTTGTATACGAGCAAAAAATATCAATTACAAAATACATATTTTAATATAAAACATAAGATTAAGTGTAGTTAGCTAAAAAATAAAAAAGTTAGTCATGAGAAGAATTGTAAGAAGTATACCAAACATGTAGGTGGTATATGGCATTTGTCAAATGTCTAAAAAACAGAACAGGGGTTTTGATGAATTTCAATCTGAAGAAAGTTTTAAATCAATAACGCAATTGGTGCTTCTAGGAGACAAAAATATTTTCAAAGTTTGCGAGAGAATAAAATTTTAAACTCAAAAATAAGTTGTTCTCTAAGAACCGAGAAAAAATATCACTGCGTTATTTGGGTTGGTTGTATGGGGTTTAATGGCGCAAGGGCCAAATGTGGCCAAGCTGCGCCAATGCGTTATTTGGGTGACTTAGAGGCAAAAGTGGATTGGAAAGGGTTAATACATAGATACCCTACTGATGTCATTCTTTTGAATGAAGTTAGATAAAGAACAAGCTAATGAAAGAAAAGCGGGTTTATATTCAAGAACATGCAACTCTCGCTCAATTTGATTAACAAGGAACAAAAGATTAGGTCCTTGCATTGGCGTGTAATTTGTTAATGCCAGTGTGATTCCTTACCTGACGACAGATTTGAGCATCTGAAGCATTTCTTCCGTCGTCTCGTGCCACATTGTGGCACAGGCGTAAATGCGGGTGATGTGATCCGAACTGCGCACGGTGACGTTCTTCCCGGTGTGGCCGCTGGACGTCTCGGTTTGGATGGAGATGGTTTCGTAGTACTGAGAGATGTCATTCTCGTCATTACCTTCAAGATCGAGGTCCTAGAAGAAAAAGTCATCAAGCCATAAATTTAGATTGGCAAAAGTCCGAACGTTTTCAGTTGAATCATTGGCGTACAACACTTATTTGGTCGCGATTTCCAACGCACCAAAGCAGTAGATTCAGCTTTCTGTAGATATGAAACTTCCGGTGTGCAATTCAAACGAGAGTTGTACGCGTTTTATTCATATCATTTATGTACGTAAGGTGTCTCTTCATACTAAATTGATGCTTCTATACAACTTTGTAATTGACTTTTAATGCATGTCCTGTAATTTTAGAGATGGGCACGCTAACTCGTAAATTCCTACTAGGCGGAACTTTTACACGTTCAGTGCAGTACGGGGCCAATTGACCTCTTATCAAACTATCCCTTAGTTCTGAGCATGTGGCGTAAACGTTAAAAAATTTCTATAGCCGTTTTAGCTTTGAACCTTTACATAGAGCTGAAAACAATACGACTTATAAAGTACAATACTATCTCAAAATTCAATAAAAATAGCACGAGGCAAACCACACTAAACGTGTGAAGTTAATGGGATCTTTAAATGAATATATTCATGCTTGCCACCATGGAACACTTTCATACAGCCCATAATCACTGTACTATACCTAGACACCCTTTTAGGACTATAGTGGGTGATGTTCAAATTTAATGGATGAGAAAGGACTTTAGTAAACACATTGTATATATAAATTAAGGGAATCTCACCTCACTCTTAATTTCGCCCTCGTCATCTCGTCTACGATTGAGGGCAACTGATTGGTCAATTAAAACCCCGCAATACATAGGATTCACGAACAACCTGAAATAAAAACATTTAAATAATTAATAAAAATTTTATTCTGTTTATTCTGTTATTTTTTTTTAACTAACTCTATATAAAACCAGTGGACGAAAAATTCGTTTCGGCTGTACTTCACTAAAATTTCAATAAGGTTTAACAAACTAAACGTTGAAGTAGACAGAAATAAATTGTTAGTTTTATACTTAGTTACCGAACTTCTGTAAACATGAGAAAATCTCATCGAGCATTGTTTTTAAATAATTGTTTAATAAAAAAATTGACATGCTAAATATTTAGTACTGTTCCAGACTCTGTGCCGCCCCTCAGCTGCCACGGGGTACTTTTGTTTGGAGTGTTAAAAAAAAGTCCAATATTTAAAATGCACCGATCACCTTTTCCTCTTAAAATAAATTAACTTGTTCTAGTTGACCTCAAATTTATAGGTGTAATGGAGTGTACAATACATTTTTCTACAGAATCTTCGTGGAAAAGATCCGTAGAACAAATGTTTAGAAAACATATTTTATATATGAACAAACACAAATATAAAATTTTAAAAAATAAGTTTTTAAAAATAGGAATTCATTTCCCTCTGAAATACTTGCTTTTTTTTTTCACTGCTCGCGGAGTCACTCTAAAACGCGGAGCCCTGTGCGGCAGCGCGCATCGCACACCCCTAAGGACGGCCTAGTTTCAGTTAAACGATAAGTGAATAACACGGCTGGTTGTTGATAAGTCTTTGCTCGGGAATTGGATATTTTGAATATCTTCAAACAAAAACATTAAAAAATAGGGTACTTTTTGTAACACTTGTTTCTTTTGAATATTAGTTCCTTTGTTTTATTAAGGATATTGAAACAAAAAAAACTGCAGTTTTTAAGGTTTTAATTTTCCTGTATAAAACTTTTAATTTTATAATTCTAATGAAGGTTTTTTACTGGGCTCCAGAAAGTGTTAAATCGATCATCATTTCCGAAGTTTTTTTTAGGTAATTTTCCCTGAAAATTCCTGGATTCCCCGGTGCATGGCAACTCTGGAGATGGAAATTATATTTAAAAAAGTTACTAAGAACAAAAAGGTCTAGTTTTATTTAATTACAATAAATAGAAAATAAACTCACTTTTCTGTACTAGCTAGACGCTCGCACTTGGGTGTCCATATATGTACAGCAATCCACGTTTGTGACAATAGCCACAGCAGCCAGATCCAAGCATATTGACTAGATATAAAATCTTGAAAGAAATTGCCTTGAGGGCAAGTCCAAAAAAGGTACTTAGGAACAATGTCTTCGAAGAAGCACACATCTTCGGTTCGAACCCCGCACGACGCTATCAACATCGATATACACACTGGGATAGTCAAGCTGATTGGGAATGCAAAGCTGAAACCTTGAATGCAAATCTTGCAGGCAAACTTTCCAAACACGTAGCATAGTAGAGACGCCATAATCTGTATGAGGGCTACGAAGATTGGGGCCATCGCAGATGACTGAATGTTCACTTGTTCGTCCAATGGACTGGCCGTTGGAATATCCGGTAGCACCTCAAGTGGAAGAAGTCTTCTGATTTGCTGGACCGTCATTGGATGGCTTCGAAAACTAGAGGCAAAACCTCTGAAGATGAACGAAGCGTCGTTCATTGTTATGTGCAAAAATCCAAACATGGCACAGAAGATAACTATTATCTTCCACATGGATAAAAAGATATATGTAAAGTATCTGCTCTTCCTCAAGTCTTCTTTCACTGCACTTAACTTCCTTATAAAAGGTATTGGAGACTTGATGTCGATATAGTTTTCCCACCAACGGACCGAGACCAAGGTGACCGATATGGGAATGAGCCAGGATCTTGGGCTGTTTTCGGCCATTGGCCATAATACAAAGACAGTCCCTTGGATTAGGATGGCCAGAATGTCGAATATTACTTTGAGAATTCTCTTGGATTCGCCAGAATGTCTCGATAAGAGGCCCAAGACGGCAGGCACGAAGCAGACACAGTTTGTCAGCATGGCCGCTTTGATGACGTCCAAGTCTGGCAGGACGACGAAAACTAAAAGTGCCAAGCCGATAGCATACATAGTCTCCGCTATAAATACCTGCAATGAAAAGAAATAAAACCATAGAACATTTCTCTGAAAATAAAGCCAACTTTCCTAAACGCTTTAAAAATTTAAAGTACTTAGAGAAGTGATTAAGCTTGATTTTGTGTTTGTATGAAATAGTTTACTTGGCCTTTAAATATTGTCAATTTATATTTCCTGAAGTAATGTAGAGTAAGTATTATTGGGGGGGGGGGGGGAGGGTCTAGAAAAGTCCAAAAGTCCATATTTATATTTAACAGACAAGCCGTTATTTTACGAGTCACTCCCTTAAACTGTATAACCAATTTTTATGATCAAGTTGTTATTTGAAAAGGGAATGAACTGTAGATGTGCCAAAACTTTAAAATATTAAGCAATTAATAGTTAACTTTGTGGCGCCATCTTCTACATCAAAATTTTAACAGAACTGGCAGAATGATACGAGGCATTTAAAAGATGAACGTCTTCACAAAACATATTGTATATAAATAACTTTTGTAATTTTTTTGTAATCTCCTGCTAATACTCTCATTAAAAAGTTTAAGTTCAAATCATGGTAGTTTTTTTAGAATAAAGCAGCGTTGCCAAAAAGTAAAGATAGGGATAGGATTTAATATTAAATATTCTCTGTATACAAAGGCTTCCCCATAAGGGAATTAGTCCCATAATCTGAAAGCGAAGCAAGCCATGTTTTGGCGAGCAGCTTCCAGGGGTTCGAACAGGGGGCGCGAAGCTGTGTAGTAGTTTATAAATCTGCAAATATTATAGGTTTAATTACAATTGAATCGGCACTTGGCAAAAAGGGATATTTTACATAGACTTAACATAGACCATATCCCTTTTTACAAATACAGATTCAAATACATGAATACTTTAAAATGAACATAAACCTTTAAACAAAACCTTACTTTAATGGGATAAAAGCAAAGTCCATTCTCATTACCTTATACATTGGAATATTACAATACACGTTTTTTTTAATTATAATTTTGGTAAAGTTTAAAATATATTGATCGCCAGAAAACTGTTTTACAAAATTGTTAGTAAACGGTAGTTTCTTTTTAGGTTTATAGCTTGTTGGGATATACGAAGAAAACTATTTATTTTACGAAAGTGTGGTCACCGGTGCCTTAACTCCTTAACAATGGGAAGAAAGTAAATCTTTGCAACCATTTGAATCTTAAGATGCAAAAGGGGATGTGCCATGTTAACTATGAAACATACCCGTTTTTACATTTTTCGATTCATTTATGTCTCCACGCACAAACAATTACAAGGTATTCAGAGAACTTTAAAGCGGGTTTTATGTAATATACGTTTAACAAATTCATAGCAAATTTATTCCCACATGCCACATTAAGTAATAAAACAAATGTGAATTGAAGAAACCAAATGAAATTGTTTTTAAAATTGTCGGTAAATAGAAGCAAGAGAAAAGGGAAATAAAACAATTTCTGAACAATGTGCATTCGTATATTTTGTTTAGAATAGACCCTACGGAAAATAAATAAAGAGCACAACCACTTTTTGACACCATGTGCTTCAACCCTCATACAATAAAATTCTACTTACGGCTATAAAAGTAGAAATTTTTGGCTTCTTGTAAGACTTGAATACGCAAATCCTGGAACTTCTGAAGAGTGCAAAGAGTTCGGGTACAGTTAGAGCAACGTACAAAGTCCAGATCCATGGAATTCTTTCAAAGTCCTGGAGGTAAACTTCGTAATCTTTATCTCGTTCAACTCCTGAAACCATTGACATATAAATGAGAATCCTCGTAAAATATTTTAAGCAAATCTATGGCTTGGAACGAGAACAACCAATGTCATTTTTTAATCACTTTATTTTAACTATTTTGAATGCATCAATTTTAAACTTTTCAATAAGTAGAAACCAATGTCGTCAAACTTCTATAACCCTTAAAATTATAACATTTATTTGATTTCCGTATAGCATTGCAACAAGACAACCTCAAACTTTGAAGCCATTTTTCTCTGAACTGTCAATTGTGATATGGGTCGCCCTAAGCCACGGATATAAAATCATTTCTAAATTTACGGCGAGAAGAATCTATTAAAGTAGCGACATGGACCCGTGTAGATGAGGCTCTTTGGTGGTCAAGTATTAGAAATCAGTAGTTCTGTCACAAAATACGCACTTTAAAAAAATCATCAAAAAGGACGCAATAGCGTTAGATTTTTTTTTTAAATTTTATATTAAAATCAATTTTTAGCCAAGAAAGACGACAGGTGCTATAATTCTTATAGCACCTGCTGTTTAAGCCGCCGGGCTCTTTAAAAAAATAATTTTATATTATAGAAGCAATTGAATAAAAATACAAATTGATTATAATGTTGTAAAAAGTAAAATAAGAAAATTTTTCGAAAATAACTTTTTGCCCCAAAAGCATTTTACTCTGTAAATACCTTGGCGTATGGTCTAGACTAGAATTGCGTGAAACTGCAACCTCCAAACGTATGACAATTCCTAGCGCCACCACTGCTATAGCCTGTATTATTTGGGTAGTCTAGATTAAAACGCAATACATGCAATCTGAACTATTTTAAAACAATCACAAAAAATCGTCAGACGATAGAACTGGTTTCGATGATGTGGGAGTAAATAAGTTTATTCTTCATTGTAACGTAGAAATTGAAGACCAAGTCATACTCAAATCTCAATTTTGGAACTTTCTTTGGATACAATTGATTTTACATCTAAGCTCTTATTTCTATTCGCCAAACGGTACTACAAATACAAATATTGACGACCAACAACAGGCTCAAGGCCCAAAAAGGTTGGTTCGGTATAGTATCTTAACTTTCGAGCATGAATGGACTGTAGTAGAGCTAATATGACGTCATAATCGTGAAACCAACATCTCAGACCGAATGGCCTCAGACACGCGACTTATTTTCAAAATTATTAATTAAAAAATACTCGCGATTAGCTGATGAATTGGGAAATTTGTAACGGAGAAAATTTATGAATGGAATGACGTAATTAACCACGTGTCTGAGGCCATACATGTTTGCCTCACTGATGTTAGCGAGATTATTATTACGTTTATTATGAAGGATCCATGCTCGAAGCTCATAACTATTCTCCAATAAATACAATCCTAAAAGTTAGGAACCACTGTATTAGATAAATGAATAAACAAATTTTAAAAAATCCTCATGGAGCTTTAAAAATTAAGAATTAGTTTCTCTAAAATACTTGTTCTTTTTTAACTTGGGCGCGGGACCCCGTGCAGTGGCACGCGTCGAGTACTCCTAAGGTCGCCCCTGACCAAACCTCTCTCCAATGGCAGGATTCTATATCCATAGATTTTGATGAAACACTTTTCCTTGGTGTACACCAGCGATTCTCAACCTGTGAGGCGCGCCCCCCTAGGGGGGCGCGATCACACTAGAAGGGGGGCGCGAGAATATCCAAGAGAAAATATTATTTAAAAAAATTGATTAAGTTGAGAATCGCTGGTGTACACCAACATTCCATTAAAATAATGAAAGAGCACTCTTCTCACCGAGGCCCCTCTTGCAGACGTGCATGGTCTTGTTTCCGCGAACGTGGGAGGTCATGAAGAGGAGCGCGCCCTTGGAGAGGACCGCAGAGCCAAGGACGACGCAGAACGTCAGCAGGTAAATGAGGAGCTTGAAGCCCTTCAGCGTCACGTCCACGGTGCGAGACACCATCGTCTCGTCATCTTCCTCGGGGGGCGTCACCACGAACACGTCCCAGCCTTTCACTTCATGGCGGCGGCTGGAACACATCAATGGAAAACACAATCACAAATAAGCTTCGAGCATGGATCCTTCATAGTAGAGCAAACATCGGGATATCATCTCGCTGACATCAAAGTGAGGTCAACATGTATCGCTACAAACACGTGCTAATGACGTCATTCCATTCATAAAATTTCACTGCTGCACATTTCCCAAATCATCAGCCAATCGCGAGTACTTTTTAATTCATAATTTTGAAAGGTAGTCACGTGTGTGTAGCGATTTGGTCTGAGATGTTTGCCTCACGATTATGACGTCATATTCTCTCTACTACTGGCCATTCATGCTCGAAGCAAATAAGGCACTGGAAGAAATGGCTCACAGCAAAAAGTCGGCATATAGAGTTCGCTAAATTTATGAAGCTGAAGGTTTTATACTGGAAACCCAGTTTTTTTTTTAATAACTATAAAGATTTTTATTTTAGTCCTTCTTAAAACCTCCCTTTTTGGAGAGTTGAAATTACTGAAGGGAAACGCAGATTTAACCACCTAGAACACTGACCATACATAAATGTTACGTAATCTGCCATTGATTTTGCATTCATCATAACCTTTAAACGTAACATGGTTAGTGTTATAGGGTTAAGGTTTTATGCAAAAAAAAATTTAAAAAAATTTAAATTAAAAAAAAAATGCAATTTTTTTTTGTTTCAATATACTTTATAAAATCTGTCAAAAAAATATATTTTACAATTTTGATGAAGTTTTTATAATGACATTGTTTTTTGCTGGGTGTACTTTGAAGTTTACATTTGGAGGCCTCAGAGTTAAAATTGAACAAATCCAATTTGTTAAATTGAGCCAATGCCAACAGAATATAGTGAAAACCTAAGTTTTCAATGTAATAAAAAATCTAATCATAGTTTAATTTTTATCCACTAGATGCCAGTAGTTCCATTTGCCTTCCTTATTAAGGGGACTTGGTACCCCAAAATTTATTTTCTATAATTTGATATAATATTAAATATTTTTGTGATGACTACATGTAAACTATTCAGGAAAGAAGATTTAGAAGAAAAAATTTTGAAATTTCTTCAAACTTTTTCAAAAATTAAATTTTTGTTAAATTTTTCGAAGATTTAAGGCATTTTTCAAAATGCTTCTCCTTCAGATTTTATTTTTCTGCATCGAATTTTTTTTGTAAGCTGTATTAATTTATGCTTAATAACTTTAGGGATCGAATTTTGCATATAAGTATTTTAGTTTAGGAGAAAAAAAAAATTAGTGAAAAATCGGCCATTTTTTTCCAAAAAACTCTAATTCTTAAACATTTTATTTTTTTTAATAAATTGTTTTTAATATTTTTCTAATTCCATCCCTAATTCCATTCAATATACTCTTGTGTACAGGTTCAAAATTTTTCACAATAATTCATACATATTTGTTTGAGTTTTAGTATTTTAAGTAGGTGCATGTTCACGAAAACAGTAAGCTGAGATAAATGCATTTAAAGATTTCAGTATTGAAAATAATGTATTATAAATGTTCCAATTAACTCAAATATTTTTTCACATAAATAACGTATATATGTCTTACAAATTATGCAAAATTAGTGACAAATAATAATTATTTTATTTTGTTCCAACTTTAAATAAAACTGTCACTTTCAGTATTCAATGCATGTAAAATTTCTAAAAACACAAGAAAATCACTCACTGTCAAGCAAATTTTCATTCTTGTAATACATTTTTGGCAAACCTCTAACTACTGAACATTATGAAACAAAAATTGACGGCAGATATTTATATAATTTGCTTTAATGTTGAGTGTAATGCAGGGAAAGCTGAACATTTTTTAGTGGTTTTATACATGACACCGACTGTAAAATTAAAGCACCCTACAGCATAAGTGACTCGTTATTTATTCTTAAATTACTTTTTTTTTATGCATTGCAATATTTACAAGTTTGAGTGCAAAATCCCTGATAAGGCGGCGTATTGAGAAATAAGAGATTTTGCAGTACGCCGATTTTTCCTCTATTGTCTTTTGGGCAAATCAATTCACACACAGAGTTTCAGTAAATTAATTTCCCGTCTGACCCTAAAGATTTTGAAGACTTTTACATAGTATGTATAATTCTTAGTTGTATTCACATACAAAATTTGACAAAAAAAAACACCGACTCGCGTTTTCTTTACAAATGTATCTATGGGATACCTGAACTAGTTGGTGCACAATTTCGTTGGCATTTTGCGTTTGGCAGGTAACACATCTTTATAACAGTCCTGTAGAAGCAATCCTTTGATAATTGACATTATTTTGCTTAGATGTACCCATTTTTAAACCTAATGTAAACTTTCTCTTTGTATGACTTTCTCTTTGTAACACATTGGATAAGGAGTGAAGAAAACGTTCATAATATGATTAATATTTATTCAATCGTTTTGAAAGTTTGAGAAAACATGCTCGAAGGTTGAAGCGTTATTTTAAACCAATAAATTTTTTTTTGACATTTTCATCGATTTTAGGGTACCGAGTCCCCTTAATTTACAAGTCATTCAATTTTGAGAATCTTTCTCAAAGTCTACTTATTTTTTATTGACTTCCCAGCAAAAAGTTTATAAACCTTCAAAATTGTGAAATTTAAAAGTTTTATAAAAGATATTAAAACAAAAAAACTGCAATTTTTTATTTTTAAGTTTTTTTTTATTAAAGTTTTTGGTTTTCCTATATAAAACTTTTAAAGAAATCTGCATTTTCCCTTCAATAATTTCAATGTTTCAAAACTTGAAGTTTTTATGCGAATGTTAAAAATTTTTTTTAAGGATATTGAAACAGACAAACTTTCATACAGTTTCCTGCAGTTTTTCTGCATAAAACCTTCAATTTTATAAATTTTTTAATGAAGGTTTTATACTGATTTTTTGTGGGTTAGTTCATTTTAACTCTCCGAACCCTCCATATTTATCAAGTACTAATTTCGAGTACATTTTAAGCACAAGTTTATATTTTTAGCCGCAACTTAGAGGAAGCCAAAAACAAAGTTCCGAGGTAGGAACATTTAAAGTTTGAAACACGCCTTGGCTGTAATGTTAAGTGGAATGACATTCAACTCATTATTGGTAAACACATTAGACTAGGACTATTTTGTATTTCAGAGAGTGTTATTATTCACAAAAGTTGGTTGTACAGTTACCTATATACATATTTTTATTTTAGAATTGCTATAACTTCAAAAGGCAAGTAATTTATCCCTCCTCCCCCATTGGTCGATTACTGCTTGAAATATTGAATTTTTTATTTAAAGACGTATTCACATCAAAAAGCTCTAAATACGCCTATGTAATAAATAAGTAATGCAATAATGGCATCATACTGTTAAATACTAGGGCGATACGATCAGTCGAACCTTTTAACCTATTGGGCTGGCTATTCAAGTGACTTTGGCGCTACTTCTAGTCATGAGATGAGACACAGAAACACGCGAAAGAACCTTCAAACAACGCCCATTCTGAAGGTTTTCTTTTGTAACGGGAAACTATTTACAATGACATAGAAATTAACTTGTTTACATCTTGATCTAGTGGGTATTGGATCGTGTGTCATGAAATATTGTAAACAAGAGTTAAGATTCGCATAGACATTAAAATTTATTTCTTCATACGGTTGTTTATTTAAATTGACCATACATACATGTTTGTCGGCTGCACGTAATTTGAATTAAGTAGGCTCAGCCGAACTGAAATATGGAATATAGCATTGTTTTTATCAATAACCATAATAATTAAGACTTTCTTAAAAAAATAAAAACATGTTAAAAACGAAAGTTTATCTGCTAATCAAGTTTTTTTTAACCCTTTGCACTCCAAGAACATCTTCTGACATTTGCGTTCTTTCTACGGAACAGTTAATCTTCTTTCTGTTCTTTTTCCCAGAATCTGTTGTGCTAGAAGAAAAAATGCTGTTCTCATTTAGTTTAAATAGGGAACCAAAATAACGGGTCGTTATGTTATCACCCGAGAGGAGACGTGCAAATGGGGTTAACATTTTCAAATACTATTCCAATTTGATATTCGAATTCTAAAAGATTTAACCCATTAGTTCACAAATGGAGCTTATTAACGAAATTTATTTAGAGTTATACCAGTTATTTGAACTTCAAAAAGCAGATGTACAAGATATTTTTTTTTTACATGTTTTGTAATACTTAGAGCACTGCACCTCGTAGTGTGCACTAGGCACACAAACAGCAATGTAATTCATTTGACTATGTTCCTATACTAGTCTTTTATAAAGAAAATTTGATGAACATATTTTATAGTAGTGGCGCTCCACTTTCCGATTTTTTTTAAGGGTTCCCCTATGCACGTAATCGTAGACCTTAAATAATGCGTCTCTACATTCTGCAATATACTTGTACTTTTTTTTATATATGAAGTATTCAAATTCAAGTATCTTTTTATCTAGCATGTATTTTTGTTTCATGCGAATTAGATAGTTCACAAATTAAGTTAGCAGATTTTTCCAATATTTATTCAAATGTTTTAAAATTCATAAAAAAGAAACTGAAAATTACAGATCACTGAATTAGTTTTATTTTTTGCCGTAATCACAATAGTTTTTTTGCTTAGAGCTTTTAAAAGCTCACAGCAGTGTCAGCTGCCAGCTCCAAAATCTTATTTCGAACCCTGATGTATTTGCAAGATTTTTTTTTAATATTTAAATTTCAACACATTAATATATTGAATAATTCACCTTACATTTAATGCATATTTATTCTAGTTTCCATAATGTCAATCGTTGCGTTTTTCCAATAAAGAGAATACTCGAAACCTTAAAGTTTCAACAACAAATTTCTGTTAACGGTTTGCGGTTTTCAGCCTTCTTTTTACGTATACCTTGCACCCGAGACCTTTTCCATTGCCACATCAGCCTACCCGAGTGTCGTGGGCGAACTTAATGGATAGAAACTTTTACAAGAAAAGTTTTGCCTCTTCCAAGTTTCGCTTTTTAACGGGTGCGAACACCTCCACACCCAAGGTTAGTCGAGGCTTTAGGTCAGCTCGTTTCTTTGGACGCTTTTGACACGTAGGGCTTAACCCCACGAGAGGAAGATGGTTGCAGTCGAGGCTTCCAAATCAGCGAAAATTAGTAATTTCTTTTTACCAACAGAAAGAAATTTGTTTTTAAAAAAAATGGAATTACTTGTTATTATAAATCTAAAATAAAAGAAAGTGTCTGTGGTTCGTAAAACACCTACTTTCTCTACGTATGAAAGGCTGGAAAATTTTATTAATACGTTCGCTGCCGGTCCCACACAGGCGCGTGATACGTTCTTCAAAATAGCACGTAAAAGGCAATTACTTTTAGACAACGGCAGGGAATGTGTAAAAATACTATACATCCTCAAGATGTGCACCGAAGGCTCGGATTTGTAAAATTCTAATTAGTTTTTTTGAATGATTTTAACAAAATACATTTTAAAAATATTTCCAAGATCTAAAACATATATTTGTTGCTTAGTCGGTAGCGCGGGAGACTTCGGAATAGGCGTGTTCGATCCCCGACTGGAGCCACTCTTTTTTTAATGTACAAGTCTTAACTTTTTATACAAGTCTTAACTGGTCCCCTAGAAACGTGGAGCCAAACAGCTAGTATTAAATAACATTGTATTCTTTTAAGGGGACTTGGTACCCTTTGATTTGAGAAAATCGATGAAAATATCAATTTTTATTTTTTTTGCTTAAAATATGCTCTTATACCTAAAGTTTATTATTACAAAGTTTTGAAACGATCTGATAATTATAAATGTAATTAAAATTCGTTTCATTGCTCTCATAGCACTTAAAATGCTACGTCCATTTCGATGTTTACATTTTTGACGCAACAGCTTTTCGTCATTTATTTAAGGAAAAATCAGCTAAGAACAAGTTGAACGTGTTTATCTGTGACTGTATCTATCACATCACGTGTTTGTTTACTTTTTTTTACCGTGGTTTGATATAATTTTAAATTTGAAGGTACAAGGAGACGTATTTGCCAAAGGCGACGTATTTAACAAATGTAATAACATGTTTTTGCTATTGTCAAAGCATATTCTAAAGTCTTTTATGGTACGGAATATGTATGTTTAATGAATTCAGTTGTATTAGTATGGTTTCTAACACAAAATTAGTCTAAAACAATATTTTAAACACTATTATTTTGATTTTAACAGATTTTTCTCCAAAATTTAGTTTTATTATCATTTTAAAACTGAGTACACAATAGTGATTTAATATACTCCAATTAAATAATAAAAACCGGAATTTTATATGTATGCAAGTAGTTATAAAATTAATTATGTGTAAAGAAAATATCAAATGTATTCCTCGAGTTATTTGAATTTGAAATGTTTAAACTGATTTATCTCAGTTTGTGTTTTTTGCATATGCCACGGTATTTAAAATAGGAATACTTTCTCACATATTATTCAAATGACTTGATTTTTTTTTCTGAAATACCTGTATAACCTATTTAAAACAATCAAGGATGGGTTTTGCAAAATAATGAAAAGAAAAAAAGTTAAAAATTAAAAAGTAGACTAAATCATGTTTTTTTCCATTTTTTTGCATTTACATCGACATTTTATTTTTTTTCTCAAGAACTAAATCAGTTATTTCAAATTCGATCCTTAAAGTTATAAAGTATAGTACAGTGAATGTAAGAAAAAAAATTCTTTATAAAATTATAAAAACTGAAAGAGAAAAACCATTTTTAAAACAGTTCAATTTTTTAAAAAAAAATTAAATTTTGAAAAATATACTCATAAAAATAATTTTTTGGTTGCTAAAATCATGTTATATAATAATAACCTTCAATAATGTGTAAAATATCTATGTAAATTATTTAATAAAAAAAATTATTCCAAGGGTACCGAGTCCCCTTAACCCGGAAATGTAGAGGTTCGTCGTTTAAACGAACACTAAGAACAATTCAATCACACAAATCGACGAAGCGCTAACCGCTACTTTTCCCGGGTTAACACTTTCTTGAAAAAGAAATGTCTTTTTTTGAGACACCGGACTGGCCGATTAGCAGATTGATTTTACCAACCAATTCAACGTCTCTAACCACAAAAACCAAGCGCCACAAAATAAAAGCGCAAGGACATGTTTCCCAGCTTTAATCTGAAGTGGTTCAAATGTCCTCACGCTAACATCAGGTGCGGGGATGCCACCTTAGTTGTCCGTCATTTGACCATGGTTCAAAATTAGGAAGCAGTGTTCCCGGATCTTTCCTTTGAGATAAATCCCGAACCGTTGCCAATAGGCCATTGTGTAGTTCTAATTCGACGTTTTTTCAACCAACAAGCCGACCTGTCTTTTGACAACCTTGTTCAAAACCCACTAATAATAAGGGGTCATTCACTTCCGAGTAGCGAGCGAGTCTGGTGTGCGAGTTAATTGAGCCTGCAGATGTGTGGGGTAGAAGTCAGCTGTTTTGGACTCTGGTGGTCTAAATGAGCCACACCTTATGCTCCGAGCGATATGTTGAGATTAGTTCTTATGAAACATCCATTGATTACGCGTTTGATAAGCTGCCGTGTTTTACTTATTACTTAACTCGTGTCATTTGATAAAACCGTTGAAAAAAAGTAAACAGTTCTTATTTTTAACTCCTTGACCGAGAAAGACGAGTGACACTCGTCCCGCTTGAAATGGGTCCAAACGGGCAATAACGAGTAGCACTCGTTATGGTATTTCTATGGTAGTTGACTATTATTAAAACACTAATTATAGACTATCGGTTTGAAAGAGCGTTGTTGGGAAAACCGTTAAGGTATATACATTAAAAACATTAAACAAAAATTAAGTGGCCCGTCGAGACTTGAATCCGGGACCTATTGTTCCGAAGTTCCGCACGCTACCAACTTGCAAAGGTACTTTCTAAATCTTGAAATATTTTTTAAGTATGCTCAGATGTTTTTAACTCAATGGAATTTTACGAATCCGAACCTCAGGTGCATATCTTGAGGATTATTGGCACTTGCATATAAATTTTCAGCCTTTTATACGCAGACAAAGGTGTTTTGAGATCCAGACACTTATTATTGATGCATTTGACTCGTCACTTCTGCTGACAATTCCCAAATACAAAAATAAAATAGTCCTTTCTGACAGCGCAATGTCGAATTATTTTCCCGGACAATGGGTTAAAATTATTTTTTTCAGTTTATGGCGCAAGATCCAAAAACGGACAAGCTGCACTTCAAGTATATATGCATATAGAAGTTCCTTTACCGCCTCTTTCGATTTAACTTTAGGCAATAAACAATCACAAGACAATTTGATCCAGGTCATCAAGCAACCAGGCAGCATTGAAATAAAATGGATACATTTTAATTTGAATTATACCTTGATGTTTTTGTAGCAAATTTTAGCATTTTAAAAGACCCGCGATATCTTAGTTGAATTAGTAGAGAGCTCTTAATCGGAGAGTTGAGAGTTCGAATCTAGTCTTGCAAGAAGATTCATCGTGCTGAGGGGGCCCTCTATACAGATATTTTTTGGGTGGCCGAAAGGAACGAGTCTGATAACCAGGGGCAAATTGCCCATAGGATGCGCCGGTGCATGAAATTTGCAAGAACTGTTCCAAGTGTTAAAAAAGTACAATTGTATAACAATTGTTATCCGAATATAACACTTTCGTACCAGTATTTGTCCATGTCACAAGTTTCCCCGCGAACTATCGTTTTCTAAATAGAAATTATTTTAAATCGTTTAGGTCCCTAATTTAGGGCGATAAATCGGTTCTTTGAGAATATGATAACCTACTTCTGACGCAATCTGCATATTTCCTTGGAAGGTTTTATGCATATGGCAGTGGAAAAAGACATTAAGAAAAATAGTTTCAGAGGAAATTGTAAGCGAAATTTGTAAAGAAAAGCGGCTTTAATTTTTGGACTGGTAAACACTGATAATCACCGGGACGCTTTAATGTCCCAGTACGCCCTTGCTAACAACCCTCGTATTACCCATTGATCTATAACTAACTTCTGGATTGGGCAAGACACTATGTTAACTTGAAGCCAATTGAAGGGGTAACAAATGTACCCTACTTCATCGCTTTCGCAATATTTCTTCATGTTAAATTTAGCCGACATGTATTGCTTTTGGCTGAGTTTTTTTTTCTATTTTCTTTTGAAACCCATTTTAAATGCAATCTGCTATTAAAATAGAAAGTCATTTGCCAGTCAAAGAGGTTAAAAAGCAAGAGCAAAATTGATTTGTTTCGCTATATAAAAATTCCATAAAAAAATAATATTTGTTAATACAAAAAAAATTTCGAATTTGGGCCACAGAACTATTTGGAAGGACATACAATGTTGGTGTAGAAGGAAAGTGGCTAGACTCCACCTTCGATTGCTTGTGCTTGTAAGCCATCGCTTACTTGTATTAATGTAGAAAGTACTTGAGGAAAGCATTTATTTTTCAGGAAAGTATTTCTTTTAACGGAGACTTAGTCTGGTGATATAACCATGTCGTATTTGCAATAATATGACATTTGATTTATATTTTGTGTCAAAAATATTTGACAAGTGAATTTTATTGATTACTTATAGAAAAAGTACTCCACGCTTTGTTTAACTTTAATTTGGAAGTCCGAAGCCATCTAAGAGGTTGGGAAACCACTGTTCTAATTATCTACAAAATCGTTTCAAACATTAAGGGTTGAAGGCGTTATTAATAGAACTAAGTGATAAGTCGGCCTTATCGAAACATAGAAAATGAATGAAAAGCCCGACGACCTTCGAGAACTCTTTTGAAGCAGTCGAGTTGACAAACACTTCATCATAAGAATACTACTATCTCCTCGAGGTTGTGATAAGCCGAGTTTTAGAAACTTTTTATTCAACCATTCAACCTCCACTCTTTGTGCTAATCGCGTTTCACTCACCGTTGATTCTTATCGCACACCTTTCAAGACAAACATTTAGTTGATGTTTCTTGCATTAACGGCACCATCTAATTTTTTTAAAACTTTTTGAATAAAAATTGTAATATATATATTTTAATAGAACCCACTAAAAAAAAATTGGGTTTATTTTACGTTGATTAACATATTATAAAATAACAAAAAGTTGCGGAAGGGACAAATACTGTGAAATGGCACATGAGCCGTAAAGAGTTCCCCTGCAACGCGGAGCCAAACACTTAGTTAAAACAATATTTGAAAAATAAATAATTCCATAATTGCAATTGTGAAAGCTTCTTACCTGCCATAAGTGGTCTCGTTCAGAGGGGTTTTTTCGTCGTCGTCATCCACCGAGTCGTCGTCAGTCATCGGCAGGTCAGTTTTCAGTGGAACTGGAGCCATGGCAGTCTTTGAAAGGCCTGCAACAAAAGGAACTTTAAATTCTTCTGTCTTATCTTCGAGTTATTATTCAGCATTGCAAATCACACTTTCTTTGCATTCCCTATGTAAAGCGACCGGCGCGGCTCATCTGTATAGTTAACATGAGATTATTTGAAAGAAACATATGCTCGCTTGACGAGGAATGCGGCGACTGCATATAAAAAAATTGTTACATTTTGTTTAGCCCTATAATATTAACAATTTTTGTTTACTACTGTAAAGTCAATGGGATAATACTTATAATAGACGTATGGTTAGTATTCTAGGGTTAAAGAAATCTTTGTAATCCAACAGACTAAACTTAAAAAGCAACCGTGATTTTTAACCTATTCCATGGCGATCAAAGTGTTGAAGCCTGCATTATGAAATCTAATTAGAAGTACAAATTGTGTTTATTAACCCTGCCGGGGACGCACTGAGCCTGGCATACTCAATGCAATGGAAAAAGTCGCATTAAGCGTGGAAACGCGATCCAAACATGGGGTTAAGTTACAGATTTTGTACTCTTTCTATACCTGGAAACAAAAGAACGATGTCGATAATGTTCTGTTTTAGAATGGTTATCAAATTTTCATATATTTTAGTTTTGTTTTTTAGAAACACATTTGCAAATCTTAAATATGAACGAAAAGACAAAAAATGGATGGTTGATTGTAAATGTAATTTAAAGCTTGCATGCCCTTTTCGAATACATGCAGGATTTAAGACTGCAGTTAAAAACAATTAACAAACAAACAAATCACAACATGATTAGGCAGATTACAGCTTAAAATTTGGGTAAATAATACGAGTTTTTACTACAACTTTGTTAAACTAATTCCTACCTAGAAGCTCGGTTCCGATGCTGAAAAGTTCGTTGAGTTAAAATCGAAACTGCTTTTAGTACAAGACTATATAGCTTCCCTGTTTACTGCGGGATGATTGAGGATGTTTAATTTATGATACGGTCAGCAATTGAAACACATTGGGCTCACAATAAAGAATCATCATCTGTCCATGGTTCAAAAATACGAGGCAGTGTTTCCGGGTCTTTCCTTCGATAAACCCCGAACCATCGCCAATAGCCCACTGCGCAGTTCTAGTACGACGTTAATTAGTCAACCAACCATACTTTCACACTTTTATATTTAGTTAATAACTACAATAACGTTTGGTTGAATTAACGTCGCACTAGTGTTGCAGAGTTGGCTATTGGCGGCGGTTTGGGGTCTATCGCGAAGAAAATATCCGGGTAACACTGCTTCGTATTTTTGAGCCATGGTCAGATGGGAAGGACAACACCTGAGCTGCCATCCGACGCAACCTCAATTGACGTTAGGACTGGACAGATTTAACGTGCACCAGTCCCTTATACACGGCGGATGAATTTATGTATCTTTTTAGTCGACTTTAGAACGAGTTTGGAACGAATCTGGCAACCCTTCGATAACGAATTCGCTACAATTCGTCAAGTCAGCGTAGATATTCAAACTCTCAATCCTTCAATTACTAGCCGGATACTTTAGTGCTGGAAAATCTGCGCCCCAACACAGATAATAATGTTAATGTCGAGCGTTCAATACTTGGACGAGTCAAAACATTTTTAAAAAATAACATTTCCGTCATCATTAATGAGAAACAAGTAAATAGTTTTCAAAATTTCTTAAAACAAACTTTTAGCATTTGCCCATAACATGCCATTGCTTGTGAGAGAGCGCATCATTTCGAGCCACCGTCGCTTCAAATGGGGACGAACAAACATCCCTATCTTGTCAGGGATTTAAACCCAGATCCACGCCGTACGCCATGGGAATCCCGTGCTGTATCTAGTATGCAATGTAGACAGCATGATGAGTAGTTAGGAAAAGTGAATAGTGTATTGTCATCAAGTTTACTTAAATTTCCGCGTTTCAAGTACATATGACATTGGGACATATTGCTTAAAATTACGTTCAAGATTTCACGATGCAACAACGAAACGAAAACAGAGTGAGTAAAATATAAGCGTGTAATAAAAATTGCGCATGTTAGGCCCATTCTACACAAACGGGAAAAACGCGCGGGCCGAGAATCACCGAGAAGCTCCCGCGCGTTTTTCCTGTTCGTTTAGAATGGTCCTTAAACTACAACGATTTAAAGCGTATTGAACAAAGGGATTTCGATATCTTTCATTTTCTCTCTCTCTCTGACATTTATGCCTTGCGATGGACTAGACAGACTAAAGAATAGTAAAAAGTAGGGATATTGCGATCGGAGGGTTGCCAACTTCGCTACCAAAATACTAGAATGTCGTCTAAAACATCCACACAAAAAAAACGGCGTGTATACGGGACTGGTGCACGATAAATCTGATCGGGGTCCAAAGTCCCGACGTCTATTGAAGGCGTTGGGGCAGGTGTTGTCTTCGTCATCTGACCATGGTTCAAAAATACGAGGCATCGTTTCCGGGTCTTTCCTTCGAGATAGGCCCGAACCGTCACCAATAGCCCACTGTGCAGCTCTAGTGCGACGTTAATAAACCAAACCAAACCAACCTGACATTTATGATTACTGAGATGCCATTTTGTAAACTGGCGCATAATATCTTCTTTAGTATAAATTGCTAGTATGGTATTTTCGCATGGTAGTTTTCGAAAACTCTATAGACACGGGAACATGTCTAGCGAATCAAACAAATTTTCTTGTTAATCAAATTACTTTTATAATTAATCGAACTACTTGAACCTGATATTCGGGAACATGGAGTTTGGAATAACTGTGTCAAACTTTATCTATAGCAACCTCAATAAGCGTCTGGACATTTGACCCCGATCAGACTTAACGTGCACTAGTCCCGTATACAAATCGTAGAAATTGGATGAGTTCGGACGACGCACATAGGGGTATTTGACCCAAAAAGTTGGCCAAAATTATTTTATTGCATTTTCTATTTTAAAATTACATATTAAAATAAAAAAAATTGAAATAAGTTGAAAATTCAAGCGAGTTACCTCTACAGCTGCAAAACAAGACATATCCAAACAAACCAAGAATGCTTAATTTTTAGTAGTACTTAATTTTTAGCGTTACTTTCAAACTTTCTAAATTTAAATAGTTTATTTTATATATATTTTATCCACCCTTTAGATACTCACTAATAATTATTAGTTTTAGATGAAAATAATTATAATAAAAAACATATTTTTTTTAAAGTGGAGTTGTCTATTTTTGCAACTATATGTCAGGCATATTTACAAAAAAATAATAAACAACCTATATATTTCTAATTATGTATACAAAGTTATATTTTTTGCAAGAAATTAAAAAAAACATTGGATTTCTTATAAATTTTTTATTTGATTTTTTATGTATTGTATTTCTTCATTTGTGACATCTGCTCTTTCATGTATAAATCGTATCGTGATGGGCCTGAATATCGCAGTGACGATAGTGTAGGATTTTTCCATAGCAATGCCTTTTTGTTTTTTAAACCTGTTAATTAAAGATGCTCTAAAGCAGATTGGAAGATATTCGCATCGGAATCGCAACTATTCTCAAATCTTTGTTTGTACTGTGATTGCTCGGAACCATCACATCCCTATTTGTAAAAAAGTTCTAGCGATTTTATTTCATCAATATAAACGTATTTAAAACCTCTCACAAATATGTGATTAATCGCTCACTCGTATGAAGCTTGAAGTTGTATTTCGGTACCAGTAGAAATTATTT
Organism: Troglohyphantes excavatus; assembly: GCA_963932185.1. Taxonomy (NCBI): domain Eukaryota; kingdom Metazoa; phylum Arthropoda; class Arachnida; order Araneae; family Linyphiidae; genus Troglohyphantes; species Troglohyphantes excavatus. The sequence goes on along the minus strand of OZ010676.1, from coordinate 2,769,314 downwards.
GATACGTGTTTGGAGCAGGATATCATTATTTCTTAACCTAAAGAAATAGGTTTTTGTCACTAGTTCTTACTACTTCATATCGTTTACGTGATAACCCAGCTTCCACGAAAATTGTTAAAGCACGAATTGGTGTTAGCTGTGACTTTTTTTGTTCAGCAGTGTGACTAACAAATGCTTTTCTGTATTTGGCTGCTCTTAAGGGAGACTTTGTCATATCCTTTACTACTTTTGAACCCTCGATATTTCCAGTTTCACGTAGTTTCATTTGAGTGGCATAGATTAATTCTTCGGATTTGGCTTTTTCTCTTAGCTCCTTGGTTTTGCGTATTTTACTGCGATCACTTAACCCATCAAATGATTTCGAAGGTCGACAAGCGATTTTTTTTGTGGGAATTTCGATTGAATGTTCCAACCATTTTTGGTGTTTCTTTAGAATTTTTTCTTCTGACATATTAACTGCAAGCCATTTATTTTTAAATCTGGATTTCAAGATCGACATTTTATGTTTAAATTGCTCTTTTTCTTCATCAGAAAAGGAGGGCTTTGATATTATATAACTTTCCATGTAGTTGAACTTTTTTTATGATACCTTTTTCAGGGCAGTTTCTCATAATATCAAAAAGACATTTTCTAGTTAAAAATGTAATTCCCGATGGTCCTAAAATTAAAAAAAAAGTTATGGTAGACCTATCAGTATGTCTCCGTGCTACTTTTCTTACTTTAATCAAAGTTGTTCTTTTATTAAAAATATTTTTCGAATAAAAGCAATATTTTGTACAATGTCATACTTTTTTGCCAGTAAGCCATTAAAAAACGATATTATGTGCATTCCCATTATTAAAGGTATTTTTTCTTACAGCCAAAAAATTAAAGACAGTATTTTTTTTTATTTTTTTATTTTGCATAACGATGTATTAATATTATTCAATTATGTTACATCCTTATTATTTTTAAACTTGCTTTAATTAATATTTTCACATGCAATCAAATAAAAGGAATATTTTTTACAAGATATCAAAATTCGAACCTGCAGATGTTGGATCCATAAACAAAAAGCTATTTGATATTAGTTTTCCTTGAAGATACAGAGCAGAATGTACTATTTTTCTCGGAGATACAGAACAGAATGTACTATTTTTCTCGGAGATACAGAGCAGAATGAAGTCAATCCTAGTACTGCGAATTTACTCGTTCCTGTTGGGCGGATGAAACTTGGGCAGCAAATATAAACACTTGGAGTGTCGTGTTTAAGATCACATTCTTCTTTTGGTGTTCGATTGAAGAGAATTTCCAAGTATCAACACATGAAGGAAGGGGTCGGAAAAAGTTCCCCAACTAGAGCTTGTAATTTATTACCGCCGCAGCCGCACAACCGATAATTTAAAGAAGAGAGATTCTGGGGTTGGGGTTTTCAGACTATGACACTTGCGCAATTGTATACTTACAGTTTCCCTACACTGTACTGTTGTAAAACACGTCTTGTGAAGTATTTAGATAAGCATTCAATGTATGTTCGCTTTGTCACACAGTGAATATCCAGGTGCACTCGAAAAAGGCGTTCTAATAATTTTGGTGAACGCTGCAGAAAAAGCCTCATAAAATCTAAAGGGGGAAAAAGGTGGTGGAAATTTTTGTACTCCCGTGTAGAAGAATAGTTACTTTATCACTCTGTACTATTCTATATAGTGAAGATAAGTGAAGAAAGTTAACAAATGTTTTCGTGTTTATAAAATATTCAAAAATTTACATTCAAAATGCACTATAAAAAATGTTATTGTAAAAATACACAAAAAAGTTATCAAACATAATAGTATATACATTTTTTATCGCAGTCAACTAAAAATATTAGCAGAATTTAAATAAAATAGTTCTGAAAAAAGTTAGTTTTTATTGGTACAAATATGCACCGTTTACAAGTTTTCTAAGTTTAACGCTAGTGTTGCCACAGAAAATACAGTTAAAATAAAAAAACAGTGCTGCAGAATTGTACTTTAGATCGTTTTTTATCATATGGTTTAATCCAAAATTCAAAATTCTTAATTTAAAAAAATTGACTTTTGGCCAGCTTTTGAGGTCAAATACCCCACTGTGCGACGCATTGTTACTTCTCAGCGAATCTGGCAACCCTCCGGTCACAAGTTCATTGCATTTTTAAAAAAAAATTTCAAGTATTTTGTATTAGCCGTATTCGAACTCGCAACCCTCTGGTTGGTAACCGACGACGGATCCTCGTGTCTACGGAACCCACTGCTACGAAATTGAAAAAAATAAAGACTGGGATATCGTGTTCTTGTTAGGGGTTGCCACTTGTTATGCCACGCATCACGATTTGATCCATCTTTATTTCATTAAACTTGCCAAGGAACAGCACACATTCGACTAGAGTATAATAGAAAACGATAATCTTAACCACATATATATATTTACATATTGAACAGCAGAAAGTTATTAATTAATTTTCATAAATATTTTCACTCGAAGTAAAAATGTTTTTCTGTTGTTCCCGAGCGGTACAATAACATTAAAGAAAATGAACCAACAACCACTCGAACCTCTGGTCACCCTTTTCTCCCTATGAGCGAAATAATCTGGTCGATTCGGTCAATTGTTAGGTCTTGCGAGCCTCTCATTCGTAATAAGTGACGGTCCCTAATAGTAAGGCTAACCGCACACTGCAACAATCGCTCGGCGATAATCAACTGAGTGACTAAAAAATCACCCAGTAACTGCCCAGCGATTATTTTAATTACACACAATTCAAGACTGCCGCGTTTCAGATTTCGAAATCACCAAAGTAAAGATGAAAAATTGCCAAACTCATATTATCACAATCCTTACAAAATCGCCAAATGGTCGATTATTTGCCAAAGTTGTTAACGCGGTATCGAGCGAAAGGATATATCGTCCGATAGTTGAATGCCAGATAATTTCTGAGTGAGCGGATAGAATGTGGATTTTCAATTGCATGCAACTAAATAGTTCAATTGTATGTCCGATAGTTTCCAGAAGCCCGACTACCCGAAATTATGTCATTCCAGTAAGAATCTTTTCAATGCATCTCACCTCCAATTCGATTCGCCTTGCATTTAGGAGTGCGAGCGCTGCAGGGTTAACTACGTTTTATTAAACAATAACCAAAAAATGTGTCGATAACCGGCCGAATAGTAAGGTCGTGACACAATAAAAATCAAAGTTCATTATCTTACTAAACAAACATTCATAAAAGTCAACGTTTGTTCTTAAGATTAATAAAAAATCTATTTTAACAGAGTGTCTCTAGAAATAGAAATCAATTATAAAAGAAAGAACTTTTAAAATGTATATTTTCGTTCTAAATCACAATTTTAAATTTCTTTTGTTATCGAACAAATGAGCAAATATATCAAATCCCAAACCATTAAAAAACCACAAAAACATACTGCAAATAAAAAAAAACATAATTACAACTTTGAATGGAAAACATGTCAAGTTGAAAATAAAAACAATTTTGAAACCCAAGCAAGCGTTGACATGCCATCCGAAATAATTGTAGCAAGATGAGTTCTAAATACTGTTTATAGGATAAAAAATGAGGTTTAAAGAACAACTGAAAAGGAAATAAGAAAAAAATGGGAAGAAGTAACCGCTACAAATCGTTCAGGTGCGCTCCGAGCCATGCTGCGGAAGGTTGGTAGCTTGACCTTGAAAACTACGAGACAATCTGTTCGGTTTTGGGGTCAGTCCTGTGCAATTGTGTGGAAACCTTTGCTCGAACATTTCTTCTGTGCGTTTCTTTTTTAATCCCTAGACATTGACAGCAGCTTTGATATCTTCACCTTTGGAAATAAGATAGCATCGAAAGGCGAAGGAAATTGTCTTTTGTTTGGGAGGACCTTTTGCAATGGTTATACAAATATAGCAATGTCCTTTGTGCTTCCCGACAAGTAGTCGATGTTGCCTTAACATGCGGCGAAAGGCGCTTCGTGAAATAGATATCTTTTCACGAAATGCCTAATTTTTATATCTATCATTTTATTAAATGTCTAATTATTCTGTCATTTCGAATTACCTTAATGATAGAGCGTACAACGTCCTTCCGAAAGCACGCAGCGTACTGCCGGTAGCACTCACCTTTACGATTGTATAGTGGTTTTACCTTCCTTCTGACAGGTACTACCACCAGAAAATTCTGAGTTGGCATATATTATATATATAAAAAAACAGTTTACAAATTCTAATAGTAAATTTTTTTACGAGAATTTGAAAACTCGGAAGTTTGCTACCTAATAAAAGTATACTGAGCTTGTTAAATTCTCTTTGTGTGCGTCAACACTGAAATTGACTGAAATTAAAGAAAACGGACGTCCTAGCGGCAAGACGCAGTAGATGATGGGAGACCACGTACAAAAGTGCTTTCGAAAGGTTCTTCTGGCAGAACTTTGGCCTGTACGTTCTATCATTAATTCACGTATTACCTACTTTTCTATTGGTTATTCCCAAGGAACAGTCGAAGCAAAATTTACGACTTCCGAACTGCTCAGGAAATTGACTACTGCCTAATTGTGGGCACAAATTAAAACAATGGAAAAGCAAAACGTCAGATACAAAATTAATTCAATTGTGTATTTTTTCTTTTACCAACTCTGACTTTTAATCTCAACGACTGTCCACTTTAAATTTACCACTACCCATTTTTCACTCTTACGACTGCCCAATTAAGCCACGACTGCCCGTTCGTTAGAATGTGTCATTCCACGAATCGTTTAATTTTTGGCAAATATATATATATTTTTTTGAGGGGGGGGGGGGGGGGGGGAATATTGTGTTGATTTTTTTTTTACTTTGCATTTTTTCACAAATTTAAACTGATTTATAATATTTTAAGATTGCTAATCCTTTGCGGTTGTTTGGCAAAAATATTTGAACAAATTGCATCCTACTTATTGCACCGGTGCTCTGAATTTCGGACGAGCCAAAATCAAATACTACACGAAAAATATACAGCTGTTCTGTAAAAATATACATATAATGCACATTCAGCTGGTGCATTTGTTACTAAACATCTCTATATTATCCTACTTAGGTGAATATATGATTGATTTTAGTTTTTTAGCACCAAATGTCGCCCGCGGCTCAGGTAACCCAGGTTACCCATACAGCAATTCAGTTAGTCTGGTAGCACAGTTCAGTGAATTTTAGTGTATTTGAAGTGCGGACAACACTTCGAGATTTGTAAACTATACATGTCACTGAGTAAAAGTAAATTAAGTTTTTGCAAATTAAAACTCATCAAAACTTATTTAACTTCGATTATGTGTTAAGAAAGGCTTTCTGATCTTACAATTATATCCATTGAAATCGATTTTACACAAAGTATAAATGTATAAATTAGTCCGACCTAATTCAGAAATTTGTCAATGTTAAATCTAGAAATGTTAATTTTTTTATGTAATAGAGATCTAATGTTTAATAAAAAAAATTATATTAATAGAATAAAGGTTGTTTTTTTAACCAAAATATATCCTAATTCCTACTAACAAACAAAATGTAGCACATACGTCGCTCAATTAATCTGTTAACCGACTTTCGTAGTAGGTGTTCTGAAATTTATGGGGGGGATGCAACTAGGAGATCTCGCACCACTTTGAAAATGTTCTAGGGCCGTCACAGAGTACTACTATATAATTCGGCCATACAGTTGTTTTGTTACATAGTGCAAACCCGTCTTTACGGTGCATCAGATCATTGCTCGTTTTCCTCAAAACTAGACTTTTATCACATATTGCCTTCATTCACTATAACCTCATCTGTTATTCTAGTTTCCTCTCATATTTCTAGTCCTCATTAACACTTCCTACCTTTTGTTTCGCAACAAGATCAATCACGATGGCCAAATTCCCTCTTCACCATTGTGTCAAAACTCGCATGCAGATCACTATTTAATGCCAGTGGAACACATCTGGAATCATTTCATATTTTTTCCATTTAAATTCAATAGGTTAAATAAGAAACCTAAACACGCCATCATTCATACTCGAATCCTATACTTTCTCCGAACCTTTTCAAACCGGTTTCTTTGCCGGTTCCCACGATGAACTTAATCTGGTTGAGAGTGATAATTATTTTGCTCCATTTTTTCCCCGAGATAAATTGTAACAAATGTCGATAACACAGATAAATTAGCCAAATTTGCATCCGACACATCCGTGCCAAATCGATAGATTCATAAATCAGTCACGTGTAACGAGACTGCGATTTTCCGTTTGTTCCGTCTGCTCTTAAAACGCGATTAATCTCTTTTGCTCGGGAAGTGGCTCCGTGTGATTAGTAGCCATCGAAAGACGAATGCGATGCATCACAAAATGTCAAAAATCGGATTACAAGTAGAATTAGAAATGAATACTCTTGCATCATTAATCTTACACTATTTTTTAAGTGTGAAAAGTTTTTAATGAGTTATGCTACGTAATTTAATTTACAATGTTGCTTGAAATTTTTAAATTTCAGTGATGAAAAATCTTACATGTTTATCTGATAGTATTTTTAAAATTAGAATTTATCCAAGTTTTTGAATTAAAATTTGAAATGATTTTTTTTATTTACTCCGTTTTTTTTAATATGTCTACTAGGGTGTGTCGGTAAAAAATAAAATTTGATTTTCGAAACGCTTGAGTGCGGAAAAGTTTCACCCAATAATAAGAAGAAAAACGTCTTAAAAAAATAGGTTGACATCTTCCATTCGCACATCGTACTAACAGTTTATAGAAATTGACGAAATTCTGCATTTTCGTAATTTTTTTAATATTACTTAAAATTCTACGATCGACATGCTATTGTTTGTTATGCTTATTTTATGGTTCAATAAATTTAAATAAAGTAAAACATCATCAATATATATTTTAATGTCTTCCAGTCGCGCAATGCGTTTGAAAAATGGGAATTAACAAAACATGTGCAAGTGTTTCATTATATTAATCACCTTACAAAGTTTTTATACCATAAAAAAAGCTTTGTATTTACGCATGTTTATAACAAAGTCGTTTATAAAAACGATATTACGAAAATAAAATTGACGAAAATTGTTAAATTTCGTTCATTTTTGCAAACTTTTAGTACGATGCGCAATCAGGAGATATCAACCGATTTGTAATTTTTTTACGTCGAAAAACAAAAAATATTTTTTCCAACCACCCTAAGTACTCTTTTATCAAAATTAATCTTTTATTAAAAATGAAATTCTAAGTTACGATTAATAGTAATTTGAAGTTACTGCAAAGCGACATAAAATATAAAAACTGGTTATGTACTAAACTAGAAATGAAGAATCATATATAACTTGTGTTTTACCTTATGTTTTTTACAATTTCAAATTGATTTATAATGTTTTAGAATCTAAATGGAGTTGGAGCCCCAGTTTCTCAGTTGATAAGGCGTTCAGATACTAATCAGAGGATTGGTGGTTCGAATCCGTGCGATGGACTTGACAACGAAAAGTAAAAAACTAGTGATCTTGCGATCGGAGGGTTGCCAGCTTCGCTACAAAAATACTAGAAAGTCGTCCAGAATGTCCAACAAATTATACTGGCGTGTATACGGGACTGGTGCACGATAAATCTGATCGGGGTCCAAAGTCCCGACGTCTACTGAAGGCGTTGGGTGTCAGTTCAGGTGTTTCCTCATCATCTGACCATGGTTCTAAAAATAACGAGGTGCATGTATGAACGTGTGTATGAATGTGTGTGAATGTGTATGTGTTCCCGGGTCTTTCCTTCGAGATTTACCCCGAACCGTCGCCAATAGCCCACTGTGCAGCTCTAGTGCGACGTTAATTAACAAAACCAAACCAGCCTACGTCACCGACACCAGTTTTCCCAGTGTGTGTAAAAAAGCGACGTAATGCCCTCTATGATGCATTCAAACGAAGCTCTAAAAATGATAAATAAATTAAAATCGAGTGATCAACTTTTTCGTTCCAATATTCCCTACCTATAAACGTTTCAAATCAAACACATCTGACGCAGTCAGATAAACAATAGTAGATTATCTTTTTCGAAAATAACCTATTGAATAAAGTTGACCTAGAAATTTATTTTTTATAAATTAAAAAAAAAAGTGTTCGATATTTTTTGTAATTGAATCTCTATTGTTCGTTTCTGTTTGTTTCAGCTCAGTTTGTTTTTAAAAACGATTAATCTCTTTGTTGGGAAGTTCTTTTAACCTCCTTTAAATTGAGATTAATGTTTACGGAAACGTGAATAGAGAGCATCACAGAACATTGCTATAAATAAAATTTGAATTCAATTTACTTGTGTGATTCAGTTGACCTTAATTTCAATATTTCATTTTTTATTTGACCTGAGGTGTGGTTATTTATTTTAATTTGAAATATTATAAGTTTTATCTAATTAAAATTAGAACTGAACTATATTGGATTTATATTGCTTTAAAACTAACAAAAACTGCTATTTTAAGGTTTTTGCTTAGGAGGCTCCTAGTCGCTTTTAAATGTTTATTATTAGTTAGTGAAAAACAGATAAGAAACAATTAAATCTGTTTAAATAATACAATGGACTCTTTAAATAAAAAATATATAGTTTTATGAATATTTTACTTTAAAAAATCACAGCGCTTTGCGCTCTTAGACGCATAACATTTTGTACTTAGCTATTTGAGAGCGTGTGAATTATAGAGATATTCTTTAATTAAAATTTTAATTTAATTATTTAAAATGGAAATCGTTGTTACAGTTTACAAAACTTTGTTTTTAATTTTATTAAACTTTTAGAAAAGCAATAAACATATGTACTATATCCTACTATGTACATAGACCGATTATAAAGATCTGCATACCTTCAATAACTAATATTAACGGTCTATATATCGCTAATTGGTCCCTATAACGCACAACTAATAAGAAACGATTTGTGTGATGTTATTAAGTGGTGATTTACAAAACTACAATGCATTTTTGAGGGTTTTAATTCTGGTTTAAAACTTAATAGTATTGTAAGAAGAAAAATATTATATCATATAATTTATATTTTATTGCGTTATGGAAAAATAGTATTAATGCAAGTTTTTCTTTCAATCAAAACACTTTAAATTCCTTATTATTAATACTATTTTAATAAGTTTACAACCTCTCAACTGTTGTGAAGAAATCTTCTCTTCGATTTTAGTTTATCACATAACCATACTTCGATTAGGCCATTCTTTTAGACGTTTCTTTTTAACTAACAGAAGCCACGGCCAACCACACTGTTAAAAATTATTATGACCTTGCACCAAAATTTGGTACCCATTTAGCTCCAACCAACATTTGGTGCTTAGTTTAACCATTTTACGGTGCTACCACTGATACCATTTAGTGGTGAAACGTTGCACCAAAACTCTTATTTTCGCTTCACCATTTTATAGTGAAACGTTGAACCAAAATTTGAGTTTTCTAATTAATTTAGTAGTATTATTGTAGCGAAGCTGGCAACCCTACGATGCAAGATCACAACTTTTTTACTTTTACAAGTCTACCGATCGGGTTCGAATTGGGAATCCTCTGATTCATAGCCGAACGCCTTTATCCACAGGGTCACGGAGACCCTTGTTCGTCGTTGTCTCTCTTCGAGGGTATTCCCCGGTTTGTTGATGTTAACAGAAATTTTTAACGGTGTAGAAGCTCCATTAGTATCTATAATAATAAAAGAAACTGTATGCCTGTGGATCGCAAAACACCCATTCCCTCTGTGTGTAAAAGACTGAAAGTTTATATATAAGCACTATTCAACTGCAAGATGTGCAACTGAGTTTCGGATTCGTAAAATTACATTTAGTTTTAAAATGATTTTAACAATTTCAGAAATATTGCATAAAGAAAGGTCTTAAAAAAAATATTTTCAAGTTCCGAGAAATTGCAGCTTAGGCGGTAACGCTCGGGACTTCGGGACAATAGGTACGGGGTTCGAGTCCCGAAGGAGGGTACAAAGTTGTTTATTTTAATGTATATACCTTAATGGATTCCCCAGCAACGCGGTGCCAAACAGATAGCAGAATTATATAGATTAGAGAGGTGATATTTTTCTAGTAGTAGCCCAAATGGCCCTTGAAAGTTACAAAAAATCCTTTTTGAAAACAATATACATGAAACAATCTATTAGATTATAATACTCATTTTTAAAACAAATCCTATTTTAACCTGACGTCATCCATTTTAAAAATGAAAGTGGGCAGTATTTTTCATGAAATTCCCATTTTCATCCAGAATTACTTTTTCCATTAAGGTCCATTCTACACGGGCGAGATAAACGCGCGCGGGCTGTTGCAAATGGCTCTGTGATTCGCGTACAAACCATTCGAATCAGAGCTTTCTACAACAGCTCACGCGCGTTTTCTCGTTCGCGTGGAAAGGGCCTAAGTGTAATAATCGTGATACTTATACAGTTGCAATCTATATACTCCACTTATGAGCGTCGCACGTGAGATAGAAATGGATTCCTGTAACTGGAAAAGTTTCTACTTCAGAGTTTACCAGTGGCGTAGGAACTTCTTGTTTTCAGGGGGGGCTGAATTTTTTTTTTAAATATATTGTTATACAATATAAACTAGTACGGAGTTGCGAGCTATTAAACAATTAAAAAACAATCAATGTTTTAAATTTTTACAAACAAGTGTTTAACTTGTTAAATGTTTTAACTTGTATCCGTTTTTGTTTGGACAGCTTTAGAACATAAAGTAACCAGGAAAAGGTTAATAGTAATTTTAAATGTCCGTATTATACGCTAAAATATGAATTTTTTCAGCTTTGAGGAATTCGTCTCTATTTAACTTTCTTTAACAAAATCTTAATTTTCTAAAAGAATAAATTTCAACTATATAAGCTGTTTAGAAAATAGTGCATGAATCTGATGGTTTATTATTTGAAAGGGAATAAATTACGGGATAAACGATTATAATTTATGAAATGTCCACAAATAATACTTTTTTTATTTAAAAGCGTATTTTTTACATTATTCTTAAAATTACTCTTTAAAGCTTTAGCGTTGTAGCTTTCAAAGCAAATCCCCCCCATTTTAAAGCACGTTTAGAATAAATGATGGAATCTTCCTTTCGAATGCCTCTTTGTAGGAATTCTCTATTTCTACAATTTGTTTTTTAAGTATTTAAAAACAAACAAATAGTATAATATTAGGGGGGGCTGAGCCCCTTCAAAATAATTCCTGGGGGGGCTCGAGCACCCCCAGCCCCCCTCCTTCCTACGCCTATGGAGTTTACTATATCATTATCTACACACGTGAGATACGGGTGGTTGTGTAGATCATTAGGATAGCGGTAATCCCCTTCCATTCGGAAATAAGAGAAGTGTTCCAAAGTGTATGCTTTCACTACATTGGGAACCTTGTTGAGAAAAGTCTATTATAAAAGAACTTTAAAATAGTCGTTATACTGAAAAGAGTTTGAACTAATCAAATAACTCCTTTTCATGTAACATACACTATAAAAAAAAGTGCTTAAAAATGAGTACAATTGCACCGTAAATGAGCGTTCACGTACTCAAATTTAAGTAATCGTACTTTCGCAAAAATGAGCAGTGTGATTTAATATTTTTCTAATCTCAGCTTCTGTTCAGGCCATCTTCACAAAGCGACCTGACAAACTTAAAATATTTCTTCTGAAGATGGTTTTTCCACATTATTTGATGTCGATTGCTTAAATGGTAACTGAGTTACTACAATTCAATTATCTTACTTCCCATTCTTTTCTTCACGTCGCCCTGGTAGCTTAACGGATAAGGCTCTGGACAGCGGTGCCTGCAGGTGTGGTTTCGAGTTCCAGTAAGTCTTGGTTGTAATTGTCGATATTTATTGATAGGAATTTATGAAAGCAGCCTATGTAGGCTAGCATATGCTCTTTTTATTCATTTTTACCCATTGTACTCACTTTTAAATACATGTCTTTTTTTAAATTGAAGCTTATGTATTCAGAGCCATGATAAGCATCGAATGTATTCAAAAATGAGTGCATTTTACTTATTTTGATTACCTATTTTTAACACTGTAGCTTCAGGTTTTTATTTTAGTGTTCAAAGTATTTTAAGTTGCAATACACTGAGGAATGCTCCGTACATATTTTAAAAAAATATTTCCATTTATAACCAACCAATTAAACTAAACGGTACAGTGGACTTTTAAAACAGCCAACATTCAACAAAATCTATCAAAACAAGAGGAAGGTCACTGTCTACATGAGATTTCAAAAAATCACCCTTTTACTAAAACCGCCAGATGACGCCACAGTGAACAAATCAACCAACAATCTTCGTAAACCCTGGGAAACGCCGAGTACTTTAGCTAGTTATTAATAAAATTAAAAAAAAATATATCGAATTTTAATGTAATAATTTTTGAAATTAGGAGTTATTAATAATACTATTTACAATTTCTCTGATATCATGCCTTAGCAGAGCACTGTTATCAAAATGAAATAAAATTATCCATAAAAAAACGAATTTAGATATTTTCAAACGAATTAAGTATTTGCTTCTGAGCGCGGGGGGGGCCTCATCCAAAGAGCCCGTTTCCCCCTAAGGGCGGCCCTTGTTGTACATCCAACAACACAAAGGCTGCATGAACGGTACTCTAATTGTACTCTAATCTCTAACTGTAACTCTTTTGGATTGGGCAAGGCAGTTTGTGGACTTGAAGTCATTTGAAGGTTAAAGAACTGTACCCCACTTCCATTATACCTCTATATTTCGAATATTCATGCTAAAATATACCTAATTGTAGTGCTTTTGGCTATTTTTTCCTTTTAATTTTCCTTTGAAACCTATTTTGAATGCCAAATCTTTGAAATCCATTTTAACCAATAATAACAAGCAAAAACAAAAGCTATATTTTTGGCGATGATATACAAATTAATTATGTAAGTAGAAAATACAATATCGAAGCACATTTAACATTTCTATACCGATTTGACATTAAAAATGCACCACAAAATCACTTTTAAAAGTTAGATGGGGTACAGTATGGTTGCTTATAGTATGGCTTCAACCGCGCTCATAAAAGGAAATGGTTATGAGAGTTCCAGAAGTTACAGTTAAAGTTCAGTGGGCTTGTAACATTTTCCCTTATATCTATCCTAACAACCTGTTGGCATTTGACTAGCTAAATGCACGAATCGAGTGAAGTGGATGACCCTTTTCTACGTCAATCGAAGTGAATCCCACTACGATAACGAGTTTTTACTTTTTGACTTTACTTGACTTTACACACTTCAATATTACGCCATTCATTCATGACTTTCAATATCACAACGTCGGAAGTTCACCTTCAAGATTTTCCGATCCAACTTTGGAAGAACTGCAGGAGTTGAGATCCAAGAGCATTCTTTGGAATCTCGTTTACTTTCGAATAGAAATAGCATTCAAAAGTTTTAACTAGCGAAACTGAACCCTTTGCACTCGATGAACATGTTTAATGTTTACGTTCTTTTTTATGGAATAGTTACATCCCCCCTGTTGGTCTTCTTAAAGATATATTAATTAAAAAATTATTATATTAATTAAATATATTATTAACTAATTTTATTATTATATAATAATAATAATATAATATATTATTAATTATATTATTAATATATTATTAATTATATTATTAATATATTATTAATTATATTATTAATATATTATTAATTATATTATTAATTAATTATTAATTATATTATTAATTAATTGTATTGTTAATTAATTATTTAATTATTATATTCTAAAAAAATCGAAAAATTGTTTATCGTGTTCTTTTTAGGGTTTAGATAGATAATTATAAAAAATAGAAAAGATGATACGTGAAGCTGATTATTCATCTCAGTGTGCCAAACCTATATTGAGTGGATTATGACATTATTCAATAGTTTTTAAAAAACTGGGGCTGTGAGGAATTACAATCTGAAGAATGTGTTAGATTAACAACATACTTGATGTTTTAGAGTAACAAAAATAGTTTCTATTAAAGTTTGTGGAAGAATAACTTTTCAAACTCAAGAATGTGTTGTTCTCTTTCACTTCGAAGAACAGAGAAGAAAAAATAACAAGTCGTTATTTTGGTGGCTTAAAATAATACTTGAGTGCAAATGGTTAATAAAATGTGTTAATACCCATTTGTGTCATACTTTGAATCGACTATAAACTGTTAAAAATGCATGCTTATTTTTTTAAGTAACTCGCGTCTTTTTTGACGAAACAGACGCTTGCTAAATGCTCCAATGAAATGTTTCGTCAAACTGAGGACATTCATTTGGTCGATTTTTCACGACATTTATTTCGTCAAAAATTAGGAGTAAATTACTTTCATAAAAATGTAAAGATTCTTATTTCGTCAAAAATCAAGTGATTCAATGATGAAACTATTGTCAAAATGGACGAAAGTAGCACTGACGATCGCAAAAGGCTCAAACATGAGAGTGTGATTTCTGACTGTAGACGTCCAATCCGCTTGGAAGGCTAAACAAAGGATTCAAACAAAATTAAATTGTTTTGTTGTTTGCATAATTATTTATGCATATCTCTTTATGCAAGATACTTGACTTTGATGCCAATATGACGAATGAACAATTTATTGAAATTTAAAATAAAATGGCGAATGAATCCAGTAATGGACAAAATTGTTAACGTACGGTGAGCCCCAGTTGCTCAGTTGGTAAGGCGTTCAGCTACTAATCAGAGGATTGGTGGTTCGAATCCGTGAAATGGACTTGACATAGAAAAGTAAAAAAGTAGTGATCTTGCGATCGGAGGGTTGCCAGCTTCGCTACAAAAATACTAGAAAGTCGTCCTGAATATCCAACAAATTATACTGGCGTGTATACGGGACTAATGCACGATATTTCTGATCGGAGTCCAAAGTCCCGACGTCTATTGAAGGCGTTGGGTGCCTGCTCAGGTGTTGCCTTCATTATCTGACCATGGTTAAAAAATACGAGGCAACGTTCCCGGGTCTTTCATTCGAGATACGCCCCGAACCGTCACCAATAGCTCACTGTGCAGCTCTAGTGCGACGTTTTTTAACTAAACCAAACCAACAATTAAAATATTACAACTTTTGTTGAGAATATTTTTTTTAATTTAATACACGTGTTTTTATTAAATTAAGTATACACTCAATGCAGCCAAGGTTTAAAAAAAATTTTCTTTTAAAGTTTCCGTAAAAACAATACCATCTAAAAAAAGTATCTGAATCTCCACAATATACAACATTCCTGCACATTCCTATACCACAACACGGAAGTTGGGTATTCATAAAACTGATCACGTTATACATTGGGGGAAAAAAACATCCCGTCCAACTCTTCCATCCTCACTAGCAGTCCGCTCACGAACCCCAACTAGTTCACTTATCGAAAGAACTTCACGATACGCTGATAGAAATCTCATCAAAAATCTAAGTGATACAAGGAGACAGAGAAAGGATTCCACACACGTAGGTATTCAAATTCTTCTAGTTCTCAAATTGGCAAGTATATATCTGGATCTTCTAAAATGCTAACACAGTCTTAGGGACCGTTAATATATTACGTCATGCATCTATAGGGGGAAGGGGTCTGGGCTGCGTGATTTAGTATTTATTTTAAATGAATTTAACAATTTTAGAAATATTGCATAAAGTAACATATTTAAAGAAAATATTTCCAATGCCTCCCATTTAGTCCTACACATAAACGTATGAATAAGTTTGAATAAAATTATGAATTATGGAACTTACTAATAAATTTGTCATATTTTCGAAAAACTATTCAGGATTTTTTTATTAACTATAAAATTTGTAATTAATAAATAAATCCTTATAAGATTTTTGAAAAATATGACAACTTACAAATAAGTTTCATTTACTGTATTTGACAATTGACTATAAATGTTAGGTACGGCTACATTTTATTTTCATAGAAAATTTATTTGATAACTTATTTACCTAACAATT
Organism: Troglohyphantes excavatus; assembly: GCA_963932185.1. Classification (NCBI taxonomy): domain Eukaryota; kingdom Metazoa; phylum Arthropoda; class Arachnida; order Araneae; family Linyphiidae; genus Troglohyphantes; species Troglohyphantes excavatus. The sequence goes on along the minus strand of OZ010676.1, from coordinate 2,753,370 downwards.
CGGTATTATTTTGTTATGTTTATATTCAAAAATAAGTCTGATAGCTAATCAAACGAGACTAAATTTATATTTGTCACAAAGTTAATATCATAATGGATCATGAGAGTGTAGAACTCTGTTCCATAACTTCTTAAATACAACAGGATTAAAAATCAATCGAACTATTTGTCACGGAGTGACTGTCATAATGGATCCCTCTAAGAGCGTATAATTGTGTTTCTATCATGATGCCCTCTGTAATTAATTTTAAAGATGTTTCACGTAAAATAAAATTAAATTTATCTAATATTTCCATTTTGAGCATTTTTCTCTGAGCGAGGGACCCTATGCGGTGGCACGCGTCGCACATCCCTAAGAGTGGCCTTGAATACGAAAGTGACATGAAGGAAGGAAGGGTAAAAAGAGAGGGAGAGTAAAAAAATTGCGGGACGTAATAAATGAGCGCTCCCTATATATCTAGATCTGAACTATGTTAATAGCCTTCAGCGTGCATTTGGCGTGCGTATCAAGTAGACATTCATTGGGCAACATGCGCGCTATTCGAGCTCCCACAACTCAAAGCAGCGAGTAGATGTATTCCTTGAATTGTATTGTCTTAGGGAGCCGACCCCCTGACCTGTATTATACGGCCTTAGAAGCGCATGGAAATCTTTCACGGAGTCTTCTTTGGGTATCTCTGAGGAATGCCCTTCTTGAGTCTTCGAGTGTTTATCGGAAGCCATGCGTAACATTTCCGAAAGGAACCCACTGGAAAACCGGTTTCTGGAAGTCGATTTATTTAGAAACCGTTACCTCTTTTAATAATAAATAAATAAGAAAACAGTAAGGGGGATGGGAGGGGAAAAGAATCTCGTATTAGAGAACTATTCTGGGTCAGGAGTGTCTTGCCTTCAGTCAAGTTTTGGTTCGTTTGATTCATCATAGGAATCTGCCTTCGCAGTGTGACTAATGGCTGAGTTTTTCGCATCGTTATGGTTAAGAAGGATTTCCTTAATGTTAGAGTATTTTTTTTTATTTGGTTTTTCAAAGGAACGTGCGTGATTGTTTCCAGAAATGGAATGAAAGGACTTCCCGATAACACTTCTCCCTGACTTTTGGTTAAAGTCGCCTTTAGCACATTTGTCAACTCTAATGGGCAGTTGTGGCTTCAGAGGGGACACGGTACCAACTAAACTTTTATTTTTGACTTTTTATATCAAAGTTTTAATATATATTATATAAATTTATACAAGAGAACAATATTTCACGCGAAAATACCATAATTGTTTGTATTCTTTTCAAAATTTAAACTTTTTCAATTTTTTAAACTTTTTTTTAAACGTTAAGGTTTTTTTTAAATATTTGTATTTTTCACCAAGATTTTTCTCAGATCCTTTGAACTATAATACGTCAAAATTAATATTAAAATTTTGTATGCTACTGTATTTTATTTTTATATAAATAATTATTCATAACACAACATTTTTCCTTAAAACTTTATTTTTTTTACTTTAGTAATTTTTTTAAAAAAATCTACTACTCATAGAGCTAATTGACATGTCAATTTATAGTATACACATAATATGCTTAATAAATTATACATTTTTCTATTAAAAATAATTTTAAAAAAAACTTTAGCGTTTCGAAAAACTTAATATCAAGGAAAACCAAACACTGAGAAAAAACGATTTAAAGTTTTCGTTCCTTGAAGAACATACCTGTCAATTCAGCATAAAATCTCAAATAACCCATTAAAAACACAGATACAGTTCTAGAATTTGGCAATCTTATTTAGAGGATTCCATATTATAATTTAAGAAGATAAAAAAATCGAGAAAATTTTTTGGGGTGCTGCGCTCCCTTAGCCAGAAATAAGTTCGATATTGTTACCTTGATAAGACCTTTTACATTAAAACTGTAGACTTAAATATATCTACATAATAAGTACGATTTTAATAAACGAGAACTATTTAATACCTGAGCATTTAAAAAAAATATTATTAGAAGGTGGTGGTCCGCGACTTGCTAAATTTTGAATCAGTGGTTCCATGGCCATCAAAAGGTTGTGAACCACTTATTTAGAGAGAGTAAAGGGAGTCGGTTATTTCCTTGAAAACCAAAACGAGAAAAATTAAGTCTAATTTTTAAAAAAAAAACGCTTTCAAACAAAATTAAAAAAACTGCGTACAAATAAAATTTAATGTGTTTCTGTAACATGTACAAGTAACATAAATTAGCTATCTATTTTTTTTTAGATTTTATTGCATGTCAAAGATGTAAAGATAGTTCTCCTGCACCCTTGCTCATGAGAAAGCTTAGTGCGTTAATGGTTTTGGAAGAGAAAAAACTTCGTATAAATAAACTCCATGTGTTATTGTTACATGTACAAGAAACATAACTTAGATATCTTGTTTCTTTTAGGTTTATTGTTGTGTCAAAGTTGTAAAGTCATACACCCCCAAATCATACACATATTATATGTTTTATTGCTTAGATCTGCTTCAGTAACTTTATATAGTGCTTATTTTTTTTTAATACAAGGCGATCTTTTTAAAAGAGGGCAGTATTCTCTTGACACTTTAACATAACATTGGTTAAGCCTATTTGAACACATTTTTTGGATGAATAATACTTAAAATAAATTTATATTTGCTAAAAATATAATTTATTTACTAAAAATATAATTTATTTACTAAAAATATAATTTATTTACTAAAAATATAATTTATTTACTAAAAATATAATTTATTTACTAAAAATATAATTTATTTACTAAAAATATAATTTATTTACTAAAAATATAATTTATTTACTAAAAATATAATTTATTTACTAAAAATATAATTTATTTACTAAAAATATAATTTATTTACTAAAAATATAATTTATTTACTAAAAATATAATTTATTTACTAAAAATATAATTTATTTACTAAAAATATAATTTATTTACTAAAAATATAATTTATTTACTAAAAATATAATTTATTTACTAAAAATATAATTTATTTACTAAAAATATAATTTATTTACTAAAAATATAATTTATTTACTAAAAATATAATTTATATTTTTTTGTAAAATTTAAAATTATAATAAATTTTTAAAACAAAATTTGCATAAACACCCATTTTCATTAAATCCTTCTTAAAAATACTTCCAAATTTATTAAAAAATAACCAAAATTTTTTTTATAATATTTAAGTTGTATCTAATAATGCAATTTTTTTTAATTGAAGCGGCTAGAGCATTTTTAAATATGCAATATATTCGACTTAAAAATAATTATAATCTCTAAACAATTCCAAATTTTGCTGATTTCTATCAGTTTAAACAGTTACTCTGCAAAAGTTTCAAAAGAATTGTTTAAAAATATTTTTTTTTAATTTGGATAGTAGAAGACATCTTTACTACCAAAATATTGTCTGATGATGGTAATTCCGTTTTTCCATAAAAAAAATCCCGAGAAAAAGCTCTAAATTCAAACGAATATTTTTAACACTATATCTACCAAGGTAATGTCCGTTTTCCCAGAATGTTATCCAATCGAGCCTTCTATAAATAAAATTCTAGTTCAAAGAAACCCACTTCCTTCCCAACCCCTCTTGATACTTAAATTCTAGTCATTAAACACAAAAGAATGATTTGGCGCATTTATAATTCCAACGTTCAACTCGCATGAGGAATCGCGGGCCATTCCGAGTTGAGCAGCGTGCCTCATTTATTAAAACCGCGCCAAAGAGAAGTCTGTACTTAATTATGCCAATCTTGTGCAGCCCTTGTTCCAGATAGGATCTTCTTGGTGTTACCGAGTGGTACAAGGATACCTAGCAGAGATAGCTCCGATGTAGGGCATAACCACAGAGAAGTTTATCACACCCCCAAGGGAACAGATTTTGCAGATGAAATATTAGGAGTAACTGCTTGATTAGGGTTGCCATTTGTCAGAGATCATCTGAAGTGGCAAGAGTGGCCTTAGAAAAAGGGCCGGCCCTGTTATTTGCGAAAGCAGTGGGTAATTTGAGTGCATTTATTATTTTATTTGCGTCTATTAAACTTATGAGAAGTATTAAATATATCGAGTTTTTTTAGCAGAAATGAGATTATTTTCAAAAGGGAACGTTTTCCTGCCTGCTATACGGCGGTCATCCTGAACGATGCTTGGTGAAGAAATTCAAGCGATTTGCTTATAAATGTGAAATTGGGACAATGGAAGTGAATCGCTTGTATTCTGTCGCCAACACCGTTCGTTCTTGACCTTCGGACTATTGAAAATAAGCTCCTCAAATGAGAAATGTGGAGCTTATTTTTAAAAGAAAACATTTTACTGACTGGAATTCAGCAGTCGTCGAGTCGTAGTGAAATTTTGACGCTTGGCGACGAAATTCAAACGATTCACTTCTAAATGTAGAATTGGGATAATTGTTTACACGCACGAATTGATCGAAATAACTGAATTCAGTTAAAGAGTGACGTGGTTTTCGAGCATCTGATTGAATGATGCGATGCGAGAAGCAAACGATCCTTACGTTTTGGAATTATTATTTTCGGAACTTAATATTTCAGCAATACAAACTCCGACTATCTGATAACGTTAGAAGTGAATCGATTGAATTTCGTCGCCAAGCAGCGTTCGCTACGGCTTCTTAATCCCAGTCAGTAAAATATTCCCTATTGAAGATAAGCTCCTCAAATGTATTCTTAAGTCAATTTCGCAGTGAGGAGCCTTTCATTTATTACGTCACGTACCCTTAGGGGAGGAGGGGTCTATCATGCGTGAATGTGTCGGGAGATGAAGGGGAGGGTCGAAGTGGTTGCGGGACGTAGCAAACCTTTGTAAGAAAATATGCCGAAATTTGTTTCACAAACTTTGATATAAGTCGCTTTTTATAGAAATCACAAATTTTCTAATAGGATGTTTGGTAAAAAAATAGAATGAAAATGCAATCATTGTTTGTTCGATGAAAATACAAACTGTTCGATGTTGAATGAAAATGACGAACCAGCTTGTCGATATTGATTTTTTATATTTTTTAAAATCGTCCTTATTTAAGACGAATTAATTTCGTTAAAAAACGACAAAATGAATTTCCTCAGTTGAATGAAATATTTAATCGGAGCATATAGCAGGCGTCTGCTTGGTTAAAAATGACAAAAGGTACGTCAAATATGAAAATGCATTTCTTAGAGTGTGTGTCTAGAAATCCGAGTCCTTTTTTGGTTTTTCGGGACTCGTACCACTTGTCAGCCAACCCGCCTAAATTGTAAGATAATACGCCTATTTCATTTGACGTTGAGGGGATTTGTTTAAAAATGTAACCTCTTTTTAGATAAAAGTACTCTGTAGGATAAAAAAAAATGCATCAAAATCCCTTCACTCATTCTTGAGCGATGTCGACACGACCAAAGGGGTTCCATAGAAGGGTTACATAAACATATAGGTCATCCAAGAGTTCGCAAAGCACAACTCTCAATTAACTTAGTTTCTATTTGATTCTGAGATTGCGTATCTCTTTTTCTTCCTTACTAATTAATGTATATAATGGCGAAATAAACTTTCTTTCTCCGTATCATTTAAGCCAATTGTTACTTGTTTTTCGATTTCACCTTCTCTGCACTATGTCTATTTAATTGGAATTGTTTTGGCTACAAACATTGTTAATTAAGCTGGTATTAATTGGCTCTGCGTTGGAATTGCGTTTGGAATCGAAATGCTCTAGTTATTCTGGGTGAGGTACTGATGAGTATTTTTATCGTATCATCCTAAATAGAGAGATAAACTATTATTTTTATTATTATATAAATTAAGTAATTTTATAATTACAAACGCATAAAGAGCTATATTGTCGGTGTGGGATGATCACTTCAAATACCCGATACTTTCTTTCGGGCTATAGTAATTATTTTAGCTCGACGGTTAAAGTATCGACATATTCCGTGTGACTGCAAAAAAGCACTGCGCTACCTGAACACAACCTCTACCACCACAATATTATCACAGCTACCTGCTAATTTTAACCCACATGATACCCTTCACGGGTTCTCTTCGTTTGTTTCCTGTCAGACTCAATGAGAAGGGGGTTTGTGGTGGTTGGTTCAATTACCCGATGCTTTCTCCCGACCCCGAGTAATTACTTTAGTTCGACGGCTAAAGTATCAGCATAGCACACACAACATCCCGAGTTCGATTCTGTCTGCCTGCAAAAAGCATTGCGCTACAGGTGTATTGACAAAATTTACCAATTTAAAAAAAATAAGTTAAAAGGCCTAAGCCCTTTTATAAAAGTCAACTCTATGTAAAAAAAATTGCCGAAGTCAAGATGTACAATAAAAATATTTTTTTTAACATGCTATCAAAAGTGACTAAGTCCAAAAAACCGTGATCTATACAGTTAAAAATAACTAAATAAACTTGATTATTTTTAGATGATAACAATATTGTAGATGATAGTTTGAAAGTAAAAATGGCTTAATTTATTTAGTCACATTTACTTATCAAAAATTATGTACAAAAAAATAGAATTACTTGTTTTGGTTATGTTATTAGAACAATCGAAATAAAATTTCTCTAAAATTGAAATTATATATATATATGATTAGCAACTTTTTAAAGGTAAGTAAAAATGTCAATGCTTCAATCCAAAAAGTTAAATTAGAAAAAATAGGATATCATTATTTTTATAAAAGAGATTAATTATTGATTGGTAGGCCAAAACTACACTTTCTAACTAATAAGTTTGTTTTCTTAAGTTATTTATTCTCAATTTCTCAATCAATCCTAAAGTTTATTTAATGAAGTATATTTGTTTACCCATATCATGAAAGCAAACGTGTTCATTATTTAAAAAACCCTTTGTGAAAGATTGGCGATTGTTATAATTTGTCACTTACCCATGAATGTTTGTATTGTTGCAATCATTGTTTTTCGACACACTAGTGACACAAAACGCTAAAAAATAGTGTTATAAATATTTGCATATTTTCAATTCAATCTGTAGAATTATAGTTATGTATTTTTTAATTGAACAAAATTAATATTTATTAATATTTTCAATAAGTTAGGGGCAGTGCTACAATTCCGCAGCACTCAGTGCGCCGTCACTGCTAATAGAAACTAAGCACACGATATCCTCTTAGGAATAAACAAAAGCATGTGTTCTCATTATTTGATGTATAAAAATAGCATCTAAAGCATTTTTTTATTCACCAATGTAAAATCAATTGTTTATCCTCAAACATTTCATCTCGACACCAGGTTATGCATATCATCCGTGAAAGAAGTGTAAAATGAATCTTCCAACAAGAAATCAACCATAGCCTCCAACACCAGGAACACTTTGATCAAGCAACCAAGACCAGGTACGCGAATGCTAACCAATCAATCAATCTTATAAAACCATTATCATAATATTAAAAAAAATTAGCTAAAATAACTATAATTCAAAAATATTAACACAATGCAAATTACTACCAAATGTGTGGCCTAGAACAAAAAGGACCAATGTCTAATGTTAAACCAATACAACATTGATCCTGATTATTCCAAGCCACAGAGTTATTAATAGTTATAGGAGAAAAACCCATGTATCGGAGGTAGAATTTTGCAAAGATGCATTTGACTTTAAAAATCAGGAGTAAGTGGGAAAATTATTTTGTCAAATCGGCAACTGTCAATTGATGCTCCTGCAGTTACAGTAGTACTCCAATTATCCGACTGCAGTTATCCTAATCGAACAAAGCGCATCGCCAATTATCCGGATAGCTTTGAGAAAAAAAATCAGTAAAATCCACATTTGAAAACTTTCTTATCGGCGATTGATATTGTTTTTAATAGTCATTAAATTACATTACATACTAAAGCAAAATTCGTTTTTTACTAAGAAATAACCTTTTTTTTCGTGAATTATCCAATCATTCGGATATTCGATTATCCGGGTGGGATTTGGTCCAATCTTTCCTAATAGATGGAGTTTTACTGTACCTACAAAGTTTCGAACTGTTGAGATCAATAGATACATTTTTGCTACTTTTATGTGTTTTAGTAAGTAAAAGTAGATTAACGTTATTTCAGTTTATGTATTTCATTATTTTTCTGGTTAATTTAAGCTACGAATGTGATTTAAACACTTTCCCTTTCTAATTTTTGTTTATTGAACGCCTGATTCCATCACCTAATCCTGTCAAAAAGTTAGGCTTAACTCAAAGTACGAATTTTACGTACCAAAAAAAACCATGCTGCTTCCGTACTAATGAACAGATATCGAGTGTCAATCGTTATGTTTTTTTTATTACTTATTTTCAAGCGTTAGATTTATGTTTAATGGCTGTTGTTATACTATTGAACATAATGTCTATTATAACTATCTATCCAACATTTTCGATAAAAATAGAAAATTATGTAGAAGAAGTTAAGGACAAATAACACCATTTTTCTTTTTTATATGAAACAAAACATAAATAAAATGTTTTTAAAAAAATCATAAACCAAATTTTGCTCCTAGGTAGTAAGTAAGGTCTAACCTGTAATTTGAATGAGTTATTATATAGTTATATAAGTTTTGTACGAAATTATAGAAGTTTTGATAAAGTTTAGAGATAATTCGATTATCGCATCACGAATTCAAAACTTCACCCAATATGGTTAATTTTTACGTATATGTTTTCTTCGAAGTCTTTGAATTAGTTTTATTTTAAAACTATCAAAGATATCCATTATTCGCACCCGGTTATTTAATCAATACAAAATAGAAATAAATAAGTCTGTGCCCCTATCAAGGGGACATATACCTAATAATAGAGGTTTTTCCAAAAGTTCAATTTTCCCGGAAAATCTTTGGATTTTTAAGAAAATTCAATGGGATGGTACGACTAGAGACTGATTTACGGCAGGGCATTCGGGACACTTACCCAGGGCCCCTATTTTAAGGGGCCCCCAAAAATGCTTATAAAGATTTTTAAAAATGTAAAAAGTTCAAAATAAATCGACAAACTACTGATTTTTTAATCAATAGTTTTTTGTTATTTTTTTTACGAAACTTCTACTATTCTATGCTATAAAATCTTCATGTGTGTGTTTCCTGTACGTTCATCATGCATGTTATCTTTCGCATCGCGTTCGTCCAAGGCTCCTTGTAAAATTAAATTCATGCAAATACAGCATTCTTGCTTTCGTGAAATGCATGTACAAAAGGCATAAGCAGAGTTCCGAGTTGTGCATTTTGAAATGAAGTGTTTTCATAAATTTGGCAGTTTCATTTTAAGATATGTCGCCCCCCCAATGTTCTTTTTCCCTGGGCCCCTAAACTTATAAGTAGGTCCCCGGGTACGCGACCATGGGGGTACTTTCTATCATTAAAAATATATCATAACAGCTGCAAACAGTAAACAATTATGTTTGGACCCATACATCTTGCGTCAAAGAATGAGTAGAGAAGCAAGTAGTAATAAGTTAGTTTCTTTGTAACGTATCGATACAACATTACGGGGAAAACCTTCGTTTAAAGTACTATTTTGAGCTTATCAGGTTTCATTGAGATTGATGGAATAGATGCTTAATTGAGCGCGAACAAAATTAAATTATTACGTCAATTGGAAAAATATATTGGGAAAATATATTTATAGGTAGAACTCATCTTTTAATTAAGATATGGGAACAAAATTGACTTCGTAACCTTCTTCCGAGTAGAAAATATTACTCAATTCAGTTATCGGATTCTCAAAGTATTATCGGATTCATAAAGTATTAGCGGATTCACAAAGTATTAGCGGATTCACAAAGTATTATCGGATTCACAATTACTCACTTCTACTGTACCTTTATTAGTCCCTTTTGCTGTAATTTTAATAATATAGATCGATATTAAAGATATCCTTCATTCATCGCAATGTGTTTGATATATTTCAATTAATTAAAATTACTCAATTCAGTTATCGGATTCTCAAAGTATTATCGGATTCATAAAGTATTAGCGGATTCACAAAGTATTAGCGGATTCCCAAAGTATTATCGGATTCACAATTACTCACTTCTACTGTACCTTTATTAGTCCCTTTTGCTGTAATTTTAATAATATAGATCGATATTAAAGATATCCTTCATTCATCGCAATGTGTTTGATATATTTCAATTAATTAAAATTACTCAATTCAGTTATCGGATTCTCAAAGTATTATCGGATTCATAAAGTATTAGCGGATTCACAAAGTATTATCGGATTCACAATTACTCACTTCTACTGTACCTTTATTAGTCCCTTTTGCTGTAATTTTAATAATATAGATCGATATTAAAGATATCCTTCATTCATCGCAATGTGTTTGATATATTTCAATTAATTAAAATTACTCAATTCAGTTATCGGATTCTCAAAGTATTATCGGATTCATAAAGTATTAGCGGATTCACAAAGTATTAGCGGATTCACAATTACTCACTTCTACTGTACCTTTATTAGTCCCTTTTGCTGTAATTTTAATAATATAGATCGATATTAAAGATATCCTTCATTCATCGCAATGTGTTTGATATATTTCAATTAATTAAAATTACTCAATTCAGTTATCGGATTCTCAAAGTATTATCGGATTCATAAAGTATTAGCGGATTCACAAAGTATTAGCGGATTCACAATTACTCACTTCTACTGTACCTTTATTAGTCCCTTTTGCTGTAATTTTAATAATATAGATCGATATTAAAGATATCCTTCATTCATCGCAATGTGTTTGATATATTTCAATTAATTAAAATTACTCAATTCAGTTATCGGATTCTCAAAGTATTATCGGATTCATAAAGTATTAGCGGATTCACAAAGTATTAGCGGATTCACAATTACTCACTTCTACTGTACCTTTATTAGTCCCTTTTGCTGTAATTTTAATAATATAGATCGATATTAAAGATATCCTTCATTCATCGCAATGTGTTTGATATATTTCAATTAATTAAAATTACTCAATTCAGTTATCGGACTCACACACACATACACACAGAGCGCTGTATTTTTAGATATATTAAGGGTACAGTATGCTATCAAAACGTTATTATTTTTATTTTTGAAACCATACTTTTTAAACTTTTACACCAAAACTGTTTATAATTGTTACGAAAAGAAGCCAAATTGGAAATAAGATTTGACATTTTTATGATAATTATGACATATGCGGATATTATACATATTCCAAAAACAATATTAAAAAAAATAATAATATTTATTTTAAAATTTGGAATTAATTTTTAACAGAATTTGAATGAAAATGTGGTTTTATACTAAATTTTTCTTAAAAGTTCATCGTAATTTGTTATTTTACAAAAAATATAAAAATAAAAACTGATAAATTATTATATAAGTTAATACAATTTTATTTGTAATTTAATTGTCAGTCTCTAAAAAATACAACCATTTTATGCATTTTCGCCGAAAATTTTTCACCAAAAAATTATCTTTTTCTTGTGTGAATAGGTTTTTTTTCTCAAAATTTATGTAAAAGATTTTTTTTTAACAAAAGTTTTTATTATTTTAAAAATTCGCAGTTTTTTGTGTGTTATTTCCAAAAAATCAATCCTATACATTAAAATCAGACTCAATATTACACTAAAATGTCATCAGTGTGTTATTAATTTTGACGTAAAAATAAATGTCATTAAAAAAATTTAACTAATTATTTTGTGAAGATATTTAATTAATGTAGAAACTCTCACCTTAACAAAATTATTCTAATATTACAACATTAAAGAATTTCTTTATAATATGAAGACGATAAACAAATATTTTAATTTATATTTCCTTGAAAATAACTGTGAAAATAATTCCATCAAGAATAAATACTTATCGTCAATTTACATGGTGCATTCCTTTAAAAACCTACAAACGGCTAAGAACGTTTCTCACATCCGAATAAACTGCGAAGTTTATAAAATCTAAGATTATATTGTATATTAAAAAAAAACTTAAAACTATGAACATTTTAAAACTAATCCGAACATTTTAAATTATCAAAGATAAAATCCGAAATAATATCATTTCCTCCTTTAATTATTTTAAATCATAATCTTTAAAAACCTTCAATTTTAAGGATATTTCACAAATCTAAATGAACTCTGAATCACTGCTTAAGTTCTGATATTAAGGAAAACGGCAAGCCCCATTGAAGCCCATATGAAGAAAGTATTTTTATATACCCTTTTCTCAGAAATTACTCATGGAAATGATCTAAAGTTTTGTTTGGTTAATATTCGAATCTTTTTACGTACTTTAACATATGCTCTAGTAAAAATTGTAATTATTTTAGAATGTAATTTTTTAAAAAAAATTTCATAAAATGTTCATGCTTAAGAATACGAAATATCTTTCGTCTGAATAATCTGTTCTATAAAAGTAAAACTCAAGTATGTAAAAAAAATTCAAACTAAGTTCTTCAGTAAATTGCGAATAAAACGTACATTTCATTTTGAGAAAACAGTATTTAAAGGTATACTAACAAATAATTTAAAATAAATATTAAAAATAATTTTAAAATCATATTACCTCGTATTATTTATCATTATGGTTAAATTTACAATTTCATAAATTTTTATAAATTAAAAAACTCAAAATATCTTCTTATGTCATTTTTAACCCTTCCAATAACCCTCCCAAATAAATGTTAAAAATATCCAACTTACCTAAACACAAAACTATCCAATGGTCATGTCCCAACTACCTCCAAAAAATCACAAACTGAATCATTTCACAATTCAAAAATCCGAACTTCTCACGAGCATGCTGCAATTGTGGATAACCGTCCACCCTTGACGCTGCGTACCCTCCATGTGCGGGCCAACGCGCGGACTGAGCGGAATTGACGGTCTCGTCGGCCGCCAATTGCCCGGTGGAAGACGGCCCAGTTTCTTACCTTGACAGCCTTTGGGCCGTGTGACGTCACGAGCATCGGATCGGCAACAGATGTTCCAGAAACGGGCCGGAGTGTGGGGGAAATTAATCAGGAGGAAGGCATTTTGTGTCATGGGGTTCGAAATGATCATCGGAATCGGGAAGAAAAGAATCAAAGCGGCTTTGTAACTAACGGGGTAGCTAGGTAAGCCCTATGGGCAGGCCCCAGGAGCCAGCTCATCTATAGGTGCTACACTGCCTTTCAATTTTTTTAATTCTAATTATTAATCTTTTTATTCATAGACAGTTCAAGAATTTTTTATGATGCAAGCGAACATAAATTTAGCGTCCCATTTAATAGTCCATAGCATTTATTAGTATAGGCAACGTTCATGCCCTCCCTACAAACTGGAGTCCCCTGGCCTAGGCCTAACGATAAACCATAGGGTCCGATGAGAGAGGTTTAAGATGATACCCACCATTACCCTCCCATAAAAAAAAATTCTGCGCACGCTACGCTTGCTTGCCCCCCCCCCCCCCCTCCTTATAAGAGAATGCAAAACATTATTAAATTAATAAAATTTTCTATTATGCTCATTCTACACAAACGAGTCCAATCTTCTATCACCAATTCTCTATCTCCCCGTCCATAACAATACCGTAGATTTTTTAACACCTCCATATAGCCCCACCCTTTCCACAATTATTTTACCATTTCGAAAATCTACTTTCACCTCAATCTAAGCAATACAACTTTTATACGAAAAATATCACTTTGAAAATAGCTGCAAAAAACAGTTGTATCGTATAATATTCATTCATTAAGTACAGGATATTTTCATGAATAAACTAGAAAAAATTCATGAATAGAATGCCGTAATCACATGACTGGAGCCATACATGTAGGCTTCACTTTGATGTTAGGAGGCCTCCGTGGCCGAGCGGTTAAGGCGTTCAGCTACTAGTCCGAGGATTGGTGGTTCGAACCCGTGCGATGGACTTGACAAAGGAAAGTAAAAAGTAGTGATCTTGTGATTGGAGGGTTGCCAGCTTCGCTACAAAAATACTAGAAAAGTCGTCCAGAACATCCGCAAAAATTAACGGCGTGTATACGGGACTGGTGCACGATAAATCTGATCGGGGTCCAAAGTCCCGACGTCTATTGAAGGCGTTGGGTGCCAGTTCAGGTGTTTCCTCGTCATCTGACCATGGTTCTAAAATAACGAGGTGCGTGTATGAATGTGTGTGTGAATGTGTGTGTGAATGTGTATGTGTTCCCGGGTCTTTCTTTCGAGATAGACCCCGAACCGTCGCCAATAGCCCACTGTGCAGCTCTAGTGCGACGTTAATTAGCCAAAACCAAAACCTTTGATGTTAGCGAGAATAACGTCATGACTCCTACTACAGAGGATTCACACTCGAAAGTTTTTACAGTTACACATTTTCCAATTCACAAGCGGGTGCCTCCAGTTGCCCAGTGGATAAAGGCGTGCAGCTAGTTATCAGAGGTTGCTAGTTCGAATCCGTACGATAGACTTGACAAAGAAAAGTAAAAAAGTAGTGATCTTGCGATCGGAGAGTTCCCAGCTTTGCTACAAAAATACTAGAGTGTCGTCCAGAATGTTCAATAAATCATACTTGCGTGTATACGGGAATGCTGCACGATAAATCTGATCGTGGTCCAATGTCCTGATGCCTACTGAGGTTGCGTTGGGTGGCAGCTCAGGTGTTGTCCTCGTCATCTGACCATGGTTCAAAACTACGAGGCACCGTTCCCGGGTCTTTCTTTCGAGATAGGCCCCGAACCGTCGTCAATACCCCCTGTGCAGCTCTAGTGCGACGTTGATAAACTAAACCAAACCGCTCTGAGATGTTGAATTCAAGATTGTGACGTCATGCTCTCTCTACTAACGGCTGTTCATGCTCGAAGGTTAGAACTGTTTAAAGCATGGTATCGTATGGGATTTGCACCTAGCTCATTGCAGGTGTCAATTACGCATTAGCGTAGGCCTAGAGTGTTACTGTGGGGTTTAAATACGTATAATTATTGACAGAGATTTAGCCAGGACCCTGTTGTAACACGACCTTTCCAGCATTTCTTCTGTATGTGAATTTGTTTCTTACGCATTTACGACCAAACGCGTTGTTCTGTTTTCTTGAAATTTCGTTTGAATGTTGCTTGAAATCATAAAACTCGGCGTAAATGTTTTATTTTTAATTAATATATTTATTTGGGGGGGGGAGGGGGTGTCGCGAGATCTACTGTTTCCAGACCTACTTGTAGTATTTTTCCGAATTAAGGATTTTAAATTTGCGACTTAAAAATACCTTAAAAGCCCTGTAACGATTAATAGATTTTCATAAATTATTTATACTCTGCGCAAATGTAGCACTGAACTCTAACTGTAACTGCTGGAAGGTTCAAACCTTGTTTCCTCTACGGGCGCGTTGAAACCAATTGAAAGCTGCCATACTGTGCCCCAACATTTTTTTAAAAATGATTTAGTGGTGTTTTTTATTACCAAAGCATTGTAGAAGTATTAAATGTATATAAATATTATATTTTCTTCTTATAGAATTAATTTTTATATTGCCAAACAGATAGTTTTTGCTCTTGCTTTTTAACTACTTCTACTTTGACTTGCAAATGACTTCCTATTTTAATAGCAGATTCCATTTAAAATGGGTTTAAAAAGAAAAGAAAAAAAACTTACCCAAAAATAATATATGTCGGCGTATTTTAACATGAAAAATATACGAAATATTGCGGTATCAAGAAAAGTGTGCCCCATCATGGCGGCCTCTATATCGGCTTCAAGTCAACAAAATATCTTGCCCTATCCAGAAGTTACAGTTAGAGATCAGTGGCTTCAAGTCACCAAAATGTCTTGCCCTATCTAGAAGTTACAGTTAGAGATCAGTGAAATGTAGCAACTGCATATAAAAATTAATCGATTTTGTCTCGCTACAGTTGTGAATCTCACAATAGGCAATGCATCAAAAAAGTTCCGTCATTGCGAACCAAAAGCGACATTTATTTCATCGTTCTCGCACTAAATCTCCTTTTATTAAAATTAACTGTTTCCAGCTAGGACAAACCGATGTGCAATTTTACGAGAGAATTTCGAAAAGTGTCGCTAAATTTAGTTTTAACATTGTATCGCGAATTTTCTTGGTAACCCATTTATGTCTAAATCGAAATTTACATCAAAATCTTAAAATCCTAGCAGAGGCCTCCGTGGCCGAGTGGATTAAGGCGTCGGCTGGGAATCCAAAAGTTCCCGATTCAAACCTTCGAGCATGGATCGCTCATAGGTAGTAGAGGAGACATCCGTGGCCGATCGGTTAAAGGCGTCAGCTGGGAATGCGAAGGTTCCTGGTTCGATGCCAGGCGATGGACTTGACAAAGAAATGTAAAAAGTAGTGATCTTGTGATCGAATGGTTGCCAGCTTCGCTACAAAATACTAGAAAAGTCGTCCAGAACATCCGCAAAAATTAACAACGTGTACAACAGCAATAGTCTCGACGTCTATTGAAGGCGTTGGGTGGCAGTTCAGGTGTTTCCTCGTCATCTGACCATGGTTCTAAAAATAACGAGGTGCATGTATGAATATGTGTGTGAATGTGTATGTGTTCCCTAGTTTTTCCTTCGAGATAGGCTCCGAACCGTCGCCAATAGCCCACAGTGCAGCTCTAGTGCGACGTTAGTTAACCAAACCAAACCATAATTTTTTTCTAGTTAATTCATAAAAATATCCGAGCCCCAGTTGATCAGTTGGTAAGGCGTTCAGCTACTAATCAGAGGATTGGTAGTTCGAATCCGTGAAATGGACTTGACATAAAAAAGTAAAAAAGTAGTGATCTTGCGATCGGAGGGTTGCCAGCTTCGCTACAAAAATACTAGAAAGCCGTCCAGAATATCCAACAAATTATACTGGCGTGTATACGGGACTGGTGCACGATAAATCTGATCGGGGTCCAAAGTCCCGACGTCTATTGAATTCGTTGGGTGCCAGTTCAGGTGTTTCCTCGTCATCTGACCATGGTTCTAAAATAACGAGGTGCATGTATGAATGTGTATGTGTTCCCGGGTCTTTCCTTCGAGATTGACCCCGAACCGTCGCCAATAGCCCACTGTGCAGTCTAGTGCGACGTTAATTAACCAAACCAAACCAACCAAACCGTATACACGCCAATAATTTTTGTGGATGTTCTGGACGACATTCCTCGTATTTTGCAGTGAAGCTGGCAACCCTCCGATCACAAAATTTTGACGCCAAACTGATGTAGGTTTATTAGTTGACAAAGTTACAAATCTCGATAAATGCATATAATAAAAAGTATTTGTGAAAATTGAGCGCCAAACTGATGTTTGCTTGTGTCACAAAAATTTCTTCAACCGTTCCTGAGTAAAAGTTCCTTATTGTTAGTAAATTTCAGCTTAATACACATTTATTCTTAGGCCGAAAAATTAAGTGAAATTATAAAACAGCAATTTAATTTATTTCATGTTCAAAAGAAAGGGATCACCTTTTGAAAGACAAGTTTGTGTGTACAACATTTGTTCCTGCCAAGTAAGTAAATATTTTTATATTTCAAGAAATATTTTTTATCTGTTTATAAGATCACTACTATTTTACTTTTCTTAGTCAAGTCCGTCGCACAGGATCGAACCAGGAACCCTCTGATTCCCAGCTGACGCCTTTATCCAAAGGCCTTTCAACTCTGTAGCAGACAAGTCTTCCTCCTGTGGTTTGGTCGCTGCGCTCGATCACTGAGATTCGTATTGTAATTTATAGCGAGAAATTTAAGCTATTTTCATCATTTGTGTTCAACAATGCAATGTTTAAGTAATAACAGGGGCTGTTTAAGACCCCAGCGGCCGATTGAGGCGCCAGACTAAAAAGGGAGCACTATTTTTTTTGTAAAGAATGAAAATGTAAAATATTTAATTTGAAAATTCATAGTATTGGGTTAACATTTATATGCTTTTTAATTAAATTATATATTACAGTTAAATGTGGTTTTTTTTCATATTAGTATTATTACTTTATTTACTTCGATATATTATTTAATAATTAAAGCTCGGATTTGCATTTTTTGCGTGTGTGTTTGTCACCTTAGTGAAAATAATACAGGTTTTTTAGTTGATATAAGTTTATCACTATTTATAAATCTTGATAAACGCATACAATAAAGAATATTTGTAAAAATGTTGACGCCAAACTCATGTAGGTTTTTTAGTTGACAAAGTTACAAATCTCGATAAATGCATATAATAAAAAGTATTTGTGAAAATTGAGCGCCAAACTGATGTTTGCTTGTGTCACAAAAATTCCTTCAACCGTTCCTGAGTAAAAGATCCTTATTGTTAGTAAATTTCAGCTTAATACACATTTATTCTTAGGCCGAAAAATTAAGTGAAATTATAAAACAGCAATTTAATTTATTTCATGTTCAAAAGAAAGGGATCACCTTATTGAAAGACAAGTTTGTGTGTACAACATTTGTTCCTGCCAAGTAAGTAAATATTTTTATATTTCAAGAAATATTTTTTATCCGTTTATAATTTACCTAATTATCTGTATTATTAGATACCTGAATAATATCCTTTAATTTGTATAGTAATAAGAAATTACCATGCGGGTGTGAAGTTATATAGTTTATTATAGTGACTTTTCCATATGGACAACTAAATATCGTTTGAAATTTCATCCTGTGAGAACAAAACAATTTGGATCAAAACGATCGGAACATAACTTCGAATATTTCGTGGGAACAAAATTGTCTCTCTTTATCTTTGGTGATCATTCTTTCATCAGATTAGAATCAAAATGAGAAAAATTGTGAAAAGAAACATAATTCTCTCAGTACAATCCGCTTTCGAAGTAGTATTAGAGCAATCGAATTCACTACTCGAAATTACCATATCTGTATTTTTAAAAGCAAAAACTTAAAAATTACATTGCAGCAGCTATACTTCCATACGAATTCTGCAGAACTTTTTCGGCGTCTACACTGTTAAAAATAGGTATTCGAAAATAAGTAAAATGTACTCATTTTTAAATACATTCGATTCTTATCATAGCTCCTATTACATTAGTCTTAAATTTGATAAAGACATATACTCATTTTTGAGTGCCAGCATGGAATCAATTTTAAGCACATTTAGTTTCATTTTTGAAATTGATATATGTGCTATATGTACTCATTTTTGAGTATATGCAGGAATCAGTTGTGAGTAAATGCAGTTTTAAATCTGAAACACCATATGTACTCATTTTTAAGTATATGCAGGAATCGTTTGTGAGTATATTTGTTTTCAAATTCGGATGCATATACTCATTTTTGAGTATGTACATCCAAATTTGAAGAATGACGTTCTTCCTTTACAAACTTATAATTTAATGCACAAAATGCATTCATTTCTCTGTTTTAAATAATTGAAAATATAATTTTTTTTAAGAAATGTGTATTCATTTCTATCCTTTACCCAATTTTAAGATTTTTAAGAAATCTTATTTTAGAAATGATATATATATCATTCCAAATTTGAAACAATATTATTTTTACATTTTGCTTTCTCAAATATATACTAATTCCTGAATACGATACTTTTTATGTTTCAGATAGCAAAAGATAGAAAGATTTGAGATAAAAAAAGGAATATATATAATTTCATATTTGGAATATATATCACATTTCTGAAATAAGATATTTCATATTCGTGTGTTATTAAGAAATAAATACATATTATCTCAAAAGAAAAAACATATATATTTTAGATATTTATAACAAAGAAATGAATGAACTTTATACATTAAATTATAAATTGGTAGGGAATAATGTCATTTTTTAGTCAAATCTGTGTTCCTAGATAAATTGCAATCTCTTAGTAATACAATATTGCAAATAAACTTTGCAATAAATTGTAGTTATAAATTATATAGGTATGTAATTTTATTTGTGAAAGAGGCTAATGCATACATACAATACGTTTAAAAAATAAGCCCCCTCCTCCTCAACTTTTGAACACCTCGGGATATTTAAATAAAACTAACTGCATTCGTTAGTAAGAGTACACATTATTCTGTGACATAAAATGTTGTCTTAATATTTTATTCGATTACATAAATTAAGATTAAATATAACTCAGCGAAGTAAACAAACATATCAAATAAAGCGAATATTTATTTTTGCATGTGACTTAACTTACAGAAAACTGAATGAACATTGCATCAAGGTTAGAAATTGCAGTAACAATCAGACTTTGAAATGTACAGCAAAACACGTTCTTGAAATTGTTCAAATGTTTTTTTGTCAAACTTTGAAGAATCATTTTGAATATCTGCAACAAGTATAGTACTACAACAGGCATCTAAATTAGTCAATGAAAAAGTTTAATTCTGACAATTTAGCAAACTTGGTGAAGTATCTGAAGTTTCATGGTGTGTATGAAATCTTCCTAAGTGTCTTTCGTAATTATATAATTTCCGAAATGCTTGTCTACAAAATTTATCGAAGCAGACATAATGTTTTGCATTAGGATGGCGATTTCTGATATGTTTGCATAGATTAGGAGGGGAAACATATGACATTTTGAACCATGTGCAAAACATTATGCACTGAACTAATTACAAATAAAGTATAAAATATTTAGTTCACAATTATTAACATTTAACACTAAATACATATTTTTACAGTAAAAGTGTACACACACGACATGATCAGAATGATTACTTTACATGAATAAACAAGACGATTTTTTAACTCTAAAACACATGATGGGATATCTGCATCAAATTCACATTTATAAAATGTATTATTTATGAATTGCCAGACATTTCGGCAGTAAGCTAAAAATTCTACATTTAAAATATATGTTAATTTAAAACACAGATCAACAGCTTTTAACACAGAATTTGCAGCTATGCAGTATTCTTCAAACACTACAAATGCCTGGGAAGGATTGAATTTTTCTCCAACAGCTAGTATAAAGGGTTGCTTTCTATCTCCTCCCAAACGTCGGTCCTGTTTCATAAATTTTTCAATTCCTTCTCCAATCTGAAAATAATGAATAAAATAATACAAATAAAATCATTTTGAGACTTTTTTTTCTCGGTACATTGCTAATTAATCATATGTATTGTCCCAGTGTCATTCAAAGTAAATGTAAACACCAGAATATTAATACATTTGTTAATTTTTAACACTGTAAAGTTTCGGTCCCCAATGGTTCATTAGCTTCTTATGATTTATGTTCATCTAAAACTAATCATTCTTAATCTGTAATTATTAACATATTATTTAATATAATATTACATACATGAAATAACTTCCATTATACAACGTATAAGGACATCTATAACAACAAAATCTTAATCTCTAGGAATATAAATTAATAAGCATGTTTTCTGCATTACAGAAATCTTTTTGATTAATTTAAAAATGATATACACAAGCGCTGTTTTAGAATACTCTAGAAAACAATCTTAATTTCATAGGATTGACTATAAAATTCAAATTTATTAAATTTTTGTCAGTTCTAAAACAATGATATTATTGTCTGGAATTCCTCTTGCTTAAAAGTCATTCAAATTTAAATGCAAATATCGATTTAATTTTATTTATATCATCATCCACTGAATATAATATGCTGTGTTTACTGCAATTGTTGAGTCTGGACATTGCAAATATTTAAAAATCTGATATTAGGTTATTTAACAGAAGCTTACGTACTGGGATAAACTGAATAAAGTAATCCAATGACTGTGCGCTAGTTGGACGTATCTTTTTCTTATTCGATCCACATTGTTCAGTAAATATTCCTTGTGGAAGCAATAGTGGCAGCAGTAGAATAGCACAGCGTATTTCTAAATAGAAAAGTATAATTTGCATATAAAGGTTATCAATATCAAAAGGGTAATTTTTTTAAAGGAAAATTCAAATTGCTATTGGCAATTGCAAATTGCTATATTAAAGTATGCGATTCAATCATTAGTGTCATTATAAATTTCGTAAGATTAAATTTTTGAGTTCATATTCAAAGAAAATGAATAGGGTATATTAATGCAAAATCTTAATAAAATTTTAGACAAAATTCTATATGTTTTCAAAATTAAACCTCGTGTACCATAAGTATGAACTTTTATTATCACAAATGTTTATCCCAAGGAAATATTTTGACCATCACCATAGATTCATAAACTAAAATTGTCATATTTAAAATATTTGGCATTGGTAATCAATTTTCTACAATAAATAAATATAAGAAAAAATTACAAATTGTTCCATTCTATGAAATTGCGATTTTTCAGTGCTAAAACTTTAACATTCGGCGTTTCAGAAATTTTGTTTTACGCTAATAATGAATTATTTCCTTTTCGATCATTTCAAATATAAAAAAATCTATAAATTATTCTAAATTTTATTTTTAATGATCGCCATTTAGTGTTTTAAGAGGAAATATTCATTGGCACATTAAATAAAATATTTTCTCAATTATCGGTTGGTATCTGTAGAATTTTATTCCTTTAATAACATTAAAAAGTAATATAGAGTTGAAAATTCACAATGAAACTCAGCTTCGTACATCGTCATTTTTATAGTGTCAATAACGAAAAGAAATTCATTAAAATCGCAAACGATATTGTCATCCATGTTAAGTGAATGACATACATTAAAATAGTTCTAATATACGAATGGAACATTGCACAAACTTAAATTATCACAAAAAATGTCTAACGTTTTAAGAAAAGTGCTCTGTAAATTTCATAAAGCTACGTTTTGTAGTTATGGAGTATTCCGTGTAAATATGGGCATTCTAATTAATTCATAATTTTTTTTATATTATATTTTCAAATGTAAGATGGCGAACGCGTCCGTCGTATGTTAGTTGGAATGGGTAAAAGTACGAACTTTTTTTTTTATTTGGCATGCAATAATTTTTTTTTTTGAAGTGCAATATTAAAAAAAGTTAGAGGGCAAAATTCAAAAAATGTGCGGGAACAGCACTAACTGAGCGAGTGAACACTGCTAAGGCGTTATACATTAAAGATTATAAATTTAATAGCACTTACTTTCGAAACACGTAGAGTACTCCTTCAAATTCCATTCTGCTAATTTTTGTTTAACAAATTCATCGATATTTCCATTTATTTAAATCAAAACGAAATGATCTGTAGTTAAATATCGCGTTTTAAACTTCGAACAAATTCCATTCACGAATCAAAACTAAACTAGATAAACCTCCGCTCGACGAACGAAACGCTGAGCCGAAGCACTTGCATCTATAACTCCACCATAAGATATAGTTCTTTAAGTTGGAACTCATAACTTTTATTCTTCGGAATATTTGCACGAAATATTTTGGAATTATAAATGTCGTTTATTACACATTCCTTATATCGTAATCTATAATACCTAAAATGAATATATCTAAATGTTCTTATTTTTGAGTACAAGCGGTAATTTAATTCTGAGTACGTTCAATGTTCATTTACGAACCAATTATACTTAAAAAAAAACGATTACATCCAGATACTCATTTTTAAGCACTTCTTTTTTTACAGTGTAGGATTGTTCTCCGTGTTCTGTTTCAACAGCGCTCTTCTTCTTCTATGCGGGAAACACCGCATAGACAAACACAATAATTTGAAAGAGTTTTTAAATTTTCGGAATAGATTTTTATAATTTTATTTAAATATATATTTTTCATTTTTAAAGAATATGTACCGAGACCGCGTAATCGGAGGGTTGCAGTTTCGTTCCTCATTGCCCGGAAAAAATATCAGCCGTGGGACTGGTGTTAGTTAAATCTGTCGTGGTCAAGCCCGTAGATAAGAGGGAGGGGGGGGGGGTTCAGGGAGTTCAAACCCCTCCCATTAAAAGTCAAGTAAAACATTCATTAAAAACTGAATTACTGTAAAATCACAATAATAGAGGTAATCTTTTTTCTTCTTTTTTTGGGGGGGGAGAGAGAGAGAGAGAGAGAGAGAAAGAATACCTCTGAACCCCTGTGAGGATGTGGGTATCAAAACACAAATGCGATGATGTCATGTTAGGTTTAGTTTGAAATAAAAATAAAGAACATGTTTTCAAAATTGGTAATGAGGTCATTTTTATCTTTAACTTAGGGCTACCAGAAATCCCAAAAGCCAACCCAAGACACTAGCAGTATGTAGTGTTCACATAGTTTTAAAAAAGGGCAAGGGGGATTTGTCAAAAAGTGCACTTTTTGTTATGTAAAAGGGTACTTTCTGTTGACTAAAAGGGCACTTTCTGTTGACTAAAAGGGCACTTTCTGTTGACTGAAAGGGCACTTTCCTTACCTTTAACGGGATTTTCTTCAGGAGGGCCAAAATTTTCTCTTTTCTAAAAGCTTTTTAAAAGAGTTTTTTTAAAAATGTTTAACATTTCACAAAAAATCAAATTAAATTTTTTTTTAAAAAACTGCACCATAACTCATTACATAAAAAGTCTCCAATAGTAGTGTTTTTTTTTTAATTTTTTCAAAAACGAAATATTTGAAATCCTCAAATTTTCCTTGTTAAAAAGTTTTTACTATCTCAAATTTCATAAAGGGGGGGAGAGAGATAAGTTTCAAATAAAAAAAAATTAACAAAATATATTAGCAGTAAAACAAATTAGAACATTAATATAAACCAAACAAAAAGAAACAAGCTTCTTCCAAATATTAATTTTTATAACTCCAAATGACAAGTCCTAAACTTCAATTTCGTAAATTAAATTATACTAGGAGGCTCCGCCGTGTACGCTCCACATGTACAAACAGCCTACAATTATCTTTTATGTCACCAACTGAATACCTATAGATCTCAGAAACGCCTCTTTACTTTAACTACGTTGTTCAGCAAATGTCACATGGGTTGAGGGTACAATTGGGATATTAACTCAATCCTACAGACCTACGTTTTTGCGGAAAAATATTTTTTTTTTAATTACAAGGCGCAAAGGAGATACTGAAAAAAAGGCAGGGTACATTTTTCACTTCTAAAAAGGGCAGGGCGCGGCGCCCTTTGAAAAACGCAAAACAGGAACAATAGTAGTATGTGTCATTTCTTGCCAATCACGGCAAAGATTTCACTATGTGAACATAATGCGCCTCTCCCCGCAAGTTCATAAAGCCCCGTTTACACGTGTTTAAAGAAATTGCGGCAATATGTAGAAAAGGAACGGAAAATCTCCGGTAGGCTGGACCGACGAAGCATCAATCATTCATTCATTCACGCTTCACCAGAAGGACGAGTGGTTCTCGGAAAGTTCCTGGGGGGGGGGGGGTAGCTGGGACAGTCAATCGAACCAGCAATAAATAGGGATATTTTTATACTGGTAATAGGGATTTTCGGAAGAAACACTGTTTCAGAGGGCGTCTGTAAACGGGGCTCATATATATGAATGATGAGAAATCTTTCCTTCAAGATAGGCCCCGAACCGTCGACAATAACTCACTGTGCAGCTCTAGTACAACGCTAATTGACCAAGCAAAACTTTTAGACCTTTGAATTAAAATAACTTTTAAAGTTTAAATTGAATTTTATAAAAGTTCATATTTATTGATCATAAGTAAATAAATTCCTTTGAATTAAATTATGTATATTTAATGTTTAATTTAAAATTAACAATGGCGAGATTTGCGGTTGCACAATATTATGCAAATATCGAGTTTTTTGACTCCCACTTTACTTTAGATCATATTGCCTTTATATTATTCTTTTACCAGTTTTGGTCAACTAAGACGCTTATTAGATCTTTAAATTACCATAACTATAAATTCTCTAACTAATCGTTACCACACATAAGGATCCTCCTAACTTTAAATTTGTTCTCTACATTTATTTCAAAATTATGGAATGTTTGTTTGTTTGGTTTGTTTTTAATTAACATTGCACTAGAGCTGCATATTGGGCTATTGGCGACGGTTCGGGGCCTACCTCGAGGGAAAGACCCGGAACTAATTATGGAGTGATTTACTAATTTTAAAAATAGTTATTGACAACTGTTAAAAGTAGTTGTTGAGAACTGTTAAAAGTAGTTAATGACAATGATAACTATTGCCTATTGCTGCCTCCGGGGGGAGGGGATAGGGTACCTAAACAAATCCGTTTCTCAGGCATAGTCTCCTCTCCCCCCCCCCAATGAAAAATCTATGCCTATACGTGCCTCGTTGGTGGTCCAAACGTCCTTGCACCTACACAATTGCGTAGCAGCTCAGGTGTTGTCCTCCTCGTCATCTTAACATGTTCAAAATCACGAGGGAGCAGTGTTCACAGGTATTTTAGTCGAGATAGATGTCAAACCTTCGTAAATACTCCATTGTGTAGCTCTAGTAAATATTTTTATTCAACCAACTAACTTCCTTCGATGATTGTGTTAGTTGTAGTTGGCAACAAAACAAATAGCATTTTCTTGTATTTTATTTAGATTCTTTTCTGAAGGTAAAACGACAGTTTTTCGTTTTGTCTATCCGAATACAAGACCTACAAGACCGTTCGAACATCACATTTTCTCATAATGAGAGTAAGTCATTCGCAAGTTTATCTTAAACATTTTTATAAAACTCATTAAAGTATTCATAATACGACCACGATTGTGATATTCTGTTTTGAAAACTTAGCAGACGACATTTTGACATTCAAATAAATTAACGTTTCCAGATTTATATTTTGTAGTGATATTGATAAATTAAAAGTATTTGACTTTTGTTTTTATTTGTCATTAAGATTTTCATAATTTGAACTAAGTTTCGTGTTTGTTATTATTTTGTCGGCGAAGACTACTACTAGTTTGAATTTAGTTTCGAGGTTACCAAGATGCCGCCATATAGCCACTGTAAGCTACGAATTAGAATCGTGAGTGTTTAAAAAGTATTACAATAATTATAATGAGATAAATAGAATTTTTGTTTTATATCTGCGGTGCAGCTTTTGGATTTGTTTAATAAAATTTTGATTTTTTTTCAATACATCTGCATTATAAGCACTGTATTATAAGCACTAATATTTGGAAATGCATTGTCAATTTGAATTAAGATAAATCTTTAATTTATAAATAGTTTGTGAGAATTTAATGAAATTTCATTTCGAAGTTTTTGAGAGAAAAAATCAGATTTATTCCAATAATTAAACATTACTTGAAGCTAAAAAAAAAAAAAATTAAAGTGTGTGAATAAAAATCAAGTATTGCAACATTTAAAAAAAATCATGGATTGTTTTCTTTGAGTACTTATCGGTTAAAATGTACTCTACGTTCCTCCTGATTTTCCGCTAAATCTAGTTACTATTTTTGGTAATCATGCAGAGGAAAATTGGATGAGTTTTTTTTATTAGCAACAAAACTAGTTTTTGTCTCTAAGAATGTGTTAGCATTGCGAATATAGCTTTTTCAGAGTCACCAAAGGAAACTGTACAATGCATAAAAAATCCAAAAATATATATTTTACTCTGAATAAAGAAAATTTTGTCAACAGAAATTGTTTCCTGTGATTACCTAGACCAGGTTTACCATGTTTTAGAAAGAACCATACCATCTGCAGGTCTATGCTAACCACTGCTTAATTGGGAAGGAGTAAATTCAAGATGGACAGTGAAAATTTAAAATGGACTCTTGTGAAGTTTAACAGGTTGTTAACAGGATATATTCTTAACTGTCTCCAATAGCCCCATTGCATAGCTCTTAATGCCAACCAACCATTGTCACATAACTTTTTTTTAATCATTCACTTTTATAGTTGACTACAATTATGCAGAAAGGATCTAACTCTTTATTAACTAATTACATCAGGGTGGGATCTTTCTCGTATAGGTAACTGCTTCATTGAGGAGCAAACAAACATTAAAAATTTCTAAACAATCAATTATTACATAACTGAATTTGCCTTCAAATTTTTTATCAAAGTAAAATTTATATATCCAAAGCACTTTTTGTCCCATGGAAATTAACTTCCAAATATTAGAATCAAGTGTAGGTGTCAATACATATATAGTGAAAAGTTATTTTTGTTTTTCTACAAATCAGTGCAAAATGTATTTGGAATGTTTGCTCCTTTTTTATATTTAATTTTTTTTTTCTAACTTGGATATTTTATTCTTTTTTAAGTGTCTTTGTAACTTACAGGGGATGTCGAGGAAATTGTACAAAATTGCCTTAGGAGGATTTGGAAGTGCTTTAGCAGTGTATGGTTTATACAAAACAGCAAATTTTTCTCAACGCCCGGTAAGACAACACATATTATACCAATTTCTACACTTGAATATTCTACTACATTTCTTTATATATTTTACTATGTTATATTTAACTTTTCTACAATTTTCCTGATGCATTCTGCCTGATAATTGATCACCAAATTTGAGTAGATAAATTTACATCCTCCTATCCTCGAGTCTAAAGTTCTAGATCTGTCTCCATAGTACCCGAACCAACTCCCGAAGCACCCTAGACCAATTTCGTAAATCTTTCTATCTTCATATCTATGCTTAAAACACCATTTTAGTAGTACTGTGCTAGATCCTCTATAGCAATCAGTATATTTAACATATGCTGATCAGAATATTAAAGCATATTTGATTAGAAGCCTTAGCAACCCTCTCCAACATTGACAAAACTCTGTACTTATTTCATTCTAAGTTAAAAGCTTTGTACTATTTTTCTTTTTCTACTTAGCATGTGGTGATGGCCGATGACAGTGTAGTTCCAAAACCAAAACTTAAGCTGCTGAGCCGAGATGAACAACTACATGCATTGAAAAATACTCCTGAGTATGATATTTTAGTTATTGGTGGTGGTGCTACTGGCTCTGGGGTCGCTTTAGATTCTATTTCTAGAGGTATAGCTCTTAATTTCTTAAAAACAAATTCATTTTAAAACATTTAATAATTGTTATTATATTGAATAATTGCTGCTGCTTGGAATTTAATTATTCTTCAGACTATTTGAAACCAGAGAATATTTATTTTTAAATACTAATAATGTTTTTGTAAAAAAAAATTCTTACTTCACCCATGTTTGATACAAAAAATGCAGTGTTTGGCAAAATTTTGTATGCAACACATAGGCGTAAGAAAGGCAAGGCTCATGGGGCTCTAGCTCCCCCCCATAGGATTTCATGTTAAAATTTTCTACAATATCCCAAATAATATCTTGGACACAAACATTTTTTCATACAATTTATGAAAATGATATTAATCCTAATTTTAATTTATTACAAATTTATTAAGAAATTTAGGCAATGAACAAATTATTGATGATTAATAATCAATAATTAACAGATAATTGCTAATTAATGGATATATACCAATTAGAATAATGCTAATTAGCATTTTTTTTAATATTTTGGTAAATATTCAGGGTATGGAACTTGTTGAGACCACATAATTTTTGAATTGCTACGCCACCAATGCAACAACCAATTTTATAACATTTTGTGTTTATTTTTCATTATTTCATGTTTTATATGTATTTAAAGTATGTAAATAAAAAGTTTATTAATATATACAAATGTTTTTAAAGGATTAAAAACAGCTTTGGTGGAGTTAGATGATTTTTCATCTGGCACAAGCAGTCGCAGTACTAAGCTAATTCATGGAGGTGTCCGTTACCTACAGAAAGCCATTATGCAGCTTGACTTAGAACAAGTATTATACTTTTGTTATTTTAAAATTAATAAATTTACTTTTGAAAATTTGTAGCCATTACATGTTAACTGTATTATTTAGTATCGGATGGTGAAAGAAGCTCTTCATGAAAGGGCTAATCTTTTAGCCATTGCTCCTCATCTTTCTTATCCTTTGCCAATTATGCTACCAATTTACAAGTAAGCAAACTTTAATGTTTGTTTATTTTTCTATTATTGTATTGTGCCTTTTTAGGCTGAGGGAACACTTATTAAAAAAACTGTTTAAGGTAAAAATATTTTCTGTCTAAATCAAAAACTTGTTTACTGTAATTAAAGCATATATAAGCATGTTTAAACAAAATAACAAGTGTGTATAAATTATTACGTTAAGGTAGGCAAAATGTTGTTTGAAGATAAACAACATTTAATTTTAATATATTTCATTTATGTAATGTATTATAAAATTACATATGTGTTAAAAAAATTCCTACACAGCAAAACCTTTGCTTTAATAAGTATGCTCATCATATGTATAATTTTGCTTTTTCAACAATTATTTTTGCTTTGAAGGAAAAAATGTTTTTGCTTTGAAAAGTTTTTTTACATGAAACATTAATATATCTATTAAGTTACTGTTTACTTGATTTGTTTCTGAACTTTAACAAAATTTATTTATTTCAAACACATTTTTAAAACTTTTTCTGTAACATACTGTATATAATAAATATGTATAATAGTAAAAAGCTACAGACTCGAAACCCAGCAAGGTTGTTCCTATCTTACACCACCTAACAATCTACTAATGCAGATCAAAATATTTTTTTTTTAAACTTTGTACTTCAAAATAAGTAATAAATTACAACTTTATTCCATTATCTATCGCTTTATTAAAATATCGTTTTTTTTCCTTCTGACGAAATTGTGATTTGTATAATTGAACTCATGACTTATATTCCTATTGCCTGTATTACATTCCAAGCCCATAAAACATGGTTTTTGTAACCCCGACGACAATATAATATAAAGTCATAATAATAAATTACCTAGTTAAAAATTTATAGTAATTAATACAGAGTTTTATTTTATATTTAAAAATAGTACAGCAGTATTTTTTTAAACCACATTATCAAAATGCTTTGACCTATTGCACCTTCAATGCCTTCATGTAAAATTGCTTCACCAAGAGTATTAAGCATTAATAGTATTCAAAATTGAATAAACATTGTTTAAAATATATTAAAAAACTTAAAATTTTCTTGTGCAGTATATGAATAATTTTTAGAGTGGTCCCGAGTCCTAACTCTGCCACTGAATGTAGAAATAGTAACTTCTTCAGCCTACAGTAGCCCAATTTGAGGCCTTTCTCTAAAATCCTAAAAAAAAACATTAATTGAAGATTAAATTTTCCCAATATATTATTGAAAATATTTCATTTGGAAAATTTAATATTACAGTAAGTGTTCTTTAAATAATATATATATACACACTCAATGTAGCCAAACCAGAATTTTTCAACAGGAGAGTAGAAAAAAAATATTCTATTTTATAATAATTCTTTGCATTTAGATACGATCTTAATGCTTTCTCTATAAAATATTATTTTTTTTATATGTGAACTTTTAAAATAGTATTTAAACTCTCTTTTATATATCTGACATTTAAAACCATCTGCAGTTTGGATCTTAGGGGTTGTGTACACAGTTATTTGAAAACTAGTAAATAATTTAGAGCTATTTTAAATTTAAAAATTAAATAAATTCTTTACCCATGTTCTAAACTATTTTTTTTATTAAGAAGACTTCTGAATCACAACACAGTGAATATGTGTATTAATTTTTCATAATTACCCAGCAATTCGCTACTACTATAAAATATAATTTTAAAAAGTTGTTATTTCTTATTGTAAAGTTTATTAAAAAAAATTTATGCTTAGATGGTGGCAAGTTCCATATTACTGGGTGGGAATCAAGGCCTATGACTTTGTTGCTGGTCGCCAACAAGTAAAGTCTAGTTACTTTTTGTCACGCAGTAAAGCACTGGAGCTTTTTCCTATGCTGAAAAAAGATAAGCTTTGTGGAGCACTTGTTTATTATGATGGTGAGAAAAGATCAATAAATCAAATTTAATTTAGTGTAGAGACTATGCAAATTTTAATATAAGACAATGAAGTGTATGTTGAATTCAAAATATCTTTAGCTTTATCATACAGTTTTAAAAACTTTTGTAAGTTGTAAGAATGTTTTAGGATGTTAGAAACAAATCAATTTAAAATCTTTAATGTAGCTTACTTGATACAAGCTTTTTGAAAAAAGTGTTCAATTCTGCTTCAATTTTTTTAATGAGAGAGACATATATTTTACATAGCATCAACTTAATTGTAAACTGTAACTAAAAAGAGTCTTTAAAATTTAGGCATTAGTCTAAACTACAACTAAATTATTTGAGTTTTTTAATAAGTGCATAATAATTTATATAAAAACTTCTTAAATTTTATTGGAATAATTATATCTAAAAATAAATACCCTTTGAATGGACATCAGTGGTATTAGGAAATTATAATAAATGCAACAGAAAGGAATAAATATACTAAAGAGAAAAATACAATTCTGTGTTGTGTACGTACAAAACTATTAAGTATTATATTATTCTATTTATTAATTGAAATAACAATATATTCAATATCCAGGTTAAATATTCATGTCTATAGTAGCATATCATAGTCAACATAAGAAGTTAAAAAGAGTCACTCCATATCTTGTGTCATAGTAGATATCACTCTATATCTTTTGTCATATCATAGTAGATATAGCCAGCATAAAAAGTTTTTAAATGTTATTCCATATTTTGTGTGTAGTAGAGGTGAAATAGTGTCATGTTTTTTTAATTTTCCCAAAATTCTATAGCATTTGTACAATTTGTTTTCAGGACAACACAATGATGCTCGAATGAATTTGGCACTTGTCATAACAGCTGCAAGGCTAGGAGCTAATGTTGCTAACCATGTTGCAGTAACACAACTTCTTAAAACAGATGATGGTCAAGAAGGTCAAAAGATTTGCGGAGCAACAGTTCAAGATAAGATAACTGGTTAGAATTAATGTTTATTTTTAATTTTGGATAAAAAATACACTGACAGCATGCAAATATGTGGATTTATACTAAGTTTGTGAAGGTTTAACCTTTCTTACAGATAATTCTATTCGGATTTTGTGGTGCTCTTTGAAAATAAATTTTAAAAATTAGAAATTTCTCAATTTAACCTCTCCTTTACTTTAATTATCCAAAGAACTACATTAATGCTAGTATTATTACAATATATGACATTTCATCTTTTATTTCTTAAAAGTTAATCTCTCTGTAGGATTCCTGATAAATAATTTTAAATTATCACTTAATTTAACATTATTCTGACATTCATCAACTTTTAAAATCTTATTGTATGAAACTAAAAGAGTTTTTAATGCAAAATGCCATTCTACCATTTATTTGTGGTTGTCATTGTTAATAATTTATTATGTCTTTACTAGTAATTTGCTATATCATTATGATTAATTCAATATGCCAATATTTCAGTGTGCCAGTAATAAAAGATTAAATTACATATTTTTCTATTACTGCAGGAAAAGAATGGACAGTTCGGGCTAAATGTGTCATAAATGCCACTGGCCCTTTTACAGACTCTATTCGTTTAATGGATGATCAAAAATGCAAAAAGATATGTCAACCTAGTGCTGGGGTTCATATTATTCTACCGGCTTATTATAGGTAAAAAACTACTTGTTCAATAACTAAATTATTAAGTAATTTTAATACATTTGAAGCATGACATTTCCTTAGATTTACACATTGATTTCATTTGTCATAAATATATAATTCCTTTGTCCTATCATGTTTTAATTAGAATTATAGTTTAATTAATTTTTATATTTAAAATGCCTTAATGATGCAATGCTTTTGCAGTCCTGATAATATGGGATTACTTGATCCTGCCACTAGTGATGGTCGAGTCATATTTTTCTTACCTTGGCAGAAAATGACAATAGCTGGTAAGTCAAAAATGGCCTTTTTTATGTTACTAACAAAAAAAAAGTTCAAACAATATGCATACTTGATTATTTTGGATTTATATTTATTGTTGAATAATTTTTATATTTAAAATGTAATTTTATGATTTCTAAAGAAAAACCTTTAATTATATTATATTATGAGAAAATTATATTTATTTAGTGCATTTGAAACTGACTAATATAACTCATTGAGGTCTTTTGTATATATTAATACTATATATTTGTAAAATTATACACATGCAAGTTTAAAATAAATAAAGTTTTATTTAGATCTTGCATGAAATGGTGTTGATTGGTATTGCAACGTTTTTGGTATATTTTATTGAAATAATTTGCTTAAAATTTGCATTAAACTATCTATATTCAACAATTAGAAAATAATTTACAACATTAATAGCCAACCAGATGCAAGTTTTTAGGCCACAGTGTTCTATGATACTTCTGCCACTCTGACCAGATTCCAAACTATAGATAAATACACATTGACTTTTTGGGGTTAAATTTACAAATCTGAGCAAGTAATAAACAGCTATTTTTTTATACAGTGATTATGGTTTTTGTAAGTCTAGAATATTATTTAACTGTAAAGTACTTTTTATCAGAAGCTATAAGTTATTTTTTTATACATGATAGGTACAACAGATAGACCTTGTGAGGTTACACATCACCCAAATCCCACAGAAGATGAAATTCAATTTATTCTCAATGAAGTAAAAAATTACCTTACACCTGAGATCACTGGTAAGTTAGTGTATTATTGATATTGTATAGTTGCAAAAAGACCTTGCCAATGTGTTGCATATTTATATGTTATGCTGTATATATTATTTTTTATCTATAATTTAAGATGTATAATCTGCTTTCATATGTAGGGTGATAAAAAAAAGTTGTAAAAAATTGGTAGAGTTATTACAATACATTTTAAGTGTAAGAGAATTTTTATTTTATCTAAAAGTCATTTGAAAGTTTATACATTTCCAGCTACACATGTCTTTATTTGTTTAGTAAACTAACTTTTCCCTAATATTTGTAAAATGGGTCTTGTATTGTGTTTTTCCATTGAGGTGTCAAACTGACCCTTTTCCATAGTTGTAGTTAGATTAGAATCACCAAAATACTACAGCAGTGTTCACTCTAGAAATAAAAAGGTTAAGGCTGTTAAC
Organism: Troglohyphantes excavatus; assembly: GCA_963932185.1. Lineage (NCBI taxonomy): Eukaryota > Metazoa > Arthropoda > Arachnida > Araneae > Linyphiidae > Troglohyphantes > Troglohyphantes excavatus. Next base: position 2,718,652 of record OZ010676.1, on the reverse strand, counting down.
AGTAAAAGGGCACCTCGCACCTGCTACAGTCATATATTATTTTCACTTATGTATGTTAGAGATTTATATACAGAATGTCAAATAACTAAGGGTTTTTGATGTTGTAACTAAAATATTAAATAATAATAAATGAGTTGTTAATTCTCTGAATCAAAATTATTTGTTGCGGAATTGTAAATTTTTTTCACTGAAAGAAAGTAAAATTTATATTACCAATACATGTATTTTTAAAAACATGAAAAAAAAACCTTTGAATTATAGCTCAATGCATTGGATTTGAAGAATTATAACATGGAATACTTTTGTGAATTCAAGAACTTTGAGAATTGTACAAAACAGGAAAGCGAGAGACAGGTACAGGACCTCGCTCACAAGATGTAGGGGATTTGTATTAATCTGCTGATAGCATATATGGTTTATTTAAACTTTATTAAAAGGTCATGTACATGCATAATTAGTATAAAAATATTTTTAAGATAAGAATTTCAGTTTAGGAGTAACACATTTCGATGTGAAACTAAAAACTATGCTTGTCCTAAAAAGTTGCAAATATATAGATATGTCCTAAGTCTAAGTGACGATATTTGTGTGTGCAACACTCAGAAGATTATGAGACTTTTATCACTACTTATATTTATTTTATACCTTTGTTTTAGCCTTGTTTTTCCATGATGTATTTTGCATATATTTTTTACTAGTTCGCCGAGGGGATGTAATGTCTGTTTGGAGTGGGATTCGCCCATTAGTTTTGAATCCTAATAAAGGATCAACAGAAGCTCTTGCTCGAAATCATGTTCTTCATGTTAGTGACTCAAATCTTGTCACAATTGCTGGTAAGTTTTTCTTTCACAAAAATCCTAATTTTTCTTATCTTGTATGTTTAACTAATAACAAAGTAGATGACTATACAATTCTAAAAAATATCACACCTCTTACTGTAGGGTTTAATATATGCGGCTAACTCAAAAACTGTCTGAAAAAATACTTATTGCAAGTTTTATTCAAAAAATTACCTATTGTAAAATACGTAATATAGAAAAATGTATAAAAAACAATCAGCATGTGATGTCTATTGGCATTATGCTTAGATAACTTATCAGAACACAAACTCTTATTCTTTTAATGTGTAGGAAATATCTCATTAACTCCCTGCTTCTGTTGCTAAACTTAAATCTTAAAGAAAAACATTTTCTCTTATTAAGGGGGGAAGTGGACTACTTATCGAGTGATGGCCAAAGAGGCAGTAGATGCTGCAGTTGAAGCTTGTAAGTTGAGTCCAAAATATGACTGTCAAACTGATGGTCTTTTATTAGAGGGAGCTACTGGATGGACACCAAATATGTATATTAGACTAGTTCAGGATTATGGACTGGAAAGTGAGGTAAGTTATTATCTAAAATAAATAACTGTTTGTGGATTCCAAATATGAACATATATTGTGCTTTATAAGTTTATTTATTTATCACAAAAGCATTAAGGTAAAAGCACCTAAACCTAACACTTATTGTTTAATTGATTTGAAATAAGATTTAGATCTCTTTGGTTGGTACCACTTCCTGTAGTAGTTGATTATACTGTGTATCGTTACACAAAAAATATTTGGGGGGGGGGGTGAAACAAGAAATTTCCCAACTTAATGATTCGAAATTCTGAACTCAACAGTGCTGAAAATTCCCAGTTCCAACTTATCGTCATTTTTCATCTTTTTTTTATATATATATATATATTATATAATATTAAACAGTTTTCGCACAAGCATTGATTTTTTACACCCATATTCCAATGCAGGGTCTAATTTAAATGTAATCTTACATGTTGGGCAATTTCTAATCTTACCTAGCTTTCATTTGTTAATAATATTAATCATACATTTTCCAAACTCGGGGTTTTTAGAAGTTGAAATTCCCAACTTTCAGGGTCCCTTTTTTCCCAAACCCCCCTAGTGCGACGGGCCTGATTGCCATTGTTATTATCATTTTGGAGGGAAAGGTTACTGTTGTCATTGAACTGTTGTGCATTGGAGATGGAATCATTTAGATGAAAGTTTGTTTTTATTAAAATTGTACAGTTAATGTGTTATAGACACAACAAATATTGACATGATTAATTTTGTATTGAAATATCTTGTAGTATTGTTATTTAGACACATAACATCAAAAATTAAACTCTAGAAGACGTGTCAGGTTTAAGGTACAATCCCTTACATTTGTCCCTTATTCTGAAAACCTTGTATCAGGTTACGGAGCCCTCGGTTTTTCAGGCTTCGTAACATGACACATTTAAAAAAAAATCAGTTTAAGGATAAATTTGATAGACTAAATGTTTATATTCCGACCACGGAAAGAAAAACGTTGTTTCCCGCCTAAACTAGCTCTTTTTGTGTCCGGACTGTAAACATTAAGAGTAAAATTATTATAAATAACTTCCATAATTTAATTTCCTCAAACTGAACATTTTAAAAATGTGTAAAATTTAGAAGGCCGAAAAAAGGCTCTATAAGCTGACACAAGGGCGTCAGGATAAGGGGCAAAGGTATGGGGTTGTATCTTAAACCTGAAACCCCTTCTAGAGACTAATTTTTAAGATTATGTCTAAATAACAATACTACAAGTTATTTCACTATAATATTAAGTGTTTGTAGTTTCTATATAACACATTAACTGTACAACCTAAAAACGCTCTTCCCTCTTACTGATTCCATCCAGAAAGACATAATAGCTCAGTGGCAACAGAACATCCACCAAAATGCTTTCCCTGCAAGATAATAATAATTATGGCATAAATAGTCTAACTCGTACATGGTTCGCACAGTCCTTAAGAACTACTTAATTTAGGTAGGTCCTTAATTAAAGGCCCTTAAAGTCCTTAATTTTCAACTAAGGTCCTTAATTTTTATGAAACATGAGTTTTTTTTACTAATTCACATGGGTGGTATTTTTTCATGTCTAACCCGAAATTCCAAGTGTTTTTTAAATTTTGGAACCCAGAATTCCGGGTGCATTAAAAATATCGGAATGTAGAATTCCGGATTTTACTTTGATCCGTGTTCACACTTTTGACTGTTATACGCTAGTGTAAATCGGCAAGGTGAGAAAAGCGTGAATAGACGGATTTAGTGACAGAAAAAAAAGTGCACTTTTGATCTCTTTTGGTTGATTTTTTAGTCAATGGTAATTCATTATCATACACGACACTTTATTCTTAGAAGCTCAGCTCGTTTGTTGTTTTGTGAAGAATCGATACTCATTCTAGAAAATCGTGGAAATTCACAAGAATGTAGCATCTTTAACATTTCTGCGCCAGAGTTTACTGGAAGTGGTATCCTGCGCCAACTTGATTCTGCGCCAATTTTGCACCACAAAAATTAGGATTCTTCGTCAACGGCACCAAAAAATATAAGAGATCCTTAAAAATTATCGAGAGGTCCTTAAGAACTACTTAATTTTTACATCTGAAAATCTGTATGAACCATGTCATAGCCTAACTCACTATTAATTTGACTTTTTAAAAGTATTTGGATTTATCTATTATAAAATGTCAAAATAAACTAGTAATATTTTATTTACAATAACTTCCTGATGTCAAGTGTTTTTTAACTTCCTAAATATCCATCCCGGCTTATTTTATTCGCATATTTTTACAGATCATAACATTAACTTTTCATTCATATTTCTTCTACAAACAGTTTTTAATAGTAAATATATTTTAGCTTCCTATAAAAATAGTATATGGGTTTCAGGTTTAGGTACTTAATATGTCAGCTTTAGGTTCATTACAAAATGTTGGTGTCAGCTTTAGGTGCATTTAAAGGGTATAATTTTTTTTTTGCTTAGAAATAGTTTTTATGACGAAAACTTATAAATCACTGATAGCCAGACTGAGATTTAGAATGAGTTAAAGAATAAATTTTATTAAAATTATTCCTTAAATTGTCAGGTTTGGGTGCACTTCCTTTACATTATGCAATTTTGTTTATATATATTACTTATTCTCAGTGGTGGGTTTCAGTATCTAAAGCCCCCTACTCAAGTGTTACCATTCCTTACCTTATGCTCCACAATTATTAAATTATTAAAGTTTTAAAAAACTATATTTTGTAAAAGTGGAACAATTTTAATCTATCTTTAGAATTCACCATCCTTAACACCTGCTAATATTTATATAACAAAAAAATAATTTGTCCTTATCATATAATTTCATGTTCATATATGTATTGGCTGCAATGGCATTGAACTAAAATATAGTGATTCTTAATTATAAAAAGTCCTTTGTTGAAGAATTTTTTTAAAAAAATCAATTAATAGATAAAATTTTAAACTAACCTAACTAAAAATATATATCAAAATATTCCTCCTTCCTATTTTGTCACTCTGAGCTATAGTCTCTTAAGCACCCATGTAAATTTGGTGCTGCATATTGTAAATTCATTGCCAAACATTTTTTTTATAAGCATAAAAACAAAGTTAGCTTCGACTAGAATTAAAACATGACTTGAATTGATTGTTAAATTTCCAATACATGGTTTGAGCTCACAAAATTCCAATAATGAGTTTTTTATCTTACTAACTGGATCACAAGTAGCCTGTTTTTGGAAAATCTCCAAGCAGAATATTGTTACAATCATTGTATTTTAGCTCACCTATGGATCTCGGCTACACAGGCCATACATGTAAAGTAGGTGCCTAGTATAATATCAAACATGCAGAATTTTTTTCCTTAAAATAATCAAGGTTTTATTATTCAATTAACTCGTGATAAATAATTTACTACAAACAGTTTTTTCTTAGGTAGCCCAACATTTAGCTAACACATATGGAGACCGAGCATTTGCTGTAGCAAAACAAGCTTCTCTTACTGGTAAAAGATGGCCTATCATAGGAAGGCGTCTTCATGAAGAGTATCCATACATTGAAGCCGAGGTATATTATTTGAAAACTTATACATTACTACTTTATGCATAAAATTAGTAAATATTCCATTCTTAGCATTAAGTTATTTAACAATACAATAGAAAAACTAATATAATGCATTTTTATCATTTAAAACCTAGCAATTGCACATGTAATTTCAGACTCCAGGGCCCCTAGCACCATTTCTATATCCCAAAACTTTCAGTTGGAATGAAGAATTGTCGCATATTTTAAATTTGTCTCAAACAGAGCTGGATTAACAAAAAAAGTTACCATGATTCCTAATATCCGAATTATATAATCGTGAAAAATTTATTTTTAAAGTTTTAAATTCATCAAAAATCACTGGAAAAATGATGCAAATGAAAATGCCCTCCTATTGGTCGTGACGTACCAAGATCTGAATCTAAAGATCGAAAAAAAGTTAGTTTCAATATTACTAATACAAATATTGACGACCAACAACAGTTTCAAGGCCCAACAAGGTTGGTCCATCTAGTACCTTTTAACTATCCCCCAATTCATATCTAACTTCTTCTTAAAATCCGTTACTCCTTTACAATTAACAATATTCACTGGCAAGTTGTTCCATTTGTCTATTACCCTATTATAGAAATAGTGTTTTCTTCCTTCCTGATTAAAATGGGATTTGTTTAACTTAAACCCATGACCTCTCATCCTATCACTCATATTAAAATCTAAACCCTCCATATCTCCTTGTTTGATAAATTAGAACAGCTGAATCAAATCTCCCCTAACCCTTCTCTCTTCCAGAGTATACATATTCAAATTTCTTAATCTATCTTCATAATTCATGCCTGAAAACCCTTGAACCATTTTAGTAGCCCTGTGCTGAATTATCTCTAACTTTTCAATGTCTTTTTTAAGATATGGTGACCAGAACTGTACAACATACTCAAGATGTGGCCTTACCAAACCTATGTACAATGGCAAGATAAATATCCTTTAATTTTGATGAAACACTTTTCCTGATGTACCCCAACATTCTATTAGCTTTTTTGCTAGCCACTGTACATTGATGACTCATTTTAAAATCCTCATTTACCAACACACCCAGATCGCTTACAATCTCACTATTTTTGATTTCTGCACCCTGTAAAACATATGCAGCCTTACTATTTTTGATACCCATGTGCAACACTTGACATTTACTGATATTAAAAGACATACCCCATTTAACAGCCCATTCTGATATTTTTGTTAAATCACCTTGTAATTGCTCTATTTTTCCTCAGAATTCATAGTCCCCATAATTTTTAATTCATCAGCAAAGATGCTGACCTTGTCCCCAATCTCCCAACTAATATCATCAATAATAATAATAAATAAAAGTGGGCCTAGGGTAGAACCATGTGGCATTCCACTTTTAACTTCTGCCCACTGAGAGTAATTACCTTTAATTTTTACCCGCTGACTCCTACCAATTAACCAGTTCCGTATCCATAAGAGGCCTTTATTGTCTGGCTGTAGTAAATTCTTCATGTATTGTTTAATTAATTAAATATCACGAGTTTAGATGTAAATATCTTTCAGTGTTTTTTAAATTTCAAAATTATGAAAGTCTAATTGACTGGTTATTTTACAATGAGAAAGTAATTAAGCACTGAAAAGCTTTTTGAGTGGTTTTTAATATTAAGAAAAGTAATTATTATATTAAGAAAATTTATAATATTTTAAGTACAACCAATATTAAAGCCTTTTTGAATTTTCGTTTGTGCTTTTTTTTAAGTTTGGATTTTAAACAGATAGAGAGGGCTGCACATATGTGTAATATCTCATTAATTTGTATTATAAATTTCAACAAAATTTTCAAATAATTTCAACAAAAGCAGTTACATGATTGGCCAAGTGATTGATGAGGCCAGGAAGTACATCACTTTGTTTCAGTTTGAATGTCTTGGTTGGGAAAGATGTCACAAACCAATGGTAATGTCGGATCGTTTCCAAGCTATCGAGATCTTAAATGAAAAGCGTTCAAACACAATTTTGTAAGATGTAGAAAATAAGTTGTTTTTTTTCTGAATAATTTGTATTAATGTATTCCTATTTGCTATATTTTCCATATATGTATTACAATCTAGTGTGACATATTCATAGAATTTGTGAAATTTTACTTTTAAACAAAATAGGATAGCAAATATAACATTGGGCGTATCAGTAAATTAGGATTTTAAGATGAGTCATCAATGTACAGTGGCTAGCAATAAAGCTAATAGAATGTTGGGGTACATCAGAAAAAGTGTTTCATCAAAATCTAAGGATATCTTGCCATTGTACAGAGGTTTGGTAAGGCCACATCTTGAGTATGCTGTACAGTTTTGGTCACCATATCTTAAAAAAGACATTGAATTGTTAGAGAGTATTCAGCACAGGGCTACTAAAATGGTTCAAGGGTTTTCAGGCATGAATTATGAAGATATATTGAGGAATTTGAATATCAAGGTGTCCACAGGGAAAGCATTTTGAATTTCCCTGTTATTTCCCTGCAAGAAGTACTTTTTTTTACGGCAATATTTAAAAAATGTATTATTGTTCCTTATTATGCAAGATATGCTTTGACATTATCTTATTATTCCCCAAAAATATATTTATTTTTAATATATGAATTAACTAACTATTTCGCTTGATTTTCTAACTCCCAAAAAAGTGAAACCAAAGTTTAACATCCAAAATTCAATGCATAAAAAATTTAATGTACCCCAAATTCAAAATTCCAGAGCATTTACCAAATATGTATCAATAATTCAAAATGCTAATTAAATATCATTAAAGTCCAAGTAAGTGCAATATATCTCTTAGATTATTAGTGATTGTACTTTAAGATCAAAGTCTAAAGTAACCTCAATATTAAAAAAGATATCCAATATAATCAAAAAGTAGAAACCCAATGCATCCCTATCACTAATAATAAAACTAATTTATTAAATCTAATCCAGTTTCTTTAGATATACAGCTTAGTACACAAAATATATTTCCTAAGATCTAAAATGTACCCAAAAAATAATAAAGGCAACAGTAGTTTCGTCAAGTTTAACAGAAAAAAAATCATTTTAGGGACGTTCAAAAGAAATTTGAAATTTTACTAGGAACTTAGCAAGTTATAAACATTTGAAAGATCTATTTTTTAAATAAATTGAGTGGGCGGGCAAGTACCTAGTTATAGATAGCCAATTGGTTTGTCGAATATTAAACATCAGCATTTTGGTGCGGTTTCTACGACTTTGAAAGAGAAAATTTTCACTTTTACACACTTTTAAAAATCCCATACGCAATTTCCCTCTTTTTAATTGCATTTAAAAAGTATTTGAATATTTGTAACCAATAAACGATGTTTCACAGCCAGAAATCAAGTTACAAATATTTTTTTGACTAATTCCCTGATTTTTTCAAAAAAATCCCAAAATCCCTGATTTTTCCAGAATGGTCAAATTTCCTGATATTTCCCTGATTTCCCGGTTTTCCCTGCTTGTGGACACCCTGAATATGTATACTCTGGAAGAGAGAAGAGTTAGGGGGATTTGATTCAACTGTTCAAATTTATCAAACAAGGGGATGTGGAGGGTTTAGATTTTAATATGAGTGATAGAACGAGAGGTCATGGGTTTAAGTTAAACAAATCCCATTTTAATCGAGAAGGGAGAAAACACTATTACTATAATAGGGTAATAGAAAAATGGAACAACTTGTCAGTGAATATTGTTAGTTGTAAAGGAGTAACAGATTTTAAGAAGAAGTTAGATATGCATTGGGGGATAGTTAAGAGGTACTAGCTTGTTGGACGAACCTTTTTGGGCCTTGAGCCTGTTGTTGGTCGTCAATATTTGTATTTGTATTGAGCAAAGTGGTTGTTTTCTAATTATGTTGTTGGGCCTATGGTAACCAAATGGTTAGGACGACAACCCCCTGATGGGTGTGGGTCCGATCCCCAAAATGTTTGTAGCTATTTGATAATTGGAGACAGGGTTGCCCTTAGGGGTGTGCAAAAAGTGCAACTGCACAAGGCTCCATTCTCATAAAAGAAAAACACGCAAAATAAAAATGGTACAGATAAAATGATTTTTTATTTTGAGGTTGACCCTAAACCGACCAATAACCCATTGTGCTATGTTTATTCAACCAGCCAACAATCTCTTTAGATGTTTAATCAATTGCTAAATTAAACTTTTAACACACAATTACTAGTTCTTTTAAAAATTTAACTATAATATTTTTTTGCCTTAAATTAATTTATAATTAAAATATTATAAAAGAAAATTATTTCTTAAAGTGTGAAATATACCACCAACATTGTTCTCGTAATTAATTCCGTTGCATTCGCTGCTTCCAAAATCTCTGTCAAGCTAAAGATGTTTGAAGTTCGTGATATAATCTAACCATTGTATAGTTCAAAAATACGAGGCATTGTTCCTTCGTGATACATTAAGAACTGTCATATCTCATTGTGCAGTTCTAGTGATACATTAACTAACCAACCAATTAAACAATCAGCAATAAGCAATCATGTACCTCTAGTGTGACTCTAATTAATCCTGACAACAATGATTGAAAGTCATCACAATTAAAATCTTTATAATCATTATCAAAATTCCTTAAAAGCCTTTGCCACTGGCCTGTTTGTCCAATGAGACTTTAGTTACAATTAAATAGAATTTTTAAAAAATGAACTGTTGAGGTTTTTGTAGCTGCATCAATATAATAATCAGGCATTCTGAGTTGTTAAATGCTTAATGACAAATAAAAATTATACGGTTTATTAACCCTTTCAGCAGTTAGCAAAATGCCAAATGTCTAAAGTTATTATCTCTGCAAAATTTATATTTCCAATACATGTAAATAAATATATATATATAAAATTTTCCGTTATTATAACATATAGTTTATAAAATATATTTCAACAATTTAGATCTAAAAAATAAATCAAATTCAAATATTTTTATGAATTTAAAATTTATGTGCAGTTCTGGAAAAACAGGAAATCCATGTATGTCCAAACCGCTTTGAGGGTTAAAGCACATTTATTGTACATCTATATAACACCACAGATTTTGTTTTAAAAAAACCATCCAAATCGGTTAGTTGACTGGATTAAACCCAAAGAAAAGCCACAGGAACACTGCCTAAAACATTTTGAACTAATGTCAGATGACCACCATCCAATTAGTCTGGTAGAACAAATTCCTTAGTTTATTAATATCTAAATATATAGAAGATAAATACCAAATGTATGGTCATATAAAATTTATAAAAAACTCTAATGTGTTATATATTTCAAAAAAATATTTTAATTTCTAATGTGTAATATTTTATTGTTTTCCACTTGTAAATGATAAAAGAATGTATTTATTCAGCAACACTACCGCTGCACATCCATCATCTGATCATAGTTTAGAAATACGAGCAGTGTTCCTGGGTTTTTCCTTTAAGATAATTCCAGAACCATCGCCAACATCCCCCTGTATAGCTCTAGTATGACAATTGAGCCAACTAACCAAAAACACTACAAAATGATTCCCCAATACTACAAACTACGATCCGCGTAAAATTTCTCTTGGGATTGATATCATAAAACGTCACTTCCTCTGAGAACGATCCCAACACGGAATGGGGGGGGGGCTGTTAAATTTTTATTATTTCTATTAATCCTCAAAATCTTTATTTTACCTATGAAATAACTTCTGACGCCATTTTGAACACCTTTTGCTGTAAATTGAGTGAAGATACAATATTGATCAATTGGATAAAATATGAGAAATTCCCTTAGAAAATAATGTAAAAGGACTTATATGTACAGCCTCCTTTTTAATGGACAGTTTACATCATTGTAGGACATAACATTGGAGTCTGTACAATAAGTATATAAATATTTCACTATAAAAATACAAATAGCAACTCAATAAAAAAAATCAACTGTATAATTTGAAGTTATATAAAGCTGCATAAATAGTTGTAGTACTTATAAAAGCACATGTAATAATATTTCTTAATATATATAAATGTAAGATAAAATTGAAGAAATATATTATTTAATTATTAATACAGGGTGTTCATAAAGTAATTATTGGATAAAAAGTTTTTGCAATAAATGTAGAATAAGTTATATAAAGAAATATAAGTACTGGGTTTTATTTAGCAAATCAAATATTTTTATGAAATGATTTGCATTTTGATAAATGTTCAGTACACTTCAATATGAGTACCATTAGTTGCTTGAAAAAATGTTAATCCTATTTTCGATTTCTCTCCAGACATTTGTAAGCATTTGTGGTCATAGTAGCTATTTCAGTGGTGTTTCGATTTCACAATTCTTCCACATTTATCTAAACCTCTGATAGTTATATATTCAGTGGTGAAATTGAAATCAATTACAATGTTTTAATAAAGAAAAATTGCAGCTACACCACTCCTCCCCAACTAGCTCTATATAAAAATTTATGTTACCTAGAAATTTGAATATCTTAACTTATATCTGCACACAATGTATTTAAATGATAAATATGAATTCTATAGATATCTAAACTAGGGAGTTAAACCAATAAAATCCTAATGCTCTCCCCACTGTTAAAATATCAAGCCTCATAAAAGTGAGAACTGGCTATACACTATTCCAAGCTAGAGAGAATGCAAATATATAAGAATGGTATGTATGTTTATAATTTAAAACAAAATTACTAATTTTGGGTTTTTTACTTCAATGTAGGGATGTGAAAAAAAAACACCCTGTTCTTTTTCACCTGTTCTTTAAAAAGAACAGGAACAACATGTTCTTAAATTTTAAGAAACCCTGTTCTTTTTTCTGATTTGTTCTTTTCGGATATATTCTTTCTTAACTTGATGTCTAAACTGGGCAGTTATATATTTTTTAAGCACTTCAAGTGACAGACAATGCTTTCGGTGTTTTAAATAATTGAGTGTTAAAAGGTCACGCTCATTTTTTAATGATAATGTACTTTTAACATTAATTAAAACTCATGTTTATTGCTCGGTCTCAATAATTATTATCAATTGAACACTTTTATTGCAATATTTGCAATTAATTTAAAACTTAGTTTATTTAATACTTATACGGGACGATTGGGTTGCTTAATAGCTGTGTTTGTGAAATCTATGTAATAAAAGTGGTATAAAATGCATCAAAGAATATTTTAATGCGACAACTGAAAAAAATCAGCATTAAAATAAAGCTTAAATAATTTATTGCTAAAAATATTTAGTTGCACTGTAGTATGTATATTTTGGTGTGAAAAGCCAGATTTGCTATGTTTTGGATATGTTATTTGCATAGATAATTTTTATTTACATATCATTGTAGGAAATTCAATGTACAACTAATGTTTCAGAAATATTAATTATGAAAGAAAGTTTTCTATTTACGGGGATTTTTAATGTCATGAAAAACAAACTATTAAAACAAATGTGCATTATATTAAAATACATTATAACACATATTCTTTGTACGAAATTGTACAAAGAATTTTCCTAAGCTATCCTAGTATTATTTTTATTAAAGAAAAAAAATATATAAATAAAAAAGCCTAAAATCTATTATAATTAAAAAAAATATTTTTTATTTTTAGCACAAAATAAAGTGATATTACGTTTAGAATATATTTTAAATTGTATAAAATGAGCAATTCAAATTACTCTGGACGCCAGATAACTTATAATCAGCGAGAGAAAATTTTCTTTAAATAAATAAAAACAAATAATAAAAAAACAATATCATTGCAGTTTAGGAATTCATTTAATTCCATAATATTTAATTTTATAACCTTTTTCCTAGTCGCGAGGCCTCAATAAAAAGAGTGGCGAAATGTGCGGTAGCACACGTCGCACATCCCTCGGGGCCGCCGTTCCCAGAGCTTTCGTACAGTTCTGCAAGAATATTTTACTCTGATATGCTTTTTACTCGGAATGCAGCTAAAAGAACCCCCCTGTTCTGTAAATGAACAGGGTGTTCTGTAAATGAACAGGGTGTTCAGTAAGTGAACAGGGTGTTCTTTAAATGAACAGGGTGTTCTTTAAGTGAACAGGGTGTTCTTTTTTGGAACAGGCGTTCTTTTTCGGAATAAAGGCGTTTCTTTTTGGGACAGCATTGTTCTTTAATTGTTTAATATGTTATTACAAGACATACTTATCTGCTCTATGTTAATTGGCTACTAAACTGCTTGTGTCAGTTAATTTGTGGTGATTTCTTATGACTTTTAGGGAATTTTGTCAAATAATTTAAAATTGTTTTACATTTTATATAATTTCGTTTCAAAGATCAATTTCTTTATATTAATTGTTAGTCGTATATCTAGATGATAAATATTATATAATGGAAAAAATTGGAATGGACGATTCAATATTACATATAGGATATTTTGTATAAAAAATTATACCTTCTTCGAGTTGTTTCAGTAGAATTATTTTATAAATTTGAATATTTCTTGTAGTGTTTGTTAATTGTCTGTGTTCTAAAAAAAATATGCAAATAAATTTAATGTAGTGTTTGTTAATTGTCTGTGTTCTAAAAAAAATATGCAAATAAATTTAATCCACATTTTTTTTATATACCTATAACAAAATTTAGTAAAAAATTATAAATTTATATAAATCCTATTTATACCTTTATATTTTAATTTATATTTTTAACATGCGCTAAATTAAAGAGTTGAAGTAAAGGATTTGCAAATTTATAGTAACAAAAGACTTTGGGATGTATAGCAGTTGCGCCGGAACCGGTATATAGTTGCTGCATGCACATTTTCATCCGAAAAATTTGTTGAAAAAATATTCTTTAAAAAATGCTTTCAATTGTCAAATAGTTAAAATGTAATTTTTTCCCCTGTCATATTTGCCACTTCGTGATAAGTTTTTGCCACTGGATTTCGTATTAGGGATTTGGTTACAAAGATGGTTGTGTTTTTTTTACGTTACGGAACCTCAAAACACTTTTCACTGACACCTTCGTAAAGATGCCGGAATATATGAGAAGAATAACTAGGAACGGTAAGGGGAGTGGGTGATTAATATTACTAAAAGGGAGGTGGAGATGAGGGGTGTTGATGCGATTGTGTAAATAACACTCTTGTTGGAGTTTTTTGTGAGGGTTTCGGTCTCGGTTCCTTGTCTCACTGGTGTGGGTGAAGTTAGAAAAGGAATGCGATCTGTTGGGATTTAGAGAGTCGGTGGCAATTCATTTTCAGCTGTCTTGCATATAAGACGCATTTTCTCTGTTCCTTACTTGCTGATCTGTAGACTATGCAATATGAACATTCAAAAGTAGTTACTATTTATTTTAAAATTAAATAGGAATACCATGTTAATTTTTAAACTCTGATTTCAATATAATCTTGAACATAGATAAAAGGTCTTCACCTGTATGAAACTATTTTAACGTAACCGATTCCATTAAATCTATAGCAGTATGTACTATGTGTAAGTGTAATCGTTCTTGTAAAAAATTTATATATTAATGGTTCAGATATTTGGGTAAAACAGCTAAGTATTTTCTGTTGTTTTGTATATTTGTACTTTAATAATGTATAGAAATACTAGTGTATTACGTTATTTACCGTTCTTGAAAGCGATGAATGTAACTTTTTATTACTATAACTTGTATCATATCGTGGATATTGGAGACACTCAGAAGTTTTTCGAAATGAGTTTTCCTTACGAATTTCATTTTTTAAATCTTAACAAATGAATGGCTATTAAAATATTATTTTAATTTGACCTTCATTTCCTTTCAATATACAAACTAGCAAGCAAATTATTACAAATTTGCAATGCTTATTCATTTAGGAATAAAATGTATTATATTAACATGTAAATATATAAAAAATGCTTGTGTCCTAGAGATCCCTTCAAGGAACTTATACTTTTCTTTACGATTTATACATATTTACTGCTCTAAATTATTAGAATTGAGCGTTACTGAAACTAAGAATTTGCTATATTAAAACTTTTATCACCATTACATCTGATTTTGAAAGATAGCTTTAGAATTTTTCATTTTTCTGTTTTTCCTGTCCTAATCTGTTTTTTCTGTAAAATTTTTGTAATGAATTATTTTCTAAAATGTCGATATAAATTTAAACTAATTATTAATAGTTTTCTTACTTTGAAAATTATAGATCCTTTGTTTATTTTTAATTATTTACTATATAAAATAAAATTAATTGGCTTTTGTTAATTTTTATGGTTTTAAGTTTAAATATACAACACAAAAAAAATTCTAAAATAAAGAACAGTTTTCTGAAAAGAACAGGTTAAAGAACAGTTCTTTAAAAAAGAACAGGAACAGGGAACAGCTGTTCTTTAAAAAGAACATACATTTCACATCCCTACTTCAATTATCTCATAATATTTTTCAAAATAACATTTTGTGTCTGTATTTGTTCATTTGCCTAATTTAAACTCAAAAACGACTGAATGAATATTGAAACCTTAAAAAAAAATCTCAAATGACTTTTAACATGGTGAATATGAACAACGTTATTTTTTTTTAACTGCATAGGAAATCTAACGAATTCAGTGAGAATTTTCTATAAAATATTTAATTGTCTAAATCAATTGTTACTTCCCTACAGAAATACAACTAGTATATCAATAGACATACTCATGATCACATGTAAAATATAAATGAATAAAAGTTTCTTTTTAAGTATATCAAAACTACTCAAATTTATTGAAATAAACTTAGCACTGTTGGAAAGTTTATTTCCTTTCATTGCATTAATAGTATCATTTATCTGACTATGTAAGTTAAAAAAATCCTTCATTTTTTTTAAAATTAGATTACAAGCATTGCTGAGCCATATCCCAGGTAGCACAACAATATTGCCCAATATTGGGCCAATGTTGGCCAATCTCACTGTGGATTGGTGTATATCGACCGTTCGTTTGCGTCATTAGCCAATATTGCCCAATGTTACCATGCCGATGCTGAGGATTCAGCAAATTCTTATAACACCTTTAAACTTATAAATTTGCACTTTATAACAAATAAATGGATAAAGACAACTAATATACACAACTTTTATGTGATAACCCAAGATGTTAATTCGTTTTAAAGATTTTGTCAGTTTTAATCGGCGAATCTTGGTCAAAATCGGTCGGCAATATTCCCATGTCAAATACTGAAGTTCCGACAAAACTTCTAAAAGTTTTAAAAACTACATTTGTTAACAAAAAAATTGTGTAGCAAGAATAATTTTCCACATTTTTAAAGTAATATCTTCAGATTTTTACACGTTTTAAAAATTTCGCCCCTGAATCGGCTGATATTGGTCAGTTATCAAGGTGCGCATGCGCAGAATATGTTTCAGTTGTTTACTTCGGTCGTGCGTGGGTCGTGCTTTGAAATGAAATGGCGCTAAAAGCCCGGGCTTTGCATGTGATGTGAAGAAGGAAGTATCAAATGCAGGTAAATATTTATCAAAAGTCAACCGATTATTTACAGATTATACAAATATTAAGGGAACGACCAACAACAGGCCCAGCACCCAACAAGTATTGTTTACTTGTTGAGTCAAGTGTAGCATTTTTACAGATTTTGTTGCTTATTGTACGGAATTGACAGTACCTACTGGAAGCGTTGTATCATGATCGTATGAGTTTATAAAAAACTTAGATTTTCTTAAACTTATTTATAGGAAAAAACAGATTTCATTAATTGTGTTTTTATTGTAGTAAGTTATTCAGATCGGAATATTTTTATAGTTCTCTAAATAAGTAAATGTAATTGTTTTGTACTCGAAATATAGTCGAAACTCTTTTCTTTCGGGTAACTTCTACCAAGTTCTCTACACTCTAAAAGTGCCTAGCAATTTTCTAAATGATATATTATTAAGGAATGTTTAATTATGGAAATTTAATTTCCAAATCTGATGTTTTAGATAAGTTACAAAACAATTTATCCTAGCAGTGGCATGTACAGCCCACATTTTAAGAAATTTCAACTTGGGGCAAAGTAAATTTTTCAGATAGCAGAATCCCAGAAGTAAATGAAATCTTGGTACTTAAAATAGCAAATTTAAACTAATTTAATAAACTTAGTTTAAAATTATATGTTCCGAAAAAAATGTATTTAAAATTTTTTATCTAATTCATGAAATTTTCTAATGGTTAATAAAAGTATGTTTTTTTTTGGTCATAATGTAAAATTTTATTTTAAAATATATATTTCTGCAATCATACAAATGTAAAGTTTTAAATCTAAAGTACATATACATCTAAATATGTATACTTGGGTAAATCTTAGACAAGTACCCGAGCATATATTGCAAACAAAATGTGCATTAATAACATTACACATTAATAAGTAGCCTTTACTTTATAAGATTAACAATAATATTCTATTTGTATTTGGAAAATATTTTGTTTTATAGCACTAAAATATAGAAAAATAAGTAGTTTAATTTTTTTTTTAAATGTTATCGTATTGGTATATTATAACATACGTTAGGTAAAATTAGACATAATACTTTTTTAAAACTTGTTATCATTTCTGAAAAATGCTTTTAAAAAATCTATGTCCTTGTAAATTACTGCTTCTGGCAACTTTTGTTGCCGTTCCTTCATCTACAGAAATTTTAGCACTGACTTGCGGGCATTGAAAAATTGTTTCTTTTCCATTTAAAACTATGACGAGTCTTATTAATTGTTTCGAGATTAGCCGACTGCCAATGATCTGACATCAACATGTTGTAGCAGGAAATGACCCTTTTCACTTAGAATGTAGTGCGGCCAGAAGAATTGACCCTAATGATTTTTTGAAAGTTCCCTTACCACATTTTTTTTTTTTTTAAGCGTACAGAATGTGATGCACAAATATCCAATCTCCTGGGAAGACTTGGAATTTCTTCAATTCAATCCTAATAACTTTCAAAAATAAAGTTACTGAAATTGGTTACCTCTTCGGGAAATAATCATTATGCCTACGATTGTCCGCTGATGTTACATTACATAATTTTCTTGTTCTCATTTTCATAATAATTTTAATAAAAAATATTTTATCCCTTTTCGATCACATGTAAGTAACAAACTTACAGTTCCAGTCCCAGAATATTTACCAATATAAAGAATTAGTAATTATATAGTTGTTAATTACTGAGGAAATTGCATAACTTTTTTAAGATATTAACAATTTTCGGTAGAAAATTTATTTACTATCCACTGTATGGAAATACTTTCAAAATATTAAAAATTGCTATTGGAGCTGTATCCAATATTTATTTTTAAATAAGTAACTTTTTATATAATATTTGGTTCAAATGCATTGTGCGGTTCCCCTTGACAACTTTTTAAAAATGATATATTCACAATGCTAACACATTCTGGGCAACAACCGGTTTTGTTGAAAGAACTCAATTTTCTCTCTGCAGGGTTGCTGAAAATGTTAACTAGATTTGGCAGGGAAATCAAGGAAACCGTAGAGTACGTTTTAACCATATATTCGAGAAATATACTAGGACATAATTTAGTTAAAGGCATTTTACTGTTCCAGAATTCCACATTTTGTCAAAAAAAAGCCTTACCTACCTTATTTGTTATGGATAACAATTTATAAGAAAATGTAATGTTAGCCTGTTTAGTAGTTATTGTGTACAAGATGGTAATGATAACAAGCCAAACTAATTGAATATGCTTAATCGCTATATTGCACAATCTTTGAGTGCATTATTTATTAAATCTTCATTTGGTTATTCAGATGTGTCTTAATTCCAGAATATATTAATTCCATTATGATTTGAAAGTTCTCTGCAAATTTAAAATATATTTTAAGCCGGCATATAAAAAAAAGTATACTAGGCAGTTGGCCAAAGCATTTGAAGTACTTGCTAAAATCGATTTAATACCATGTTGAAATTTAATGTAATATTTTGTTAACACTCAAGCATGTATTTAAACAATTTTAGTCGTGTTATTTTTTTTAGAAAAAAGTTTGAGGAATAAATTAGAACAACATGATATACAGCATTAAGAAACTGATCACTAGATTTATTAAGAAAATGATCGCTAGATTTCCTCATTCAGTAATTTTTGACTTGTTATCTAGCATTTGGTATTTTTCTCTTTCCTTTAATATGTGTTATTCCTATTTTATTTTAGCTGAATTTCCACTAGAGCTGCTCACTGATAACTTGAAGAGGCTGCATTGATTAGCCCCGAGATCTCTTCTGAAACCTGATTTATGAATATTGAGCTCAGCTTGAAATTCATTTCAAGACATATACTCCACATCCTGTAGCCTGAAAAGCCACTCGGATACCAACTACTAAGTCAACAAACACCCGAACTGGCACCTCGCTCTCCCAAATTTCCACACCATGACCAATGTGAGGATATTTGGGCCATGATAGATTTATCTCCAGCCCCTTTTCCCACCCTGCCTTTGTTGGCCTTGTGGACAATTCAAGGCTAGCAACAAACTCACAATACTCTAATTAAAAGATCAGAACTTTTATGTGAAGACTATTGAGTGTGAAAGCAGATTTGCTTAAAAAATTGAAATACTAAAGTAGCAAGTGTTAAAATAAAAATGTGGTTTAATAACTTTTAGAATGTTATTTAATATTTAAAATAAAACTTGTGCACTAATGATAAAGGTAGTAGTATGAATCGTTAACCACTTATATGATTGAGTCACAAGGTTATATGATTGAGTGATAAGGTTTGTTTAGAAGTGGTCTCAGTGGAATAGTTGGAAGTGGTTTTCACTATATTAATATTTATTATTAAAAAATGTAAAATATTAAATATAAAAAAACTTTTTAAAATGTAATTTTATTATATATTTACTAATGTATATACATTAAAAGTTAAAAATAAGCGAACATTTTTGCATGAGGCACTCAAGTAAATGTAGAACATTTGTTGATTTTTAACTTAAAAAGATTTTTTAAAAATTTATTTTATAATAAACAGCAGTAGTGAAAGCAAACTGCTGTAAACTTTAATGTTGGTAGAAATAATTTTCATGGTTGTCTTTTTTTTGTATTCGATTTTGTTAATTGACTTAAGTTTATTTTATAATTATCCATAGAAATCAACTAAATTCTTAAACTTTCTCATAATGAGGCATTAGCATCATTAGTCGATATTACAATTAAAGAACGATCTGTAAACACAGCTTCATACTTTTCAACTACAGTCAAATTATAAGGAAAATGTCTTAGCTCAGTTACTAGGTGTTAGTTTTTTTTTTTTGGTTCCTAAATTGCAAATAATTTGAAATTGAAACACAATGTAAATAAATATAATTTTTACTTTCTTTACAACAACTGACATCAAACACAATACACATTTTTAGAAATTTATTTTGCTAATAATAAGTAAGCAACTTATCAAATTATATTATATATTGGAGCATATTTAATTTTTATCAATATATTTCATGCTTATTTTATATCGAATATTTCATGCATTCAACTGTTGTACTACAAATACCAACTTAGTAGTATTTTAGATTAGAAAATCACACTTGACGTGTTGTAAATGACGTATGTGATCCAAACTTCAAGGAGTATCCAAATTATTCCACAATACCTGTTGCGTTAGATTTCTTTTTTTACAATAGAAGGGAGTCATAATAGTTAATTGAGGTAAGTGAAATTGGCCCAAATATTTTATGCCACATAAAAGAGAATTTAAATTTGGATTTCTTATAAATGCTAAAAAGTTTTTTAAAAAGCTGAAATTTGTTTTAGTATTTTAACTAGATTGCTGAAAAGTTTACAAAAACCTGCTTAAATGCAGATATTAAACTAGACTACTAAAAATTCTTAAACTTGCTTATCAGTCTAGCATCATTAACCTTAACAAAAAAAAAAAAAATCTCCATTTTCAAAACTAATTTACTTTGGTGTAAATAACATTTACAATAGCTTGGTGATCAAATTTACTCTCAAAATGGATACTTTTCACATATAGTACTTCAATATAAAAGTATTCACTACATTTTCCTCATTTTTAAGAATTATCTTTAATATGTTTTAAACAAATTAAGTCTTAATTTTTTTTAATGTATTAGATGAAGAAATACAAGATAATATTTTGAATTGTGTTTTTAATTTTTTTAAATGGTAATGTATAATACATTTCATTTAGAAAAGTAAATGTAAATATATTTTTAAATAATATTACAGTTAACTTAGTTCAAAATTAACTAATTTAAATTCTTTTGAAGAATTATAAATTTGTAATTTTAGGAAATTTTAATTATTAAATTTTTGAATTATAATTTTATTGCTATATTTTTATTATTATATAGATTTTGAATAAAAAAAAATTTATGTTACCAAGAGAAAGAAAATTAGTAGTATAGTCCAATATTTTCCACAGAGGAAAGAATATTTTTCATGCAACAGCTTTAAATGATCAAAAACAAAAGAAACAAAATGTTTTATAAAAATATTTTTTTTAAAAAATTGTCATGGTATTGTTCATCAATATTGTAAAACGCTGCTTTCAAATATATTCGATTTCGGCTAATGTCGAGTCAATCAATGTAAATCGGCCGCCTTTTATTTAATATTGACAGATATTGCTTTGGCAATATTTGCCAATATTGATAAAAGGTTAACCATTTGACATTGGCCAACCCGACATTCGCCAATATTAGCCGACCTAACGTTAGTCAATATTGGCCAATATCGGTTGAGCAATATTTGCCAATATTGATAAAAGGTTAACCATTTGACATTGGCCGATCCGACATTCGCCAATATTGGCCAATACCGCTCTACAATATTGGCCAGTTCAACATTACCCAATATTGGCCAATACCGCTCTACATACAATATTGGCCAATATCGGTTCGGCAATATTGCCCAATATTGATAAAAGGTTAACAGTTTGACGTTGGCCGATCCGACATTCGCCAATATTGGCCAATGTTGCCGAAACTCTCTTTGCCGATATTGGCCAATATTACTGTGCTACCTGGGATATAGCTATGTCTTTAATAAATAATACATATATTATTTCTAAACACGCCATATGTTAATAATAGCATTTTGGTGTAAAACACTATATATCTTTACCAATACTGGTAAGAACCCTCGGGGCATGAATTTTGTTCACACTTAACTGTTTTTTTTTAATATCCAAGGCTCACTTTTCAACATGAATTTGGCCATAAGGGATATGGGTGATCAAAATACTTTTACAAGTAGAGTAATTTAATTAACTTTCACCACTTTCCATATTCTTCCAGTGATATAAAAGTAAAACTTTTAATTTATTTTTTAGAAAAATTAGTAAGTTAACCACAATTTTACTATATATGTTAAACTGCCCGTAACAGCTAGTAAATAAATATAGTTAAAGTTTCTAGACTCTTTGTTTTACCATATACAAGTACTGTAAACCAATTACAGGCTATAGCCCCTGGTCCTATTTAACATATCTTAATGATCCCCCAATGCTGAACTAATTGCTTTTTAAAACTATATACTTTTGAAAATATCAGGCAAGCTATTAAATTTGTCTATAAATATATTTTCGACCTTCTCTCCAGTGGCGGCCCGTGGTCGAAAATGTTAGTGCAACCGAAATTATTTGATCCCCCGCCCACTATTTTCCAAAAACCGTACATGAATGGAAATTATTTATTATTCACTACTCAAATCAAAGTTTTCTTTCATTTTTTACGAACTGATAACATGCGAAAAAATAGAAAACACTTACTTATTTTTTGAAAATTAAAGCAATCCTGCTTTCTTTTAAACATGCGAATCGGTCAATTTTAATATTAACTTACATAACGAAACAACAGCAGGACCATGTCCTGAAACAACAGCACACAGTAAATGTATCACGAAAACCATTTCCGTTTGGAGATATTCTCGTAAGTTCTCGTTTCATCCCTCGAGCCAATCAGCATATCGAACCTCTAGTGCAGCTGAAACAAGAAAACTCATTTCGGCTGTACCTTCTCACAAATGCAGTGCATTAGCATGGGGGGAATCTCCATACTACGTAGAGGTTGCCATGGCAACGATGCAGCCGATTTCGCTTTTTAGCTGCAGTTTTAATTGAATGGAGTTTTTCCCCTCCTGAATTGGGCATTACGGTAACATGCTTGCTATTTATCGGAGATTTTGTTTACTACCGTAGAAATTTCATTTTCAATTATAATCTTCATTTAAGAAAATTAGTAAAATATCTGATTTTAGTTTTAAAATATACTAATGAATTTAGGTGCAGCCCGGCTGTACTTGCTGTAGCAGGCGAGCCACCACAGCTTCTCTCTTAAGCTGTGATTTGTATAACTTGAAGCATGACCTCTAGTCCCTTTGTCAGTATTAAATTCCAAGTCTTCCACATCACACATTTTGAAAAAATTTAATACCTGAATGAGGAATTACTTTAGATGCTGTTAATTAATAAACATTCTCTATTGTATGTGTTTAACCAATGTTATATTCAAGGTACGTTATGCCATATATGAGTATGCTTGCACTGCTGTTGATGTTATTGCCCGCCGTCTTCGCTTGTCATTTCTAAATGTTCAAGCTACAGAAGAGGCTCTTCCCAATGTTATTTCTATTATGGCTGACGTTTTGAATTGGAGTAAAAGTAAACAAAAAGTATGACATTTCAGCATAATTTTATTCTTCTGAACTTGTTAAATTATATAGATGTGATAAGAATAGTAAATAATCTTTATAATTTATTTCTGATTGTTGATTAATTATCTTTACTGTTTTATTAATTTAATAATATTTAGCATATCTTTATTTTTAAAACTATACTGTTGCCATTATAGTTGATTAACAATCTTACTTACACATTAGTTAATTCGTTTAAACTGATTTCTAAGTATTATATTTACTTAAAAATCTTAACTTGAAATTTTTAAAACATAGCTTTCATGTTTTAATATGCTATATATTTTAATTAATACCTTGTTTGAAATAGTATTATCATTTATATAACAAAATGTGTAGAACGTTTGTTTATTAATAAAGTAAACTAATTTTTGTGCAAAAAAAATTACACAAATTCAAACATTGAAATTTGGGCAAGTATGTCATTTTAAATATTCCTTAATTATGTAACATAGAAAAAATCTTACATCTAAGGTTTTTTTTGCCAATCAAGAAGGATATTATATATTTAAATTTTAGATACAATGTATGTAACAGAAGTTTTCAATAGTACTACTGTGAGTATTTGCAGTATATATATATATATACAGGGCCCAATTTGAGCAGGAATACACCGGAACTGCGTTCCGGTACCTCTCTTTTGGAAGAAAAAAAATTACGATTTCAGACTTTGGGTTTGATGGCTGATGCATTGCAATCCCACACCCCACGGAAGGTTACAGTTCCGGTACCTCAATTTCTAGAAATCGAACACTGTATATATATATATCGAACACACACACACACATATATATATATATATATATATATATATATATATATATATATATATATATATATATATATATATATATATATATATATATATATATATATATATATATATATATATATATATATATATATATATATATATATATATATATATATATCATGCAACCATATAAAGATGAAAATCAGAATGTGTTTATATTTTTGTCAAAGATATGTATATTTATATAGTAATTTAAAAATAAAATATTATAAAAGGTTTGTTAATAGGTTAATCATTAGCATACTAATATTTAAAAATACTAAATATATATAATTAAAATAACTTATTTTTTTTTCTAATTATGCTTCTATTTAATGATATTTAATTACTTTCTAAATATTTATTTTATTATAAAAATATATTAACCATAAATATAATTTTTAGGAAGAATATGAAAAGGCTATGGAATTTCTACGTACTGAGATGGGTCAGGATGTAAATCGTAAAGCAAGAGTAACACCTGTTAATTTCTCAAAAGAAGAGTTAAATTCCTATACCAAAAAGTTTCAAACCTTGGATAGAGATAGAAAAGGATACATTACTATTAATGATCTTAAGCGAAGTCTTAAAGTATGTAAATTAAATATTTATTCAGTATAAGCTAAATATAAAAGAGTTATATTAATGTTTATGTTATTTGCTAGTAGTAATTTCTACCTATGCATGTAAACGTAATGTCTGTTTGTACAAACCCTTTTGTAGGTAGGTGTATATGTCTATATTGAATAATTTCTTTATTATGAATCTTATGCCACAAGTATTTACATTTTTGAAAAATTCACCTTAATTGTTATATTTAATTTCAAATTGTAGAATAATAAGATTGAAGCAAAAAAAATTAACTTTACTTTGTATTTTATACAGAAATTACAAATACCTTTTTGAAATTCTCCATTTTGATTATAATCTTGCTTGTATGTCCCATGTATACAACAGTAATTTGTATACCAATTTTATTTGCTGTAGAATTATTCATTTTTAAGATATTTGAATGCACAGACACTCCCTGACCAATGTTTAAAGAACACTTTTGAACTCGAGTAATTTTGATAGATATATAAACTCCAAAAATATTACGTCGCCAATAGCCCACTGTGCAGCTCTAGTGCGACGTTAATTAACAAAACCAAACCAAAAATATTACTTCCAATACTTCAATTCCAATATTTTCATTACCAAACATTTCCTATATGGAAATTAAATTTAATAAAAGTAGCTGAAAGGAAACCACCAGTAGTTCTGTATGCAATATCAGTTATAAACTGAGGGAAACAAAATATATATTTATTTATACTTTATTTACTGTAAAACTAGTATACCCGAGGACTATAAAGTTCTGTAGATATTGCAAAAACGATTTTTTTTTATGATTAGATATTTCAGGCATGTATATTGGAGATAGATTAAAAGAAATTAGAATATTTATATTTTGGAAGAGAGATGGGATAGGGGAGATTTGATTAAACTGTTCAAATTTATTTAAGAGGTGGATGTTGAGATTTTAGATTTTAATATGAGTGATAGAACAAAGGTCATGGGTTTAAATTAACATTTTAATTAGTAAGGGAGAAAATACTCTTTTTATTATATGGTAATCGACAAATGGAGCAACTTGAAGTGAATATTGTTAATTCAAAAAGAGTAATTGATTTTAAAAAGAAATTAGTTATTCATTGGGAATAGTTGGGACATACTACACTGGACCAACCTTGTTGGACCTTGAGCCTATTATTAGTCATCAATATTTGTATAGGTCAACTAAGTATTATGAAAATATTGCAATACATTTTCTTAATATGTGTACTGTATCTTTCACTTCACAAAAACTCCAACCAGACAACATAAAATTTTCTTACATTTGAAAATCAGTGTAGTTCATTGAATCCAGAAAGATGGGGCATACAACTAGTTGTTTTATAATTATCTTTATTATTATAATTAACTAAATTTCCATTTAATATAACATATATTTTGTTTAATACTTTAGATTCAAGGTGAAAAAGTAGATGATGATACCTTGCACGACATGCTAAATGAAGTTGATTTGAACAAGAATGGTCAAGTGGAACTTGGAGAATATCTTCTGGTAAATGTATTTCTTAGTAATTTGCATAACTTTTGTATTAGCCCCTTTTTAGTAATTCATTAACTCCCTTTGATTAGACATTGGATTGTATAAAATAGCAGTCAAAAGGTTTAAAATGAAGCAATTTAGATTCAGAAATGCTGTTCTTTTGAAGAGATTATCTGGAAGCGGGTTGGGTTTCCCATTTTGCTTCAAAAAGAAGTATTTACCTTTTAATCTACATCAGTGGTTCTTAACTTTGAGATGGTGACAGACCACCCAGTAAAAAATTGGACAGAGCGCAGATCACTGTCTAATATATTAAATTAAATTCACTATATTGCATAAAACTCAGTTTCTTTTAAGCAATTAAATTTTAATGCAATATTTTTTTTTATAAAAATGCCCTTTTTGATAAAACAAAGATAATAGGACAAATAGCTTCATGGACCATTTGTTGGGAACCACTGATCTACAAAAAGGCAACTAAGAATTTTGGTTACAGAGAGTAGGGACAAGTCAACAAAAAAGAATAAACTTACAGAGAGTAGGGCGAAGTCAACAAAAAAGAATAAACTTACAGAGAGTAGGGAGAAGTCAACAAAAAAGAATAAACTTACATGGGGAATGAACCCGAGGGTTGAAGAATACAACATTGTCTGTGTAGTGTTTCTGATCGAGTCGCGAACAAAAGCTGTCCACACAAATCAATCGTGATATCTTTTTGCTCAACTACTCATGTGAGCAAGTTTGTGTATCATGAAAGGAGACAAAGTAGTGTTGTACAAATAAATGAGAAATTACTTAGTTTTTTTCCCTCTATACTTTAACTATTCCTTTTAAAATGCTTCAATTTATTACCTAAAAATATTTGTAGTTATTTTAGTAAATATTTCTTGATGTGGAAATTTTTAAAAGTCATCCATAATACCTGGAAAAGTTAAATAATTTGTTTTATAATAAAAGAAAGCTTTTAGGAATTGTACTCATTCTAATTTGTTTACATTTGTTTCTTGTAGCTAATGAGTGCTATCAAAACAGGAGCTATTGCACAGAGCAGACTTGCTGCTGCTGTAGATATCCAATATGACCGCAGCGCTTTATCTGTGGACAGAAGTGGTGGAGGTGTTTGATAACCATAACTGTTTACTTTTACTGTGAATTCATTCATTCAACAACAATCTACTGTTAAAGTTATGTTAATTTTGTTTGTTTTATTTCATGTTGAAGTTTTATATATTTCCATTTTTGTGTTTATTCTTGGTTTATCTTTTGTTAACGTTTAAATCAAAAGTGAAATTTTCTTTTAAGTTTTCATAAATTTGAACTACATCTATTTAAAGTGGCATTTTATATTTGCTATTTTGGTGTATGTAGAATCTCTCTTCATTTATACTTATGCAAACTTTAGCAATTCATTATCTACACCTACTTAAATATTTTATTGTCATGGTATTTTGATATGAGTTTATTTTAAAATGTTTAATAATTTTTACATTTCATATACTACTCATTGTTAAATTGTCATTGTACTTAGACTGGGCTCAATCTTATATTTGGCAATGTATGTATTTCTTAAAAATATTTCAGATAATTATTGCAAATCACATGGTAGAAAATTAAAAATATAAAATCGGTTTTTGATAATTTATATTGTGTCATATAGTTTCAAAACTAGATAGCTCCACTTTTTACATTGTCATTGTTTTGA
This sequence comes from Troglohyphantes excavatus, assembly GCA_963932185.1. Taxonomy (NCBI): domain Eukaryota; kingdom Metazoa; phylum Arthropoda; class Arachnida; order Araneae; family Linyphiidae; genus Troglohyphantes; species Troglohyphantes excavatus. The sequence goes on along the minus strand of OZ010676.1, from coordinate 2,690,532 downwards.
TATTGTCTATTGCATTTCACCTTCATTTCCATATACAATTTGTCTTTTAAACTACCAAATCTATCTAAAACGAGCTATTAAAAAGTAGGAATCCTTATAACAATGCTTTAAAAGCATAACTTGAAAAATCGTTTGGAGATGTCTATTCCTTTAGCTATACAGAACATATATGTGCTATTTATTTCCTTTACTAATGGTGGTTGAGTAAATATTGAAATTGCTTTAAGCATTAGTTATGAGACGAATTTAGAAATATTTGCCTAGTCTGCTTAGCTTATCTTCAAATGATTTTGAATTCTCTTGGAAACACTTGTAGGAATGTTTTCTATGAATAAAATTCTTATTTGTTTTCATTTTGAATTTATTTTTTAAATATATTTCTTACTTTAAAAACTAAATATATAAGATTTAAATGTGAATATATTTAGATTTTTAAGAGTAGGGGTCAAATGAAATCTCCGAAAAAGGTAGAAGCTTATGATATAGATGCTGTATATGTAATGTAATTTGCAATTCATATATTTTAATACATAGCTAAGATTTAGAAGTTGAAAGAAGTCCAAGTAAACATTTTCTATTAAATAGTTCAACAATTTTGAGATAATTTTCTAATATAATATGTAGTTACAACTCAATATAAATATACAAAACTAGCTAACATAATATACACTGCCTCAAAATTTCGAACCACATGTTTAGATGACAAGGACAACACCTGAGCTTAAATGGGGGAGTTTCATGCATCGAAAGAGTTCCTTAGGATTAGCATGGAACTTCAACTCCTGTATTTTAATTTTTAAGTTTCGTCATTAAAAAATGCCGAAGTAGAAATATTTACTTCATACATTGGGATTGTACACATCGTATGTTAAGCACTTTTTGTGCTGTGCTTTTCCATATTTTGTTGTTATTCTAATTATAGTCAACTTATAAAAAGGTAAAATATAAGTAATTTGTATTGAAATTTATTCATATGTAGAATAAAATGTTAATTATTTGCTAGAAACAAAAGCGACTAAATGAAATACACGGAAACACTGCCTCATACATTCTAAAGGGGGCCCGTAGCCCCAATGTACCATCTCCGGCTAGCAGCCAGAGGGTAGCAAGTTCAAATACATCTGATACGAGAGACTTGACAAATTTTTTAAAATGCAGTGAACTTGTGATCGGAGGGTTGCCAGATTCTCTGGCAAATAACCACACGTCACCCGAATTTACCTCCAATTTCTACGGCGTGTATGCGGGACTGGTGCACGATAAATCCAATTAGGGTCCAATGTCCTGACGCCTATTGAGGTAGCATCAGGTGCCAGCTCAGGTGTTGTCCTCGTCATCTGACCATGGTTCAAAAATTCGAGGCATCGTTCCCGTGTATTTCCTTTGAGATGGGTCCCGAACCTTCGCCAGTAGCCCACTGTGCAGCTCTTATGTGACGTTAATTAACTAAACTAAACTAAACCCTACCAGTGTGTATAAATGCTCCACTAGTCATACAGATTTGCCCTACCAGAATTTTTTATTGTTGTTTAATACATTTTCCATAATAAAAACATAAACATGAATCTGTGGCATGGAAAGAATGCCGTTCGACAGAGACATATCCCCATTCCTACAGGTGAGCCTTAACTTAATGGGAAAATTACGGGGCGACTATTGTATCTTTTATCTAACGAATAGAAAAAAGCTTTCACACCTCTCCCCCGCCTAGCTATTTCCCACCCTCAAAAATCCTTTTGTTCAGAACTGAGAATTGCCTCATTAGTAGAGAGGAACTGTCAAGTTTCACCGGACTTCTGACTTGCTGATAACGAATTACACCAGCTCTTCAATTTTACGACACAATTTCCTTTCCGAAAGTTTATGTGGTCGAGCAGTTGACAACATATTTTAAATTGCCTACAGTTCGAAATCTTTTTATTACACCCTTCTTTTATCTACATGATCTTTTAAGTGGACATTAGTTGTTTTTTTTTGTAGTCGGGGAAAACTCCTGGCATGTATTTGAAGGGATTAGGTCAGATATAAATGGCCTGGAGGTGTGGAGAGTGTTATAAGGGGTGGAAAGTCTTTCAATGGATCAATTTAGAATGGTTTTCTTGGAATGTTGCCAGTACAAAAAAAAACTGTTCACAAATAATATGTACATTATCATTCCTTAGGCCGATTTTTTAAAAAGGCCGTCCTTAGGCCGTTATTAATAAAATTTTGAAGGGATCATTATTTACGAATGTCCATACATATAAACAGAGGCCTAAAGTTTTCAAAATTAGGGGGGGGGGGGCGACTTAAAGCTCTAGTTTTTTTTATTAAAATGCATAAACTACATGGCCATTTAGCCAGTATTTCAAAAAATTATACAAGATTATGCTTATGAATATAAATGTTTTAGTTTCTTTTTAAATTTTGATTGGTGTATCTTTATATGAGGAAAATATATCATGGATGTATAATTCCAAGTTAGCCAAATTTAGCATATAAGTTATTTGTACTAAATGTCTAGAGTGAAACGACAACAAGAATAAAGTTAAAATAATTTATTTTGGCACTTTCATTTAATTCTTTTCATTTATATGGCACTTTCCTAGACCAAAGCTCCGGCTGAAATACAAAAAAAAATATCGTGTCCTAAGCCCAACAATTTTCCTCCTCTTGCCCTCTGAAAAGGACAGACCCCTCCCATCGTAGGGACTTTTGATAATGCTTTGAGCTAACAAAGGGTGGTCTCAAAAATATCGTCAAACGGAAGAGAAACGAAAAGATCTTATCTTTTTATGCAAGAAGAACGTTCGTTGCTGAAATATTCTTATTCCATCAAAGCGCTACTATTCGATTTCGTAATATAATAATAAAGAATGAAAAAACACAGAATATTATTTTCAAACATTTATCACTAAAAGTTTTACAATATGGATTAATATATAACAATTAAAATAAATTTGCTCTCAATTGATAGAAATTAGGAGCAAATTTGGTGAAAGCAAAGCACATACGGGGCGTGAATAGACCACGCTGCGTCAGGCGGAATACTGTTTGTCTCCATTTTGCTAGATAGGTTTCTGTTGGCGACCATTTCTTCTTGCTCCATGATGTGCTAAAAAGACATATCACGTGTCAGGCCTGTAGCCAGATAGAAGTTAGGGTGGGCATTCCCCCCCCCCCTCGGAGATTTTTTTACCCTCCACCCCTGGAAAAAATTTGCCCCTCCCATAATGAAATCATTTTCATCAGGCACGTAGGTATAGATTTTTCATGGGGGGGGGGGGGGTTCATAGTGACTGAGCAACGTATTTCTTTACTTATCTTCTCCCCCTTTCCGAGGGAGGGGGGGGGGAATAAGGTACCTAAAGAAATCATTTTTTTTTTGGGGGGGGGTTTCTCTTAGAGGGGGAATCCTTAACCCCCCCCCAAAAAAAAAATCTCCATTTTTATGATTTTTACAGTAATTCGGTTTTTAATTTTTTTTTATTTGATTTACAATGGGAGGGGTTTGAACCCCCTAAACCCCTCCCTTACCTACGTGCCTGATTTTCATTAAAAGTCAAATCTTTGTTTTTCCAAAAAAAAAAAAAAAATTAATTAAATATTTAATTGAGTATGAGGATTTGTAAAACTTTCATTAAAAACATTTTTTCTTCTTCAAAAATCAGTCATACAAATAGGGAGTTCTAACAAAGAGTCGCCGTCGAAAGGAAGTGACTTTTTCTTGTCTTGTTTTCCTTTTCAACAGGCGCCATGTGGTAGGACTGCAGACAAATTTCCCAAGCCCTACTTTTTCAGAAGAGAGAGAAATGACACGACTTTCGAAAACACACTGTAGCTAAAAATGCGAATTGAGTGACTTCTGCGATCCTTCACACATACATATACATTCCCTTTCTACAATGGGGGACTTTCACGCCGAGAAGAAGAAGACCGCTGCCCCAACGGAACACGGAGAAAGTTCCGCGACGCCGAAGAAGTTCCGTAGGGTGGAGCTTTTGCACCTGTACTATAATTTTAAGTTTTAGTCTTTAAATAATACCTCAATATAGAAATATTTACTACATACACTGAGATAGATTGTACTCATCGTTTATCAAGTATTTTTGTGTTGAAATAAAGGTATTTTTCGTATTTTGTTGTAATTCTAATTATGTACAAATATAATATAAGTATTTCTGTACTTAAATTTATTCATATACGGAATAAAAATATTACTTATTTGGAAAAATCAAATATTATAAACAAACTTTCCCATAATTGCAAGCGTAGCGACTAAACAAACAAAAGCAAAGTTGTCTGCTGTAGGGAAGAAATCGAAATTACTAGTAAGTTAACATGTTAATACGTCACGTGAAACTCTCCCATTAATGGATCACCCGCTGTGATAGCTAGAAAACCACGGTCACCCTGTGGACTTTATATATCCGCAGTAGTGCACAAAAGAGGAATTCGGCGCAATGCATTTGGGAAGCAGATAAAAGTTTCGTTTTCAGTGATAACAGGTTTGCAGATAGAGGAGAGAGGGAGGCGAAAAGTCGTTTGCAAATACAACCAGTTTGCGCATTCAGACGGCTAACTCTCATTTGACATCGTTCTCTGTGATGTTATTGGTTTTATCCACGGAGGAAAGAAGAAGGTGGAGGTGCGAACTGTTAGATATTAGTATTCTGATACCTCACCAGATGGCACCATCTGTCAAGAGTCGATATACAATAAACCTGATCAACTGCTGTTTGAATCGTTCAGTCAGTTAGCCCTCTTAAATCATTCCTGTAGCATGTCTCATTTTGTCATTTACAATCTAAGTCAATTGTACTTAAAATCAATTAACTAATTCTAGTTAATCCTAAACTAGAACGTATCACGAACAAGTCAAAAACCGGTTTGCAATGTTAAGTAAGCAATCGCTTAAAAAGTAGGAACCGGTGAAGTATTTGGCGCTATTCCAAAGCACTACTTTGTACCAGTACTTGGCGATAATTTAATTTACCTATGAAGTGGAAATAATAGCATCCTTTATCGATTTGGAACTTGTACTGCATCCCACAACTGCACAAACAGTCATTTTTTAAGTTTAAGCATACGTTGGGGTTGCTAACTTACGTCTCATGAAATTCGCCAAATCATCTCCACCTTTTTCTTTACTCCGTGGTTTTATCTCCTTCCCCTCAGCGCTTTGTTATGCACAGAACTTTGAAAACCGGCCGACAATATTTCATTTACCGTCGCCAATAGCCCACTGTGTAGTTCTAGTGCGACGTTATTTAACCAAAACCATAATTTCAAGTGACTCCGAACCGTCGCCAATAGCCCGCTGTGCAGCTCTAGTGCGACGTTCCTTAACCAAACCAAACCAAAGCTGTCTGTCGTGAGTGAAGAAATCGAAACTACTTGTAAGTTTCCATCATGGTACGTCACGTGAAGCTCCTGTATTTTGATATATGCCCTGTCTGGCTTTGCTTAACTATAACTGTAACAGGTACATTGTTATTATTTTTCGGAAACGGCATGTACTTCTAAGAAGTGACAGGTGGAATATCGTTCTGGTATTTGCGTTGACCGCTTCGAAAAATATGTTTATTCGTTGAATATTGAGCTTTCACTTCGTCATCGCCACATTAAAAGTACTAATTTCCGGTAATCCTCTTACTTTTTGTTGTTTTTATAACATAATAGATTATTTCAAGTTTTTGTTTAAATACACCTTATTGCCTTGCAGGATTTCCACTGTTATGAAAAAAAAAATGGAATTTTCAGGAAAATTAAAATTTACCTAAAAAAATAAGGAAATTGTCAGGAAAAGTGAATAAATAATCTGAAAATGTCACGAAGTTTATTTAAAAATGTTAAATATATTTGGTGTTAAATTTTATTCGGCGTTAAATTTTATTCATCGTCATGGATAAATGTTTACTTTTGCAAAATATGAATGGGTATAAAATTGTTTCAGGGAACGTCCACCAAAAATGGAACTTTTTACTGAAATTAAAATTTTAACCAAACTCTAAGTGTAGTATATCAATTTAATCCTGGAAAGTTGGTGCAAATGAATTTGTAAGGTATTATTTAATAAGAATAATAGTCTGCAGTGAAATTGTTCTGAAAGTTGACATATTTCTGCACTTATTTATCTGCAGTGGAAAATTATGAAGTTCGTCGGGGAAAAGCGTTATAAAACCCAAATTTTAATGAAACATTAAATCAAATTTGCTTTTTTAATGAAATTGATCTGGGTCATAAATCTGAATTCCGACAAGGATACAATCCCGACAAAACTATAATTCCGACAGAGTGAAATCTCGACAGCTTGTGAACCAGTATCCGAATGGTTATAAGCTCGGACAAGCATCCGATAGCCACGATTTCTATAGTACCTAGCTTGTGTGTTGCAATATTCGGTAATCGTTCGTTAATTTTGCTAACAAAAAATATCCACCTTGTATAAAGGACTGGTGCACGTTAAATCTGATTGTGGTCAATGTCTTGACGCCTATTGAGGTAGTGCATTCGGATGTGTTGATCTCGTCATCTGACCATGGTTCAAAAATATGATCCGACAGTGTTCGCGGGTCTTTCCTTCGTTATAAACACTGATCCGTTGCCAGTAACCTACTGTGCCTCTATATTTCGATGTTAATTCAACCAACCTACTAACAAACAAAATTCTTGACAATTCTTTAATCCTATATAAACAAATTATGTAAATCAACTTTTATTATTATTATAGATCAAATTGTTAGTATTATTTTATTGCTTTTTATAACAAATTAAGGAGGGTTCCACGTATACTAGTATTGACATAACTTTAATTACATTATTTGCTTCATATGTCTCGGGGATCAGCAAGATCAGCCAAAAAAATATATATATACTTAATATTAAAAATTTTGGGAAGTAAAGTGGTTAAAATGAATTTGTTAATATATATCATTAATGAATTTATTTTATAAAAGGAAAATTTCAAAAAGTTAGCATGTGTGTCAAAACTGTGCATTAAAGAAATTATTTTGTGATCGTTCAAAAATTGAAGAACATGATTCAAAAGGAGCCGAGATTTCATGTTAAAACTTCTATTTGAACGAAAACAAATTTCATGTTGTTTTCGTTCAAATAGAAGTCCTACCGTTTATTGATTTTTATGTTTTCCGTATTTAGAAGAACCAATCTAGTTTTGCCATTACTATTTAAGTATAGAAGATTTATTTAACCAATAAAATGTTTCGTTGTATGAGCTAGGTTTAGAAATGATCCTTATTTAAATTTTTGTTGCCGCAAATGTTGTGCAATTTCAAACTATTTGGAATTTAAAAATAAAATATAATTATGGGAAACCTTTTTTTTTATCATTAAAAAAATTTGAATATTGTTATATATAAAAAATCAATTCGGAAGAAGTCAGGTCATATTCTAACGTGCAGTCATGGTTCAATGTGGGCGGTGGTCCTAAATTGAAAATGGGCAATCGTAAATCCATTAAATCGTCAATTAATCCTACTAACTAAACGTCTATAAAATAAGGTATCAGGATAGGAGCACCATATTAGGCTTTTAAGAGGATTGATTCTGATACTATCACTCCGAGGCTTTTATCTTGTTTGATAAGAAATTAGGCATATAAATAAAAATAAAATACTGCAGACTGTTTACGTATTGAAGTTCTTCAATACATATAACTACTGATGCAGCTCTATTCTCTGAGAAGAATTTCATAGGAAATACATCTCAATAGAAAAATTATTTTATAGTAATAGTCTCAGTTTCGTTGCTAGATATACAGCCTTTTATAAGTATTAAAAATCGTTCTCACTGTTTTTAGATTAAAAAAAACCCCACTAAATTAGATGACAGAAAAAAAGCGCTAAAACATAACACTGTTTTACATGGCATAACTTCCAACAAAAAATAAATTCCAACAATAAATAAATTTCGTAAAAGCTTAGGGATTTTACAAAACCACGTGCATAATATAGTGATTTACCACATTTCGTTTTACCTGCACTATTACTTACTTTTTATATATTTTATTTGTTGCCTTCTCGCCATCCCTCCTTTGAACAACTGAACCCCTTCAAATGGTTACATTTATAAAGGTTTTGAAAACATTTCGAGTACAATTTGTACAGGTTTTTTTTTGGAACTTATCTTTTCTCCATGACTGCAACCCAGAATATTCAGAACACTACAATTATTTAATAATTAATATATAAATATTATAAGCTTTTTGTTTCAAATATTTATCTCAACAAACTTATTTCGTTATTTATGAATATTTTATTTGCTTATATGCACATTTTACGTGGGGGATATAAGCCCCCCTATCTGGGAAGTCTAACGACCCCCCCCATCCCGTCGGGCAATTCCTAGTGCCAACACTGTTCAGAACGGACACTACATTGCAATATGTGTGCAACAAATCAATGCTTGTGAGAGAACTGTATTACCTAATATATATATAAAAAATGCTGATAAGTTGGAACTGGGAATTTTCAGTACTGTTGAGTTGGGAATTTCGAATTGTGAACTTAGAAAAGCGTGGCCTTTGCACTAATTTTCAGAATTGTGCCAAGGGGTAATGTAAACTAGAAATTAAACATAAATTCATGCAGGGCAGAAAATCCCTTTCCCTACATGTGTGTTATACAATATATGGATGATCTCTTGCTCGACCCAGCCAAATTTCCTGTATTCATGAAAAATGTATATATTATGACTTTTTTTATATTTTAAATCTTTAGCTGATATGTCTTTCCTGCTATGTAAAATTCAAAACTTAGTCTGATTATGAAAAATATATTTAAAAAATATTTTTAGTTAAGCTACACTTATATTAAAAATTAATTTTTCAAATTTTTAATTTTTTTTATTTGTTTATGACTAAAAATTAACTTGTTTAAAGTGTTATTTCCTCGTAAAATTTTAATTGATTTCAGAGCTTTAGAAATAATGTGTTTAGTTGTTACTGGTATGTTTTAAGTAGTTTCTGGAAAAAGAAACTGATGTTAATTTTTTTTTTATATATATATATATATATATATATATATAACGAAAAAAAAGTTAAATTAACAAAATTAAATTTTGTTATTTGATTTCAGAATGGAAGTTGAAAATGAAATAGATGAAAATCCTTATTCCTTTCTAACATATGGTATCGTACTATTCCTTGTATCTTGTTTTAATTTAACTCATCTTGGAAATTTAAAGATAGAGTATGGGACATTTTGAAATAAACATTATTATTTTCTAATTTGGTTGTTTTGGCTTAAGACACCATATTCGGTTTTATTATTTTACACAATTGTTTAAATAAATTCCTTGCTGATAATTTGCATTCTTTTTAAATCTCATTTTAAATTTTTTTTTTAAATTACATTTTTAGCCCATCTCCAATGCATAAAGAATTAATTTTTATAATTTAATTCATTTTTTTAAATGTATATTTTTGTCTGAATAGGCTGTATATTACAATATTGCAAATATTCATTGTATAAATTATTTAGTTTCATTTTGGGATATCTTATTTTGATTTTTCTGCAATTCACTTTTACTTATTTCCAACAAATAAAGAAGTAAATCATGTGTAATCACCATTTTTGTAAAATATGTATAACCACGTTTTTAGTATATTTTTAACCACGTATAAAAAAAATTAGAGACACTTCTCATAACTGCTATTTCAGATATGCAATAGGTGATATATCCTATTCAGTTCTCATCTCTTGTCTCAAAGTATAATTTTTTGTGTTATCTATAAGAATGTGTTGTAGAAACACTTGTCTACCAATCACCACTATTTTACCTTTGACAATGTGACGTTAGAATGCAGTTATGTCGCTCTGAAGTGACTGGGTCAACTGAGTAATTGTCTTCAAAAACAGTTTTTGGCATTTTGTTAAAACAATCATTTTAAGTTGTGTTACTTTGGAAGCAAGAGTGCGATATGTGTTATCACATTCCCACATCTGCAGTTTTTACAACAATGTATCCAATTTTGTTAATTTTTAAAAAATACTGTTACAATAATCTATGATTTATAATTTAATGCTTTGTGTCACATGGGAATGATCGAAATTAAAGTGATTTTCTCTGCAAGATAGTTTTATTTATATTTATCACACATGTCTTTTTTAAAAATTAAATATAAATTATTTTAGTAAAGATCCAAATACTTTAGCTTTGATTAATGTTTAAAGATAGAATATTTATATTAATTTAAAATTTATGTGCATTCCTGTGATATCTAGAGATCGGCAATTGAATTTAAATGTATTGAATACTTTAAAAGTTAAAAGCCATATTTTATAAAAGTATTTTATTTTTAAAGTGTTGCTGTCATCTTTGTGGTTAATTTTTGAGTTTCTTAAATCTTCATTACCATAGCAAAAAAAGCTTAACTAGTATACTTAAGAGAGAGAGATTTCAATTTCGGTGCGGAGTACCCGGGGCCGAAGGCACCATTACCTCCAATCTTAGTGCATTAAAATGCTTTAGAACACATGAGGTTAGCTTGTATAACATGAATTATTGAAATCTTTGAAAATGGGACAACACAAACATAGATGTACAAGAAAAATCCACTGGAAGTGGCTTACATGAAATATACTTATTCAGATATAACACAAGGACTTGACCACTATTTTTTTGGTTTTTGTTGAGACTTTAGGCAGTGCTCTTTTTTTTCTCCAGTAGTTATACATATTTAAAGTATAACATGAATAGGCAATACAATATTGAATATATACAAAATGTACACGTCTGACAACTTGCAGCACCCTTGGGTGGCAGTGTTACGAGGAAGGCAGGATGGAGAGAGTAGCTCTGGGTCGGTGGCGGTTTGCGGGTAGGGTATGGTCATAGGGTGTGAGCTTTTGAATTTCATCATTATCCACGGTCTCAAGTGAAGTGTAGAAATAATTTGCTAGCTTGCCGATAAATTCGGAGATGGACGGAATCTGCAGAGAGTTCCTTATGTCCAGATCGCGGACGAACCACCTCGCTCTGACTACGTGGATACGAAGCAGAGTGTTTTGCAGCGTATCAAATTGCGCCATCCTCGTTCTGCAGGCACTTGCCCAGACTGGGGAAGCGTACGTAATAATTGGCCTAAGGACCGTTTTGAAGAGGAGCAACTTCATTCTAATGCTCAGTGGGGATTTTTTTCCCATAATGGTTCGGAGGCGAAGTGAGCCTTTTCGAAACTTAGTTTTTACGTGTTCGTAGTGCGGACCCCAGGTTAATCTAGAGTCTAGAATAACTCCCAGGTACCTGGTAGAGTTCTCCCAGCTGAGGGTAGACCCAAACATAGTGAGATTTTGGGGTCTTTTGATCTTTCTTGAGAACATAAGAGCCACAGTTTTAGAAACATTTATTGCTATCTTCCATTGATTTAGCCACCTTTCAATAAGGTGGATGTGGCTTTGGACGCTGTACCTTAGGAAGTTGGGGTTTTTCCCCGTGGCCAAAATTGCCGTATCCTCTGCGAACATTGCCAGAGTAGTACTGTGGTATTGGGGAATGTCGTTGACATATATGTTGAAAAGTAATGGACCCAATACGGAACCTTGGGGGGTCCCAGCAGAGATATTTCTAAACGATGAAAAGTCCTTCTTAACTTGAACAGAGAAGGAGCGGTTTGATAGATAGGAGTGTATAAGATGAATTAGATCTTTGGGGGTGTCAAGCTGCATGAGTTTGTAGATGAGTCCCGATATCCATACGCGGTCGAACGCTTTTGCAATATCGAGAAAGATGGCCACAGTGCTGTGCTTGTGGGAGAGACCTTCTGCGATTTGTTCGGTTACTCTGAGGAGTTGGTGGGTGGTGGAAAGTTGCCGCATAAAGCCGAATTGTTGCGGAATTAGGATACTATTTTCTTTCAGGAAATTAAGAAGCTTATTTCGTATTACCGTTTCAGTAATCTTACTCAGGATGGGTAACAGAGATATGGGACGATAAGATGTTGGGTCGCTTGGATCCTTTCCAGGCTTTGGAACGGGTATGATGACCGCTGATTTCCAGACTTCAGGGAAATAGTTTAATCTCAGTATTGAGTTAATAATGAACACTAAATGTAGCAAGTAATTATCGGGAAGGTTCTTGACCATTTTATTGGTGACAGAGTCCCTACCCGGAGCTTTTTTTACTTTAAGCTTTTTTATGTAGCCTGTGATATCCTCCACATTGATGGGTTCACAGGTATTGGTTGGTGGTATGGAGAGAAAGTTTTCAACAGAATTTGAGACAAGACTATCAAAATTAGAGTCTATGACCTGGTTTTCTTTGAATTGCTGTTCGTAAGAAATGGCCAGCACTTCAGCCTTAGCTGTGTCCGTAAGGGCCCTTGGCCCTGAGGAGTTTAAGGGTGGTATGTTAATGTTGTCCCTTTTCAAATTCTTGGATGCTCGGAAGAGAGAACCGTCCACATTATCAAGAGAGCATAGGTAATCATTCCAGTTAGCTCGAATGAGCCCCCGAACCTTTAGTTTTACTTGGGCTTGTAATTGTTTCATACTTGTTCGGTCTCTAGGGTCCCGGGACCTTTTCCAGAGTCTTCGAGCTCTGTTCTTGTCTCTGATTAGGTTTTTAATATCAATGGGCGTATAAATGTCATTGACACTTTCCAATTCTTTGGAAGCAGTTTTATGAGCGTTTAGAATGGACCCCGTGAGCTTGTTTACGACTTCATTGAGTTGCTCTGGGGAGTTGATTTCTTCCACTGGGATGCAATGTTCTTTTAGTAGATTTTCAAATTTACTCCAGTTTGTTTGAAAAAAGACATTTGATTTGGGCACCGGGATGTTTACGGAGAATTGGAGTATAACTGGGTTGTGGTCCGACCCCAGATCCGAGATAGAGTTTATTTCAAATGGGTAATGGAAGTCTCTGATAAGGGCAAGGTCAATAGTTGAATAAGAACGATGGTCGAATCGAGTAGGCGTTGAAGGAGCTGCGATCTCAAAGCCAGAGTTATCAGCGAATTGACATAGGGTGTTGCCTGCTGGGTTTGCGCAATGATTCCAGCGGAGACTTTTAGCATTGAAGTCTCCGCAGAGGATGAGGGAATTGTCGGTCCTCTGGAGTGTCTCTAGGTCATTGTAGAGGTTATCATTAGGGTTGTTCCGAACGTAGATGGAGGCCACAAAGAATTGAGTAAATCCAGACGGGTTTATCGAAATAATGGTGGATTCGATATTTTGAAGGAGGGGCGACGCGACTCTATGGTGAGGTAAGTTTGATTTAACGAAAATCGCCGTTCCGTGTTTGTATGTAGGATCAAAAGGGGTGGAAAAAACACGATCATCCCTTAGACATATATAATTTGGGATGTTTACCCTGTTGTATGAGTTTAGATTAGTCTCTTGGATGAGAATCAAGTCAGGTTTTTGACAGGACACGAACTTCCTTAACTCTCCTATCTTGTTGGAGAGCCCGTTTGCGTTCCAGAAACAAATAGCGAATGTGTCTGGGTGTCCATTCATGGTTGGATGTTGGGCTGACTGATTCTAGTAATCCCCTCGGCGAGGGCACCTATCTGGGTTGCTAGACCTTTAAGGAGGTCCATCATATTGTTTAGCAGTGTCAACGTGACTTGGTTGACTGCATTTTCATTTGCCTGGTTTAGGTTAACCATATTTGGGATGTTAGGTGCCGGGATCTCGGGGTTAGCCGGTTGATCATTGGCATTGGGAACATATGCCTCATTGGAATGGCTAACAGCGTTGGCATAACTAAAGTTATTTCGTCTGCGGCCATTATTGTTGTTGGAAAAATTTGGTTCACTAAAAATTTGGTTCACTAAATTCAGTGTTGGTGAAATGGCTCTGAGGCCTAGAGGTCCCGTTCCTCTGAGGTTGCCCTGAGAATGTTTTCCTTGTTAGTTTAGGAAACATAGGGCATTTACGATAGGATGCCGTCTGGTAGGTCCTTGCCTTTGGTGCAATTGCTAGACAAATGATCAGTTTTGCCGCATTTCACGCACATTGTTCTTATGTTACAAGCTTCGCTACTGTGGCCGAAGCCCTGACAGTTGTAGCATTGGTTAACTCGAATTGGTCTATTGAATTTGCTGACCTCAACTGTCATATAGCAGCATCGAGTGACCTCATAGATTTTGTTTTGGTTGCCATTTGGCAGCAGTTGAATTTGAAAAATCGGCAGTGGACGACGTCCACGAGTGCTCGTGAGCCGTGCCACTTTATGTATAGCAAAGCCCATGGTTCTTAGCTCGCTGGCGATTTCATTAGGATCTGAGTCCCGCGGAAGGCCTTTCATGACAACCTTCATAGGACGATTTGCAGTAGGAGTGACCACATAGAAATCTATTTTGGCCAATTTCAGTTTGTTAGTGAGGTCCCTATGCTCAGTATCATCGGAAACCAGCACTCTGATGTACTCTCCTGAGAGCTTGAATTGGGCCTCTTTTCCCAAAAATTCCTCAATTAATTGACAGTCATTTGCATAGTTTGAGCTAACTTTCACAAAAATGGGCGGAATCCTGTTAACCGTAACTGGTTTGGCTATAGGTTCCGTGGAATCATCTTCCAAAGGAAGGCTACCGTAAGCGTTGGATGTGGACGTAGAAGCCCCAACGTTATAGATTGTATGGTTAGCTATTTTGGCTTTATCAGCATTGATAGTAAGCCTTTTGGGAATGGGTATAAATTCGTCAACGCTAGAAGCTTGTGACGAAGGGCTAGTTAAAGCGTCGTCACGGTTTCGCTTGGACCCTTTCTGGGACGCAGTATTGGCGTTTGTGACTGGCGGGACATAGTCCGCGCAATCAGGTACAGAACAGTGACCCATAGCATTAAGAGTGGCTTGTTCACGCTGAATATTTGCTTCAATCTTAGATGCAAATAGTTTGGCATGGCGATCATTGTAATTTTCAGGATTGACATTCATGTCTTTAGTCGCATTCTCCTGATTTGTTATGAGGCTACGGATAACCTCTTTTTGTGCTTTTATTTCAAAGCATTTTTCATCACTGAGAGAGAATGGACTGATTTCCATCTCAGTGGTAATAGCACTACACTCCATTAGAGTATGTAGATGAGATACAGTTATAAAATAAGGTACAGAAAAGTGAAAAGAATCAGGCAAGAGCGGAAGGCAGAGTGCACCCGTGGGTATTACTCCGCCAATGTCAGTTTAACCTAAGCAATGCAGAACACGCTGTAGAGCCAAACTGACACCGGAGAATTACCTGATGACAATAAAAGAAATTGCTTCTAGCTACTCGAAGGCAGCTAAAAAGTCAATTAAAAATTCCTAACTTTAATGGCTCCTAATACTTTAACAATCCTAACAGTAGTTATATAATCAATCAATCAATCAATCAATAGTTAGAGCCTAACACGCAATATAAATCAGCTCAGTAAATCGTATATGACGTATTTTAATGGGGCAATATATATCGCCTAGCAGTGGCGTACGAAAACTATGAATCGCATTTTAGCCACTGCTAACAAAATATGAATACAGCCCCAAGAAAATGTTGAAAAGTCAATCACTAGTTCAAGTTTCGAAAAATATTCGTATTCTAAACAACAGTCATTTGTTCAGAAAGTTGCAACAAAAATCGTCAATCGTAAAAATTCCGTAAATCACAGCTTCGAGAGAGCACGTCTTAGCCTCACGACGTCTGAGTCTCAAATGATCTTGAATTCTCCCAGACATCCTGTACTAGTGTTTTATATAGTGTACTTCTCTGCCAGGATTTGTATACAGCTCCTCTTCACGCAGTGCTCAACTTGGAGAATAGGATTTTATGGCCTGCTTTAGTTATATTGCATTTCATGTGGTATTTGCAAATTATAAGTATTAGTTTGATTTTCCTTCGAAAAATATGCTGGTGTTAACCTATCTTTGTTAATTGTGTCATTTTTTTTAAGAGGCTCTGCAGAGACAGAAACTCCAAGAGGCAGTGAAGAGAGCTAAAGATGGCAAACCACCAGAGAAATACCCCATTGAGATGCGGGAAGAGATGTTTGAAGCCAAAAAGATAGTGGGCAGTCCTGACTCTGAAATTGAATTATGCCGGGAGTTACACAATTTGATAAATATTCCACATTTTAAGTTGAAGAATATAGAGGTTAGTAATATAAAATGCATAATTCCTAATACTTTAGTATTCTTGTTCATACTGATTTTATATTTTATTCAAATTCTTTAAATTTTATTCACTAAAAAAGGTGAATTCCACATGGGACATTCAAGACATCAGACAATTTCTTTTGTCTTTCAACTTTCTTCTTTAGGTACTATATATTAACAAATTGTAAAAAAAAATATAACCTAACATTTTAAATGAAGGATTAAATACATTTTATTTATAATGTAAAAAACCTATTGTGACAGACATGACAAAATATGGACATGGAATTTCAATGAGCTTGCGTTAATGCTGATTGCTCTGAATTGATATGCATTTGAAACCTAGTAATGTTTATGCAATAAAATAAAATATGGATCTATTATGCAAAGAGAAAAACAATTGTCAAAATTTGAAATAAGAATTGTATATAAAATATTTAATTGTGTTAAGTCACAAATCATTGACGGACATGGCAATGATTTGTGACTTACATGACATGTGTGGAATTTCAAATTGTGCTTAGCATATATCTGTTTAAATAGCATTTTCTTAATTTTTTTAAAATTAATTAAACATTTTAGTGCAGTACAAAATCAATATATCAAACTATATAAGTTCCAAATAAAATATAAAAATATTTAAAGTTTGTAACCCCCCCCCCCCCTCCCCAAGAATTTACTAATATAGGATCCCCAACAGTAGCAAAACTATTGTGCCAATAAACACCATACAACCACCAATCAACAATAGCAATTATTAGCTATCTCTTATACCACACAACAGATTTATCTAGTTCAAACTTCCACATTTCTTTTATTTTGGTTGGTACTTAGCATTTTATTTGATAGTCTGTTTTATTATCTATTATAAATAAATAAAATACTTCATTATGATATTTTACATTCATCCACCGGCCACATTCGCACAGTCTGTTCTGTTGTATTTTTCTTTGGCGATAAGATATAATTTACATCAGATTTGCTTCTTTTTAAGTTGAACAATGTTCACTTTGTAGAATCTGATGTAAGACGTAAAATATCACTCCTGGAGAGCATGATCTGAGGTAATGTGCATTTCTTTTTTCAGGCATTCCTTTAATTTCTTAATTTTTCCAATGTCGTTTGATTAAGTTGTTGCACTGCTTATATTTTCTTTTGAGATTCATACAAGATACTTATACAAGGTTCTAGGTAAAGTATCTTAATAGCATTTTCAAGATCAACTAGGATCTATTGTATGCCTTGGCTAGTTTTTTTAACATTACACTTTATGATGCTACCATGTGAAGGCATTATATTGCGTGCGTTTTATGAAAACATTCCACAAGAAGTAAGAAAGTTACTTATTTAATACATCTAACACATAATATAATCTCTTTTGTTTCGAACAGCTTCTTCCTTTGATTTTGTCCATTTCTTATATGAAACTTCCTATTCAAGTTCAATGATGAAAATATCTTCTATGTACAGCAGGGGAAAAAAAAAACGAACCACCAATGATTATTTCGTTAGTTTTTATAGTAGAGCTAAACTTAATATACCATTTCGTATGGAATAAAGTCTACTACACATTAATATACAAAAAATGTGCATAGGGGACTATCTTCATACTAAAATACGCACCAACTTTAAAATTTCCAATAGCAACACCCACTTTTGATTCAATATTTAGAATCTACGACAAAAATTATTGTTGAATATCAATTTGCAAGTCATTTGGTTAAGTAGTTTTTTAATTATGAATATCGAAAATTTTAGAACTCTTAATGTTAAATGAATTTCTTAAACTTTTAATCATATCTTTCGAAATAATAATTTTATTAAACTGATATTTTTATCTGTATTACTTCTAAATGACCCAAATGAAATACACTAACTTTCATTACTTATATGTATATTTTTTAATTTTATTTAAATTAGGATATTAATATTCTTAAAATTTATGAATAGCAACCATGCTATATTTTGATAGTGACGGATTCAGAAAAACGCTTTATATGCATATCTAAAATTTCATGATTTTCCTCTTTGTAGTTTATTTATTATATTAATATGTGCATCAAATGATAATTTCAGGGGTCATACACAAATTTAAAATCAGCAGAACTTAACAAATCTTCATTAATTTTTAAGAATTAAAAGCGCTGTGATCGCGTTGGCATAAAATTCTAAATTCTTATATAAAGGCGAGAGGTATACGAGGTGGTGCACGTTAAATATGTTCCAAGTCCAATGTCTTATCGCCTACTGAAGTTGCGTTGGGTGTCAATTCATATGTTGTTCTCGTCATCTGACCATGGTTAAAAAATATGAAGTTGGTTAATTAACGTTGCACTAGAGCTGCACAGTAGGCTATTGATGACGGTTCGGGGCCTATCTCAAAGGAAAGACCCGATAACGATGCCTCATATTTTTTAACCACTGTCAGATGACGAGGACAACATCTGAGCTGGCACTCGACACAACCTCAATAGACGTCATGACATTAGCCCCGATCAGATTTATCGTGCATCATTCCCCTATACACTCCAGTATAATTTATTGGATATTTTTAGACGACTTCCTAGTATTTTAATAGTGAAGCTGGCAACCCTCCGATTGCAAGATCACTACATTTTTACTTTTCTTATAGATTTCACATAGCCGGATTAGACACACCATATGTGATTAGATTTTTAAACTAATTTTTTTAAAGATGCAAAAATGTTGTGCACATTGAAGTGGTCTAAATGTTGTTTAAAAAACTTCGATGCTTTCTTTACTAAATACATAAAACTGTATGTGCATATTTTTGTTTTTTAAAGGATTTTTAAAAGGATTAAAATAATTTTGGGCCACCCTGTATAACTTAAGACAAGCATAATCTTATGGAAAACGAGCAATTACATAACCTTAATTCAAACTGAGTTTGTATATATAACATTTACAATATTTCATTTAAATATAGAATTAAAAAATAAATCATCTGAATTTTAAAATTAATGTAAATCATTGGTATTTGTATTTTAAACTTTGAATAAATAATTTTTTACAGATATATTCTAAAATTTTAAATTTTTCTTACAATATTAATTTTGTCATTTGCCTATATAATTTGAGAACATCTTAAGAATACAAATGATAAAATTTGACGATATCAAAAATACTATATACAATCACATTGAAGTAGTAACATATCTGTAAGAATAATACATACTGCATTAAATTATTAGAACAATTTATATGCTAGCCTTATCTTATCTCTGATCTGACCGCAAAAAGAAGAACCACGGCTAACGCCAAAACATTTTCTATCAGCGTCCTTCATTTCGTAGTTCAACTAATACTTTGTTCAATGTGGAGGTAGCCCCTCAAATAAGATCAGTACATATTGTCTAATATCTCTGCATATAAATGTAGAAATTTAACGAAAATTTATATTTAGATTATTTTAAGGGCGGGGAACATGTCTGCGCTATCAAACGTAGGTGTTGCTATTGAAAATTTTAAAGTAGGTGCGGATTCGAGTATGAAGATAGTCCCCTATGCAAATTTTTTGTATATCAATGTATAGTAGACTTTACTCCTTACAAAATGGTATATTAAGTTTAGTTCTACTATAAAAACTAACGAAATAATCACTGGAGGTTCGTTTTTTTTTCCCCGGCTGTACTTACTGTAGAACTTCAGACCTTTGCATTCATTACCTTTTTGAAGGATATAGATGGCTCATGCCATCTTTGCAGAAAACAGACATTTTTTTTTTACAAAATATGTTATACTGTTTTGGGAAAAATTTGGACAATTCTAACAAGTGATCTGATATTTTCATGATATATGCACTAACTAATCAAATGTGTCTGGGTCTGAAACTGAGTAGAATCCAATTTTGTGTGACAGATTTTCTTCAGAAAAAAACTGTTAACTTCCCCAAGGATAAGTCTTTTGTAGTTTTGACTTTTCTTTATCATCTTTTAAAATAAAAAAAATATTTTAAATCTGATACTTGGCTTGATATATTTTCATTAGCATTAAAATAAGTAACATCTCTTGTCAACAATAGCATTATCAATAGCACTAGTTGATAATGGAAAGGTAATGGAGAATTGTCAATTTTTTTTCTTGTTTTATATCGATTGAAAATGTTCTAAAATGACTGAAAAATTTGCTTTCACATTTTTGTGACACATAAATTTTCTTATTTAATATTAAAAAACACAAGTTTTGGTGGCTCTGAAACAGGAAGTCACGTGTCATATGACGGAATGATGTACTATGATCCTAAACAAATCAACAGCATTCCTTTGACCATTGTAGTTTCGATGCTTTCCTTCGTAATTTTAATGTTTCGAAACTTTGCATAAGCCACTGAAGCATAAACTTAAAGAATAAATGTCCTTTAGCGATATAATACTTATTCAAAATTATCTGAAAGGATTCATTCCATTTCGACACAAGTTTATTCCAGTGTATACAATTTTTATTCGTTCTTTTTTAGCTAAGCTATTGTGTTTATGTTGTTTTCAATTGGAAGCAGGGGGGGGGGGGGGGGCGGTGGCGGAAACTCTGACCTACGAAGACATAGTTCTTATTGTACTGTAATAAGGTATTTTCATGTACAGTCAAGTCCCGTTAACGTGAAATCTCTTATCATGAAATTTCTTTAAAAAAAAAAATGAAAGCAGTTTCCCGTCCCATAAAGCTTAAAATTATTTTTTGAACTTGAAATTACATAACACGATTTTTTTTTACAATATTTTTACAATAAGTTTTCTTTATTGAGGCTTAGTTTAAAAATTCAGCAGTGTAGTTACTAAAACATTCCTCACAGTGGGGAAGCATTTGAAGTGCTTCAAGGGTGTGTAATCTAAGAACCATGATTCCCTTCTTGTCCACCAACCCCTTTTGTTGGGCGGAACTGAGCATATAAGAAATCGATCTTTACAATGAAAAAAGGTGAAAATGAACAAGTTCTGTGTACCCAACTCTTTTCAAATTGAGTGTGACAATGGGAATTTCCATTACACGAGCTGAAACACATTTGTCCACCTATTTAAGTCGCCTAAACTGTCACAGTTTGTTTTTGAATGCTTTCAACATGAGTTGCCAGCAGCAATCTTTAGCGTAAATTTTTTTAAATAAAATTGATGACAAATTATTGAAGAAAATAAAATTGCAGCAAAGTACGGAATTGCCAGCAGCACTGTATCTATGCTTTAAAAAAAAATCAGGAAAATATTGAAGAGGCATACGCTGTCAACCAATTTGAACCTGCAGGGAAAAGGATGAGGACTGGAAAGAATTAAAGTTGGTTGAATTAACATCGGACAGGGACTACACAATGGGCTATTGGTGACTGTTCAGGATCGATCCTGAAAGAAAGACCCATGAATACTGTTTAAATTTTAAACTAAGATCAAGTAACATCTGAGCTGGCACCCCATGTAGATTACATAAGCGTGAAGGAGTTTGGATTACAAAAACATTAATATGCCTGAGTCCTCTATACACAGTAAATGTTTTCTAGCGGATGACGATAAACAAAACTAGAGGTTCACTCATTACAAGATCACTTCATTCTTAAAGTTGTGATTCGAACCTATAAACCTCCGAATATGATTTAAGAACTCTAGCACTGGACTACCCTATGACCAGCACAAAATTAAAACCAAATCACTTTATTTGGCTTACTGAGCCATTCTTTCAGTATAGATTCCAAAATGTTGCTATAATGGTCCACTTGTGTATAGATCAGCTAGAGATCCGACAAACCGACTACGATATTCGTATTACTGTGATACCTCCTTTAATGGACACTCTTGAATAGCGGGCACCTCTAAATAACAGGCATTTTTGGCAAGCATCAGTCCTTTAATATAGGACATTTCAAGTTATCCACTCTGAATAGCAAACAGTCATGTTCAAAAAAAAATTTCGTTATCTTCCAGCATTTTTAAAAAAAATATTCGGCAAACTAGTTAAATATATGTATGTCGTCTTATTAACAAAGAACTTTGTCCCCGCCCCACCTCTAGTCGTAAGCTTACAATGGATTTCATTCCCAAAATGAAATTCACCAGAAATTCTTTCCCTGTGTTTCTTCGTAAATTATATGGTTCACAGAAATACGGAAACAGCCCAGATCCTTTTTAGAGCCCCCTCCCCCTCAAAAAGTTTGACAAAGCAATACTACTTATTAGGAGATGAAGTAAAAATGTCAATTCTAAGAGATAAATTTCACTATTGAAGTTTTCTGTAAAGACCGAGCCCTTTCCATAAGTGCAGGTGGACTTAGAAAATGTTGTTTTTCAATTGACCTAATTACCATGTGTCAGGGGATAAAAATGACATTTCTTTGTATAGTGGGCATTTCGAATTTAGCCGGTAACAGCACATAGTTTGTATCCCATCCATCACTATTAACAGGAAGGAAGTTTTAAACCGTTCTGCCCATAAGCGTAAAAAATTGGGGGCTGGGGATGCTCGAGCCCCCCAGGAATTATTTTGAAGGGGCTCAGCCCCCCTAATATTCAGTGGCGAGGCGTGAATTTTTGCGATGGTCATCGCCCTGAGTGGCATGTACCCCCACACCGAGGTAATAGCTTTGCGACAATCAACTGTTGTTGTAGTCACCCCCCCCCCCCCACACACACACCTTCCTCTGTTTTGTGGGAGAAAATTGTAGGAAATACTTTTCACGGGCATTCATACTTGTCCCTTTTCATTTAACTCCCGATCTTTCTGACATTCATTATTAAGATGTTTAGTAAAAAGCAAAAGCAAACTTGCTAAAAATGATAGCGAACTGTATTTACGTTGAAGCGTATGCTTCTAAATGTCTATTTAGAAAAAAATTCTAAAACAAAAAATTAATTTTTTTTTTCAAAGCCTCCATGTTCCAAAGCATTTTGTTAATAATTTTTTAATTTATTCAGTACATAGTAAGAAGTCAAAGTAAATAAGGACCAAAAATACTTGGCATAATAAATGTGTAAATGATTACCCCCCCCTTCTCCTTCAACATTCAATTAAATCACTTCGGGTTAGGCTATATGGCGGCGGGTTCATAATTTATAATTGTCCATTTACATGCTTCGATTTATTTTTATTTTAATCCTGGGTTATACTTTTTAAATATTTTTTAAAAAATATATTTTTAATCCAATGCAATGCCATTGCATTTAATTATAAGTAGCCAAATTGTTTCGTTTGAGTATGCCGATGTTTATATATATACACAAATATATTTGCCAAATTAATAAATAAAATAACAAAGAAAATGTGTTGTATTACTGAATACATATATATAAAATAGCATAAGTTTACAAGTTTTTTGGACGTTCATTCAAAACAAAACCGTTAGTTGAACAATGTACAACGTAATAAAAAATTAACTTGCTTTTCTGTCAACCTATAAGGAACTTTTTCAAAAAATTTCTTAATTTCTGATATATTTTTTTTTTATTTACACGGAATATTTTTTGGAAAAAATTTTGTTAATGATATTATTTTGGGTAATTAGTTGTTTGCAACTTTTATTATACAGAAAAACCGTTTTCCATAACGTAATGACTAATGAGAATTGTTTTTAGACAAACAATTCTTTAAAATAATGAAAAATCAGACGAAAAAACGCAAACACAAAAACAAACGAACTTAAAACGAAATGACAAGTTAGACTTTAATGAAAATATACAGGCTAAATATATCGAAAATATTAAACAAAAAATCTCTATTGCCAAATGAGGCATTACAAAGCCAATCTGGCAAGCATACTGTCCACGAAGCACCGGTCTAAGGTTGCCTTGAAGAAGCTGTGAACTCCACAGATGACTAGGAGGCCAAATCAGCTTAGAGACTTGCCTAATCAGCATGTCTCTATCCTGACCTGGCTGTTTGAGCACGAATCTGATTGGTTGACACTCTTACAAGCGATTCGGTTTTCTTACAGATGAGCTCTGGCGAAGTTTTAGATGTTTTAATCGCCAGATTCTTTATTCTTGGCACGATTAGAGAGTGCGGGTTATATTTATATTGTTATTTTGTTTTTGTTTACTCTATATTCTAGTTTTCGGTTTAAATTGATTTAATGGCTTCACTTTTTGGGACGTTTTAAACGTTTAAGGAAAAGAAAAATTAAATAAAGTAAACAAATGCATTTAAAACTTTTTTTAATTGATAAAATATCGATTTAAAAAAAAAAATATTTAATTATTTTTAATTTATATTTAAATTTTTGCGTGGTCATCTTCGAATCTACCGATGACTGGACCCTTCGCCACTGCTAATATTATACTATTTTTTTAAAAAAATTACTTAAAAAACCAATCGTAGAAACAGATTTCCTACAAAGCGAGGCATTCGAAAGGAAGCGCCCCTTATTTATTCTAAACGCGTTTTAAAGTGGGGGGAATTTGCTTTAAAAGGTACAGGAGGACAATGAGTTCCTTTCTCAACGGTTTCCAAACGAAGACGACTTGTACATATCATTAGTCATATGTCACCTTTTGTGAGAAACAACAGAAAATTACCTGTTTGTCATCAACAGCTTACTTCGTTTGCAAAATGCCTACGCCGCCATCTGATTACATCATCCCCGACCGGCCATGTCGGTAGCATGCTCATCTTCAAGACATGTGAATGGCCACCAAAGTTGGGAATTGTATAGTTCGTCCCCATTTTTTTGTAATTTACTGGCTGACCCTTATAGTCGATTTTAGCTGATTGATGATCCCTCCATTGTGAGACCCATATGTATGCTTGTGTAGACAGTTTTCTACATAGGCTTTTCTGAAACTTGCCTCTAGGGGCCGAAGTCATGGAAGGGCTACAGCAACAAAAAAGAAATCCCTAGTGAGATCTTACAACCGCATAACAGTTTCTTTTTTTAGTGTAAAGACAGCAATCTTAGTAAGCATTTCTTTTTACAAACGAATGGTAGTTGATTTCTTCTGTCAGCATATTCCTCTGTTTTGTCAGTTAAGTAATTTTTTTCTGTATTCTAAAAGTCAAATAAAAGTAATATTATTTTTCTAACGATAAATGTTTTGTAATTTTGCTTATCAATTGATAGTAACTCTAATTACAATGATGTTTAGTTTTGTTATGCACTATTAAGTGAATATAACACTAAGCATATGCTTATGTTTAAAAACAAGTTGAAGTTAATTTTAACCTTGAATTACATATAATAAATTAAATTTCTTTGTAGAATTAGTGTAAGGAAATTTGTTTTTACATAAAGTCTAAATTGCTAATTATTTTATTGCATCAATAGAATACTAGTTATGGTTTATTTCATTTCAGTAAAATTTAAAATGACAAATTTATTTGTTTTCACAATAATATCTAATTTTGTTTTTTTTTGTACTCGGTAGTCTGGTTCGCGTACATTTATTTTTATATTACGTCCTTTTTTAAATGTCAGAAAAGCATAAATATAATAGTTTAGTTTGAAAACTACTTATAAATTTATCAATTTAAGCAGCTAAAATTAACGTAATTTCAAGTATTTATATAAATGTCTACAACGCTAAAGCTTTAAAGAGTAATTTTAAGAATAATGTAAAAAATACGTTTTTAAATAAAAAAAATGTTATGGTCATTTTATAAATTATAATCGTATTTCCCATAATTTATTCCCTTTGTAATAATAAACCATCAGATTCATGCACTACTTTCTGAACAGCTTATATAGTCGAAATTTCTTCTTTTAGAAAATTACATTTTGTTAAAGAAAGCTAAATAGAGACGAATTTCTCATATTTGAAAAAATTCATATTTTAGCGTACAATACGGACATTTGAAATTACTATTAACCTTTTCCTGGTTACTTTATGTTCTAAAGCTGTCCAAACAAAAACGGATACAAGTTAAAACATTTAACAAGTTAAACACTTGTTTGTAAAAATTTAAAGCGTTGATTGTTTTTTAATTGTTTAATAGCTCGCAACTCCGTACTATTTTATGCTGTATAACAATATATATTGAAAAAAAATTCACCCCTCCCTGAAAAAGAGAAGTTCCTACGCCACTGGTTCTGCCTGTAAAGCGTTCTCAGACACATGGTTTTAGGCAATATCTTATGGAAAGAGTTATTAAAGTAGGGTACCGAAAGCTTCTACTCGGACATGTTCTTTCCTAGATCTCCTCATGTAAATCTTGTGAAGATTTGGCCAAACCTGTATCAGTTTTGGTTGAGTGTAGTTTCCTGGACCGTCATCTATTAATAAGGTGGAACCTGAAAAGTTCTGAAGTGTTTTACAAAGGCAGGATTTGTAAGTTTGAGCGAAGTGGTATCTGTCAATGCAACTGAAGAAAACAATGAAAAAAGGATCTAGTTACACATTGGGATTCAAAGGTCAGCATTAAAGAATACGTCAGAATCGATGACGATTTATGCATTGAGGAAGAGGACTTGATTGCTTCCAATATCATTTCTCGAGACACTACTGAAAAATGTGGAAGAAAACATTGCCTGTCAAATTAAAAACTTTTCAAATACACACAAATGCAATGACAATTAAAAAAATTCTAATCAATGGGGAAACCAAGGGCTTTGTTAAACTAAATGATTTAAAAAGTCACATTTTGAAACAGGTTGCAGTGTCCAAAAAAAAAAATCAAACTCTGTTAATGGATTAATTTAGCTCCTATATAATGTATTTTGTGATTCTTTTATGCAAGATAAAGGGATTAGTACATATTTTAATGGGTAAAGTAGTAAATATGTAGTTGTTCTTATTCAATTATTATGCAATAGTTTTTTGCTTTTTTAAATTAAATTTGCAGTCATAATTTAGCAGACACCTCCCAATAACGGACAAAACTTTCGATCCCTTGACAGTCCGCTATTCAGAGGTACTGCTGTTGTTTGTGAGGAAGACGTGTCTGCGTTGAAGACGGGCGGGCGCTCAGCTGAAAAGAGCCAACGTGAAAGATTCCTGGATACTAAAGGGTTAAAGATATTATTCCTGGAATTATTTTAAAATTTAGATTCCGTTTTATATTGATATATCTTGTTAAAGAAGCATTTAGTACGGAAAATGAAGAAGAAACTTTCCAAAAATGGCAATTTTTCTTTTACATATTTTTATTAGGGATGAAACGGATATCCGGTAACTATCCGGTATCCAGCTTATCCGGCAGATTTTTAACTATCCGATATCCCGAAGTAAAGTGCCGGATATCCGATTTACCAAGCCGTATATCCAGATGAATAAAACATCGAAGATTTTTTTGTGGCAATCAATTATTTTTGTTCTTGCTTTAAGTATTTTTCTGAAAATTCTGCCAATGTATCCACAGTGTGCAGATTCTCCCTTGAATTTTTCTCGGGCTATTCAGATGGGTAAGGAGTGCGTTTCAAACTCAGACATGGTGAATCACAGAGAATAGATAGCAAGGAAGATATGCTACAGACGTTCGAAACACGCCACTATAGTGGAGTATCTTCGAGTTTGAACAATTCACATAGGTGGTGGTGTGTAGAGTGCATAGCTACATCTCTGTTCGTTGTATATTAGAAATTGTTTTAGTTAGCATTTAAGTTTGGCGCAATGTAGATCAGCAATTTGGAAATATTTCAAAATTACATTTTCAAACGCATTGTACAATACAGATCTGTCCGTTTCAAAATCTGTATAAATATG
This sequence comes from Troglohyphantes excavatus, assembly GCA_963932185.1. Lineage (NCBI taxonomy): Eukaryota > Metazoa > Arthropoda > Arachnida > Araneae > Linyphiidae > Troglohyphantes > Troglohyphantes excavatus. The sequence goes on along the minus strand of OZ010676.1, from coordinate 2,662,828 downwards.
AACAGTTTATTAAAGAACTGTTAAGGTGTACGTACACACTTGAATTTTTTTTTTAATTATAAATTTAAAACTCTAGTTTTTTTATGTATGAAAACACTTTAAAAATCACAATGCATTATAAAAAAAACCTGATTTAAGTCAAATGCTAATTATTATGGTTTTTTTTAAGCATGATTATGTAAGTTGTAATTCATCTAGAAGCATATTTTTTGTTGAAATTACCTGAAGTATCTTTCTTAAAGTTATGACCCTCCAAAAAGTTTATAGCATTAAAAGTTTTTTTATATAATTTTTTTTTGCCTCAAGAGTCCTTAAAAACCCACTTTTTTAAAATTTTGAATTTTAAAATTCTATTTTTTTTTTTAATGAATCGTTATGGTGGAGGGTCATAACACCTCACAACTGATATAAAGTTGAATTAAAAAATAAATTTCTCAAAAGTTTAAGCAAACTTGAGTTTTCATGTTTGGAATGAAAGTTCATATGGTAAAAATACAATTATTCAGAAATTGAGTTTAAAGTGTACAAAACATCCGCCCATTGCTAGCAGCACCCTAGAATAACCCTTTGTAAATAAAAAAGTTTTTTGAATGTTTATTCAATCTTGGTATCACCTTAAAGGTAAGGAATTGGGGAATATTATAGAATAAAAAAATATTTTGTAATTTTTGACCGATTTCCGTTTTTTCTAGTGTGTATGAGGAGATATTTTCATAAAAAAAGAAACTGCCGGATATCCGGCAAAATCCAGTTCGTATATCCGATATACGGTTTGTAATGTGCGTCGGATATCCGGTATCCGGCAAAACCACTATCCGGTTCATCCCTAATTTTTATATATGTTCTTTAAAATTTAGGAAACATGGAAGTGTACGGACTCCGTTTTAACAAAGCACATATTCTTTTGTTGAATACCATGTTTAAACACAAAAGGCACCATTTAAAAAAAAATAATGTATAAAAAATTATCAAACTAACAAAATTTTATAAGTTTAAGAGAATATTGGAAAAACCATTTAAAACTGACTGTTTTTATTTAAAACCTTGTGTTATGCACATTTTTATTAATAATTTATTGAGATATGAAATAATGTATGTGAGTTTATTTGAACTGAAATTGAAAGTACAAATTCTGTATAAAATTGTTCAAGGTTCAATTGTCAAGCACTCTACCCACTCTAAATTCATTCTACCCCAAATAAGAGATAGAATATAATGCTACCAATATAATACTGTTTATAAATTTATCCATGAAGTAAAATAAGTTTTTGAACATGTTACATAAATCTAGTGGGTTTCTTCAATTCTACAACGACAACAAATCCAATTTGCTTAAAAAAATTAATTTAACATACTGTGCATAAAAAATGTGCCAACCAAAAAAGCCAAATATAGAAAGTCTTATCTCCCACCCAGTTTCCTAATTGCAACACACTTCGACTTGACCAGGTTCACGCCAAATAATGTGAGCCAGACTATGCTAGTTTTCAATATTTTCATTTTTATCACTCTTACCTGAATATATAACCTGTCTTTTCATTGCAAAAATATAAACTTGTAAAAATGCTGCTTCCTCAATCAAACACTTTATTTTTTCAAGCTTAATTATTAATTTGGGAAACAATCATTTATTTCTGCATGTTATTCTCAATCTGGAGTTTTTCTAAATCCTTCTAGAACACCTAGAAAAGACAGGTAATTTTGATCTTAATATTAATTATCGGAGTGAAAACTCTGACTGAGTAGAAAAGTTAAATATTCCAGATCTCTTCCTCCATGGCATTGGGCATTTAAGAGAAAATAATAGTAATTATTGCTATAGCAAAATTACTTTGCAATAGCAAGTGTTTTGTCGCATCATATGTTCAATTGATTTTTCTCATACCATCTCAAAATTGCTTAATATATTACTATACCAATTCTTAGTTTATCTTGTGTATCAATAAGCCTTGTGTGTAGGTTTGTAAACATTTCTGTTACAATTAGGATGCAAGATGGGGAATGCAGCACCAACCATCCATGGACATTCCAAGACCATCACAAAAACCCTCTGACTGCAGGGGCCCACTTCCTGTACAACAAACTGGCTCTGCCACTTCCACACCACATGTTAGAATGCCAACTCCTTCCATCACACAAGTAAGGACACCATTCTTAGCTATGCTTCAAGTTTATAGTTTAGACTCTTTGGAGATAAGACAAATATTTGTAGTGAATGGTTAACACTTTGACCACCACAACGGTTGTGTATGTCTGCTGTGTAGTAGAACCAAAGGTACATTTAAATAAAATGTATGCATATGCCAAACGAGCAAAAATGCACCAAGATTGTTGAACTATCAACAAAATTTGGGGAAAACATCATAAAAGTTTTGTAGGTTTTTTGTTGTTTAGTTGGTAAATTAACATTACACTAGAGCTTTAAAATAGAGTATTGGTGAAGGTTCGTTTTATAACGTTTATTCCACAGAAAAGACCCAGGAATGCTACCCCATAAATACAACACCTGACACTGGCACCATGCTTTCCAAACTTCCACACAACTGGCAAAATGAATATAATCAAAGGGTTAATTCGATCCTTAGAATTTCCAAACACCCGGCATGTACAGGCTGGTGCATGTTAAATCTGTTGTAGTCCAAATGTCCTCAAGGTGGTCCATTGGTAGGGAAGTGTTGTCCTCATAGCCTTGGTTAAAAAAATCGTGAGGCAGTGTTCCCGGGCCATTCCTGTTTAATTCCACATTAATTAAACCAAACAACCAGAGCATAATCTTCACTATTACCTCAAAATCTTGTCTTGCTTGACAACAAACATCTACATTTTATTTTAAAGAGTAATTAAAATAACATAATAAGCCACTTTTAATATTTTTTATAACAGTAAAACAATTAAAAAAAAATAGGCTATAGATTTTATATTTTATTAAAAAAAAAATCTAAAAGACACAACCAGTTAATAATAAATACATATGTTTAGTATAAAAAATCTGTTAATATAGTAACTATAAAATTTCAACGATTATGAAATAAATAACCAGTTATAAAAGATTTTTTTAAATAATTCTTTTAAATTTTGTCAGTATCTTTTAAAAGAACAATGAAAAGGGCTTGTATTTTAAACGAATCATAATACAAAGCAAAATTTGCTCTTGGATTGTTAAGAATAGTCATTCATTTTTCATCAAATTTCTGAAAATTTATTGTTTGACCAACAGTACGTAAAGAAAATTTTATTTTCCTGTTCTAGTAAAATTATGTAATGTATTTGTTTTAAAATGGATGTTCTTTGAAAAGCTGATCATTGTTAACTGACATTTCGTATAAAGCGTGTTTGTTTTAAAGAAGTTTCACTATAGTTGCTTAAATATCATGGCATCGTGAATGAATGTAAAGAATCAACTTTCTATATTAACTGAAACTGCATGTTTTCAAATTTTATTATTTTGTATAAGAATTGGATTTCCCCACAAAATTAGTTTCAATTAATTTGATATAACAAGTATTTTCAATTTATCTCTCCCATCATATATACAATAAATTTTTATAATACCCTAATAATTGCTTAATCTAATTAATTATGTTACCTCAGGGTAGGGCAGCCACCATGGATATTCTGAGACCTCTACAAAAGCCCTCTGACTGCAGGGGCCCACTTCCTGTGCAACAAACTGGCTCTGCCACTTCCGCACCACATGTTAGAATGCCAACTGCTTCCATCACACAAGTAAGGACACGATTCTTAGCTATGCTTCAAGTTTATAGTTTAAGACTCTTTGGAGATTAGATGGATATTTGTAGTGAATGGTTAACACTTTAATCGTCATAGAGGTTGTATATGTCTGCTGTATAGTAGAATCAAAGGTACATTTCAATAAAATTTATGCTTATGCCAAACGATCAAAAACGCACCAAGATTGTTGAACTATCAACTAAATTTGGACAAAACATCATAAAGGTTTGTAGATTATTTTATGTGTAGTTGATAAATTAATGTAAGACTAAAGCTTTAAAATAGACTATTAGTTAAACTTTGGGATGTATCCCAAAACAGGGTGTCCATAGAACAGGGAAATATTGAGGAATATTTTTTAAATATCAGGGAAATAAAAAATAAATAAATTATAAGTTGATATCTGGCTTTGAAACATCGTCGATTGACTGTTTATATTCAAATACTTTCAAAATGCAATAAAAAAAGTTTGTTGGATTATAAAATGTGTACTTAAAATGATTTTTTTTTCTTTCAAGATTGTAGAAATCTTACTGAGTTGTCGATGTTTCTAGTACTTGGCAGAACAATTAACTGTCTATAACTAAATACTTTCCCATCTATAACTAAATACTTGTCCACTCAAGCAGTTTTAATAAGGTATGTTCAAATGTTTCATAATTGTTAAATTCCAATTTATTGAACATTGCTAAAACAATTTTTTTTTTTGTGCTTAAAATGTGTAACTGGTGTCAGCATCTACTCTAGGCTCTTTTATTCTTTGGGAGAATTAGATATTTATTTGGGGCTAAGTTAGTTATTATTTTTTTAAAAATTCCTTTTATCATGCTTAATTTTTGTTAATCAGTATTGTTTGTATCACACTGAAAAAAATAGATGACAGGGAAATATCAAGGAATTTAAAATTTTCCTTTGCAGGACACCCCACAAAAAAAAGGCACAGGAACGCTCCCCCATAATAACTTGGCACCTAATCTGGTACTTTGCTTTCCAAACTTCTATCCAGTAAGCAATATAAACATAATCAAAGGGTTATGTGTTCGATCCTTAATATTTTCCAAACATCCGCCATCTCGAGATGGCCGATGCACATTAAATCCGTTGTAGTCCAAATGTCCTTATGTTGGTAGTGGTATAGAAGTTTAAAGAATAAAGTTAAACTTGGGTGTTTTCCTTATGGCCATTGTTGAAAATTGTGAAGCAGTGTTCCCGGATCATTCTTAATAAGTTTGTTGTGTAATAATAGTGCAATGTTAAATAAACCAATAATAGTGTAAATCTTCACTATTGCATAAGCATCTTGTCTTGCTGTGGAAAAGTGTGAATGATTTACTTAAAAAAAAGTTTTAAAAATTCATTAACTTGCTAGAAATATCCAATAAATAGTATTTTAATGTAAAATGCATTTTTGATGTTCGAAAATTGTTAACTTTAAAACTTTTTTAACTTTGTTAAACATCTCTATATACAAGATATCTGTCCTGCATAGAATAATCCTAATATGAGGAATGTTGATGTACAATCTTTTAACTGAACATTGAAAATTGGCTGTGTGGAATACATTAGAAAAATAATTAAGTCCAATTTAAAACATAACACATTAATTTGAAATATTTCATCATATTTTAAACTCTCTGAATAACAACTATCTCTGCTGTTAACGAACAGGATTTATGGTGACACAGTTGAAAATATAACAGTGTATTTCACTTAACAATTTCAGAACCTCAGCAATTCCATGGTGTTTAACTTAAAAATTGCACAAAATTTACTCACAAAAACATGAATTTGTTTAAATTAAAATATGCTACTTGAACCAATTTTTTTTTTAATACTTACACTTGCTTATATAATAAAAAAAATTCAAAAAACTTTTGACATCAGTTAGTTTTAAACATTAAAAAAAATAGCTCAAAGTGTTGTAAGTTTTCGTTTACGTCTGACACCATGTATTAAAAAATAACTAATTTTTCAAAATTCAATTTTAATGCATATTTAGAATAGTAAGCAAATTCATGATTTGTAGAAACAAAGTCTTGTTAAAAACTGCTACCTGTTTCCACAACATGTACTATTAGACATTTTGGTGTTGGACGTAAATCCATTAAAGTACTTTGATAAAACAAAATTGCATAAAATCAAAAATATATCATTTGAGTTTCTTAACATCATTTTGACACTCATTTGAACTAGTTAAAATATCATAATTTCATTCAAAAATATGACTTCTGAAATTATGCTACACAATTAATGAAAGTGCATACATAAAAATACTCTCATTTAATGCCTTGTACATTTTTTCCCTTTAAGTTTTTTTTTTTCTTCTTATTTTTCAATTTATAACCTTTAAAAAGGCGTCTTATTTGTAAATATCAAGTGACTTTGAAAAATTGATGATTTGTTCCCCTGTTCTGTAGAATACCCCTCAGTATATCTAATGATGATAGTAATTTCATGATGTGACAAGTCACGTAACATTAAATTTTTTTTTTTTACATATTTTATTTTGCATGCATTTTCCTCATTTATAGATAGATAATTGATATGCTGTGAAATACCAGAAAGGATATTATTTTCTTGGCAAAAATTATTTACACTGTAGTAATAAAATGTTGACAATAAAAGTAATAAGTTATATTATAAGCTATTTCATTTGATTTGAACAGTGGAACATTATGAGAAATAGAATATTTCAAGTGAGAACCGTTTGCTAAATTTACTATCCTTATATACATAGAAATTTCTTCATTTTTAGATAAGTTAAAACTTGTTTTATGGTTATAGTGTGCTTTCTCATATTATTTAAAACTATTAATTAATTTTTTTAATAGAAAAGTGTAAAATCGCTTGACATGTTTAATTCCATTTTTGTAATAAAGTTTATACAAAAATGGAAACTTTTTAACTTGTTTTGCTTGCTCATACTTACATAAAGATTTATTTAAGTAATTATATCCTGTAAAAGAGTATATTTAATTTATTTGGCTATATATGTACATAAAATAAACAATAACTAGTTATTGACTGCCCTGCTTCTTTATGGGATACAGTGTGCCCGTTCACATAACTTTGACATAAAGCGGTGTGGCAGTCAATAAAAATTACATAATGTATCTATTTATGTTACCTCAGGGTAGGGCAGCCTCCATGGTCATTCCGAGACATCCACAAATGTCTTCTGGCTTCAGGGGCTCACTTCCAGTGCAACAACCTGGCTTGGGCTCTTCCATACCACTTGCTCGAACGCCAATTGCTCCAATTCGCTTTAAACTCGTAAACGTAAGGAAACCATACTTAGCTATGCTTTACATTTATATTGTAAGACTTCTTGGGGAAAAAGCGTTATTTGTAGTAAATGGTTAACACTGTGACAACCACAGAGGTTGTATATGTCTGCTGTATAGTAGTATAAAAGGTACATTTCAATAAAATGTGTGAAATGCCATATGAGCGAAAATGCACCAATATTCTTAAATTATCAACAGAATTTGTCAAAAGGTAAGTTATTTGATGTTTAGTTGGTTAATTAACATCACACTTAAGCTATAAAAGGAGCTTATGACCCTATGTATAGAGTACAATCATTACTTTTCTATAAATACGACCCTCTACTTAATTTTTATCTACAATGTATTCATAATTTCCTCATTTCACGATTTCGTTAGACGATTTCTTTCACAATTGAAGGGGGTGGAGTGCATTGCAAACTTCTAATTATTCGGATAGTAATGGTGCAATGGACTCTGAAGAAGTACATTAATTGCAAAGTTACACTTTTTCGTATACACTCTAATCTATCATTTGTGAATACATGTTGCACTTATACTTTTATGGTCACATTGTACTTTTAAACTTGAAGGGTGAATGATAATTTTCGTTTTGAGGGTACTTTTTTTCTTAAACTTTATATTTTGGAATATACTTTGCTTTAGTTTTTAGAATACATTGGATTTTAGATCTTGGGGTTATATCAAAGTTAAAGAAATTATGGTACATTAAGTATTATATAGTACAAAGTTATTATATAGTATAGTAGTATATAAAATAGTACACCAAGTATTCCGGACATTGCTTATCTCGTCATTGAAGATGAAATTCTTCCCTTGGAATATGATGCTATTATGACTGACATGATCATGGAAATATTAAAAACCCATTTTTCTGAACCAGATCCTGATCTTGCTATCAAAGTCAAATATCTCTTGCTCAAACAGAATGAAACCGGTTGGTATCACTCCGCGTTTGTTAACACCCCCGAATGACCCGGTCATCTTGGAGGACTGTAAAACCAGGCTGAAACAAGCCAGTAATGAAATTCAAATGCTGCTGCACAAACATCTCCAATTAGTGGGATTCAAAGTGCCTAGGAAAACAGCTAAACGAAAATTAGAACTTGAACCGGCTAACCCTACACCGGACGAAGTTACAAACAAATTCGCAATTCTGTCAGCCGATTAGGAAAAATGGTTGTAGAAATTACACAGCCCAAAATCAAAATTCCTCCTATCAGAATCTCAGACCCTTCACTATGGACGGAAATTAAAGAGATGCTTAAAATGGCAGGGATCACAAAGTTCACCTGTAAGGCAAACCCCGAAACTCTAAACTTAAGACTCGAAGTGCTAGACAAGTACCTTGCAACACTTGAACATTTCAAAATTTTGAAATTACCTTTTCATACGTTTAGAAGGAAAACTGAAAAGCGTCTGAAGGTAGTACTTAAAAATGTCCCCGCCAACGTTAAGGTTGACGATATAAAAGACGCTCTTATCGAGAAAAACTTTCCAGTTGTCAGCATTTACCAACTGAAAAAAAACAGTAAATAGGTACAAAATCAACCTGCCTATATTTTATGCTGAGCTCCCATACAGAAAGACATAAGAGACCATTTATGACCTAACGGATCTCATGTACTTGAAAGTAAGAATTGAGCCCTACAAATATAAAAAGTCTCCAAGCCAATACCATAACTGTCAACGCTATGGACATACAAAAAACGTATGTAATAATCCAGTTAGGTGTGTTAAATGGGCAGCCAGCCATTTATCGGCTGAATGCTCTGAGAAATTCTTAACAGACCCAAAGTGGACCCTTTGCGGTGGTGTTATGGTTAAACCAAAATTGTTTAATTTTTAAGTCTTCTTGTATTTAATTTAGTTTCAGACTTACCTAATTGTATTAATTAATTTATGTAATAATGATTTATCCTATTTAATTGTCAAACCTTGTACTTGGGAACACACACATTCACTTTTAATTCCATTAAGTCCAAACATAGATTCCTCCCTTTTTCATAACCCCTTAAGAGTTTTTCAGTTGTAAATAGAGTGATAACCCCTGTCTGGAGTCAATTTCCACCTTTTTTAGTCCCCAATTCGGTCCCCCACCACATTCTTCGGTGTCATGTTTCAGTTCGTGTTTTGCCCCAGCTTTGTGTTCGTAAACAACTTGCTGGTTTGCAACAGCAGAGGAAAAGATAACGGTTTAACTGTAACCGGTGTTGTATTTTTAAATTATGTGATTGGCTGTGAGGGCAATTGAGGTGCTTGTTTTGAGGGATCTGGCAACGAGGTTTTGGCGATATATTCAAAAGCGCACCCTTTGACGACGACTTTTAACGCATTTTTTCGGAGCACCAACGAGCACAGGAGTGCAGCTCCCCTTTTATCAAATGCTGGCCTAGAGCCACCTTTTCTTCAAAACCTACAGGTTTAACAAAGAGATGCCTGATTGGATCCTTTTTCGGGGTTAAGTCAATTTAACTTCCGCCACCACCCACCAATGCACGAGAGCCACCCAAAGTAGATGTTGTCGGGTTAAATGCCATAACCTCGCCACCCATCGACGTAGCTCCCAGAGGGATGACCCAGTCCTCTGATGTCAGCCCTGGATGTCACCCGTCAGGCCGGTGATCCTCGCCCACAGAAGATCTCATCCACCAACCACCTCTGAACTGGATCCTTTTGCTGGATGACTAACCCTGGCTGACGCCTTGAGATAGACCACCTCTATCTGCTGACATCGGTGATGACTCTGTCGAAGGATTGACTATCACCCAAGTACCCCCCTTTTCGTCCACCTCTCATTTGGACATTTTCTTTTCCCTCATGGCAGTAATGACGATGTTCTTTTTGTGCTCATTTTGTGTCGCCTTGATCTCCTGCCACATCTCTCTCGATGAAATTGCTGAAGTTAGTTTATTTTGTTTTTAGTTTACCCTCCCCCTTTTAATTCTTTTAGTTTTAACTAGTTTGGCCTTTGTAAGGTTTTTAAGTGTTCCGTTCCCTTTATTTTAGTGCTTTTAAGTAAATTTTACTTTTCATTTGGTCCCAAATTTTAGTTTTGGTTTTATTTCTCTGTGTTTGTTGTTGTTTAAACTATACGATCACACATGCCAGGTAAATTCTTAAATTAAACAACGATTAATATAATCTTTCTTCTCTTTCTCTGTGTTTTTTTTTATCCCCCTTAAAAGTAAATGTCACAGCGGTGACCATGTTGCTAGCTTTCGCGGCTGCAGCTTCTATCCTAAAAAATGTAATTCTATCATTCCGCCTAAAGTACCACAGGATAACAATGGTCACGCAGAACCACCTACTGATCAATACAAAGCCCCTGAGCAAAACTTAGATGATCGAAGTTTCAATGAACTCTTCAGAGAATTCGTGACATGGTTCAAAGGATTTAAGCTCAAGGAATTCATGTCAAAATTGAAATCGATTTTTATCAACCTTAAAAACACAGTCTCCCTTAAAAAAATTTTAAATCGTCTTAAAAGCATTTGAAACCTTATCCGACTGTTTTTCCGAATAGAGAAAACACAGGCAAAAACTTTACAAACTGGCACAACGCCAAATTACTCTTTACAACTTGCTACCCTGGTGCTCGAGTAACCCAGTAAAGGTACCACTCTCAGAGAGTGGGGATATTGGGTCGTGCCTCCGGGGAACAACGGCAAGGAGTAAACAATCCACCATAGGCAACCAAAACAAGACAAATTTATGTCTCTGAAAACTGAAAGCCCAGAAAACAAAACAAAAATTCATAAAAACGTAGAAAACCATCTTTATATATGGAAATCTCTTCTCTTTTATATCAACAAATTATACTTTATTTTGAAAGTTAAAACATGTTTTTTTGGTTACTTTGCGCTTTCTGGTATTTTAAAATATTAATTAATTTTTTTAATAAAGAAGCACCAGATCTCTTGACGTGTTTAATTCCAATTTTGTAACAGAAGTTTATAAAGGATTTTTAAATAATTTTGCTTGCTTGTTGTTATATAAGGCGTTCAGGGTTAAAGTGGATCATGTCATCAAAGTCGAGCCATTCCGAAGTTGACGTAGAACCACTCAGTGCTATAACTGTAACTGGTTTGGCCACGCCGCAGCCCAATGCTTCATGAGTGCGAGGTGCCTGAAATGCGGAGCCAACCATGCCACTAGAGATTGCACTCTACCCAGGACTGACGACCCAAAATGCATCAACTGCCTACAAAGCGGACACGTCGCCAGTAGTTGGAAATGCCCTAAATTTCCTGACCCCCCGAGGAAGCGACCCCAGGTGTCGAAGAAGCCAAGTCGCTCGAACACCAAAAGGCCGCCGCAAAAATCTAAAATCAAAAATTGCCCAAACCACTCTAATTCCCCTGCCAATTTTATTAATAATAGAAAAGTATTTTGCCCAAACCACTATAATCCACCTTCAACTTTTTCCTCTGCTCAACAACCAAATGGAGTCAATCTGGTGTTCGAGCTTCTGAAGGAAATTATGCCTATTTTCGCCGGAGAAAAGGGGATCAAAAGTTTGATTCAACTTCTTCGTTCGAAAAATTCAGCACTTGAAAAGCTACAAGTGTTTTTCGACTTCTTTTCGGAAGAAACAGCCGAGGCCCCGCCCTCTGGCCAATCCGGAGCCTCCATTGCTTAGGCTCCTCCCATCGCTGAGCGTCCGGACTGATTCGGATTGAGAATGTGTCCACTTCTTTAACATCTGATGAGGCAGTAAGCCAACGTTATGTTCTCCAAGTAATGTGATACTGGAGGCGATAGCCCCTACGGGGCTAGTCCTTCATAATTTCAAATACTTCATCAAGTGGATCATGTCCATAAATTATAGTTTTAGATAATCAAGGTTAAAGTTTATTAATACTATATGAATCCTAAAGTGGTTTAGGGAATAATTTTCTTTTTATTGTTGTAGTACGAAGACTAACTTAAATAAAGGTCATAATTTGAAAATATACACCATTAACAAGTATTAATCTGCAACAATAACATTTTTTTTTTATACTTTAGTCTTTATCCACTGTAGCGATGAACGCTTCATATATAGAAATTATTTGAAAGTAATTGACCTGTAACAGAATATATTTAATTTATTTGGATATGGATTACTTCATTTTTAAGTATTTTTTTCCATTTTAGCCACTTAAGAAATATGAAATATTTTTTTCAACATTTGATTTGGTCCAATTACAACTTTATATTACTTAGGAGATCATCTAGGAGCTAAAGATTATTTTTAAATATCACTCCTAGATATATTTGGCTTCGAAACATACTAGGCAAAATAGGTGCAAACACAGGTGTTTTTTTTCAGATCTTGAGAACTATAATTTTTTCACTGTTACGAGTCATTTACATATAATTTTCATTTTAGCATTGAATACTATTATCAACCCATAAAATGTGCTAAATGCATTTTTCTTGTGAGGTAGAAAATTTACTTCAGTTTTGCGCAAAACAGCTTTGATGAGGTGTTCTTCAGACACGAGGCAGTACTATGTGCATTTTTATTTGCACTCTGCAACCGAATATAAGTAAAATATTTCAGAAATCCTTTTATGGAGTAAATGTTTTTGGAATGTTCTTAAACAAATGTACTTAGTCCTATTCATTTCTGAAGGGTTCGAAAAAATGAATTTCCCCCCTAAATTTGTGTTTGGGGCCACCATGGAAAGTTAACAGTTTTAATTAATTTGACATAACAAGTATTTTCAATTTACCTCTTCTATCATGTATTTTCTAATACCTTAATAATTGCTTAATTTAATTATGTTGCCTCAGGGTAGAGTGGCTTGCATGGTCATTACGAGACCTCCACAAAAGCCTTCTGACTGCAGGGGTCCACTTCCTAAGCCACAACCGAGTTCTGGCTCTTCCGCACCACAAGCTCAAATTCCAACAGCAGCTCCCATTCCCTATCGCATTATACAAGTAAGTATCCTTAGATATGCTTCAAGTTTATATTTTAAAACTCTTTGGAAATAAGAGGAATATTTGTAGTGAATAGTTCAAAATTTTTCAACCCCAGAGGTTGTATATGTCTGCTGTATAGTAGAATCAAAGGTAGATTTCAATAAAATGTATGCAAATGCAACACAAGCAAAAATGTGTTGTAAATTGTCAAACTACCAGTAGATTTGGTGCAAAAGGCAGGTTATTTAATATTTATTTGGTTAATTGACATCACACTAAAGCTGTAAAATGGACTATTCTTGAAGGTTTAGGATCTATCCCAAAAGAAACCTTGAAGGAGAGATCGTTTATAAAGCATGTGGACTTGACGTATTCTGACCGTCCTCAATCTCCCTGTAAAATGCAAGTTTAAAATCTTTGTTTAATCACACTTTTAAATAGTTTCAAAGCCATCCAATTACAGTAAAATACATTCATTCTGAAAATCTACTCTCATTTTGCAGGCAAGCACCAGAAGTTTTAACGATAAGGAATTTACTGGGTATTTTAGTGTCTTTTCCATTCAAAGTGTTCAAACATCAGATAAGATTCAAGAATGGGAATGCATTTGTCCTTTTATAATCCACGGATGGGTGTGTGGGGAGGGGGGGGTAGTTATTTCATCAAAAACTTCCCCTCTTTGACAAGTTTACGACTTGTAATTACTACCGGGCGAAGTTGTGTTTTGGATTTAGACAACAGAATGATTTTAAGTGTATTTTGGACCAGATGTGTGAAGGGGACCAGATGTGTGAAGGCTTGACCCTCCTCTCTTCCCCATAAATTCCTAAGCTAAATGTCCCACTGTGAAATTGATTTATACGTTATTTCACAGTGACCAAAACACACTGTCCTATACGAAATGTCGAGACGGGGAGGTGTCGGCCACTACCCCCTCTTGCGGACGAAACTGTCCTTACACCAAACTCCCCTCTGAGCTCATCTGACAGGCAGCTAATATAGAAGGCAGTGGTTGGTCATGGTATGATAGAAGTTTTGTGAAAATAGTGCAAGCTCAGGTGTTGTCTGTGTCGCCATGGATCAAACAGTGTTCACTTTAGGCGTTTTTTGAAGGGCGGTGCGCTTTTTTCATCTCGATAGCGCCCTTATGCCCCTTTTCCAAATATGCTGCCCTCTTTTGAAAAAATTCCGCTCCTCTTTCCTTTTCAGTCAAGCCCAAGCATCCTTGCTTTCGTAGCTGTCTTTAAAAAAAGCATCGATTTAAAAAAATTTGCGTAAATTGAAATTAAGTGAATTACGACAGTAGAAAAACTAACATTTTTTTAACTACGCTTGTTGGGTAATCGCGATGATTCCGGGGTAATTTCGAGCATGTGGCCATTCCACGAATCCTATTGGTTGCCTGTGCCAGCATATAAAATGCTAAGTTTTTTTTAATGATAAGCTGGTTTGGGGGATGTTACAAGATTAGGCATTTTATTACCAAATTGTGGATTTAAATAGCTTTTCATCAGTTTTGTAATGGGTCTGATTAGGACAACTTACAGATTTGGTTTTTAGGGAAAAAATTAATTTATAAATATCAAATTTTTGATTTTAAGTAGTACTTTCATAAAGAAACATCAATTTTGTACGAGTCTTTCCTTTGAGATAGGCCCGAGCCGTCAACAATAGCCCAATATGCAGCCTTAGCGCAATGTCAACCAATAAATCAGAATTTTTTTTTTTGGGTCACGAGTCCCGATATGTCAACGGGTGGGCATACCCACCCCAAACTTTTTTTTGAAAGTGCCCTTTTAAAAACAAAAAGTGTCTTTTCAAAAACGTTGTGCCCTTACTACCAACAGCGCCCTACCCTTTTTTATTTCTAGAGTGAACACATCAAAATTGCAAGGCAGTGTTATCAGGATATTTCCACTGTTATCATTAATTAACCAATTAAACGAATCATAAACCTTCAATACTGTCTCACATTCTTGCCTTGATTGGCAGCATATTGCAGGTATGAAAAAAGAGCCAACAATTTAGAAAAAAAATATTGGTGGTTAAAATGTTAATGCTACTACTAACTGCTTTTAGTTACAAAAACTGTATTTGTTAGAATAATATGTTTTATAACATGTTGACTTTCCTGCTATGTTATGTGGACCGTTGTGCCTGTCTATCTAATTTTTGCATAACTTGGGTGGCAGTCACCATGTTAATAGATTTGTGTATGTTACTAGGATGAGTTTTTATGAAGGTTTTACTTTTCATAAATAAAAGATTTTATATTTAATTTTTAAATCCAGTACTCATTTATTCAGTTCTACAGTTGAATCTGGTTAAGACCAAATCCGTGGTGTCCTTAAAATTCATTCGTCTTATGACAGTGTGAGATGTGGCTCTCGCGGAGTGGCGCAGATGTACCGGAAGTGACGAAATGCGTTGGAGAGAGTGTTGGGTTGTTTTGGAGGGAGAGAAAAAAAGAAAGCGAGGACCGGATCGAACGCGGATTCGGAAAGCAAAAGTAACAAGTGTCCGGTGTTATCAATTGTCCGGTGGTATCAAGTGTCCGGTGTTATCAAGTGTCCGGTGTTATCAAGTGTCCGGTGTTATCAATTGTCCGATGTTATCAAGTGTCCAGTGTTGTTCTGAATTGTCCGGGGGTTTCAAGAATATCAACGAACCAAGATTTGAGCTGGGACAAAGTTTACAGACAGTTTAAAAAAAACCACATTATAAATTTTATAAAAAAATCAATCTAAAAAATGCAACCAGTTGACATTAAATACATTTGTGAACAAAAACAAAATCAGTAATATAACTATTTTTGTTTTTTTCACACAATTTTTTCAAACTTTCTCAATTTCTGTAAAATCATAGAAAATTCTTGAATTTTGAACAAATCATAATCGAAACAAAATTTTCTGTTTGGATTGTTATTTGTTCAGAATAGATTCGTTCATTTTGTCATCCCATTTCTAGGAAAGTCTTTGGCTATTGACCAACAGCAGGCAAAGAAAAATTGTTTATTTGCTTGTTCTAATAAAATTTATTGTAATGAGTATGTTTTGAATAGAATCTTCTTTGAAAAGTTGACTGAAGTTTTTAACTGAAATTATGTATTAATGAGGTTTGAATGTAGTTGTTTAAAGTCATTGCATTGTGAATGAATGTAAAGAAATAGTTTTCAAATTAACTGAAATTGAATATTTTTAAGTTTTATTATTTTGTATAAGATTTGGTTTTCCTACCATTGTTGAATAAGCGTTTTTAAGTATAAGTATTTTCACTTTATATCTGTCCCATCATATATTCAATAAATTTTACTTTTACCATAAAAATTTCTGAATATAACTTATTATGTTACCTCAGGATAGGGAGCTTCCTGAGCAACAAACTGTCTCTTCCGCACCACATGTTAGAATGCCAACTGCTTCCCTCATACAAGTAAGGCCCTTAGCTATGCTTCAAGTTTACAATTAAAATAAAAAAATAGAGATAAAGGCATATTTGTAGAGGTTAATACTTTGATAACCACCCGTTTTATATGTTTGCTGTATAGTAGAATCAAAGGTGCATTCCAATAAAATTAATGCGAATGCCAAACAAACAAAAATACGCCAATATTGCTAAACTAGTGACATTAATTATAACAACCAAACCAAGAGTAAACCTTCGCTATTGCCCCCAACATCTTTTTGGCAGCATAGTGTAGATATTTAACTGAAAATGACTAACCCACCAATTCAGAAATATTACTTGTTAATTAAAGTTTTAAAGCTGCAACTAACTGCTTTTAGTTTCAACAAGTGTATTAGTAAGAGTCATATGTTTTATAACATTGAATGCAGTGGCGGCACGTGGGGATGCAAGTACAGCCGGGCTGTACCTGAAGTTATTATAGTGTATTTTAAAACTAAAATTATATATTTTATTAATTTTCTTAAATAAAGATTATAATTGAAAATGAAGATGGCATTTCTACGGTAAGCACAAAAAACTCCAATAAATAGCAAACCTGTTGCCGTAATGCACAATTCAGGAGGGGGAAAAATACCATTCAATCAAACTGCAGCCAAAAAGTGAAGTTAGAAATCGGCTGCATCGTTGCCATGACAACCTCTATGTAGTATGGAGTCTTCCCTCCGCACTCTCTAATGCTGTATTGTGGCCAGGTGCTGCCCTTTAGGAATTTTCCAACTTTAGCAGTACTTGTTTATTCAATAAACTGATTGTTTCGTGCGTGAATCGCTTGAGAAGGTGGGAACCGAGAATTTCAATCAATCTTTCCAAACGGGAAATAATTTTTGTTGCAAGTTTACACTTGTGTTGTCTTGTTACTTAAGTTAATATTAAAATTTATAATTTAATCATTTTGAAACATAGAGCCATGTTTTGATAAAGTGTGCGTCTGGCTTGAAACTTCTTTTAGAAGATGGAAAGACTACTTAAAAAAAAAACTGACACCAAAATTGTTCATTCATTGAAAAAAAAAGTGATCCATCTCTGCATTTTTGTAAGTTTCAGTCATCATGGTATGTGCTTTTCTCATGGCTATGTGGTAGTTTTTATTTACAAAAAATGTTTTGACCGTGTTTGATTGTCGAAATTAAAAAAAGCTTATGGAGTGGTGCTAGACATGATGGATTAACCACCATCACGATAGAGTGAAGTTCATTTTAATTTTTAGCAATTTATTGGCTCTGAATAAACTGTTTGACCAGCAAAGCTCCAGGAAAGTTCTTAGAAGGGAGGGGGAGAGCTGGGGCAGCCAATCACACCAGGAATAAATTGGGTTATTTTTACCCAAGCAATGGGAATTTTCAAAACAAATACTATCTATTAGGGCTTCTGTAAACAGGGCTCATATGTATGAATGATGAGGATGTGTTTAATAAATTTAAGATGTTTTATATTGAAATTTTGGATACCATAATAATGGAATTTGACGTCAGATTTTAAAATAGCAAATATCTATATATTTTTTGTCTTTATAAGTCTTAAGTTTGTCTTTATAAGTTTAAAAGAAAGGAGGATTGATTTAATTTTAAAAAAATAAGTGTTTGCATTTTTTTTTGTATGTTTTTATTTCATAAAAATTTAAAGAAATCTTTGATTTGGGTTTGAGTAATAAAGATTAAAAAATTTCTGTTCATGTGTGGTTGTGGAAAGTGGGGAGTCGCATGTTTCTGGCTGCACTAGCATTCTCGACCACGGGCCACCACTGCTTGATTGGTCCGCTAGCTTATGTTGACCATTGTGCCCTTCCACATAACATTTGCAAAACCCGACATGGATGTCAACACATTAATAGATTTTTGTTTGTTATATTTTCTCATCCCTTGCCCCTCAGGGGGTTTACTTTCTTTAAGTAAATACAGGCTTCACAACCCCTAGGTACCCTAGTGATCTATACCTTATTATTTTTCTTTTATGGGGACTTACATGGGTGAGCATGGGTGTGGCGAACCCATTTCACCCTAACTGGGCCTAGCATTTCTTGTTCTAGTGCGATGTGGCCCCACTATGTGAACTGCTTTAATTTATCTTCACTTACCACAATTGTATAGTTTTTTGTTCCTATGCGTTACAATAACTGTTTTATTTCACCAATTTTGTTTCTTCATTTTATATATCTTATTTTTGGATTGTCAGTAATGACCTGCATTTTGGCCGTGTGCAGAGACCCGTAAGGGCGGAAAATGGTGTTCTGGGGTTCCTTTGAGCTCCCTTTGCTTCGTCCGAAACTGGAGGAAAAGTGCAGCCCGGCTTTGTCAATCGGCTGGTGGGACCAGAACGTTTGTTGCTGACTGCCAAAGGGCTAGAACCGTGATATTTGTCATGGAACGTCCTCACCATACTAACTCCTAATAAGCGCCGTGCCAGAGGATTTTTGTTTTATTTGTTTTTACCTCAGTTGGCCGGTGGCTGCTACCCTTGTTGGACCCGGTGGTGGGTGGTGATTTACAATGAGATTTCACCCCCCCCCCTCTTATGGATATTAACCTACAGTTCCCTGGTGGAGGCCAAAATTTACCAAAACACTTGAAATGAAATGATCGCAGCACTCTAATCTCAACAGTACTTACAACTCAAGTAACTCTTCCGAAATTTCTAATTATCAGCTCACCCAATCAAGAACTCGGTCGCTTAAAAGGTTTCAATGGAATATGGGGCAATCCCAAAACAAAAAAATATATAAATCAGGTGATTTCCTAATTGAATGCTATACAGACACTCAATCAGTGGCGGATTTACTTAGGGGCTAAAGGGGGCTGTGGCCAAATTTTTTTTAAAAAAAATTAAGAAAAAATGTTTTTTTTAATTTTTTGGAAAATAATGGCTATAAGCTAACTGTAACTACATGAGGGGTTATAGCCCCTCATATAGTTACAGTTTTCAGGGAGTTGAGGACAGGGCCAAGTTTTATGGTTCTCTTTGAGAATGGGAAGAGGGGGGGGGGGGGGGCTACGCGTCTTGTCGCACTATCAAGATGACCTTGGACACTGCAACTACCCATGAACAAATTGCCTGGAGCAATGGCAGATTTACATAGGGGGCTATAAGGGAATCATGGCCTTCTCCTGAGCTCATGCATAAAAAAAAATTCAAGAATTTTTTTTTTTTCTTTAAAAATTGTTCTGCAAAATAATGGCTATGAGATTTGAGACCCACAGTTTGAGTTTCCAGGGAGTCTTGGAGGAAGATCAATTTTTATGATCCTCTCTTTAGGGGTGAGGGGGCCTCACAGTTTGAAACAGCAAAACTGAAACTTTGTTGTATCATCCGAGTACGGTCATTCGTTAAAAGATTTTTAAGGGAGGCGGGAGATTCACTGTAGAAATGAGGGGTCAGTGGATCTGAGATTCTGAGGGTGAAGGAGGGAAATAAAAATTTCTGTTGCTATGGTTAGTTTGATGAACAAAAACATCGCAAAAGGTGAATTCTATGCTATTGCTTCATTAATAGCTGTGTTAGATAGTCAGGTAATTTTTCTTTCTCTTGTGTTTTTATTCGTGTAGTTTTATATATTTTAAGAGAGGCCAAAAGCGAGACTGCAGTTGTAAATACAATTGGGTTTTATTCAAGTATTTTGATGAAGTAGTGATACCGGAATCACATTATCCTTGACAATCAATTCTTAACACCTTTTATATGATAGTTGCTCAGCTTAAATTAGGAAAACCGAATATTATTCAGCTGCAAACAATATCTGTTCTTTCACGCAATATATTTTGAATAGATTGCTAAGCCAACTTTGGCAATCCTGTAAGTTGTTGTGATGCAAATACTAAGTAAAATACATTGTTTAACCGTGTATATAAAATTATAATATATGTGATTTTTTTTTATTGTTTGCAAAATTAAATTATTTTTTGTTTTGTTAAATTTAGGTTACATTTATTGAAAATTTTGTTATGATACGAGAATCCCAAAACGCCTACCCAAAAGGGAGTTGAGATGACAAAATTGTCTGCTCGGTGCAGGGCCGGATTTAGGCATAGGCTACAGCCTAGGGGATCGCACAACTCACCAGTAATAATATAGATTACTGAAAAAATGGGTGTCACAACACTTCAAAATTATGACAAAGACTTGTTTGAAAATAAATCACTTGGCCAAAAAAAATTATAAGTACCAAACAAGTTTCTAAATAACTAATAAACTAAATCCTAATGAAAATAGTATTCTCCAACATTTTTATGATGCAGAAGAATTCTATTTTTCTTAATGGATTCGTACAATGCAAATATAACATAAAACTTTGATATTCTTTTAAAATATATGTTTAATTTGTGATAATTTAAAATGGCATTGTGTTACTATTTTTGGAAATCGGATGTTTTTATTCTACACCGTTATTCTGTTCATGGTGATTTGAGAATATTACGGAGACTAGTGCAATATTTTATTGTAATTCTCATAAATTCCTTTGCACATTGAAATTGTTGAATTGTTCAACATAGTATTGAAAATTTACAAAAAAAAACTAGTGCATCCCAATTTTATTAAAACTGAAAAATTATTTAGTTTGCAAATTTTCCATTCTTGCATTTAAAAAAATTTCCGATCTCCCCACCCCATTTCGATTTATGAAGGGGCATTCCATACCTCCAAGTAGTTGGGGGCTTGTACCACTTTTAGCCTAGGGGTTCACTAACTCTAAATCTGGCTCGGTGGGAATACCCCAAACAACTGCTCCAAGGGTAAACCAGTTGTTTATGAGCAGCGTGGTGGTTCAAAAATTTCCCTTTTTTATTATTAAAAGGCGTTGAGACAAAAAAAATTCTTATACAAAAAAAAGTACATTGCACCAGAATAAAACACAAGAAAGTTGATTCTTTACGTTGGAGGCATTTACCTCGCCAAGGTATGAAAATAAGATTTTTTAGGCGGAATTTACACATACCGTTTAACAGCAATCGTCGAAAATAGGAATTTGTATAAAAAAAAATTAGCCCCCCCCCCCCCCCCCTAGGATGACCCTAGATCCGCCACTGCACTCAATCCCAGTCTTTCCTTTCTGCAACAACATTGACTACTGTCCCTTTGATAGTTTCACCTCACCACACTTTGAATTCTTCCTGTGGGGTAATAAGTGAACCCGACTTACAAAACCTAAACGAAGAAGAAATCCTAAACAAACTTTTGCGATAAAATTTTACCGATGTTGGTCGTATTACCATAAAAAAAGAAACTGAAAAATTGAACATGAATCACTTAATATTAACCTTCAGCACTCCACAACTACCAAAATCTATTAAAGCCGGTAAATTAAACTGTCCTGTTCGGCTATATATTCCAAACCCTCTAAGATGTTATAAATGTCCAAAATACGGACACTCTAATTCCACCTGCCTAGGGAATGCAGCATGTGCAATCTGCTCTTCTCAAAACTGCCCTTCGATTAACCATGAAAAATGTCCAAACGCTCCTAAATGCACAAACTGTTTTGAAGCACACCCCTCTTTCTCTAACGGTTATATTCACAATCACAGATAACCCACGGTTTACATGCGAATCGGGAGGTAAATCTAAGATTATTCATGAAACCCTATTCAAAAGACCAGTTTTCGCCAAATCGGTGGAATATCTACAGGAAACTAAACCTCGGTTTATACTACCAAGATTGGCAGTATATACCCTGGTTTTAGTTCTAAACAAAATGACCGCTTATACGATCGCTCTGTTAGGCTTAAAATATTTTGTTAAAAATCTATTTAGAGACAAATGTTTCTCAAATAATTACTTAAGTCGGAACTTTTTATGCATTGAACACTAAAAATTGCCCATACGAACTAATTCAGTGTACTTTTTATTAAAATCGATGCGACATAAATGTTGTCGCTACGAGATACCCGGATGGACAGATCTGTTCTTCGAGTACCTATTTATTGTAGGTTTTGTGGTGTAGTGGTTCTCTCTCTCTCGTTTGTTTAATGAATGTTGAAGTACTATAAACCGAATCACAAAAATTACTCCGGTATGAGACTAGAAAGAAGGAGGGATAATATGAAGGAGGCCATAATACATTGAAATTGGTGCAACAAACAATTACATTTTAGTTTCAAATTCTACTTTTTGTCTAGCTTGCAACAAAAAATTAATACCTAAATTTATCAATTAAAATAAGTTTTAGAAGGACCAAAAGGTAGTAATGAGGTGCTAAAACCTCAAGTTTACCTATTTTTAAAGCCAATTATCTAGGATTTTAGAAAGGAGGGGCATTTTTCGGTTTTGTTGCGCAACAAGCAATATTACATCGTCAGTTTTCGAATTCTAATTTTTTCCCTGCATTAACCCAATTACATTGATTTATCAATTAAAATAAGTTTTAGAAGGACCAAAAGGTAGTAATGAGGTGCTAAAACCACAAGTTTACTTATTTTTAAAGCCAATTATCTAGGATTTTAGCAAGGTGGAGCAGTTTTCGGATTTGGTGCAACAAGCAATATTACATCGTCAGTTTTCGAATTACAATCTTTTCCCTGCATCAACCCAATTACATTGATTTATCAATTAAAATCAGTCAGACGGATGAAAAGGCAGTCATTATAGAGGCTAGACAATAAGGAAGTTTATCTATTTTAAAGCCACCAATAAGATGGTAAAAAGCCACCAATAATACTATGATTTTAGCAAGGAATTTTATTTTAGAATGGGACATTAATTCTGAACTTTCATTAGTAATTCAATGTGCTTGTGTATTCATGTATGTTTGCTTGTATTCATGTATTTAAAAATATTTTTTTCATAAATTCGTCGATTCACATTTTTTGTTCGCTTTCCAAAACAGAAATAACTTTCTTTTATTTACTTTTTAATGTTTGAATACCATTGTTTGGTGCAGCATGGCCCTTGTGTTGCTCTTGCGCCATAAAACCCCAACAAAAACCAAATCTCCTCCCTTCATAAGTAAAATATTTGACTTAAATTTCTTTGCTTATACGCAAGTGTATACGGTAGTACCATTTGTTATCCTATTTCTGAGAATTTCTTTTCATATTTTAGCGAACAATGGACATAGAAAAATTGTTTCCTTGCTTGTTCTAATAAATTTTATTATAACCAGTACGTTTTGAATAAAATTTTATTTATTGTTGTTTTTCTTAACTGACGTTTCGTATTAAACTTGTTCCTATTTATAAGGTGTTTGCTGTAGTTTCTTAAAAGTTATTGTGAATGAATGGAAACAAATATTTTTCTATACTAAATAAAATTGAATGTTTACACAGTTGAGATACAGTTTCAATTAATTTTATATAAGTTTTTTCTCTTTATCTCTCATCTTCTTATTATAAATTTTTCTAATAACATACAAATTGCTTAATGTAACGAAATATGTAACCTCAGGATAGCACGTCCTCTGTGGACATGCCGAGACCTCTACAAAACCCCTCTGCCTGCATGGACGCACTTCCTGCGCAACAAACAGGATCAGGCTCTCCCATACCATATTTTGAAATGCCAACTTCTCCCATCAAACAAGTAAGCAAACAAGACACCATACTGATCTATGCTTCAGGTTTATAGTTTAAAAAATTATTAGAGATAAGAAGAATATTTGTTGAGAATGGTTAACACTTTGACAAACACAAAGGTTGTATATGTCTGTTGTATAGTAGAATCAAAGATATATTTCAATAAAATGTATGCAAATGTCAAACGAGCAAAATTGTGCCAATATTGCTAAGCTACCAAAAGAATTTAACTAAAACATCCTAAAGGTTTGTAGGTTATTTGATGTTCAGTTAGGTAAATTAACAACACACTAGAGCTATAAAATGGGCTATTAGTGCATGTTCGGGATATATCCCAAAGGAAAGACTCGTGAACTCTACTTTATAACTTTGAACTAAACACCTGACCTGGAACAACGCTTTCCAAACCTCCCATATGTACAAAAGCCCCAAACATAATTACAGAGTTTTGATAATTAATGTTTGGCAAACATCCTCCATGTAGAGGTGGCTGGAGCATGTTAAATATGTTGGGGTCTCAGGTTGATCATGTTAGTGAGTTTTTGTGTTTGAGGTGTTGAGACGATGTTTCAAAATTATTAGACAGTGTTTCCTGGTAATTTCCAATAACTCCCAACCCAAGTGTAGACCTTCATTATTGCCAAAAGATATTTTTGGATGCAAAGTGCAGATGTTTAACAGAATAGAACCAACCCACCAATTTAAAAATATTACTGGTCATTAAAGTTTTAAAGCTACTACTAACTGCTTTTAGTTTTAATATGTGTATTAGGAAGAATCGTGTGTTTTATAACATGTTGACTGCCCCTAGCTTATGTGGACCATTGTGCGTGTCCACATAACATTTGCAAAGCCTTGCTTTACCTTTCTTGGAATTCATTAAAAGTTTTTACATTACATTTAGGCCGTTTTTGTTAAACTACAGCTCCGTTTTCAGGTTAGAAAACGTAAACAATGTTTTTTTTTTCATGCAAATCCTCCTGTTTGTTTTGACTGACACGGTGTGACGTCACTCACGTTTACGTGCGTTGACGTCATGCGGCGCCGGCCAATCAGAACGTGCCAAACTCCCATTGGAAGTATATATACAGCTAGGTTAGCTGTAGATACTGTTCTTATTGTCTTACCTCTTACTTGTATTGGTTGCTCGTCCCTTTTTCTTTTGGTTCATGTGTTTTTAATATGCTTTAATAAAAGTTCACATTTTCTGTACTGGTCATGGTTATTTCTGACTTCACATACGCCTACAATTTCAAACAGTTTTTAATCACTTTCTTTTATTTACTTTTTAATGTTTGAATACCATTGTTTGGCGCAGCATGGCCCTTGTGTTGCCCTTGCGCCGTGAAACCCCAACAAAAACCAAATCTCCTCCCTTTATAAGTAAAATATTTTTTACTGATATTTTAAATCCATTACACAATTTTTTCAGTTCCAGAGTCAAGTCTTGTTAAGACAAATTTGATGGTATTTTTAAAAATTGATCGTCTTATCATTACATTGTATTAACCAATATATTTGTGTGTGAAATTTCTGCTTAAATTCCATGTGCTACATCTTATTGTAAATAGTAATTAAAACGACTGGCCCTTTTAATATTTTATCATTAAAATAAAGCAAAAATAGGCCACACATTTTATAAAAAAAAATATCTAAAAAATGCAACGGTTGATATAAATGTTTATTATAAAAATCTGTTAATATGATGACTACAAATGTTCAATTGTGAGCAAAAAATCAAAAATTAAGAAAAAGTGGCCCGAAAAACAGCCTTCCTCAAAGTTCACGACAATTTATCGTGCCGAAAAGTATGCACCAATAGCAATGTTCTTGTCTCCTACAAACTTCTTAAGTTAAATCTCCCTCAGTATTATAATAAAATCTTTTAAACTACATACTTAAATATCAAAATGTGCGATTTCTAATCCTTAACATAATTTTGTAAAGATTTAAAACTGTTTAAATTTCAAATATTTTTGGTCAACATCGTTGACTGTCACTATTAAATATGGTTGATATTTTTTTTTATCCATCTTGGAAGAAAATACAAACCAATTAAATATTTTTCAAAATATATACTTTCTATTTAGTTAAATTGATTATGTGTGTTTCGATTTTGCGTTACAAATACGCCGCGATGCATACAACGGTCTTCAGTCATTACGCGTGGCACACACTCTGTGTCTCAGATCCGGAAAACGGGATCAGCGCGAGGTTCAACTAGAGTTTGTTTTATTCCAACTTCTCCTTTTTCCCTTTTTAGGCAAATTATATTATAAATTTTAATAACCCGCATATAAGCTGACCCCCTTACTTTTTGATGAAATATTCGACTTAAATTTCTTTGCTTATACGCAAGTGTATATGGTAGTACCATTTGTTATCCTATTTCTGGGAATTTCTTTTCATATTTTAGCCAGCAATGGACAAAGAAAAATTGTTTCCTTGCTTGTTTTAATAAATTTTATTATAATGAGTACGTTTTGAATAAAATTTTCTTGACTGTTGTTTTTCTTAACTGACATTTCGTATTAAACTTGGTCCTATTCATAAGGTGTTTGCTGTAGTTTCTTAAAAATTATTGTGAATGAATAGAAACAAATATTTTTCTATACTAAATAAAATTGAATGTTTTTAAGATTTGTTAGAAGAATTTATGTTACCACAGTTGAGATACAGTTTCAATTAATTTTATATAAGTTTTTTCTCTTTATCTCTCATCTTCTTATTATAAATTTTTCTAATAACATACAAATTGCTTAATGTAATGAAATATGTAACCTCAGGATAGCGCGTCCTCTGTGGACATGCCGAGACCTCTACAAAACCTCTCTGACTGCATGGGCCCACTTCCTGCGCAACAAACAGGATCAGGCTCTCCCACACCATATTCTGAAATGCCAACTTCTCCCATCAAACAAGTAAGCAAACAAGACACCATTCTGATCTATGCTTCAGGTTTATAGTTTAAAACTCTTTAGAGATAAGAGGGATATTTGTTGAGAATGGTTAACACTTTAACAAACACAAAGGTTGTATATGTATGTTGTATAGTAGAATCAAAGATACATTTCAATAAAATGTATGCAAATGTCAAACGAGCAAAATTGTGCCAATATTGCTAAACTACCAAAAGAATTTGAGCAAAACATCCTAAAGGTTTGTAGGTTATTTGATGCTCAGTTAGGTAAATTAACAACACACTAGAGCTATAAAATGGGCTATTAGTGAATGTTCGGGATATATCCCAAAGGAAAGACTGGTAAACTCTACTCCATAACTTCGAACTAAACACCTGACCTGGAACAATGCTTTCCAAACCTCCCATATGTACAAAAAACCCAAACATAATTATAGAGTTTTGATAATTAATGTTTGGCAAACATCCTCCATGTAGAGGTGGCTGGAGCATGTTAAATATGTTGGGGTCTCAGGTTGATCATGTTAGTGAGTAAGGTAATGCTCAGGTGATGTTTTGAGATGTTGAGTCTATGTTTCAAAATTATTAGACAGTGTTTCCTGGTAATTTCCAATGACTCCCAACCCAAGTGTCGACCTTCATTATTGCCAAAACATATTTTTTGGCTGCAAAGTGCAGATGTTTAACAGAATAGAACCAACCCACCAATTTAAAAATATTACTGGTCAGTAAAGTTTTAAAGCTGCTACTAACTGCTTTTAGTTTTAATATGTGTATTAGAAAGAATCGTATGTTTTATAACATGTTGACTGCTCCTAGCTTATGTGGATCATTTTGCCTGTCCACATAACATTTGCAAAGACTAATGTTGCACTCAATATGTTAATCGATTTGTGTATGTGCTACAAGGAGTAGTTTCTATGCATGTTTTACTTCCTTTCATAAGTAAAATATTTTTCATTTAATTTTTAAATCTGTTACACTTTTTTTCAGTTCTACAGTCAAATCTTGTTAAGACAAATTTGATGGTATTTTAAAAGTTTCTTGGTCTTATCAGAAATTTCTTAACTAATAAAACTTTATTTGTACAAATTTTCCACAACTATTTTTTTCTGCTTAAAAAATAATAATTTCAATAATTGTTTGGAAATTAAAAGTTTGTTAAATGTGGCCCCCTAATGGGTGAGGTGAAGCTTGCGCCTTATGAGAAATGTGGCCCTGATATGTTAATTATGAAAATCTGGTATTATGATGGCTAAAAAATTTTAAAAATGTGAATCTGTAATAGAGATTTGTTTCTTTTGTTTTTTCACAATTCTTTCAATTTTTCTAAATTTCTTCTAAAAGAACATTGAAAAGGGCCTGAATTTGATAGTATGTTTAAAATTTGATAATCTTATCAGTAATTCGTATTAACCTTGTTTATTGTAAAAATTCTGCAGAAATTAATATGTGTGCTGCATTTTATTTCAAATAATAATTCAAATAACTGACCACTTTTAATATATTTAAAAAAATTAAACACTTTAAAATTAAGTCAAACATTTTAAATTTTATTTTAAAAAAATTCATCTTAAAAAAATATATCCTGTTGATAATAAATGCACATGTTTCTGAACCCTAATTGCTTCCAAAAAGTGTTCTGTGTGATATATTAAGTTTGCACCTCTGGCGTAGACGACATTTTGGAAAAATGGAGGCTAAAATCATTTTTTTGTAATTATCTCTTTAGGTATTAAATATAGAGAAAAAATTTCAATTACAAAATTATTCCCAGAGTAATATTATACAGAAATGCCATGTACTGTTTTTTCTGCGACTCTTTGTTCAGGCACTAGAGGTGAATAAAGTGGATACTAAATCGTTTACAGACATGTAAACTCAAGAAATCGCTTTGCTGGACATAGTGGCGGATTTAACGAAAAAGGCCCACATGGTAAAACTTTTAAGAGGCTCATTTTAGATTGGATATTAATAAAATTGTTTAATGATGTTTAGTTCATGCAGGTTTTATAGACTGAGAAAACAAGCAAATTGTTATTAACAATTTTTTTAAAAATAATTGTATGGACATAATATCCACTGTAACGCAAGGATTGGTTCGTGAAAATTTATATGTGTGTCTGCTCGGCCTGTTCCTGGCCAGCTCTAGATATGTTCGCACTTGTCATAAATTTAGAATTCTTGGTATCATTTTGTTCATCTTGAACTGCTCTTTTTACCTGTTTAAGTTTCTTATCCCACATTTACCTATCTTTAATTCACCGCTTCCCCCTCCACATAATTTCCACACAAATTGTTTAAATTGTCAGCTAGTCAGAATTTGTCACTTTCTTAGATTTTAAGCTTGCATTCGTCACAATCCGTCGATCAGAGCTGAAGTTTCAGCGGTTAAACATGCCAGAGTATGCCCTTGACTTGATATGACTCATTTCTACTCTCCCCTCACACAGTACAAAGGTCCAGAGGGAAGTGGATTAATAGCTGACTTTGTCAGGGCTTACATTCCTCTACACAATGGTAGGTCATTTATCCACATAGTCTAATTTTCCCATGGGGTTATCAGTGCTTTGAAATCAACACTTTTTATACTGTGCAAATTTACCCGCTTTACTTTCTCAAAATACAAAAAGTACATATAATTAAAAACATTCTTAAATATTGAATAACAGCCATACTTAGATTATAAAATCTAACCAATTTGGAATTTTTTTTGTATGTGTAATAAACATTAGGCTCGATTTTTTAAAAAGTATTTGTTACCTCCAATATGTAAATGTTAATTAATTCGGAATATCCATTCTTATTTTTATTTACTAGTTATTAATTCAATACTGTGCATAAAGTTTAATATGACATCACGATATATTTACAATTATGAATAAAACATCGGATTGCATTCTGTAAATTACTATGACCCAAATCTAAAAAAAAAAAAAAAAAAAAAAAAAAAAATTAAGATCGATTATTGAATATATTGTCAAAATTATTATCTTTATGTATAGACTCGAGAATGTTTTTATTCATAAAAATGTGCTTTGCATTTTTCTTTAGAAAATCATTCATGATCTTTAAATTGTGTGAAAATTTTTGGTCTGTCAATTTAGCTCGCCTCGTATGACACGCAATATTTTTACTTGCAAATAACAGTTCAATCAGCTAGCCTAAACAATTTTGATTCTATATCTGATACAATCAGTGGCGGGGACCTAGGGTGATGTGACCACACTGATGTGCATGCTGCGTTTGGGGGACGCCAAAATCAAATAATGCAGATTCAGAGATTAGGTTCTTATTTGCCCATAGAAAAAAATGAGTTTATATCAAAGTTATAATAACATTTTTAACAAATAACAGTCATTGTTAATATATAACTTACATTTTTGTTACACCTTTCATAGCATCTGTTGATAGTCATGAATCCAAATTTTGGAAACATCAATAAAAGTTTTATAAAAATAAAAAAAAACTATGCAGGTTTTAACACCACACAATTGATATTTTTTACTCTTGTTTGTAATGAGATTTCGATTCTACCACATATCTATATAAAAAAATTTACCATTGAAGGGGAAACTATTTTCCCTTATTTTAAACACCATTTCTTTCGCTTCTTTCCACACTTTTTCATGTACGTTTGAGTGGTTACTAGTGTAGTAATAACAACTTACCATCAAAATAAAGTAACATACACATCTCCCACTGCCACAATTGTGTTTTATTGCAGCATACGTTTCAAGAGAAGCTCACTTTTCAAAGGGAATGAATGGGTCCATTGCCATTTAAAAAACAGATAAGAGACATCTCTTTATTGACACTTTTAAGACTTCTTTTCACTCGCTGAACAACAAACAGAATTTTTAATTGGATGCTGAACAGTTATGTGGTGGTTTGACTTCATTCTCCCCACCCCCAGGGGGTTTACTTTCTTCAAGTAAACACAGGCTTCACAACCCTGAGGTGCCCTAGTCATCTCTTTTTCTGAGAGCATGAGTGTGGCAAGCTCAATGTACCCTAGCCGGGCCTAGCATTCTTCTTTTCCTTTTGCGATGGCCTTACCATGTGCACTGAATATATAAATTGTATTTTTTAGTTTTTTCTCAATTAGTTTATATAATTTAAAATGCTAGTATTTTCTAACCTGCATGTTTACCGTGTGCTGCGACCAATGCGGGCGGAAAAGGGGATCCTGGAATTCCTCAGCATGCTCTTTGGCCCTCGCTTCATCCTAAACAGGAGGCAGAGACTGACCCGCCTCTGTCAATCGGATAGTTGTACCAGGACACAATTGTGTTGCTGACTGCTAGGGCAAGGACTGTTAATTTTCATGGAACGCTGTCGCCGTATTAACCTCTAGTAAGCGCCTCGCCTGGGTTATATTTTCTTTTATGGTTTATTTTTCTGTTTCCTCAGTTGACCGGGGGCTGCTACCTTCAATGGACTCTGTGGTGGATGGGGAATACGGTGGCATTACTCTTCTCATTCATATGGATTTATTAAACTTGTGCCCCAGTGAAAGCCTAAATTCACAACCATCCACGTCTCGTATGAAACAGGAAAATTCGAAAAAATCGTTACCATAAAAAGGCTATGAAACGTCTATTTCCTAAATGTATAAACATGAAATGACACTTTGTGAAGTATCTTCACCCTTTTATTTAATAATGACATCACCTGAACATATTTTTGTCAAAATGTCACCTTTCCTTGTTCATAAAGGAATTCTTGCAATAGGTGAGCCAAAAATGATTAAAAAGCTTAGATCTGGAGACTTTTTTATCGAGACCAACAATGACACAAAATCCAAAGCATTTTTGTCTGCACAAACCCTAGGCACTGTTACAGTTTCTGTTACCCCTTATAAAAGTTTGAACACTATTAGGGGAGTAATTTCTGAATCTGATTTACAACTTGTAGGAGAATCAGAAATTCTTGCTGGACTTTCGTATCAAGGTGTAACACATGTCAAAAGAATAACAATAAAGAAAAGAGAAGAAATAGTTAATACTAAACAAATTATACTCATGTTCAATAGACCTAGTATTCCTACACACATCTTGGCTGGATATCTTAGATGTCCAGTCCGACTCTATATTCCCAGGCCTCTGAGATGCTTCAAGTGCCAGAGGTTTGGGCATACTACAGCAACTTCTCTAGGAACCGACTTTCTCTTTCTGTTTCCACCGATCCTCATCATGACTTCTTAAATTGCAAATCTACACTAAAATGCTCTATTTGTACAGGTTCACATCCATCTTTCTCAAGATCTTGCCCTCAACAGACTCTTGAGAAAAGTATCCAGGAACTCAAAAATGCAAAAAATACTTTGAAGCTAAAAAACTTGCATCCACCCCATGCCAAAGTTAAATCTGTCATATGCATCAGCAGTAAAACCAGTTACAAAGTCGATCGCAATCCAAACAATATCTAATGAATTCTCCGAAGTTCCACCTAAACAAATTTCCATATCTTCCTAGACTATAAATGAAAAAGAAGTGAAAACCTACCCCAATCCACAAACTTTAACGACAAATGTAAAAAAACAGTGAGTTTCACAAAAAAAAAATTCAAAGCCGAAACCTGATTTCCAACTGAAAGTTGTTAAACTTAATGATTGTATTGTGCCCAAAACAGTCCACTATCCTAAACCAAAGTCGAATCCTGCCTTAAAATCAGAAACCCGAATTAATATCCGTAAAGAAGCCGAAAACCTACCTAAAGTAGATTTGATAGTGCAATTAAAAAAAGATCCAGTAAATTGTACAGATACTTGGGAACCTTTGCTAGAAATAGAAACTGATTGTAGGATATGGGTATAGAATTTCTTATGAAAATGAAAAATTCTTGTCAACGAATCACAACAAAAGAAGTCGAAGACGTGTTACTTTACGGTGCCAACGATTCTTTGAGATAGATGTAGAGAAACCATCCTCTCCAAATGAAAGTATCAAATCCTAAAGATGTAATTTTTATGTATTTTCACTTTTTTTTATATAACTTTTTAATATGGTATTAAAATCGTAACAAAGGTATTTTAATGATAATTTACCTAAAACAACATGAGTTTTTTCATTCTCATACTTATCTATTTTAAAATCGGGAAAACATTAATAACATAAATTCTTTCATTGTCAGTATATTTTAATATCCATCATTATTCATAAACTTTCACTTAGTATTTTATGCAAGTCGTTTAATTTTTTTAAAGATACTGGTTTAAATTACCTAGTGTTTGGTGCAGCTTGGCCATATTTGGCCCTTGTGCCATTACACCTCATATAACCAACCAACCATTCTCCCCAACCCTCTCCAAACTCTGAGCAATGTAGCCTACCCTGCAGGTTGGGAGAAGGGGGGGGGGGAATCTTAAGAAAATGCCTCTCCCCCCTGTTTACCTCTTTGTCCAAAGACCAAGCTTCAGCTGACCTTCTCCAAGTGAATTGTCAGCTGCTTTAACATTGCATCTTTTTTCTTTCTTCCTAACCTATGGGGACTAAACAATGGCTTTAACACAGGCGAAGAGAACATAGGGGATCGCCAGTATATAGGCAACAGTGGCAGTAGTAGTCCACAGCTGACATAAAACAAGTCAACAAAATGATGCATAATCTTAAAAAAAGTATAGTATGATGAGAAATCGATGCTGAAAGGTAGAGGAGAGGGGCACATGCATATGGTTTTTTTTATAGTATCTTAATGTTGTTCTAAATTAATCAAACACAAATCGTTATATAATTTTTAACCCTTATTTTTCTTTTAGGAATTTTTTTAGATTTTTTTTATAAAAAAATTATAATTTTAATTATCATTTTAAAATATTTACAATTGTTCCCATGTTACCTTTTTTTAAAACATACTGAAATATTTAAAAATAAATGTTGAATTTGAACTCTAATTCGAACTTTTATCTATTTTTGCATTTTGGCGTATTTTGTTCAACGCCATATGAGCTTTCAATTAAATGCTTCCAACGTTTTGTGGTACAAGACATCGGTTTGTATTATTGGCTTTTTAAGATCTTTTACTCCAATATATGATTAGGCCCCGAGTGATATTAGTCAAGATTAGCAATATCGATAAAACTAAACTATCTAAAATGCTGTGACTATGCAAATTTTTTATTACTTGCAATGCAAATGATCTAAAGAGGCAGGCCAATTAATTTCTCGAAGCAAGGAGAGCCCATCTTCTAACAATCTTTTACATACATAAAAAACTTTAATATATTTATTATCATTAAAAAGAACCATATTCTAGAAATGTATTAAAACACATTTAAAGAGTAATGGAGTGTTCAAAATCTTCTGTATTCTAGGAGGCTCTGCCACTGCTCCGCTGATGCCCCGCAAACCAATTCTTGCTTCGTTTGCTATTAGGTAGGACACAATAACAATGTGTCCTAGTAACAATACTGTTTTAATTATATTACTGAAAACTTTAAAATTGAAACTAAAAATTTTAATTATACTTCATCTTGGCATCAATAAATTTTTTTGGCATGTAAATCGATATAAAATTATTTAAAGTGAAACTTTTTTTTTAAACTACAAATTAAAAACAATGGTACCACTAACATGCTTGCAATTATTTATTATTTTTCACATTATTTTTGTGCCTTGCCTGCGTTTTAGCTCCATTTCTTATACTATTGGTAGTTTGTTTTCGATATAATTGCTTACTGTAATCTTGCCAACCAAAAATGTTTAATTTAATGACTGACGATGTCAGACAGATGGAGTTATTGGGAATCTAGTTTTCAAAATTGCCAAACATTATAATTGTTTAAATTTATTTTGATCACACTGTTTTAATAATTAATTAGTTAATTTAAAATAAATATTTTAAATATTGATTAGAAAATGCTGTTCTTGTGTTTTTCTATGCACTTAAGTTCTAGGTTTAATTTTCAAGTGTTATCGTATAGCCCCTCCCCAAAACTATAACTATCCTAAAATTTATTAAAAATATTATAAATCTTAAATCTATATTATAGTTCATGGTGTCCCGCTGCTACATTTGCACAAGACCTCGCATCTTCCAATGCAGGGCCCCGCGTCTGCCTTCTTTGACAGGCTCGGGAGTGGGCCCAGACCCGTCGAAGAAGGGCATCTGTTTACCCATATGTGAAAGGGTAATGGAATCCAGACACAAAACTACAGTGAAATGTATAGTAAAATATTCTTAAAAAATAGAATTAATTATTTCTTTTCTTGTCCTTTTGCTCCAAATGGATCAGGCTAAGGGGCACAGGTAATAACTGTCCATTTGTCGCTTGTTAAATCCGTATCTGGCTTGACAGCTTTTGTTCTTCATAAAAGTAATAATGAAAAAAAAGTAAACAAAAATGTTTTATTCGCGAGAAACTGCTACTATACACGGAAAGGAAAAGGACTAAAATGTTAATAAAATATAGTTTGATATGTGATAATAGGAAACATACTCAAATATAAGTATTTGAAAATGTTACTGTTCATGAAAAATGTAAATCTATTGCAAAAGACCCAGAACATAACCCTTTAACGGATTCGTTTATGCAATTTGTGTTTGACATTACTGATGTTAATATTCATACTTCAAATGATAATATTTAACAGATTTGGGGTATTAAGTTTCGATTAATAATTAAATTTTCGTTAGGGAATTTAAATAGTTATTTGGAAAGTAGATGGGTGTTGCAGGTTGGAATAGCTACTTGGAAACAAATAAGATAGATTTATTCAACTCTATATGGGAATACCATTGCAAAATCTCTTTCACAAATGGAAAACGTAACTTATTTACAAAATCCTTCAGGAAAATTAACTTTATATTAGTGTCAAAGAATCATTTTTTGTTAAAATATATGTTCACAAGGTATAGAGAGTTTTTTTAAAATGAAGTAAACAACAAAAAGTGTCGTATCAAAGAGATTTCTTGAATTTTCATATTACTTAGTGATTTAGTATCCACTTTATTCGCTTATATCGTCTAAACGGTTAGTCTCAAAAAGATACTGTAAATAAAATTTTTGTATAAAGTTACTTGGGCAATAATATTGTAAAAATAATTCTCTATAATTAATACCTAAAGATATTATTAAAAAAATATTTGGGGGCCATTTTTTCAAGATGGTGGCCAACGCTGGAGTGCAAAATTAATATATCATAGACAACACATTTCGGAAGGGATTAAAGTTATTCCCAGCATTCCCCTATTTTTTTCATGTTTTGCTGACTAGGCTATAGGCGCAAATATGAGATCTTACAAAGTATGATGGAAATAGGAATAAGAGAAGTAAGCTCCCAACTTATCATTGTTGCTCAATAGTCCTTTATAAGCTTTGGCCTTCTCCAAGAGCTTTTACCATCCTTTTCTGTCTCCTATAATAGAGTTCCAGTTCCTGGTCTTCAAGATTTGAAAATTGTCATCGACATTGTCGATCCACCACACTTTAGGGCATTTTCTAGTTCAACTGTTCATAATATCTGGTTCACTGTACATTTTGTAAAGCTCAAAATTGTTCTTCTCTATACGCCATCCATATTGACATACCACCAAAGATGCTTCGTAATACTTTTCTTAAAAAATTTCCTAACACAGTTTCATCACATTTAGTCAGTCCATATTTCTGATGCATTCATATCTATTTTGTAAGGGTTTTATATTGTAATATCTTTTTTTTTCTTGTAATGGAGTTTGATTTTAGATATTTCCTTAATCTAAATAAGCAGCTATTTACTGCAGAAATTCTTCTTTAAATGTCTGTTCATATTTCATTTCTGAGCCCAAGTAGGTGAAACAGTTACTTCTCTTTTCAAAATTTATAACTTCCAATTCCAAAGAAGAGAGCAGGCGTGTTTTTTTATTAGAACATGCCATATATTTGATCTTATCTTGGTTAATGAGCTCAGAT
Source organism: Troglohyphantes excavatus (assembly GCA_963932185.1). NCBI lineage: Eukaryota > Metazoa > Arthropoda > Arachnida > Araneae > Linyphiidae > Troglohyphantes > Troglohyphantes excavatus. The sequence goes on along the minus strand of OZ010676.1, from coordinate 2,626,117 downwards.
GCATTTTCCTCGCTGCACTCGCCATAGCCAAGAAAGCTTGTTTAGCCCAACTAATCAAATTATTGAATTTAATCAAAGTTGTTTATGGGTTAATAAAAATTAGATAATAATGAAAAGTACTGATTAAAATCTCATTAGTTAATAAAAGCATTTATAAAATATTCCATGAAATTACTTTAAAATAATCTATATAATTTATTAAAACTTTTTTTAATCCCATCAATGATAACCTCACCATTTTAATCAGAAAATCGCAGGTACAAAAATCAATGTGCCACCTCAGTTAATCTAATTCAAACAATGACTACTTTTGTACTTAAAAAATAATCATTTTAATTATTATTTGGGAAATTATAAGTTTTCAAAATGTAGCCCCCTAATAATGTGAGAATCTAGCTTGCACTTAATGGTAAAGGCGGTCCTAATAAATGTATTTATTATGGAAATCTAGTAATATGATGACTAAATCTTTATATATATTTCTCTTACGCGGTGATTGAAAAACGCTGTTTTTCTGTATGCTGAGTGGCAACAGTTTGTTTGTTTACGAAATTCTGTTGCGCCCGCATTTTTATTTTGCCCTTATGTAAGGCATTTTGACGATTAACCCCTTCAATTCATTGGTAAATAATTATTTTGATGATGTCAGCTTAAATTAGGAAGAATATAAGCCTTTTAAATTAAAAAATAGAAGTTTTGAAAAACGCTTTTCCCAACTTTCAATGAAGGAAAAATAATGGTGGCGCCATCTGTTGGCAATTTTTGAAAACTAGATTTCTATGAGCTTCATTTTTATGACGTAAAAACTCAGTAAATTACACACCTCTGGTAGGCAAGATTTATGGTAAGCTTAACGTCATTTATGGCCAAAACAATTTACCAATAATGTTAGAAATTTAACTGAAACGCGGGAAAGGTGGGGAAAATAAATAAATAATGGTAGGCTTGCAAGTGTTACCATTGTTTTCAATTGTAATTAAAAAGAAATTAGTTTAATTGATTTTATATTGACTTACATGGCGTAAAAATGTAGTGATGCCAAGATGAATATTAATTTAAATTTACAATTTCAACTTCTAAAGTTTTTTGTAATATAATTAAAAAAAGTATTCTTACTAGGACACATTGTTATTGTGTCCTACCTTTTAGCGAGCGAAGCGAGAAGTGGTTTGCGAAGCAAACCTATGAGGATTGCGTAGCAATCCTCTGGGGGTTGTATTTTTAAATATTGATAGCCAAAATTAGTAATTCAGATTAGTTTTTTTTTGCACAATTCTTTTAAATTTTCTTAATTTCTCATTGAAAACTGTTTAAAAAGCTCAAAATTTGAATGCATCATTATTCACAACAAACTTTTTTTTCTTTGGATTGTTTATATCTCTGGAATAGATAATTTATCCATTTTCCAATCATCCCATTTCTCGGAATTTCTTTTTCTATTTTTAGTCAGGGTGCCAAATCGAAAAGCTTGTTTTGGCGTACGGAGAAAATGTTTTCGTGGTTTCTGATGTAGTAAATGGTGTAGATTTCAGAATCGATTGATGCCACTCTCTAAATCTTGAGCATTTTGAAATATCCAAGATGGCGCCTGCCGCGCACTTTTCGCGAACACTTGAGAAGCTTATTTTGGCGTACGGAGAAAATGTTTTCATGGTTTCTGATGTAGTAAATAGCGTAGATTTCAGAACCGATTGATGCCACTCTGCAAAACTTGAGCATTTTGAAAAATCCAAGATGGCGCCTACTGCGCATCCTTCGCGAAGAGTGGAAAACTTTGTTTTGGCAGATAGAAAAAATGTTTTCATAGTTTCTGATGCAGTAAATAGCGTAGATTTTACAACTGATTGATGCCACTCAGCAAAATTTGATAAATTTGAAATATCCAAGATGGCGCCCGCGAGATATTCGTCGTTCATTTGAGTGACGCTGTGATCGACGAAATACATCAGTGTTGCCCAAATCGAAAAGCTTGTTTTGGTGCAGGGAGAAAATGTTTTCGCAGTTTCTGATGCAGTAAATAGCGTTGATTTCAGAACCGATTGATGCCACTCTTTAAATCTTGAGCAATTTGAAAAATCCAAGATGGCGCCCATGATAGACATTAAAAAGATGTCCACTTTGGAGTGTGGTAATAGTGGCATGTGAAACATTTTTCTGAATGGTTTTTGATCCAGGAATCTGAATATAATGTTATTTTTCACATAAAATAACTGTGGAAACTAATTTGGATGTTATTCCAAGATGGCGCCCAAGAGTTGGCCGCTTTAAAAATGTCCACTTTAGAGTGTAGTAATAGTGGCATGTAAGATATCGTTTTAAATGTTTTGGGGTCAAGGAATCTGAATACAATGTTATTTTTCACTTAAAATAAATCTGGAATACAATTCAGATGGTATTCCAAGATGGCGCCCATGGTGACCACTATAAAAATACACCATTTATAGTGTAGTAATAGTGGCATGTAAGACATCGTTCTTAATATTTTTAAGTCAAGGAATCTGAATATATTGTTATTTTTTACTTAAAATGACTGTAGAAACTAATTTAGATGGTAAACTTATGAATTCAACACACATTATGTACCTGCCATTAATTGATCTATCTCCAACAAATTATGATACAGTATTAATCTCTACGTTGGAAGTCAGGAAATTTATCAAAGTTTGTGAGCAGCCATTTGTTGTATGCATAGCAGATCAGGTTATTTACAAAATAATGGTTGATATAATATTGAATGTTTCCCAAACAGTTTTCAAACTTTGTTCCTCGCCTTGGGAGGATGAATACACTGATGCTCTTCATAGGGTCTGTAAGTTCACTAATCGCAGGAAATGGAATTGTGTAAATACCAGAATCAGCATTTGCAGGTGTGTTGAAATAGTTATCATGAAAGAAGTTTACTGAAAACATTCGTGCAGTAAGATTAGTGCCCAAAGAAATGCTGCAACCTATTCTAAATTACATTGGTGCAACTAGTATTGACAAAATGATGGCTAAACTGGGGGATGAATGCTCTTCAACTAAGTTATGGACCGAATATTACATCAAATCTGTCCAGCTAATAATGAATTTTGGGAGAGCTGAAAGGGAAGTTAATTAGTGCCTTATTCTTAGATTATACGTTATATACTTATCTTTAGACAGTAGGCCATATTTTGCATGTGCAGTCTATTATAATTATTTAAAGTATGCCACTGTTTATGTGATGTTCATAGAAAAGATGCCACAAAGATGTTTAGAATTTTTTTTGAAAATAGAACATGGGATGAGATATATAACTCGTTATTGGAATGTGATATGGTCCGATACGATGATAGATAACAATATTATGCGATATAGACATATTGCAAAAGGATCTTCTTTGACAGGTCTTACACTAAATAGTGCAGGAGTAAAGCGATGTGCTTCAAGTGTACTTGTGAGGAATCAGCCAGAGAATGATTTTTGCAAAGTGGCAGAACTGGAATTATGCATGCAGCTTTTAAATCCATCAGAGCACATACGGCCTAGTACACATTGTGACTGGAAATATTCCATCAAGAAAAATTAACGTTGACAATGCTTTTGAATTGGGTGGTAAATGTGTACTGAAGTTTAAAGACACCCTTCCAAGTGGTTTCTATGACAGTTTACAGAAAGATGTTGTCAGCATGGATGAAAGGAAACAATGGTCCGCACAAAATGCAGTGGGTTAAACATTTATCCTCACGAGGAACAGTAGCTAATTTCATGGAAAACTTCTTTAAAACACAACAGTCAAATAATGATAATAAACGACATCTCTTTGAATTTACATGCAGTATCTAGAACTCTTCTCTAAAGAAAGAACATGTGAAAAGCCGAACTTCGAACTTGTATCGATACCTATATCTAACAGAATCGGGTTTGTACAGAGCGATGGTGAAGTGCTCCTAAAGTTCTAACGAAACCTGCTCAGCAATAAGATGTGGCAGTCATTATAGCAACTTTTCGTGCAGTAAGTGAAGAAATGAAAGTGTTACAATTCCTCATATCAAAGTTTCCGAAGCAATAAACGGAAACAAGTATGAAGAAAATGTTCTTCATGCCAATATGTTTCTGAATTCTATATTTAATTATTACCAATATATTTCTTATTTGGTTCGTGATTGCGTAAGTCTTCATTTTACTTCAATGCGTACCCGATTTTTTTAAAAGTGAAAAGTCAGTGCAACTTACAATTAGTTCCTTCCTTAAACGAGAAACAAATGTGATTTTATATAGTTTGTTACATTATTTTTTATATTATCTTAATTATTTTATAAATAAACTACTTGGAGTTCATTTTTTCTACAGTTGCACTTTTACTGAGAACATAAAAAAACTACTATTACCACACTCCAATGGGAACATTTTTAAACCGCCATCATGAGCGCCCTTTTGGAATACAGTACTAATTAGTTCCCACAATTATTTTAAGTGAAAAATAACAATATTTTCCGTTTCGTAGATCCAAAAACGTTTAAAACGATGTCTCACATGCCACTATTATTACATCCAAAGTTGATGTTTTTATAGCGGCCATCATGGGCGCCATCTTGGAATACCACCTGATATGTATTCCAGATTTATTTTAATTGGAAAATAATATTGTATTCAGATTCCTTGACCCCCAAAACATTTAAAACGATATCTTACATGCCACTATTACTACACTCTAAAGTGGACATTTTTAAAGCGGCCATCTCTTGAACGCCATCTTGGAATAACATCCAAATTAGTTTCCACAGTTATTTTATGTGAAAAATAACATTGTATTCAGATTCCTGGATCAAAAACCATTCAGAAAATGTCTCACATGCCACTATTACCACACTCCAAAGTGGACATCTTTTTAATGTCTATCATGGGCGCCATCTTGGATTTTTCAAATTGCGATTAAAGAGTGGCATCAATCGGTTCTGAAATCAATGCTATTTACTGCATCAGAAACTGCGAAAACATTTTCTTCCTGCGCCAAAACAAGCTTTTCGATTTGGGCAACACTGATGTATTTCGTCGATCACAGCGTCACTCAAATGAACGACGAATATCTCGCGGGCGCCATCTTGGATTTTTCAAATTTATCAAATTTTGCAGAGTGGCATCAATTAGTTGTAAAATCTACGCTATTTACAGCATCAGAAACTATGAAAACATTTTTTCCATCTGTCAAAACAAAGTTTTCCACTCTTCGCGAAAGATGCGCAGTAGGCGCCATCTTGGACTTTTCAAAATGCTCAAGTTTTGCAGAGTGGCATCAATCGGTTCTGAAATCTACGCTATTTACTACATCAGAAACCATGAAAACATTTTCTCCGTACGCCAAAATAAGCTTCTCAAGTGTTCGCGAACGGTGCGCGGCAGGCCCCATCTTGGATATTTCAAAATGCTCAAGATTTACAGAGTGGCATCAATCGATTCTGAAATCTACGCTATTTACTACATCAGAAACCACGAAAACATTTTCTCCGTACGCCAAAACAAGGTTGACCTATTTTTTGGCATTTGGCACCCTGACTATTTGGCCAGTATAGGCAAAAGAAAATTGCTTCTTTGCTTGTTCTAACAAAAATTATTTTAGTGAATATGGTTTAAATAGAAGGATCACACCGAAAAAGTTGTTCATCTAAACTAACATTTCATATTAATAATATTTGTATTAATGAGGTTTGACTACAGTTGCTTAAAAATCATGACATTGTAAATGAATATAAAGAAATAATTTTCTATATAAACTGAAAAGGCTTTTTTTAATTTTCTATATTTTATTATTTTGTTTAAGATTTGGTTTCTATGAGAGTTTACATTAATTTGATATAGTAAGTTTTTTCAATTTATCTCTTTCATCATGTATTCAAAAAATATTTCCAATACCAAAAAAATTGCTTCGTGTAATTAATAACTTTGTTTCAGGGTAAGGCGGCCTCCATGGGCATTAAAAGAGCTTCACAGAATCCGTCTAACTCTGGAGGACTACTTCCTACGCAACTACTGGTTTCTGGCTCTTCCACACCACAAAGGAGACCACATAGAAGACCACATAGGAAACAGTTGCTACTTGGCTATCGCCGCGTACCAGTAAGGACACCATCCTTAGCTATGCTGCAAATTTATAATTTAACTCTTTGTAGGTGAGAGGAATATTTATAGTAAAAGTGGTTAAAATTTGACCACCACAGAAGTTTTATATGTCTACTATATAGTAAAATCAAAGGCACATTTCAATAAAATGTATGCAAATGCCAAATGAGCAAAATTGAGTCGAGTGTTATACTACAAATAGAATTTGAGCAAAACATCATAAAGTTCTGTTATATGATGTTTAGTTGGTTAAATTAACGTCACACTAGAGCTAGAAATTTAGCTATTAGTGAAGGTTTGGAATATTTCCCTAAAGAAAGACTTCGGAACGCTACCCTGTAACTTCAAACTAACACTCAAAGGGTTGTATGTTTAATCCTTAATGTTTGCCAAACATATCCCATGTAGAGGTGGCTGGTGCATGTAGAGTCTTGTGGTCCAGGTAGTCTCATGTAAGTCATGTTATGCCAATTTGGTGAATAAGGTGTGGGCTCAGGAGGTGATTTTGTGGCCATTATTCAAAGTTGTGAGGCAGGTCGTTATAGTACGTTATGGTTGAAAACATAATTGTACTTAATTTTACTTCCTTTTTGTATTTATTTGTAACAGACTCCCCTAAATGCAATAATGTGTAATTTCTTTAACTATTTATCAAACTTTTTGTACCCAGGAACTTTTACTAAAAATACCAAAAGGACCAAACTGAATGTTACCCTTTTTTATAAACCCCCTAAGTGGCTTTGAGTGTAGATAGACCAATAACCCCTTGTCTGGAGTCAATTTTCAGTGGAAAAGTTTTACTGCGTTTTCATTCTAATTCGCACCCCCTCCAACGTTCCTAGGTTTCGAATTACACTTCGTATTCAGCACCTACAGAGGGATCGTAAATAAACTTACTGGTTCACAACTCTGAAGTAGAGGAAACCAGTTAACTGTAACTGATATTTTTTTTATTCTGTAATTGGTTGTTGGATTAATTGAGGTGCTTGTTTTTAGCAATCTAGCAACACTGTTTTGGTGCTTATGTTTTTTGAGAGCAGAGCACAGTTGTTGTTTTAAGACTTTTAACATATTTTGATGGCCTTAACTACCACAGGAGTTCAGTTCCTCATTTCTACAAATGCTGGTCTTGAACCTATTTTTCAAAACCCAATGGATTATTACTTCTAGAGATGTTTCGATGTTAAAATATTTTAATAGAGCCACCCATCGATGTAGATTCGGGAAGAACGTACAAATGATTGCTGCCGTCATCTCTGATGCTATATCTCGGAACACTGATGCCTCGGTCATCCTCAGACTGCCCGGTTTCCGTATGGCCTCTGAAAGATGTCCGAGTGCCATCATCCCCCAAGTTGCATCCCAGAGCCTGGAAGCTCCTATTGTCATCCGTATTCCCTGTGATCCTCGCCTATGTGTCGTCGAGGATCACCGGGTCAAACCACCTCTAGTCCGGGACATCCATGTTGACTACTTCAAGTCAACGCCTGCGTTAGAGACTGTTCTTCAAGCCCCAAACAACTTTGACGATGGATGAGCTTCTCCACTTGAGCACTTCTTTTCGTCGGTTTTCATAAATTATAGCAACCAGCTCAAGTGTAAACCTTTGTTATTTCCCCAACATCTTTTTTGGCAGCAAAGTGCAGTTGTTTAACACAAAAGAAACAATTTAGAAATAATTCTTTATCATTAAAATTTAAAAGCTGCTACTAACTGCTTTTAGTTTCAGCAAGTGTTTTAGTAAGAGTCGTATGTTTTTTAATTTGTTGACTGACCTGCCAGCTTATGTTAACCAGTGTGCCCTTCCACATAACATTTATGAAAACTCAACATTTCTGTATGTTACAAGGTGTAGTTTCTAAACATGTTTTGCATCTTTTCATAAGTTGAATATTTTTCATTTAAATATTAAATCCATTACACATTTTTTCAGTTCTGCAGTCAAATCTTGTTAAGAAGAATTAGATGGTATTTTTAAAATGTGTTCGTCTTATCAGTAGTTCATTGTTAAATTGTTTCTTACATCTTATTGCAAATGATAATTAAAATAACTGGCTACTTTTAATATTTTTCAGAACAATTAAACAGTTGATAGGTGACATATTTTAAATTAAAAAAAAATAAGTAATCTAAGAAATGTATCCGAGGCTCTATTCGCAAATCTGTGGTTCTACAAAGTATGATGGGAATAGGAATAGTGAAAAGTCATAGGCGTAGGAAAAGTAGGTTGTTTTCAAGCCCCCTCCCCTCCCCCTTCATATAATTAATGAAAATTTTGTTAATTATAATTTTAAATCGCAAAAGATGTCTTAAGAAATGGATGCACTTAACTATGTAAATAACAAATTATTGATAATTAACAATTACTATTTAACGTATAATTGCTAATTAACATTTATTTTTTTATATTGGTTAATTTTTTGTAAATGAGACCAGTTCAGCACCCTCCCATAATTTTTGAATTGCTGTGTCACTGGAGAAAGTGTACTATCAACTCACACATTTTGTTAATTGAAAGAATAATAAAAAGTACTTATTAGTAATAAAAGCATTTATCTGAATATTTCATTAAATTGTTTTATAATAATCCAATTTAATGAGGATCCCATAACCTCACCATTTTAATTTTAATTTGCTGGTACTACAAAGTACATACCATCTCAACTAATCTAATTCAAACAACGACTATTTTTTTCCCACTTAAAAATAATTTTAATTATTGTTTAGGAAATTAAAAGTTTATGTCCCTCTAATTGGGTGAGGTTCCAGCTAGCACCTAAATGTAAATGCGGCCCTCGTATGTTTATTATAAAAATCTGGTAATACGACTAAAAATTTTTAAATATTGTGACCAAAATAATTTCTAATAGAGATATGTTTCTTTTTGTTTTTTGCACAATACTTAAATTTTTCTTAATTTCTCTTAGAAGTATATTGAAAAAGCCCTGAAATTTGAACATATCATAATCCAAAATAAAATTTTCTCTGGATTATTTATTTGTTCCGAATAGATTCATTCATTTTGTCATCCCATTTCTGAGGATTATTTTTGGACAACAGTAAGCAAAGAAAAATTGTTTATTTGCTTGTTTTGACAAAATTTATTTTAATGTGAGATGGTTTGAATAGAAGCATCGTTAAAATGTTGTTCATCTTCACAGACATTTTATATTAAGCATGTTCATATTAATGAGGTTTGACTATAGTTGCTTAAAAATCATGACATTGTTAATTAATTTAAAGAAATAATTTCCTATATTAACTGAAACTTAAGGTTTTCACTTTTAATTTTATTATTTTCTATAAGATATAATTTTTTTAAGTATTTTCATATTTATCTCATTCATCATGTATTAAATTAATTTTTCTAATACCATAAGAACTGCTTAATATAATTATTTATGATTCCTCAGGCTGCAGGAGCATCCATGGACATGCAGAGCCCTTCACAAAAGCCATTTGACTGCAGGAGTTCACTTCCTGCGCAGTATCCGGGCTCTGATTTTTCCATACCACACGCTCGAAGGCCAACAGTTCCCAATCGCCTTTTGCATCACCTCATACAAGTAAGGACAATGTCCTTAGCTATGCTTCCTATTATATTTTAAGACTCTTTGGAAATAAGAAGGATATTTATAGAGAACGGTTAATATTTTGAAGACCACATATGTTGTATGTGTCTGCTGTACAATAAAAAAATCATATTACAATAAAATTTAAGCAAATGCCATATGACTGAAAATGCAATAACATTGTTAAAACTACCAACAGAATTTGTGCAAAAAAATAAGTTATTTGATGTTTAGTTGGTTAAATTAAAGACACACTAGAGCTATAAAATGGACTATAAGTGAAGTTTCAGGATCATTCCCTAATATTTTGGTCCCAGGTATACTATCCCATAATGTTAAATTTGAAATAATTTTATGAGAAACCTACGTAAAACTTAGATCTTTAAATAAACTTACTCAGATTTGTAATAAAATATCAAGTAATATTTTATTATAAAAAAAATATGAGCACATAACGAAATACCTAAATGATACACTGCACAAGGAGCAGCCATGACATGCGGTTGTGCGTTTTAATATTATTCGAATAACGTTACAAAAGCAGCCATTTTGACATTCAATAACACTTGACTTGATAGATGAAATTCGACCAAAATGAGCTGATGAACAGTGCTTGAGAAAGATGAAGTCAAAAGCACTTGCTTCTATAGGAACTTCATTTATATAAAGCCGGCTCTGTAAAACAAACATCATTTGTATAAGTATACAAGAAAAACTTGTAGTTGGCAGTGAACATGTTAAGTTAGCAAAAATAAATCAAAATAATCTGTGAATATTAAAATAGATTTATTTGAAAAGTAGTTAAAAAAACTATAATTTTTTTACAGACACAAAGGAGGATGGAAGCTATAAGAAAAAGAAAAACACGCGAAGTAAGTGTACTAATTTTTGACAGTTTTTCCTAACATATAATTTCAAACTCCACACCTGACTTGGTACCGTGCTTTCCAAACTTCTACCTGGTAAGCAGTATAAACCTAAACGAATGATTATGAGCTCGATTCTTAACGTTTGCCAAACATCCACCGTGTAGAGGCAACTAAAGCTATAAAATGGGCTTTTAGTGAAGGTTTGGGATTTACCCTAAAAGAAAGACTTGTCGATATGCAGATGTTTAACTGCCAAGGAACTACCCAATAATTTGGAACAAATTCTCTTATTTTAAAGTGCTTGTCCATTAAAGTTTTAAAGCTACTATTAACTGCTTTTAGTTTCAACAAGTGTTTTAGTAAGAGTCATGGGTTTTATAACATGTTGACTGCAGTGGCGTAGCCAGCATTGGGTTACTTTGGGTTATAACCCCCCCCCCCCCCATAGCCAGATCAAAATTATTTTTTTTAAAAATATCAAGTGCCAAAAAAAAAAAAAAAAATCTCCGATTTTTATAGAGAAAACACACGTCGCATTTCCTGGTCTAACCCACATGTATCTTCTGACTTTCTGTGGGGGGACGGGACAATGGGGTAGTTGGTCTGTATGATTGTCTTGGGTGCAGGCACGTCGTCGCACCCCGGGGGGGTTTGGTGGGAAGTCCAACCCCCCCCCCCCCCAATAATTTGGAAACCCTAAAAGTTGGGAATTTCAAGGTTTAAAAATACCCGAGTTGGGAAAATTTATGTCTGAAGAAAATTAATATTTTTAACTAATGAAAGCAAAAACACCAAGGTTATTAAGGGAAAATTAGAAATTGTCCAACTTGTAAAATTAAACTTAAATTCGTGTGTTTGGTTTCAGAGTTCACTGCCCACTTTCGACCGATATGACGCTAAGGCTCCAGATGGAGTTGACTAATGTAGTCTGTAACCGACACAACGCCGGTGGCGGAACTGTTTTATAAATTTAATTGTATTTTTTTATTGCGTCAAGCGAAAAAAATTTTTAACTCTGGCATCGTTTCCTTAAAAAAAAGAATCCCATATTTTAAATATATAATAAATTGTTTAATATAAGAAGCAATGTTTTCAGATGTTCAGCAGGCGCCTAAAAAAATGCTCGCATCTGCTCATTCTGTTGTTCTTTATTGTCAAAGTTATATGATATGTTTTAACGTTCAGATTATCATTTAAAGAATTTTAAAATATATGGCGTTGCTCTTTATGCGAACGTCACACAGTGTTCTTTTTATTAAAATAACTTCTCTTTTAATTGTGTTAGGTGTGATTGTCTAAATTAAAATCCTCTTCTTTTTATTCGAAAATCACTTTTGTTTCATATAATCCTATTGGTTTTGCCTTCTTCCAGCTAATTTCTTCCAGCTAATATTCACAAAATGTGTAATGTTGACGCTGTGCGTTTCCTTTGTGTTTTTTTTATAAAAATATTTTTTTTTAGTTTTTACCAGTTTCAAATAGAAACTTCCAGAACTTTCGATGGGTTCTTTTATTTTTCCTCTTCTCAAAAATCAGTTTTCTAAGAGGTTGTATGTCTCTCATTTGCCATTTGAATTTAAAAATCACTCCAGTACTGCACATGCTTGCTAAGTTTATGAATTGCCATTTTCACGGTATGCTGTCATCAAAACATAAACTATTGGAAGATTTAAGACAAAACGAAGGAGCATCGTGCAAAAAATTAGCTGATTTGTTTAAAGTATGTACTCCTTTTCTTATTAAAATATTTTTTGTTTATTGAGATTATCGTTGAAAATACCTAAAACTAACTAATTTTTTATTCAATTACATTTACAAATTAGTTTTCTGTCACTTGGACGTGTTACTTTTCACACGGAAACGCAGTTTTTCCGCTTTTTTTAAATTTGGGTTTTGATCATTCCCAAGATTGATGCACATTCATTTGAAAAATTTTATGGGGGGATTATTAAAAAGTTATATTCAACTATTATAAATACGAAGGACACATAATGGAAAAGTTGGCTCTATTTAAGAATGGTGGGGTCAACAGATTCTCGTTTAAATCTGTGTTCATAACCTTTTCTGGATTTTTTTTCCTGCGGCGCTGCATCTCGTGCTGATGTTTAGGCAAGAATTTTTCCCGCTTTACAGATTCTACAAATCAATGTTTTTTTTATAATATATTTTTTATACAGTTATTTGATTTTTTTTAAGAGCGATGTCATTTTTCGTTACGATTTTGCCGCAATGCACCGTTTTGCTGCGTCACGCAACCAATGAAACCTCCTCCCCCATGTCACGCCACAGTCATGCATGATAAAATTAACCAGAAAATAATGATTATTATTCTGTTATTTTTAATTATATAATAAAGAATTATTTACAAATTTAAAATTACTACTTAAAAATTATTATACTAATTAAAATTACTAATTTAAAACTTTTTCAATCCGGACCCACCATCAATATCTAGCCACAGACTTAAATACCTGTAAAATGTCAGCCAGGTTTGTTAGTAATTTAAATTAGGAAATGACTGAAGATTAACCTGCGAAAATTAAGCTTTTAATATATATTTTATTTATTATTTATATATATATTTAATTAATTAAATTTATTCATAGAATTTTAATTTAAAACTACTGCTTAAATTAAAAAATATCATAAATTAAATTTACTAATTTAAAGTTATTACTTAAAAATAAGATTAATTAAAATTACTAATTCAAAATTATTAATTAAAATTGCTAATTCAAAATTATTAATTAAACTTTATTCAAATTATTAATTACATTTTATTCAAATTATTAATTAAATTTTATTTAAATTATTAATTAAAATTAATTCAAAATTATTAATTAAACTTTATTCAAATTATTAATTACATTTTATTCAAATTATTAATTAAATTTTATTTAAATTATTAATTAAAATTAATTCAAATTATTAATTAAATGTTATTTAAATTATTAATTAAAATTAATTCAAATTATTAATTAAATTGAATTATTCGAATTATTAATTAAATTTAATTAAAATGATTAATTCAAATTATTAATTAAATTTAATTAAAATGATTAATTCAAATTATTAATTAAATTTAATTAAAATGATTAATTCAAATTATTAATTAAATTTAATTAAAATGATTAATTCAAATTATTAATTAAATTTAATTAAAATGATTAATTCAAATTATTAATTAAATTTAATTAAAATGATTAATTAAATTTAATTAAAATGATTAATTAAATTTAATTAAAATGATTAATTAAAATGATTAATTAAAATGATTAATTAAATTTAATTAAAATGATTAATTAATATTATTAGTTAAAAATTGTTCAAATTAATTATTAATAAAAAAAATTATTTGGTTTTGATCGGACCAAAAATTATTTATGAACCCCCCCCCCCCCCCCCCCCCTTCGGACAATCCTGGCTACGCCACTGGTTGACTGTAGTGCTATGTTATGTAGACCAGTGTGATGTACACATGACTTTGTCATAACCTGGTGTGGCAGTCAACATGTTTGTATTAAACATGTTCATCTTAAATAAAGAAATTAACATTATTTACAAAAGACAGGAATTACATATGTAGTTCGTGTTATCAGAATTTTATCTTAAGCATATTTTTTTAAGTTTGACTGCAGTTGTTTAAAAGTTATGAATGAATATATAAAGCAGTAGTTTTTTATATTAAATGAACTTGCCAAGTATTATTACTTTGTCTAAGATTTGGTTTTCCCTCCAATGGTGTCACCAGGAACTGCTTAATGTTTTAAAGCTGTCCCTGTCGGCGAAGCTCAAGTGCCCAATGTCAAAGGCAAGGTGTAAAATGCGAGGAGTTAATAACAACGTTAATGTGAAAAGTTGATTTAAAAAAAAAAAATGATTTATTTAAATAACTGTCAAATTGAGCAATTAAAAATCTTTCAAATAACCAAAAACAGATGCTTTGATTTGCAAACAATTGGCAATGCTTTACTATCAACATAGAGTATTTACTGTTGGCAGATTTGTAAAAGGTTATATTTAATATAAATCTTCTGGGAGATTTAAATAGGTCAACATAAAATATTTTTTTTCTTAAATGATGCTTGTTTCTAGAATCCTATGAAATAGTGTAAATTTTTATGTGTTGACAGATTTATATTTGGTGTACGACCAGAGACGATTCAAACAGCTTCTTAGCACAAGCAAACATAATTTTGGTGTTCTTCTAGCTTTTGAACACGCATAACATTTTGCTGGAAATCATTCAACCTGACGATGGGTTTTCGTTGGGAATAGTTCAAACTAGCTGAATATGAATATGAAACTATGCTAAATATAAACCAGCTGCTGTCGATGAAATTATAAATATTGCTTGATAGGCAAAATAATATATTACACTTACTTTCAAAATACTTCCTTTTAAACTAAATTTGAAATTCTTCATCAATATATATTTTTTCTAGTAAAAAATATATGTAAACTATACAATCTCCATATTATTAAACAATGTAGTGAATAATTGAGAGTAGAACGAAAATGTCAATAGTAATCTAGAATTAACCTTTTTCACCCTTTTTTAGTCCGTTGACCTATGTCGCATTTGTCAATGAAATTATAAATATTGCCTGATAGGCAGTTAGCCTTACCCAACATGAGGGCTACACCCCCCTTCCCCCTTTAGTCCCCTCTACCCATTGTCACCACTACTGTTTCCTACCAGAGTTAGATTTTTAATTAAGTGGATGTAGCAAATATTTTCATTTTTCTAATGCCATCAAGTTCTTAATGGAATTAATAATGTTGTTTCAGGTTTGGTTGGCGGCCTTCTTGAACAGTCCAAAACCATCACAAAATCCCTCTAACTGTGGGGAAGAACTTCCTGCGCAACTATTGGAATCCGACTGCTCCACACCACAATGCAAACATGAGAGACCACAAAGGGAACAATCACCACATCATGGTGTACTAGTAAGGACAACATCTTTAGCTATGCTGCAAATTTATAATTTAAAACTCTTTGTAGATGAGAGAGATTTATAGTAAATGGAGTTAAAAATTTTACAACCACAGAAGTTTTGTATGTCTACTATATAGTAGAATCAAAGGCACATTTCAATAAAATTTATGCAAATGCCAAATGAGTCAAGATTGTTATACTACCAACAGAATTTGAGCAAAACATCATAAAGTTCTGTTATATGATGTTTAGTTGGTTAAATTAATGTCACACTAGAGATAGAAGTTTAGCTATTAGTGAAGGTTTGGAATATTTCCCAAAGGGAAGACTTAGGAACGCTACCCTCTAACTTTAAACTAACACCTGAGGAAAGAATCAAGGGGTTGTATGTTTAATCCTTAATGTTTGCTAAACGTATGCCATGTTGTAGTAGCTGGTGCATGTAGTATTGTGGTCCAGGTAGTCTCATGTAGGTCATGTTATGCCAGTTTGGTTAATGAAGTGCGGGGTTAGGAGGTATTTTTTTGGGCATGATTCAAATTTATGAGGCAGTATTAAGGGGTCATTTTAGTGCATTATAGTTAAACACCATAATTGTACTTAATGGTACTTGCTTTTTGTATTTATTTGTAACACCTCTCAGGGGGCTCACATCTTGTGAGTACGGGCTTGGCAACCCCGAGGTACCCTAGCTGGGCCATAGCTTTTTTCGTTCTTTCCTTTTTAGCGAAGGCCCTACCATGTGCACGATTTTTGGTTGTTGTATTTTGTTCTAACAATCATTTTTTCCCTCCGTTTATGATTGTTGGGTTTTCCTTATTTATATTTAAGTATTGTTTCTTGGATTCAATTTAGTTGTTTCACTTATTGTATTAATTCCCATTAAATTTGGTTTTTGTCAGATTATCTGACCTGCACGTTTGCCGTGTGTGGTGACTCGTATCGTAGGAAAGTGGAGTCCTGGGGATCCTGCGACGTCTCGTTTTAGGACGGGGTTAATTTCCTAGAGACGTCGTTGCGTTCCCTTTGGTCCATGCTTCGACGTAAACGAGAGGCCAGGAGTGATCCTGCTTTTGGTCAACCGGCTCACCTAATATCACTGTGGTTCAAATACGCCAGTGAATTAATTTCCTGACATGTTGGACACCACTGTTATTTGGTATTTAAGGGCTAGTATTGCAGCTAGAAGTGCCCTTGTGGATCCACACCCCGAAACTGTAGCACTATACCCCGGTTTTACCCCCGTGGTAGTGTGGCACTGCGTCCCCTTGTAGGGCTCGGTGGTGGGCGGGGCTGAACCGGGATGAACACCTGAACTCATATGGATCCCCCAAATCGTGCCCTGCCGGAGGCCTTGTTTCTGGCGACCCCATCAAGTGCTACGATTACAACAAATATGAATGATGAATCCTTTGCCTTGTACCCTAAATTCCTCATAGTTAGTTCCACATCTGGACAATTATCAAGAGCCTCTCCTTTCGTTATTCAAAATGGGCCTTCTCGGTATTGGAGGCAATCCGAAAAGTGTCAAGAAACTTTGTTCCGGTGACCTTTAAATTGAAACCTATACTCCACTCCAATCCAAATCTTTCCTTGCTGGCAAAACAATTAATAACATACCAATAACTGTCACACCCCACAATAGCCTTAATTCTAGCCGAGGAGTCATTTCTGAAAATGTCCTAATAAATGTATCTGAACAGGAAATCCTCGATGAACTAAAAGATCAAAATGTCACCCAGGTACGAAGAATTACATTAAAACGAGGGGAAGAGATAATCAACACAAAACATCTAATTCTTTCATTCAATAGCCCTGACTTACCAAAATACATAACTGCGGGTTATCTAAACTGCCCGATTAGACCCTATATCCCGAATCCTCTGAGGTGCTTCAACTGTCAGAGGTTCGGGCACTCAACAACAACATGCCGTTCACCTGAAGCATGTTCGAAATGTTCCGTAACTGGCCACTCCTTTTCCTCTTGCGAACTTCCATTTAAATGCATAAATTGCAATGGCGACCACTCTTATGACTTATGACTGCAGTCCTAGGCCCCCGATCTATACCGAAGGTTAACAGGTAATGGCCCAAGACTGCTGCGTAGTCTGATTTGGGACAATTATTAACATACATACAAAAAAAAAAATTAGTTCTTCTCCTTGGTTAAACAATGAATTACTTGCACAGTAAACCCTCACCACGGCGACTCCTCACGGGACCAGCACTAAATGGTCTTAAAAGTTAAGTCTATACAATGAATGAAAAAAAAAAAAAAAATATTTACATACACTAGGCACATATAATTTAAACTAGTTAACTGTTGAGGCTTTAGTAACGGTCTTACAAGGAAGGAATCGCTAGATCGTGGAGTCGCCGCAAGGAGGGTCCACCGTATAATGGATATTATATATATATAATAAAAAAAAATACTATATACAGTTTATGGGTTATGGTGCAACCTCACAGAGTTCGCGGCCGTTGTTTTGTAGGTAGTCCAGAACTTTTTTTACTCTTCTCGTCATTTCTCTGTGAGAAAGCAACAGGGGCCGCTGTTCTTCCAACTTCGGTCCTGGGTGACGGATGTGCCACTTCGATGTCAGCGGACAGTCGTAGATATAGTGATCCATATCACCCTCTGATCCACAAACACAGTTTCCCGATTCATCAATTTTCCTCTCGTAGAAGTATTTTGGACAGGGACCATGTCCGGTGATGAACCTGGTGAGGCGAGTATCTCCCACTGTGAAATTAAGATTGACTTTATTAAAGTAAGAGTATGCTCGTCTTCCATGTGGAGCCTCATTCCATTCCTTTTGCTATTTCCTTAATGAAATCCCTCTCAAAATGTTTTTTAAATGGGACAATGGCCATGATGTTTGGCAGTGGAAATCCGTTGACCTCAGAGCGGCTTCCTTGGCCAGTTCATCAGCTTTCTCGTTACCTTCGTTCATATTGTGAGCTTTAACCCACTTAATGATGATGTTGTGTGTTGCACTATTTTTGTAGATTGTGTTTTGTATACTTTTAACTATTTTGGATTTGTGATCTGGCTTATTAATAGAATCAATGGCTGCTTGACTATCTGTGAATATGATGTTATTTCTTATGTTTGAGCTGATGATGTGCCAACTTTAGAGGTTGTCCTAAATGGAAAAAAGAAAAGGAAATTCAAACTATCCGCGCCACCCAAAAACTTTCCTACGCGGACGCCAGAAAACTTATCTCAAACAGGCTTCCAACACCTAATCTATCTTATGCAGCTGCCACAAAAAAAACCACATCCTCCATCGCAATTCAATGCGATATGTCAATAGAACAGCCCTCTAATAGCAATAGCTCTCAAAGTAATAGTAATGTTTCAAATATCCCACTGGCCTTGAAAGGCACTAAAACTACAAACACTCAAAAAACTGCAGTTGAAGTTATCTCTCCCCTCACGGCCCTTACTAAATTGTTAAAAAACAAAAAAGAACTAGCTGAAAAACCAAACAAAAAAACAAAACTTAAACAAAGAACATCCATATCTCACAACATCCCATCCGACTCTTCGGATGCTGCTGATATGGAAGTTGAGCCTGGAATGGAGGCTCCAAATAATCTCCTTCTAAAAACAAAACCTCCGAAACAGCCTTCAAATCCAATAACTTTCCAATAATGGCCTGTGTCTTTTCGTGGAATTGCCGCGGTTTCCACCACAACTCGGTTGACATAAAACATCTTGTCGATGAACACCTACCAATCTGCTTCTGCCTACAAGAGACTCTACTCAAACCTTTACAGAGCTCTCTTGTTAAGGGGTACATTCCCTTGAGAAAGGATTACATTAGCGAAGATAGAGCCAGTGGTGGAGTTGCTGTATTTATATCTAATAGCGCTCCTTTCACCCCACTGAATCTCGCAACAAATCTGCAAGCCATCACAGTGAGAGTCACTGTAAAATCTCTCGTTACAGTGTGCTCAATTTATCTACCGCCTAATGAGATTATCCATCAAGCAGATCTAGACAGGTTATGTGACCAGCTTCCGGCTCCTTATATCTTATGTGGCGATTTTAATGGGCACAATCCTCTTTGGTGAAGCCCAGACACAAATCGTCGTGGAAGCCAAATTGAAAAGTTGATTAATGACTACAATATTTGTATTCTCAATAATGGGCAATCAACTTACTTCCACGCCCCATCGAGGACTTTCCATTCCATTGACCTTGTCCTGTGTTCACCATCTCTGTTTTCTCCTCTGACATTTCATGTGGGAAATGATCCATTTCACAGCGATCATTTCCCCTTGTTTGTTACATTTCCAAGGAGTGCTGCAGCCCATGTATCTCGCCCACCTCGATATTTAAATTTGAGGCGGCGAATTTGGATCTGTTTTGATCAATTGCCGATTTGTCGGACGAGATGGTGAATCAGGATGGCATTGATCAATGTGTAGAATCTGTCACTAATGTTATAATGGATGCTGCTCGCATTTCTATTCCTGTGTCATCAAAATTACCAAAGTTACCGAAACCGTGGTGGAACCAAGCCTGCAAGAATGCCCACAAAAAGCGAAAAAAGGCCTGGGATACATTTCGGAGGTATCCCACATCCGAAAACTTAATTAAGTTCAAATTTGCTAAAGCCAATGCGCGCAGTATACGTCGTCAAAGCTAAAGAGAATCATGGCAACAGTATGTCTCTGGTATAACATCTGCCATTTCCTCAAAACAATTATGAAACAAAGTTCGGAAAGCCATGGGATTATACTCCACACATTCCATCTCGCTCAATGGAAGAAAATGGCCAGTTGATTTCTGACACTGCAGAGATAGCAAATTCTATTGCGAGATCATTTTCTGCCGTGTCAAGTTCTAACACATATTTTGGCAACTTTGAGCGCTTAAAATATCGCGCAGAATCCCATGCTATTAATTTCTCTTCTGAAAGTGATTCTGAACTTGCTTATAATTGCTATTTTACAGAAAGAGAGTTGACACGATGCCTTCAGAAGACCAGGATGACAGCACCAGGTCATGATGGCATCACTTACACAATGCTTAAACATCTTTCTAGTCACTCTGTGAGGAATTTATTGCGACTGTACAATCGCATTTGGGAAGAACATACTTTTCCTTTGGCTTGGCGATGTGCCACAGTTATTCCTTTTCCGAAACCCGGAAAAGATTCTAAAGATCCGAATAACTATCGGCCAATTGCACTTACCAGCTGCCTGTGCAAACTTTTAGAAAAAATGGTTAATTCTCACCTTGTTCACATGTTAGAGACGACCAACGCTCTAACACCGTTCCAAAGCGGTTTTAGGGTCGGCCGCTCAACGGTAGATAACATCCTGTACCTCGAAACCCAAATACGCCATGCCTTTCTGCGCCGAAACCATCTCATGGCTATTTTCTTCGATATGGAGAAGGCGTACGATCGGACATGGCGATATGGTATACTTCAAGATCTGTACTCTCTTGGATTTAGAGGACATCTACCGATATTTATTAAGAACTTTTTGGCATTGCGAGAATTCAGTGTTCCCATTGGCTCTGCAATTTCAAATACTTTTATACAAGAAGAGGGTGTTCCTCAGGGTAGCGTACTCAGCGTGACTCTTCGCTGTTAAAATCAATGGTATCCTGAATCAGCTACCTCCTTCTGTCCAGGGAAATTTATATGTGGATGACCTGAGCATTTATTGCCAGGGAAAGGACATGCGATTTGTCGAGAAGCAACTGCAAACAACTGTTACACGGTTGACAAAGTGGAGTGCAGAAAATGGTTTCAACTTCTCTGTTCAAAAAACCTCTTGTGTACACTTTTGCCGTCTACGGAATCTGCATCCTGACCCATACATTCTTCTGGGTGGAAATAGGATTGCAGTAGTAGACGAAGCAAGGTTTCTAGGAGTTATATTTGACAAGAAGCTTACGTTTTTGCCTCACATTAAGGATTTGCGGCTGTTATGCATGAAAAAGCTCAATTTGTTAAAAGTTCTATCTAATACATTTTGGGGAGCAGAGCGATTCACTATGCTGAATATCTATCGAGCTGTAATTTGCTGCAGATTGGACTACGGCTGTGCTGTCTATGGTTCAGCTCGTCCATCTGTGCTGCGTAAGCTCGATACGGTTTACCATTCAGCACTAAGAATCTGCTCGGGTGCTTTTTGCACATCACCCGTCGAAAGCCTTTATGTCGTGTGTAATGAATTGCCATTGGCCACCACTCGCAGTTTGTTGTCTTTGCGACTTTATTATCGTATTTTGTCGCATCCAGATCATCCTTTACAAAATTTACTCTTGGACTGATCTAAGTACGTACTTTTCAGGAATTGCCCGTCCTGCATTCAATCGTTTGGACTTCGCATGAAAAATACCCTGAGTGGCACTCCTCTTCATACAATAGAAGTTGCTGAGCGCCAACTTTTGGATAAGATACCCTGGCAAACTTCCAACGTCTCACTTTTACAATTGTTCGCTGGACTTGAAAAATCTAACACTAGTTCAGTTGTATATAATCAAATTTTTAATCATCATCGTCATAATTTTAATTCTCATACAGCTATATATACTGACGGATCAAAATCCCTTAATCACGCTAGTTGTACATTTGTATGCGGATTCGATATTTTTAGTTATTCATTACCACATCTCATTTCCGCTTTTACCTCTGAATTTTTAGCCCTGTATAAAGCTCTCAAACATATTTCCCATCAAGATGTTGGCAATTTTGTAATTTATACTGATTCTGCAAGCATTTTAAAATCTCTATCATCGGATACACTTAATCACCCTTTAGCTATTGATGTCTTAAATGTATATAGCAAACTTATCCGACGGGGTTATGGCGTCATATTGTGCTGGATTCCTGGGCATGTTGGTATAATTGGCAATGAGTTGGCAGATCATGCTGCCAAAAATGCCACATTCCAGCTTAATATCAGAATCTCATATGATGACCTACGTAATGTTTTGCGGGACCTTGTGTGGAACGACTGGAGTGAAGGCTGGAAGCTGCAAACTAATAACAAACTAGCTTCCATATTTCCAACTACCTCACTCCTACCGGCCTTATCATCTAGACGATTGGACGTTTTATTGACTCGTCTCCGCATAGGACATTCAAGAGCTACCCACAGGCATTTATTAATAAATGAAACCACCCCGCCATGTCAGTATTGCCAACAACCTCTCACCATCCGTCATATTTTAACTTCTTGACCTCGTCTTCAATTTTTATATAATCGCTTTTTTAATTCATCATCTCCCACTTTGTCGTATTTATTAAATCACCCACCTCATTCATCACTTTTTATCTTTTTACATTACACAGGATTTTTATCACTTCTTTGAATTTAATTTTTGTTTGTGTGTAATTTTAGAATTTTAATGATGGTCTAAACTACTGAGTGTTTGGCGCAGCTTGGCCATTTTTGGCCCTTGCGCCATTAAACCCCATGCAACCAATCAACCAACTATTTGTAACAAACTCTCCTAAATGCAATAATATTTCATTTCTTTAACTATTTATCAAACTTTTTATACCCGGGAACTTTCACTAAAAATACCAAACTGAATATTACCCTTTTTTTATAAACTCTTTAAGTAGCGTTGAGTGTAGATAGACCTATAACCCCCTGTCTGCAGTCAATTTCCGATGAAAAAGATCAGCACTTAATGCATTTTCCTCCTAAATCGCACCCCTTCCAACATTTCTAGATTTTGAATTACACTTCGTATTCAGCATCTGGATTAGGGTATAGTACAATAGACCTCTGGTCGCAGTGCTTGCTCCAATTTGGAGCCCCCATCCATAAGTCATCTGGATTAGGGTGCATCAAACGCCCCATGTTTTAAAAAAAATTATGGAAGTTGTGGCGGCAGTCAACATGTTTGTATTAAACATGTTCATCCTAAATAAAGAAATTAACATTATTTACGAAAGACAGGAATTTTCATATGTAGTTCGTGTTAGCAGAATTTTATCTTAAGCATATTTTTTTAAGTTTGACTGCTGTTGTTTAAAAGTTATGAATAAATATATAAAGTAGTAATTTTTTATATTAAATGAACTTGCTAAGTATTATTACTTTGTCTAAGATTTGGTTTTCCCTCCAGTGGTATAGCCCACTGTGCAGCTCTAGTGCGACGTTAATTAACCAAACCAAACCAATCCCTCCAATGGTGTCACCAGGAACTGCTTGATGTTTTAAAGCTGTCCTTGTCGGCGAAGTTCAAATGCCCGATGTCAAAGGCAAGGTGTGGAATGGGAGGAGTTAATAACAACGTTAATGTGAAAAGTTGATTTAAAACAAAAAAAAATATGATTTATTTAAATAACTGTCAAATTGAGCAATTAAAATTTTTTCAAATAACCAAAAACAGATGCTTTGATTTGCGAACAATTGGCATTGCTTTACTCAACATAGAGTATTTACTGTTGACAGATTTATAAAAGGTTATATTTAATATAAATCTGCTGAGAGATTTAAATAGGTCAACATAAAATATTAATTTTTTTTCTTAAAGGATGCTTATTTCTATATTCCTATGAAATAGTATGAATTTTTATGTGTTGACAGATTTATATTTGGTGTACGACCAGAGATGATTCAAAAAGCTTCTTAGCACAAGCAAGCATAATTTTGATGTTCTTCTTGCTTTTGAACACACGTAACATTTTGCTGGAAATCAGTCAACCTGACGATAGGTTTTCGTTGTGAATAGTTCAAACTAGCTGAATATGAATATGAAACTATGCTGAATATAAACTAGCTGCTGTCGATGAAATTATAAATATTGCCTGATCGGCAAAATAATAAATTACACTTACTTTCAAAATACTTCCTTTTAAACTAAATTTGAAATCCTTCATCAATATATATTTTTTCTAGTAAAAAATATATGTAAACTATACAATCTTCTTCTTATTAAACAATGTAGTGAATAATTTGGAGTAGAACAAAAATGTCCGTAGTAATCTAGAATTAACCTTTTTTTTACCCTTTTTAGTCCGCTGCCCTATGTCGCATTTGTCGATGAAATTATAAATATTGCCTGATAGGCAGTTAGCCTTGCCCAACATGAGGGCTTCAACCCCCTTCCCCCTTTAGTCACCACTACTGTTTCCTACCAGAGTTAGATTTTTAATTAAGTGGATGTAGCAAATATTTTCAATTTCTCTTTCCTTTCATGTGTTCAATAAATTTTCCTAATACCATCAAGTTCTTAATGGAATTAATAATGTTGTTTCAGTTTTGGGAGGAGGCCTTCTTGGTCAGGACAAAACCGTCACGAAACCCCTCTAACTGTGGGGAAGAACTTCCTGCGCAACTATTGGAATCTGACTGTTCCACACCGGAATATGACTGTTCCACACCGGAATATGACTGTTCCACAGCAGAATGCAAACATGGGAGACCACAAAGGGAACAATCACCACATCATGATGTACCAGTAAGGACAACATCCTTAGCTATGCTGCAAATTTATAATTTAAAACTCTTTGTAGGAGAGAGGGATATTTATAGTAAAGGGAGTTAAAAATTTTACAACCACCAAAGTTTTGTATGTCTACTATATAGCAGAATCAAAGGCACATTTCAATAAAATTTATGCAAATTCCAAATGAGTCAAGATTGTTATACTACCAACAGAATTTGAGCAAAACATCATAAAGTTCTGTTATATGATGTTTAGTTGGTTAAATTAATGTCACACTAGAGATAGAAGTTTAGCTATTGGTGAAGGTTTGGAATATTTCCCAAAGGGAAGACTTAGGAACGCTACCCTCTAACTTTAAACTAACACCTGAGGAAAGAATCAAGGGGTTGTATGTTTAATCCTTAACGTTTGCTAAACGTATGCCATGTTGTAGTAGCTGGTGCATGTAGTATTGTGGTCCAGGTAGTCTCATGTAGGTCATGTTATGCCAGTTTGGTTAATAAAGTGCGGGGTTAGGAAGTATTTTTGTGTGCATGATTCAAATTTGTGAGGCAGTATTAAGGGGTCATTTTAGTGCATTATAGTTAAAAACCATAATTGTACTTAATGTTACTTCCTTTTTGTATTTATTTGTAACAAACTCCCCTAAATGCAATAATATTTAATTTCTTTAACTATTTATCAAACTTTTTATACCCGGGAACTTTCACTAAAAATACCAAACTGAATATTACCCTTTTTTATAAACTCTCTAAGTAGCGTTGAGTGTAGATAGACCTATAACCCCCTGTCTGCAGTCAATTTCCGATGAAAAAGGTCCACACTTAATGCATTTTCCTCCTAAATCGCACCCCTTCCAACATTTCTAGATTTTGAATTACACTTCGTATTCAGCATCTGGATTAGGGTGCATCAAACGCCCCATGTTTTAAAAAAAATTATGGAAGTTGTCTCTTCCTATGTTATTTTTGTTCGAAATGCTATCTCTCTCGACAAAGTTGTTGTTGAAGTTCTCATAGTTATTTTTTTTAGTTGCCTTCTTCTTTTTAATTAACTTAAAATGTTTGTTCTTTGGTTATGGTTGGTTGTTGAAATAATATTTTATTATAAAAAAAAAATACGAGCACATAACGAAATACCTAAATCATACACTGCACAAGGAACAGCCATGTGTGATAATTACTTTTTAGGGTTAATTAAAAAGCTAACAAACAAAATAAAGGAAAGAGAATAGAACGATAATATTAATCGTTGTTTAATTTAAGAATTTACCTGGCTTCATTGTATAGTTTTGAACAGAAAATAAACACAAGACAAAAAATTGTGACCAAAATTAAACAAAATTTATTTAAAAACACAAATAAAAAGGGAACGGAACACTTAAAAACCTTACAAATGCCAAACTAGTTACAACTAAATAAATTAAAAGGGGGAGGGTAAACTAAAATTAAAAAAAATACTCATTTCAGCAATTTCGTCGAGAGAGATGCGGCAGGAGGTCAAGGCAATACATTACGAGCGCAAAACAGAAAACATGGCCAAGCCGCTACTGCTATAATAAAAATGTCCAAGATTGGGAGGTGGACAAAAAGGTGTACTTAGGTGTAGGAGCTCGCTCATTCGACGTCAGAGTCGCCCCAAATGCTGAGGGCTTGAATGACAGTCTGTAACGGTCCTTGGCTTATCCCAGTTCTATGGTTCAGGGTGGTTAGTTCACGAAAGACTGAAGAGGCATCCAGGCTCTGGGATGCAACCTTGGGGAAGACAGCTCTCGGACCTCGTCCAAGGATCCAGGACGCTTAACTGGGACGTCCGGGCAGTCGGGGAACGACCGCAGCATCAGGGCTCCGATAGTGTGGGTTCTTCGACGTAAAGGGGTCACTCGTCCATCCTCTCTGGTCGATCTCTTTTTTCTCTTACCTCGGTTGGAGAGGCGGCGGTTACGTAATTCTAACCCCGCATCAGCATCGGCGGCTACTTCACGAGATCTTAACCCATAGGGTTTCGAAAAAAGGACACACGGTCCGCGTTTATAAGAGGAGAGCTACACTCCTGTACGTGTTGAGGCTTCGAAAGATGCGTTAAAAGTTGCCGTCAAAAGGTGCGCTTTCGAATATATTGCCAAAAACCTCCTTGCCAGATCCCTCAAAACTAGCACTTCAATTTTCCTCACAGCCAATCAGATAATTTAAAAAACAGCCTTGGTTACAGTTAAACCTTATTACAGACTAGTAAGTAAAACGCTCTCAAAAATACGAAGTGAAACTTAAATATCAAAACCCCGAAGTGAAACACGATACGGGTGGGGGCCGATTTTTGGACCCAAAAATGTGGAAAAAGACTCTAGACAGGGGTTATCACCCTATTTACAAGTGAAAAAGCTGTTAGGGGGTTATGAAAAAGGGGGAAATCTATGTTTGGGCTTAATGGAATTTAAAGTGAATGTTCCCAAGTACAAGGTTGACAATTAATTAGGATACATCAATATTACATAAATTAATTAATACAATTAGGGGAGTCTGAAATTATATTAAATAAAAGAGGAATTAAAAATTAAACAATTATGGTTTTAACCATAACACATGACATGCGGTTGTGCATTTTGGTATTATTCGAATAACGTTACAAAAGCAGCCATTTAGACATTCAATAACACTTGACTTGATAGATGAAATTCGACCAAAATGAGCTGATGAACAGTGCTTGAGAAAGATGAAGTCAAAAGCACTTGCTTCTATAGGAACTTCATTTATATAAAGCCCGCTCTGTAAGACAAACATCATTTGTATAAGTATACAAGAAAAACTTGTAGTTGGCAGCGAACATGTTAAGTTAGTAAGTTAGCAAAAATAAATCAAAATAATCTGTGAATATTAAAATAGATTTATTTGAAAAGAAGTTAAAAAAACTGATTTGTTTACAGACTCAAAGGAGGATGGAAACTATAAGAAAAAGAAACACACGCGAAGTAAGTGTACTAATTTTTGACAGTTTTTCCAAACTCAACACCTGACCTGGTACCGTGCTTTCCAAACTTCTGCCTGGTAAGCAGTATAAACCTAATCGAATGGTTGTGAGCTCGATTCTTAACGTTTGCCGAACATCTGCCGTGTAGAGGCAACTAAAGCTATAAAATGGGCATTTAGTGAAGGTTTGGGATTTACCCCAAAAGAAAGACTTGTCGAAATGCAGATGTTTAACTGCCAAGGAACAACCCAACAATTTGGAATAAATTCTCATATGTTAAAGTGCTTGTTCATTAAAGTTTTAAAGCTACTATTAACTACTTTTAGTTTCAACAAGTGTTTTAGTAAGAGTCATGGGTTTTATAACATGTTGACTGTAGTGCTATGTTATGTAGACCAGTGTGTGCCTGTACACATGACTTTGTCATAACCTGGTGTGGCGGCAGTCAACATGTTTGTATTAAACATGTTCATCCTAAATAAAGAAATTAACATTATTTACGATAGACAGGAATTTTCATATGTAGTTCGTGTTAGCAGAATTTTATCTTAAGCATATTTTTTTATGTTTGACTGCTGTTGTTTAAAAGTTATGAATGAATATATAAAGCAGTAATTTTTTATATTAAATGAACTTGTTAAGTATTATTACTTTGTCTAAGATTTGGTTTTCCCTCCAATGGTGTCACCAGGAACTGCTTGATGTTTTAAAGCTGTCCTTGTCGGCGAAGCTCAAGTGCCCGATGTCAAAGGCAAGGTGTGGAATGGGAGGAGTTATAACAAAGTTAATGTGAAAAGTTGATTTAAAAAAACAACAACTATGATTTATTTAAATAACTGTCAAATTGAGCAATTAAAAATCTTTCAAATAACCAAAAACAGATGCTTTGATTTGCGAACAATTGCATTTGCTTTACTCAACATAGAGTATTTACTGTTGACAGGTTTATAAAAGGTTATATTTAATATAAATCTTCTGAGAGATTTAAATAAGTCAACATAAAATATTAGTTTTTTTTCTTAAAGGATGCTTATTTCTATATTCCTATGAAATTGTATAAATTTTTATGTGTTGACAGATTTATATTTGGTGTATGACCAGAGGTGATTCAAAAAGCTTCTTAGCACAAGCAAGCATAATTTTGGTGTTCTTCTTGCTTTTGAACACACGTAACATTTTGTTGGAAATCAGTCAACCTGACGATAGGTTTTCGTTGTGAATAGTTCAAACTAGCTGAATATGAATATGAAACTATGCTGAATATAAACTAGCTGCTGTCGATGAAATTATAAATATTGCCTGATCGGCAAAATAATAAATTACACTTACTTTCAAAATACTTTCTTTTAAACTAAATTTGAAATCCTTCATCAATATATATTTTTTTTAGTAAAAAATATATGTAAACTATACAATCTTCTTCTTATTAAACAATGTAGTGAATAATTTGGAGTAGAACGAAAATGTCCGTAGTAATCTAGAATTAACCTTTTTTTACCCTTTTTAGTCCACTGCCCTATGTCGCATTTGTCGATGAAATTATAAATATTGCCTGATAGGCAGTTAGCCTTGCCCAACATGAGGGCTACAACCCCCTTCCCTCTTTAGTCCCCTCTACCCATTGTCACCACTACTGTTTCCTACCAGAGTTAGATTTTTAATTAAGTGGATGTAGCAAATATTTTCAATTTCTCTTTCCTTTCATGTGTTCAATAAATTTTCCTCATACCATCAAGTTCTTAATGGAATTAATAATGTTGTTTCAGGTTTGGTTGGAGGCCTTCTTGGACAATCCAAAACCGTCACAAAACCCCTCTAACTGTGGGGAAGAACTTCCTGCGCAACTATTGGAATCTGACTGTTCCACACCGGAATATGACTGTTCCACACCAGAATGCAAACATGGGAGACCACAAAGGGAACAATCACCACATCATGATGTACCAGTAAGGACAACATCCTTAGCTATGCTGCAAATTTATAATTTAAAACTCTTTGTAGGAGAGAGGGATATTTATAGTAAAGGGAGTTAAAAATTTTACAACCACCAAAGTTTTGTATGTCTACTATATAGCAGAATCAAAGGCACATTTCAATAAAATTTATGCAAATTCCAAATGAGTCAAGATTGTTATACTACCAACAGAATTTGAGCAAAACATCATAAAGTTCTGTTATATGATGTTTAGTTGGTTAATTTAATGTCACACTAGAGCTAGAAGTTTAGCTATTAGTGAAGGTTTGGAATATTTCCCCAAGGGAAGACTTAGGAACGCTACCCTCTAACTTTAAACTAACACCTGAGGAAAGAATCAAGGGGTTGTATGTTTAATCCTTAACGTTTGCTAAACGTATGCCATGTTGTAGTAGCTGGTGCATGTAGTATTGTGGTCCAGGTAGTCTCATGTAGGTCATGTTATGCCAGTTTGGTTAATAAAGTGCGGGGTTAGGAGGTATTTTTGTGGGCATGATTCAAATTTGCGAGGCAGTATTAAGGGGTCATTTTAGTGCATTATAGTTAAAAACCATAATTGTACTTAATGTTACTTCCTTTTTGTATTTATTTGTAACAAACTCCCCTAAATGCAATAATATTTAATTTCTTTAACTATTTATCAAACTTTTTATACCCGGGAACTTTCACTAAAAATACCAAACTGAATATTACCCTTTTTTATAAACTCTCTAAGTAGCGTTGAGTGTAGATAGACCTATAACCCCCTGTCTGCAGTCAATTTCCGATGAAAAAGGTCCACACTTAATGCATTTTCCTCCTAAATCGCACCCCTTCCAACATTTCTAGATTTTGAATTACACTTCGTATTCAGCATCTGGATTAGGGTGCATCAAACGCCCCATGTTTTAAAAAAAATTATGGAAGTTGTCTCTTCCTATGTTATTTTTGTTCGAAATGCTATCTCTCTCGACAAAGTTGTTGTTGAAGTTCTCATATTTATTTTTTTTAGTTGCCTTCTTTTTAATTAACTTCAAATGTATGTTCTTTGGTTATGGTTAGTTGTTGAAATAATATTTTTTTTACCCTTGGTCACTAATTTTTGTCTTTGTTTTATTTCTTTTTTGATTTGTTGTTGTCGCAATAAATATTTTAGAAACACTACTACTACTATCGCGCTGTGCAAATTCTTATATTAAACAATGATTATTTTATATTTCTCTTTCTTTTTATTCTTTTAATACCAATATAACAAGTGCGATGTAAATTATAGGTGTCAGCTCAAGTGTAAACCCTCGTTATTGCCCCAACATCTTTTTTGGCAGCAAAGTGCAGTTGTTTAACAGAAAAGAACCAATTTAGAAATTATTCTTTATCATTAAAGTTAAAAAGCTGCTATTAACTGCTTTTAATTTCAACAAGTGTTTTAGTAAGAGTCGTATATTTTTTAACTTGTTGACTGACCTGCTAGCTTATGTTAACCAGTGCGCCCTTCCACATAACCTTTATGAAAACTCGACATTTCTGTATGTTACAAGATGTAGTTTCTAAACGTGTTTTGCATCTTTCATTAGTTAAATATTAAATCCATTACACATTTTTTCAGTCCTGAAGTCAAATCTTGTTAAGAAGAATTAGATGGTATATTTAAAATTTGTTCCTCTTATTAGTAGTTAATTTTTACCAATATTTTTTTTGTTTGAAAATTCTGCCCAAATTAATATTTGTTACATCTTATTGCAAATGGTATTAAAATAACTGGCTACTTTTAATATTTTTCACAATAATTAAACAGTTCAAAAACTAGGTCACATATTTAAAATTTAAAATATATAAATAATCTGAAAAATCTAACCGAGGCCCTATTCTCAAATATGAGGTTCTACAATAGGGTGGGTTGAAAAAGTTTTTTTCGATATCGTTATTCCAATAGTGCGCATAGGGTGACCAGTGTGATCAATCAACATGCTGTAAAATTTTATTTTGATCGAATAATATCTTCTGCCTCCTCATCGCACTTGAAATTTCGAAATTTGGGTAAAATTTGTCTTTTTTCACTTATTATAGAAAAAAGAATATTTTCCGAAATAGTTATCATAATAGCACGGAAAGGGTGTCTAATATGATCAATAAACATGATATAAAGTATTTTTAGGATCGGATAATATCTTCTGCCTCCAGTCTGGATTATTAAAATCTGGTTGAGTAATAATAGCATTTATCTAAATATTTCATGGAATTGTTTTATAATAATCCAATTTATTGAGGAATTTCTGATCCCATCAACAATAACCTCACCGTTTTAATTATTACCTTTTAATTACTGGATTATTTATTTGTTCCAAATAGATTCGTTCATTTTGTCATCCCATTTCTAACGATTATTTTTGGACAACAGTAGGCAAAGAAAAATTGTTTATTTGCTTGTTCTGACAAAATTTATTTGAATGAGTATAGTTTGAATAGAAGCATCTTTAAAATGTTGTTCATTTTCACTGACAGTTTATATTAAACATGTTCATATTAATGAGGTTAGCTATAGTTGCTTAAAAATCATGGCTGTCATATTTTAAGACTCTTTGGAAATAAGATTGGTTATTTTTAGTGAACGGTTAATATTTTTAAGACCACATATGTTGTATATGTCTGCAGTATAATAAAATAAAAAAAATCCATTATAATAAAATTTAGGCAACGAATGAAAATACGACAACATTGCCTTTGTTTAAAAACATTTAAAGTATCACTATTGGGTTACCAAATGGGCAATACTAACTGTACATTTGGTACATTTCTTACTATGCGATCTTCTTTTTGCAGATCCTGGAGGATTGGCAGCAGAGGTCGAATCGAGCCGGTATGAGCACCGAAAGGTGGGCAGGGCAATGAAGATGGTAAGTGCATATGTTGTGACTTTCTGATCTGATAAAGCTACTCACTTTTTGACAAACTTGTCAACTTAATGAATTGTCCATATAAAGCATGCAGGATTGCCATGTACCTGGAAAGCAGGGAAACCTGGAATTGTCAGGGAAATTAAAATGGCCTAACAAATTGTGGAATTATCAGGAAAAATGAACACATTTTCGAGAAAAATTAGGAAATTTTCCTAACAATTTTAAATACATGTGCACTTTTTCTTTACATCTTCATTGACATAATTTTCTTTTAATTAAATTTGTTTATGCAGATTTCTTGATTTATTCAATAGGTTTTTATTTGAAAACACTTAATTTTTATATATAGCAATATTAATTTTTTAAATAATCAGTTACTTTTCATGTATTTCTCTGCCCAAAGTTTTTTTAATCATTTGAAGAATCTATAGAAGTCAGGTAATTTTAGACTTAATTTGAGTGGCAAACTTGTTCACTGTACTTGCTTAAATTGGGAGAGAAAAAGTTCCATATGTAACTGTATAAAACTAACATAGTTACCAACTCAATAGTTTGGTAACCTACAACTAACATATCAAAATACTAATTTTTAAAGCTTTGTACATATTCATTGTTAAAACCATTAAGATGACACTGTATGGCAATGTCTACATTTTTTTATTTATTGTGTTTCAAATGTAAAACTTATTATATAGATAAAGTACCCTAATATTAGTAATATTCTATTAAAAAAAATTATCGGTAATTTAAAAAATTTATATATATTGACGGTTTTAAAAGGCCTACTCCTTTGTTAAATTTTAAGTTACATCTTCGAAACTTTTTACTAAGTATGAGTATATAGTGGTAAAAAAAAATATGTGTGGACATTTGCAAAATTTTGTTAAGACTTGTGCTTTTTCTACTTAAACATATTTAAAAAAAAAAAACAAGACTAGCTATTTGAAAAACCCAACACTATTTTGTTTAGCAGAATATTGTAAGTATATTACAAAAAAAATTCTCCAAGTATATTTTTTAAAAACCTTAGGCTTTTTCCTATGTGAAGAATTTGAAAACATAGATTTTGATATATATGCATTTATAGATAAATATGTCAAAAACAAAATAAAAAGTTTTAAACAGTTAAAGTTAATTTTTTTTTACGTATGCATACTTATTAATTTTTTTTAAACTTTTACAACATTTTTAGAATTGAAGAAAATTTGATAAATATTGTAAAATGTTATAATTAAATTATTAACAAAGAATAAGTAGTGTATTATGCATATGTAAAAAAATTAATTTAAATGTTTAAAAAAAAATTGTTTGGTTTTTTGTCACAGAGGTAAAAGGCATTTTTTAAAAATAGACTTATAGTTATGTTTTTGTGTAATACACTCACAATAATCGGCTAAACAAAATAATTATTAAAAAAATAACTAGTGAGTGTTTTTTTTAAATACTTTTAAATAGAATTTGCATAAGTTTTTACGAAATGTTGCTAATGTCCCACATTTTTTTTTTCTCAAAAAGTTTGAACTATTTTTAAAAAACATCACAATATGTATCAACAATATACTTTTTGTAAACCAAAAAACTTCGGACCTGTAACTTAATTTAAAAAAAATAATTAAATAAAAAATTACTAGTGTAGAAACTTTTTAAAGAATAATATAAAGGTACTTTAATTGTATATTAAGCTTAATATGTGTAACACAAGAAATAAAAAATATATAAATTGCTCTACATGTCTATCTTAAGATGAGATTATTTAAACTGTAAAAAAATATCACTTTTTAAACTTGTGGAATTTTGAAACTTAACATGCGTTTTCTTCAATATGTAAGATAATATTTTATGCAATAAAAAATATTCCCCACTTTAAAAAAAAATTATAGAATTTTGGGATACAATGTCACTGTAATTATCTTATGTGTAGTTTTAAAAATATTTACATATCAATTTAATTTTAATGTCAAAAATAAACTTTTGCTAAATCTAGCCAGAAGTAAGTGAAACGTGCAATCAAGGATATTGTATTGCCTTATGTTGTACAGCAATAGAAGGTCACATGTTTACTACTCAATTACTTCTTTAAGAAATTTATATATATTTCAAAATACTTGTATTATAATCCTAAATATAAAATAAAACATTCAGCAATATATTTTTAATGTACCGATTTATGCTACAATTTTAGTACACTACAATTTTATAAAGAAAAAGAACTTTACCTACTTTTTTTATTAAAATTGCAAGGAAAATAACATTTCTTCTAGTTTCAGCTGAAATTTAGTAGAAGGGGGGGGGGGGGGGGTTCTGACCTTTTCAATTCGCCTTGTATATAAAAAAAAAGTTAATCCATATATTTACATGTTTTTCATGCTTCTGGAAATGAGTAAAATCTGGAATTGTTAAGGATAATGAAAGTAACCAAATATCAAGGAAACTGAACATATTAAAATTTTTTTAGAAAAGTCCAGGTTAGTTTTTTTTTTAATTTTTTAGAATTGGTATAATTTTATATTTGTTATAAAAATATAAATTGTTGAGAAGGATGATTTTTTCTTTTTCTATTATTTACAGGCTCTATAAATGTGTGAATAATTTAGATATGCAAGTATTTCTCAGTCTGAAACTTTAAAAAAATTATCTATAAAATTCATGTTTGATTGTATTCTTGTGTTGCTGCACTGTATTTTTATCTTGCCTATTTAACTAAAATTTGATAGGTAATTTTAATGTATTAATTTCATTAATAAAAGCAGTATGTTTTTGTTTTTTTTCAGTTTGGTAAAAAAAAATCAAAAGCTTGTGAAATGGAAGATCACATGTCATTTAATCCAATTGTTCAAGAAATTAACAAGCATTGTTATTTAATATATTATTTTTTGGATGATTAATTTATTATTTCCCTTGCCAGTCATGTACTATATACTGTTATAGGTACAATTTTTATTGTTTTCTGTGATGGTTCTAATTGTTTATGAAATAGTATGGATTTTGGGGTAAATAATTGTACGATTGTTATTTAATTTGCTCAAAAATTTTAAATTAAAAAAGTTCCAATCTTTGTATAATAAGTTTATTTAAAGAAATCGTTATAGGACTGTCACAAACCAAAAAAAATATGGAAAGTTGTGAAATTACAGAAAGAAAATTTAAAGTCTCTGGTAAAATTAATATTTTCATCTATAGAATCCTGAAATTTTAAATAATTAAAGTAGGAGAGGTTGTTGGACCTTATATGACATTTTAATTGTTTACTTGTGTATTATAGATTTTTAAATATTAAGAATGAAATTTTATCAAACTTTAAATGGTTATGTAATATATATATATTTAGAAAAAATGTAGAGTACTTATTTATGTAATTGTTTATTATGTCACCCCAATTAGGACCAAAGTACAACACCATTGTTGTAACTCAATCCTAAATATGTTGTACCTTGGACCACAATTTTACATCATTGTAAAACTCAAATAAAAATGTTGATAACTTGATATTTATATTTATTAAAGAAAATAAGGAAACAAAAGTATAATGTAAATATAATAGTTGGCCTATGCAGTCTTAACGTTTTAGAGTTCAATCTAAAATATAACTTTAAAACTTAGATATAACTCATTCGACATTAAATTGTGAAAGGTTAACGCTAAATATTAATTTTTCTAGCTGACGAACTGGACCACCACTAATAGTTAGGTTGGAAAGCTAAAACTTTTCAACTTCTATGGCCATTTTATAAACTACGTTTATCTTTGCTGAATTTTTAAAAATTCTGATTTTTTTTTAGGTACTGAACATCAAAGGAATATTCATAGTCTCCTCAATTCTGCGTATATGTAGCAAAGATTTTAAAAGGCAGTTAATTGCGACAAACATGAAACAAATCGCGAAAAATGCATTATAATAAATATAAATAATATTACTAATTGAGATTATCTTTATTTATCTAACTTTTTTAAGACAACTCTAATTATGTACTTATACTCATTTCTTTAAAGATAAATTGCATAAATTAAAAAAAATATTCACAGGATGAACAAAATCAATTTTCATTTACGGTAGTACTGTAAAAGTGCATTTCTGCACCAATATTTGCTTTAAATAAATTAAAATATAAAAAACATCTACCTTAAACTCCAGGACTAAATGCCTACTTTTAGCTGAACATAATAGAATTTGACTGAAGGCATTGGTTACAAAAATACCGTGTTTTTTTTTTGTTTTTTTTTTTGGAGCTTGGTATTAATAATAATCAATTTATAACAATTAGCTTGCCAAACCAAAAAGTAGTTAATAGAAATAGCAAAAACCAGAACATTTACGTGAATTTTGCAAACAAAAAATTATTCCCTAAGTAGTCTTTTTACCGAATTTAGTAGTAATGATAAAGTTGTTTATATCCCAAAACTTGCTAATTGCAGCTAAAACGCATTCG
Organism: Troglohyphantes excavatus; assembly: GCA_963932185.1. Lineage (NCBI taxonomy): Eukaryota > Metazoa > Arthropoda > Arachnida > Araneae > Linyphiidae > Troglohyphantes > Troglohyphantes excavatus. The sequence goes on along the minus strand of OZ010676.1, from coordinate 2,588,978 downwards.
TATTAAAAAAAAGGGAGTAAAATCCTCATCAAATAACCACCAAATCTAAAAGGCAAAGAAATTGCAAATCTAAAATGCGTATTATTTTTCAAAGTATGTAGAAGATATTTGAAACAGATAGTTAAACATTCAGAGTACTTAATAAGTAATTCTGCAAAATCCTTTTAAGTTTCAAAATTTTCATTTTTGAAAATCAAAGAAATTGTGATGTTAAAATATCGATTTTCGGTCCAACTAAGGGTACTGATTTGCTGTGAACAAGATTAACTGCCCAAATAAATTAACAATATTTACTAAAACGCATAAAGACTGCCCATACGTGTAAAAATCTGGCAATATAAACTGTTATTTTAAATCTCCGAAGTTATAGAAATTGCCAAGTAAAAGAAATCGATTTGGAACATGGGACAACGGAACCAACAATTGACGCATCAGATTAAAAATGTACAATTATATTATTCAAAAATTAATATTATTGAAGCCAAAAAATAATAATAAAAAAAAACATGGTAGAACGTAAATAACGTTTTCAATTTAATTATTCCCTCTATCCCCCCTCCCCCTTTTCGCCCACGCAATGATTTCTTTAATCATCCACCGTTTTTTAATGAAATTTCTAACATTATCATAATAAAATCTTTTATTCCAATTACAAGTACACAAAAATATGCAATATCAATTCCTTTCCGTAGTTTAGTTAGCGATATTTAAGAACAAAATATCACTTAAGTTACATTTTTATCCATCCTGATTATGTTGAAGTTGAACATCCATCTCGAAAATAAATATTTAAAAAATATATCCAATTCTTTAAAATAATATTCATAACAAATGCATTTTATTTTGAATATTATTTTAGTTTCAAAATCGAAATAATACATTGACAGTAACGACACAAATTAACGGAGTAACTAGCAACATTCCGGTTTTATGGACTGTAGTTATACTAAATACCAATTAATTTTTTACCAAAATGTATAGCTTTTTTAATAGCAATTTTGATTATTTTTGTGAATAACAATATTTTTGTTAAAAATTGCGACATACCGGCACCGGGAAACGTGATCGCCTTGATTCAGTTCGAAAATCAACTCCAACTATTTTATGCAATAATTTTAACAAACACGCATTAGGCCAACTAGATCGAACATTTAACTGCAATTTTTCGAAATATACGCGAGTATAGTCAAGTCAGTAATTTTTCAGTTTTTTTTAAATGTGATAAATTTATTAAATTGTGACTGTTGTGGGAAAAGCGGGGCGTTTTTTTCGGAAAGCAAAAAAAAAACCAAGAAAACAACGGATCCTCGGAAGATTTTTATCGCTCAGTATCTAATGTTCTTCTTTGCTTCTCGCATTGAATTCTTGAACGAACGAGTGTAAATACAAATTGCTCTGAATGATAAAGTGATGTCATTTGGTGATAAATCATACTTGGTGAATATTATTTCGAACTTTTAAACATATCATCAACCATATATGTCTCTTTTGGCTTTTTAAATTCTTTTAGTGCCTTTTCATCTTCTATTTGTTGTTTTATTGGTGTATCAGTCAAAACACAACAGTATTTTGGTCCGCTCTTCCTTTTTAAATAATGAACAATTATATAAAAGTAATTAGTTTCTTGTGGAGCTGTAAATAAAAATCGTAGTTTGTTATACCAGGCACGTAGGTATAGATTTTTCATGGGGGAGTGGGGGGGGGGGGATTTAGTGACTGAGCAACGAATTTGTTTAGACACTTTAACGCCCCACCTAGAGGGGGGAATCCTTAACCCCCCCCCCACAAAATCAATAAACATCTCCCCCTCCCCTACTACCGATTTCTTTTAACAAAAAAATTAATAATTTTCGTTTGTGTCATTAACATCTTTTAACAGTTGTCAATAACTATTTTTAAAATTAGTAAATCATTCCCTAATTATGAAATAAATTTAGAGAACAAATTTAAAGTTTGAGAATCCTATGTTAACGATTAGTTCGAGAATTTATAGTTATGGAAATTTGTAGGTATAATAAGCGTTTTAGTTGAAACAAGAAATTTCCCAACTTAACGATTCAAAGTTTCCGACTTAACGCCGCCGCACGCCAGCTCAGGTGTTGTCCTCGTTATCTGATCATGGTGCAAAAATATGAGACAGTGTTCCCGGGTTTTTCTTTTGAGATGGGAACTGAACCTGAGCCGACGCCTATAGCCCAATATGCAGCTCTAGTGTGACGTTAATTTACTGTACCAAACTTAAGGATAGAAATTCCCAACTCAACATTGCTAAAAATTCCAAATTCCAGCTTTTTACATTTTTCAACTTTTTTATAGATTAGGCCAGCGATTCTTAACCTGTGGGGCGCGCCCCCCTAGGGGGGCGCGAGTATACTAGAGGGGAGGCGCGAGAATATCCAAGAGAAAATATTATTTAAAAAAATTGATTAACTGACTGAAAGGAAAGCACACATACACATAGAAAACAAAATACATTTCAACATATTTACAAATAAAGTAAAACAACTTATTAAATAACTTACTTAATCAAAACATACTAAATTAAAAAACAAATTTAATAATTATTAGTGACTTCCTTGGGCCCGCCTTGCAGAGCAAAGTTTTACGAAGGATGGGTTAATATTAGAAATAGACACTCTCAGTTCTGTTTCTATATTTAGCCGAGACCTATATTTTGTCTTCAAAGAAGCCACAGCAAAAAATCCAGTTTCACAAAGGTAGGGTGTTGAAAATGGTAATAGAATGCAAATTGCCCTTGTTTTTAGTGCAGATAAATCATCCTCTACTCCTGCCCAAAATTCAAATAGTGATTTATTACTAAATTGTCTTTTGGTTTCGCCACTTGTCGTGAAGTCTATGAATTTTTCTTCCTCATCAATTGAGAGTCCTTCGGGAGTCTTATGAAGTGGATCCCTAACCCACTCGTAAATTGCTATCAGTTTGTCGTCAGCTTTGTCATACTTTTTAAAATTCTTTGCCAGCATGGCTAAATGATTTTTAATGGTTACAAAAACAGCTTTTACATGTTCTTCTTCAGCCTTGTAAGTTTTAGTACAATCATCCACATTTGCAAACATTGTTAGGTTTTTTTTGCTTTAAATTTCTGCTCCACAATTCCAATTTTCTACAAAAAGCATTAACTTTATCACTTGTATCTAACATATGTGTATTTGCTCCTTGGAGTTGAAGATTCAAGTTATTTAATTTCTCGAATATGTCGACCAAATAGCTCAATTTCATTACAAATAAACCATCGCGAAAATTTTCTGCTTCCGGTCTGTTTTTTTCTTCTAGGAAAAGGGCGATTTCTTCTCTTAATTCATAAACACGTTGCAAAAATGTCCCACGTGATAACCATCTTGCCTCGCAATAAAATAGTAACGCTGAATGTACTGAGTCTTTACAAAGTGCGGAAAAGATTCTCGATTTCAGGGGTTTCATTTTTATATAATTTACTACTGTTACAACCGTAGTTAACACAATATTCAGACCAACAGTGGCGTAGCCAGCATTGGGTTACCTTGGGTTAGAACCCCCCCCCCCCCCTAGCCAGTTTAAAATCAACATTATTTTTTTTGAAAAATAAGTTAAAAAAAACCGAAGATTTTTTTTTCTCTGATTTCTATAGAGAAAATGCACGTCACATTTCCTGGTCTACCCCACATGTATCTCCTGCTCCTTTCCCTTCTGCCCCCTGAAGGGATGATTTTAAGGAGAACAGTGGTCAAACAACCTTGAAGACAGAAAATTCGACTTTTTGTGGGTGGGAGGGGGACGATGGGGTAGATGGTCTGTATGATTGTCTTGGTTGTTTGTACATGTAAAGGGTTACTTTTCTTAACACTTGAAATGGGGCGGCAGTTGAGACGGAATTCACAATGCATCAATCCAGAAAAAAGTAAGGTATTTTCCCTGAAAAGACCCATTCATCCCCTAGGTGCTTTATGAAAGGATTGTAAATGACTCGTGTGAAAAAAATAACGCCCCTAATTGTGATCCTCTTCGCTCTCTCACAATGCTGGTGAAATTTTTTCCTCTTCTCAAAAATCAGTTTTCTGGGAGGTTGTGTTGTCTCTCATTTGCCATTTGAATTTGAAAATCACTCCAGTACTGCATGTGCTTGCTTAGCTTATCTGAATTACCATTTTCACGGTATGCCGCCGTCAAAACATAAACTATGGGAAGATGCAAGACAAAAGAAAGGAGCATCGTGCAAAAAATTTGCTGATATGTTTAAAGTATGTACTCCTTTTCTTATTCAAATATTTTTTGTTTATTGAGATTATCTTTGAAAATACCCAAAACAAACATAATTTTTTATTCAATTACATTTACAAATTAGTTTTCTGTCACTCAGACGTGTTACTTTTCACGCGGAAATGCGGTTTTCCCGCTTTTTTTTAAAACTTGGGTTTTGATCATTCCCAAGATTGATGCACATTCGTTTGAAAAATTGTATGGGGTATTATTAAAAAGTTATATACAACTATTATAAATACGAAGGGCACACAATGGAAAAGTTGGCACTATTTAAGAAGGGTGGGGTCAGCAGATTCTCGTTTAAACCTGTGTTTATAACCTTTTTCTGGATTTTTTCCTGTGGCGCTGCATCTCGTGCTGATGCTTAGGCAAGCATTTTCCCATTGTCTAGCTTCACAGATTCTACAAATCAATGTTTTTTTTATAATATATTTTTTATTCAGTTATTTGATTTTTTTACGAGCAACGCCAATTTCCGTTATGATTTTGTCGCAAAGCGCCGTTTTGCTATGTCCCGCAATCAATGAAACCTCCTCCCCCATGTCACGCCACAGTCATGCATGGTAAAATTAACCGGAAAATGATTATTACTCTGTTATTTTTATTTATATAATAAAGAATTATTTACAAATTTAAAATTACTATTTAAACCATATTATTATTAATTAAAATTACTAATTTAAAATTGCTTCAATCCGGACCTCCCATCAATATCTAGCTACATACTTAAATCCCAGTAAAATGTCAGCCAGGTTTGTTAGTAATTTAAATTAGGAAATGACTGAAGATTAGCCTGCGAAAATTAAGCTTTTAATTTACATCTTATTTATAATTTATATATATATTTAATTAATTAAAATTATTAAATAGAATTTTAATTTAATACTACTGCTTAAATGAAAAAATATCATAAATTAAATTTACTAATTTAAAATTACTACTTAAAAATTATTATGATTAATTAAAATTTTAATTTAAAACTACTGCTTAAATTAAAAAATATCATAAATTAAATTTAAAATTATTAATTAAAATTGGTAATTTAAAATTATTAATTAAAATTGCTAATTTAAAATAAATTAAAATTGCTAATTTAAAATTATTAATTAAAATTAATAATTTAAAATTATTAATTAAATTTTATTCAAATTATTAATTAAATTTTATTCAAATTATTAATTAAATTTTATTCAAATTATTAATTGAATTTTTTTCAAATTATGAATTAAATTTAATTAAAATAATTAGTTAAAAATTGTTCAAATAAATTATTAATAAAAGTGAATTATTAATAAAAGTCCCCCCCCCTCGGACAATCCTGGCTACTCCACTGCAGACCAGGACTCATTTCTTTCGAAGTCAAAGCTTCTCTGTGGATCATGCAATGTGTCCAGACGCACCAAGGCGATTTTTGTTTTACAAGTGCTTGTATACTTTGGAATCTTCCGAACATTCAACGAGCACCATATTCCGACGCAATTTTTCCATTCTATGTTTACCTCGTTCATAAAATAATTTAAAATAGCAAATAATGCGAGGGCTGTTGTTTTGAGTTCTATTGGTTTTCAGAAAAGTAGTTCTTCTACTACTGACATATTATCACAAAATCGAACATAGGCAAATAATTGAGCATCTTTATTACTATCTGTTGCTTCACCAAGCTGTATTGAAAACAATTTGTCACGCAACTTCGAGAAAAGCTGACACTGTACATCTTCAGCTATATCACCAATTCGACGAGCAACAGTATCATTTGAAAGAGGTATGGACTGCAATTGTTTTGAAAAATTATCTCCAAACATAGTTTCTACAATCTCAATTGCTGCTGGCAAAATAAGCTCTTCACCGATGGTGTGAGTTTTTTACATCTGGTTATTTTATATGAAACTTTGTAAGATGCAATTAAAGCTGTTTTATTCACAAAGTTTCTTTAAAAAATGATTTTTGCTTTTTATATGCTTTTAATTTTAATTCGAAGAATTCTTTGGGTTTGTTGGCGTACTCACTATGAAGCGTTTCCAAATGTCGTTTAAGTTTATTAGTTTTCATGCTGTCTGCGGCCAATATTTTTGAGCAAATGATACACAGGGGCCTTTCTTCTTCATTTACTTCAGTACTAGTAAACCCAAAATTTAAGTATACTTGATTTTATTTTCGGAACCACGCTCGTCTGTATACTTGTTGATGCTTGACTATCGTCTAATGCTGGCTTACTTCCGCTTAAAAATTTATCCATGAGTTTGCATAAATCTGCTGCCGTGTGAATATGTAATATGGTGAATTGCAATTAACACGAAAACATATATAACATACACATTCACGATAGATTCGATAGCGATAGAAGGATCGACTCGAATGCAGAGCATATTTTAAGGAATGTCAACTGGTGGGGCAAATTAAATTTTGAAGAAAGTAGAACCCCAGAAGTTAATGAAAATTTAAAATATCAAATTTAAACTTATTTAATAAACTTAGTTAAAAAGTTTATTTAATTTTTCTTTATCTAATTCATGATATTTTCTAACGATTCATAAAAGGATGTTTTATTTGCTGTCATAAGGCAAAATTTAATTTAAATATTATTAAATTTAATTCGCTATTTTAATTTAATAATTGTTAATTAATCAAAGGAATAAAATACATATACATCTAAATATGTACACTTAGGTAAACTTTAGACAAGTACCCGACCATATTACAAACAAAATGTTCATTAGGTAATACATTAATAAGTAGACATTACATTAATCACATAACATTACATTAATCACATAACATTACATTAATCACATAACATTACATTAATCACATAACATTACATTAATCACATAACATTACATTAATCACATAACATTACATTAATCACATAACATTACATTAATCACATAACATTACATTAATAAGTAGCATTTACTTCATAAGATGAACAATAATATTCTATATATTTGTATTCGGAAAATATTTTGTTTTATAGCACAAAAATATAGAAAAATAAGTAGTTTTAAGTTTTTAAAAAACTTCATCATATCACTAAAGTTAGACATAAAAATTTCTTAAAACTTGTCATTTCTGAAAAATGCTTTTACATACTCTCTGTCCTTGTAAATTGCGGCTTCTGGCAACTTTTGTCGCCATCTGCAGAAATTTTAGCACTAACGGGCGGGGATTGAAAAAGGCTGTTACATTGTTTTGAAGTAATTTATTTTAATTAATCTCATTAACTGTCCCTGATAATCTCATTCATCTTATCCACTCCTACCTAAAGAACAGGACCTTTGCTGTCTCGGTCCGAAAATCCCTTTCAACCATTAGATTAGTTAAAGCAGGAACTCCCCAAGGTTCTGTCCTGGGGCCCCTGCTTTTTAACGCTTACATTAACGATATTCCCCAACATAATAAAACCATGCTAGCCCTCTTCGCAGACGATACTGCAATAATGGCCACTGACAGAGAACTAATCACGGTAACCGAATTCCTCCAAAGTCATATCAAACTTCTGGAACAATGGCTCAACAACTGGAAAATCCAGATAAATGTCGAAAAAAGTGCAGCCGTCCTATTTACTAACAGACGAAAAGTCCCTGATGATCTAAAATTAAACATGTTCGATACGCAGCTTAATTGGCAGGAGTCAACCAAATATCTTGGGGTCATTCTTGACAAACGCATGACCTGGAAATTCCAGATCAAACACATTCGTAACAGACTAACTGTCGCTCAAGCCACCCTCCGTTCACTCATCTCCAAAAGATCCCCACTTAACATAGACAACAAGCTCTTAATCTACAAGACAATGCTCCGACCCATAATCACGTATGCCTCGCCAATTTGGGCCTCTGCGTGTAAGACAAGACTAGACGAACTGGAAAGAGCTCAATCTGGAATTATCAAAATAAATATTGCTAGATCCCCTTGGTTTATTCGTATACTTGATATACGAGATTCCCTCAGCATCCCCTCACTCTGTGAATTTATGGGTAAACTTGCTACCGATTTCTACACAAAAATACCACACATTGACAACCCTGAGTTACAAAAACTCGAGGTGTATGATTACACCCTTTGGGTAAACAGACGGCGACCCAGAGCAGCTATGAAGCTCTGCAAATAATCCCCAGCAGTTCCATTTCAACCAGACATATTTTCGCTTGATCTATTGTGATGTCCCTAGACTAAGCTAATTTAGTAATGTATTGCCCCAGATTTGTTGTAAAATAGAAATGTAATTCACCCTCTCATGTTGTAAAATAGAAATGTATCTCACCCATGTATCTTGAGGCTTCATGCCCAATATTTTTCACTGTGCTACATGTTTTATATGTCCAAAGGACTTGAAAAGAACCTATGAAATGTAGGTCTTTCATGAAGGAAAAAAAAAAAAAAAGGCTCACGCCCTGGTAGTTTATTCACCTCTCATATTGTAAAATAGAAATGTAATTCACCCATGTAATTTTGAGGCATCATGCTCATTCTTTTTTCACTGTGCCACTTGTTATAAATGTCCAAAGGACTTGAAAAGAACCTATGTAATTATAGTCATTTTCATGGAAAGAGGCTCACGCCTCTATTTTTAGTGCTTTAATATGTTGTTTCGTCTTCACGTCCTGTGTTGTCCCTGTTCTGTCCTTACTTGTTTTTACATGTCATTCAAATCTATCATAAAGTCATGTTGATATAAATAATAGTCATACAGGAGGTTAAAGGAGCTACGCTCCTAAGGTACTCCGCACGCTTCGCTCAACTCAAGTAATTTATTTTTTGAATCAATTTTCAAACACTTTTTCATTTCTATCAAACTTTTTTAAAGTTGCTCACATGTTTAATAATGCTTCATGTAACCTACGAAATAAATATCCAATGAAAGATTTCGGGGTGAGGCAAAGACTTACTGTCCCAGAACTTGAATATATTACCGAATGGCTTTTTATGTATGATAGTTAGCAGTTTTGTTAATAATTCGATTAGCCTGTTAACCATCAGCGATTAGACATTGTTAATAAGTAATCTATCCAAAAAATTTTAAACTTTTTGATTAATTTCTATTGGTATCAATATATACTGAGAATATCTAAAAATATAACATTTTCATAGCATTTTTAATTAAAAACATTTTATTCCTTTTCGATCATACGTAAGAAACGAAAAAAAGATTTTTTTCAAATAAATTATTTTACCCTTAATCTTGCTGTCGTTTCCCTCTAGACATTAGTACAATAATAACTTATATATGCTAATTTTAATTACCTTAGAATTATACATCCATAATATATTTTGCTCATATAAAGAAAGCAATCAAAATTAAAAAAATAAACTAATACATTTATATCCATAATCATAATCTTTTGAAAAATTGGCTCAAATTCCATATAGTTTATGCATTTTATTAAAAATTAGAGCCTTGAGTCCCCCCTCCCAATAAGTTTGAAAAGTTTACGCCTCTGTTTATATTAATTAAAATTCATATATAATGATACCTTTAAATTGTTATTTACATCGGGAAATATATTTTCCCCCAAAAGTAAAAATTAGAAATCTCTTTTAACTATACAAATAAAATTTAGTTAAAATACACATCGTACAAAATCTACATAAAATAAATAAAAGTTATTTACTTACTTTTTGTAGCTGTTAAATGCTGGGTAAAAATGTCTATTAAAATCGAAGAGGTCTAAGGAATAATACTGGTACGTCTTGTTTATGAAAAAAAAAATTGTACTGATAGCATTTCAAGTAAACCATTCCAAAAGGATCCAATTGAAACATTTTCCGCCCCTATAACACCTCCCAAACCTCAAGGCTATATACAGTAGACACTCGTTTTTACGAACCTCTAATTTACGAACACTCACGATTTTACGAACTAGTGTCTGGTCCCAAACATGGTCCGATAGGCATAATGATATTTTTAATTCCCATTTACGAACTAAAATTCTGAAAAATCTCTTTTTTGCGAACTCATTTTCATACTTCGCTAGCGTTTACCTGACATCAGACAAAGTTTAAAAGCTCATATCTTTAGGGAGTAACAATGCAACACATACAAACATTTCAAGGCCATTCTGAGAAAAATTACAGGGGCCGACAGCAGGTGGGTAGCAGGCCTGTGATTGGAGAGCGGCAGTTTGAAGTCAATCTTTACTCCTCCATTACGTTCAATAAGCATGTGTCAATGTCGAGCGGAGAAAGGGGGTGCTTTGTTATAAGATTATGTTTTGTAGCTGGTTAGTTTCATCTGGACCCTCAATGTCTGAAGTTTCGTGTGAGTTCAGAGGGAGTTTGAGGCAGTTTTAGTTGAGGAAATTTAGTCATGTAGCAGTTGAAGAAACGCACTCGTTTATCTGCTGAGGCAAAGAAGAAAATTTTAAAAGAAGTAGAAGAGAATATTTTAAGCAAAACCGAAATCTCTAAAAAATATGGAATTCCAAAGAATAGCCTATAGATAATTTTAAGAGCAAGAGAAAAAATCATTGGATATGTAAACAAGATCAGCAAGAGTGCCCCTCTCGAAAATATTTTAGAGCAGCAAAATATCCCAAACTGGAAAAAGCTTTGCTTGCTTGAATGAGGAAAATTATAGGCACCGTTTAATGAAATATGCTTAAGGAACAATTGAACTTTTTTTATTGGTCAACATCAAAAGACTTCAAGGCATCGGACGGTTGGCTGCAAAAATTTAAATCCAGACACAGGTTGAGCATCACGAAACTGAATGGTTATCAAGAGTAGGCCTCTTTTGAGGAGGACAATAGTGAAATGCTTTCAAACATCGATAAAATGAAAACATGTATTTTCCAAAATGCTGTTTTAAAACAGAAAATATAGCGAATATTCTGATGCTTGATATTTCATCAATAAAGGTATACTTATTATTTTTTATTTAACTATTTTATTTTACAATTGTTTCTTATATAGAATAACTATATATAACTTTATTTCTTAATATAATCTGTAAATAATGCTTTATTTATAAAGAGAAAACTGTTTAATAAAAATTAGCATGCAATTTATTTACTTCTTATGATATTCTATTTTACGAACTTTCGATTTTACGAACAATTTGGTTGTTCCCTTCGAGTTCGTAAAAACGAGCGTCTACTGTATTTCTATCCTAATCCCTTCAAATACATGACAGGAGTTTTCCCGACTAGAAAAGAAGAGCTGGTGTCCACTTAAGAGATCATGGAGATAAGGGTGCAATAAAACGATTTTGAACAGTAGGCAATTCGAGGTGTATTGTCAACTGGTCGAACACAGAAACTTTCGGAAAGGAAATTACGTCGTAAAATTGAAGAGTATGTGTGTAATTCGTTATCAGCAAGTCAGGGGATACTTGACAGTTCCTCTTCACTAATGAGGCAGTTCTCAGTTCTGAACAAAAGGATTTTTGTGGATGGGAAATAGGTAGCCGGGGGAGGGGTGGGAAAGCTTTTCTCCCTCGCTGCGAAACAGAAAAGGATATCTGTCTCTGTCCAGCGTCATTAATTCCTATGCTACAACTTCAAGTTTATGTTTTTACTATGGAAAATGGATTAAACAAAAAAAAAAGTATGGTGGGGCAATTCTGTATGACTGGTGGGGCATTTCTACACACTGGTAGGGAAAAATCCCCACCAACTCTATGTTAAAATATGTCCTGCTCTAATGAGACTGGCTGGAATTGAAACTTGCATTATCGAACATTTTCCTTCTTCCTATGAGGAAACATTTGCTCTGCGCATGCTCGATACGGCATCGGGCGTGTGGATTCCCTTCCACAAACATTACTTATTTTTTTCTCTTTTGTTTAATCATGTTTCTGTTTTATTTCTTTTATTAATCGAAAAAATGTATTCCCAGTTTCTAAATTTAGCTCACCCCGTCTAGGTTAACTTTCATTAACGAATTTTTCTAATTTCAAATTTTTTTAATGTTATCTCCCTGTTTCACTTTCATTTAAAATATAATATTTAAATTTTCCCCTCTTTCATTCGCTTCATCTGTTCACCGCCCGCTTGGCAAAATGCCAGATGTGGTTTATCGCCAACGTTGGCTCGCTTTTACTCTTGTTCTGGCAGTTAGTTAAAAATAATTTAAAAACAGAATCCAAAATACTCATTATACATTATTGTTGTATACATTTTATTGTAAGCGGGGGGTGCGATGAAAATTATGATTGAAAACTGGGCCGCGAATACTGAAAGGTTGAGAAACGCTGGATTAGGCAATATTACAGTCACTATAGTAATATTAAACAGTTCTCTCAAAAGTATTGATTTGTTTTTCATGTTCCAAAGCAGTATCCGTTTAGGAGTCTAATTTAAGTTTAATCTCACAAGTTGGACAATTTCTAATATTTTATCGCTATTATATGCTAATAATATTAATTTTCTTCGCCTCCCCTGAGACGAATTCACAGAGTGTAATAAAACAAGATTTATCATCGAAATATAGAAAATATTTCAACACAATCATCTGATACACGTTTCATTTTGGTTTTAAAAGGAAAACAAAGCACCATAACTTTCAGAAATACTAAACAAAACAGGGCTCAAAAACTAAAATCCAATTTTCAGGATTTTTCCGATCTCTAAAATCGTGACCTATTTCCTTTTGCTTATTTCATCTTTATTTTCAGTCAAACGATGAATATTTTGTAATGACGGAAACAAGAGCTAAGGCGCTGTGGTGCCTAATGTCTGTTAGCTGTCTGATTGCTTGCAAAAGATAATACGAGAAAATAAAATTGATTGCAAATGTAATATAAGTAACAGAAAGAATTAAGGAGGGGGGTGAGAGTACGGAATTTTTCTTTGGTTCGTCAATTCAGGGAAAAAAATTTACTCTATATATTTTTTTAAGTGCAAATTTATAAAGTAAGGGGACAACATCCAAAAAAAGTGGGGGAGGGGACAACCGCCCCACTAATCGCCGCCACTGGTCTTAGCTCGAAAAGCCATACAATACGTTTTTTTCCATATTTTTTAGTTTTCCATATTTTCAAACTAAACCTAAAATGACGTCATCGTGTTTCTGCCTCAATACCCCCCCCCCCTTCTGGGGTATTCTTCCTCCCCCACTCCCCCAAAAAATAGCTCTATTCTTATGATTTTTATAGTAATTCGGCTTTTAATTATTTTTTACTTGACTTTCAATGGGAGGGGCTTGAACCTCCCCCCGCTTTACATACGTGCCTGTATTATACGTGTTATTGCGATGAGGAGACAGTTTGTGCTTTGTTGCAATTTTTTTTATATTTTATTTATGGCACATATTTACAAATGTAAAAGTTAATTTCAGCGTAGTCGCACCCACACAACCAGAGACATCCTTTGGATATCCCAATTGCATTCTGAAAATCCCATTACTGTCCGGGTCCTACAGCGGGATCTTATGACTTCCACAGGACGTTCGATATAAGATGGTTATCTTCCAGAAGTAAGACATTTTATGTTGTCTTAAGGATATCTTAATATTCTAAAACGTTACTTTTGTTGCAATTCACGAATATTTTTTAAACAAACTGTCAGTTACCAAAATATTTCATTCTTTTCCCTCCAAAAAACGTAATGCTTAATAAATGATTGGAAAAAAAAATATTTTTCAATTGTAAAACCAATAAATTTGAAATTTGGTTACAATTTTTTAATAAAAAAAAGCTTTTAATAAAAATTTTTGAAACATAAAGTTTTCCCATTCATGCGATGAATTTTGGTCCGCATACTATATTTCAAACAAATAGTGAAGCAGGTGCATCATCGTTTTACAGATTTTTGTCAAAGAAGCCTCTGTGGCATTGTCTAAAGGGTCATTCCCATGAAAACACCCATTTCAGAATTAATTTGCTGCTCCATAGTCAAAGATTTTTTTTTAAATTTATACCACTGTTAAGTATCACAATCAAACCACCAAATCTCGAATATTTTAAAATTTTATTGAAAAGGAGCCGAGTTATAGACATTTGAAAATCAGCCATTTTTCTCAAAAGGCGGCCATCTTGGATTTACTACAATGTCTAAAAATGCTTGTAATATGAGAACCAGAGGATCAAATTCAACAAAATTGGAACCAAATTAAAGAAAATTAAGCAAAGAACACATATTTAATATTTAAACTATTTCAGTTATTCATTTTAATAGTTTTTATTATATTCAAAGTTAAAAAATTGCTTTAAAAATTCGTCAGGTTTGAGGGGCCATAAAAAAAATGGCTCGCTTTTTATTTTGCTATAATTTGGCAGATATATTATTTGATATGTCTTTATTTAATACAAAAAAAATCTCGAGGGTATTATTCTTGATTGCAAAAAAAATTGATATAAAGAAAGTTTCCTATTTTATTCCCAAATAGGGCTATTTGCAACAAAATCTGGCTATTTATTGCTAAACCTGGCTTTTTTCTATACTTTTCAAAGTTGGGAACTATGAGATATAGTATGCTATGCATAACATATAATGAAATTCTACATTTAATAGGAAAAAATCTAGAGGGTATTACGTTTCATAGCAAAAACAAGTCATGCCAAACATATGACCCTAATTCTGAAAAATGTTTGCAAATACCAATTACATTAAAATGTTTATACAAGTATAAATTAAATAAAGCTAAAAAATAATATTCAATCATACTTTTTATAGTCTTCAAAAGCCAATATATTCAATCTACAAGATTTGAATAACATTTTAATTGATTTATTCTCTATTTTTGTGATCTGATATGGTTTCCCTGTATAGTTGTCGTTGGAAGAGTCACAGGTTTGATTATGTGTTCATATTGAATCCAACATACATCTGTGGGATTTGGCCACATGTATGAACTTGGGTCATGAGGATGCATGAACATAATTTTATAGTCATCGGTATTCTTCTAAAAAACCCCAAAATGTTCCCAATCCACAGTTATTTCTGTAAAACAAAGGTAATTATTCTTTTTTTAATGTAATGGTTTTATATTTTCTTCAAATGCCATAGTAGCTATGAAAGTTGACGATGAACCTGATATTCTGGAAATCTTTAATTGTGATGGATTTATTGGTACAAAACAGTGATTTGTTCTAGTTCCTGGAATTGTGTCGGCTAAAGCATATCTTTTTTCTAATTTCTGACTGGCAATTTCAATCTCACAATATTGTTGTATCATGTATAAGATGGTCACTGATTATCGACATAGAAATAGTTTTTATAGTTCCAATACTATCTTTTGCATAGACAAGAAAGGGGTGGAATGTTGCTTGTTCTTTTTCCCAATGGACACTTTGAATAGCATCTTGCCCAACACACGCATAATTTTCGGAAAAATCTGCAACAATATTAGCTTTATCTGCCAATAACTCGGCATTAGATTTTTTAAAGTAGTTACTCTGAGCTTTTGTAAAAAATTTATGTGCACACAAAGAAATCAATTTCGCGATTAATGTATCAACTGGTGTAATAATTATTTTCAACTCGGCAGATCAGTTTTATCCCACTGTTTTTAAGTTATTTCAAAACTGGTCTCTAAATAATCATAAAGCATTAACTCTTCCTTCAAAATGTTTGGAGATGTACACTTCACACCTATGTACCATACACTTTTCTGACTCTGTAGAACATACTAGTTTCTTCAATAACGATATATAGTCATTGACATGGTGTAGCGGCGGCTTATATTAAAGTGTAGGTGTTGGTTTTCTTGAATGACAAATCAGTCGATTAGGTTATTAACAAAGATATTTACTGGATGGATGACTATATTTACAAATTGTATTACTTAAATAAACTCAGCTTGGTGAGCTTGAACATTGAGGTAGCTTATTGATTGCCAGCCTAACGGAACATCTTAAAAACAAAACAATCAATTTTGCGGGTTGCCAGAAAATCACGTCATTTGGCGCCGTATCCCAAAGATGGCTATTTCGCCACAGCGCCAAATGAACAAAGTGATGTGATTGGCCCGAACATACTCCCGGCCATAAAACCCTTAAGGGGTTTTAGCAAAGGCAAGAAGTACACTTATAAATCTTATACATATTGAAATTAAACATTAGTACATGAAAAGGGCAGTTTACAAATCTTGGTGATAGGACGGACAAACTGGCTATCTTTGGTTCGCAGGGTAACTACTCGTACAAGTCCATCTTTGCCTTTATGAGTCTCAACAATGCGTCCTAAAGACCACTTGGTTGGTGGAAGAGTAAAGTCCTTTAGAAGCACTAGCTCTCCTGGTTCAACGTTGGGTTGTTGTGACATCCACTTTGGTCTAGTTTGAAGACGATTCAGGTACTCTTTTCGCCATCTAACCCAGAAGTGTTGGTGTAGCTGTTGTAACCTTTGCCAACGATCTAAACGATTTTCTGAAATTTCCAGCAGACTCGGTTCAGGTGGTAACTTTATAACTTCTCCAACAAGGAAATGGCTTGGAGTAAGCGGAGTCATGTCATCGGGATCTGAGGTCAATGGGCAGAGCGGTCTAGAATTCAAAGTGGCTTCGATTTGAGCTAGAATGGTAGACATTTCTTCGAAGGTTAGTCTAGCATTTCCTAATATTCGTTTTAGATGGAACTTCGTGGCTTTTACTGCTGCTTCCCACAGTCCACCGTGATGAGGGGAAAAGGGTGGAATGAAATGCCACGTGACGAGATCATTGGCTAATGTAGCCGAGGTATCATTTTCAATTTGCTTGATACATTTGTTGAAATCCTCAGTTAAAACTCTTGACGCGCCCTTGAAGTTAGATCCTTGATCACTGTACACGTCTGAACATAGACCTCTTCTTGAAGTAAATCGACGAAATGCAGCTAAGAAAGCATCTGTAGATAGATCTGAAACTACTTCGAGATGAACGGCCTTTATCGCAAGGCAAATGAATACAGCAACATATCCCTTATAGGACGGTGCTTTGCGTGTCTTGTTACTCTTCAGCTCGATTGGTCCGAAATAGTCCACACCAGTGTGGGTGAATGGTCGAGAAGTATTTACACGAGGATGGGGAAGAATACCCATTTGTTGTTCGGAGGCTGTGGCTTTGTGTCTCCAACATTTGATGCACTCGTGAATGATTCTTCTCACAGTATTTCTGCAGCTCAAAATCCAATAATTTCTTCTAATGATACTCATCACTAACTGCGTACCTCCATGCAATGTATCTGCGTGAGCTTTTCTTATTATGAGCTTGCTTAGTGAATTAGATGAAGGTAAGATGATAGGATGCTTCTCTTGAAAAGGTAAGTTTGAGTTCTGTAACCGTCCACCAAGTCGTAGAATGCCTTCTTTGTCTAAGAATGGGGCTAAGGTTAACAGCTTACTTTTAGAAGGTAATGGTGTTTTGTTCTGCAGTGCAATAATTTCTTTAGGAAATTCATAGCTTTGATCAAGTTTGACGAGGGAAACTAAAGCTTTGTTTATTTCAGTCGACGTCAAATGACCGGTTTTTCTTTCATTCATTGAACATTTGCAATTTTCAATAAATCTAAGGCAGAGTCCTGTCACTCTTGTCAACTTAGTTAAAGAGGAAAATTTTTCAACCAATTCACATTTTGGTATGACTTGGACAAAATGAGTTGACTTTGTCTCGAGTTCAGAATTGTCCACTTTAAGGATTTGTGGCCAAAATTCAGGTTGCAGCGATAACCAATCAGGACCCTTAAACCAGAATTCATTGTGCAGTAGATCTTGAGGTTTTAGTAATCCTCGGCTTGGTATGTCTGCGGGATTAGAGGAAGATGGTACATACCTCCACTGAGCATTTGGTGCCTTCTCGTGGATATCTCCAACTCTGTTGGCTACGAACGTCTTCCATTGGCTTGGCTGTCCTCTCAGCCAGGCTAAGACGATAGATGAATCTGTCCAGGCATAGATGTTTGTAGGCTTGATCTTGATGTCAGAAAGAATAGAAGATATTAGTTTTGCTGCAAGTGAAGCTCCGCACAGTTCTAAGCGAGGTAGTGTCACAGGTTTGAGTGGTGCAACACGAGTCTTAGATGAAAGCAGCTGGGTGAAACAACCTTCATTGGTTTCTATTCTAACATATGCAGCAGCCGCATAAGCTTTGGTAGATGCGTCGCTGAAGACATGTAGCTCTACTTTAGGATCTTGGTCGGGATCGTAACATATCCATCGAGGAATTCTTATCTTCTCAATTTCTGGAAGGTATTTCGCAAAATTTGTCCAACGCGTGCAAATGTCTTCAGGAATTTCGTCGTCCCAATTTACACTTGCTAACCAGAGTTCTTGAATCATTATCTTTCCAGTAATGATTAGTGGGGAAATCCATCCTAGAGGATCGTACAGCTTGCTGACGTCTGATAAAATGGATCGTTTCGTGGGACAATCAGTTACTGGATCGAACTTAACTTGATAACTAAACGAGTCACTTTGAGGATGCCAAAATAGACCTAACGCTTTTACCATCGGATCTAAGTCTATATTTCGAACTTCTTGAATTTCTTTGAATTCTTGAGGAATATTTTCTAACACATCTTTACTATTGCTGACCCATTTTCGAAGAGAAAATCCACCTTCTGATAACAACTTTACAATTTGATCTTGCTTCTGAATTGCTTCCATGATGTCTTTACCTCCTGAGAGAAGATTATCCACATAGAATTGATTAGATAACATTTCAGCTCCTAAGGGATAGGTAGATCGTCCATCTTCGGCAAGTTGCTTTAATGTACGTATTGCAAGAAAGGCAGATGATTCCATTCCAAATGTTACTGTGAGTAGCTTGTAGTCTTCGATAGGATCAAACTTAGAACTTCTCCAAATTATTCTTTGATAATCTGTTTGTTCTTCATCAATGAGTACTTGTCTGTACATTTTCTCGATGTCGGCGGAATAAGCGATTTTTAGTAGACGCCAGCGATGTAGCAAAGCAGAAAGATTTTCCTGAATATTTGGTCCCTTTAGTAACTTATCATTTAGTGAGGTACCGGAAGTGGTCTTCTGACTTGCATTAAATACCACTCGAAGCCTCGTAGTGGTGCTGTCCTCCTTTATCACGGCGTGATGAGGAAGATAATATCCCATGTAGTCTTGGTCTTCAACCTGGACATCATCAATCGGATCCACTCGGGACATATGGTTCAGTTCCAAATATTCCTTAATGCATCTTGAATATTGCGAATGAAGAGCAGGATCTCTTTCAAGCTTTCTTTCCAAACGAAGGAACTGAGATATCGCAGTTTTCTTTGATTCGCCTAATTTTGGAAAGTTGTCCTTGAACGGCAACTTAACTTTGTAACGTCCGTTTTCCTTCTTACAATTGTTACGAAATATCTCTGCACACATCTCATCATCAGATGTGTACGCTTTGGTTGATTGAACTTCTTCGAGCTCCCAAAATTTTTGCATATCACTGTGCAGATCTGTCAAACTATGCAGACAAACTAAATTTGTAGTCTGTAATGCTGTAGATGCTTCATGAGACTCGCATCCCACAGGTCCGGACAGAATCCAACCAAACCTAGTGTTCTGGGCCATTGGACAGTTCTTCGTACCTCTTAAACATCCATCTAACAAGATTGAAGGATATAGGTCTGCACCAAGAATAAGATCAATTTTCTTATTCCCAGAATAGTTTGGATCAGCTAATGTTAAACCTCTTATGTGCTCCCAACTTGGTTTCTGGATGGTAAGCTTTGGAGCATATCTTGTGAGATTTTTCATCACTAATGCGGACACTTCATTAGCAACGATTTCAGAGTGAATATTCTTAAGAGTAATGCTAGTGGCTTTGTAGCATGGTTTTACGTTTTGATTTCCTATTCCAACTATCTGAGAATGTATAGGTTGTTTCTTTAATCTTAAACTTTGAGCTAAGAACTCGGAAATAAATGTTATTTGCGATCCTTGATCCAAGAGTGCTCTCGCTACTATTTCATTTCCAAATGTGTCTGATATCTTAACGATTGCTGTACTTAACAGAACTGTGTTGACTATGGGCTGCTTGCTTTGAGCAACATGTGAAGTAAATTCAACACTTTCTTGGGGAACGTTGGAAGAATTACTTTCAGGAGAAGATTCAGTAGAATTAGTACTTTTAACTATTGCTTCGTGCAA
This sequence comes from Troglohyphantes excavatus, assembly GCA_963932185.1. Lineage (NCBI taxonomy): Eukaryota > Metazoa > Arthropoda > Arachnida > Araneae > Linyphiidae > Troglohyphantes > Troglohyphantes excavatus. The sequence goes on along the minus strand of OZ010676.1, from coordinate 2,568,705 downwards.
CAAAGAATGATGTCTTCTTTTACAGATACGACAAGAATTTTTACTCGAACATTGTCTTACTGGATGTGAAGCTGACATACAGTTAAAGCAAAGGCTTTTACTTTTAACTACTTGCAGGCGTTCAGCATCTGTCTTGCTGAGAAACACCTGGCACCTGGAAAGACAGTGATCACCATTACAGAGACTGCAAGCAGTTTTCGCAACGTGACAGCTTGACTTAACGTATGTCGACTTTGATGCAATCCCTGGTTTGCCAGTAACTCGTGTATTCTCACTTAAAGCTTCCAATGTTCGAAATCTACCTTCTAAGAATGATAGTAAATCTTGAAGTGTGGGAATGTCTGTTTTGGAATGAAGACCTTGTTCCCACAACTGTAGCGTATCTGCTGATAATTTTTGAGCTATTATAAATACTAAGATTGGATCCCATGAATTTATGTTGATACCTAAATTTTTAATAGCAGCCAAACATTCTTGAGTTGTATCTAATAACGACTTCACCGATTGAGAATTATCATTAGTTTTCTGTTGAAAAAGAAATCTTTTTAAAGTAACATTAATTAACATTCTTTTGTTCTCATAACGATTATTTAATATCTCCCAAGCGCTCTCATAATTCGAAGACGTAACTGCAAAATGCTTAATCAGCTTTTCAGCCTCTCCTGATACTTGTGACTTTAAATAGAATAGCTTTTGTACTTCTGAAAGCGATTTATTATCATGGACCATGGCAATAAATAGATCGCGAAATGATGACCAATCTTCATATGATCCATTAAATATTGGAATTTGTACTGGCGGTAACCTTAACTCATTAGAATAATCCTTTGGAAGAACAGCGGTTTGTTTACTAACATCAGTGTTCGGATTGTTTGGCGGGAAACTTTGTTCCATTTCACTTTCGATTTCCGAATAGTTATTCAAGAAGAATTCTTCTACCTGGTCACTGATATCTTCTTTTAAATAAGAATTGTCTTTCGATATTCCGTTTGTTAAAATTTGTTTGTGATTACTTCGAAATTCTTCGTAGAAATTCTGAAAGTTCTTTAAACGAATTCGAAAGTAATTCAAAGTTTTGCGTTCTTTGGAATCTTTCTTATAGTTTCTTACTAACTTAATCATACTTTCATGAATGTCATTTTGAAGACTTATCATAGATTCCATATCTTAAGATTACTTTGAATCTAGTAAATACTAAACGAAAGTTCCAAAATCAACTGACCTGTGCTGCGACTCGGACGGACCAGCTTGTAGCGGCGGCTTATATTAAAGTGTAGGTGTTGGTTTTCTTGAATGACAAATCAGTCGATTAGGTTATTAACAAAGATATTTATTGGATGGATGACTATATTTACAAATTGTATTACTTAAATAAACTCAGCTTGGTGAGCTTGAACATTGAGGTAGCTTATTGATTGCCAGCCTAACGGAACATCTTAAAAAACAAAACAATCAATTTTGCGGGTTGCCAGAAAATCACGTCATTTGGCGCCGTATCCCAAAGATGGCTATTTCGCCACAGCGCCAAATGAACAAAGTGATGTGATTGGCCCGAACACATGGAACATAAGTTTGATATTTTGATAATAAATGCAATATTTAAAATGTATAGTTTAGCATAAAAAAAAGTTCGTTTTAAAAAAAGTGAAAATGCATTCCACGATAAAATTGCAAATATGATCTTGGAAGATAGCCTTGCCCCACAGAGAGGCTATAGCCCCCCTAGATCCCCCGCTGCCTTCTACTCGATTCGAGAGTAAAAAAAATAAGAAATCGCAGTTTTATTTAAATTGACAGCTGGTCTTTGGATAGCTTTTTTTGGATAGCTTTTACTTCCAGAATTATGTCACTTATATATATATTTTTTAGGTTGGGTAAGAAAATTCGTAGCAAGATGTCCACCTAAAACTTTTGAATAATTTTTTGAAAATCCCAGTATTTGCGTCAGCAGAAAAAAAAGAAAGATTTTCCCATTTAACCATACTAGCTAAAGAAAAGTGTAGTTAGTTCTCGATGATTGTATTAAAGTATTTTCTGGAGTAATTTTAATATTTATGCGAATATTCGTAGTTAAACTTGAAATGTATTCATTTATTGTTAATAACCATAAAAATATTAGTGTCCACTCTAATAATGTTTTTTTTTGTTTACTAATTTTTTTGTGTGTTTTATATTTTCAGATTTCCTTTGGATTAGAAAAACACATCATGCAATCACGATTTTTAAAAGATATTGAAGAATATTTAATTTATTGTTTCATATCAATGTAAATTATAGTGTTTGTATAAAAAAAAATTGTAATAAATGAGAAAAAACATATTTTTATTGCTTACAAGTTATTTTATTTCAATTAACTTTAAAAATAATTTCTTTATTTGATTAATATATTTAAGCTTTAAGAACTTTACAATTAAAAATGGAAAATAATTCTAATTTTTCATTATTAATAACTTAAAATTTGTATGCTTTATACAAAATATAAGGCAGCAAAAGTATTTTTGCCTTCTAAAATGAGTAAAAATCAATTTTGCAATAAGGAAAAAGGACTCATTTTAGAAGGCAATTTTAATTCCTCTGTCATTTTAAATGGTTAAGCAAAAATCAGCTGACCATCCAGGGATGCCCCCCCCCCCCCCCCAAGTCCAATGGCGCAAATCCCTCCAAAACCTTTTCACCCCCATTTCCCCTTCAAATTCAGTTACCGTATATACTCGCGTATAAGCCGATCCGCGTATAAGCCGACCCCCTAATTTTAGGCCGATTTTTTGTCCAAAATCGGAAACTCGCGTATAAGCCGAGTTGTATTCTCGGACATGAAAAATTCCGATTAAAATCGGCAAATCCTCGACAAAAGAGTGAAAATTTAATTAGAAAAATAGATATTTAAGCCTAGAAATTAAAAGTTTAAAGAAAGTGGCTGGAAAAACGGCCTTCTTCGAAGTTCGTGACGATTCATTGGGGTTAAAAGTATGTACCACTCGCGATGTTCTGGTGTCTTTCAAACCTCCATCGGACTTCTTAAATTAAATATCCCTTATTATCAAATAAAATATTTTAAATCACAAACTTAAATACCAAAATGTGCAATTTCTAATCCTTAGCATCGTTTTGTAAAGATTTAAAAACTTAGAAAACGTCAACTATTTTCTGTCAACATCGTTGACTACTGTCGCTATTAAATACGGATGAGCATTTTTTTTATCCATCTTGGAAGAAAATACTATTACTTTATGGATGAATATATACTTCTTATTAAAATATTTAGTTTTTAATTATGAGATAAATTACTTGAAAGTAGAACTTAAATTCGCCGATTAGCAACCCCGATTTTACCGCTTTAAAGCCAATTCCATCCAAAATACTAATGAAACAACTATTAATATCTGTACATAATATTATCAAGGAATAAAATCTGCATTGGGGAAATTTATTTTGTTTAATTATTGCAATCGAGCAAGAAAGACATCGACTTTAAAGTGGTGTCATTCGCTACGCACGATGTCAACTTCTTATAGTCTTCCATCCGAAATTCTATTAAAGTATCGTTTACTAGCTCAAAATTCTACAAACCAATTATTTATGGGAGTAGTTAAATTTTGAGTTACGATTACGCCCGATGCGCAGAACGGTCTTCAGTCAGCACGTGACGCACATTCTCGATCTCGGAAATTTGTCGGCGCGTTTCAGAAGAATCCGCTAATTTCACTTCTCTCCTTTTCCCATTTTAGGCAAATTATATTAGACATTTTAATAACCCGCGTATAAGCCGACCCCCCTACTTTTTGATGAAAATTTTGACCTAAATTTCTCGGCTTATACGCGAGTATATACGGTAACATATAACTTGACTGGAGTCTCAAATTTCCAACTGAATCCACACAAATCTCTACATTTTGCATTTTCTAAATAAGTTGAGATAATCAAGAGATGCATTTGGATGAGATAAATAAATACAAAACAGCCTGTATTTGTACATTTTATATTTGAGTTAATGAACAATTTATATTTGTAACAGCAGTTTCATGTATAAACGATATTACGTACACTGCAAACAAAAGTAACTATAATATAGAAAAAATAGTTGTTTTTTGAAAGATTTTGAAAACTGTATGAATAAAACAAATATTTATTCTTGAACTTTTGTATAAGAATAATTTTTATATTTATAAAAAAAACTCTAAAATGAAGTGAGTGAAAGAATAGAACATTGATTCCTAAAAGGTGGTCCGCGGGGTCACATAGAAAAAATGGTTAAAAAACAATGATTTTTAAGTTTGAAAATATGAAGCTTACAACAAACCTTGAACGAGATTAAATCAAAAAGAAATTTTACTCAATCTCATACAGTTTGAAAATTAGTGTATTAAACTAACTTAAGTGACAATTATAATGTTTTCATGATTTAAAAGGAGTGTTAAATTTACAAGTAAGATACTAAAATTAATTAAACTTCTGATTGTTGTTATATCTTTTATATGTATCTATTGGATAAATTTGTGTTCATATCCTTAGTAAAAGCTGTGTAAAATTAAAAGAAAGTATATAATTAATTTCATTTTTTTTTTAATTCCTTCACTTTTATGTTCAAACAAAATTGAAACGTATACATGCAAAGAAACCTGGGGGACTTTAATGACCATATATGAAAAAAAAGAGTCCCTGGTCCTTTTTTAATATTAACTAGAGGTTTGTGGCTTAATGATAATTGGGTTTGGTTTGGTTAATTAACGTCGCACTACAGCTGCATAGTGGGCTATTGGCGACGGTTCGGGGTCAATCTCGAAGGAAAGACCCGGGAACATATTCACACACGCATTCATACATGCACCTCGTTATTTTAGAACCATGGTCAGATGACGAGGAAACACCTGAACTGGCATCCAACGTCTTCAATAGACGTCGGGACTTTGGACCCCGATCAGATTTATCGTGCACCAGTCCCGTATACACGCCAGTATAATTTGTTGGATATTCTGGACGACTTTCTAGCATTTTTGTAGTGAAACTGGCAACCCTCCGATCGCAAGATCACTACTTTGTTACTTTTCTATGTCAAGTCCATTTTCCGGATTCGAACCACCAATCCTCTGATTAGTAGCTGAACGCCTTTACCAACTGAGCAACTGGGGTAATGATAATTGGGAACATAATACATATGTTACCGTGACAGTGCGAAAATGCATGCATCTGCAGACTCACTAGTGACTCCGCAGATACACTGGGCAAATACGTGACAGTGCGGAAAATTATTTGATTTCGCACATGCACTAGTGTATCTGCAGATTTACTAGGGCATCTGCAGATGCACTGTTAGGCACTCGTGAAAGTGCAAATTAAGATCGTCTCGAACGCAATTCTCATTAAGTTTATACTTTTTTAAAAAAAATCAAGAAATTACGTGCATTGAAGAAGTGCAACCGACCGCTGAAAATAGTATCATGAAAAATTAAAGTTTTTTTTTTTTATAAAAACTGGCATGTGATGTTTGGTTGTGTCAATTATCGCCAAAAAATACCAATGTCGCCAAGCAATACTAAAACCTGATTGGTTAGCGGCAATAGAACGTTGTTTGGATTGCAATGTTTACATTTTTGCAAAGAAGTATTCCCGTGTTTAATTTGAATTTAAAAACCTAATTTTTTTTTCGCATGTTCAAGAATAGTGATTTACATGATATATTCAACTTGCTGAAATATATCTTAGATGATAAGATGGTACTGCTACTATAGCTTTTACAAACTCAACAATTAACTAAATTGTTATTACGTCTTGTCTTGGTAAAACATTTGCTATCAGCAGCACCACTCATCACAAATAATTATTATGAATTTCAGAAAATAATGCTTCGGTCCACACTCCACTCTGGTTCAACAAAATTATGGTTTTAAGTAACCAATGTCCAAGTTCTTGATTGTCTTCAATGCAGTCCCAAACAAATAGAAAACTTATGGGGCATAAAATTTATAAAAATAGCAAGTATACAGTAATAGAAATAAACCGAAAGGGCCATAGAAAAGCTTGGTAAAACCTGCCACATTTTTTAAAAAATGTGTCGAACTTGAATATATTCAAACAGATAAAAGTAATAAAAGAATATGGCCAGCCGGCCTTTAAATTTTGTCCACTGGTTACAAAAAGAGTAACAAATATTTTGATTCTATGAACAAAACTATTTTCTGTTAATAAAATATCGAAAATTTGCCTAAATTTTTACTCGTGTAGTTTTTTATATTTTAACAATTTTTCAACTGGCCCTCCTCTAGTCCAAGACTGTATATCAATAAATAGAAATAAATTTAAATTAAGAATTTTCAACAGAAAATAAGACTAACTCATTGATTTGAAAATATTTATATTTTAGATTCAAATTTTGAACAAAAAAAGAATCTCAAGTTTAACAAGAAAACTTGATTTCTTTTTGTCAAAATATTTTTTCTATATCTTTTGTCCATTATTTCTTTCTTTAAAGCATTACTTTTCATAAACAAATGAAATATTCTGCCTCATATAATGCAGTTCTTAAGGACTAGTGGGAACCCTGTACTGTTTAAATTCTTTAATCCTACTAAATCTGTAAAAAAAAAAAATTTGATTAATGAGTTCGAACAGGGAATTTCCTATCTTTAAGTTGACAAATCAACTTAAAGATTGGAAATTCCCATGCAACCTCTCCAATTATTTTTGTGATTGCTCTGATCCAAACGAGAAAATATTAATAAAACTACACATTGTATGAAATTAATTCTAAATAGGTTATTATACATATTATTGACTATTGAAAACACTATGAAAATTAGTTTAAATTCAGAAAGGTTCTGACCGACCCTCATTTTAGTAAGTTGTACTATGTTTCCCTAGTAATATTTTCTGGATCAACCTATGGCTACAAATATATATTTTTTATTATTAGTTTCAGTGCAACCAAATTTTTAAGTGTTTATTCTTCACCTACATGAGGAGAGAACTCAGTTAATATGTCATAAAATACAATTGCATTTGTGAAAAATGTCATTTTTATTGAAAACTACATAAAACAAGAATACTACTTTAAAAAAGTTATATAATGTAATGAAATTTAATAATTGGAACTAAATGTACTATCGCGGAGCACCGAACTTTCAACAAAATTAAGTTGCCAATTCTATGACTCGTTAATCCCGCCAAACGAGATGGTAACCCTCGATTATGCAGTCGTAGTGCAATGGAACGATGCTAAATATTATATTTACAATTGCTATAATTCAATGATTTATCATTGGAATGTTATTTTTTCGTAATTTCTGCTATTTTAGTAACAAATTATTGTAATAAGAGCAAACTATCGCCGTTTTAAAAATATAAACAAACTTTCGAATACGATATAAATTTTTATCGTTGTCAGTAAACTTTGTTAAGAGTAACACTTTTATTTAGATTTGTATTAAATAGCCCAATGTGCAGTTCTAGGTCATGTTTATTAACCAAACCAAACGGATGGTCGGCAAATTAGTGATTGACTTGTTGGTTGCTTTGCGATTGATTGGTCAACGCATCACTAAAGCTGCACTTTGGGCTATTGTAAACACTTCGCATATATCTTGAAGGAAGGACCCGGGAAAGCTATCTCGTATTTTTGAACCATGGTTAGATGACGGAAGTTGCTATTCTGAATGGAAAGTTAATGTTCGAGGTCTTCCTGGTTCGAGGCCTGGCGATGGACTGGACAAAGAAAAGTAAAAAGTAGTGATCTTGTGATCGGAGGGTTGCCACAAAATACTATAAAAGTCGTCCAGAACATCCGCAAAAATTAACGGCATGTATTTAGGACAGGTGCACGATAAATCTGATCGGGGTCCAAAGTCCCGACGTCTATTGAAGGCGCTGGGTGCTAGTTCAGGTGTTTCCTCGTCATCTATGACCTTGGTTCAAAAATACGAGGCATCGTTCCCAGGTCTTTCTTTCGAAATAGGCCCCGAACCGTCGCCAATAGCCCACTGTGCAGCTCTAGTGCGACGTTAATTAAGAAAAAAAAATATATCGCCAGACCAAGGTTCTAAATTACGAGACAGTATTCCCGGCTCTTTCTTTAGACTCCTAACATCGATTTACGGTCCCAGGCAATTGTAGTCTCCGGCCTTCGGCTACTCAGGATTACATACACGGCCCCCTTCGTGCAGTCGATCATGGTGCTTACAGGCAATCCTCCGAGCCGTCGTTTGGGGCATCACATTATCTTCGAGTCTATTTTGACAATCATGTATGAATGTGTGTGTGAATGTGTTCTCGGATCTTTCCTTCGAGATAGACCCCGAACCGTCGCCAATAGCACACTGTGCAGCTCTAGTGCGACGTTATTAACAAAACAAAACCTATTTTGACAATCCACATCACAATACTAATACATTTGTAGGTTTAAACTGCATTTATTTGATGGGTTATTCTGCTTTGAATTTGATTTAAACTGCATTGAATTGTAAGGGGTATGATGCCCCAAACGACTGCCCTTCGGGCAGTCGTTTGGGGCATCACACCTCAATATGAAGCATTTCCAATATAAAACTATTGTTATACATAGAATATAAAATGAAAAAAATTTATATATAAATGAAAATTTCAAACAGATGCATAACCGTATTTAGTTGAAACATTTCGTCAGTTACTAAAAAGAGGCAACTTCAGAACACACAGAAATTTTCAAAGAGCATCAGGAGTAAAAAAGCCATGAAATTTGTAGTAAAAAGAGCCATACAAAATTAAAAAAACAAAACGGGAGCTTAGTAACAAAGCTCGCAGACGATACGAAAAAAATTCGCAGACGATAAAATTATCAAAGTGGCACAAAAGTTTAGAGAGTGGGGTGAAACCACAGGTCCGTTATTTTAAAATTATTCCAAATTTTCTCGGGATAGACCCGGAACCATTTCCAATAGCCCATTGCACAGCCCTAATGTGACGCTAAGCGATTATCGTTATCTGACCATGATTCAAAAATACGAGGCATCGTTCGCGGGTTTTTCCTTCGAGATAGACCCCGAACCGTCGCCAATAGCCCACTGTGCAGCTCTAGTTCGACGTTATAAAACCAAACCAATAAACCATTCGTTACATAATAACATTGGATCGTCTTTAATAGCCCATTGTGTGGCTCAAATATTGCCTTAATTAAACCAAAACAAAGTTATACTTAAACAATTTATAAACGTCAATTACTTTTCAAATGTGTCCGTGCAATAGCCCATTGTACAGCGTTGTAATAGCCTCCTGTGCATTCCATCCAACCAATCGCGTTTATTCATCGAAGTTTTCATCAGGGCCACCAGCCCCGATTTTAAACCAAAGAAACCGGTATTATGCTCATCAAGCTGTCGCCATTGCCCATCGTTGGCCGTTAATACTCGCGACTTCTGTGCATTTCAATTATGTCCCTAAGGGAAAAAGGGACCAAACATATTAAAAAAAGGTACCTACAAAATTTAAATCCTTATTACATTTTAAGTCATCAATGTGCGATTCGGTAACTATCCAAAAACAAGCTGAATCAAACCTCAAATTACCGTACAATTTTCATTACCGTACTTAAAAATTATTAATTTTAAAGGATTAAATTATGAAATTTAATTACATTTTATCTTACATAAATCATAACTTTACCATTTTTTTTGTTAAATATATTTTAACGAAACAAATTGAAACTTTTAATTTCTAATAATGCAACCAAATCGTCAACATTTTCCCGACTTTCTGTAACCCTAAATATGCCCCTTTTTTCTAATTTATAATTTTTCAATTTAATCCAAACTGATTCAATGTATTGATTTTAGAATAAAAGTTACTTAAAAGAAACATGGATATTTTTTTAAATTGTTTAAATATATTAAGTGCAAAAGGTGACAAGAGGAAACACCCTTGAAAGTCCCTATCCCTTTTGAAGTTAGATGTATTTTTGCATTGAAAACGCTGAAAACAATGTGGACTTAACTTGAAGTTCCATTTTCCATATGGTTTACAGATGAAGTGAAACATTACTTATAAATGTAAATAATTATAACAATAACACTTCAGAATAAGAAAATGATGGCGAAAAAAAAAATAACCGCATAAAAACCGTTCGTACAACATTGTTGCGAAGAAATTATTAATGTACCTATTTTTGCAATTTATCGCAATTTTTGGCGTACTTAGCAATTGAAATAACAAATTTCCGCACTTTTACGATTCAGGATACGTGACTCTGCAGACTCACTAGTGACAGTGCGGAAAACTCTTATTTTAAACACGATTCCGCACTTTCACGTATCGAACCAGTGTATCTGCGGAGTCACTAGTGAGTCTGCAGATGCACGGCTTCCGCACTTTCACGGTAACATATATAAAAAAAGGCAGTCTTTACTGTACGTTAAGGTTTGGTATATGAATTCTTTGTACACAGTAAAAAATTTCTGAGTAAAATTACAGCACAATGTGCTGGTAAAATTAATGCCTACTCACTGTGCTTTATTTTTACAGTATGCTGTAAAATAATTTTGATGAACTTTTTAATCACACGTGCTGTATTTTTACAGTTTGCAGTAAACTACTTTTGCTGTAGTTTTTCATCACGTGTGCTGTAATTTCACAGTAGCTGTAAAATAGTTTTATGCTGTACTTTTTAATCGCACGTATTGTATTTTTACAGTTTGTTTTAAATTATTTTTCTGTAATGTTCCTTGCTTGTGCAGTGCTTTTACAGTAGCTGTAAAAAAAATCTTACATTTCTCTTAACCGGTTGCTGCATTTTTTTAATTACAAAGCATTTTCTTTTTTTATAGCACACTTTTTAGTGTACTATAAAAAAAAAAAGAAATGCACTGTAATTAAAAAAAAAATGCAGCAACCGGTCAAGAGAAATACAGCAATAGGCGAAAAAAGAAAGAAATGTTTTTGCAATTACTGTAAAAGTTTTCGGGGTCTTTACTTTATGTGAGTGGAATAAAAATTACAAGGCAGTACAATTCTGATCATATTCAGAGAACAGACAAACCATAATGGTTCGTTTATGAAAATATTTATTTAAAAAAGGCATTTAAACCGAGAAAAATATAAATTCAAATTGAATATGAGAATAATCGTTATGTATAATTATAAATGCAAAAACACGAACAAATAGTTTTAGGTAAATATTTATGGCATATAACACTCATACAAAACTTTTCAAGTTTGCTTTTTTGCTATTCTGATAGGAAGAAATAAAGAAATTGCCTTTACTTTAGAATGCGCAATAACATTTAATCATAAACTCTAATAATGTATCTCCATTAAAAAACTCTAGAATATTTGAAGAGTGTGCATGTGCAACAACAAATATGTCAAAAAATATAAAAAATCATATAAGCTTTTAATTTTATAAAAACAACATTTACCCGTTTTTACACATTTGTTTTAATATTTCTAAAAATATTATAATAAACTAATAATTATAACTTAATTATAAATAATTACAATTAATAACAATTAGTTTCGTTAAGTGCCTAATTTTGTTAGTACATGTGATACATAATTAACAATTTTTATGGCCGTGTTTAGCATTACATCAGCCGTAATCCGAGAAAAAATCCGGTCTATGCTGTGATTGGTTGCCTGTACAAGGGAGGGTGGGTAGAGGAGGTCGCTTAACTGCAACTGTTATTTATTGGCGGCAAAAATAAATGAATAAAAATAAGTATTGAAAATAGATATTTATTATATATAATAAAAGAAGAGTGTACTTAACGTTATACTTTTTGATATAGTTTAAAATTGTTATCTCAATTGTACAAAACTTTTAGAGCAATTGGCCAGTCATTAATTTTCTTAGAACACACAGTGCTTATATGAGTTATATTTCAAGCCACTTAAAAAAAACACATAATAAATATTTAATTATACATCTTTTATACAGAGGCAACGGTTGTTTTGAAAGTTAAACACAAGCTCTACGTTATTTACATTTTTTTTATCAAAACTATATATTGTGGCCTTGTAGCTGCAATAAAAACTCTAGTTGTTCAAATATAAGGTTGGAGGGTAAAGGTAAATTTAGTATCAAACTCTGTTAGGGATGTTAAATGTTTATATAAAATGTGTGATTTGGGTGCCCCTCAAAAATGTTAAGTGTAGGCCTGGGCTTCACGGGCCTATTCGGTAAGCAGGCCCTGCTTCCACTGGCCGAATTCAGTGAAATTTTTGCTAAATTAAAAAAAATATATTTTAAAAGTAGTAATAATTTTAGAAATCACATTAAATTCCCGAAAGAGATGAAGCAAGACAATTTTTTAAACGACTTACACCGCGACAATCAATAGTCAAAGCGAGCCAACGGAGACCCGTTATCAATTCGACTGTTATGTATTTTTTAATGTATGTTCACACAAGATTTCTGTTCTAATTCAGATATTTTGAAAAAATTCTGTTTTAATTTTACTTACAAGTTTAAAAAAATCGAATGATTTAATATTAATTTTAGACTTATTGCAACTTTTTGAAGTTGGTGAAAATTTACAAAAACCATACCTAAATTTTAACGCCAATTTTAAAACGTTGAAATAAGAATAAAATTAATATTAAATAATTCGATTTTTATGTAATTTTTTAAAAAAATAATTACACTTTTTAGCGAATTTTTTTTAAGTCGGTTTTTCTTTTTTAAAAAGATTATTTTGTACAACTCAAAGACTATTTATATTGACTCTATCCACACTCCAGTAGCTGTCTCCTTAACGATGTTGTCAGACCTTTAGCGGCCTTTTTTTTAAGTACTATACAAAATCTCTTGGGTAGAAACTTTCTGACCACCCTACTTATCAGCCTGGATGATGTCTGCCGCTGGACACATCTGGACACCAAGCAACAACATTTAGAGAACCGTTTCATTAGCGTGGGATTCATGTGGGATTAGTTAGTGTAAACTAAAACCTCATTTCCTTTGGTTATTAGAATGAGCATGAATGAGCTACATCATTTTTTTGTTAATTTTGAATTAATTATCGTCAATTATTGCATTGGCTAAATATCTTACCTTATGATGATTAAATAAGAGAATATTTATAAACTACCTTTGATTTAGTAATTAAGTGTTTAAAAAAATTTTACTAATTTTTTAAGTTATGATCCATTAGAAATCAAGAGTATTATTTTTTTAAAAAAATAGTTAATGGGACCCGAAACTGAAATAGACAGTCTTAGAAAAGTCTTGAAGAAGATAATATTTATTTTATTTCTGTGATACGGAGTTAAGAAACTTTGATTGATATTAAGAGGTTCAATCTCGCGTACTTCCAATCACCAGTGCGCTGTTATTCACATTGAGATATCATTCCATTCTTCTAGTGAATTCCATTAAAAAAATAATGGTGATATAAATTAGAAATTTTTTGGTACAGTACATTATTACAATTAAATTTTCAGATACAGCACGTGTTTTTGACGTTTCACATAAACAACACGGGAGCAGGTAAATTTGGCAAAGGTAAATTTGACGGAATCTTTCGAGGAGTCGTCCATATATTGCATACACACATATAAGGTAGAAATTTCCTGTTCTTCCTGGTTTTATGTTGCTTTTAGTGGATTGTGGAAGTATATTGATCGCACGGGACATGAGGGGGGGGGGAGTTTAAGAATAGCGTGTCAAGATGGAAGGAAAGCGGGGGGAGGGGGAATGGAGGGTGTGTGTATTTCGGCTATTTTGTTCGTGGTAATATTGGCCAGAAATTATTTAGTCGAGCCCAAAGTTATAATTCTTGTGTTATAAGATGTGTGTTTAAGAGAAAATTGAATAACTATTTGAATCTTTCATCAAAGTAATAATAAAAAATTGGATGCAGCAGTGTCGGGTCACGGACAGAAGAATTTTACATGAAACGTCATTTTATCGAATTATACACAGACAGAAGAAAGGATTGGTCGCCAACGTAAACCTCGTTAAAAGACTGATTAAAAGTAAATTGTTGCGTCTGATGCCACGGATTCCCCCGACACGCGTACTTGTTTTATTTTAAAATTTTACAAACACCGGCATAATTTCCTATCGAACAACACCGAATTTATATCAATTGTGGTGTTTTTCATTTATAGAGTCGGAATGTATCTCCTCTACAAGCGTAGCATAGTATTTCTATTCTGATACCCCACGTATGTGATTTTAAAGATGTTTCATTTTAGATTCTAGGCTTTTAGCTTAGCAAAAGAGTAAACTACTAGAAATATTTCAATCGTTTTTGTAACTATCTTATTATTTTAAAAATTATGTTTTGGTCAAGCCATAACCATTAACTTGAAAAGAAAATTTAGCAAAATATTATTTTTTATATGAATTGAGAACTGATATATTTATATTCCTAATTGATGGTAATTAATTCCAAATTAACAAACAATTGATGCAATTGATGCACCTCATTCATGCTTATTCTAATAACCAAAGGAAATGAGGTTTTAGTTTACACTAATTAATCCCACGGCTCTCAAAATGTTGTTGCTGGCGCCGTTAGGGACTAGCCGTGCCCATAGGGGGAATCCGTACAATGGGATCCGACATCTGGGTCTAGAACCAAATGGCTGAAGGGTGGTCAGCAGGTTTCGCCCCTCAAGATAATTTCGTACACCTCATTCATTCAAAAGAGGCCGCTAATGGGTCAGACAACATCGTTAAGGAGATGACACCTCGAGTGGAGAGAGTGTCATTATAAGTAGTCTTGAATGAAATAATCTTTTTTTTTTTAAAGGAAAACCGACTTTAAAAAAAATTTGCTAAAAAGTATAATTTTTTTTACATTTTTACGTATAAATTGAATTATTTAATATTAATTGTATACTTATTTCAACGTTTTGAAATCGGCGTTAAAATTTAGGTATGGTTTTGTAAATTGCCAACAACTTCAAAAAGTTGTAATAAGTATAAAATTTATATTAAATCATTCCATTTTTTTAAATTGTACGTAAAATTAAAAATTATTTTATACTTTTTAGCACATTTTTCTTAAAGTCGGTTTTTCTTTTTCTAAAAAGATTATTTCATTTTTCCCTTTTTAGTTTTTAATTTACAGGACGCTTCCGGCCTGCTATTTCGTCAAACAATCGAAGTTGTCGCTCACATTTTTCACGTCCCGGATCAGGTTTAATAAATGTCGTCGGGTAAACAAAACATTTTGTTCAAACAATGTATATTGTAAATCCATGCCAATGCCGGGTGAACAATCTTTATTCAACAATGAAAATATTTAGAAATCGGAGAAACTGTGTTATTAAAAAAAAAGTCTGGTTAATCGATATTTCCAGATATATAACAGCGCCAGATAGCCAGTCGACTTTTTTTTGTAATTTTTCCAAATGTGGATTTTTCTTTATCCAACAAAAAATAATTTTTTGAAAATCAAACAATTTTTTTTAACGGTCCGATTAATTGAAAATTCCGGATAGTTAAATGCCAGATAACCGAATTTTTTAAAAAGGAAAATGCCCATTTCAAAATATTTTAATTTGAACAGAAATCTTGGGTGAATATACATTAAAAATATACTTAATTGTCGCAATGATAACCTTTCTCCTTTGGCGCGTTTTAACTATTGATTGGCGTGCTTTAAGTCGGTTAAAAACGGTCTTGCTTTATCTCTTTCGGGATATTTGTGTGATTTCTAAAATTATTACTATTTTTAAAAGATATTTTTTTAATTTGGCGAAAATGTCACTGAATTCGGCCAGTTGAAGTCCGCAAATTTTCCTGAAAGAATTTGCTTTTATATGTATATAAAAGTCAAAAATTTTAAGTAGAGATACGATTTAATACTAAGGGTTTCACTTCGAAACCGAAATTTTAACATTTTAGTTATTTTTTAACTGAAGCTTTTTTTAAATATCTATTTGAAGTCGGTTACGTCGGTTTGTTTAAAAAACAATTTTTTCAATGTTATCGTGTTTTTATCATAGAGTAAGGATACAAATAGAGGAATAAAAATGCTGATTTCCGTGTGTCCATCATTGAAACCACGTGATAGGTGGAAATGCCAATTCATTTATGCGCCAATATTACTTGGCAGGCCTTGGCGACTTTCAGAACTAAACGAGATCGAAGTATTGTAATATGGTTTTGTGTTTAATTTTGTATTTAAATATAGTTTTTTTGAACGAGTGGCACAATTTAACGGAGTTTAACAGATATATTAAGGAGATTTTTCTTACTTTGTAATTTTGAAATAATTGCATTACGTTTTTATGTAAAAAATTTACCATAAGCGAAGTTCTTTCAATTGTTATTTTGTATATTTCAATAAGAAAATATGAACAATAAAACCTGAGAAATATAAAGAGTTTCGCTTCTTCGAGTATTGAATATAAATAAAATATTTTCGTTTCGTTAATGAAGAGGAAATATTTAGCGCATATTGTTTGAAAATAAGTAAATACGTACATATATGTTAAAAAGTTGAATACGGACAGAACTCCTTATCACCAAAAGAGAAGAAAGTGCGCCCAATTTGAAACTCCTGCAGATGTCTCAACGCCAAATGTGGCAGCGCTATAACCACGTGATGTGAGTTTTTCTTTTCAATGTTGACATCGCGACCTTATGAGAGTCTGGTATTGAAGGAGCTCTCTATTTAATATTACAACTCTCTGGTTTTTATACTTCTGTTTTACTGCACATCTAAGAGTCTTAGACTTTAATAATATAAATTGCATAGTGATTTTAACTATCACATAAGTAATGCATTTTGAGTAAAAACATTTCTACAATTTAAATTTTGTAAAAAAAAAATATTTTTTAAGGCAAGAATTAAGTTTTTCCAACACGACTAGTATATTCAATTTCCCTTCTTTCTATTTACAATTTTTATGCCAAACACTTTGCTTAACAATGTACAGTACAATGACTCTCCAAAATTATTAATGAACAACTAAAGTTTTTATTGTAGCAAAAAGTTTTAAGTTAAGTCAAATTTTAAAATTTTTTAAAAGTTGAGGAAAATAAAAGGTTAGATTATGTAGTTTTGATAAAAAAAATCATATAAACAACATAGAGCTTGTGTTTAACTATTAAAACAACCGTTGCCTCTGTATAAAATATTTTTAATTAAATATTTATTATGTTTAAAAAAAAGTGGCTTGAAATATAGCTCATATTAGCAGGGTGTATTCTAAGAAAATTAAGGACTGTCCAATTGCTCTACAAGTTTTGTCCAATGGGGATCACAATTTTAAATTATATCGAAAAGTATAACGTTAAGTACACTCTTCTTTTGTTATATATAATACATATATATTTTCAATACATTGTTTATTCATTTAATTTTGGAACTATTTTGCATTAATGTGGTATGGAAAAGGGATTTTGTTATAAATTTGTAAAAAGTAGATTGTAAAAAATCATTGTTATCCTTTAATCAACTTGGGAAATTCAAAATCAAAGAGAGAGGGGGGCTCAATAAAGGCCGAAATAGTATGTGTTTCATGTAAAGAGTAATAATGACTAGAAAGTTTTATATATATTTTTTTAAACCAACTCAGTTATGGAATTCAAATAATAAAAATAAATAGAAATATTTAGATTTCTTTAATAAATTGATTATTTGCATATTTTTGTTATTTACTAACTTTAAATTTCACAAATACTCTTTCACAGAATTTTCCAAATTTTAACAAAATGGGTTGTTTAATGTGTAACGAAATGTTTTTAAACGTAATTTTATGGTTAAAAATGGCATTTCATTGGCAATATATCTTACCTTCTGATGATTAAATTAGAGGATATTTGTAAGTTATTATTGATTTAGTAACTAAGTGTTGAAAAACAATATTTTACTAACTCTTTTAAGTTATGATACATTAAAAATCAAGAGTATTTTTTATAGAATAGTTAATGAGACCCTAAACTGAAATAAACAGTCTTAGAAGAAGCCTTGGAGAAGAGAATATTTATTTTATTTCTGTAATTTGGAATTGAGAAACTTTAATTGTGGTATTAAGAGGTTCAATCTCGCGAGCTCCTAATCACAAGTGCGCTGTCATTCACATTGAGATATCGCAGTATCATTACATTCTTTTATGTGCATTTTATTACAAAATAATGGTGATTTATATTATGATAGTTTTCGGTACAGAGAGTGTGAGCATTTGAAACGAGAAAAAAATAAGAAATATTACTCTTTCAAACCTACAAGTTGAAACATATTTTATATATATAATGTATTAGAGACTTACAATGATGAGATGACTGAGTAGATAAATGTTTTCTTTAATAAATTAAACAGAACTCATTTTCTGAGTCGTATTAATCACTGTAAAAATTAGTGAAAATATAAAAAATTGTAAAAATGGGTCAGAAATGCTAAAAATTACATTTTTTATAGGAAATAAATTATATATTTTAAATCGTCCTCATTTTTGACGAAATGAATTTCTTTAAAAAAAAAAAACGACAAAATGAATTTCCTCAGTTTGACGAAATATTTGATCGTAGCATATAGCAGGCGTCTGTTTAATCAAATATGAGAGAATGCATTTGAACCGTTTATTTCAAAGACCAGCTAAACGTACTTTTTCAAATATTCGGGAAACGAAGAAAAACATTGTATCGTCGATATGAATATAGCTTTTGGTTTAAAAAATTTAGAGTATTATTTAACATCTTCTAAGTTATAATATTTATTCTTTACTTTTCATCCCACAAAAATATGTTTTTGCCAAATATTCCGATTCCGTAAAAAAATTCCAATTTTTTTTTTATTTCTTTCAGAAATCAGTTAACAGCCGAATAAATTTTACATTCACGCCCAACATGCTATCTAATGTCACTTGTCTGGTTTCTGCACTAAACGCAATATTCACTGTGAAAAATAATCCATAAAACGGAATAAAATGTGGATGGATTGTGGTAATCAAATTAAAAAAAAAATTATATTGACTGGTTTTTGAAATAAACGACTCATTTTTAACAGTGTAACTGTAAATTTTTCTCCTGACAGTAAAACGTCGTCATAAAAAAAAATTCTTTGGTCAAATTCTTGCTCTTATAAATCAACGGACAATTTTTACGTCATGCGTATTACTTAAAATAACTAAACAAAAATGCATAAGATAGCTAACGTTTAACAGGAAAAATAAAAGTCCTGGCTTTTTTCTTTATAAAAATAAGAAAACGTTCCAATTAATGAAAGAAAGAAATAATAGCTAAATGGAAAAGAGGACACTTGCAATCCATCACCATTAACCATCGCATAAACACGCCAAAACCCCTCCTCATGTAACGTCACGTGCTGTTTCAAACACATATTTTATCTGCAATGTTTTTACATAGTAAACTGTATAAATTTATTTTATAAATTGATTTGCGTTGTTTTTCAATATAATGATTGCAATAAGTAAACAATATTAATATTAAAAATATTTTTTCCATTTCTCAAATTGAGTTGTGCTTAAATTACTATATTTTCGTTAAGGAAATGATCTTAACAATATAAATCCATCAGACACAAAAAGCTTGTTTTTAATCAGACATGGTACTAAGAAACAAATACTAAAGGACAAATAACTAAGAACAAAAATATATTTTAACGAGGTTTACGTTGACGACCAATCCTTTCTTCTGTCTGTGTATAATTCGCTAAAATTACGTTTTACGTAAAATTCTTCTGTCCGTGACCCGACACTGCTGCATCCACTTTTCATTATTACTTTGATGAAAGATGCAAGTAGTTATTCAATTTTCTCTTAAACGCACATCTTATAACACAATAATTATAATCTTGGGCTCGACTAAATAATTTCTGAACAATATTACTACGAACAAAATAGCCAAAATACACACACCCTCCATTCCCCCTCCCCCCGCTTTCCTTCCATCTTGACACGCTATTCTTAACCCCCTCCCTCCCCCCCCTGATGTCCCGTGCGATTAATATACATCCACAACAGTGGCGGCTCGCCCACTACAGCAAGTACAGCCGGGCTGCACCTAAATTCATCAAAAACTAAAATCAGATATTTTACTAATTTTCTTAAATGAAGATTAGAATTGAAAATGAAATTTCTACGGTAGTAAACAAAATCTCCGATAAATAGCAAACCTTTTTGCCGTAATGCACAATTCAGAAGGGGAAAAAACTTCAGGCAATGAAAATTGCAGCTAAAAAGCGAAGTCAGAAATCGGCTGCATCGTTGCCATGACAACCTTACGTGGTATGACTTCCCCTTCACGCTAAAATGAGGCTGTGACGTCACAAACGCAGCTCAAAAGGATTTTTTCAACCCGAGCTGTAGTTGGGAATTCTGTGAATTGATTGGCTCCCGTGTTTGAATCGGCGGGACGTGTGGGGAGGAGACCGAGTATTTTACTAGCATCTCCAGACCGCTGCCTGATGGAGGAAAAGCCCCTTGGCTCGATAATTGTTTCAGCTTTGGAGGTATTGATAAGTGCTGTTTCGCAACCCTGTGGATAGAATGACTGTTGAGGGAGTGAATGGGAGCGATTCGATGGGCAAATGGATTTCTGAATTATTTCAATGATTTTGGATTCACACTTTTATCCTTAATTTTTGATTTTATTTTTCAACAAACACGTTTTTATCGACATTCTTTAAAAAAAATCTTTAGATATAAATTATTGTCTTCAGCAAGTCAAGGTAATTCAGAACATTATAAGACAAAACCATAATGAGAACACGTTCAAACGTATTTTTGAAATTGCGAATTCGAAAACAGAAGTTGTTTTCAAAAGACAAGATGACATCCGAACTCACGAAGATGTGTTAAGGAAATTTAAAATGTTATATTTTGAATACCATAATAATGGAATTTGACGTAAGATTTAAAGATAGCGAATGTCTATATTTTTTTTTGTCTCGCCGATTCCTCAAAGTTTGAGGATTTTTCGATAAATATCCCAGAAATGGCTTTTGAAAGTTTTGAAAAACTCTTATCCAATAATGTGTGATATTCATAGACTAAAAAATGAATTAAAACTTTTTTATTCCGATTCATCATACAGGGATTGTAGTGTACAAGAAATAATAAAAAAAATGCATAATAACGGAACGAATGACATATTTAAAGAAGTATATAAACTTCTGTGTTTGATATTGACAATTCCTGTTACAAGCGCAACAGCTGAAAGAAGTTTATCTTGCTTAAACAGAATTAAAAACTATTTAAGAAACTCCAAGACCGAAGAACGATTGACTGCATTATCAACACTGACAACCGAACGAGGAATAATTGACGACCTTACGCCATTTTATGACGACATCATTGACCGATTTGCAAGTTTAAAAGAAAGGAGGATTGATTTAATCTTAAAAAAATAAGTAAATGTTTTCTATTTTTTTCGCATGTTATCATTTCATAAAAAATTGAAAGGAGGGGGGGGGGGTTACATGATTTCGGCTGCACTAACATTTTCGAAAACGGGCCGCTACTGATCCACAATCCACTAAAAGCAACATAAAACCAGGAAGAACAGAAAAATTCTAGCTCATATGTGTGTATGCAATATATGGACGACCCCTCGAAAGATTCCGCCAAATTTACCTACATCCAAACAACACCTGCTTTTCCCAGTAGTTTTAACTAGTAATGAAATAATAGTTTTAAATGAAAAAGGCAATTGCACGGATTGGTACTAACAATCTAAACCTAACGTATAATTAAAACATTTGTCAATTTAGGGAAACTTAGCACCTCCCTTTACAAAATCCGCTACTGCCCCAGGCCCCTTCTTCCGGCGTTCTAGCCCCTAGTCGAAAACTAGCGCCTGCAGCGAGAAAATCTTACAAACCACTTCGACTCCTACCGGAAAGCGCGCATGCGCATTACTGAGAATCTAGGACTTGGAAGTTTTGCCAGAACGGGCTTCTCCCTATACGGGCTTCTCCCTATACGGGCTTCTCCCGACAACGTTCCTCCAACCACAAGCGCCACCTACAGGCAGAACTTCTACGGAGTGTTCGTCTATCCTTCCACTTGGACGGTAGGTAGGAACTGGCGGTTTATCGCCGTTACGGCTCATTTTATCACAATTGAAGAAATTAAATTACGGGGGAAATCGTAAGGCAAGAAATGGCGCTTTATCACCGTTTTGGCAAATTTTTGAGGGGATAACGTAAAAAATAATTAAACTAAAAACGACTCAAGAAAAGGCCAATAAAAGAATTCAAATAATATTTTTAAAAAATAATAAAGTAATGCCAAAAGTTGATATTTTGATTGTGTCAATTAATTCGAAGTTGATTAATTTATTATTATTATTTATATTAACAATTAATTGAAATTAATAAATTTCTGTATATTATTCTGCAAAAGACCCATTACTTTATTATTTTGCAAAAGTAAAACAAAAATTAATATTTTTTTAAAGCTTTTTATTTATTATAAATACCACAAAATGAAAGGGACAAATCGATGCTTTATTCCCCTGATTTATGAAATTCAATATTAATGATAGGTGAAAAACAATTACTTTAATTAGTAAAAACCCCTGACGACCCCTTGTTTATCAGTCCTTATAATAAGAACACTACACACTTTCAAATAACTGTCTTGAAAAATTAGTAAATTTCCACCTAATTTATCTGCACTCAGACAGCGAAATGTTCAATTTTTTTAATTTAATTATAATGTATATTAATGATAGTATTGAAACCAATATCGTTCTCTCTCTCTCTAAAACATTTTATACTATCCTTGGGTTTTCAGAATTGCAACCTATACATAATTCTTTTTAATCAAACCCTAAACATTGTCACTTAGTCTTAATCACATTTTAATATTAATTCATTATCAAGTGCAATTAATAAAACGGTCAACTTATTTAGTAAAATTTCAATTATATATTATAATGTTTAAACTTATTAATAAAATCTTTAACTATATATCAAAACTAAGGAGAACTGAAGCAATTTGTTTACAAAAATAATATTTATTTATAAGGGAAATAAAATTTATTGCAATATAACATTTGGTTTTAGAAATTCTAAATTAATTTACTGATTATTTTACTTTCATAAAATAGTATAAATGAATTAATGATGAAATTATGCATTATTAAAATATATTAAACATATAAAAAGAATTGGTAAACAAAATCAAGTAGACCATAATAGAACCACCACATGTACCAAAAGTAAAATAATATACTATTACATTTACAAACTGGTAATTAGGTATAACATCAATATTAATAAATGATATTCTGTAATAAGAACATTTTTTTTAATGTTCTTAGTAATGACGGTTTTATTTTATAACTCATGCAAACTTATAGAAAAGGTAAATTGAAGTACAGCAGGGGAGGCATTCGTACTTAGAGACGAAATTTAGGTATGTTTAATTTAAAAAATGTCTTTGTTTTTATATAAATTTGAAGAATTGTGTTGTACAATAACTCCTTGGACAATTTTTTTATCGAAAAGGTTGATCACATAGTTTTCCCGTGATAATTGAAAAAAAAAAAACTTCCCAAATGTCCATTGTGTTACAATAACTACCCTTATTAACAACGGTACGCTACAAAACGGTACTTTAATAGTAATAAACAATAGCTATAGACTAGTTTATTTTACAAATATCTGAAAACAAATTTAATAATGCTCACAAAAATTATTTTTTATGTGTATGCTATAACTGGCAATTTAAATCACAAACTACCCTTATAGTAATTATTCAGTCATTATGTCCAACAATACTAATGAGGGCCATTTCACATAAATCCAAAAACTGAGATAAAATAATGAAAATTACACAATATGTGAACTTGTACGTAATGTCCACATTGTAAGTGCATCCTAACTTTTTAGAATTTTCAGATTATGGAAACAGGTGTTCAACGAACGCAAAGTGCAAGGAGAAATCTGAAATGTACGAATCGTATTCAAAATAAATTATAATTGTAAATTGATCAGAAAAATATAAATGTGAATTATCTTTAATTTAGTTTTACTAACAAAAACACATAAAAGTATAAAGTTATCTGTCAATTTCAACGGCGCGAAACTTTGTAAGCAATGCAGGAGCATAAAACCGAAGTTTGTTAAAAATATTTTTCTCATTCACTAGGTACTAATTTTTAAAGTCAAATGTCCTTTGGTACGACTGTGTCTTTGATTAGATCTCATCTATACCTCTACTATGCTAAAATTTAAGTTATACACAAATATTTTACGAAAATGTATGTCATAAATAAAATATACCAGTTATTTTCCAATGTAGAGCCTAAAATTATCTTAAATTCCAGTCACCTATCGGAGTTATGTAGTTTGTTCTATTTATATTAATACTTCTTTATTCGTTATAGAAACAAGATTGTTATTAATTTAATGCATCAAGTTTCTCAACTTCTTATACACTACACATTATTTTGATTGTACTTCCACTTATTTTATTTAAATTCTTTCACCAATTTCTGTCAACATACCAGTTGCATAATAATTTATGTAACAACGTCTTTATTAACATCGACTTCGTTCCTAAAATAACTTTTGCAAGCGTCAGACGAGCTTGAAATAGATGCAACCGCTCTAACGTTGTTTCGCGGCTCGTGTGTTCGTTACACGTATTTTTTTCGTTACAGTCTTGCTTTCATTAAAATCCAATTCCCCATATATGCACCTTTTAACCTAGATCTGATTTTAAAGACGTTACAAGTCGCAAACACACGTACAAACAAACAAAAAATTAAGCAATCCTTTTACAAAATCCTACATGTGCGACTGTGGATATCAATATTTGTTTAGTTTTGGATCTAAATTCTAATAACGTTATACATAAATTCTTCTTCGTATATTTAAATGTAGTTTGTGGAATTGCATTTTTTGTTTATATGTTTTTAAAGTATTTTTGGCACAAATGTAGTTGATGATATGATTAACATTCATTAGCAAATTATATGCATTTCATCCAAATAGAACGAGTTTTTCCAACATGTAATTGTTCATTTTTTTGTTGTTGTTTATTTACTAAAAACATTGACCTTACATATTTTAAGTTTTTTAAGGATATAATAGAATTTCTCATCTTGATTTTTTATACGTGATGTATAATGAAAAAAAAGATTCTAATATATCATTTACTCTATAATTATCACTTTGTTCAAATTCAGGTGATAAAAGCAAAATGTAGTTAACAAATTTTTGACAAGTATTTATGCGTATGCAATTTATACACGCACCCCACAGGACAATGCAGACCATCCGCTGCCAGAGAGGCTAGTCTCATTGTTGACGGAAAGAAGGCACACGTGTTTGTAATGCAATGCGAGCTTTTTTCGGAGCGTCAAAGCAGTGGTCATAGAAGGGTGCGCTAATGATAGCCAGTGGCAAATTTACATCCTGTCCTGCTGTTGATGGGGGACTAAAATGTGTCACTCTTCTTGAAAGAAAGTCGTGTACTGTTCATAAGGGGCCGTCCACAAATTATCTTATGCTTGGTTCCTGGTTCAGGAAGCTGTGACAACATACATCGGATTAAAAATATTGCAAATCAGTAGTAAACCGAAACAAAAACAATTTCAGAAAAATACACTATTTAGCTTCCAGTTTAAATCGATTATGAAGTGATATTTTATACAAATGTACAGAGATATAATTTCGCACAGTTGGAAAACACGTGAATTCGCAATGGATAAAAATAAAGGTTTTTCAAACTTTATTTCAATCTTATAGGAGATCCTTGGTCCTGTGACGGAGGGGTGAGACATCAGCTATGGACAGCTCCTAACCTAATTTTTCTTTAATTTTATGCTTTACATTTACCAAAACAGTGTATAATAGGTCCAAATGAAGTCTGCTTATTTGTGTTGTTGTGTATCAATATGCTCATATATTGCATAAAGATAGTGAATATCATGAAGATTTCTGCAAAAAATGAATTTTATCAAAGTTTTTGAAATAAATTTCAGCTTTTTTTCTCTACAAAAAATTTGAGATGTCACGCAACCACTGAGACCCCTTCTCTCATATCGTGACATTATCCCGTGAAAACCTGGCTTCCTGGTACGAGAATAAGATTAACAGCGCTTAAAACTATTGACGAGATGCCGCGTATTACACAACTCAAACAAAAAGAAAAGCATGGTCTTAGCGCCAATTTTCAGACTCGCGACAAAAATAGAAGAATCGCAACATAAAATAATCGCGACAAGGAGTAACGTAAGTTGGAATTGAATATAAATCCATGCAGGATAGAAAATATATTCCATTTATTTGCGTTATGCAATATATAGACGACCTCTCTCACGATTCCGCCAAATTTACTGTTATCAAATTTACCTACATCCCGATATGGATATGAATGGATTATTGCAGAATATGTTCATAAATATATTATTTCAAATTTGCATAGGAATTATTGGCTGTACAAATATCAATTATTCCCGCATATAACTGAACAAGAAGTATAACTCGAGAAATTACATATTTTTCAATTTTTAATGTTTTTACAGTTTTTTGATTTACTTGAATTTCTTTAGTTTGCCCATTATATTACCATGCATAATGAGAGAGGTTTGAACTCGCTGAACCCTTACCTATTTGCTTGGTACAAAACAAATGGTATTTTTGAATTCATTAATAAAAATATTAGGATTTTTGGGGCTCGGGTTACCCTAATGAATTTAAGTATTTCGTAGTATTTAAATCTAATGAAGATAACTTCGTAAATTTGATAAAAAGTAATCCTATATATTATTTCTACAGCAGAAAACCGTTTTATGCGAGTATCTTAACAAGTAAGTGTCAAAAGAACTAACGAATTCGATAACGTTCATGACATAAATATTTAAAAAATGCGTTCAAAAGAATAATTGCGTAAAGAAACATCTTAAGTTTTTTTCTCCAAAATCTAGCTAGAACGTACCTTTGAGCGTAGTCTTTAGCGCGCGAGACTTCGTAACAATAGCTCACTGGTTCGAGTCTCAACGGGGGCCACTAAATTTGGCGTCGCGGATTCACCAGCAATGCGAAACCGAACAGCTATTTAATATTATTTAGACTACTCAATAAATAAAATTTGTCAATTTTTAATCAGCATATAATGATATAAGTTTTTAGATATTTAAAAAAAATGTTTTTCTTTTGAATGTCTTTTTGTTTGGTCCCTTCCGAATCTAAATTATGGCTATGTCACTGGTCCCCAGCCTGTAAACCATGCAGCTAGTAATATATATATATATTTATTTTACGCAAATAAATTGACCTTATACTATTTTTTATTGGTATTTATATTTTTAATTTAAATTCGTAAAAGTATACTAACATTAAATATTTTTCTGTTGATTCAAATGCGTTTAATATTGGCCATCAAATCTTAAACTGGGCTTATAAGACTAGGACAACATATTATTTTCTTTGTTGTTGTTCATTAGCAGTTTCTTTTTGTCTATTTACATTTTCAAATTCGTAATGCGACATTATACAATCAATACATTTTTTGAACGAAGTATGGAATCTTGTATTGAATTCTTGACTGTTGTACACCGATTAAAACTTATATAGTACTAAAGCGGTTGGTGTAGTATTATTGTTTGGGGGGGGGGGGGGGGTGCGCTGAAGTTGAACATTTTGAATAATGGCATAATAAATAAAGTCATGTATTATGCCATTGTTCTAAAACGTTAACTTGCTATTTTTATTTTATTTCACAATTTAATTTGAAATTAATTATTCTATTTCAGAGCCGCATTAAGCAGTAGCTGGGCCAAGTCCGAATCTTACCTCGATGACCCTATTGTCAAGCGTGTTAAATCTTTCTATATCACCCGATTTGCAAATTAAACCGCAGCCCTCCTAAATTAAAAAAAAAATCGATATATTTTCAAGAAAAAGCTTAATTTAAAAGATGAATAAGTGTGTGAATTTTTTTCAAATACTTTTCAAAAAAATATTTCGCAAATCACAAAAATAGTGTTTCAGAAAATATTTTTTGACATAACAAAAATAAATAAATAAAAAAAACATCAAACATTTTCAAATTTTAATTAAAAAAGTTAATTTTTATTTTTTGCTTTTCAAACATATGAATTAAAAAAAAAAAAAGTGTAAGCTAATAAAAAAAAAGAAACGTTAAATGTGTCCCATATACCTCTTAAGAGGTTAACGAAGGAAAAAAATGTTTATACCTTCACTCCAGTATCTTTAAAATAAAATCTAGTGATACAAATCCTCCAAAAATTCAAAAGAAATAAATTCTCCAATATACCAAATAATATTTATTTATAAAGAAAATACAATAAACGTATTCGGAGCGCGCCAAATACATGCGTAATAGAAGATTCAAATTTCGCCAAAACCGGCCAAAGCATTGTGTTAACGTATTCCAATAACCCTAAGCCTCCTAATCTTCCCAAGTTTCTTAAAAGAAATGAAATATTTATTAAGATGGTAATTTACTTAAAAAATTCATCGAACAAATTTTGTTTTCTACATTAGTTATCACCAAAGTAAAAAAAAATATAAAATATACTATTTCCCATAGAATACCAACGTTAAAAAATAAATTTATAAAATTACACTAAGTGGGATCGAACCCGGGTCTACTGCAAGAGACTCAAACACTTTACCACTACACCACTCGATCTACGTACAAATGTGCATTGTTAACAAACTGTTAAAAACATCCTAAAGTGCGCCAATTAAATCGCATAAGAAGAAACCGAAGTGCGCCAAACCAAACCAACCATTCCTACAACCCCATCCTTCAGGGTCTTTCCCTCCCCGTCACTTCTTGTCAGGGTAGTTCCGATCCTGCCTGTAGGTGGCGCTTGTGGTTGGAGGGACGTTGTGAGGAGAAGCTTCTCTCCCTATAACGCCCCTCCAACCACAAGCGCCACCTACAGGCAGAACTTCCGTCGGAGAGAAGCTTCTCCCCATAACGTGCCTCCAACCAAAAGCGACACCTACAGGCAGGATCGGAACTACCCTGACAAGCAGTGACGGGGAGGGAAAGACCCTGAAGGATGGGGTTGTAGGAATGGTTGGTTTGGTTTGGCGCACTTCGGTTTCTTCTTATGCGATTTACTTGGCGCACTTTAGGATGTTTTTAACAGTTTGTTAACAATGCACAATTGTACGTAGATCGAGTGGTGTAGTGGTAAAGTGTTTGAGTCTCATGCAGTAGACCCGGGTTCGATCCCGCTTAGTGTAATTTTATAAATTTATTTTTTAACGTTGGTATTCTATGGGAAATAGTATATTTTATATTTTTTTTTACTTTGGTGATAACTAATGTAGAAAACAAAATTTGTTCGATGAATTTTTTAAGTAAATTACCATCTTAATAAATATTTCATTTCTTTTAAGAAACTTGGGAAGATTAGGAGGCTTAGGGTTATTGGAATACGTTAACACAATGCTTTGGCCGGTTTTGGCGAAATTTGAATCTTCTATTACGCATGTATTTGGCGCGCTCCGAATACGTATATTGTATTTCCTTTATAAATAAATATTATTTGGTATATTGGAGAATTTCCTTCTTTTGAATTTTTGGAGGATTTGTATCACTAGATTTTATTTTAAAGATACTTGAGTGAAGGTATAAACATTTTTTTCCTTCGTTAACTTCTTAAGAAGTATGGGACATATTTAACGTTTCTTTTTTTATTAGCTTACATTATTTATTTTTTTTAATTCATATGTTTGCAAAGCAAAAAATAAAAATTATCTTTTTTAATTAAAATTTGAAAATGTTTGATGTTTTTTTTTATTTATTTATTTTTGATATGTCAAAAAATATTTTCTGAAACACAATTTTTGTTATTTGCGAAATATTTTTTTAAAAAGTATTTGAAAAAAAATCACACACTTATTCCTCTTTTAAATTAAGCTTTTGCTTGAAAATATATCGATTTTTTTTTAATTTAGGAGGGGTGCGGTTTAATTTGCATATCGGGTGATATATAAAGATTTAACACGCTTGACAATAGGGTCATCGAGGTAAGATTCGGACTTGGCCCAGCTACTGCTTAATGCGGCTCTGA
Source organism: Troglohyphantes excavatus (assembly GCA_963932185.1). Classification (NCBI taxonomy): domain Eukaryota; kingdom Metazoa; phylum Arthropoda; class Arachnida; order Araneae; family Linyphiidae; genus Troglohyphantes; species Troglohyphantes excavatus. Next base: position 2,538,755 of record OZ010676.1, on the reverse strand, counting down.
AATAGAATAATTAATTTCAAATTAAATTGTGAAATAAAATAAAAATAGCAAGTTAACGTTTTAGAACAATGGCATAATACATGACTTTATTTATTATGCCATTATTCAAAATGTTCAACTTCAGCGCAGTCCCCCCCCCCAAACAATAATACTACACCAACCGCTTTAGTACTATATAAGTTTTAATCGGTGTACAACAGTCAAGAAATCAATACAAGATTCCATACTTCGTTCAAAAAATGTATTGATTGTATAGTGTCGCATTACGAATTTGAAAATGTAAATAGACAAAAAGAAACTGCTAATGAACAACAACAAAGAAAATAATATGTTGTCCTAGTCTTATAAGCCCAATTTAAGATTTGATAGACAATATTAAACGCATTTGAATCAGCAGAAAAATATTTAATGTTAGTATACTTTTACGAATTTAAATTAAAAATATAAATACCAATAAAAAATAGTATAAGGTCAATTTATTTGCGTAAAATAAATATATATATATTACTAGCTGCATGGTTTACATGCTGGGGACCAGTGACATAGCCATAAGTTGGATTAGGAAGGGACCAAACAAAAAGACATTCAAGAGAAAAATATTTTTTTAAATATCTGAAAACTTATATCATTAATATGCTGATTAAAAATTTACAAATTTTATTTATTGAGTAGTGTCTAAATAATATTAAATAGCTGTTCGGTTTCGCATTGCTGGTGAATCCGCGACGCCAAATTTAGTGGCCCCCGTTGAGACTCGAACCAGTGAGCTATTGTTACGAAGTCTCGCGCGCTAAATACTACGCTCAAAGGTACGTTCTAGCTAGATTTTGGAGAAAAAAACTTAAGATGTTTCTTTACGCAATTATTCTTTTGAACGCATTTTTTAAATATTTATGTCACGAACGTTATCGAATTCGTTAGTTCTTTTGACACTTACTTGTTAAGATACTCGCGTAAAACGGTTTTCTGCTGTGGAAATAATATATAGGATTACTTTTTATCAAATTTACGAAGTTATCTTCATTAGATTTAAATACTACGAAATACTTAAATTCATTAGGGTAACCCGTGCCCCAAAAATCCTAATATTTTTATTAATGAATTCAAAAATACCATTTGTATTGTACCAAGCAAATAGGTAAGGGTTCAGCGAGTTCAAACCTCTCCCATTATGCATGGTAATATAATGGCCAAACTAAAGAAATTCAAGTAAATCAAAAAACTGTAAAAACATTAAAAATTGAAAAATATGTAATTTCTCGAGTTATACTTCTTGTTCAGTTATATGCGGGAATAATTGATATTTGTACAGCCAATAATTCCTATGCAAATTTGAAATAATATATTTACGAACATATTCTTCAATAATCCATTCATATCCATATCGGGATGTAGGTAAATTTGACAACAGTAAATTTGGCGGAATCGTGAGAGAGGTCGTCCATATATTGCATAACGCAAATAAATGGAATATATTTTCTATCCTGCATGGATTTATATTCAATTCCTAACTTACGTTACTCCTTGTCGCGATTATTTTATGTTGCGATTCTTCTATTTTTGTCGCGAGTCTGAAAATTGGCGCTAAGGCCATGCTTTGCTTTTTTTTTTAGTTGTGTAATACGCGGCATCTCGTCAATGGTTTTAAGAGCTGTTAATCTTATTCTCGTACCAGGAAGCCAGCTTTTCACGGGATAATGTCGCGATATGAGAGAAGAGTTCTCAGTGGTTGCGTGACATCTCAAATTTTTTGTAGAGAAAAAAAGCTGAAATTTATTTCAAAAACTTTGATAAAATTCATTTTTTGCAGAAATCCTCATGATAGTCACTATCTTTATGCAATATATGAGCATATTGATACACAACAACACAAATAAGCAGACTTCATTTGGACCTATTATACACTGTTTTGGTAAATGTAAAGCATAAAATTAAAGAAAAATTAGGTTAGGAGCTGTCCATAGCTGATGTCTCACCCCTCCGTCACAGGACCAAGGATCTCCTATAAGATTGAAATAAAGTTTGAAAAACCTTTATTTTTATCCATTGCGAATTCACGTGTTTTCCAACTGTGCGAAATTATATCTCTGTACATTTGTATAAAATATCACTTCATAATCGATTTAAACTGGAAGCTAAATAGTGTATTTTTCTGAAATTGTTTTTGTTTCGGTTTACTACTGATTTGCAATATTTTTAATCCGATGTATGTTGTCACAGCTTCCTGAACCAGGAACCAAGCATAAGATAATTTGTGGACGGCCCCTTATGAACAGTACACGACTTTCTTTCAAGAAGAGTGACACATTTTAGTCCCCCATCAACAGCAGGACAGGATGTAAATTTGCCACTGGCTATCATTAGCGCACCCTTCTATGACCACTGCTTTGACGCTCCGAAAAAAGCTCGCATTGCATTACAAACACGTGTGCCTTCTTTCCGTCAACAATGAGACTAGCCTCTCTGGCAGCGGATGGTCTGCATTGTCCTGTGGGGTGCGTGTATAAATTGCATACGCATACATACTTGTCAAAAATTTGTTAACAACATTTTGCTTTTATCACCTGAATTTGAACAAAGTGATAATTATAGAGTAAATGATATATTAGAATCTTTTTTTCATTATACATCACGTATAAAAAATCAAGATGAGAAATTCTATTATATCCTTAAAAAACTTAAAATTTGTAAGGTCAATGTTTTTAGTAAATAAACAACAACAACAAAAAAATGAACAATTACATGTTGGAAAAACTCGTTCTATTTGGATGAAATGCATATAATTTGCTAATGAATGTTAATCATATCATCAACTACATTTGTGCCAAAAATACTTTAAAAACATATAAACAAAAAATGCAATTCCACAAACTACATTTAAATATACGAAGAAGAATTTATGTATAACGTTATTAGAATTTAGATCCAAAACTAAACAAATATTGATATCCACAGTCGCACATGTAGGATTTTGTAAAAGGATTGCCTAATTTTTTGTTTGTTTGTACGTGTGTTTGCGACTTGTAACGTCTTTAAAATTAGATCTAGGTTAAAAGGTGCATATATGGGGAATTGAATTTTAATGAAAGCAAGACTGTAACGAACACACGAGCCGCGAAACAATGTTAGAGCGGTTGCATCTATTTCAAGCTCGTCTGACGCTTGCAAAAGTTATTTTAAGAACGAAGTGTTACATAAATTATTATGCAACTGGTATGTTGACAGAAATTGGCGAAAGAATTTAAATAAAATAAGTGGAAGTACAATCAAAATAATGTGTAGTGTATAAGAAGTTGAGAAACTTGATGCATTAAATTAATAATAATCTTGTTTCTATAACGAATAAAGAAGTATTAATATAAATAGAACAAACTACATAACTCCGGTGGATGACTGGAATTTAAGATAATTTTAGGCTATACATTGGAAAATAACTGGTATATTTTATTTATGACATACATTTTCGTAAAATATTTGTGTATAACTTAAATTTTAGCATAGTAGAGGTATAGATGAGATCTAATCAAAGACACAGTCGTACCAAAGGACATTTGACTTTAAAAATTAGTACCTAGTGAATGAGAAAAATATTTTTAACAAACTTCGGTTTTATGCTCCTGCAATTGCTTACAAAGTTTCGCGCAGTGGAATCGACAGATAAATTAAAGAAATACTGTTATGTGTTTTTGTAAATAAAAATAAATTAAACATACTTCACGTATTTATATTTTTTATTAATTTACAAATATAATTTATTTTGAATATGATTTATAAACTTTCCACCTGTAATTTTCGTCTATTGAACCATAGCCACCTACAAGAAGATGCCCTCCGATTTGGACCCAAAAGTAGGCAACACCAAGCATCGCTACTGGTTACTAGATGGCGCTGCTTACCCCCTGCTGGTCTGTCGAATGATTGCGTCATCCGTTCCTCCCGCTCATATTAGTTAATGGCGCTATATTGAAATACCGCGCGGTTTCGGCAGTGTATTTAACGGCTTTGCTAAAAAATTATCACTATAAATTTAAAATAGTGCATTGTGCCATACCCATTCAAAGGATGCCATACAAAGGATAAATCGAATAGTATTCACAAAATTCCGGGTGATGAAAAGAGACATTAAAATGTGAATCTATTTACGCAAGGTATGTACTTTCGATTTCTAATATTGGCGTTTTGTTTGATGTTTGTTATTAGTGATATTTTCACGTAAGGAAAGTTACTGTATGAAGATTTAAAATCTTTGTTCTGATTAAAGGCACAAGATTTAGCGGAAATCCGCGAATTTCATTTCATTAAATGATACTGACTGACTTTAACTAACTGCATATCAATCACTAAACAATTAATATCTCAACTATTTTTTTTAATTTGTTTTATCAATCACATCCGTAATTATTCTTTTTTTTGTATACTTTTATAGTGCATTTAATTTTTAATATCTAGTTATGTTGATAAACTTTGTGTTTTACACACAAAGAAAACGTTTTTGTAAAGTTTAATGAAAACTTAAGTGTGATTGATATGTGTGAAAACAGTTTCGGCAACAGTTGCGGAATTGATTTTTAATTTGAACATATTTATCTAGTAATTAGATTTTCCGTTTTATACCCTTAAAATATAAAATACATGATTACACTTTGTATATGGAAATTACGATTCCAGTTTAATACATTATGGCCATTTCACTCAGAATGAAGATTTTATTTTCTAGTATATGCTAGTATTCCGTGAACATCCATAGCTGGCAGATTATAAACAAAGAATTTCGCTTAGCTTCGTGGATTAATATGACAAAATAACTTTATATTTATAAAATATCATTAAATTAATTTATAATAAATCTTATTTAAACAAAAATTATTTCTCAATTCAGTCAGTTGATTCAATGAACATCCGTAGCTGGCAGATGTAAACAAAGGGTATCGTTTATTTTTTGTGGATTAAATATAAACAAAACATTTATATTTGTGTAAAATATTATTAAAAATATTTTTTAATAAACCTTATTTAAAAAAAAGATCTACGTCTCAATTCAGTCAGTTGACTCGCGGTAGATTCAGTGAGTAACCATATAACTGGGCATGTAAAATAAGTATTCAGTGTGCGCATAAATGTAAACAAAACAAACAAACCAGGGGGTAATCAGTGCCACCTAGGCGGATTTGCCAAGCAACACTCTGCTGCCGTTTCTCCAATGGGATTTTCGCCAAATCGGAGGGCATCTTCTTGTAGGTGGCTATGATTGAACCCCTGATTCCATTATTTGAAACTGTAAAAAAGTTATGTTGAACTAAAAATGTGGAACAAACGTGGCACAACTTTAACTTACTGGTACACTCAGAAAGATAAAATTTGGCAAAGTTGTTTCTTATATTTTAAATAGGAAACGTTAACTATTTTTGTTCGGATAGAAAGTTTTTAAGGGTCCGTGAAGGGAGAATCGTGAAATTGTACATACAGAGAGAGAGAGAGTATTCTCATACATACAAACAAAGAAAAAAATATAATCTTGAATTTTGCACGACGTGGAACCTCTAAAAAGTAAGTTGCTATTTTTTTTTACTAAAAATTAGCTTTAAATAGGAAAATTAATCTTTTTTTTTTCGTATCGAACGTTTTTATGGTTTGAAAATCCTCTTATTCGACGTTAGTTTCGAATACTTCTTTTTCTTTACGGAACATTAGAGTCGTAAAATTTCGTATGCACATATGGTTTTACGGTACAAACAAGAAAATATATGAAAATCTAAAATTCTTTACGTGGAACCTTAAAAAAATTTCTGTTTTTATTTTTATACTTTCGATAACTTAAGAAATTTAAAAGGCTATTGTTATTATATGTGTCTAATACAAGTTACTTAGAATAATTATTATTTGTTCATTTTTATATATTTGGGATGTTATAGTTTAAAATTCGTATGTTAATCAACGGCAATACCGTATCGATGTTCATTTTGTTTTATTGCCATCTTCTTCGTATTATGAATTTTCTATTTATTTCAGGACCTTGCTAATATAATTTCGTTAAAAATTTGAACTTTTACTTCTTTGAGTTCCGCTGACGAGCGAGAAAATAAAAAATATTTTTCTTTTGCTTATAAATATTGTATTTATTTTCTTTCCATGCGTAGAACGGGCTTTTCTGCTAGTACTTTAATAATCAACAACTATGTGTAAATTCCTGGACTATATAATTATTGGAACATTTATTCATTTAAACGTTTTTATGAAAATAAAATAGTCTGTAAATATATTTATAGTTTTTAAAACAAAAACGAATAATATATTACATAATAAAATGTATTTCCTATATAAAAGCATATTATTTTACATGCAGGGTAAAATTTAGTAGTTTTTCATAGGTTTTTATTCAATAATGTAAACATTGTAATATATATCGGAATCTTACCAAATAAACTGACTCTTTTATATTAAAAGCACTTGAAAAGCAACATAATGTGAATTAACTGTTTAAGTTTTGATTAAAAATAATTTTGTATGGGTTTTAATTTTGATACCCAGGGATATAGCGTAAAATATTTAAAACTATCAATATACATTAACATAATTAAAGAGGATTCCGTTGCCTGAGTGCACATTCATTTTTCAGAACAGCCATTTGAAAGTTTGTAGCTTTATGATAAAAAAAAGACAACCAAGGGTTTGTAACACTTAAAATTATTGTTTTTCATATATCAAGATTACATGTTATATACAGATTACAACGTGAGGATTTATAAAATTTATTAAACTAAAGTTAAGGAAAATTACACTTAACGCATCTGAGAAATAAGGCATCGATTTGCCACTTTAAAATTTGTAGTATTTATAAAGAAGAAAATTCTAAAAAGTGACTCAGATTTTTTTTTAATTAAAATAGTTTTTTTTGCAGAAATACAGGTTTGAATACAGAAATTTATTAATTTCTGGAACTAAATTTATAGTTAATAAAAATAATTAATTAATTTCAAATTGATATAAGTAGATAACACTGATGTGAACTGAGCCGGTTTGAACACTATATCAGTGTGTGTATATAAAGGAGTGTGTGTGTGAGAAGGACAAAAAAGATGAAACTCCAAAACCCCATCTCGCTTCTCATCATTCCTATCTCACCATTCGCTTGGTGCTGCCAAAAACAGCCTGAGGGAAAACCAAGCGAATAAAAAAGATACACAAAAACCAGGAAAAAAATGAACCTTGAAGAAATGATGTGGGTATTACTTTGCGATTCGTCTTTGCTGCGCGCTCAAAAGAACAATGAATAAGGAAATGTCCTTATAAAAGAATCGGTTGCGACGTTTTCCTTTTCCTTTAAAGAAAACAATGGTGAGTGAGGGAAAGAATTACACGTCGCAAAAGAATTTCCTGTAACGAACAATAACGATAGTGTCGAGAGAGATACAAGATTATTATATGAACAATCACAATTTTTCTAGAAGAGAAACGATTTTGCATAATAAGTGTAGAACAATGCTTGATCAGGGAAAAGTCGTATTTAATGGATGGGGTTTTTACTTTGGATGTTTTTCAGAAGCGTGGGAAATCATATGACTCTTGATCAGCAAACCAGGAAAAAGATGGATATAAAAATCTTTGTCGAGGTTGTAAGAAAATGAGTACTCTAGTCGAAACCATTGTGAGTGTATACTCTCCTAGTCAAGCCGTTCCTGCTGGAACTTTGTTTTGTGTGCCTGTGAGTGATTTTGTCGTCCAGTACAAGATTTGTGTCTGTGTGTGATTTTGGAGTCTACTACCGGATTTAAAAAAGTGCGGCTATGGAAAGGGGTGAGTTTTTTTGATATTTCAAAAAATCAGAACTTTTGCTAAAAACAACAATCTATATTTTTACCATGTTCTTCTTAGAAGTTCTCCGTTTATGTGGGTAGGGTTTTTAGGCATTATGCTACTCTTACCCTGTTTGATCATATATTTTTACGTGTATCATGCATGAAAAAATCACGTAACTCCGGTAGCTTAGCGGAGAAGGGCTTTTCGGCGTTATGCCATTTTATTTTTCGGATGCGAGTGTTTTCAGGTTGATGTTTTGTTTTTTATATGTGTAAGGTATTTTGAAGGGGTACTCTTAACTTTACATGTATCATTCACGTAACTCTGGTAGTTCAGTGGATAGGGCTTTTTACGAGTTTTTTGAATTTAGCTGTAAGTAACATGTTAGAAGGGTGAATAGTTCTAAACCGTACTATCTGTTTCAGATATTTTTACGTGTATCATACATGTAACTGTACAGTGGATAGGGCTTTTTGACATTATGCTATAAATCATTTTATATAATATGTGTTTTATTTTTAAAATGAGTACTTTTTTTCGGATGCGAGTGTTTTCAGGTTGATGTTTTGTTTTTTATATGTGTAAGGTATTTTGAAGGGGTACTCTTAACTTTACATGTATCATTCACGTAACTCTGGTAGTTCAGTGGATAGGGCTTTTTACGAGTTTTTTGAATTTAGCTGTAAGTAACATGTTAGAAGGGTGAATAGTTCTAAACCGTACTATCTGTTTCAGATATTTTTACGTGTATCATACATGTAACTGTACAGTGGATAGGGCTTTTTGACATTATGCTATAAATCATTTTATATAATATGTGTTTTATTTTTAAAATGAGTACTTTTTTTCGGATGCGAGTGTTTTCAGGTTGATGTTTTGTTTTTTATATGTGTAAGGTATTTTGAAGGGGTACTCTTAACTTTACATGTATCATTCACGTAACTCTGGTAGTTCAGTGGATAGGGCTTTTTACGAGTTTTTTGAATTTAGCTGTAAGTAACATGTTAGAAGGGTGAATAGTTCTAAACCGTACTATCTGTTTCAGATATTTTTACGTGTATCATACATGTAACTGTACAGTGGATAGGGCTTTTTGACATATGCTATAAATCATTTTATATAATATGTGTTTTATTTTTAAAATGAGTACTTTTTTTCGGATGCGAGTGTTTTCAGGTTGATGTTTTGTTTTTTATATGTGTAAGGTATTTTGAAGGGGTACTCTTAACTTTACATGTATCATTCACGTAACTCTGGTAGTTCAGTGGATAGGGCTTTTTACGAGTTTTTTGAATTTAGGTGTAAGTAACATGTTAGAAGGGTGAATAGTTCTAAACCGTACTATCTGTTTCAGATAGATCTATTGGAGATGAGGAATCAACCGATTTTTCAAAACCGAAAAAAATAAAGACCTTTGATCTCAATCTGAGCTGTGAATCAGAGGAGATTGAGAGAAAAATTCAGCCGTACAATATATTTTTGGGCAAGAACACGGCACTTGAAATTCATTCGTATCGAAAAGTGTATTATTTAAGTATTTTAAAATTGTCTGAAAAGCGCGAAGTGAAGAACCGGTTAAATATCAACATCGATCAAATCCCGATGCTACTGGAAGGATTGAAAAAAATGCAGGAGTATATAAACTCCCAGTAAATTTCTACGAGAGAGGGGGGAGAGAAGTACGTTTATAATTTGCTAACAAAAAAAATGTTTTAAAAATAATGAATTTTATTAGGGAAATGTCTAGTTTCAGGGGCTATACGGAAAAGTTTCGAGCGGTGATTAATTATAGTGATGTCGATCTAGTACTAGCTGACGCGTGAACTGCGATACATACCCTTTTAAATACTGCAAATGCTTTAAGACTTCGCATCGTAATTTGTCTGCACATCATTTTCCTAAAAAAAACCGATCAAGATGATGCTTTGAGACAAAATTTTTATTTCTGTAGTCAGGCAGTTAGAATATTGGCATCGAACCAAATTTTTGCGAGTATCGATAGGTGTTTTAATAAAATTTCCAGGGACATCGACAATTTTTTAAAAAACGGTTCGGGTTGGGTTATGCACAACATTGAATTTGTAGATTTACATGTGGGACGATATCACGAGCTCAGGGGAGGATGTGCCAATGTAGCATTGCCTGCTAGAATCGCTCGCAAAAAAGCACTCGTGTCTATGTTCTGCACAGACAACCGGTGTTTCTTGTATTGCATTCTCGCAAAATTATTCCCTCAAAAAAATCATCCCGAGCGTGCTTCCAAATATAAAAAATATCTGAAATACATAAATTTTAAAAAATTGGCGTTCCCTGTGAAAATTTCTAGTATTAAACCATTTGAGAAAGTGAATCGTTTAACGGTCAATCTGTTTTCACTCGAGGAAAATATTATTTACCCCGTATACATTAGCGACACTAAATTCCGCACTGTCATAGATTTATTTTTATTTGACGGCCACTATTTTTTAATAAAAAATTTAAACCGCCTTCTCAAATCCAAACCGAGCGAAAATCATTTCTGTAGGAGATGCCTAGTGGGATTTGAACGGTTAGAAACCCTTCGAGCACACAACACTCTGTGCGACACATTTAAGTCACAGCGCGTGTCGGTACCGAAAGATCTCGTTTTAAAATTTAAAGACCTCTCGAAAATGGTGAAACATCAGTGCTGTATTCTGCTCGACTTTGAGTGTTTACTCAGTAAAATATCTCATGCTACACCAAATCCTGCCTGTTCATACACTCAACCGATAGAAAAGCATGAACCAATCTCGTATTCGTTAATCGCCTTGGACGTGTATGATAAAATAGTGGCACATCGATATTACAGCGGAGAAAATGTCATGCAAGATTTTTTTAGAGAAATTAAAAAAGTGTCGGACGTACTTATGAAAAAAATGCACCATGTCTCATCGATAGAAACGGACGATGATTCGTACGATAGGAATTTTTGTATTATATGTAAAAATCCTTTCCAATCAGGGGAACTCAGAGTAAGGCACCACCTCCATTATGAAAAGAGCGTGTGTGGATTGGCCCACCAGACATGCAATATTCAATACCAAAAACGGTTTTTTATCCCAGTAATCATTCACAATGCGCGAAATTACGACAACCACTTAATTTTAAAAAATATACCTCCTAACTACGCCTGCCACATGAAAATAATTCCCCTAAACATAGAGCGATTAACCTGTTTCACACTAGACCATCTTAAATTTTTAGATTCGTATCAGTTTCTAGACGCCTCGCTGGATACATTGATAAATAACTTAATCCTTCCCAATCATTCTTTTGACATTTTTAACGATTTCTTTAAAGAATATAAAAACAAATACCTCCTAAAACGCAAAGGCATTTTCCCTTACTCCTACTTAGATCACGCAGACAAGTTAAAAGAGGTTGCATTACCTCCTCGCGAAGCGTTCTTTAACGTACTCACTAGAAATCACATTTCGGACAGTGAATATGCCCATGCGCAGTTAGTTTTTAAAGCGTTCAATTGTAAAACAATGGGGGATTATTTAGAACTATATCAAAACATCGATAGCATTATGCTTGCAGAAATCTTTTCGAATTTTAGACGTATGGCGCTAAAATATTACGAGCTCGACCCTGTACACTTCATATCTATCTCAGACATGACTTTTCATGCCGGGCTAAAATATTCTAAAGTCGAAATTGAACTGTTGCCCTGTGTTTCATTATACGAGCTATTTGAAAGAAATTTACGAGGAGGGAATTGCTTCGTTAGCCTGAGGCATGGAATTGCTAATAATCCCTACTGTTCTACCACCTACGACAATGCCAAACCCCATAATTATTTAATAGCCTTGGATGTCTGCTCATTGTATGCCAAAGTGATGCACGATTCTTACCTACCTTTCGGTGATTTTTATTGGCTGACGTCAGCCGAAGTGGAAAATTTCGATGTGCACGCGATTGACGACAGTTCACCCGCCGGTTACATATTACAGTGTGACATAAAATTTCCTATTAGCGAACACGACCGTCAAAATGATTTCCCTATGGCCCCCGAGCACTTAGAAATTACCCATGATATGCTATCTGAATACTCGCAGAACTTGTACGAGAAATTTAATTTAAAAGGGATGCTACCTAGCACGAAACTAACTTCAAATTTTTACCCTAAAACAAATTATTTAATCCATTATAAGAATTTAAAATATTATCTAGCAGAGGGGAACATGATACTTGTGAAAATTCACAGAATCCTCGCATTTGCACAACGACCTTGGCTTAAAGAGTATATGGCTTTCAATAACCTACAACGTAACTCAGTAGAAGCTGTAAGTGAGAAATTATTCTTTAAACGTTTATCGAACAGCTTTTTCGGCAAGACATATCAGGACGTGAGAAATAGACAGAGAATTTTAGCCGGTTTAACCCCTGCACAATGTCGCAAGCATCTGGCTAGTCCGTTATTAGATTATTTTGAAGCTATTAGTGAAAACTTAACGTTATTTAAAATGCGTCAGCCCAATATAGTCCTAGGAAAGCCAATCATAGCCGGCTTCGTCATCCTTGAATCTTCGAAGAATTTGATGTACGAGTTGTATTACTCGCACTTTAAACGTTTTTACCGAGAAAAATGCCAACTCATGTATTCCGACACAGACTCGTTCTATTTAAACATTTTCACCGACGATGCATATCTAGATTTAAAAAGACACTTTTCACACATCTTAGATTGTAGTAACTTTGATCCTAGCCACGTCGCGTTTGACACTCGTAATAAGGGGGTTATGGGCGTGCTTAAGCATGAGTGTACTAAGCCTATTGTGGAATTTATAGCCTTAAAACCGAAACAATACTCGTACTTGCTTGAAGATGGAATTTGTAAAAAAGCGGGGAAGGGAATTCGTAAAAGTACTTTAAACACTATCACGCATGACATGTACAGACAGGTGTTAAACGAGGGTTTACTCTTGCGTGATACGCAGTATGTCATAGCTAGTAAAAAACACTGTCTTCAGACAGTAGCTCAAAATCGGATAACGCTATCGGGATATTTAGACAAACGATATGTGGAGGATGACGGAATTCATACCTTAGCTTTTGGCCATTACAAAATATAAAACATACTTCTCGCCCCTCTCTCTTTTCTCTGCATGAATTTATTCATATTGTCTAGTCAGATTATTATTAACGCAGTGGACTTTTATGAAAATTTAAACTTATTGCCTCTACCTCCGAATATTGTTAATATTTAAAAAAAAAACAGTATCCTATATTATGCAGACATCGACAACGAAGGTTTCATATCCCGCTGAGGGCTAATCAGGTTTTAGACAGGACTCATTTCGAATACTTATTACACAATCCTCTGCCTTTGGACCTCCGCTCTCCGTGGACATTAGTTCGACATGAATTTTTCCGAATCTACCATACAGTTTCCCCAGATGAAACTCTACAGCTCTGCATCTTGTGTGCCCGAGAAAGAATTCCCCGTCACAACTTTGCTACAACGTTTCATGTCACTCATCAATACTCAGTAACTTTAGACTTTTTTAACAACACCTGGCAAGCAGATTCCACCCGTTTTTTCTGTACACACTGCCTGAGAAAATCTTTAATTACAATATCCAACGCTAATTCCTCGGAAGAAGAACAGTTTTCTTATCGACATTCTTCTATGATTTTTTACCCATAAGAAAAATGTTTTGGAGATTTGAACCACCCCAGGATCCTCCAAGTGTGACACCAGCTTCACTGTTTCACATCACTTCAAAACTCATAGTAACAAACACACCAAAACGAAATTTATGTCAGCTACCTCTACCGAGTGTGCTCGTCCAGTCACTGGAAGCAAATTATTCTAAATTGCACAAAGAGCTCCCCCCTTTAACTTCAGAGAAGATTTTTCAATTTCATAGAGAGTATGACGAAAAGTTTTTAAAAATCGAGGCAGATGAGACACTTAATATACACACTTATCACATGCTCTTAACCTATCCAGAAAGTTTTAATTTCGTCTCCGAACCTAACAATTGGAAACACGCACTCTATTATTTTTGGCTTGTCCCCTCCTCTAGAGAAAAATTTTATCTCTGTCATGAATGTGCGAAAGAACGATTCTACGAAAGCCCCATAGAAAAACATTGGTTTCACGAAGCAGTATCAATAGAAAGAATTATTCAGACCATCCAGCGAAATCCTACAGTCAAACAAAAAAATTTTTGCGCCAATTGTATGCGCCGTCCTATAGTCAGTATTTTAACGGAAACCGAATGTTGCGAACGGTATGACCTGCATTATAGACCTGATTGCACTGAACTGGATTGCAAACCTCCCAACGCTTGTTTCTTATGCACATTCACCGCCTTGAAATTTTTAAACAGAAGAATCACATTTAGCACAGGAGCTGATATTACGTCACTGTTATTTAGAAATTAAAAAAAACTCTTTAAAAATATGTTTTTTTAAAGAACGAAAAAAAAGTATATGTTTTGGACCAGGGGAGTGGACATAGGGCAAAAAAAAATTTTGCGAAACCACTTCCGAAAAAAAAAATAATAACGAGACTGCCTCCAACGCCTCACGGGCCAGTCATGGAAGTTTGGAGATTTTTTGTACTGGATTAGGACGTGCGTTGTAAAAAACAGAACGTGACACCAGTCTAAAAAAAACGAGAGCTTAAGATAAGGGAAATAACATATTTTAGTGTGTTTTGTTTTTTCCCTTGTCTTTTAAAACCCCAAGCCTCTTGGGCTGCTCATGGAATTTGGGGACAACAAAAACAAACACTTTCAAAAACGAATTTTTTTTTATTTTTCGGTTGTTTTTACATAGCTCAGTACATTAGGCAATAGGGCGACATGGAGTGTTCGCATGTAGACTTTTCACAATCTGTGAGTTGGTCATCAGACAGAAATAGGCCACTCTGGGTGCTCTGTCCCCCGGTGAAACGGCGGCATGATGACAGCGTTCAGCCTCTGCGACGCACTCGAGCATTGAAACATGGAGTTTCTCGCATAACCCTCGTATTTCAAACGAGTGGTTTTCATTCTCACGATCGATTAACAGAAAGCCAAAACGAACGTCTGGTATAGTCATGGTGGAAAGGTAGGTATGTTAGCCATGCATAACAAATTTCATTTATAGTCACAAATCTCTGGATTGGTGATGCCAATTTTTTTTACAAAAGTTTGAGATGGATGAGCTCTATGTGCTGAGAGTCCGTGACTTCCTTACCCAATCTTTATATTTGAAATTTGGTGAGGAAGTCTCTGGCTCCTAGCGTTGGAGGTTTTTACTTCGATGGAACGCTTTGACTTTGGCTCTACGTGCGGGGAGTAGTGACCCCCTGCCATATCTTTGAAAAACAGATTTGGCAATGGGTGACTACACTCGGCACTAGAGGTTTTTACTTCGATGGGACCTGGCTCTACGTACAGGGGGAGTATACTGTCATATCTTTATATTTAATATAGTCTTCAAATAAGCTTTGAGATGGGTGAGCTCTACGTGTGGAGAGTGGTTACACCCTGCCATATCTTTATATTTGAACAGATATGTCAGGGGGTGACTACAGTCGGCACTAGAGGTTTTCTTCATGCTCGTTATTACGGTATGTTTTACTCATTATTATGATGTACCGCACAACGAGGTTATATTGAGAAGGAGAATACACCCTGGACACCTGGTTCATCTTAGTTCGCATTTTTATGTCGAGGAAGTCACTGGGTCCTAGCAATGAAGGTTTTTTACTTCGATGGAACCACCTTGGCTATGGCTCTACGTGCGGGGAGTCGTAACCCCCTGCCATATCTTTGAAAAACAGATTTGACAGGGGGTGACGACAGTCGGCACTAGAGGTTTTCTTCGATGGGACCTGGCTCTACGTACAGGGGGAGTATACTGTCATATCTTTATATTTAATATAGTCTTCAAATAAGCTTTGAGATGGCTGGGCTCTACGTGCGGAGAGTCGTTAATCCCTGCCATATCTTTATATTTGAACAGATTTGGCAGGGGGTGACTACAGTCGGCACTTCGGAGGTTTTCTTCATGCTCGCTATTACGGTATGTTACAGTCGCCGCGCAACGAGGTTATATTGCAAAGGAGAATACACCCTGGACACCTGGCTCATCTTAGTTCGCATTTTTCTAGGACTATATTCAAAGTTAGTAATGTTGAAAAAAAACATATACACATAGGCTTAACTTTTTTTATTGTTACAACTTTGCATACATTCATGTACGTGACAACAATTTCGCAATTTTAATTGCGTTGTCGCAAATTTTTTTACATGTTTTTCGTTAGTTCTCAAATCCAAAGGTGATAGTTTCATCGGTATTCTGCGAGCGGCACACCACAAAAAATACAAAGAAAAAAGTCCACAGCTAGACGTATTTACAGCTTGAAAGGTATGTGTATTCGTTCTGGTCACTGTGCTATTTCTTTCCATAAAAGCTAGAATTGGACCTTTCGGTTCCGACCCATAACTGCAGAAAAAATCACACTGTTCTCCGCGGAAGGCGAGGGCAATCCAATGGCTTCCAGGTAAGTGGCGAGGGTCCGTATTCACGATATAATAACGTTGTTTGTCGCGGACATGGGGTAATTCATCTGCTGCGTAGACACCACCAAACTTTGCTCGTATGAGCGCATCACTGCAGGCAAGGCGACATAGAGTAACGCTATCCATGTTAGTAATCGGTGTAGACCCCTCTAGACTTATCGATTTCAATCACGTTGCGATACAGAGCATAGGCGATCAGAGTGACTGTTTCAGGTAGAGGACTCGCGAATTTCATATCCAGAGTGATGTTAGCCGTTTGGGTAGGTGAGATGTGCGCATCTCCCGCGCTCATATCTGGCGTTAAATCATGCGCGTACAGGGTGTAACCTCCCTTATATTCATCGTAGCTAATATTCACGTTAGTATCAAAATGGTACCTGTTCAAATCTGTGAAGAGCGAGCAATAACTCCGGCTATATTGGTCTAAATCGTAATCCGGTTTCAGAGCCTGTGCAGGGTAATTTCGATTTCCATTCGAAATTGTGAGGTAGGACAGATTATAATGGTGAAACTTGAAGGGGTTTTTGCCCACGTCACCATTATAAGCAGCATTCGATACAAATCCTAGTATCAGCCTAGTGGGGGTAGACCCTAAAAATGCATTGGAGATGCAATGGCTCGAAATTCCTGCAGAAATGGAGAACGCTTTACACTCTACTCTCCGAATGGGTATCTTTGCTACAGTAGTCTCCAACACTTTTTGATGACTCAGCCACACGGTTGGATTGATGTTCACCTTGCGTACGAATAGCGTAGCGTTCAAAATGTTGACTTTAAAACCATTCGCACTGCTCATGAGCACGAACGAGTCTTTCGCACGTTGTAAGCGAATCCTGAGATCGACTCCAGACGGGACTAGTTTCTGCTGGGTTGAAATGTCCAGATGTAATCCCCCCATTAAATCTATCACTTTGCTGAGCTTGGTGCATGCATTTCGGGTTTTTAACCCTTCGTTCACACTCGTGTCAACATCCACATCATCGTGTTTACCGGCTGTATCCTTATAAAATAGCGAGCTTGTCAACAACGAATTTTGAGCTGCTTTAGAAGCGTATAGTAGTGCTTCCAAGTAAGCTCTATAGCTGTAATTCGTCTGAGAGGCGATCTGTCTATCGTTCAAAAACACTGAACAGTCGGAAAAAAGTGTGTTCAGTAAGTAATTCACAGGAGAGACTTTATCGGTAGCCGTTGTAGCTCCGTTATTCGTCTTCACGATCTTCAGCTGAAGGTGTAACAGCGTGTAGGACAAATCCAAGTAATAGTCGCCACTGCTGTTGAGAAAAAACTCGAGGGGAGAGCCATCGTTCAAAGATGCGATAGGATGTATCTCGAGAAATGACGAATCCTCTACGGCGAGCTGTACCGGTACCGTTGTAAATAAATCAGCTTCTGACTTCAAACACATGCACGCCATCACGAGAAAATATCCTGAGTCTTTTTCTGTCTTTTCTTGGACCGCGTCTGTTTTCTTCGCTTGCTTCGCTTCCTTTTTATACCCGAACCGCCTTGCAATTTGCGTATCACATCGTCTTTAATTTTGTGCGATGTTTCGCGAAGACGCGATCTGGCAGAATCTTTAAACGAGCTCCCATGCGCGATATCGCTCACGACTTTAGAACCAGTGCTTAATAGTTGACGTCCCAAGTATTTCCCCGCTTGCATTGCCAGAGGTTTGATTTGTCGAAACAGGTCAGAGAAAAAACCGTATCCCCTCTGGTGTTGTATGCCTTGGAAATAGTCACCCCCTCCGCTCTGAAGTGTATAATAACGGAGACAGTCGTCAGGGCTTAAGCGCATCATGTTGAATGACTAAACTACCCTCGGCTACCTGCTTTTAAATATTCTTTTTTTTTAAAGATAGCACCACGAGCGTTTTACCGCTGCTAAACACAATCGGTTGACCAAAGCTGGTCCTCAATTGAATTTCAACCGTCTCGATGAAATTGGAGTGAACCGGAAAATATAGCGGGTTCGTGTACGTCTTTACAATCTGTTCCTTGGATTCATCGAGTGTAGGAATAATTCTCAGAACTTTCACATAGGAATCTCCTACCAAATGTCCCGTGCACACATCTGAATAGACATAGATTTCGCTCACTCCTCCATCGAGTTCTAGAGCGTATTTTCCCTCGTGTCTTCCACTTTCAAACGTTGTATCGACGAAGCCTAACATGGCTCCCAACCCCTGAGAGAGCACTAGCTTTGTTTTATCAGGGACTTCTAATACTATTTTCGAGTTAGGTAATTTTCGGAGTGCAACGTGTTTAAAGCTGTTTAATAACTCGCTAGCGGTTTGATACATGCCAACATCTAGGTTCAAATCTTGTGTCTTCCACACGTTCGCAGTCACTCGAGGATAATGCTTAATCCCGAGTTGGATGGATTCCTTTGCGCTCACGGGAATTATTTCACTATATCTTAGATCCATGGTTTGCGGTATCGTCATTTCGTCTCCGATTAAACCGAAATTTCTCATTAAATTCGGAGCAGTTCTCCTAGAGAAGCGCACCTCAACATCGCCTGTTATTTGAAAGAGCACCATCCCTCCTGCCTGAACTCTAAATTCTAGAAATGTTGCTAGATCTTGATCTCGGAGAGATTCGTTCAAACTCTCCATGAGGGTGCGCGCTCCAAGACCTCGACCTTCGATGGTGTAATCCCGCCTTCGCAACGGCATGGTATCGCGTATTGTAATTGTTTGATCTTTCATGCTGCCACTGGTGAAGCGATGTTGCTTAAATTGAGTGGACTTGGTGAGCGTTATATCTTTCTGGGGTAGATAGAGCATGGATAGTATTTTCTCTGACCCCTTCGCTGTCATCACTACTTCAAACCCCTCCTTTACTAATATATTCACCTCTCTCCCTACCTGTAGAAATTGTACAGCCTCTTTCTCACCTGTTTGTTCTGCGACCCGTTTGCTGACAGTCTTCCAAAACTCATTTCTACTTATGTTGCTCATAGGTATTTCATACTCTACGCTCATGTTAGGACCGATTACTGTGTGCTCTTCCTTACTTACGGAATAACTATTGTTGTGGTCGCCCACTGTAAACCAGTTTTTGGGTATGCACACCTCGACGAGTCCTACTGTCCATTCACCTTCTAAATGTAACGGTCTTGCTAGCTTTGTCTTATACGAGGCTTGGGTATTTTTAGGAAAATAGGACATGCTAGAATTTGACGGTAGAGAAATTAAAAACTCGTTCACTTGATCCATTATTGCTTCACCCAAGAATTAAACTCGTTGCTGAATCCTTTCCACTTTACGAAATATTCAATATTTTTCCCAGTGCCTTGCTTCTTCAACACCTTCTCTACTCTCCAATAATCTCCCTCGTTCTTTATCACTTTCTGTAGTTCCTCCGTGTAGAACCTACCTCGTACAATTTCCCCTTTCAAATCTCTTAATATATATGTAGCAGGGAGTGTGGGATATCGCTCGGCTATCGTGAAAATTTCCTCTGACCACGATGGTAGCTATCTACCATCGTGGTCAGAGGAAATTTTCACGATAGCCGAGCGATAACCTCGCTGAAAGGTTTTCTTGTACTTCGATATTCTCACGCGGTCGTCTAGGGTAAACGCAAATTTCGATGTGGGGATGTACCCGTATTGCGTTGCAAACAGTTTTTTCTCTAAGCGTTTCGTTACCTTGGACGGGGCAATTCCAATACTGCGGTGTACGCTGTTGTTATAGCTTCTGACTAGCGATTGTAGAATATCTGTATATTTATAGCTGTTGCGATGTGTAAACACTCTATACAATCGATTCTGAAGAGTACGATTCATTCTTTCTACTAAACTGGCCTTATGCTCGCTGAACGTTGAATAATGATGTACACCATACTTCTTAAAAACGGCTTTGACAGAAGTGTTATAAAATTCGGTCTCTTGGTCAGTTTGTATGTGCACTGGGGTAGAGCTGTCTAAAATTTTTTTAAACGCTTCCGACACTGATTTGCCGGACTTGTTTTTTAGCGGTTCAACATATACAAATCTCGAAAATACGTCGATAATTACGAGTAAATATTTCATTCCCCCGTTATACTTTGATAACGACTGAACATCCAGCAAATCCGCCTGCCACAAGTCATTTATAAAATATGCAATCGTTTTCCTTCTCCTAAATTTGCGCTTGAGTTGTTTATGTAGTGTATAGGTGTCTTGGGACATTAAAAAATTCTGCGCTTTTTTATAAGACACACCAGCTGCTTTAGCTAATTTCTTTACACCCCCGAACGATGCTGGGTTCTTTACATCGTAATATATCTTTTTTAATAATTTTTCCATGTTGCGCTCGTTGCCCGACTGCGAGTTCTTTTGCTCACAGGACTGGTGTTTTTCGGACGTGGTAGTTCGTCTGAAGACACACTCGACGGTGCGCTTTGTAATAGATTGGTATTCATAATCCACTGCTTCGGGATGTTGACATCTTTTATACCCTCCCAAAATTCGCTAAATCCTTGAGGTTCTTTCACATTCTTCGATTTTCGCAGTAAGTATGAAAACATATCCACGATATTCGAGTCTTTTACACTCTCTCCTCCCTGTGTAAATTCTCCTAATTCGTTCCAAGCGTATTCTCTTGTTTTCAGTTTTTCTATGATTGGGATCACAAATTTTCTAGCATGCTGAGGGACTGTAGTGGCGATATCTGTTATCACATCATCCCTCTCCTCTTTCGGTGATTGGGTTTGCATCTCCTCTTTCTGAATTTTCACCGTGACAGGTTGTTTGGGAGCGTGCACTGTGTGATGGTATCGCGTAATCAACTGACCTAAGAGCTTCGCCTTTGTTGAATCCGACACTTGCTCTCGATCCAGTAACTCTGAAATCTCTCTCTCCAAACGTACTTCGGGTTGTTGTAGCTGGTGCTGCAGGGGTACCAACTCTTCGGGTATCAAAGCCAACCTGCGAGACATTGCTAGTCTGATTTGTTAAAAATACTCCCTAATAGCGATAGGGCCGCTGGGATAATCATCGGTAGAAAACCTCCTGTTTGACTCATCAACAGCTTTCGACGTCTCTCTACGGATTTCGGCTTCTTTGAAATTTCTCTCAAAATTGTTTTGTATTTCGACAACCTTCGCCTGTTCACTTTTAAATTTCCACACACTGCGTTCATGCACAGTTCACATAGACAGTTGATCTGGGTTTTACTCGCTGTTTTTAAAATCGCTCGTCTTTGACCTGGCGAAGCGGTTGAGAGTACACGTAATAAATGTCGATTTTTTTTTACCAATTTCATTTTTCGGGTACGTACACATATATGCATCCATTCATGTCAGGGAAAAGATTCTCGCGCACACGATACTGATCTGGAGTGTTCGGGCACAAGTCTACTAATAAGTATCCAAACTGTTTCGCAGTGGATTTTATATACGCATCCACGAGAAATTTTCCGCGTCCTGGATATAGCTGGCGCGAAAAAGTTTGAATTTGTGACGCATCGCGAGGGTTTTTAAAGAGTATGATGTACTGGGAATTTAGGCTGATATCTCTCGCGAACTTTGAGCGGGGGAATAAATTCTGTAGTATCAAAATAATATTCACTTTCTTATGATGCGAGTGAATCGTAAAAAATTCGGCTATATTTTGACTCAGATCGAACATTTGATCGTCTAACACATATAAGTCACCCTCCTGCGTTGTTTCGGGCAGACCTTGAATAAATGAAATATTCTTCTCCTCTGCAAACCATGGTTGAAATACTTTGTAACACCACATCACCCTTTTTATGGGAGGGTCGTATATCTCCGACGTTATCATTTTGCGTACCAGACTGGTTTTGCCAGCGCGCGTTGAGCCCACGACCAGCGTCGCAGAGGGGTTTTGGAGTTTCATCTTTTTTGTCCTTCTCACACACACACTCCTTTATATACACACACTGATATAGTGTTCAAACCGGCTCAGTTCACATCAGTGTTATCTACTGATATAGTCAAAAGATCTATTTTCGGCGTTAGGTTATATAGCTATTTTTTAAAACATAATTTGAATACTTTTAATCGCCTTTTCCTGGGTCGTTAGTCGTTTTTAGTTTCATTATTTTTTACGTTATCCCCTCAAAAATTAGCCAAACCGGTGATAAAGCGCCATTTCTTGCCTTACGATTTCACCTGAAATTTCATTCCATCAATTGTGATAAAATGAGCCGTAGCGGCGATAAAGCGCCAGTTCCTACATACCCTCCAGGTGGATGGATAGGCGAATCCTCCGCGGAAGTTCTGCCTGTAGGTGGCGCTTGTGGTTGGAGGAACGTTATAGGGAGAAGCCCGTACTCGGAAGGCAGTATTCTGACAAAGGGGGCCGGTTACAAATCATCGAGTGTATTTAAATGACTAGTGAATGAATTTTTGTTGGTTTCATTATTTACTTACTTCATTATTATTACTCTTCATTATTTATAAATGTTTTTATATAAATGTTTTGATATATTGCTAACAAACTGGGGGTAAAAAGTAAAATTTATTTGAAATTTGGTTAAGTTATTTAAATGAATTAATTTAGTTTAGAAAAACATTTGGATTAATTTATAAATACTTCTTCATTAAATAATAAATTATATTAGATAACATTTATTATTAACGCTGTGACATTTGTTTTTTTATATCACTAATGGACTGTTAATGAAATAAGTTAAGTGTATTATTTTTTCGTAAATACTCCTCCCTCAAACTAAAAGATATGCAAATGTACTCCATAATGGTTGTAACTTATCCTGATAAGTTATAAAATAATAACAAACAAATGACTAATTTATTTAAAAAAAATTGAATTTTATTATTTAATCTAAAATTTCTAAAGAAAACCACAGTATTTGTTGTATCATAACAATGTAATGCAATTATTAAGAACCATAATACAAATTAACAAAATTCAGATAATGTTTTCATAATTTGTATGAATAAATTAATAACTATAAATTACTTCAGAAGTAATAACGATAAAAAAAAATAATGGGTCAAAGGTTCATCACAACATATTAATACACTGACATTTATACAACATTTCTTTGAAATATACGTATTAAAGTAGAATTAATTTATTTTAAAATATATTTTAGCATAATATTACAGATGGATCGAGAACAGATTATGAGAAGTCTAGTTGATATGAAGGACTTTAAGTTAAAATGATGAATTATTAGAGACAAATCGCAAACTGTGTTCCTTTCTTTCGTAAATAACGTTAAAATTTTCCTGTTGCGAGAATTTTGATGGAGAGTAGTAAAAGATGTTGTAAGGTTGCATTTAAGATTTTTTATACATGAAAAATATTAGGCATAATAAACGGATCACTGTTATTATAAATAAATTAAAGATTTAACAAAAAATAATAAATATGAAAACTTTCTGCAATATTATGTAGTCAAGACATCTAGGGACCGCAAACAGCCCTTAAGCAAAACTCTTAGCAGTAGTTCTGGGAACAATAGACCTCGCGAACAAGAAATAAAAGAAAACACATGCGTCGATTTTATAAATGACTTCAAATAACATTCAGGACAAATTTAAAGAATATCGAACAACGCGTTTGGTCGTAAATGCGTAACAAACAAATTTACAGACTAACAGACGAAGTGCTGAAAAACAGAGTTAAAACAGGGACCTGCCCCGCTAACGCTCAGTAAAATATATTCTTTGTTTCAAAATGTATGAAATAATTATATTTTTCACAAAAACCAGTTCTTTCTTTCTAAGTATCAATAACCAAGATCATGTCAATTATTTTTACACACTATTATTCTATGGAATGTATGTTAGTAGTTTTGGGAACGATAGACCTCGCGACCAAAAAGTAAATTAATAAAATAAAAAACATGCAAGTCGATTTTAACGACTTAAAGGAACATTCCTACCACATTTAAAGGAAATATAACAACGCGTTTGGTCGTGTCTGCATATCAAACAATTTTACAAACAAACAGACTAAATGCCGATATGTCGAGTTAAAACATTTCCTCGCTAACCCTCGTTAAAAAAAGAGCAAAAAATTAACACTCTTTATGTCTATTTAACCAATATCGATTTTTTTAAAAATCCAATTTCATTAATTTACAAATAAAATATGAAGCTATGTATAGGTACATGAAAAATATATAACGCATCAATTAAAAAAGCTATATTTCATTAAAAAATTTGCACAAGATTTTTCTAACATTACTTTCTTTTAAGTGGTATACAGTTAAAAGGAAACTATTCACATTACTGAATTTAGCTGAAAATTAGCCATTTGTGTTGTTTCACAAATATAAAATTTAAAAAAAATTCAGTTTTTTCACATTTAAATTAAAAAATGTCACATAAAAAAAATTCAAATGTGAACAATATCTTTTCGAAATTTAAAAAAAAAATGCAAAAAGAAGAATTCTGCAAAGATTCTCATATATGAGTTTTGATATATCAAACTAATTGGTTTTCAAATGATCTAGTAATTAAAAGAATGATTTTCATAAAAAATTGTAAATTAACGAAATTTACTCAAAGGTCGGTTCGAAAGTTTAATGTTAATCAAACAAAACATTTATCACTAAAATGTATAATGTGTGTACAGTTGAATGTTTCCTTCGAAATATAAGTTATTAAAACATTATTACTATATTTTAATAACTGTCATACAGCGTCACGTAAATAATAATAATAATAATAAAAAATAAAGTTGTAAGAAAAATATAAGGAAACTTACGTTTGATTACATAAAAGTAAAGGAAAATATGAACAATTAAAATTACTGTTTGATTGTTTGCATAAGTCATGATATCATAGATTGATTTTGTTCAATTATTGCTTCTTTCCAAGCGAGGTGTCTGTTTTAACTCGACCAATCGGCATATGTTTGTTACGCAGTTACGACCACACGCGTTGATCGATTTTCTTCAAGTTGGGCATGACTATTCCTTGAAGTAATTAAAATCGACGTATATGTTTATTATTTTTTTAAGATTTAATTTTGGTCACGGGGTCTACTGTTCCCAGAATTACTAATTATGTATTTTAGTTTCAAAGCAAATAATCGAAATAATTTCATCACTTAATTTTCAGCATTTTGTCCAAAGAATAATTTCGATTTAATACTTTGGTTTAAAGAAAAAAAAACTTTATACTTCCTATACTACGTTTAATTACATTTGAAACAAGGAAAGTGCTTCTGTTCGGAAGCAATCTCTCTTGTACATCAAATCGACGTTTTCATTGCATGAAAACATTTCACTAAAAAGAATTGCAGTTTTCAAAGTATAACAACTATATTTAAATAACGAATATTAATAATTATCAGCATTAAGGCTCTTCGACACCGTTCATCTTGGATTCGACCTCTAATGTTAAGTCTATGGGGAAAAGTTTGTTTTCCTTTGAAGATAAGTAGAAAAGTTATTCGAATATTTTGATGCAGTTTTTTTTATTAGATAAAGCTTAGCTTAACATTCGTTTCCTTGCAATTACTTTTTTTGAAAATCGTTCTCAAAATTTTTTAATGAGAATTTTAACTTTAATGGAACGTTTTAAAAGGATTAAAGAGAGATAATTAAAATCCATCTGTAAGAAAACCAAGTTTAAACATTTCTCTATTCATAGCATGTCATAAATTTGAAATCGGATAATTTAAAGTATTGAATTTTTCTATATGTAAAAGCTATGTATTGAAAATATCCGATAAAACACGCCTCTCGCCTAGCTCCTCCTCTTTCGACTTCAGCAGTATGTCAAAGGTCACCATCACACCCGTATTCAGTGACAAGGGTAGGAAGATAATTACCTCGACAAAAGGGAAGATTGGGGCAGGACCATAGAATCTCACTATTCTATGGTCCTGAGATTGGGGGTTCTTTTCTACACCCTGTTTCCAGACAGGCCTAAGGCGCTGGCTGGTCAGGTGGAGGGTTCTTTCAAAAGCATTCGAAAACTATTTTGAGTTTACTTGAATGATTTTTCCTCAAGTAATTATTGAATACTGAAACGTATTCGCTGTATTTGTGGTTCTACGAAAGATACTTTTAAGAAAATGCATGTATTAATTTGAATTAACTTTCTTTATTTACACTAATAAAATTAAAAGGGCTCTGTGTTTGATTGTTCACATATCCGACGCTAATAATCCGATTTTAATGAGACTTGTATCTTCTTGGAAGAATGTTTTAAAAAGTCCCAATTTTTTTTAATATACATTAGATTTCAAATAAGTAACTATGAAATATTTCCCTATGTGTTTTTCCAATTTAGTGGAAGTCAAATTTGTTCGCAGTAATTACATCATCTTTTTGACTGATTTTTATGAAACTTCATTTTGCGAATAATATTTTCCATTTTATTTTGTGCCGATGATTTATTATAACTTACTTCCGTGGCGAGACACTTTTTCTAATTTTTTACACTTATTTATTTTAGTCCGGAAGTACCATTTTACTGTGTATACCAATTTTTAGATATAGGGTGATCCTACAATGGTCTCATTCCACAAAAATTTCATAAAAATTAAAAAAATTCCAAGAAAAATATTAATTAAAAAAAAAAAAAAAAACGCGGATATTGTGTGTGTAGGTTTCTGTTTAATTAGATTTTAGACTTATTTATTTATGTGGTGTGTAGTGTATTAGTTACAAAAAATGGATATTTTTACTAGTTCACTATAACCGATCGCAACTTATTTAAAAGTTGTAATCATTGAATACATTAATATAAACCAATTTTTTTTCCACGTTTGTTTAGATCAGTGGTCCCCAACCCGTGGTCCACGAGATGGTCTGAAATGGTCCGGGGAGTCATTGTTCAATTCCATAGATATGTTCATTTTACTTTTCCAAAAATGGGTGTTGTCTGAGAATATTATTTTCGTACTAATTGCCAATACTAATTTTGATTTTTGAAGTACTTGCAAAGAAAAAGATAAATAATAGTAATAGTTTAATAACATTGACTTTAATAATAGTAATAGTTTTATTGTAATATGTTTTATTATAGTGAAAATATTTAATAAATTATTTATGTGAAAAATTAAATTATACAATTTTATACGAGCCAGAAAAGTTACGCTGAAAGTATAATTTAATAATGCTTTAATAAATACAAATTAGTCAATTAAAAACGTGTAATTAATAAAAAATTGCTGCATATTTAATGGTTGTATATTGATTAAGGACATACTATTTATGTTTTCAGTCTTATTGTGGTCATTTTTAAGCAGACGATTGACTTCACGACAAACACTTAATTTTGGCCTTAGTGCCAAACCATAACAAGCGATTTTATTGGTGTGGCGGTTTTTTGTGACGAGCAATGTATACAATTGTTTTCATGACCTCTTCCCATACATATTCTAAAATTCCAACATTGTGTTTCTGAATAGAATATGATTTGTTAGTTCTATAACAGTAAACATAAGTTAAAAAATGGTTTACATTTTTTAATTCAATCAACTTTAACATTCAAATGTTTTTCTCATAATTGAAATTTGAGATATTTTGCAATTTTCAAAATGCCATTTGTGTTCCGAATTTTCTTTGAATGACTAGATGACTACGGACCAACAAATTAAATAAAGCACGGATCACCATTTTTTAAAAGTACTAAATAAAATCCATGTCCAAAATATTATTTTAGCATTAAATATGGTTAGTTTGTTGAATTAAGGTCACACTAGAGCTGCACAGATGGCTATTGGTGACGATTCGGAACTAAAAGGATCCTGAAATGTATTATTTGCTATACACTTTAGCGTATGGGATATAGACGTGGGCATATTATTTTGGCCACTTAGTGTATAATGTCTAGTAAGGGGGCCAATATCCTCCACTTAAATTGTTAATATAAAATTATTTTATCGTTAAAAATCATATGTGTCTTTATCGGAGCACGTCCAGAAGGATTATATGTGATGCGCAATTTAGAACATCATAGAGAAATAGGAAACAATCGTCAACAGAATCCTCTCCCCCAAAAGGAAAACAAACTGTTCCGTCTGATGCAGCGTGCTCCATCCACGCCCCGTATATACTTTACTTTTACCAAATTTTACACACACACCAGCCCCTAATTTTCCATCTAACCAGAGAAAATTTATTTAAATATTGATATTGGCGAAAACGATCATCCTAAAAACGTAACGTGGTGTTTTCATCCTGATACTCCAAGTAACTGATTTTCAAGACGTTTCATGTCAAAAATCGAGTATTAATAATATATTTGAAATTTTTTAGTGATAAATGTTTGAGAATAAATGCATTAAACTTTTTTTTATATTACGAAATCGAATAGAAGTGTTGATGGAATAAGAATCTTTCTAGCAAAGAATGTTGTTTTGCATAAAAGGATAAAATCGCAATATTTTCGTGAGTAGGTATCGGAAAACAATCCATAATATATTATGCTTTTTTTTCGTTACTTTTCTATTCGAAATACTTAGATAAAGATACACAGAGTCGTGACCTGTAGTAAAAGATGCGAGAAAACCTCTTGACGATGTTTGAGACTATCCTTTGTTGGCTCGAAGCATTGTCAAAAGTCACTTCGACGGGAAGGGTTCGTCCTTTTCGGATTGAAAGAGGTGAAAAATTGTCTGCCTTAGAACAAGAGAACAGATTTTTTTTTTTTTTTTTTGTATTTCATCCGGAGCTTTGGTCTCGAAGAGTGCCATGAGGAGTGCAACTTTCAAAGACATTCATTGAAACCAGAGTTGGTGATCTTGTTGACGTTGGTTTCAGTCACTTGTTTTGATAGCTGACGCAGTTGAATACTGAAAACTGTTCTCCCAGTTTTAAATTTTTAGAATTCGTTTAAGAAGGTAGTTTAATTTTTAAGAATTGCATCTGCTAAATGGATAAGAATAGTAGGTACGAAGATAGCTATTTTATTTATTGTTAGGTATACCAATTAGACATCCATTTGAAGTAAAATAACTATTATTTTTTATATTGAATGGTTCTTTGACTTTTTATATGTAACCATATATGAAATAGAGATTTGTACTCATTAAAACAGTTTGTAATTTTATTTTATTTTAGTTCAACAATCGTTTACACTTTCAACGTTTTAATATATTTGTTTGGTTTTAATTTATGTCTGACTGATCTTTATGAAACTTGATAAGACTAAAATAGTAGTTCCGAAAAATATTTTATTTTATTTTGTGTCGATTTGTTAAAAAGGAACTAATATTTATTATAACTCCCTTATCTTCTAGTTTTTTCAAACTTATTTTATGTTAGTCACGAGTCCGAACGTAACATTTTACTGTGTATTCCAATTTTTATAATTTTTTTTTAATGATGAAGGATGATCCTACGGTGGTCCCATTTCAAAACTTTTTCATGAAAATCCAAAGTTTTTGAAAGAAAAACGAAACACGCTGATATTGTGTAAATAAAGTATTGTAGAAATAAAATAAAGTACGTTCTGGGTGAGAATGATTAACAGATTACTATAATCTACTGAAATGCCCTTTCAAGTAAAACCCTTTTGCCGTGCTTCGACACAGTCGCATATTATTTCTTCATGATTTTTTTAAAAATAAATTTGTGAGTTATATATAATGTTATATTTTTAGTTATTACAACTTTACAAAAAATAAGTCTACATTTCAAATCTGCTACATTTGAAGCCAATAGCATTAGAATAATAGTTTTCCAGTCGTTGGTCTGTCCGTAGGAAAGTAGCTAACACATCTTTAAAAATGCAAGTACATTTTCAATTATGTTGCAAATTACTAAAGGAGATAAAAACATTACTTTGTTTTCTCAGCAGAAGGGCTGCTGTCTCTTATTAGTGTTCTTCAAAATAATTCAATTTTTTTATTTGTCCATGAGCAATTCGTTCACAATTGACCAACATTTATACCTAGCTACATCGGGGGTAGGAAATTGAGACCTCCCTTTTTTTCGGGAGGGGGTGGGGGGGGGGGGGGTGTTCAATTCACAATACCCCGAATCGCGTAAAAAATATAGTGTAGGAAAAAAGAAGTTCGGAAAACTACCTCTTGTTGCTTATAGAATTGTTTATTTGCTTAGATTCAGACAACTATGTGCACATTTTCTTCTGAACAATATCTAAAATCAGTTAGAATAGCAATTTTGAACTAAATATTTATAGGCGGTTTTCTAAATGGCCAATATCGAAAAAAGCAACCTTTTTTCACACGCTATTTAGGCATAATTATTGCTGTCATATCATCGCGAGAGTTAAACTGATATGATAAACTAAAACCATATATGACTGAGCCTCAGATGCCCTGAACCCGACGCACCATACCGTTTAATTCAGTTTATTACTGCTAGCCATCTAAAGTAGAATCGAAGACGAACAGAACAGATTTCACTGTTCAACTGCTTGAGTTATTTACAGAAAAGCGAAAGAACATCAACGAGAACGCTAACTGGTTTCAAAGCCTTTGAAGCCCTCTGACCCAAAGCCCTCAAGCACTTTTTCGGGGAACAATCCCCCTCCTCCCCCCAAGCAACCTTTCCCTTAGAGGGGGGGGGGGGGAGGCCAGTCTACTGTCAAACCTCTTTGTCCAGAGAGAAATGAGAATGGATGTACAACTTATTTCAGGCCCAGCCCAAAGCCAGAGAATAAATCACCTGCTGGTCATTGTATTTGCACTACTTTTGCCAATCCTCTTCTTTCTTTTTTTTGGAGGGTGTAAGTTCATTAGTAAATGAACCCCAACGGAATGTTCGTCCCCCTTACTTCTGTGAGATTGACATTGTCAATCAACACTATTGACGAATCACGAGCTCCAAGTGTTTTCCGTGAACCCGCCCATGATGTTGCCACCAAATTAAAGCTTCTCGCAAATGGAAAAAAGCCAAAAGATAACAAGGAGCCTTAAGGCTCTTCGACACCGTCCATCTTGGATTCGACCTCTAATGTTAAGTCTATGGGGAAAATTTGGTTTCCGAGCAGAGATAAGTAGAGTAGTTATTCGAATATTTTGATGCGGTTTTTTGTAATAGATAAAGCTTGGCTTAACCTTTGTCGCTATACTATCAGTTTTTTCAAAAATTGTGTTGAAAAAAATTTAATAGAAATTTTAACTTTAATGAAACATTTAAAAAGGATTAAAGAGGGATAATAAAAATCCGTCAGTATAGCGACAAAGTTTGAACATTTCTCTATTCACATCATGTCTTGAAATTGAAATCGGAGTTTTGAAGCGTTGTATTTTAATGCTCGACAAAACTATGTATTTGAAAATACCCTATAATACACGCCCCTCGCCTAGCTCCGCCTATTCGAAAGTCAGCAATGTGTCAAAGGTCACCACCACCATGCCCACAGTCATTACCTCAACAAAAGGGGTCGAATAGGGGGGTTCTTTTCACAGGACCAGTTCTTTTCAGCCCTGTCTCCCCAACGATGCTCGAGGCACTCTTTAGAAGAAACGCAGCTTTCAAAAACTGTGGCTTTGGAGTTTACTTGAATGTTTTGATACCTCAAGTCAGGACCTCAAGTAGTAGTTGAATACTGAAATGTGTTTGCTGCGTTTGTGATTCTACGAAAGATACTTTTAAGAAAATGCTTATATAAATTTGAATTATTTTTCTTTATCTATATACTGTTAAAATTACACGGTGACTGTGTTTGATACAAGGTGTCATATAACCGACACTAATAATCCTATTTTAATGAGACTTAGTTAAATCGTACTATCTTCTTGGAAGAATGTGTTGAAGTTGCGATTTTTGATTATATATATATATATATATATATATATATATATATATATATATATATATATATATATATATATATATATATATATATATATATATATATATATATATATATATATATATATATATATATATATATATATATATATATATATATATATATATATATATATATATATATATATATATATATATATATATATATATATATATATATATATATATATATATATATATATATATATATAACCAAAATATTTTCCCTGTGTGTTTATCCAATTGAAGAAAAAGTCAAATTTTGTTCGCGGAAATTACAGCATCTGTTTGACTGATCTTTATAAAACTTGACAAGCACTTAAAATAGTAGTTCCAAGGAATATTTTCTACTTTATTTTATGTCGATATGTTAAAAAAGAACTAAAATGTATTACACCTTCTCTTACTTTTAAAAATTTTCAAACTTATTTTATGTTAGTCCGCATGTAACAGTTTACTGTATACACCAATTTTTGTATTTTTTTTTAATAGTAGAGGGTGATTTTACAGTGGTGTCATTCCAAAAGTTTCATAGAAATGCAAAGTTTTTGCAAGAAAATAAAATTAAAGAAAAAACCCACTGATATTGTGTTTTTTTCCCATTTAATTAGGTCTTACACTATTTATTTTTGTTGTGCGTCGTGTACCAGTTACGAAAAATATGTATTTTTACTAGTTTTCTATAACCGATTGCAACTTATTTGAAATTCAAGCTTTAGATGGCTACGGGCCATCAAATTAAAAATTAAATAAAGTGCGAACCACTAAAAGTACTAAATAAAATTCACGTACAAAATATTATTTTAACATTAAATATGTTTAGTTTGTTGAATTACTGCCTCACTAGAACTGCTAGATTGGTGACGATAGCTATTGGTGACGATTCTGGACTAAAAGGATCCGGAAATATACTATTGCCAGTAGTGTAAAAAGGCCGGTACGGCGACGAGGTGCTGTGTGGATTTTGGTGGATTTTGGCGGTGCTCTGTGGATTTTTTGGCGGTGCTCTGTGGATTTTGGCGGTGCTCTGTGGATTTTGGTGGATTTCTGTGGATTTTGGTGGATTTCTGTGGATTTTGGTGGATTTTGGTGGATTTCGGTGGATTTGTGAGGATCTGAGTGATGCTGCTGTGGATTTTGGTGGATTTTGGTGGATTTCTGTGGATTTTGGTGGTGCTCTGTGGATTTTGGTGGTGCTCTGTGGATTTTGGTGGTGCTCTGTGGATTTTGGTGGATCTTGGTATCAAGCCGTGGATCTGCGAGGATCTGTGAGAGGAGTAATGAGGAGTACGAGGAGTAATGGGAGTAATTGAGGATCTGACGGAGTACCGGGCTCTAAGCTGTGGTGCTGCGAGGATCTTGTTGGATCAGGGCGGATCTCGTCTGTCAAGCCGAGGGGGCGTGGCCTAATGGAGATGACCTCACGAAGAACCAATCAGGTGTCAGTAAGTGACGTCACACGCAGGGGGCGTCGTCGGGGAACAGGTGTCGACGCAGAGTCGCCCATGGGCAAGTCGCCGATGGGCATGTCACACCGTGTCTCAACGTGTTTGTACAGGAATGGACCAATCAGAGTCTTGTTTGAAGATGTCCTCATTAAGAACCAATCAGGTGTCAGTAAGTGATGTCTATGGAGTGTCATGTAACATGAAAGTTGCTTTTTTGTTATTTTGCGTTTTTATTTGGGTATTGGTGGAAATTTGCGACGCACTGCATCTACGCATTTTTAATTATAAGCTGTGGGTTGTGACATATGTTAGGAATAGTTGGTTTTTGAAAATAATATTAGCTGTATATACAACTTCAATTTGGCGAAAGTAAATAAAATATGACAGAATTAGACTAATATTAGTTTTTAATATTTTATTTTAATATTTATTTATATTTTTTGATATTTCTTTATATTTTGATATTTATTTGTATTTAATTTTTTTTTTTTTTACATTTATTCTTTTTATTATTTATTTATATTTTTAATATTTATTTATATTTTTATTATTTATTTATATTTTTATTATTTATTTATATTTTTATTATTTATTTATATTTTTATTATTTATTTATATTTTTATTATTTATTTATATTTTTATTATTTATTTATATTTTTATTATTTATTTATATTTCAACTTTTATATTTTATTATTCATTTATATTTTATTACTCATTTATAGTTCATATATATTTTAATATTTATTTATATTTTATATACGTATACATCTTTGCCAAAAAAAAAAAATAACTCAGTGAGAACAATTACGCCCCACTAGAGCTGCACAATGAACTTATGTTAAAGGGAAAGACACTAGTGTATATATTTTAACTATGGTTAGTACAAAAGAAAAGAATTTTGCAAGAATGGTTTTAGAAAAATATCTTTTATGTGACCAACTCCACCATACAATTTCGCCATATAACTCTATGAGGAATCATACTATGGGATTAAATAACATACCATTGCGTACAAGAAGGTGGACCAGATTAATTAGTAAAGCTTTTAGACATGTGTACCAAGGGTATAAAAAATGACAGTTTGGGGTTTTATGAAAATAATGCATATAAAAATATACGTTTAAATTACAATGTATTTCACGGACATTAGTCTCAATGGATGAAAAATAAGTAATTAATATGAAAGCTGATACTTTGAAAAAGAACTTTGGGGACCAAGAACCTTGTGTTACGGTTAATTAAACTTTTTTATAAAAGTAATGTGTTCTTTAAATGTTTTTCACATCATACGTAAAATTATTAGTGTAAGAGGGAAAATATCATATCGTTATGACTAGAAGGAGGGATCTCACCTTGATCACAATTGGATACATTAGAATTACTTACTGTGTAGGAATATGATGTAAAAGTTACTCTATCGCACTGGTTGTGGTGCTGGGCTTGATAAGAGCATATTAGGGGTTGGTATGTAAGATAATGAATTTATTACTTGTTATAATACGTGTTAAAAAAGGGGATTTGTCTTAGATGTAGTTGTTTTAGGGGTGTTTTGTAGTTGGCTGTGTGATTGAACGCGCAGTGCAGCTACACAAAGGGAGTTATTTTAACAAGATAAAAAGGTAAAGTTACTTTTTTATCGTGTCAATGGTAGGTTTTAAGGGTGATTGGAGTCTTTGCAGTTGATTGGTGGAACATTTTTTTATATGTTATTACAAATTAAAAAAATTTACAAGTACACATTTTTTTTCTTATGTCATAAAATTATACTATAATAAAACGCATGGGTATCCACCCATGAATAAACCCCAGAAATAAAGTAGCACTATACAAGGGGAATTATTAGGGCGGGTTGGTTAAATTTTCAAAGACTAAGGGGCAACAAGTTCCCATATGAGTACAGTTGAGGGTGAATGTGTAGAATTTGGCGACATCAAGTATCCACAAGGGGACAATTTGAGAGGTGTATTCGTAAAATTGGCGACATAAAGTACTCATAGGGAGACGTTTGTAGGCGTATACATAAAATTGGGGTGAAAGCGGGGTTTGTAGTTGTACATTAGACAAGAATAAATGAAAAAGTTTAAGTTTGAAATAAATTATAAAAAGAATAAATGTTAAAAAAAAAAAAGTTAAAATACAATTTAAAAAGCAAAATGTAAAAAAAAAAAAAAAGTTTAAAAAGAAAAATGTAAAAAAAAAAAAAAGTTTAAGTGTGAATTAAAAACTAAAAGGTTAAGTAAGAAAAAAAAATAACTAAAAGTGAAAAAAAAATTTTAAAAGTGAAAAAAAAATATATATATATTTATATAAAAAATATTTGAAAAAAGTTTAAGTGTGAAATAAATTATAAAACTAATAAATGTAAAATAAAAAGTTTACGTGTGAAATAGATTATAAAAAGTATAAATGTAAAAAAATAAATAAAAAGTTTAAGTGAAAAATATAATGTAAAGATAAAAAAGTTAAAAAACAGTAACTGTAAAATAAAAAAAAAGTTTGTATAAAATGAACTTTTAAAAGAAAAATGAAAAAAAAAGTAAAAACAATATATATAAAAAAAGTTTTAAGTGTAAAAATAAAATTAAAAAAAAAAAATTAAAAAAAAAAAAGACAAATGTAAAAAAGAAAAACGTAAAAAAAAATTTAAAATTTAAAAAAAAAAATTTACAAACGAAAAATATGAAAAAAAAAAAGAAACGTTAAAAGAAAATTGCTAAATGTAAAAAAGAAATGTGTTAAATGTAAAAGATTAACCATCATAAGTTTTTTACCCGAATCGACCCAAAGCCATATGGTGTTACGGAACGTACTAGCCCCATATAGGCACAGATGCCCGTGGTGAGTTCTGTGAATGGTCTACCCACTAATCAAACGACAAGTACCACAATTACATTAAATAATTAGCAACAAAAAAAGCAGGAAATACTACTATAGATATAAAAAATATTAACAAAGTATCGAAAATAGAACCAAAGGTAACTAATAAATCTGTATAGAATGAGTGTCTATAAATGTATAAGAGAAACCAATGTATATATTTCTACTAAAATGTTGACACATATACTAAATTTTTAACAAATTAAGTCAAATATTTGCGAAATAGAGAAAATAATACATACTTTTTAAAATTGTATCAAATAGTCTATGAATGGATAAAAAAAAATATCATGACATGTATTAAAAAAAAAATTAAAATAATGGACTTACGTGTAACACATTAAGTTAAGAAATTTATACTTATCAAAGAAAGTAACGTAAGTCATATAAAAAAAAAAAACCTGTAGTTAAGTACAATTGTTAATTGAATATGCTACAAAATATTGTCAAATTACACCATTTTTAGTGATAGGACAAGCAAACTTGTTAAAATGTCATATAATTATCAAAAATATTATACAAAGTACGAATTTAAAAAAAAAAGTAAATGCAAAAAGAAAAAAAAGTTTAAGTGTAAAATAAAATGTAAAAAAAATAAATGTAAAAAATAAAAAAAAGTTTAATAAAAAAAAAGTTAAAAAATAATAAAAAGTATTAAAATAATGGACTTACGCGTGACAGTTTAAGTTAAAAAATTTATATTTACCAAAGAAATTAACATAAGTTATTATAAAAAAAAAACTGTAATTAAGTATAATTGTTAATTGAATATGCTACAAAATATTGCCAAGTTATTCCATGGTAGCGATTTAACAACCAAACACTTTGTCTTTAAAGATTACGATAACGCAGTTTTAGAAACTAACATAGGGGCAAATGTGTATAATTATCATAAAATACTTCACATTACTGTTAAAATGTCATATAATTATCAAATATATTATACAAAGTAAGAAAAATATTACTTAATATGTTAAAATATTACCAATAGTACATGCCCAACAGATCAAAATGACCTTCAGCACCCTACGACACATGAAAACTTACGGAGATTAACAGCAATCTTGCCTCAAAAAATAAAACCAATAGTGTGCTGCTAAGGATAAAATGTCAAGTACACACCCAGTGTAGGAGATGTATACAAATAATATTGTTGAATTATTAACAAAGTGATTTCATTAATACTAAAATAAGGTCTTTGTTACAATAATATATATATATATGGAAATTAAGTTCTTATTAGTGAAATTTATGTAATATTTTTAGACTGCTTTGTTCAATTTATAATATGTAGGTAGAATTTTTACATAAAAAAAAAAACCCTTTGTGTTTATCAAAAATATTATTTGTATACATCTCCTACAC
Source organism: Troglohyphantes excavatus (assembly GCA_963932185.1). Taxonomy (NCBI): domain Eukaryota; kingdom Metazoa; phylum Arthropoda; class Arachnida; order Araneae; family Linyphiidae; genus Troglohyphantes; species Troglohyphantes excavatus. The sequence goes on along the minus strand of OZ010676.1, from coordinate 2,501,013 downwards.
TGGGTGTGTACTTGACATTTTATCCTTAGCAGCACACTATTGGTTTTATTTTTTGAGGCAAGATTGCTGTTAATCTCCGTAAGTTTTCATGTGTCGTAGGGTGCTGAAGGTCATTTTGATCTGTTGGGCATGTACTATTGGTAATATTTTAACATATTAAGTAATATTTTTCTTACTTTGTATAATATATTTGATAATTATATGACATTTTAACAGTAATGTGAAGTATTTTATGATAATTATACACATTTGCCCCTATGTTAGTTTCTAAAACTGCGTTATCGTAATCTTTAAAGACAAAGTGTTTGGTTGTTAAATCGCTACCATGGAATAACTTGGCAATATTTTGTAGCATATTCAATTAACAATTATACTTAATTACAGTTTTTTTTTTATAATAACTTATGTTAATTTCTTTGGTAAATATAAATTTTTTAACTTAAACTGTCACGCGTAAGTCCATTATTTTAATACTTTTTATTATTTTTTAACTTTTTTTTTATTAAACTTTTTTTTATTTTTTACATTTATTTTTTTTACATTTTATTTTACACTTAAACTTTTTTTTCTTTTTGCATTTACTTTTTTTTTTAAATTCGTACTTTGTATAATATTTTTGATAATTATATGACATTTTAACAAGTTTGCTTGTCCTATCACTAAAAATGGTGTAATTTGACAATATTTTGTAGCATATTCAATTAATAATTGTACTTAACTACAGGTTTTTTTTTTTTATATGACTTACGTTACTTTCTTTGATAAGTATAAATTTCTTAACTTAATGTGTTACACGTAAGTCCATTATTTTAATTTTTTTTTTAATACATGTCATGATATTTTTTTTTATCCATTCATAGACTATTTGATACAATTTTAAAAAGTATGTATTATTTTCTCTATTTCGCAAATATTTGACTTAATTTGTTAAAAATTTAGTATATGTGTCAACATTTTAGTAGAAATATATACATTGGTTTCTCTTATACATTTATAGACACTCATTCTATACAGATTTATTAGTTATTCTTGGTTCTATTTTCTATACTTTGATAATATTTTTTATATCTATATTAGTATTTTCTGCTTTTTTTTTTGCTAATATTTTAATATAATTATTGTACTTATCGTTTGATTAGTGGGTAGACCATTCACAGAACTCACCAAGGAATCTGCGTCTATATGGGGCTAGTACGCTCCGTAACGCCATATAACTTTGGGTGGATACGAGTAAAAAAGCTTATGATGAGTAATATTTTACACTTAAACTTTTTTCTTCTATTTTTTACACTTAAGGTCTTTTTATTTAACATTTTACACCTTTATTTTTTTTTACTTTTAGCAATTTTTCTTTTTATTTTTTTTTTCTATTTTCACATTTTCTTTTAAAATGTAATTTTAAACTTACATTTTTTTTTTTAAATTTTTTATGTTTTCATTTTTTTTTTTAAATTGTATTTTACACTTTAACTATTTTTTTTAAACTTTTTTTTTTTTTTTTTCTTTTTTAACTTTTTTTTTTTTATTTTTTTTTCTTTTTTTTAATTTTTTTTTCTTTTTTAATTTTATTTTCTTTTTTTAATTTTTTTTTCTTTTTTAATTTTTTTTTTCTTTTTAAACTTTTTTTTTCTTTTTAAACTTTTTTTTTTCTTTTTAAACTTTTTTTTTTCTTTTTTAACTTTTTTTTCTTTTTTAACTTTTTATTTCTTTTTTAACTTTTTTTTTTCTTTTTTAACTTTTTTTCTTTTATTTTTTTTTTTTACTTTTTTCTTTTTACATGTAATTTTTATTAAACTTTTTTCTTTTTACATTTTTTTTTAAATTGTATTTTACACTTAAATTTTTTTTTTATTATTTTTTAACTTTTTTTTTATTAAACTTTTTTTTATTTTTTACATTTATTTTTTTTACATTTTATTTTACACTTAAACTTTTTTTTCTTTTTGCATTTACTTTTCTTTTTTAAATTCGTACTTTGTATAATATTTTTGATAATTATATGACATTTTAACAAGTTTGCTTGTCCTATCACTAAAAATGGTGTAATTTGACAATATTTTGTAGCATATTCAATTAACAATTGTACTTAACTACAGGTTTTTTTTTTTATATGACTTACGTTACTTTCTTTGATAAGTATAAATTTCTTAACTTAATGTGTTACACGTAAGTCCATTATTTTAATTTTTTTTTTAATACATGTCATGATATTTTTTTTTATCCATTCATAGACTATTTGATACAATTTTAAAAAGTATGTATTATTTTCTCTATTTCGCAAATATTTGACTTAATTTGTTAAAAATTTAGTATATGTGTCAACATTTTAGTAGAAATATATACATTGGTTTCTCTTATACATTTATAGACACTCATTCTATACAGATTTATTAGTTACCTTTGGTTCTATTTTCGATACTTTGTTAATATTTTTTATATCTATAGTAGTATTTCCTGCTTTTTTTGTTGCTAATTATTTAATGTAATTGTGGTACTTGTCGTTTGATTAGTGGGTAGACCATTCACAGAACTCACCACGGGCATCTGTGCCTATATGGGGCTAGTACGTTCCGTAACACCATATGGCTTTGGGTCGATTCGGGTAAAAAACTTATGATGGTTAATCTTTTACATTTAACACATTTCTTTTTTACATTTAGCAATTTTCTTTTAACGTTTCTTTTTTTTTTTCATATTTTTCGTTTGTAAATTTTTTTTTTTAAATTTTAAATTTTTTTTTACGTTTTTCTTTTTTACATTTGTCTTTTTTTTTTTTAATTTTTTTTTTTTAATTTTATTTTTACACTTAAAACTTTTTTTATATATATTGTTTTTACTTTTTTTTTCATTTTTCTTTTAAAAGTTCATTTTATACAAACTTTTTTTTTATTTTACAGTTACTGTTTTTTAACTTTTTTATCTTTACATTATATTTTTCACTTAAACTTTTTATTTATTTTTTTACATTTATACTTTTTATAATCTATTTCACACGTAAACTTTTTATTTTACATTTATTAGTTTTATAATTTATTTCACACTTAAACTTTTTTCAAATATTTTTTATATAAATATATATATATTTTTTTTTCACTTTTAAAATTTTTTTTTCACTTTTAGTTATTTTTTTTTCTTACTTAACCTTTTAGTTTTTAATTCACACTTAAACTTTTTTTTATTTTTACATTTTTCTTTTTAAACTTTTTTTTTTTTTTTACATTTTGCTTTTTAAATTGTATTTTAACTTTTTTTTTTTTAACATTTATTCTTTTTATAATTTATTTCAAACTTAAACTTTTTCATTTATTCTTGTCTAATGTACAACTACAAACCCCGCTTTCACCCCAATTTTATGTATACGCCTACAAACGTCTCCCTATGAGTACTTTATGTCGCCAATTTTACGAATACACCTCTCAAATTGTCCCCTTGTGGATACTTGATGTCGCCAAATTCTACACATTCACCCTCAACTGTACTCATATGGGAACTTGTTGCCCCTTAGTCTTTGAAAATTTAACCAACCCGCCCTAATAATTCCCCTTGTATAGTGCTACTTTATTTCTGGGGTTTATTCATGGGTGGATACCCATGCGTTTTATTATAGTATAATTTTATGACATAAGAAAAAAAATGTGTACTTGTAAATTTTTTTAATTTGTAATAACATATAAAAAAATGTTCCACCAATCAACTGCAAAGACTCCAATCACCCTTAAAACCTACCATTGACACGATAAAAAAGTAACTTTACCTTTTTATCTTGTTAAAATAACTCCCTTTGTGTAGCTGCACTGCGCGTTCAATCACACAGCCAACTACAAAACACCCCTAAAACAACTACATCTAAGACAAATCCCCTTTTTTAACACGTATTATAACAAGTAATAAATTCATTATCTTACATACCAACCCCTAATATGCTCTTATCAAGCCCAGCACCACAACCAGTGCGATAGAGTAACTTTTACATCATATTCCTACACAGTAAGTAATTCTAATGTATCCAATTGTGATCAAGGTGAGATCCCTCCTTCTAGTCATAACGATATGATATTTTCCCTCTTACACTAATAATTTTACGTATGATGTGAAAAACATTTAAAGAACACATTACTTTTATAAAAAAGTTTAATTAACCGTAACACAAGGTTCTTGGTCCCCAAAGTTCTTTTTCAAAGTATCAGCTTTCATATTAATTACTTATTTTTCATCCATTGAGACTAATGTCCGTGAAATACATTGTAATTTAAACGTATATTTTTATATGCATTATTTTCATAAAACCCCAAACTGTCATTTTTTATACCCTTGGTACACATGTCTAAAAGCTTTACTAATTAATCTGGTCCACCTTCTTGTACGCAATGGTATGTTATTTAATCCCATAGTATGATTCCTCATAGAGTTATATGGCGAAATTGTATGGTGGAGTTGGTCACATAAAAGATATTTTTCTAAAACCATTCTTGCAAAATTCTTTTCTTTTGTACTAACCATAGTTAAAATATATACACTAGTGTCTTTCCCTTTAACATAAGTTCATTGTGCAGCTCTAGTGGGGCGTAATTGTTCTCACTGAGTTATTTTTTTTTTTTTGGCAAAGATGTATACGTATATAAAATATAAATAAATATTAAAATATATATGAACTATAAATGAGTAATAAAATATAAATGAATAATAAAATATAAAAGTTGAAATATAAATAAATAATAAAAATATAAATAAATAATAAAAATATAAATAAATAATAAAAATATAAATAAATAATAAAAATATAAATAAATAATAAAAATATAAATAAATAATAAAAATATAAATAAATAATAAAAATATAAATAAATATTAAAAATATAAATAAATAATAAAAAGAATAAATGTAAAAAAAAAAAAAATTAAATACAAATAAATATCAAAATATAAAGAAATATCAAAAAATATAAATAAATATTAAAATAAAATATTAAAAACTAATATTAGTCTAATTCTGTCATATTTTATTTACTTTCGCCAAATTGAAGTTGTATATACAGCTAATATTATTTTCAAAAACCAACTATTCCTAACATATGTCACAACCCACAGCTTATAATTAAAAATGCGTAGATGCAGTGCGTCGCAAATTTCCACCAATACCCAAATAAAAACGCAAAATAACAAAAAAGCAACTTTCATGTTACATGACACTCCATAGACATCACTTACTGACACCTGATTGGTTCTTAATGAGGACATCTTCAAACAAGACTCTGATTGGTCCATTCCTGTACAAACACGTTGAGACACGGTGTGACATGCCCATCGGCGACTTGCCCATGGGCGACTCTGCGTCGACACCTGTTCCCCGACGACGCCCCCTGCGTGTGACGTCACTTACTGACACCTGATTGGTTCTTCGTGAGGTCATCTCCATTAGGCCACGCCCCCTCGGCTTGACAGACGAGATCCGCCCTGATCCAACAAGATCCTCGCAGCACCACAGCTTAGAGCCCGGTACTCCGTCAGATCCTCAATTACTCCCATTACTCCTCGTACTCCTCATTACTCCTCTCACAGATCCTCGCAGATCCACGGCTTGATACCAAGATCCACCAAAATCCACAGAGCACCACCAAAATCCACAGAGCACCACCAAAATCCACAGAGCACCACCAAAATCCACAGAAATCCACCAAAATCCACCAAAATCCACAGCAGCATCACTCAGATCCTCACAAATCCACCGAAATCCACCAAAATCCACCAAAATCCACAGAAATCCACCAAAATCCACAGAAATCCACCAAAATCCACAGAGCACCGCCAAAATCCACAGAGCACCTCGTCGCCGTACCGGCCTTTTTACACTACTATTGCCGTATACTTCAACCTATAGGATATGGAAGCATATGAGATGCGGGTGTCGTCATATTATTTTGGCCACTCAGGGTATAATATCTAACTAGGGGATAACACCTCCACGTACATTGTAAATATAAAATTATTTATCGTAAAAAATCGTGTGTTTCTATCGAAGCACGTCCAGAAGGATTATACTTGATATGTCATCTTGAACATCATAGAAAAATAGGAAATGGTCGTCAATAGAAACATCTCTCGAAAAAAGAAGACTAACTGTTCCGTCTAAAAGTACTACTAATAAAATACTAAAAAAAACTCGAGTTTTTGAGTTTTATGCAACGTTACGAGTTTTGGTGCAACGTTTCACCACTAAATTGTATCCGTGGTAGCATCGTAAAATGATGGAACTAAGCACCAAATATTGGTTGCTGTGAAATGGGTACCAAATTTTGGTGCAATGTCGTAATAATTTTTAACAGTGTATCGAAATATTTTCGTGTTTAGGTATTCAGAAAACAATCCCCAATGTATTATGCTTTCATTTCGTTGTTTTTGTTTATCTTCCATTCGAAATACAGTAGACTCGCGATAACTCGAACTTCGATAACTCGAATTTTTCGATATCTCGAAAAAATCGATTTCCCTGCACCTTCATTACTTATTTAAAGTAATTTTATCTCTTTAATTCGAAGTTTTTCGTCGTTATTTTCGATAACTCGAAGTTTCCTCACAACTCAAAATTTTGTTTTCCTCTCAAAACTACAGATTTTGAAGAACCTTTAGCATATATGTAAATGCCACGTTCTTCTTTATCGGTTCTCTTTCTTATTGTGCGTTATTAAAAGGATATATATATATTATTTTGACATTGTACCACAAAGCCACAAAATTATGCATATATATTGTTATGTGATTTAGAATACTTAAAGAAGTTGAAATTATGAGTGCTTTAAAAATCCATATATTTATTTAATTGAAATATAATAAATAAGAGGAAAATGACAGCGGAACTATGGACAAAAATAAGTTTAAAAATTATTTTAGGTTGAGTGAAGATTGTTATTTTATTTATTGTTAGGTATATCAATTGGATATCCATTTCAAGTAAAAAAATATATAATTTTTTATATTGGATGGTTCTTTGACTTTTTATATGTAAACATAGATGAAATAGAGATTTGTACTCACTTAAAACAGTTTGATATTTTATTTTATTTCAGCAATCGTTTACACTTTCAACGTTTTTATATATTTGTTATATTAATTTGTATAATTAATTGATTTTCTACTCGTTGATGGCAACTTGTTGAACAATAGCCACATGACTTGTTATACAACATTTAGATATTTTTTAATTTACAAAATTACTTCGTATAATTTTTTTATGTTACTTTCTTGAACTGTTTAGGTATATTATTTTGTCATCGAATCACAAAGCAACAAAATTTGGCTTATTTGTTGTCATGCGATTTAAAATATTTTAAGAGATTGAAATCATAAGTGTTTTTATAATTCAAATATTTATTGAATAGAAATATAATTAATAAAAAGAAAACTGAGTATTGAACTACGGAAAAAAATAAGTTTAACAAATTATTTTAGATTGAACGAAGATTGCTATTTTACTTATTGTTAGAGATACCAATTGGACATCCATTTCAAGTAAAAGAACTAATATTTTATATTAAATGGTTCTTTTACTCTTTATATGTAACCATAGGTGGAATAGCGATTTGTCCTCACTTAAAATAGTTTGTAATCTTGTTTTCTTTTTGTTCAACAATCGTTTACAATACGATCGTTGAATACGATCTACGTCTTTAATTAAAAATATATCCCATTCTATTCCAAATGTAAAATTCCTACACTGTTCGTTTCGCTAAAAAGACATTTCTACACCAAACCAGTTCATAGAAGACACCTGCTACCTTTATCCACTGCCTCTTTGTACCCATTGTCAATCCTCTTTGTGCAAAACAAGTGAAGATACATCTCTAAAGGGGGGGCGGGGGGGGGGGGTGATACACATGGGTGACTGGTAGTACAAGGCAGTACTCTAAGGACAGTACCCAGAGGGTCCAAAGAACCGCAAAGGGGGATGTTCACCCCCCTTTCTCCTCTGTATGTCTGTGAAATTGACACTGTCAATCACCGCATCGGACGAATCACAACCTCTGAGTGTTTTCTGTGAATACGCCCTCTGTGTTGCCACCGATATCGTGTTTTCACAAGTAACCAAAAGTGGAAACTATAGAGAAGGGCCTTAACTATGATTTTCTTTTTCATACTATTAAAATTAAAACAACAAATTACAAAAGTCCTATTTGTAACCCTACATCTTGCGTGTAATAATTATTTAGTACAATTTTGTATTGTCGTTTTTTGAAGTGCTAATATAAAGGTAAGTTAAACAAAGAATTAGGTAATGAAATTTTAATTATTTATGAATAATTTAATAATTTTTTTACTCTATACTTGTTTATAGATGTACATTTCTCTGTTTACAATTGCTCTACTAATTGTTTTTCACTGGGGTAAATGGAAACAAAAAGAACTCATTCTTATCACTGCTTATTTATATAGAAAATCTTTCTTAATATCTATTTTTAAAGACGGCCACTGTAGAAGTTAGACTCAAGCGTTTTCTTTCTATTTCAGCTTGAAATGCCCCGAAATTAACTTAGTAAACGTTTCAGGTCTTCATACAACATTAAAGATAATTTCAGTACTGATTTGATGTTTTTATATAAATTTGACTTACAAAGAGGCTGAAGAGCATTACGTATTTGATATTTTAAATATAGTAAAGAGGTGAAACATCAAAACTGAAACAAATGTCGGACAGGCACGTAGGTATAGATTTTTCATGGGGGGGGGGGGTTCAGTGACTGAGCAACGGATTTCTTTACTTATCCTCCCCAAACCCCCTCCCCTAGGGGGAGGGGGATAAGGTACCTAAGGAAATCCGTTTTTTTTTTTTTGGGGGGGGGGTCCCCCTTAGAGGGGGAATCCTTAAACCCCCTCACCCGCCCCAAAAAAACATCAACAAACTCCCCCCCCCCCCCACACACAATTTTTTTTTCTCAAAAAAATTTATAACTTTTCATTAGTAAAAAGGAATACGTTGGCATTTGAATATCGAGGAAGCAACAGTTATCACTGTCAGTAACAACTTTTAACAGTTGTCAATAACCGTACTTTTAACACCGACCGGAACAGAACCGCAAAGAGCAATAAAACAAGATTTATTTACGAAATAACGCTGAAATTGCCAGGACCGAAGGAAAATGCTCAGACGTTCGGTGCCTATAGATTACGCAATACTACATTTTAATGTAAAAGTTTCATATACATATTTGCTGAAAGAGTGTCTTAATCTATTTTTAGAATTAATAAAAATAAAAAAGGCAATACGAACCGACTGGTCTGCGTCCTGGGTTTGGGTTGATTCGTACAAAAAGAAAGAAAAAAAACGCTCGCTTGTTTTTCGCAAAATTTAGATAGGTAATACTCAAAGAGCAGGTATTTTCACGGGCCAACAAAAACAATAAATTAAAAACCGTTATAGAAAACATGGGAGATGGTTTTGTTTTAGAATAAACTGGCAACTTATATTGAAGTATTTTAAGATTAACGAAATTATGTGGTGTGGGAGCATCTTAGTCTTGTAATTTTTAAGTCTTATTTTACGACCCCGTTTGGCGATCTATTCCCTTTGTTATCCAATCCCGCCCTCCCTCCTCCGCAAAAGAAATCTGTATTTTTATGATTTTTACAGTAATTTGGTTTTTAATTTTTTTTATTTTACTTACAATGGGAGGGGTTTGAACCCCCCCAAATCCCTCCCTTACCTGCGTACCTGTAGTTCCTCATGCACACGGGTAGTATTCTTTTAATCCTACCCCGCCCCTCCCTCCTCCGCAAAAAAAATCTGTATTTTTATGATTTTTACAGTAATTTGGTTTTTAATTTTTTTTTATTTGACTTACAATGGGAGGGGTTTGAACCCCCCAAACTCCTCCCTTACCTACGTGCCTGAAATGTCGGTTGTCGGAGTCCGTTGGCTTACAGAATTTGTATGCGTCGCTGGTGACAATTTAACCAAATGCTTCGCTGCTAGCTTGCAGATGGGTTTTATTTGTGACAGAGATGAGCTTAATCGTTTTATGCAATAGTATATTGCTTTCTTTTAGATTTAAAGATAAACTTCTTGGAGACTGGTATGAGGGTTTTATGAAGAGGCATTAATGTTTATCAATGAAAAAGCGCAAAAATTTGCATAAAGCCAAAAAAATAATAACAATATAATAATGTAAGGACTTTTTTAATGTATGATTTATATGAAAAAGTGAAGCAAGTTTGCGAGTTCGTAAGTTAATTCAAAAGAACTTGCCTGTTTCCAAAAATCCCAGAAATCAAGCAATGGAAACAGTTGGCTACAATCATGCGATTAATTTGCACAAATTATTAAAAATTGGATCTGAAAAAATATGAAATGGGCACTTTAAAAAAATACAAGTCATTACAATTATTTGATATTCTATTAAGGAATAGAATATCAAATATTTGTAGTTACGTTTAAATTACTTTAAATATTACCTTATTACGTTTAAATCATTAATCTAAGTCAGTGGTTCCTAACTTTTTTTTTCTTCACCCATGTACCCCTTGATAAAACTTTTCATTTGAATTCCCCCATCTCTCATAACCAGGGTCGCCATCAGCAGATGCGGAACCCTGTATAAAGGAACCAATAAGGGGCCCATTGAAACAGATTTTACGTTTTTTATAGCTGACAAGTTTTGCACCATTCTTAGATGAAAATAACGCATCCATAGTTTTGCACAAAAGTTAGTCCACAAAAGCACATTGTATAAATTATCTATAGCAATAGAAGAACTTTTTCGTTTGCTTTTAAATGACTTTTTTTTTAAATATTATTTAAAATATATTTTTATTTTAAAACTCGTAGCAAAGCAGTATAATTTAAATAAAAGGAAATTATACATAAAAAACGAAAGGGGAGAGGTCGGAGCAAGGATGTCATTTCAGCAGATTGTATTGATATGAATTGTTCGCCATCAGAAGGAAGATAAACAAGCTATTTCGTATGACGTCGCGATTCCCCATTCACACCCTGTATATGCTTTGATTTATATCCAGATTTTTTACGCATGGACGCCTAATTGTCTATTGAACGGAGCCAAATCCATATCAATTGTGCTATTTGTCACGGAGTTAAGGCGGGATGGACACTATTGTGATATTTAGATCCTGATTTCCCATGTAAATGATTTAAAGATGTTTTGTGTTAATAACCGGTTCGCCAATTTTTTTCAGAAGTTGTTTCCTTGTTAACGCCGGGTTCTTTCGGGGTCCTGTGCGACAGCACCTGTAGCACACCTCTAAGGGCGACCCTGCTCATAACGCTTCTCGCTCATCGAACTACGCAAACAAAAGTTGGGTTTTGTTAGGCAGTAATCTTAAATTCGCTAACAAATTAATCAAACGACTCAAAAAAACTGTTATAAGTAAAATCAAAAATCAAAGTTTGTAAGTGTTATCAATTTGAATTGATGACACAAACTTTTATTTTTGATTTTACTTATAACAGTTTTTTTTAGAGGTTCTCTAACTTTTCTAATAATATTTACGCGTACTCCGAACCGGACCACCAGGTACCCCCAGTTGTACGCAAGAAAAAGGAATCCTATTACCTCTGCCGACACTAAATTGTTGCAAGTTTGGATTGTAAAGATAAAAATAATTTTATAGTTAATAAAATCGACAAACTATTAACCAGGAGGAACTATGGAGGGGAACAATCTCCCCTCTTCCGAAAAGCTCAGAAGGTTTTTTATCTGTCGCGACATTACCCCGGGGCACGAGAGGGGAAGGTTGACCGATCCACATCGGTCTGAAGGTCACCTTTTCAGTGGGGGATTGAGTTGAGTACTTAGTTCCCTCGGTGACAATGCTTTTGCATCTATACTATTACTGGAGAGATAACCCTGCCAAATTGGTTGATACACAAATTGACGAGCCTGTTTTGTGCCTGTTTTTGGGCGCAAGTGTAATTGCTTTCTTTTGAGATCCCTCCCCCCTCCAATCGGTCAGTATCACGTATCATGATTTTCCGCGCAAACGCCGTCACGCCTAATTGAACAAAAAGAGGGCATTGTGAGTAACCCAACGCAGACCATAGATAAGTAGTACTATTCTACGGTCCTTGCCTAGAAGCATTATAGCAAGTCCTTTTACAAAAATCGCTATACACCCATATGGTTGTGATGTCAATTAGAAAAGACAAGACTAGATTATACTGAAACTGTCTTCGTGTCAGATGTTTCTTTTTTCCAAATAAAATATCCAAATAATTTCAAATAAATTATCCAAATAAAATTACTATCTTTAAATAAAAAAAGAATTCACTTGTAAGCAAATATTTTTAAAAGAAACTAAGGATCATTTATAAAGGACCGTATACAGTATTGAAACCTCGAGTTTTTTGCACAAATAAACTTTAGAAAACAAAAGTCATTCTAAATTAAAAAAAATAACTTTCCATTTTTCAGAATTATAGTTTGTATTTGTTAGAGCCTTACCATCTAATAATTCACTTTTAACTTTTGAAAAATATTACTTTATTCAAGCAAATGCTAATTTAATTTGATCTGTAAAGCACTACAAGAATATTGATGGCTAAAAACACAATCATATTTAGTCTACTTTTATAAGCTTTCAAAAAAATCAAAAAGATTTTAAATTTGGTAGCAATATGTGGAAACTTTTTTTTTTACCACAGAATTATTATTTAGAAGGGACATGAAATGTTTGTGTAGGAGGCAAGTAGCTCTCCAAATTCACATTGATACCACTATCTCATTTGGGCCAATAAATTAGACATATATTAATTGTGCTTTTAGCCATCGATACTCTTTTCGGCAGTTTATGTGAGTATTCGAATTAATCTAGTCATTCGTAAATTTGAATTATTTAGAAAAGTATTTTACAAAAAAAAATTAACTCCTTAGATATATTTCAAATATATCTTCAAAATCAAAACAATTCAAACCCTTACCTCTTTTCATAAAATTAATCAGAAGAATTGAATAATCAGTTTAAAATATTTAATTTTATGGATAATTCAACATAAAGATAGTATTATAGTTTTCTTTAAAGTAAAGGATTTAACCAAACTTTATAAAATTTTATAGAGTTATTAAATAGATAATATGAAATAACTTTTTTTAAAAGAAAAAACACATATGGCCAAAATAACTTCAAATTGTATAAAGTATAACGAAAACTTTATTAAAAAATATTTTGAAAATTATAATTTCATCAGAAAATAGGAAAAGCCCCTTTGATAGGGTAACTTCATCAATTGTCGTTCAATGTAGAATGGCACCAATGATATAAGAAAAAAAGATAATGTGAATAAAATTGCATAACATTATGAAATAGTAACTTAAGTGATAATCAGCCACTTTATATTTTATATCGTGGCTGATTATCCCCCACCCCCCTCAACAATTCTTCATTAAACAATCTTCCGCATAAAATATCTTCAAGGTTGGCAGTTTTGTTTCTCATTTCTAAAAAAAAGCAGAAAATGGGGAAAAATACTTATTATAAAAAAACTTGATTAAAGTTAGTTTATTTATAACTTAACTTAATTTGAAATAAAATATTTATTGATTATCCCTAGTTTGTTCAAAATATATCAAAACATTTATATAAAATGCTTCCGTGTGCCACTCGATGATATGTAACCGGCCCCCTTTATCAGAACACTGCCTTGCGAATGGCAAAACTTCCAAGTCCTAGATCCTCAGTAATGCGCATGCGCGCTTTCCAGAGGAGTCAAAGCAGTTTGTAAGATTTTCTCGCTTCAGACGCTAGTCTAACGAAATATTTGGACTGGCTAAACTGACCGGCCTCTTCAGGGCCTCCTTCTAGTTCCTCGTCGTTGGTTACTTCCCCTCTTTCCCAGTGGCGGATTTAACGGGCGGCAAATGGGCAGCTGCCGCCTGGGCCCCCAGTGGCGGCTCGCCCACTACAGCAAGTACAGCCGGGCTGCACCTAAATTCATCACATCATATTTTACTAATTTTCTTAAATGAAGATTAGAATTGAAAATGAAATTTCTACGGTAGTAAACAAAATCTCCGATAAATAGCAAACCTTTTTGCCATAATTCACAATTCAGATGGGAAAAAAATTTCAGTCAATAAAAATTGCAGCCAAAAAGCGAAGTCAGAAATCGGCTGCATCGTTGCCATGACAACCTTACGTGGAATGACTTCCCCTTCACGCTAAAATGCTAAAATGAGGCTGTGACGTCACAAACGCAGCTCAAAAGGATTTTTTCAACTCGAGCTGTAGTTGGGAATTCTGTGAATTGATTGGTCCGTGTGTGAATCGGAGGTACGTGTGAGGAGGGGACCCACTATTTTAATAGCATCTCAAGACCGCGTTGTCTGATGGAAGTGTAAATAATATTTCAGAGTGTCGGATTTTTTTTGCAAACTTAAGTGGTATTCCTTCATTTTTTCATCATTCAGTAAATAGAACATATGTACTAAATTCAATAATTGCACGGAAAATACCAACTAGCATTGACACTCGATGGCAAATTTTAAGAGTTGTCACTGATAAATGGGATGGCTTCAAAGAAATTTTCGAAAACATTTTATCTGATCCAAATTTGGATGAAACTTCGATTCGACAAGCAAATGGATTTCTGAATTATTTTAATGATTTTGGATTCACACTTTTATCTTTAATTTTTGATTTTATTTTTCAACAAACAGATGTTTTATATTACATTCTTCAAAAAAAATCTTTAGATATAAATTATTGTCTTCAGCAAGTCAAGGTAATTTAGAACATTATAAAACAAAACTGTAATAAGAACACGTTCAAACGCATTTTTGAAATTGCGAATTCGAAAACAGAAATTGTTTTCAAAAGACAAGATGACTTCCGAATTCACAAAGATGTGTTTAAGAAATTTAAAATGTTATATTTTGAAATTTTGGATACCATAATAATGGAATTTGATGTAAGATTTAAAGATAGCGAATGTCTATATTTTTTTTGTCTCGCCGATTTCTCAAAGTTTGAGGATTTTTCGATAAATATCCCAGAAATGACTTTTGATAGTTTGAAAAACTCTTATCCAATGATATGTGCGATATTCATAGACTAAAAAATGAATTCAAACTTTTTTATTCCGATTCATCATACAGGGATTTTAGTGTACAAGAAATAATAAAAAAAAATGCAAAATAACGGAACGAATGACATATTCAAAGAAGTATATAAACTTCTGCGTTTGATATTGACAATTCCTGTTACAAACGCAGCAGCTGAAAAAAGTTTATCTTGTTTAAACAGAATTAAAAACTATTTAAAAAACTCCATGACCGAAGAACGATTGACTGCATTATCAACACTGTCAATCGAACGAGGAATAATTGACGACCTTACGAAAACAACGCCATTTTATGACGACATCATTGACCGATTTGCAAGTTTAAAAGAAAGGAGAATTGATTTAATATTCAAAAAATAAGTAAGTGTTTTCTATTTTTTTCGCATGTTATCATTTCATAAAAAATTGAAAGGAAACTTTGATTTGAGTTTGAATAATAAATATTAAAGAATTTCCGTTCATGTATGGTTGTGGAAAGTATGGAGAGGGGGGGGGGGGGGGGGGTCATATTGTTTCGGCTGCACTAACATTTTCGACCACGGACCGCCACTGTGGGCCCCCTTGTCTTGGGTCCATTTTGGGCCCCCCGACTCACAAAATTAGAAAAGGGAGGAAGAGAAATAATTGTTTCTTTTATTTTTTAACATATTTTAATTTTACTAAACTTTTCACTGAAATTATCTGTTTGGATTCCTTTATCCTTATGCATACGAGTAGACAGGTTCCCCTTCTTCAACGGGCCCGGGCCCACTCCTCCTCTTTACAGGGCCCCATTATCGAATAAGTCCGTGCAAACAACACTTGTACTTGGTTTCTGAGCAGCCCCCAAATCATCTACGACGCGGGGGCGGGGCCCTGCTTTTGTAAACAGACCAAACGTGGGGCCTCTTATGAGACGCAGGGCCCTGTGCGAAGGTAGCTGCGAGAATCCATGAACTATAATATAGATTTAAGAATTATAATATTTTTAATAGATTTTAAGATTATTATTATTTAGGAGTGGGGCTAAGCAACGACTCTCGAAAAATCAACTCGGAGTTTAAGTGCATAGAGCATGAGAACGGCAGTTTCTAATCATTTTTTAAAATTAAAAAATGTAGCAAAACGGTCTAATCTAAATATTTAAAAAAAAAGGGTTAAGAAATTAAAATACAGATTAAGTTTTTTTTGTTGGCAACAGGCCACCAACCCAAAGCACGGGACCCTTTGTCACAGCGCTAAGGAGGCCGGGGGGATGGAGGGGGGGGGGGTGAGTATTCATACAATTACAATTTTATAGTATTCCCCTATGCTATAAAAATATATAACACTTATCAAACACGTATCTAGAAACTCGAATTGATGCTTTAGGGTCTATTTAAAAGCGTAAGACAAATCGTTGAAAATATTTCATTTAATAAACTATGAAGTTTGGGTTGAACATTGCCTGATTTATCATTAGGCACCTTAGTCTGGAGCTAAGAGCCCTGGATTTATAAGCCTCATCTTTTATTGTAGAAAAATTGCCTATGTTTTTTAAAATTCGTTTACTGCAATTTTGCATAACTTTACAGCAATTTTTTCAAAAACGTTGTAATTTCTTGTTTTTTAAAAGAATAATTAACTGTATACGTGGGATTTTTAATTATTTTAATCTATTTTTTTACGAGAGTGATGGCCCCTATCAGTGCTTTTGTGCCTATAGTAATTAATTTTTTTAATCAATCCCGGGCATATGCTTAGGGGGGGGGGGGCTAAAGGTCTAGAGCCCCCTTCAAGAAATATTTTAAAGGGGCTGAGTCACCCTCCCTAATATAATAATCCCCTCTACCTTTTTTTAAAAAAAAAAATCTCATTTTAAATACCAATTGCAGGAATAGAGAATTTGTACAAAAATCCGCCTTGGAAAGGAAACCCTTGTTTGTTCCTAAACGTGTTTTACGTGCGCTTGGAATGGGAAAGAGGTCGTTTTGAAAAGAACAGGAGAAGAATGAATTGTCGTAGCTTTGACAATGAAATCGCTTGCAAACCTTTTTCAATAGTTTCCTTTCGAAAGCGATTTGTATGTATCATTAGTCAAATGCCCTTTTGTCCAAACAGGGAGGTGTCCAAAGCACCTGTTCTGTTGCTAACTTCGTTTGAAAGGCATACGTGAGTCGGAATTGTAACAAGACATCTCAAGACATATGTCAGGGTCAAGGGTCACAAAGGACTGCTTTTCGGGGAATTGTAATGTGTATAGTCTACTTCGCTTCGTCCTCTTCTGTTCGTAATTAGTGTCATTTGGCCGTACTGGTTGATAGATGCTCTTTCCATTGTGACATGAGTATTGCCATTTTATGCTTGTGGAGGTTTAGAATGGACTACAGTCAGAGGTGGCGCCACTAGGGGGGCTGGAGGGGGGGCTGTAGCCCCCCCGTCGGGCAAGCCAAGCCCCCCCATCGGGCAAAATTCTGAAGTTTATCGGGGAAAAGCGTTATTTTAATTATTAAAACCAAATTTTAATGAAAAGTTTAGTCGAATTTGCTTTTTTAATGAAATGAATCTAGGTCATAAACCCGACAGAGCTAATTCCGACAAGCAGGTCACAATCCCGACAAAACTATAATTCCGACAGACCGAAATCCCGACAGCCTGTGGTGGCCGAATGGTTCGGAGTTCGGACAAGCACTCGATAAGCACAATTTTCTATCTCTAGCTTGTGTGTAGCGATTCAGTAATCGGATAGTTGTCAAATCCGTTCCTTTCGACACCAAAAAAATATCCACCGCGTATAAGAGACTAGTGCACTCGGGTTAATCTGATTGTGGTCCGATGTCTTGACGTTTATTGAGGTAGGTTGCACCGGATGATTTGATCTCGTCATCTAACCGACCGTGGTTCAAAATTACGATCAGACAGTGTTCTCGGGTCTTTTCTTCCATATAAACCCTGATCCTTCGCCAATAACCCCCCACTGTGCAGCTCTAGTTCAATGTTAATTCAACCAACCTATTCTAACAAACTAATTTCTCGGCAATATTGTTATCCTATATAAACAAATTCTATAAACCAATATTTATTATTTTAGATAAAATTATCAGTATTTTTATTATTTCACAGTTTTTTATTCAAGGTTATGTAAGGTTAAGTAGGGTTTCACGTATACTAAACTTATTGTTATCATAGTTTCAATTACATTATTTGCTACATATTTTACAATAAAAAGCAACCCCAAAATTTCAAACTAAAACCCATGTTTCAAAATATCACAATTAAAAAATTTAATATTATTCCAAATAATAATCTAAAGAAATATATGATCATATAATTAAAACATCATACCATCATGCACACGATATTTTATCCCGCATATCATTGATTTTGTGCCAAAAAACAATCGCGATTTATTAAAACCATGCGGCGAAAGTATTTTTAAAAACTTTTATTAAGTCGGCCATCAATAATAATTTCAATGAAACTATTGCTAATACTCAGTGGCGGATTTAAAGAACGGTAAATATACAATTAGACAATGCCATTTGGGCCCCTGCAAGTATCAGTCAGAAAAAAAAATAAGGACTTGAGGAAAAATATACTTTAAAAGTTTTAGGAAGTAAAGTGGTTAAAATGAATTTGTCAATTTATATCATTAATGAATTTATTTTATAAAAGGAAAACTTCAAAAAGTTAGCATGCGTGTCGAAAATGTGCATTAACGAAAATATTTTGTGATCGTTCAAAAATTGAAGAACACGATTAAAAATTTAATTTAAAGTAAAAGATTTCATGTTAAAATGTAAAAAATTAAAGTTCTTTTTTTAAAAATGTTCTTTTAAGACACAACATAAATCTTAACAGTGCTTATTTCACATGCCATATTTTTTTTTCTACTGTTGCATTTATTTTAAGCGTATGAGCAGGATATGATTTAGAAAGTTCAGTACTATAGGCATAGGCCCTACATCACTAAAGAGGACCCTCTCGTAAAAATAGTCTCGAAAAATAAAAAATATCGCAAAATAAGTTTATTATTCATTTAAAATACGACTTAATTCTCACTTTTTTGGATAAATTGCTGAACATTGCATTAATAATAATAACAATTTTGTCATGTATTCGCCGGGCCCCCAAATCAGTCCCTGCGTATGAGACACGAGTCATTTTGTTTTGAGCAAAGAGCGGAGCCACAGCTCAGACGTGGAACCACAAACGAAGACCTATTCAGACGGCAGTAGCCATACGCGCATTGCCGCAAGCCTGATTGTTTGTTCCCTATAATCTCCCAGCTATCCAAAGCCGGTATATGCAAAGAGTTGGTCTATGGTCCTGGGGACAAAGCATCCCTCGTTGTAAAAGTTTAACCTTGAGGAGGTCAGCTACAAGATTTGGTAGACAAAAGACAAAATCGCCTTTGGGGGTGTTGGAGTGTTTTTCGAAGAGGGGGGAGGTATATATGTATAGCGCCGCTATCTCCCCTAAAAAAAAAAGAGATGGCAGTGAATGGTCAGCTACAGGGCCGTCTCGACTCTCGAGAGTAAAAAGTGTCGTGCGTGAAGGATATCGAGACGGGCCCTACTTGTAGAAGTAAGATTATGGTCCAGTTCTATTTTGTCGTTGGTGAAAGGCAAACCGTTTTTTTAAAGAGGAAAATTGTAGAGTGTCAACATTGCATTAAGATTTCAACTGTACTAATTCGGAAAGGTGAGATGTCTTAATAATTCAAGTGAAAAAATTTCTTATAAAAATTTTATTTGTGCCTGTGGCTACTTAATATTACATTTATTTCGTTCAAAAAGAAGTCCTACCGTTTATTTATTTTTATGTTTTCCGTATTTAGAAGAACCAAGATAGTTTTGTCATTACTATTTAAGTAAAGAAGATTTATTTAACCAATAAATTGTTTCGTCGTATGAGCTAGGTTTAGAAATGACGCTTATTTCAATTTTTGTTGCCACAAATTTTGTGCAATTTCATACTATTTGGAATTTAAAAATAAAATATAATTATGGGAAACCTTTTTTTATCATTAAATTTTTTTTCGTATATTGTTATATATAAAAAAATCAATTCAGAAGAAATCAGGTCATATTCTAACGATGCAGTCATGGTTCAAGACGGCGGTCCTAAATTAAAAATGGGCAATCGTAAATCCATTAAATTGTCAATTAATCCTACTAGCTAAACGTCTATAAAATAAGGTAACAGGATAGGAACACCATAGTATGCTTTTAAGAGGATTGATTCCGACATTATAACTCCGTTGCAAATGACAATTTTTATCTCGTTTGATAAGAAATTAGGAGTATAAATAAAAATAAAATACTGCAGACTTTTTACGTCATGAAGTTCTCCAATACATATAACTACTGCTGCAGCTCTATTCTCTGAAAAGAATTTTATAGGAAAT
The DNA here is from genome assembly GCA_963932185.1 of Troglohyphantes excavatus. Taxonomy (NCBI): domain Eukaryota; kingdom Metazoa; phylum Arthropoda; class Arachnida; order Araneae; family Linyphiidae; genus Troglohyphantes; species Troglohyphantes excavatus. The sequence goes on along the minus strand of OZ010676.1, from coordinate 2,480,581 downwards.
GGCTCTCAATAGAAAAATTATTTCATAGGAATAGTCTCAATTTCATTGCTAGAGATACAGCCTTTTATAAGTATTTAAAAGCGTTCTCACTGTTTATAGATTAAAAAAAAACAACTAAATTAGATGACAGAAAAAAAGCGCTAAAACATAGTACCGTTTTACGTTGCATTGCTATCAACAAAAAATAAATTAATTTCGTAAAAGCATGGGGATTTTACAAAAACTACTTGCATAATATAGTGATTTACCACATTTCGTTTTACCTTCACTATACTTACTTTATATTTATTTTATTTGTTGCCTTCTCGCCGTCCCTTCTTTGAACAAACCTACCTCTTCAAATGGTTACATTTATAAAGGTTTTGAAAACATTTTGAGTACGATTTGTACAGGTTTTTTTTTTGGCACTTGTCTTTTCTCCATGACTGCAACCCAGAATATTCAGAACACTACAATTATTTAATAATTAATATATAAATATTATAAGCCTTTTTTTTCAAATATTTATCTCAACAAATTTATTTCGTTATTTGTGAATATTTTATACTCTTATATGCACATTTTACGTCGGGGATATTAGCCCCCCTGTCGGGGAATTCTAGCCCCCCCCCCCGTCGGGCAATTCCTAGCGCCACCACTGCAACTACATTGCCCCGTGAGGTCGTACGGGACAACTTGAAAAAAAAAATCCCTAATTTATGAGATCGAACAGCTTTCATTTCACAGCTTCTTATTTCAGAGTAAGACGGTAAATTTAGGAAGTAATTTTTTTAGTACTAATAACAAATGTAGGAGGTTTTTTACATCAGCATATTTTACTGTTTTGCAAGTAAGTAAATATTTCTATATTCTAAAAATCAATTACAAATCATAACATCTTTCCTAATGAAATGGGCTTTTGTAATTATGTTAATCAATTGGCAGTGACTCTAATTAAAATGTTTGTTTTTGCTATACACCATTAAGTCAATAACACTAAGAATGTTTATGTATAGAAATAAGTCGAAGCTCATTTTAATCTTGAATAATATATAAATTACATATAATAAATGCAATTTCAATGTAGCGAATTATTGTAAATACTAGGAAAATACGGTTTATATAGTCTAAATTTCTAATGGTTTTATTGCATCAATTGAATAATTATATATTCAACAATTTATTATTTATTTCATTTGTTAACAATTTATTATTTATTTCATTTGTTAACAATTTATTATTTATTTCATTTGCTAATATTTAAATTGATAATTTATATTTATTCAAAACATTATACAATTAAACTTTTCTTGTACTCAATAAACTCTGACTCATGCAAAATCGTATATATTTTTTATATTACTAACTTTTTATGTTTCCTAAACAGAAAAAGTTTAAGTTTGAAAACTATTTATAAAATGTATCCATTTAAGTAGCTGAAATAAACATAATTTCAGATATTTATATGAATATCTACAACACTTCGTTAAAAATGTAAAAAGTAAATATAAGAATAATGTAAAAAAAAAACTATTACTTTTGGTAATTTCATTTTCGGTGTTTCTCAGAATGTGGTACGTTTCCTTGTAAGAAAACGTTTCCTTGTAAGAAACTGGACAATGAGGCCTAAAATATGGCATAAAGCCATATTTACGAACTTTTATTGTAAAATATTTTATTTGTTTTGTTAAATTAGACGAATCAAGTTTATTTAGTTACAAATATCGAAAAGTTCTATTTTCGAGATTACAACACAGCGCAATTGATGCAAGGGGCTGCGGAACAGTTGCGCTGTTCTCAAAATGGGGAATAATTGCGTCGAGCAAAATATTAATTTTTGTTAATATTATAGAAAATGATCATTTAGAAACAAACATTCAAATTGTGTTTTGTCACATTAAGTGCGCTTATAGAATTTGAAGAGTTCGTGGGAAAAACCGCAAATAACTTTTTCTTACTACATTGACTGATCTACAGATTCCAAACTTTGGTAGATAAATTCAAAGGATATAACGTGTTTTGGACAAATAAAATAGTTAAGTTCTATTAAAAATTCGGAAGCAAGTTCAAAAGAGGTAATAATCCTATTTTTAGAAATTTAAAAAAAAACAACACGTTTTTTGAATGTTTGCTCCTAAATTATTTATTAGAAAACGGGCCCTCTTCAAACATTTTTGCCGCCTGGACCTTTTGTCTTAAATCCGCCACTGCTCTTTCCCCTTCAGGCTGCTGGACCACTGCCTTCTATATTAGTATAGAAGTCAGTGGCTGGACATACGTCTCTCCTCTCCTCTGTATGTCTGTATACGACACCCTCTTTGTCTATCAAGGTCAGAAGAAGGTTACGAAATGAACAGAAATAGAAATACATAGTATGTTTGATAGTGGAACGCTATGGCGTAGCGGGATTTAGTTTCGGATGGTATTCGCAAGTTTTTGCTGAAAGAATGTTTTTTTTTTTTTTTTTGCTCTTTAAATATTATTAAATTTACAACAAAAACAAAAAGCAGTACTGGTTTTGTAGTATAACAAAAATCAGTACTGGTTTTGTAGTATAAAAAAAGCAGTACTGGTTTTGTAGTATTTGCAGTACCAGCAGTCATAAAAATGTTTGATTTGCTTTCATAAACTATTCTTAATGACCTTAAATAAAATGTATGTGTTTTTAATTTCAAAGGGAAATACATTTAATGTGTGGAAATGGATTTCTTATATAAATATGGAATATAATTATTTGTTTTTTAAAGTTATGTTTGAATAAATAAAATGTAAGTGATTAAGCGTAAATTATCGTGCGTACGTTGTTGCTAGCTTTGTGTTAATAATAAATTGTTGTTGTTTTTAAATGTAACTTAAAAACAACAACAATTTATTAAATCTTCTGACCAAGAAGTTATTGCAAAAATATTACTCAGTTGATATTACGGGGTTTAAAAAAATAATTATTTATCATGTAAACTTAAACATTATTTATCGCTTAAAATGTTAATGGTTTATGACTAATTAAAAATAATTAAGACAGTGTGCAGTTAAAGATACAATTTTGATTTGTGTAAACTTTTAAATTCAAATGCTTCTTGGTAACTAATTGTAACTAAAACTCTATTTGTTATTCATTACTCTCATTCACTCTATAACGTACTAACATATTTTTTAGTTAATTTAATTTCAGAAATATTAAAATAAATTAAATTCGAGTATTAAAATATTGAGTTCGTATACAGTTCTGTTATTCGCTTTTTCATATACTTTGAAAAGTGGCAGAAGTCAATTATTTTTTAATTTATTTTTTAGCAAAAGTTAATAATTTCTACTGGACTAATTTTACTGTGTTCAAAAAGTACAAAGTTAATATTTATTATATTGCGTAACTTTTACTTGTATGATTAATTCTATTTTTTTTAAATGAACATGATTGACACTCGACAAACGGGTAGGTAGGGACGTCTATATTAATTCTTTAATGGTCGGTAGTAAATATGTCAACAAGGTTGAATGTAGGATATCAATGCCCATTTTCCCATCACCCCTGCTTGTTTGTAATAGAACAACCCATGCATATAAACTTGTAACCTAGTGGTGGCAACACCCTATCATTCATGTTTACAATCTTCATGTGATCGGTCGTGTTTCGTCTCAGTGGGTCAATATCGTAGGCATCCACTTAAATGTTCCGTTTTAAATATTAGTTTAGCTTGAACCTAAAGTTTAAATATATTTCAATAATGTCCTGTCTACCCTCGTGTGTTTATTTCTTTGCTAAAACACCTACATTGAATCCACAAATTCAAAAGATAAATTAAGGATATTTTATAGCAATGCACGAAGTCTTAGGAATAAAATGGACGAATTAAAGGGAATATCAGTTGTAGAATCGATTGATATAGTGGGGATAGGCCGTATTTGCGATGTGGTTCGTTCCTCGATGTGTTTGAGAACGTGAAGGCGAAGGATATTTAATTCGGCGCTGGTGGGAAAGGAGGGTGAGAGTGGGCGTCCTTTTTTTTGTTTATACAGATCGCTTGATTGTGTGTTTTTGTTACGGAAACTTTTACTTTTAAAGTGCGGGTGGTAGTGGTAGGGGGAATCTTTACCCCCCCCCAACAAAAATACATCAACAACCCCCCCCCCCCCCCCCCAATTTTTTTTTCTCAAAAAAAATTATTAATTTTCATTAGTAAAAAGGAATACGTTGGCATTTGAATATCGAGGCAGCAAAAGTTATCACTGTCGTTAACAACTTTTAACAGTTGTCAATAACTGTACTTTTAAAATTAGTAAATAATTCCTTAATTATGAAATAAATTTACAGAACAAATTTAAAGTTTGAGAATCCTTACAATATATCTGTGGTAACGATTAGTTTGAAACTTTATAGTTATGATAGTTTAAAGATTTAATAAGCGTTTTAGTTGACAAAAACTGGTAAAGAATAATATAAATTATAAAGGCTACATGATCTAAAGTATAGTGGGAGTAAAAACACTCGAAATTGCATGGTGTTGTGCAATCCAATAGCCACTGCTAATTTTAAATTAAACATTAAATATACATAATTTAATTCAGAGAAAATTATTTACTTATTACCAATAAATATTAACTTCCATTAATTAAATTTAAATTGTAAAGGTCATTTTAATTCAAAGATCAAAAAGAAACAAAAAATTTACCAACTTAATGGCGCCAGGTGTTGTCCTCGTTATCTGATCATAGTTCAAACATACGAGACATTGTTCCCAGGTATTTCTTTTGAGATGGGCCCCGAACCGGCGCCAATAGCCCAATATGCAGCGACGTACAATGCAGTGTCCGTTCGGGGGTCTAATTTAAGTTTAATCTTACAAGTTGGGCAATCTCATCTTCTCTCGCTTTCATTTGGGCTTAAATGTTCCCAAATCAGGGATTTTTAAAACGCGCAATTCCAAACTTCCCTAAGGGGAGAGGGTCGACCGGAACAATGCCGCAAAGAGTAATAAAACAAAATTTATTTACGAAATAAAGCTACATGCTAAGACGTTCGGCGCCTATAGATTACGCAATACTACATTTTAATGTAAAAGTTTCATATACATATTTGATGAAAGAAAAGGTGTCTGATCTATTTTTAGAATTAAATAAAAATAAAAAGGGCGATACGAGGCGACTGGTCTGCGTCCTGCGTCTGGGTTGATTCAACAAAAAGTAAGAAAAAAAACGCTCTCTTTTTTTTCGAGAAATTTAGATAATGAGTAGGTGTTTTCGCGGGCCATCAAAAACAATAAATTAAAAAATGTGGTCTTGGCTCGAAGAACCATATCACAATGTGGTTTTCATAGCATGTTTTAGAGCATCTTGTGTTTACGACCCCGTTTGACGTTCTTTTCCCGTTGTTATCTTTATTTCAAATTAAACCTAACACAGAGCATATTTTAAGGAATTTCAACTGGTGGGGCAAATTAAATTTTGCAGAAAGTAGACCGCAGAAGTTAATGAAAACTTGGTATTTAAAATATCAATTTTAAACTAATTTAATAAACTTAGTTTAAAATAATATGAAAATAATATTAAATAATATTGTGTTACGGAAACTTTTACTTTTAAAGTGCGGGTGGTAGTGGTAGGGGGAATCTTTACCCCCCCCCCAACAAAAATACATCAACAACCCCCCCCCCCAATTTTTTTTTCTCAAAAAAAATTATTAATTTTCATTAGTAAAAAGGAATACGTTGGCATTTGAATATCGAGTGTTGGAGTGTTGCTTCGCAAGCATTCCACCAAAAAGTCAAGATACAATGTAAAAGTCCTTGAAGGACATTCCAAAATAACAAGCGTCTTGGGTGACCACCCAGAATTGAGGCAGATGGTTTGGAATCACGTTTTCCCGCGCAAAGAGCGGACAGCTTCAATAGATTTTCGGAAAGTAATAACGTCGTAAATTTTGGGATTCGATTGTGGTCAACTAGAGACTTGACAGTCGTTTTCAATGAAGGAGCTATAAAGTTGACCATGCATGACTAAAAATTGGACTCGGACAGCTGCGAAACGGCAGGGGTTCTGGAATGAGGCAAGTTGGCCCCACTTTCGGACCTCGTCCAGAGGGGTAAGGTTAACCAATAGCAGGGAGGGGATATTAAAAGGGGGCCAAAGTAAGTAGCCACTGGAAATCCCTGGAATAGAGTGGAATAGAGAGAGGCCGACTAAAGATGGAAATTATGTGAAGTTTGCGGATTTGAAGGCGGGATCAAGCAGATCATTCGATGGGGAGAATTTCTTAAGGAAAACATGTTAAAAAAAGTTAATATAAGCTTCAACCCCAGGGCTTAGAAAAAGATTATGACTATCTAAGATTTTGTTGGAGATTAATAAACTCCACCTTCCCGACTTCGCCTTTGGGCTCACGAGATCCCGATATCATCACAGTTCCCCGGAGGGAAAACCTCTTCGCCGGAGTCATCAACTAATGCCTATGGCATAATTACATCATAGGCCTATCGAAATTAATCAAAACAAAAGGGTATTCTTTTGCGATAACGCAACCCTTATTTACCGTAACTGATCCAGCGATGGCAGTGTTGGCATTCCTGATTTTGGGTAAGTGTTCTCAGTTTGACTATTAACGTAATACACATCATCGATCGCGATACTTTCTCTCTCTTCTCATTTCGGAAGTATAATTGATAAATTAGAATATTATTGATTAGAAGTGTAATAATTAATGAGTACAATTTTTAGTGTGATTTAATATTTATGAATTGGCGAGGGAGACCGCAGATGATTTGACAGACGTAGCCAGCGTCACCGACCGGGTTTTAAGTAAGGATGGAAAATACAATTAATATAAATAAATAAGCGAGACTAATGTGTAATCATATTAATTTGTTGGGAGTAGTATCTCTCATAGTGTACCAAATTATGGTCACTTTAATTCTAAGCTTAATTCTTATAAGAAGAAGATACTAAAGTAAATTAACGATTAGTCTCCAATTAAAATTTAACTAATTTATAATTTTAGTACCCGAACAGTTAACTTGAACTAATTAACTGCATCACTGTCAAGTCATGTCTGGTCCCAGAAATTGTCTAATGATCGCTATGAGTACGATTAAGTGCGAAATGTCGAATGCACAAATTGGAATGCTTTGTCACTTGTAACCAAGCCATTATTTGTTATAGTCTAAGTAAATGAATCTCCGTAACACAATTGAGTCTTATTTCAATATCCATTGTCAATAAGTCATTTTGAGTCCTGGGTTATTTCGATACAAGAATCACAACGCAAATCTTTAATACGCAATTTTAATGAAGTTAATAATTTTTCTAACTTCCAACTTTTAGTTAATTAATTTTTGGACATGTTAGTAGACACAACAATATTAAGGGCGAGCGCGCCCACACGAGGCAGCAAAAGTTATCACTGTCGTTAACTACTTTTAACAGTTGTCAATAACTGTACTTTTAAAATTAGTAAATAATTCCTTAATTATGAAATAAATTTACAGAACAAATTTAAAGTTTGAGAATCCTTACAATATATCTGTGGTAACGATTAGTTTGAAACTTTATAGTTATAATAGTTTAAAGATTTAATAAGCGTTTTAGTTGACAAAAACTGGTAAAGAATAATATAAATTATAAAGGCTACATGATCTAAAGTATAGTGGGAGTAAAAACACTCGAAATTGCATGGTGTTGTGCAATCCAATAGCCACTGCTAATTTTAAATTAAACATTAAATATACATAATTTAATTCAGAGAAAATTATTTACTTATTACCAATAAATATTAACTTCCATTAATTAAATTTAAATTGTAAAGGTCATTTTAATTCAAAGATCAAAAAGAAACAAAAAATTTACCAACTTAATGGCGCCAGGTGTTGTCCTCGTTATCTGATCATAGTTCAAACATACGAGACATTGTTCCCAGGTATTTCTTTTGAGATGGGCCCCGAACCGGCGCCAATAGCCCAATATGCAGCGACGTACAATGCAGTGTCCGTTCGGGGGTCTAATTTAAGTTTAATCTTACAAGTTGGGCAATCTCATCTTCTCTCGCTTTCATTTGGGCTTAAATGTTCCCAAATCAGGGATTTTTAAAACGCGCAATTCCAAACTTCCCTAAGGGGAGAGGGTCGACCGGAACAATACCGCAAAGAGTAATAAAACAAAATTTATTTACGAAATAAAGCTACATGCTAAGACGTTCGGCGCCTATAGATTACGCAATACTACATTTTAATGTAAAAGTTTCATATACATATTTGATGAAAGAAAAGGTGTCTGATCTATTTTTAGAATTAAATAAAAATAAAAAGGGCGATACGAGGCGACTGGTCTGCGTCCTGCGTCTGGGTTGATTCAACAAAAAGTAAGAAAAAAAACGCTCTCTTTTTTTTCGAGAAATTTAGATAATGAGTAGGTGTTTTCGCGGGCCATCAAAAACAATAAATTAAAAAATGTGGTCTTGGCTCGAAGAACCATATCACAATGTGGTTTTCATAGCATGTTTTAGAGCATCTTGTGTTTACGACCCCGTTTGACGTTCTTTTCCCGTTGTTATCTTTATTTCAAATTAAACCTAACACAGAGCATATTTTAAGGAATTTCAACTGGTGGGGCAAATTAAATTTTGCAGAAAGTAGACCGCAGAAGTTAATGAAAACTTGGTATTTAAAATATCAATTTTAAACTAATTTAATAAACTTAGTTTAAAATAATATGAAAATAATATTAAATAATATTGTGTTACGGAAACTTTTACTTTTAAAGTGCGGGTGGTAGTGGTAGGGGGAATCTTTACCCCCCCCCCCCAACAAAAATACATCAACAACCCCCCCCCCCCCAATTTTTTTTTCTCAAAAAAAATTATTAATTTTCATTAGTAAAAAGGAATACGTTGGCATTTGAATATCGAGTGTTGGAGTGTTGCTTCGCAAGCATTCCACCAAAAAGTCAAGATACAATGTAAAAGTCCTTGAAGGACATTCCAAAATAACAAGCGTCTTGGGTGACCACCCAGAATTGAGGCAGATGGTTTGGAATCACGTTTTCCCGCGCAAAGAGCGGACAGCTTCAATAGATTTTCGGAAAGTAATAACGTCGTAAATTTTGGGATTCGATTGTGGTCAACTAGAGACTTGACAGTCGTTTTCAATGAAGGAGCTATAAAGTTGACCATGCATGACTAAAAATTGGACTCGGACAGCTGCGAAACGGCAGGGGTTCTGGAATGAGGCAAGTTGGCCCCACTTTCGGACCTCGTCCAGAGGGGTAAGGTTAACCAATAGCAGGGAGGGGATATTAAAAGGGGGCCAAAGTAAGTAGCCACTGGAAATCCCTGGAATAGAGTGGAATAGAGAGAGGCCGACTAAAGATGGAAATTATGTGAAGTTTGCGGATTTGAAGGCGGGATCAAGCAGATCATTCGATGGGAAGAATTTCTTAAGGAAAACATGTTAAAAAAAGTTAATATAAGCTTCAACCCCAGGGCTTAGAAAAAGATTATGACTATCTAAGATTTTGTTGGAGATTAATAAACTCCACCTTCCCGACTTCGCCTTTGGGCTCACGAGATCCCGATATCATCACAGTTCCCCGGAGGGAAAACCTCTTCGCCGGAGTCATCAACTAATGCCTATGGCATAATTACATCATAGGCCTATCGAAATTAATCAAAACAAAAGGGTATTCTTTTGCGATAACGCAACCCTTATTTACCGTAACTGATCCAGCGATGGCAGTGTTGGCATTCCTGATTTTGGGTAAGTGTTCTCAGTTTGACTATTAACGTAATACACATCATCGATCGCGATACTTTCTCTCTCTTCTCATTTCGGAAGTATAATTGATAAATTAGAATATTATTGATTAGAAGTGTAATAATTAATGAGTACAATTTTTAGTGTGATTTAATATTTATGAATTGGCGAGGGAGACCGCAGATGATTTGACAGACGTAGCCAGCGTCACCGACCGGGTTTTAAGTAAGGATGGAAAATACAATTAATATAAATAAATAAGCGAGACTAATGTGTAATCATATTAATTTGTTGGGAGTAGTATCTCTCATAGTGTACCAAATTATGGTCACTTTAATTCTAAGCTTAATTCTTATAAGAAGAAGATACTAAAGTAAATTAACGATTAGTCTCCAATTAAAATTTAACTAATTTATAATTTTAGTACCCGAACAGTTAACTTGAACTAATTAACTGCATCACTGTCAAGTCATGTCTGGTCCCAGAAATTGTCTAATGATCGCTATGAGTACGATTAAGTGCGAAATGTCGAATGCACAAATTGGAATGCTTTGTCACTTGTAACCAAGCCATTATTTGTTATAGTCTAAGTAAATGAATCTCCGTAACACAATTGAGTCTTATTTCAATATCCATTGTCAATAAGTCATTTTGAGTCCTGGGTTATTTCGATACAAGAATCACAACGCAAATCTTTAATACGCAATTTTAATGAAGTTAATAATTTTTCTAACTTCCAACTTTTAGTTAATTAATTTTTGGACATGTTAGTAGACACAACAATATTAAGGGCGAGCGCGCCCACACGAGGCAGCAAAAGTTATCACTGTCGTTAACTACTTTTAACAGTTGTCAATAACTGTACTTTTAAAATTAGTAAATAATTCCTTAATTATGAAATAAATTTACAGAACAAATTTAAAGTTTGAGAATCCTTACAATATATCTGTGGTAACGATTAGTTTGAAACTTTATAGTTATAATAGTTTAAAGATTTAATAAGCGTTTTAGTTGACAAAAACTGGTAAAGAATAATATAAATTATAAAGGCTACATGATCTAAAGTATAGTGGGAGTAAAAACACTCGAAATTGCATGGTGTTGTGCAATCCAATAGCCACTGCTAATTTTAAATTAAACATTAAATATACATAATTTAATTCAGAGAAAATTATTTACTTATTACCAATAAATATTAACTTCCATTAATTAAATTTAAATTGTAAAGGTCATTTTAATTCAAAGATCAAAAAGAAACAAAAAATTTACCAACTTAATGGCGCCAGGTGTTGTCCTCGTTATCTGATCATAGTTCAAACATACGAGACATTGTTCCCAGGTATTTCTTTTGAGATGGGCCCCGAACCGGCGCCAATAGCCCAATATGCAGCGACGTACAATGCAGTGTCCGTTCGGGGGTCTAATTTAAGTTTAATCTTACAAGTTGGGCAATCTCATCTTCTCTCGCTTTCATTTGGGCTTAAATGTTCCCAAATCAGGGATTTTTAAAACGCGCAATTCCAAACTTCCCTAAGGGGAGAGGGTCGACCGGAACAATACCGCAAAGAGTAATAAAACAAAATTTATTTACGAAATAAAGCTACATGCTAAGACGTTCGGCGCCTATAGATTACGCAATACTACATTTTAATGTAAAAGTTTCATATACATATTTGATGAAAGAAAAGGTGTCTGATCTATTTTTAGAATTAAATAAAAATAAAAAGGGCGATACGAGGCGACTGGTCTGCGTCCTGCGTCTGGGTTGATTCAACAAAAAGTAAGAAAAAAAACGCTCTCTTTTTTTTCGAGAAATTTAGATAATGAGTAGGTGTTTTCGCGGGCCATCAAAAACAATAAATTAAAAAATGTGGTCTTGGCTCGAAGAACCATATCACAATGTGGTTTTCATAGCATGTTTTAGAGCATCTTGTGTTTACGACCCCGTTTGACGTTCTTTTCCCGTTGTTATCTTTATTTCAAATTAAACCTAACACAGAGCATATTTTAAGGAATTTCAACTGGTGGGGCAAATTAAATTTTGCAGAAAGTAGACCGCAGAAGTTAATGAAAACTTGGTATTTAAAATATCAATTTTAAACTAATTTAATAAACTTAGTTTAAAATAATATGAAAATAATATTAAATAATATTGTGTTACGGAAACTTTTACTTTTAAAGTGCGGGTGGTAGTGGTAGGGGGAATCTTTACCCCCCCCCCCAACAAAAATACATCAACAACCCCCCCCCCCCAATTTTTTTTTCTCAAAAAAAATTATTAATTTTCATTAGTAAAAAGGAATACGTTGGCATTTGAATATCGAGTGTTGGAGTGTTGCTTCGCAAGCATTCCACCAAAAAGTCAAGATACAATGTAAAAGTCCTTGAAGGACATTCCAAAATAACAAGCGTCTTGGGTGACCACCCAGAATTGAGGCAGATGGTTTGGAATCACGTTTTCCCGCGCAAAGAGCGGACAGCTTCAATAGATTTTCGGAAAGTAATAACGTCGTAAATTTTGGGATTCGATTGTGGTCAACTAGAGACTTGACAGTCGTTTTCAATGAAGGAGCTATAAAGTTGACCATGCATGACTAAAAATTGGACTCGGACAGCTGCGAAACGGCAGGGGTTCTGGAATGAGGCAAGTTGGCCCCACTTTCGGACCTCGTCCAGAGGGGTAAGGTTAACCAATAGCAGGGAGGGGATATTAAAAGGGGGCCAAAGTAAGTAGCCACTGGAAATCCCTGGAATAGAGTGGAATAGAGAGAGGCCGACTAAAGATGGAAATTATGTGAAGTTTGCGGATTTGAAGGCGGGATCAAGCAGATCATTCGATGGGGAGAATTTCTTAAGGAAAACATGTTAAAAAAAGTTAATATAAGCTTCAACCCCAGGGCTTAGAAAAAGATTATGACTATCTAAGATTTTGTTGGAGATTAATAAACTCCACCTTCCCGACTTCGCCTTTGGGCTCACGAGATCCCGATATCATCACAGTTCCCCGGAGGGAAAACCTCTTCGCCGGAGTCATCAACTAATGCCTATGGCATAATTACATCATAGGCCTATCGAAATTAATCAAAACAAAAGGGTATTCTTTTGCGATAACGCAACCCTTATTTACCGTAACTGATCCAGCGATGGCAGTGTTGGCATTCCTGATTTTGGGTAAGTGTTCTCAGTTTGACTATTAACGTAATACACATCATCGATCGCGATACTTTCTCTCTCTTCTCATTTCGGAAGTATAATTGATAAATTAGAATATTATTGATTAGAAGTGTAATAATTAATGAGTACAATTTTTAGTGTGATTTAATATTTATGAATTGGCGAGGGAGACCGCAGATGATTTGACAGACGTAGCCAGCGTCACCGACCGGGTTTTAAGTAAGGATGGAAAATACAATTAATATAAATAAATAAGCGAGACTAATGTGTAATCATATTAATTTGTTGGGAGTAGTATCTCTCATAGTGTACCAAATTATGGTCACTTTAATTCTAAGCTTAATTCTTATAAGAAGAAGATACTAAAGTAAATTAACGATTAGTCTCCAATTAAAATTTAACTAATTTATAATTTTAGTACCCGAACAGTTAACTTGAACTAATTAACTGCATCACTGTCAAGTCATGTCTGGTCCCAGAAATTGTCTAATGATCGCTATGAGTACGATTAAGTGCGAAATGTCGAATGCACAAATTGGAATGCTTTGTCACTTGTAACCAAGCCATTATTTGTTATAGTCTAAGTAAATGAATCTCCGTAACACAATTGAGTCTTATTTCAATATCCATTGTCAATAAGTCATTTTGAGTCCTGGGTTATTTCGATACAAGAATCACAACGCAAATCTTTAATACGCAATTTTAATGAAGTTAATAATTTTTCTAACTTCCAACTTTTAGTTAATTAATTTTTGGACATGTTAGTAGACACAACAATATTAAGGGCGAGCGCGCCCACACGAGGCAGCAAAAGTTATCACTGTCGTTAACTACTTTTAACAGTTGTCAATAACTGTACTTTTAAAATTAGTAAATAATTCCTTAATTATGAAATAAATTTACAGAACAAATTTAAAGTTTGAGAATCCTTACAATATATCTGTGGTAACGATTAGTTTGAAACTTTATAGTTATAATAGTTTAAAGATTTAATAAGCGTTTTAGTTGACAAAAACTGGTAAAGAATAATATAAATTATAAAGGCTACATGATCTAAAGTATAGTGGGAGTAAAAACACTCGAAATTGCATGGTGTTGTGCAATCCAATAGCCACTGCTAATTTTAAATTAAACATTAAATATACATAATTTAATTCAGAGAAAATTATTTACTTATTACCAATAAATATTAACTTCCATTAATTAAATTTAAATTGTAAAGGTCATTTTAATTCAAAGATCAAAAAGAAACAAAAAATTTACCAACTTAATGGCGCCAGGTGTTGTCCTCGTTATCTGATCATAGTTCAAACATACGAGACATTGTTCCCAGGTATTTCTTTTGAGATGGGCCCCGAACCGGCGCCAATAGCCCAATATGCAGCGACGTACAATGCAGTGTCCGTTTGGGGGTCTAATTTAAGTTTAATCTTACAAGTTGGGCAATCTCATCTTCTCTCGCTTTCATTTGGGCTTAAATGTTCCCAAATCAGGGATTTTTAAAACGCGCAATTCCAAACTTCCCTAAGGGGAGAGGGTCGACCGGAACAATACCGCAAAGAGTAATAAAACAAAATTTATTTACGAAATAAAGCTACATGCTAAGACGTTCGGCGCCTATAGATTACGCAATACTACATTTTAATGTAAAAGTTTCATATACATATTTGATGAAAGAAAAGGTGTCTGATCTATTTTTAGAATTAAATAAAAATAAAAAGGGCGATACGAGGCGACTGGTCTGCGTCCTGCGTCTGGGTTGATTCAACAAAAAGTAAGAAAAAAAACGCTCTCTTTTTTTTCGAGAAATTTAGATAATGAGTAGGTGTTTTCGCGGGCCATCAAAAACAATAAATTAAAAAATGTGGTCTTGGCTCGAAGAACCATATCACAATGTGGTTTTCATAGCATGTTTTAGAGCATCTTGTGTTTACGACCCCGTTTGACGTTCTTTTCCCGTTGTTATCTTTATTTCAAATTAAACCTAACACAGAGCATATTTTAAGGAATTTCAACTGGTGGGGCAAATTAAATTTTGCAGAAAGTAGACCGCAGAAGTTAATGAAAACTTGGTATTTAAAATATCAATTTTAAACTAATTTAATAAACTTAGTTTAAAATAATATGAAAATAATATTAAATAATATTGTGTTACGGAAACTTTTACTTTTAAAGTGCGGGTGGTAGTGGTAGGGGGAATCTTTACCCCCCCCCCAACAAAAATACATCAACAACCCCCCCCCCCCAATTTTTTTTTCTCAAAAAAAATTATTAATTTTCATTAGTAAAAAGGAATACGTTGGCATTTGAATATCGAGTGTTGGAGTGTTGCTTCGCAAGCATTCCACCAAAAAGTCAAGATACAATGTAAAAGTCCTTGAAGGACATTCCAAAATAACAAGCGTCTTGGGTGACCACCCAGAATTGAGGCAGATGGTTTGGAATCACGTTTTCCCGCGCAAAGAGCGGACAGCTTCAATAGATTTTCGGAAAGTAATAACGTCGTAAATTTTGGGATTCGATTGTGGTCAACTAGAGACTTGACAGTCGTTTTCAATGAAGGAGCTATAAAGTTGACCATGCATGACTAAAAATTGGACTCGGACAGCTGCGAAACGGCAGGGGTTCTGGAATGAGGCAAGTTGGCCCCACTTTCGGACCTCGTCCAGAGGGGTAAGGTTAACCAATAGCAGGGAGGGGATATTAAAAGGGGGCCAAAGTAAGTAGCCACTGGAAATCCCTGGAATAGAGTGGAATAGAGAGAGGCCGACTAAAGATGGAAATTATGTGAAGTTTGCGGATTTGAAGGCGGGATCAAGCAGATCATTCGATGGGGAGAATTTCTTAAGGAAAACATGTTAAAAAAAGTTAATATAAGCTTCAACCCCAGGGCTTAGAAAAAGATTATGACTATCTAAGATTTTGTTGGAGATTAATAAACTCCACCTTCCCGACTTCGCCTTTGGGCTCACGAGATCCCGATATCATCACAGTTCCCCGGAGGGAAAACCTCTTCGCCGGAGTCATCAACTAATGCCTATGGCATAATTACATCATAGGCCTATCGAAATTAATCAAAACAAAAGGGTATTCTTTTGCGATAACGCAACCCTTATTTACCGTAACTGATCCAGCGATGGCAGTGTTGGCATTCCTGATTTTGGGTAAGTGTTCTCAGTTTGACTATTAACGTAATACACATCATCGATCGCGATACTTTCTCTCTCTTCTCATTTCGGAAGTATAATTGATAAATTAGAATATTATTGATTAGAAGTGTAATAATTAATGAGTACAATTTTTAGTGTGATTTAATATTTATGAATTGGCGAGGGAGACCGCAGATGATTTGACAGACGTAGCCAGCGTCACCGACCGGGTTTTAAGTAAGGATGGAAAATACAATTAATATAAATAAATAAGCGAGACTAATGTGTAATCATATTAATTTGTTGGGAGTAGTATCTCTCATAGTGTACCAAATTATGGTCACTTTAATTCTAAGCTTAATTCTTATAAGAAGAAGATACTAAAGTAAATTAACGATTAGTCTCCAATTAAAATTTAACTAATTTATAATTTTAGTACCCGAACAGTTAACTTGAACTAATTAACTGCATCACTGTCAAGTCATGTCTGGTCCCAGAAATTGTCTAATGATCGCTATGAGTACGATTAAGTGCGAAATGTCGAATGCACAAATTGGAATGCTTTGTCACTTGTAACCAAGCCATTATTTGTTATAGTCTAAGTAAATGAATCTCCGTAACACAATTGAGTCTTATTTCAATATCCATTGTCAATAAGTCATTTTGAGTCCTGGGTTATTTCGATACAAGAATCACAACGCAAATCTTTAATACGCAATTTTAATGAAGTTAATAATTTTTCTAACTTCCAACTTTTAGTTAATTAATTTTTGGACATGTTAGTAGACACAACAATATTAAGGGCGAGCGCGCCCACACGAGGCAGCAAAAGTTATCACTGTCGTTAACTACTTTTAACAGTTGTCAATAACTGTACTTTTAAAATTAGTAAATAATTCCTTAATTATGAAATAAATTTACAGAACAAATTTAAAGTTTGAGAATCCTTACAATATATCTGTGGTAACGATTAGTTTGAAACTTTATAGTTATAATAGTTTAAAGATTTAATAAGCGTTTTAGTTGACAAAAACTGGTAAAGAATAATATAAATTATAAAGGCTACATGATCTAAAGTATAGTGGGAGTAAAAACACTCGAAATTGCATGGTGTTGTGCAATCCAATAGCCACTGCTAATTTTAAATTAAACATTAAATATACATAATTTAATTCAGAGAAAATTATTTACTTATTACCAATAAATATTAACTTCCATTAATTAAATTTAAATTGTAAAGGTCATTTTAATTCAAAGATCAAAAAGAAACAAAAAATTTACCAACTTAATGGCGCCAGGTGTTGTCCTCGTTATCTGATCATAGTTCAAACATACGAGACATTGTTCCCAGGTATTTCTTTTGAGATGGGCCCCGAACCGGCGCCAATAGCCCAATATGCAGCGACGTACAATGCAGTGTCCGTTCGGGGGTCTAATTTAAGTTTAATCTTACAAGTTGGGCAATCTCATCTTCTCTCGCTTTCATTTGGGCTTAAATGTTCCCAAATCAGGGATTTTTAAAACGCGCAATTCCAAACTTCCCTAAGGGGAGAGGGTCGACCGGAACAATACCGCAAAGAGTAATAAAACAAAATTTATTTACGAAATAAAGCTACATGCTAAGACGTTCGGCGCCTATAGATTACGCAATACTACATTTTAATGTAAAAGTTTCATATACATATTTGATGAAAGAAAAGGTGTCTGATCTATTTTTAGAATTAAATAAAAATAAAAAGGGCGATACGAGGCGACTGGTCTGCGTCCTGCGTCTGGGTTGATTCAACAAAAAGTAAGAAAAAAAACGCTCTCTTTTTTTTCGAGAAATTTAGATAATGAGTAGGTGTTTTCGCGGGCCATCAAAAACAATAAATTAAAAAATGTGGTCTTGGCTCGAAGAACCATATCACAATGTGGTTTTCATAGCATGTTTTAGAGCATCTTGTGTTTACGACCCCGTTTGACGTTCTTTTCCCGTTGTTATCTTTATTTCAAATTAAACCTAACACAGAGCATATTTTAAGGAATTTCAACTGGTGGGGCAAATTAAATTTTGCAGAAAGTAGACCGCAGAAGTTAATGAAAACTTGGTATTTAAAATATCAATTTTAAACTAATTTAATAAACTTAGTTTAAAATAATATGAAAATAATATTAAATAATATTGTGTTACGGAAACTTTTACTTTTAAAGTGCGGGTGGTAGTGGTAGGGGGAATCTTTACCCCCCCCCCCCCAACAAAAATACATCAACAACCCCCCCCCCCCCAATTTTTTTTTCTCAAAAAAAATTATTAATTTTCATTAGTAAAAAGGAATACGTTGGCATTTGAATATCGAGTGTTGGAGTGTTGCTTCGCAAGCATTCCACCAAAAAGTCAAGATACAATGTAAAAGTCCTTGAAGGACATTCCAAAATAACAAGCGTCTTGGGTGACCACCCAGAATTGAGGCAGATGGTTTGGAATCACGTTTTCCCGCGCAAAGAGCGGACAGCTTCAATAGATTTTCGGAAAGTAATAACGTCGTAAATTTTGGGATTCGATTGTGGTCAACTAGAGACTTGACAGTCGTTTTCAATGAAGGAGCTATAAAGTTGACCATGCATGACTAAAAATTGGACTCGGACAGCTGCGAAACGGCAGGGGTTCTGGAATGAGGCAAGTTGGCCCCACTTTCGGACCTCGTCCAGAGGGGTAAGGTTAACCAATAGCAGGGAGGGGATATTAAAAGGGGGCCAAAGTAAGTAGCCACTGGAAATCCCTGGAATAGAGTGGAATAGAGAGAGGCCGACTAAAGATGGAAATTATGTGAAGTTTGCGGATTTGAAGGCGGGATCAAGCAGATCATTCGATGGGGAGAATTTCTTAAGGAAAACATGTTAAAAAAAGTTAATATAAGCTTCAACCCCAGGGCTTAGAAAAAGATTATGACTATCTAAGATTTTGTTGGAGATTAATAAACTCCACCTTCCCGACTTCGCCTTTGGGCTCACGAGATCCCGATATCATCACAGTTCCCCGGAGGGAAAACCTCTTCGCCGGAGTCATCAACTAATGCCTATGGCATAATTACATCATAGGCCTATCGAAATTAATCAAAACAAAAGGGTATTCTTTTGCGATAACGCAACCCTTATTTACCGTAACTGATCCAGCGATGGCAGTGTTGGCATTCCTGATTTTGGGTAAGTGTTCTCAGTTTGACTATTAACGTAATACACATCATCGATCGCGATACTTTCTCTCTCTTCTCATTTCGGAAGTATAATTGATAAATTAGAATATTATTGATTAGAAGTGTAATAATTAATGAGTACAATTTTTAGTGTGATTTAATATTTATGAATTGGCGAGGGAGACCGCAGATGATTTGACAGACGTAGCCAGCGTCACCGACCGGGTTTTAAGTAAGGATGGAAAATACAATTAATATAAATAAATAAGCGAGACTAATGTGTAATCATATTAATTTGTTGGGAGTAGTATCTCTCATAGTGTACCAAATTATGGTCACTTTAATTCTAAGCTTAATTCTTATAAGAAGAAGATACTAAAGTAAATTAACGATTAGTCTCCAATTAAAATTTAACTAATTTATAATTTTAGTACCCGAACAGTTAACTTGAACTAATTAACTGCATCACTGTCAAGTCATGTCTGGTCCCAGAAATTGTCTAATGATCGCTATGAGTACGATTAAGTGCGAAATGTCGAATGCACAAATTGGAATGCTTTGTCACTTGTAACCAAGCCATTATTTGTTATAGTCTAAGTAAATGAATCTCCGTAACACAATTGAGTCTTATTTCAATATCCATTGTCAATAAGTCATTTTGAGTCCTGGGTTATTTCGATACAAGAATCACAACGCAAATCTTTAATACGCAATTTTAATGAAGTTAATAATTTTTCTAACTTCCAACTTTTAGTTAATTAATTTTTGGACATGTTAGTAGACACAACAATATTAAGGGCGAGCGCGCCCACACGAGGCAGCAAAAGTTATCACTGTCGTTAACTACTTTTAACAGTTGTCAATAACTGTACTTTTAAAATTAGTAAATAATTCCTTAATTATGAAATAAATTTACAGAACAAATTTAAAGTTTGAGAATCCTTACAATATATCTGTGGTAACGATTAGTTTGAAACTTTATAGTTATGATAGTTTAAAGATTTAATAAGCGTTTTAGTTGACAAAAACTGGTAAAGAATAATATAAATTATAAAGGCTACATGAACTAAAGTATAGTGGGAGTAAAAACACTCGAAATTGCATGGTGTTGTGCAATCCAATAGCCACTGCTAATTTTAAATTAAACATTAAATATACATAATTTAATTCAGAGAAAATTATTTACTTATTACCAATAAATATTAACTTCCATTAATTAAATTTAAATTGTAAAGGTCATTTTAATTCAAAGATCAAAAAGAAACAAAAAATTTACCAACTTAATGGCGCCAGGTGTTGTCCTCGTTATCTGATCATAGTTCAAACATACGAGACATTGTTCCCAGGTATTTCTTTTGAGATGGGCCCCGAACCGGCGCCAATAGCCCAATATGCAGCGACGTACAATGCAGTGTCCGTTCGGGGGTCTAATTTAAGTTTAATCTTACAAGTTGGGCAATCTCATCTTCTCTCGCTTTCATTTGGGCTTAAATGTTCCCAAATCAGGGATTTTTAAAACGCGCAATTCCAAACTTCCCTAAGGGGAGAGGGTCGACCGGAACAATACCGCAAAGAGTAATAAAACAAAATTTATTTACGAAATAAAGCTACATGCTAAGACGTTCGGCGCCTATAGATTACGCAATACTACATTTTAATGTAAAAGTTTCATATACATATTTGATGAAAGAAAAGGTGTCTGATCTATTTTTAGAATTAAATAAAAATAAAAAGGGCGATACGAGGCGACTGGTCTGCGTCCTGCGTCTGGGTTGATTCAACAAAAAGTAAGAAAAAAAACGCTCTCTTTTTTTTCGAGAAATTTAGATAATGAGTAGGTGTTTTCGCGGGCCATCAAAAACAATAAATTAAAAAATGTGGTCTTGGCTCGAAGAACCATATCACAATGTGGTTTTCATAGCATGTTTTAGAGCATCTTGTGTTTACGACCCCGTTTGACGTTCTTTTCCCGTTGTTATCTTTATTTCAAATTAAACCTAACACAGAGCATATTTTAAGGAATTTCAACTGGTGGGGCAAATTAAATTTTGCAGAAAGTAGACCGCAGAAGTTAATGAAAACTTGGTATTTAAAATATCAATTTTAAACTAATTTAATAAACTTAGTTTAAAATAATATGAAAATAATATTAAATAATATTGTGTTACGGAAACTTTTACTTTTAAAGTGCGGGTGGTAGTGGTAGGGGGAATCTTTACCCCCCCCCCAACAAAAATACATCAACAACCCCCCCCCCCCCAATTTTTTTTTCTCAAAAAAAATTATTAATTTTCATTAGTAAAAAGGAATACGTTGGCATTTGAATATCGAGTGTTGGAGTGTTGCTTCGCAAGCATTCCACCAAAAAGTCAAGATACAATGTAAAAGTCCTTGAAGGACATTCCAAAATAACAAGCGTCTTGGGTGACCACCCAGAATTGAGGCAGATGGTTTGGAATCACGTTTTCCCGCGCAAAGAGCGGACAGCTTCAATAGATTTTCGGAAAGTAATAACGTCGTAAATTTTGGGATTCGATTGTGGTCAACTAGAGACTTGACAGTCGTTTTCAATGAAGGAGCTATAAAGTTGACCATGCATGACTAAAAATTGGACTCGGACAGCTGCGAAACGGCAGGGGTTCTGGAATGAGGCAAGTTGGCCCCACTTTCGGACCTCGTCCAGAGGGGTAAGGTTAACCAATAGCAGGGAGGGGATATTAAAAGGGGGCCAAAGTAAGTAGCCACTGGAAATCCCTGGAATAGAGTGGAATAGAGAGAGGCCGACTAAAGATGGAAATTATGTGAAGTTTGCGGATTTGAAGGCGGGATCAAGCAGATCATTCGATGGGGAGAATTTCTTAAGGAAAACATGTTAAAAAAAGTTAATATAAGCTTCAACCCCAGGGCTTAGAAAAAGATTATGACTATCTAAGATTTTGTTGGAGATTAATAAACTCCACCTTCCCGACTTCGCCTTTGGGCTCACGAGATCCCGATATCATCACAGTTCCCCGGAGGGAAAACCTCTTCGCCGGAGTCATCAACTAATGCCTATGGCATAATTACATCATAGGCCTATCGAAATTAATCAAAACAAAAGGGTATTCTTTTGCGATAACGCAACCCTTATTTACCGTAACTGATCCAGCGATGGCAGTGTTGGCATTCCTGATTTTGGGTAAGTGTTCTCAGTTTGACTATTAACGTAATACACATCATCGATCGCGATACTTTCTCTCTCTTCTCATTTCGGAAGTATAATTGATAAATTAGAATATTATTGATTAGAAGTGTAATAATTAATGAGTACAATTTTTAGTGTGATTTAATATTTATGAATTGGCGAGGGAGACCGCAGATGATTTGACAGACGTAGCCAGCGTCACCGACCGGGTTTTAAGTAAGGATGGAAAATACAATTAATATAAATAAATAAGCGAGACTAATGTGTAATCATATTAATTTGTTGGGAGTAGTATCTCTCATAGTGTACCAAATTATGGTCACTTTAATTCTAAGCTTAATTCTTATAAGAAGAAGATACTAAAGTAAATTAACGATTAGTCTCCAATTAAAATTTAACTAATTTATAATTTTAGTACCCGAACAGTTAACTTGAACTAATTAACTGCATCACTGTCAAGTCATGTCTGGTCCCAGAAATTGTCTAATGATCGCTATGAGTACGATTAAGTGCGAAATGTCGAATGCACAAATTGGAATGCTTTGTCACTTGTAACCAAGCCATTATTTGTTATAGTCTAAGTAAATGAATCTCCGTAACACAATTGAGTCTTATTTCAATATCCATTGTCAATAAGTCATTTTGAGTCCTGGGTTATTTCGATACAAGAATCACAACGCAAATCTTTAATACGCAATTTTAATGAAGTTAATAATTTTTCTAACTTCCAACTTTTAGTTAATTAATTTTTGGACATGTTAGTAGACACAACAATATTAAGGGCGAGCGCGCCCACACGAGGCAGCAAAAGTTATCACTGTCGTTAACTACTTTTAACAGTTGTCAATAACTGTACTTTTAAAATTAGTAAATAATTCCTTAATTATGAAATAAATTTACAGAACAAATTTAAAGTTTGAGAATCCTTACAATATATCTGTGGTAACGATTAGTTTGAAACTTTATAGTTATGATAGTTTAAAGATTTAATAAGCGTTTTAGTTGACAAAAACTGGTAAAGAATAATATAAATTATAAAGGCTACATGATCTAAAGTATAGTGGGAGTAAAAACACTCGAAATTGCATGGTGTTGTGCAATCCAATAGCCACTGCTAATTTTAAATTAAACATTAAATATACATAATTTAATTCAGAGAAAATTATTTACTTATTACCAATAAATATTAACTTCCATTAATTAAATTTAAATTGTAAAGGTCATTTTAATTCAAAGATCAAAAAGAAACAAAAAATTTACCAACTTAATGGCGCCAGGTGTTGTCCTCGTTATCTGATCATAGTTCAAACATACGAGACATTGTTCCCAGGTATTTCTTTTGAGATGGGCCCCGAACCGGCGCCAATAGCCCAATATGCAGCGACGTACAATGCAGTGTCCGTTCGGAGGTCTAATTTAAGTTTAATCTTACAAGTTGGGCAATCTCATCTTCTCTCGCTTTCATTTGGGCTTAAATGTTCCCAAATCAGGGATTTTTAAAACGCGCAATTCCAAACTTCCCTAAGGGGAGAGGGTCGACCGGAACAATACCGCAAAGAGTAATAAAACAAAATTTATTTACGAAATAAAGCTACATGCTAAGACGTTCGGCGCCTATAGATTACGCAATACTACATTTTAATGTAAAAGTTTCATATACATATTTGATGAAAGAAAAGGTGTCTGATCTATTTTTAGAATTAAATAAAAATAAAAAGGGCGATACGAGGCGACTGGTCTGCGTCCTGCGTCTGGGTTGATTCAACAAAAAGTAAGAAAAAAAACGCTCTCTTTTTTTTCGAGAAATTTAGATAATGAGTAGGTGTTTTCGCGGGCCATCAAAAACAATAAATTAAAAAATGTGGTCTTGGCTCGAAGAACCATATCACAATGTGGTTTTCATAGCATGTTTTAGAGCATCTTGTGTTTACGACCCCGTTTGACGTTCTTTTCCCGTTGTTATCTTTATTTCAAATTAAACCTAACACAGAGCATATTTTAAGGAATTTCAACTGGTGGGGCAAATTAAATTTTGCAGAAAGTAGACCGCAGAAGTTAATGAAAACTTGGTATTTAAAATATCAATTTTAAACTAATTTAATAAACTTAGTTTAAAATAATATGAAAATAATATTAAATAATATTGTGTTACGGAAACTTTTACTTTTAAAGTGCGGGTGGTAGTGGTAGGGGGAATCTTTACCCCCCCCCCCCCAACAAAAATACATCAACAACCCCCCCCCCCCCCCAATTTTTTTTTCTCAAAAAAAATTATTAATTTTCATTAGTAAAAAGGAATACGTTGGCATTTGAATATCGAGTGTTGGAGTGTTGCTTCGCAAGCATTCCACCAAAAAGTCAAGATACAATGTAAAAGTCCTTGAAGGACATTCCAAAATAACAAGCGTCTTGGGTGACCACCCAGAATTGAGGCAGATGGTTTGGAATCACGTTTTCCCGCGCAAAGAGCGGACAGCTTCAATAGATTTTCGGAAAGTAATAACGTCGTAAATTTTGGGATTCGATTGTGGTCAACTAGAGACTTGACAGTCGTTTTCAATGAAGGAGCTATAAAGTTGACCATGCATGACTAAAAATTGGACTCGGACAGCTGCGAAACGGCAGGGGTTCTGGAATGAGGCAAGTTGGCCCCACTTTCGGACCTCGTCCAGAGGGGTAAGGTTAACCAATAGCAGGGAGGGGATATTAAAAGGGGGCCAAAGTAAGTAGCCACTGGAAATCCCTGGAATAGAGTGGAATAGAGAGAGGCCGACTAAAGATGGAAATTATGTGAAGTTTGCGGATTTGAAGGCGGGATCAAGCAGATCATTCGATGGGGAGAATTTCTTAAGGAAAACATGTTAAAAAAAGTTAATATAAGCTTCAACCCCAGGGCTTAGAAAAAGATTATGACTATCTAAGATTTTGTTGGAGATTAATAAACTCCACCTTCCCGACTTCGCCTTTGGGCTCACGAGATCCCGATATCATCACAGTTCCCCGGAGGGAAAACCTCTTCGCCGGAGTCATCAACTAATGCCTATGGCATAATTACATCATAGGCCTATCGAAATTAATCAAAACAAAAGGGTATTCTTTTGCGATAACGCAACCCTTATTTACCGTAACTGATCCAGCGATGGCAGTGTTGGCATTCCTGATTTTGGGTAAGTGTTCTCAGTTTGACTATTAACGTAATACACATCATCGATCGCGATACTTTCTCTCTCTTCTCATTTCGGAAGTATAATTGATAAATTAGAATATTATTGATTAGAAGTGTAATAATTAATGAGTACAATTTTTAGTGTGATTTAATATTTATGAATTGGCGAGGGAGACCGCAGATGATTTGACAGACGTAGCCAGCGTCACCGACCGGGTTTTAAGTAAGGATGGAAAATACAATTAATATAAATAAATAAGCGAGACTAATGTGTAATCATATTAATTTGTTGGGAGTAGTATCTCTCATAGTGTACCAAATTATGGTCACTTTAATTCTAAGCTTAATTCTTATAAGAAGAAGATACTAAAGTAAATTAACGATTAGTCTCCAATTAAAATTTAACTAATTTATAATTTTAGTACCCGAACAGTTAACTTGAACTAATTAACTGCATCACTGTCAAGTCATGTCTGGTCCCAGAAATTGTCTAATGATCGCTATGAGTACGATTAAGTGCGAAATGTCGAATGCACAAATTGGAATGCTTTGTCACTTGTAACCAAGCCATTATTTGTTATAGTCTAAGTAAATGAATCTCCGTAACACAATTGAGTCTTATTTCAATATCCATTGTCAATAAGTCATTTTGAGTCCTGGGTTATTTCGATACAAGAATCACAACGCAAATCTTTAATACGCAATTTTAATGAAGTTAATAATTTTTCTAACTTCCAACTTTTAGTTAATTAATTTTTGGACATGTTAGTAGACACAACAATATTAAGGGCGAGCGCGCCCACACGAGGCAGCAAAAGTTATCACTGTCGTTAACTACTTTTAACAGTTGTCAATAACTGTACTTTTAAAATTAGTAAATAATTCCTTAATTATGAAATAAATTTACAGAACAAATTTAAAGTTTGAGAATCCTTACAATATATCTGTGGTAACGATTAGTTTGAAACTTTATAGTTATGATAGTTTAAAGATTTAATAAGCGTTTTAGTTGACAAAAACTGGTAAAGAATAATATAAATTATAAAGGCTACATGATCTAAAGTATAGTGGGAGTAAAAACACTCGAAATTGCATGGTGTTGTGCAATCCAATAGCCACTGCTAATTTTAAATTAAACATTAAATATACATAATTTAATTCAGAGAAAATTATTTACTTATTACCAATAAATATTAACTTCCATTAATTAAATTTAAATTGTAAAGGTCATTTTAATTCAAAGATCAAAAAGAAACAAAAAATTTACCAACTTAATGGCGCCAGGTGTTGTCCTCGTTATCTGATCATAGTTCAAACATACGAGACATTGTTCCCAGGTATTTCTTTTGAGATGGGCCCCGAACCGGCGCCAATAGCCCAATATGCAGCGACGTACAATGCAGTGTCCGTTCGGAGGTCTAATTTAAGTTTAATCTTACAAGTTGGGCAATCTCATCTTCTCTCGCTTTCATTTGGGCTTAAATGTTCCCAAATCAGGGATTTTTAAAACGCGCAATTCCAAACTTCCCTAAGGGGAGAGGGTCGACCGGAACAATACCGCAAAGAGTAATAAAACAAAATTTATTTACGAAATAAAGCTACATGCTAAGACGTTCGGCGCCTATAGATTAAGCAATACTACATTTTAATGTAAAAGTTTCATATACATATTTGATGAAAGAAAAGGTGTCTGATCTATTTTTAGAATTAAATAAAAATAAAAAGGGCGATACGAGGCGACTGGTCTGCGTCCTGCGTCTGGGTTGATTCAACAAAAAGTAAGAAAAAAAACGCTCTCTTTTTTTTTCGAGAAATTTAGATAATGAGTAGGTGTTTTCGCGGGCCATCAAAAACAATAAATTAAAAAATGTGGTCTTGGCTCGAAGAACCATATCACAATGTGGTTTTCATAGCATGTTTTAGAGCATCTTGTGTTTACGACCCCGTTTGACGTTCTTTTCCCGTTGTTATCTTTATTTCAAATTAAACCTAACACAGAGCATATTTTAAGGAATTTCAACTGGTGGGGCAAATTAAATTTTGCAGAAAGTAGACCGCAGAAGTTAATGAAAACTTGGTATTTAAAATATCAATTTTAAACTAATTTAATAAACCTTGTTTAAAATAATATGTTCTGTAAAACGTTAATTAAAAAGTTAATTAAATTGTTTTTTTATCTAATTCATGAAATTTTCTCACGATTCATAAAAGGATGTTTTATTTGCTGTCATAAGGCAAAATTTTATATTAAATTTAATTCGTTAATTCAATTTAATTATTAGTAATTATCAAAAGAATAAAATTCATATACATCTAAATATATACACTTAGGTAAACTTTAGACAAGTACCCGACCATATTACAACCAAATGTTAATACATTAATAAGTAGACATTACATTAATTACATAACATTACATTAATAAGTAGCATTTACTTCATAAGATGAACAATAATATTCTATATATTTGTATTCGGAAAATATTATGTTTTATAGCACAAAAATGTAGAAAAATAAGTAGTTTTAAGTTTTTAAAAAACTTTAACATATCAGTGTATTGTAATATACATTAGCTAAGGTTAGACATAATAATTTCTTAAAATTTGTTGTCATTGGTGAAAAATGCTTTTACATACTCTCAGTACTTGTAAATTGCTGCTTCTGGCAACTTTTGTTGCCGTTCCTTCATCTGCAGAAATTTTAGCACTGACGGGCGGGGATTGAAAAAGGCTGTTCCTTTTCCATTTAAGGCTATGATGATTCTCTTAGTAATAGTGTCGACGAGATTAGCTGACTGCCTATGATCTAACATCAACATGTTGTAGCAGGAATGAGGTACTACGTTAGTAATATTCCTGGCGTAATAAAATGAAAATTATGTGAATAAAACTCCTCTTCCAAACTCCATTTTCCTTAAAGCCCCCATTTTTTGAAAATGTTAAATAATTCGTTTTTAAGATTAAAACAAATGAAATATTCTGGTGGGGAAATAGAAATTTATTGTGAATTAGAGTTATTCGATATTTATAATAGTATTCTTTAAACCCACACAACACAACTGCTCTATTTTACGTATATAATACGTCGAAACAGCTCCATGACATCCTCGACGTTCATAAGTTAGCCATAAGCCCACAAAAAAAAACACGTCTTATGTACATACTTTTGTTGTACTTCTATAAGATGTCTAATATGCACTATAGATGTTTTATAGATATCTATGAAAGTACCTCTGATGGAGGTGCTTTTTTTACGTCTTATAGATAGCTATTCATGGAAGTTTTCTGGTATATTCATCTAAGAGATGTCTAAAGTAGCGCTTACAGACGTCCACGGAATAAGCAAGCCTGATTGGCTGAATAGTCTCGGCGACCGCGTGGTCTTTGGCGGGATGCCGCGAGAAATTCGTTGAGAAGCGTCATGGCGGAAAATTCGTAAATAGGCGTCTGTAGCGGGATGAAGAATGCTTTCAAAGCTTTCATTTCTATTAAATAAAGGTAAGATATATAATTATGATGTCTTGATACGTACTTCGGCGTATTTTTCATGTAGAGTTTATTAATTTATTTTAAGATTTACAAACTGAAAGCTTGTTGATGAACTTCCATGGTTCGCACGGTCCTTAAAAGTCCTTAAGAACTACTTAAATTAGGTGGGCCCTTAATTAAGGGCCCTTAAAGTCCTTAATTTTCAACTAAGGTCCTTATTTTTTGTCCCTAATGATTTTCTTTAATAATTCACAAGGTGGTACTTTTGTGAGTCTTTACTCGAAATTCCAGGAATTTAAAATTTTCGTTACCCGGATGCATTAAAAATATCGAAATGTAGAATTCCGGATTTTACTTTGATCGTTATGCAGAAGTGTAAATCGGCAAGAAGAGAAAGGCATGAATAGATGGATTCAGCATAAGAAAATTGAACTTTTGATCTCTTTTGTCCGATATTTTAGTCAATGGTATTTCATCATATGGACACTTTATTGTTAGAAATCTCAGTTCTTTTGTTGTTTTGTGAAGAATCGATATTCATTCTAGAAAAACGGAAAATTTCACAAGAATGTAGCATTTCCAACATTTAGAAATATTTGCGGGCAATATGATGGGCTTGAGATGGTTATAACTCTATTTCTGTTGGCGAATGCAACTTCCAAATGGCGCACTTTTGAGAATTTTTTCATTCATAAAAATCTTGAAATTGTAGAAATTCACGAAACGCGATCTGCTGCGATCTCTGTTGAAAGACTTACAATCCTTTTGCATCTAATAAATAAATGCTTATGTTTCACTACTACCTATTTTATCAAGATTTAATTTGCACTACTTAACAAAATTGCATTACATTTTTCAAAAATATAACTTATTTTACGAAATTGAAGTTTAGAATATTTGAGTATTGAGTTATTTTGATTATTAAAAATGTATTTTTTAAAAAAAAAAAAGCTTTTTTCTTTGACTGGCATTAAAATATTCTTATGTCAATGTGTTTCTATTTTGTTTAAATGTTTATAAATTTTATTACATTTAGTTTATTTTTATTTTTTCATTCATAAAAATCTTGAAATTGTAGAAATTCACGAAACGCGATCTGCTGTGATCTCTGTTGAAAGACTTACAATCCTTTTGCATCTGATAAATAAATGCTTATGTTTCACTACTACCTATTTTATTAAGATTTAATTTGCACTACTTAACAAAATTGCATTAAATTTTTCAAAAATATAATTTATTTTACGAAATTGAAGTTTAAAATATTTGAGTATTGAGTTATTTTGATTATTAAAAATGTATTTTTAAAAAAAAAAAGCTTTTTTCTTTGACTGGCATTAAAATATTCTAATGTGTTTCTATTTTGTTTAAATGTTTATAAATTTTATTACATTTAGTTTATTTTTATTTGACCCCCCCCCCCCCCCCTAAAATAAACATATTTTTTTTTTTTTTTTTTACAGTTTTTCGAATTTCTTTTTACATTTGTTTTTAAGGGAATAACATGGTGGGAGTAATTGGATGTTGAGTGGTGTGTAGATTTTGATCTTTTAGAAAATTAGTGTTTTCAACTCAATGCACTTTTATTTCTCATTACTGTTGACTTGGAGATTCCTTTGGACTCATTGGATTTTTTTGTCAGGGTACACTGCAATTGTGATCTGTGACACATTAAACTTTCACTTTTAGTAATTCACACTGGATTTACAAATGAGGGTTATTACTCTTTGGGGTGCATTGGTATTCTACTGTTCAGTGCCCTTGAAAAAAATTTGCCTTTATATATTGAAAATACATTTTTTTGTTTTCGGATTTTAGGGCACATTAGCCTTTTTAATTTTATTTTTTCAATGGATATTTGAATTAAAAATAGATAATAGTTGTAAATTAAAATATATTTTTGGGGTTAATTTTTTCCTATGGAGATGCATTTAATTTTTATGCTGATAATTCATTGAATTTGATTTTTGGGGTGTATTTAAATATTATACAAAAAATAGATTAGATTTTGAAATTAAAGGTACTTTTGAATCAATGATCTTAAGATTCATTATTAGGGTACATTGGACTTAGGTTTTAATGTGAGGACAAAGTAAAAAAAAATCATTTTTGGCTGCATTGAAATCTCAGGGTACTTAAAATAGATTGATTGCATTTTAAAAACATTATACTTTTGGAAATGCATTGTAATTTTTTATCTTAAATGTAGGTTGAAGTAATTCAATCTATTGTATTTTTAGAGCATAACATTGGAAATTTAATGTTGGTTTATATTGGTTGTTTTCGCAGGTGGTTCATGTAGGGTTTTTGCTTTATTTTTTTTTCAACCTACACTCTTGTTCAAGCATAAACTTTTTATTATTCATTTTAATTTTAACTCCTAATTTTTATATATATATTTTTTATTGTTTAACATTGCTTTGATGATAATTCTATATCCATTATCGTTAAAAAATGTAAGAGGTCCTTAAAAAGTATCAAAAGGTCCTTAAAAAGTCCTTAAGAACTGCTTAATTTTTACTTTGGAAAATTTGTATGAACCATGACTTCCGTTAAATGTTTGTGTTGAAACACGGCCGAACTGGACTATGTGTAGCTATGTAATTTTATTTGGGAAATATTCCATTATAAATACTCTGAAACATATTTGTAAATATTGACTTTTTATTACTAATTGAAAATAAAAAAATAACTTGCTAGCCGTATTTTGCGTTGAAATAATAGTAATACACTAAATTGTTTTGTTGAATATCAGATTATTACAATAATGTTTTTCCGATTAATTCCCAACTTTATGATATTTATAGATGAATATAAATTCTCATTTAAAATAGTAAAATTGTTAATTTCTTCAGAAATGTATGCAATTAACTAGGTAATTACTAATTTATTGATAAATAATTAACCCTAGAATACTAACAATGTGTTTACCTTGCCAATGGATACTTATAATAGACGTATGGTTAGTATTGTAAAATTAATAACTAATTGCTAATTATTGTCATATTAGCCTATGTTACATTGGTAAATATCTTGGGATTGGAACTAGTTACACAAATTTTAATCTACGTATACCTTAATTGAATATCTACATTGATATTCAATTAAGTTTTATCAATATTTATTGAATTAAATAGTGTTTAAAATGATTTGTCATAAACAATTTTGAATAGCAATGCAATATTGAAATACGTAAACAAACAAACACGTTAAGATTTTGAAACGTATATATTAATATTAATTTTTACTACTAATCAAAAAGAAATATAAGCTAGCTTTCTTTTGCCAGTATAAGTGGATAAATAAGACTATTGACACAATACACTAAATTGTTATGTAAATAGTAAGCACTACTTTTCGTGATAGAAAATAACAGTAGATTATTTTTAGGTAGAATGATATTCAGTTAAAAGGTATTTTTTGTTTTATTCTTAATGCCCTTTTAATGTTTTAGATCCTCAACGACGATGGAACGAGGGTGAAATCCTGCAAATCTTGTTACCAGAGGGTGAATTTGCACCCCAGATGTTGCAGCTGTTGATTGATACGCCTGAAAATGACACATGAGCTGATGCGAGCAGAAGTAAAAGGATAATAAGTTGCTATACAGTAAGATTTTTTTATATAATGGATTTTGGTACTTCACATAATTTAAAATGTCAGTTTTCCTTTTGACACAATACTAAAGAAACCGGTAGCACATAACAACTATATTTATGTTTTATTATTATTATTAGTAGTAGAAATATTTAATTATAATGTTTCCTGATGTATTTATTGAGAGCCTATTTATTTTACAAATGGGGGAAACACTTAAATATGGAAAGGGGTAAATGTTGAACTTTTAAGTATGCATATCACAAGATTTACGATCTTGAACTAAGAATGAAGGTTTTTTAAATATTAAATAAAAAATGAATATTTCCTTACGTTTTTGGGACATTTTATTACTATTTTTAGAAAAATTAATTTTTGCACGCTCAATTGAATATTTTGAGTGTCCGATGGGTAATTGATTTTTCTGGTTCTTGAATTTATCGGCAACAAAATATCGTTAAATAAATTACTTAATCCCTGTACTTCTAATGTTCCAGTGAGTTTTAAAATTATAAAGAATTTTTCACTTAATGACAGATTAATTAATTATTTAGTAAAAAAATCTTTTAATAATTCTTTTGTAGCAAATATTTTTTTAAAAATGTTCCTCAAACTATTAGGTTTTTAAATTCTTGTAAAATTAAGTAGGTATCTCTCAATATTGGGTGATAAGCAGGAATATCTGAAGATCCTAGACTGTGATACAACATACATGAGTTGTGAAATGAATAATTTTAAACTTTTTTTGTATTAATATGAAAATATATATCACATATTCGTATATAATTTTAAGCCATTCTTTCTTTTTGTTAATTCATTAAATGAGTTATACAAAATAATATATGCATGATGAGATGTGTTTTGTGTGTTTGAGATTTATAAGTAAGATTCAGGGATTATTTTTCTGTAGATCAAGTCAATCGCGTGTCATCTATTGTATACTACATTTCAAGGCTTGAAATAAGCTTCAGCAATGCCGCAAGTTACTGTAAAATTGACGCAAAGATTATTGCTTCTCACAGCAAACATTGCTGTAAATATTTAACCTGATTTTTTTTTCTAATCCAAAAGCCGTAATTTTCAAAATGCAGTAGCGGAGTTTGTTTCCTTCAAATTATATATTTCGCAAACTAAGTTAGTCAATTTTTTTTTTCTTTATTTATAGTTGTGCAATTGCTTTAAAATTAGGTTGGGATTTCTAATTGATAGCGGGTACTTCTTGACGACTTTTTTGGGCGATTCACTTCTCAATGCGAGACTGGGACAATTGATAACAAATATGAAATGATAAGAATTTCCATGATTGGTTTAAAGAGTTGCATGATATTACACATACATCGTAAATTGAAAATAAGAATTATTCTTTTTCAAATAGTTTTTTTAAAGTATGCACTTGTATTTTTCGTAAGATTTTTATTCTTTTTTAAAGGGTATAACAGAATATATAGTTATATAATAAATTGATATTCAGAGTTATTCTTTTCGAATAGAATTGCTTTAAAGTACACACTCGCATTTTTCTAGTACACAGCAACATATAAATGTTGTTATATGTAAGTACCCTTTATTGCTGTTGGTAAGCTGCTAGCAAATGTGGTTTGATTGAAAGATTTTTTTTTTATGAGATCTATGTTGATAGTTTGAAAGATGTTAGTAATATGAATGCAAGTATGAGGAAGGGTATATGGTCTGAAAACAGTAGGTTGAGCCAACACCACCGTAACTGACTCAAGGCCTGCGCACGCTGTCGATCAGAAAGCTATGAGTCATCAAAGGTAGACCTACCGAAAGACACAGCGCCATTCAATTCAACGGCTGAATCCGTTCGTTGCAAATATAAACAAGGTTGTTTTCGAAGCGCGAAAAGTTAATTTTATTTATATATTTTATTAATTATTCTGCAGTTTTAGGAACGTCAATTACATAAGATGCCTTCTCGGTGCTGCGTGCCTAATTGCAAAGGGAATTATGATAGAGTTCTTGAACGTGTGACTATTTTAAAATATCCCGAAAATGTCGGAACTCGAAAAAAATGGATAACAGCGATACCTAGAAAGGATTTCATACCTTCCAAGTCTTCTAAGGTAAGTTGTATTTTTGTAATTACTTATAAATAACAAAGAATTAAAAATGGTTCTTGAAATTTGAATCTATTTCCTGCATATTTACTTCAATACAGTGTGAAATGTTCGTCATTATTTTCATGCATTACTAATGTAGGAATCATTCCACATAAAATATTGGAATTATTTATTTCTTATAGCAATATTTGGGAGTTAAGGTAATATTTAATGCTCTTATTGTTACAGAAACAAGGTTTATATTTGTATCTGTATCGATTCAATAAACAGAAGTGAGTTTAAGCTTTTCATAAAGTTTGTATAAACATATTTTTTTGAAAATCTTTCTTCGGCCTATCAATTTGAGAACAAAATAAAAACTTCAATAATTCTTAATTGTATGTTTAGAATAGGCCCTGCTCATTCCAGAACATTCTCCATTTATCTAGAACAATTTATTGTACCTCACCCAATAATATTTTACACTTTACAAGTTAACGTTTTACTAGCTGAACCAAACATGTTAGAATGAGATGGAATTGCAACAACCTCTGTATTGAAAATTCATTGGAGCTGACGCGCGGGTTAAATTTGTTGCCCAGTTTCATTTAAAATAGAACTGCCCCATTAAACAGTCCTAAATATGTATTTAATTCAATTATATTTTTCTTATTTGCTGATATTGATAGTAACAAGCTTTAATTAATTTTTTTAAAGGTTCAATCTTACCATCAACCCGATACTTCAAGATCTCCAGGGGGAGGGCGAGAAATACAAAGTCCTCGCATTTGCCGATGACAAACTTCTGATGACATCCAGTCAAGTAGAGCTCCAGTCCATGCTCGACCGTCTCTACACCGTGACAGAGGCTCTAAGCCTAAAAGTCAACGCGAGCAAATGCCCATCGATCCACCTGTCAGGGAAGAAGCCGGCGGGCCTGCGCCCATTGAAGTGATTCCAGACAACATCCCGACATCCTTCCTGGGTAACCCCATCGGCTACAACCTGCTCGAGAATTCCCCGGAGATTGCGAAGATCATCCACCTAGGAAAAAAGATCGGCGGATCCAGCCTCGCCCCGTGGCAGAGGATAGACGCTTTGAAGACGTTTCTCTACCCTCCCTGTCCTTTGCCATGAGAGGTCACCAATACACCAAGCAGCAGCTGCGTCAGGTCGACAATCACATGAGGGCCCACATCAAAGGGACCCTCAATCTGACTGGCGTGGCTTCAAACGCTTCTAATGATTAGACGAACTGTCTTACTGTACGTTATTTACTTGCTGTTCAACGTGTATCTTTTATAATTTATCTGTTCCACATCGTGTATCCTCCATCTGCATATTTACACGTAGAAGACGAACTGTCTTACTGTACGTTATTTACTTGCTGTTCAACGTGTCATCTTTTATAATTATCGGTTCCTCGTGTTTCCTCCACCTGCATATTTACATGTAGAAGACGGACTGTCTTACTGTACGTTATTTACTTGCTGTTCAACGTGTCATCTTTTATAATTATCGGTTCCTCGTGTTTCCTCCACCTGCATATTTACATGTAGAAGACGGACTGTCTTACTGTACGTTATTTACTTGCTGTTCAACGTGTCATCTTTTATAATTATCGGTTCCTCGTGTTTCCTCCACCTGCATATTTACATGTAGAAGACGGACTGTCTTACTGTACGTTATTTACTTGCTGTTCAACGTGTCATCTTTTATAATTATCGGTTCCTCGTGTTTCCTCCACCTGCATATTTACATGTAGAAGACGGACTGTCTTACTGTACGTTATTTACTTGTTGTTCAACGTGTCATCTTTTATAATTTATCTGTTCCTCATCGTGTATCCTCCACCTGCATATTTACATGTAGAAGACGGACTGTCTTACTGTACGTTATTTACTTGCTGTTCAACGTGTTATCTTTTATAATTTATCTGTTCCTCATCGTGTATCCTCCACCTGCATATTTACATGTAGAAGACAAACTGTCTTACTGTACGTTATTTACTTGCTGCTCAATATCATATGGCTCTCATACATACAGAAAAAGGTTTGGGCTAGAATTTATTCTGCTCTTGCCTCGGGTTGGCCTGTTATAGCACTTAACTAACAGGAACCGACACGCCTTATCAAATATTGGAATCACTACACTCACATGCACCTTTTTTGCCGTATTCGTGATTAATTGCATACATTGTCTTTTTTTATATTGATTAATTGCATAATTTTTATGTTTTCAATCTTTAATGTGGGCATTTTTAAGCAGTCGATTGACTTTACGACAAATATGTCATTTTGGCCTTAGTGTAAAGTCATAGCGATCAATTTTATTGATTTCTTTAAAAAGTTTGAAAGGTTAAAAAATTATTTTGATATCTTTAATTTTTTTTAATTAATTAATAAAATATAATTAAAAATTAGGGCAAGATCATCCAGTTCATTCAATTCTCCCAAAAAGTGACTTGTTTATAATTTAAGTAAACAGCCCATTCAGCCACTTATTTCATATGATTTATATTGTACCAAGAAAACTTTTATAAAATGTATAAATTTATAAAAAAAAATGTATTTGCACATGTGTTTTGAAGGTAACTAAAAGCAAGCAAATGTAAAGTTCACAATAAAAGTTTGAATTGAGTAA
Organism: Troglohyphantes excavatus; assembly: GCA_963932185.1. Lineage (NCBI taxonomy): Eukaryota > Metazoa > Arthropoda > Arachnida > Araneae > Linyphiidae > Troglohyphantes > Troglohyphantes excavatus. The sequence continues at coordinate 2,443,231 of OZ010676.1, read as the reverse complement.
TAAAACTCAAGTAAAATTATTTAAATAAATAAAAAATTTATATAAAAGATCCAGTTTATTCAATTCTACCAAAAAGTGACTTGTTTATTATAATTTAAGTAAAAAGCCCCTTCAGATAATTTTAATTGATATTGTACCAAGTAAACTTTTATAAAATTTATAAAGTATTTTTCATTTGCACATGTTTATTGAAGGCTCATTGTTAACTAAAGCAAGGAATTGTAAAGTTCACAATAAAAGTTTGAATTGAGTAATAAAAATGTAAGTAAAATTATTTAAATAAAAAATTAATACAAAAAGTTCCAGTTTATTCAATTCTAGCTGAAAGTGACCTGCTCATTATAATTTAAGTAAAAAGCTCATTCAGCCACTTAATTATTTCAGATAATTTTAATTGATATTGTACCAAGTTAACTTTTATAAAATGTATAAATTTATAAAGTATTTTTCATTTGCACATGTTTTTGAAAGCTCATTTTTAATTAAAAGCAGGCGAATGTAAAGTTCACAATAAAAGTTTGAATTGAGCAATAAAATGTTCGTAAAATTATTTAAATAAATAAGAAATTAATGCAAAAAAAATCCAGTTTATTCATTCTACCAAAAAGAGACTTGTTTATTATATTTTAAGTAAACAGCCCATTCAGACACTTATCTCAGATAATTTTATTGATATTATACCAAGTAAACTTCTATAAAATGTATAAATTTATTAAAAAAAATATTCTTTACTTGCACATGTCTTTTGAAGGTTCATTTTGAACTAGCAAGCGAATATAAAGTTCATAACAAAAGTTTGAACTGAGAAATAAAAATTGTTTTTTATTTACTTAAATTAGTGAACTTATGTAATTAAAAATATCGTTTTTTTTAATATTATTTTGACCAAAAAGAGGACATGTTTATGAGCTAATAAACAGTCCATTCACTCAAGAATTAAATTGATTTGCATTGTTACTCAGTTCATGAACATTGATAAAACAAATGAAATAAGTAATTTTGGTTTATTAAATAGGTACTGAATTCTAAAAATAGACATTGACCTTTCACCGTTATACACTACGCGAAATGTACAAGAAAGTAAAATATGCTCGAACTTTGAAAAACGTCCGAAAATTATTTCGCTAAGTGCCATTCGCTTCTTCTTCGATACCGGTCTGCCTGCGATGACTCATCCTAAGCGCGCTCAGGCCTTGAGTCAGTTACGGTGGTGTTGGTTGAGCTTGTCTGAAATTCTTTTGTATACTAGTTTTTGGGTAAATTAATGCAACCAAAAGGGTGTGATAGAGTATATTGATTGCATTTCTAGAACTGTGTTTGACATTGCCCGGTGCCAAAAGTAATGTGCCGGTGCCTCAAACGAATGCTCGTTTTTTTTAAAGCAATGTGCCTAGTAATGTAATGGGGATCCAATGTACTGACGCCTATTAAAGTTGTGTCAGGTGCCAACTCAGATGATGTCCTCGTCATCTGACCATGGTTTAAAAATACGAAGCATTACTCCCTGTTCTTTCCTTTGGGATAAGTGTTAAACTGTTGCAAGTAGTCGAATGTGCAGCTCTAGTGCGATGTTACCATCCATCGTGCAAACCAAATAGAAATGCTTTGAAATGAATTTGCAACTGTCACTGATAGCCTGTTATGCAAAAAACGTCATCCGATCGTAAATCAATGTTGTCATCTGACCATAGTTAGAAAATACGACGCAATGCTTGAGCTGTTACTTGTAATTGTGTGTTTAACCGGAAATAACCATAAAGTTCATAGAGAAAAACAACGCATGGGCACAACGTATTGGGTCATTTCGCAACTGCTTGAGAACACTGCCTACCCGCTGGATGCAACTCTTTACCTAAAATTCATTTTAAAAAAAAACTGAAAATTACAGATCGCAGAATCGGTTTTATTTCAAGTTTTGTCTTGAGTTCAATGGCTTTTTTCTGAGAGCTTATAAAAGCTCACAGGAGTATTTGCTGCCATTTCAAAATCTTATTAGCTTTGCTGCATTCTATTGGACAATTTAATTTGAGGTTCGGAATAAGAAATATCTTCCATAATATATATATATATATATATATATTAAAGAATCATTCCAGAGTGCAGAGGTTCAGTATTTGTATTAAAAACAGTAATAATTTTTTTCTTAAAAAGGCCATTTATTTTTTTCTAAGTACTGAAAATCTCGGGAATACAACTTTTGTCAGAAATCATACTTGTTATTTTGATTTCGTGTAATTTTTAGTAATCACCAACTTGCATAATTAAGTTTTACAGATATAAAAAATATGCTTTCAAGAAATGTTAGATAATTTGAATTCAAAATAATTCTTTTTCTAAATCAATGCAATTTTAAATACTTTATTCACTTTTTGTAGGTTGCTGTGAGAAGAAATTGCTTTGGAGGATGAGCTGGATAGCTATATTGAGAATGTTGTGAAGGACTGGATATGACAGGCCATGAACAAGAATTAATACTGTGTTAATAATGTGCAATGTAAAATATGTGATAAATAATCAATAATAATAAATTGATAAACAATCAATAAACTTGTGTTCCTACTTAAGATTTTTCAATGCAAAGACTAACACTTTCATATTTTATAAATACATGTTTTTATCAATTAATGCTTAAATGTATTGGTAAATTTCATAGTCTAAGCTGAAGTAAATTTAAAGGGCTTTATAAATTAATAATGCATATTATATAATAAATTAAATAAATGATTAAAGTAAATAGTCAAGTATGAGTGTCACTAACAATTATTAAATTAGCATTTAAGCAGTTTTATATTTAATTTTAGTTTTTCGAAAACATTAGAAAAGTTATTTTTAATTGCAAATTCATGCATATTTAAAAATAAAAATTAAGTTCTCTTAGTGTGCCTACAATATTTATTATTTACAAATTATAGCACAAGTCTGCAGTTTCTCAATAAGAAGAATATTAAAACTAATTTTGTAGTTATGTCTTATTTGATTTTAGTTAAAAAGAAATAAGCCTGACTGATATGCTAAAATAAATATAAGAATAAAAGTTGTGAAATAAAACCAAATACAAGATGAATTTGCAATATTAACTACTAAATAAATAAAATCCAAATGTAAAGAAAATAATCGAATACTTCAGAATCGATTCTTATTTTCTTTAGTTTTTGATTTTGCATATTTAGAAGTAAATATTGTATATATCACAGACGTTTGGTTTACATCTATCAGGTGCTAGAAATATATATTGTGGATATTATAGACGTCCGTTAGATATAAAATTGATTATAATTTAGAGGTGTTATAGACGTGCGATAGATGCGAATGAGATATTTATGGCTGTCTAGTATATATCCACGTTATCCAAATTATGGATATCGTGGATGACCATAGACGTTTTATAGATCTCAAAAAGAGCACACATGTTGGCTCTAGAAAACGTCCATAAGACGTTATCGGTACGTTTTTGGATGGCTTATGGATGAACCTGTTATCCATGGATGACGTTGATTAGACGTCATATAGACGTATGTGTGTTGTCTGGGAAAATAAAAATATTGGAAGCATTGCCTTTTTCATCGAAGTATGCTAAAATAAAAATTTAAGGTAAATAGTTAAAAAAAATCAGTATTAAATGGCATTTACAAAAGTCTTGACTATTTTTTATATTGTTTTGAAGTAATTTATTTTTTAACCAAACTTTCCATTTCAAACACTTTTTCATTTCTATCAACCTTTCTTAAAGTTACTCATATGTTTAATAATGTTTCATGTAACGTACGAAATAAATATCCAATGAAAGATTTGGCGACGAGGCAAAGACGTACTGTCCCAGAATTTGAGTATATTACCGCATGGCTTTTTATGTATCATAGTTGGCACTTTTGTTAATAATTCGTTTAGCCTGTTAGCCATCAGCGATTAGACATTATTAAAAAGTAATATACCCAATGTTTTTAGAGCTTTTTGATTAATTTCTATTGGTATCAATATATTGAGAATATATAAAAATAAAACGTTTTCATAGCAATTTTAATAAAAAACATTTGATTCCTTTTCGATCATATGTAAGTAACGAAAAATAAAAGATTAATTCGTTATCAGCAAGTCAGGGGGAACTTAACAATTCCTCTCCACCATAGGCGTAAACTTGTATTGGGCCCCCCAATCTTATGAAAACCCGGCTAAGCCCCCCCCCCCCCCAATAATTCAAAAGTTTCAATTTATATTTTTCAAAAATAAAATTAAAAAAAATACTAATAATAATCCCTTTTTTTTTTTATTACGCAACATGTACCAGTAACCTTTCCTAGCAACTGCAGAACTCTCGTAATTCTATTTTTAACAGAAGCATATGGGGCCAGTCAGGCTCGAACGGGAGCAGTGTCTACATCGAAGAATAGAGGGTGATTAGGGGAAGGAGTAGAGAATCACCTCTAGGGGGAAACACTGGTCATTTCTTTTCTTTTTTTTACATAGGCGTAGGAAGTAGGGGGGCTAGGGGTGCTTGAGCCTCCCCTCCAGGAATTATTTTGAAGGGGCTTAGCCCCCCCCCCCCCCGTAATATACTATATTTTAAAAAATTACTTAAAAAACCAATTTTAGAAATAGAGAATTCCTACAAAGAAGCATTCGAAAGGAAGCACCCCTTATTTATTCTAAACGTGTTTTAAAGGGGGGGGGGGATTTGCTTTGAAAGGTACAGGAGGTGAATGAGTTCCTTTCTCAACTGTTTCCAATCGAAGACGACTTGTACATATCATTAGTCATATGTCACACTTTTGGAGAAACACCAGAAAATTACCTGTTTGCCGTCAACAGCTGTACCTTGTTTGCAAAATGCCTAACGCCATCTATGGTTACTCGACCAGTCATGTCGGAAGCACGCTGATTTTCAAGACGTGTGAATGGCCACCAAAGCTGGGAATTGTATAGTTCGTCCCCATTTGTTTGCAATTTACCGACTCTCACCCTTATTGTCGATTTTAGCTGATTGATGATCCCCCCATTGTGAATGACCCATGTATGCTTGTGTAGACCAGGTCCTGTGTGTAAACAGTTTTCTATATTGGCTTTTCTGAAACTTGCCCCTAGGGGCCGAAGTCATGGAAGGGCTACAGCAACAAAAAAGAAATCCCTGGTGAGATCTTACAACCGCATTCCAGTTTTTTTTAGTGTAAAGAGAGCAATCTTAGGAAGCATTTCTTTTTACAAACGAATGGTAGTAGATTTCTTCTGTCAGCATATTCCTCTGTTTTGTCAGTTAAGTAATTTTTTCTGTATTCTAAAAGTCAATTAAGAGTAATGCCATCTTTTCTAACGATAAATGTTTTGTAATTATGCTTATCAATTGGCAGTAACTCTAATTATAAAGATGTTTAGTTTGGTTATACACTATTAAGTGAATAACACTGCTTATGTTTAAAAACAAGTTGAAATTTATTTTAATATTGAATTACATATAATAAGTGAAATGTCATTGTAGAATTGGTGTAAGGAAAATGTGTTTTTACATAAAGTCTAAATTGCTAATTATTTTATTGCATCTATAGAATACTAGTTATGGTTTATTTCATTTCATTTCAGTAATATTTAAAATGACAAATTTATATGTTTTCATAATAATATCTAATTTTATTTTTTTTGTACTCGGTACCCTTGCTCACGTACATTTTTTTTTATATATTACGTCCTATTTTAAATGTCAGAATAGCATAAATATAATAGTTTAGTTCGAAAACTACCTATAAATTTATCAATTTAAGCAGCTAAAATAAACGTTATTTCAAGTATTTATATAAATGTCTACAACGCTAAAGCTTTAAAGAGTAATTTTAAGAATAATGTAAAAATACATTTTTAAATAAAAAAAATATTATTTATGGACATTTCATAAATTATAATCGTATTTTCCATAATTTATTCCCTTTGAAATAATAAACCATCAGATTCATGCACTATTTTCTAAATAGCTTATATAGTTGAAATTTCTCCTTAAAAAAATTACATTTTGTTAAAGAAAGTTAAATAGAGACGAATTCCTCAAATCTGAAAAAAAATCATATTTTAGCGTACAATACGGGCATTTGAAATTACTTGATTACGCTAGGCAAATCCCTCGTCAGAAGCGATACTTAAAAATCAGACGAACAAGATTAAAATCGACATCTACTTTTATTTTAGAAGAAACTAATTAAAACAAACTGAAAAATTAAGACATTAGCAATGCTTGAGCGGGACATCTCCGCGCACACTAGTCACAGACTGAACAGCAGTCTAAAAACAATAAAGATAATTAGCATAACTCAAAAAAGATTACGGCGAACGGTATATTCAGACTGCCCCAGACGGCACAAAACGCAGCGCACAAAGGGTCAAGCATGAATGTGTATTCATGGAGGTCGAAACAAGAATGTATTCATGGAGGTCGAAGCGCTATGAATGGCTGATACATTGGGAAAGTAAGTACCGTCCGGATAGGTCCGAACATACCGCCCACCTTGAAATCGCTGGATTTCAAAGCATGTATGAACAAATCAAGTAATAGTGGTGTAATGGTGAAATTACATAAACTTTACAACAACTCGTTGCACAATTAGTCCTGCACAGGTAGAAGGCACAGCTTGTTAACGTGCCGTTTGAAAAGTCCATCGGCCGTTTTGATGGATACAACACGGATCAAGCCGTCGGCACCTGGAAAAAGGTTGATGATTCGACCCATTTTCCACTTTAATGGTGGAAGCTTTTCATCTTTGAGGAGGACCAAGTCACCCAGCTGTAGGTTAGGAGTGGTTTTTTGCCACTTCAGTCTCTGTTGTAGGCCTGAAAGATATTCTTTCTTCCAACGATCCCAAAAGTGCTGCACTAGACGTTGTGTGAGTTGCCATCTAGACAGCCTATTTACTGGAGTTGTTGTCCAGTCGGGATCAGGTAGGGCAGTCAAAGGTGCTGTGACAAGAAAGTGACCCGGAGTGAGCACTGAAAAGTCATTAGGATCATTAGACATTGGGCATAAAGGTCGCGAGTTCAAACAAGCCTCGATCTGAACTACGACTGTATACAGTTCTTCGTATGTTAGAGTAACATCTGTAATGATTCGCTTTAGATGAAACTTAACAGATTTTATGGCCGATTCCCAAAGTCCTCCCATGTGTGCTGCGGATGCTGGGTTGAAGTCCCAGTTGATCCCCTCGTCAGCTAAGTACTGTCCTACTAGTTGGTTTTTGAGGATATCCTTTAGAAGATTATCGGACCCCACAAAATTCGTGCCGCAGTCGCTTCGCATTGAATTAGGTTTTCCTCTATGAGCAATGAAGCGCTTAAGGGCGGCAATGAATGTTACTGTAGAAAGGTCACTGGCTATTTCGCAGTGAACTGCTTTTGTATCGAAACAAACGAAAAGTGCTAGGTATGCTTTACAGGTCTTTGCGCGCGAAGCTTTAGACATGCGAATAGTAAAGGGGCCTGCAAAATCAACTCCACTTGCCGAGAAAGGTCGAGACATATTTACCCTAGTAGGCGGCAAATCACCCATTTGTTGTTGCACAGATTGTCCACGTTGACGTGTGCAGGTCACGCACTTACGAAGCAGCTGACGAATCGTGTTACGAGCCGCCACAATCCAAAATTGCTGTAAAATGGAGGCTTGTAGTAGCTGTGGACCTGCATGGAGAAGAGATACATGGAAATGATTCACAATGAGTTTAGTTAACACATGATCCTTGGGTAACAAAATAGGATGTTTTTGATCGGCATGGATGTTTGAATGACGTAATCTGCCGCCCACCCTGAGGAATCCTTCGGCGGACAAGAAAGGTTGCAGTGTTAGTAATTTACTTTTTGTAGATATACAATGAGACTTCTTTAGAGAAGAAATTTCAGAACCAAATTCTTCATTTTGCACTGTTTTGATCCAAAAATTTAGAGCATCCTTTAGTTCTTGGGTAGAGATAAAATCAAGCTTGCGCTTCTCTGGTACAGACTTACAATTTTTGATGAAACGAAAAATATATGCCGAGACGCGTTTTAGTCTGGTAAGTGTCGAGAATTTATTAACCATTTCAGCACAAAAAGAATTCTTCTCAGAAGCAAGACAAGTAAAAATTGGTCTTACCTTCCTTTCTTCTAATAAAGAGTCTGCATGATCAATGTGCACCTGTTGTTCTTGAATTTGACCAGCTGCTGATAAGAATGAAGGGCCAGTCCACCATAAATCAAACGATGTTAATGCACGAGCCAGCATTCCTCTACTGGCACAATTTGCTGGATTGTGGTCGCTGATGACGTGACACCAAGGAACTTGCGGTAGGAGGGTCCGAATTTTGGTCACCCGATGAGCAACAAAGGTCTTCCAGCGGCTAGGATGAGATGATAGCCACGCCAGCACTATCGTAGAGTCAGTCCAGCAGTGTACCTGGGAAGAGTCTAAGTTTAAGGCCTTAAGTACGAAACTTACCAGACTTGCCAGCAATACAGCACCGCTCAATTCCAAACGAAGTAGAGTCAGCAATTTTATAGGGGCAACTCGCGTTTTACTAGCAATAAGTTGCACTTTCACTTCACCCGCGATGGACACCGTACGAGCATACACAACTGCTGAGAAAGCCTTTTCAGAGGCGTCACTAAAACCGTGGAGTTCGATGATCCGAGGACTCTGTTGCCAAATATACCGAGGAATTCGCATGTCTTGTATGTGTACAAGATCCTGACACATGTTTATCCATTTTCTATGCAAGTTGTCCGGAATCGATTCATCCCAGTTGATATTGAGCTTCCATAGGTCTTGCATAAAGATTTTTAAGCCGATGGACACGGGCGACAACCAGCCTAATGGGTCAAATAATTTTGATATATTGGATAGGATAGCTCGTTTTGTGTCGTTACGAGATATGTCTGAAATAGCAAAAGGAACATGGAACGAGAATGCATCGCTAGTTGTATTCCAACGAATTCCTAGAGTCTTCAGGTCATTCTTTATTTCTTGTTGAGTATTAGTAGCGCACAAATCAGTTGGTATATTTTGCAGGAAGGTCAGTTCATTTGACGCCCACTTTCGGATGTCGAATCCACCTCTAAGTAAAAGTTGACGAACCTCTTGGTATACTTTAATAGCTTCGTCTAAAGAATCAGCGCCCGACATGAGGTCATCCACATAAAAAGAATTCTGGACTATATTTGACCCGATTGGAAAATCCGTTTGTTCATCTTGTGCCGATTGTTGTAGGCATTTTGTTGCTAAATAAGGAGCAGAAGCCGTTCCGTATGTAACCGTGTTCAACAAGTAATCCTCGATGGGTTTTGTTGTATCGTCCCGCCATAGTATACGCTGATGATTGCGATCATCCGGGTGAATCAACACTTGACGGTACATTTTCACGATGTCTGCACTTATCGCAATCTTGAATTTCCGGAACTGTAACAAAAGCGTTGCAATATCAGCTTGAAGGGTTGGGCCGACCATTAATTTGTTGTTTAAGGACAGTCCGTTTGATGATTTGGCACTAGCATCAAACACTACTCAAAATTTACTTAGTTGATCTTCGGTTTTTAATACAAAATGATGCGGCATATAAAATACTTCGTCCTTACAACGCGGTAAAGATATTCGATCCATGTGACCAAGCTCTTCGTATTGAATCATAAATTCTTTGTAAGCAACTTGGTTTTCAAGCTGAAACTTGAGCCTTTTTTCAATTTGAAGGAGACGTTTTTCTGCCATGATTCGAGACGCTCCCAGTGATGTTTCGTCACGAAAGGGCAATTTTACAACAAATCGTCCTTCATCGTTGCGATGATAATTGGCAACGAAGTGGTCTTCGCATAACTGTTCTTCCACAGTTAGTTGCTTTTGGACTGGAACTTATTCGACTTCCCAGAACCTTTGCAGATCAAACGTTAAATTATCGCACTGGATAAAGTGAGCGGAAACTGAATTTTCGCTCCCATTCGGTATTGACGTACTTCCCGTGATGACCCATCCGAAGACCGTGTCAAATGCCGACGCTGACGTCTTATCTGATGTTATGCTACCTCCGAGTAGTAATCTTCCAAAAATATCTGCTCCCAATAATATGTCTATGCAGCTTGGTTCATTGTAGTAATCGTCTGCTAATTTGAGGTGCGTGAAGCAATTTAATTCATGGGAATCTACGCGAACTTGAGGTAGAATTCCAGTGACCTTCGAAAGTATTAGAGCATCGACTGAGGAGGCGAAATTTGTTTTATACCGAGAGGAAATCTTGAGTGCGACTCTTCCTCGTGCAATACCAACAGTAGTGGACGTTAGTCCTGAAATTTGTATGTTCGCTCGCTGTCGATGAATACCTAATCGCTGTACGCATCTTTCGCTCACAAAACTTGTTTGACTTGCAGAATCCAATAACGCCCTACATGGTTGTTTTTTACCATACGCATCCAATACTTCAATGATAGCAGTTGGCATCAAAGTTAACTTTGGGTTAGCAGGATTGCGAACAAAATGAGATACAATTTCGGATTGAGACTGACACGCTTCCAAATCACTTGCGGGTGCAACTGACTGATCTGGATGCAGTAGAGAATGATGGGGTTGGTTACATTTTCTACAATTTGAACTCTGGCATTTTTGATTGGGATGATGTCTTAAGCAGTTTTCGCAAAGAGAACTTTCTTTTACAAATTCCTTTCGGGCCGTAACCGACAAATTTAGGAATTTGAAACATTTGTAAATTGTATGCTTGAACAAGTTACAAAACTCGCATTTTTTATCTACAGCGTGGAACGAAGAAGGACTTCTCCGATATTCGTTCGGCTTGACTTTATCAGCAGGCTTGAACTTTTCAAACGATTTCTGTTGCTTTGCCTGAGAAACAGTTGGGACCGATGCAATAGCACGAGAGCGGATATCCATAAAATTAGTTAGGTTCTCGAGCGTTGGGAGATTTTCCTTACTTTGAATTGAAAATATCCATTGTCGCTGTGATTCATGATCCAACTTTTTACATACAATGTGAACTAGTATTGTGTCCCAGTGTTGGACTGGTTGCTGCAACGACTTTAGGGTCTGAATGCATTGGTTTGTAACATCCACAAGTCTCCGTAAGCCGCTGGCCGATTCCTGCGCCAAAGTTGCTTGAGATAAAAACTTATCTAAAGTGGCCGATATTATTTCATCGTCATTATCGTACCGCTCACATAGATGCTTCCATGCAATTTGGTAATTCTCACCGGTAACAGATATCGAATCCAGTAACACCGATGCTGGATGTTTGACGCTCATTTTAAGATAATGAAGCTTTTGTACATTTGGAATAATAGAATTATCGTGGACAGTAGAAAGAAAAAGATCCCGAAACGGCAACCAGCTGTTGTAATCACCGCAAAAAGTAGGCAACTGAACGGACGGAAGACGTACTGACAGAGTTTCCAGCTGTGTGGAATTTAAGGTTGAAGAACCAATTTCTGTAGTAGTATTATTCGCAGTTGAAGCGCTACTTTTGGCTTTTGCAAGCAATATTCGAATGCTCTGGAGTTTATTGACAGTTTCCGCATAGTCGGCTTCTTGGCTAGTTAAGCCATCTTCACTATCCAACGTTACCATGATATCCTCATGTATTTTATCTAACTCCGTCCAAATCGCCTCGCACTGTAATTTATAGTCTTCTATTTCGTCGAAGTTTATTTCATTAGCAATTATAGTGTTAACTATATTGGCGAGTCTTGTCGCTTTTCCCTTAACAATCCGTCGGCGGATTAATAGTGCTTCCATTATGAGGCAAGATTAAAAGAACTTACGTTCCCGGGTTTCGGCACCATTGATTACGCTAGGCAAATTCCTCGTCAGAAGCGATACTTAAAAATCAGACGAACAAGATTAAAATCGACATCTACTTTTATTTTAGAAGAAACTAATTAAAACAAACTGAAAAATTAAGACATTAGCAATGCTTGAGCGGGACATCTCCGCGCACACTAGTCACAGACTGAACAGCAGTCTAAAAACAATAAAGATAATTAGCATAACTCAAAAAAGATTACGGCGAACGGTATATTCAGACTGCCCCAGACGGCACAAAACGCAGCGCACAAAGGGTCAAGCATGAATGTGTATTCATGGAGGTCGAAACAAGAATGTATTCATGGAGGTCGAAGCGCTATGAATGGCTGATACATTGGGAAAGTAAGTACCGTCCGGATAGGTCCGAACATTACTGTTAACCTTTTCCTGGTTACTTTATGTTCTAAAGCTGTCAAAACAAAAAAAACGGATACAAGTTAAAACATTTAACAAGTTAAACACTTGTTTGTAAAAATTTAAAGTATTGATTGAGCCCGATTAAAGTATTTTTTTAATTCGATGAGTTATGAAACTTTTTTAAAGCTTTATACTTTAATTAATTAGTCCAGATCTCAACCACAAAAATACTACTTCGTACTACTGATAAATTTTTCCATTTATATTTTTTAAAACGCATTCAACAATTTCAGTATTTTTTTTTTAAATAAGCATTATTAATGTTAAATATGTAAATTTAAGATAATGTCTAGGTCTGCTCAACAGTAATTGTTTTTTCGAAAGTTTGTTCGAACAGAAAGTTTTCGAACAGACTGAGACGTCTATTTTTACAAAAGAAAAATTATATAAGCAATTAAGCTTATTTTCTTGCAAAATTTATGTAACCGTTTTTATCTGACGTTACTTTATAATAAAATCTGTGTTATAGTTTATAAATGGCATCATTTTATTTTAAATTCATTTTTTTTTTCATTTTATTTATTTGTTGTGAAATCTATGTTATGGTTTTTATTTGGTGTAAAAGTCAGGCCCCAATGGAGCGGCTTTAGCCCCTACGTAAATCCGCCCTTGATTGATAAAAGAGGTTTCCTTGTCCTTTGAAAGCGCTGTGTCTGGTCGTCGTAGTCGCTGTAGAATGGAGCGTTTCAACATTATATTTAAAGATCCTTAATGCTGTCTTCTGAAAACATTTCCATATCATAAATAACGTTTGCTTCTCCTCTTTAGTAGCGACAAAATACCCCCAATCTAAGACAATCCACCACACTTTATTATTAGAAAGTACACATTTAAACAGAAAGTTTTAAATTAAGCTATCAAACGTCTGAAGCCCAACATCACCCCTTGTGAATTGCTTTATCTTACATTTACACCAAATGCACATTCTAAGTCAAATTGGCATTTAAAGACGTTTCTGTGTTGGGATGGATGTTATTTGGATTATGCTATCACAACTTTTTAAGGTATATTTTTAAAATTCACACCCATTGCTTGAGGTTAATCGAGTTGCAACCCTTTTCGAACAATTGAAGATAATTTAGCCCCCTCCCCCCCCCCAAAAAAAAAAAATCGCAATTTTCTTTATTGAAAGTTACATTTTGGGCCCCCCCCCCCAAAATTTTTGACAACTTTACGCTTATGCTCTCGACTAACGTCTTGATCCTCAGTTTTGAACAAAAGGATTTTTCTGGATGGGAATTGGTAAATAGCTAGACGAGGGAGGGGTGTGAAAGCTGTTCTTCCTGGCGGCGAAATAGGGCCTTTTCACAGAAAGGGACATCTGTCTCTGTCCATTCATTCCTATGCTACAACTTCAAGTTTATGTTTTTACTATGGAAAATGGATTAAACAAAAAGTCCGGTGTGGCAATTATGTATGATTGGTGGGGCATTTCTACACACTGGTAGTGAAAAATCCCCACCAACTCTATGTTAAAATAGGCCCTGACCTAACATGACGTCATCGTGTTTCGGTCTCAATGCCCCAAGCTGGCAGTGGTATTCTTTTACCCCCCCCCCCCCACTAAAGAAAAAAATCCTATTTTTATAATTTTTACAATAATTCGGTTTTTAATTTTTTTTTATTTGACTTACAATGGGAGGGTTTTGAACCCCCCAAATCCCTCCCCCTGCCTACGTGCCTGCAACTTGATAAATATACTTCAGCCTTTTAACATTGCAGTATTCATTGTTGCGCAATTTTAAAACTTTAATTACCCCTAATCAGTCGTTCAAATAACTTCATATTTTATCAATAATTTTTTTTATTGTTTCATAAAAGTTACCTTGCCCACTATTTCAATTTGAATATGGAAAGCAATTGTTTTTTTAGTTTAAATTAAGGCACATGTTTTGAAAATAGATTATTATAAAAAAATTTGCATTTATGATATGTATTGGCATGTAAAACTATTTGTAAAAATCTGTAAAGATCTTATTAAATATACTTTTTAATTACAATGTATGTTTCTTGTTTATTTGAATAATTTACTCTTATCATTTTTTTACTCATTTTGTAAGGGTAAGTCGCAGGTACGTAGGTATAGATTTTTCATGGGAGGGGTTCGCAGTGACTGAGCAACGGATTTCTTTAGGTTACTTATCTCCTCCCCCCCCTCCCCCCTTAAACAAAAGTTGAGAGGAATCCTCCAAAATCAACACCCCACCCCCACTTTTTTTTTCTCTATATTTATTATTTTTTTTAAATAAACAGAAATACGTTGGCAGATAAATATCGTAACAGCAACATTTATCATTTATTTTTCATGAAATCGTTATATCAGTCATTACCTATTTTTAAAATTAGTAATTACCACTCCCTAATTATGAAATAAATTTAGAGGAAAAATTTAAGTTTTGAGAATCATTGTTTAGAATAATATATGGTTTTGGAGCATTTTATGAATACGGCCCCGTTTGACGATCTTTTCCCTTTGTCGCCGAAATCCAAATGCTAGAAAATAAACATGTTGATGCCATGCTTAGTTTGAGGTAAAACTTGCTTCTAAACATATTTTTGAAGTTCTTTGAAAACTGTGTAAATATTTCTTATAAACTTATTTTATCGTAAAAAATCAATCAGATGTGGCTGTATCGGAACACATCCAGAATTATTATAGGTGAAACATCATTTTAGCAGATTATAGAGAAATAGGAAATGGTAGCCAACAGAAACCTCTCAAGCAAAAGGAAGACAAATTGTTACGTCTGATGCTGTGCACCATCCACGCCCTATGTGTGCTTTGCGTTTACTAAATTTTACATGCATCGGCTCCTAATTTCCTATCGGACTAGACTAATTTAAGTGAATAGTAATATTTGTCTCGCAGTAAAAGTGTCAGAAATTATCACTCTAAAAGCGTTACATGGTGTTTCTGTCCAGATATGCCAAGTAGTTGATTTTAAAGATGTTTTACTTCAAAAATCAAGTATTAATCTATATTTTATATATTGTATATAATATTTTATGTTTTTTAATAGTATTACGGGATGAATAGTAGCGCTTTGATTGAATAAGAATAACACAGCTAATTTTTCATGTTTAGGTTTTATTGTGTTATTATAATTATGGGCTAAAATCAAGAAGTACTCAATCTCGCCTTTTTACCTATCATCATAAACTCAAAGTATTGTGGAAAGCAGATAATTGTTACCAAAACTGTACAAATCGTACTACTGTCAAACGATGCGTGTTAAAATTAACTGAATGGCACTGTAAAAAAAATTGTATAATCATTGTTCGATTAATTTTTAAAAAAAAGCTATATTTTGAGAATAAAAGAAAAGCTTTCCATCCTGCAGTATTTTGGAAATATATATTTTTTAGATTCTAAAATTTTAGTTATTTTAAAATTATAATTACATTTATATTTAAGGGTAATTAATAAGTCTGTTAAATTATCCGTTGTATATTAATAAAAAATTACTAATAAAGTATAATATTTACATTGGATGAATAACTTTTTTTATAGTATATGTATGACTTTTATAATGCAATTATTTTCAAAATTCTTACTGATATCCGTATATATATAAATTTCATTTAATTAAGAATTAAATTTAATACAGTTCATTTAATTTATTTTTACTTTTTTTTAGATTTTATCGTGGAAAAAACCTAATAAAATATATAATTCACACATAATTAAATATTTTTTTGAAACCTTCTGCAGATAAAAAATCAAACCTCATATATCTAATTTCACAAACAAGATATTTTGATTAATTATTTTTATTTTACTTAATTCAATAGCTTTAACTGGTAGTTATAAGAATTTAAAAATTAATTACAGACAAACTACAAAAAAGCAACACAGGGACAGTTCATTGGAACGATTATCAATATACCAAAGATCGTCGGGCATTATAGCTAACAAAAACCGATCCCGACAGCTATTTTTTGTATCTCATCACAAATACAACCTACCAGTTTAATTGTGTTTCATCGTTACACGGAAATATAAAAGTTTACTTACTTCGTTCGCCGTATGGTATATATGCAGAATTGAAAAAAGATGTGTATGAAAAAACGTTTAGACTCACAAAAATTTAACATACACGAAGATAAATTTTCGTTTACGCTTTAATATGCAGAAAATAGTCAACGAGTGAGCACTGTAGGGATAATTTTTTTACACGGACACAAGTCCACGCCACCCACCCAGAACCCTAAACGTGAATGGGAAGTTTTATTGAGGGGTAAAATCTTCAAAGAGTTTTATTGGCCATGGCCTAGGGTCACTCTCCTCTCCGAAACGTGTCATCCACCAACAAAAAACGAAGTAAGGCGTGTTCCTTTCTGATCCCCTAGATTACAAAGGAAAGAGTATTGCGGTGTGCGAAAAACTTTCATTTTGCTACTGGACCTTGACAAAGAATTGGAAACCACTTGCCTGCGGGATGGCGCGGGAATACTTTTTACAAGAGGGGATGCTTAACTTTATCTTATGGATTAAGCGACCGCTTAGGCCGCCAGACTAAGGAAGGCGCCAAATTGTAGTAGACAATGTTTGTACTTTACTAATGACTATTTCATTTTTTTAAATATATACTTGTACATTGCATAGATAATGTGTAAGTTTACATATTAATTTCTTACCGAAATGTTCAGTCATTATATTATTTTTAAGGGTATGATTTAAAACATTGAAAAACATAAGCTGTCTGATTGTCTACAAAAAATTATGTCAACTTTGGATAAAAAGTTTCTTAGACCATCCCCGATTTCAATGGCCATTTAAGGAATTTTTGTGAGATGATTTTGGTCTCCAATTTGCCTAAATCATATTTTCTAAATTTGTCTTACTAAAATATTATATTAGTTTTACTAACGTGCCAAACGACTCTACTGTTCTATCAAGAATGCTGTTTCCACACAATAAAATAAAACCGAAGCTATACAATCCTCTATAAAATAAATTTACTTCTTAATAAAGTAATAAATAGGGATGAAACGGATATCCGGTAACTATCCGGCATCCGGCTGATTTTAAACTATCCGGTAACTATCCGATATCCGGAAGTAAAGTGCCGGATATCCGATTTACCAAGCCGGATATCCTGTGGCGATCAATTATCTTTATTCTTGCTTTAAGTATTTTTCTGAAAATTCTACCAATATATTCACAGTGTGCAGATTCTCCCATGAATTTTTCTCGGGCTATTCAGGTGGGTAAGGAGTGCGTTTCAGGCTCAGACGTGGTGAGTCCAGAGACTGATTTACGGGAGGACATTCGGGGCACTTACCCAGGGCCCCCATTTTAAAGGGGCCCCCAAAAATGATTTAATGCTAAATATATGTGAAAGTTAAAAATAAATTTACTAAAATTTTTTTTAAAAATCAATTAAATTTATTTTTTATCAAATTTTAATTTTTTTTTAAAAAATCAATCATTAATTGTTTTGCAAAACTTATATTATTTTACTCAATTAAATCAATTTCACTTTTCAGCCCGTTCATGATGTATGTCGCATTTTGCATCGCGTTTTTCAAAGATATGCGCTTTGGATCACTAGTAAAATTAAATTAATGACCAAGGTCCAATACCATAAACAAGCTGTGTTTACTACTCGCACGTAGATTTGTTGTTTACGGATACTTTTTTCCTACACCAAATTTCCTAATATTGTAATCATTAGGGATTTGCTAGCTATAAAATGGGTAGAACATACTAATCTGGCTCAACTAAAAAAAAGCTAAAAAGGAAGAAAGAACAGAACTAGAAACATATGAAAAAACTCTGTTGCAGTATTGATCATTAACGTTAATTCAAATTTTCAAAAGAAGAAAATTAGAGCTGAGACTGATTACGTCATTTTGTATTGTGTGATTGTGCATAAATTTAGCAGTTTTATTTTGAATTACGTCGAGGGGCCCCCTAATGTTCTTTTGCCCTGGGCCCCTAAGCTTGTAAGTCGGTCCCTGGGTGAGTCACAGAGAAGAGATAGCAAGGAAGATATGCTGCAGACATTCGGAACACGCCACTATAGTGGAGTCGAGTATGAACTATTCACATAGGTGGTGGTGTGTAGAGTGCATAGCTACATCTCTGTTCGTTGTTTATTAGAAATTGTTTTATTTTCCAGTCTAAAAGTTAGTTTCAGCATTTAAATATTTCGCAATTAAGATCAGCAATTTGGTAATATTTCAAAATTACATTTTCAAACGCATTGTATAATACAGATCTGTCCGTTTCAAAATCTGTATAAATATGAACAGTTTATTAAACAACTGTTAAGGTGTACTGTACGTACACACTTGAATTTTTTTTTTAATTATAAATTTAAAACTCTAGTTTTTTTATGTATGAAAGCACTTTAAAAATAGCAATGCATTATAAAAAAACTAAATTAAGTCAATTGCTAATTAGCTAATTATAATGTTTTTTTGAAACATGCAAGTTGTAATTCATCTAGAAGCATAAGCTTGGAATAACTTGAAGTATCTTTCTTAAAGTTATGACCCTTAAAAAAGTTTATAGCACTAAAAAAAAAATTTATATATTTTTTTTACCTCAAGAGTCCTTAAAAAAAACCAACTTTTTTTTTTAAATTTTTAACTTTAAAATTCTATTATTTTTTTTTAACAAATCGTTATGGTGGAGGGTCATAACATCTCACAACTAATATAAAGTTGAATTAAAAAATAAATTTCTCATAAGTTTAAGCAAACTTGAGTTTTCATGTTTGGAATGAAAGGGCATACTCGTTTGGTACAAATACAATTATTCAGAAATGGAGTTTAAAGTGTACAAAACATACGCCCATTGCTAGCAGCACCCTAGAATTACCCTTTGAAATAAAAAAGTTTTTATAATGTTTATTTAATCTTGGTATAAGCTTAAAGATAAGGAATTGGGGAATATTATAGAATAAAAAAAATATTTTTTAATTTTTGACCGATTTCCGTTTTTTCTAGTGTGTATAAAAATATATTTTCAGAAAAAAGAAACTACCGGATATCCGATCGGATATCCGGCAAAATCCAGTTCGGATATCCGATATCCGGTTTGTAATGTGCGCCGGATATCCGATATCCGGTATCCGGCAAAACCACTATCCGGTTCATCCCTAGTAATAAAATAACGTTAATGAAATTTATTTAAGTGTAATATATGTTTTAATTACGATTCGGGATCATTTCGAAAGAAAGACCCAGTAACACTCTCCAGTATTTCTGAACCATGGTCAGCAGGGGCGACTTAAGGGCAGGGCAAACTGGGCAGTTGCCCAGGGCGTCGCCATCCTCGAAGGGCGCCAAATTTGGTTCCTTTTTTTTTTAAATTTATATATATAAATTTTTAATTCAATTTAATAAATACAAATTAATAAAAAATTTATTTCAAAAACTTTTCGAGGGTGCTTTAAAATTGTAACCGACTAGTGAGTGTCGAACGTTTTTTAAAACCTACTCTAGTCAAGAATCGCGAACTAAACAGACTACCATTTTAAATATTTATATATAGAATTTTGTCTAAAATTTGATTAATATTTTGCATAAATATACACTTTCATTTTCTTTGAATATGAACTCAAAAATTTAATCTTACGAAATTACCTAATTGCACTAATTATTAATTGCACTAATAATTCAATCGCATACAGCATATAGCAATTTGCAATTGCCAATAGCAATTTGCATTTTCCTTTAAAAAATTAACCTTTTGTTATTGATAACTTTTACACCTTTATATGTAAATTATACTTTTTTATTTAGAAATACGCTGTGCTATTCTACTGCTGCCACTATTGCTTCCACAAGGAATATTTACTAAACAATGTGGATCGAAGAAGAAAAAGATACGTCCAACTAGCGCACAGTCATTGGATCACTTTATCCCAGTACGTAAGCTTCTGTTAAATAACCTAGTATCAGATTTTTAAATATTTGCAATGTCCACACTCAACAATTGCAGTAAACACAGCATATTATATTCAGTGGATGATGATATAAATAAAATTAAATCGATATTTGCATTTAAATTTGAATGACTTTTGTGCAAGAGGAATTCCAGACAATAATATCATATTGTTTCAGTACTGACAAAAATTTAATAAATTTGAACTTTTATAGTCAGTCCTATGACATTAGGATTGTTTTCTAGAGTATTTTAAAACAGCGCTTGTGTATATCATTTTTAAGTTAATCAAAAAGATTTCTGTAATGCAGAAAACATGCTTATTAATTTATATTCCTAGAGATTAAGATTTGTTTGTTATAGATGTCCTTATACGTTGTATAATGGAAGTTATTTAATGTATGTAATATTATATTAAATAATATGTTAATAATTACAGATTAAGAATGATTAGTTTTAGATGAACATAAATCATAAGAAGCTAATGAACCATTGGGGACGGAAACTTCACAGTGTTAAAAATTAACAAATGTATTAATATTCTGGTATTTACATATACTTTGAATTACACTGGGACAATACATATGATTAATTAGCAATATACCGAAAAAAAAAGTATAAAAATGATTTTATTTGTATTATTTTATTCATTACTTTCAGATTGGAGGAGGAATTGAAAAATTTATGAAACAGGACAGACTTTTGGGAGGAGATAGAAAGTAACCCTTTATACTAGCTGTTGGAGAAAAATTCAACCCTTCACAGGCATTTGTAGGGTTTGAAGAACACTGCATAGCTGCAAATTCTTTGTTAAAAGCTGTTGATATGTGTTTTAAATTAACATATATTTTAAATGTAGAATTTTCAGCTTACTGCCGAAATGCGTGGCAATTCATAAATAATACATTTTATAAATGTGAATTTGATGCAGAGATCCCATCATGTGTTTTAGAGTTAAAAAATAGTCTGTTTATTCATGTAAAGTAATAATTCTTATCATGTCGTGTGTGTACCGTTTTACTGTAAAAATATGTATTTAGTGTGAAATGTTAATAATTGTGAACTAAATGTTTTATACTTTATTTGTAATTAGTTCCGTGCATAATGCTTTGCACATGGTGCAAAATGTCATTTGTTTCCCCTCCTAATCTATGCAAACATATCAGAAATCGCCATCCTAATGCAGAACATTATGTCTGCTTCGATAAATTTTGTAGACAAGCAGTTTGGAAATTATATATTTACGAAAGACACTTAGGAAGATTTCACACACACCATGAAATTTCAGATACTTCACCAAGTTTGCTAAATTGTCAGAATTAAACTTTTTCATTGAATAATTTAGATGCCTGTTGTAGTACTACACTTGTTGCAGATATTCAAAATGATTCTTCAGAGTTTGACAAAAAAACATTTGAACAATTTCAAGAAAGTGTTTTGCTGTACATTTCAAAGTCTGATTGTTACTGCAATTTCTAACCCTGATGCAATGTTCATTCAGTTTTTTGTAAGTTAAGTCACATGCAAAAATAAATTTCTGCTTTATTTGATATGTTTGTGTACTTCGCTGAGTTATATTTAATCTTAATTTATGTAATCGAATAAAATATTAAGACAAATTGTTATATTACAAAATAATGTATACTCTTACTAACGAATGCAGTTAGTTTTGTTTAAATATCCCGAGGTATTCAAAAGTTGAGGAGGAGGGGGCTTATTTTTCAAATGTATTGTATGTATTCATTAGCCTCACTAACAAATAAAATTACATATATAATTTACAACAACAATTTATTGCAAAGTTTATTTGCAATATTGTATTACTAAGAGATTGCAATTTATCTAGGAACACAGCTTTGACTAAAAAATGACATTCTTCCCTACCAATTTATAATTTAATGTATAAAGTTCATTCATTTCTTTGTTATAAATATCTAAAAATATATATGTTTTTTCTTTTGAGATAATATGTATTTATTTCTTAATAACACACGAATAGGAAATATCTTATTTCAGAAATGTGATATTCCAAATTTGAAATTATATATATTCCTTTTTTTATCTCAAATCTTTCTATCTTTTGCTATCTGAAACATGAAAAGTATCGTATTCAAGAATTAGTATATATTTGAGAAAGCAAAATTTAAAAATAATATTGTTTCAAATTTGGAATGATATATATCATTTCTAAAATAAGATTTCTTAAAAATCTTAAAATTGGTTGAAAGATTGAAATGAATACACATTACTTAAAAAAATTATATTTTCAATTATTTAAAACAGAGAAATGAATGCATTTTGCGCATTAAATTATAAATTTGTATGGGAAGAACGTCATTTTTCAAATTTGGATGTACATACTCAAAAATGAGTACATGCATCCGAATTTGAAAACAAATATACTCACAAACGATTCCTGCATATACTTAAAAATGAGTACATATGGTGTTTCAGATTTGAAACTGCATTTACTCACAACTGATTCCTGCATATACTCAAAAATGAGTACATATAGCACATATCTCAATTTCAAAAATGAAACTAAATGTGCTTAAAATTGATTCCATGCTGGCACTCAAAAATGAGTACATGTCTTTATCAAATTTAAGACTAATGTAATCGGAGCTATGATAAGAATCAAATGTATTTAAAAATGAGTAAATTTTACTTATTTTCGAATATCTATTTTTAACAGTGTACTAACGACAATTTAGTACCAACCGTTTTCCCTATATAATTTTGTTCCATCCCCACCCCTTCCCCCCTCCCCCTTCTTATTTAATTGATTTTGTACAGGAACGTGTTCTCCAATAACTGTTGGTGTATTCGAGGAAATGTAATCTTCAACTAAATAATAATAAAAGATTGCATTGGCGACGGAACCGGTATGGCAGTTGCCTTCAAATAACGTGTATTAAAAAATATTCCAGAAAAAAGTATGTAATGCCATTTGGAACAAAATCTTAGTTTTTCCTGCCATAGCTCTTTGAAATAACTTCCGGAGCTACTGAGTTCAAATCGCGAAATTCCGCTGTTCACTGCAACTTATTTCGTAACTGAGCATTTTCAACAGCTTGAAGACTAGTCACACGCTTTCACCACCCCACTTTTCGAGCTACGGGTGGTCACATTAAGGGGTTGACCTCCGTGACTTGTCTTCTGTCCCCAGACCATTATAAATCTTTTTTAATGGCCGAACAAGGAAGACTAACCTCCCACTTAAACTTAAAATGTTCAACACGGAACTTGAATGGGCAAACTCCACCACTTACCTCGGTGTCGTCTTAGATGCCAGGCTCACTTGGGGCCCACACTATGATCATGTCAGTAGAAAGTTCAGGAGAGGCTCTCTCAGACTAAAATCCATTCTGGGGAAAAAGTCCCCACTTAACATCTCCATGAAACTCCTACTGTACAAAACGGTACTCAGGCCCATTATAACATACGCTGCCCCCGTCTGGGCTAGTGCATGCAAAACTACAATGGCGAGGTTTGATACCCTTCAAAATACCATGCTCAGAATCAACATTAAAGGTCGAGGTGGTTTGTCAGAGACGAAGACATTCGCAACTCCCTATCCTTTATGTCTCTCACCGAATTCATGGGAAAGCTTGCACACAAATTCTATGACTCTCTTCTCAGCATAGAAAACGCTGAAATCCAAAAACTCATTGCTTATGATCACACATTGCCTTCAAACTTCCACCTACCCCGAGCTACCATGTTGCTTTATTCCCCAACCTGACACTGTCCTGACATAGGGAGCATGCCATCATAATTTTCTCCTCTATACATAGAAATTATTGTATTTAGCTCGTTACTACATTGCACTTATACTTAACTCAAATTGTCTAGCACGTTCCTACGCATAGCCACTGCTTATCTCATATTTGTATATATTGCTGTTTTTTCTGGATGTTCATATGCCCCCATTCATATTGTATATATATATTATATAAAAAAAAATAATAAAACCAAATAAAAATAGTGGTCTGTCTCGTAATATTGAAAATGCATCCCATGTAACCCCACTGCCACCCAGTGGGCTTTGTTCTTTTGTATTTTGTTTCGTCCCATTTTTGATGAAAATTAGACTTCAGGGAAAACCAGTTAAAGTCATGTCTTTACAAATTCCCGTACGATGGGAGGTAATGGGCCCTGGGTACTCCCAACTTATAAAACCTCTCTCTACCGCGCACCACTTCGGGGATTCTCTTGGCTAGGAAAGAAAACAAAGGAATCTTTTTAAAGGCGAATGCGAGCCTGATACATTAGAAAGACAAGCAACGTCAAAAAAAGAAACGTGGGCGATCAATGGGACGATTCCTCAAACTGCCCCCCATATCATTTAAAATATGACGATGCATAATAATTTTAATGAATAAAAATGACACCAAATCGCACACTTTTCTTCTTTTCTAACAAAATTTGCAGATAAAATATAATTTGTCTACATCTTGAAGAAATCCTACTTATTAAGCTAATGTGTATAAAAATACAAGGGTAGATTTCTTAACTAACCTTTAACTCAAACTTCCGGCATTTCATCTGTTTATAAACTTGTTTGTACGCACTCACGACCAAACGCGTTATTCATTTTTTTTTTCAAATTTTGCTGAATGTTCCATGAAGTCATTAAAATCGATGCATATGGATTTTTTCTGCTTTTTGGTCGCGAGACTACTGTTCACAGTAATTACTAGTACTAATGTTAAAAGCAATTTTGAATCAAAAATCTTGAATATATTATGTAAAACATTGAAATATATATTTATCAAACACTATAAATCCCGTGTTTTTGTTTGAATTTATTATTTAAGACCAGGTGAATATAATTCTAATTTAATGGTAAATATTACTAACATGGCATTTTGGAATATCGTAATGTACGATATTCCGATATATATTTTATAGAAGGCATACAACCTTTAAATTAAACTGTAAATACATTAATAATTTAGGAAAAAGATTACTTGATTGATGGATTATCAGTAACACTAAATGAAGAAGTGATCGTGTAAATCGGGAATAGTTAATGAAATATGGGATAAAACATATTTGTCATAAAGTTACGCATGTTTTTGTAAGTTAATATTGTAAACAAATAAATGAAATTTGTGCATATACAAAGTTCTTTGTTGTACCACAAGAAAACTTCGTGAATGAACGATTTTTAGTGTGTCCACTTTCTAAACAATTCTGATGAATTTGGCACCCCATGGCATACCCATTCAGGAATTAAAAGTTCAAGAGTATTGCAAAAGATTAAAAAAAATTAAACATTATTGTTAAAACAGGGCTATTTAATTCGAAATTTAAATTTAAATTGTGTGCTAAAGGAAAATTACTCCTTGTATTATTTTTACATGTATGTGAAGTGTGTGTGTGCACGTCACCTTTTCAGAAATAATACTTTAAAATCTTTTCCCCCGGAGATATATAGGGAGTAATTATAATTTTTTTTGTAAAGCACTAAATAAGAAATGAAAACAAAGATATCCCCAACTTCAACACGGGTGACATTTCTTGGGAGGGGGTTAGGGGGCAGTGATTTGGGTAAGAAACATCTTGTGAGTAAGCCCAGAGGTAGATGTAAATTCTTCAGACTCTGTTGTAATACGAAACGCAATTGAATCGCCCCTGGGGTAAGGGGTAATAAAATACTCGATAGAGATAACAAGCATTCGAAACATCAATCGAAAAGGGGTCTTCTCTCTCAGGAAAATCATCAATCTTTTAAAGAGCACTCCAAACAGAAAGAACGATAAATAGACTTTTCAACAAAAAAATGCTGATGCCCACCCCAGCCACAATATCAAGTGTCAAATTTATGGCACTGGGAGAGGTCATCCGGTGGGAATTACACCCCTTCTCATAGTGGGTGGTGTTGAATCCGTATTCGGTCTGTGATACGGTTAAGTACTGTCCAATAAAGGAAAAAAATAAAATTTCCCTTTCTTTTTTTTATTTTAAAAAGTCTCTGGCAAATACGGAAAATGTGAAACATAATAACATTCAAGATCTGTCGTTTATACTCAGAAAAATGCATCAAGATAAGTGGTGGGTCCCACAGAAATTTTAATAACTACCCTTTTCCCTGTTTATAAGTCATTTACTACATTTTTTTAGATATTACTAATAAAAATAATTTATATGTTGATTTGCTATCTATCTAGCAAAAATATTTTTTATTTTAGTGACCATTATTTCTATTAATCAAACCAATTTTACTAAATTATTCATGTTTTGTGTCAAAACATGCAATTGTTGATAATTTCCATCTATATACTATTAAAAAAAAGGTTTGGGAGGGGGCTTTTATTCAAACCTTTTTTTTAACCTATTTCCCCGGGGGGGGGGGGGGGGGGCGTCAAAATCTCTTCTTGCCCATGTGCAATATTTACCTTGAGTTGAGCCGCCTCTGATGGTCAGATGACGAGTTTAACACCAAATAACTGGAACCCGACGCAATTTCAATAGACGTCAGGACATTGGATCACGATCAGAATTAACGTACACTAATCCCTTATACATGGCCAATATTTTTTAGTTGCGAAAGGAACGAATTTGACAACTCTCTGATAACCAAATCGATGTATGTCGCTTTCCAAAAGTGCATGTTCAGTATCAAACTCGCGCTCATCGGTTCGAGCTTCTAAGTATTCGGCCACGATAGGTCTTTGGTGTCGAGATTTCGGTGTGTCGGGATTTTATCTGTCGGAATTATGACCTAGATCCATTTCATTAAAAAAAAAAAATTTGGTTCAATGTTTCAAAAATATTTGGTCTTAATAATTAAAATAACACTTTTCTCCTGACGAACTTCATAATTTTGCCCGACGCGGGGGCTTGCCTTGCCTGACAGGGGGACTACTGCCCCCCCCCCCCCAGTGGCGCCACCTCTGATCCTAGGCGATGGACTTGACAAAGAAAAGTAAAAAAAAGTAGTGATCTTGTGTTCGGAGCGTTGCCAGCTTCGCTACAAAAATACTAGAAAAGTCATGCAGTACATCCGCAAAAATTAACGGCGTGTATACGAGACCGGTGCACGATAAATCTGTTCGGGGTCAAAAGTCCCGACGTCTATTAAAAACGTTGGGTGCCAGTTCAGATGTTTCCCCGTCATCTGACATTGGTTCTAAAATAACGAACTGCATATATGAATGTGTTCCCGGGTCTTTCCTTCGAGATAGACCACGAACCGTCGCCAATAGCCGACTGTTCAGCTCTAGTTCGACGTTAATTAACCAGACCAAACTATAAGACGATGGGGCCTCCGTGAGCCGAGCGGTTAAAGGCGTCAGCTGGGAATTCGAATATTCCTGGTTCGATCCTATGCGATGGACTTGACAAAGAAAAGTAAAAAAAAAAAAAGTAGTGATCTAGTGATCGGAGGGTTGCCAGATTCGCTACAAAATGCTAGAAAAGTCATCCAGAACATCCGCAAAAATTAACAGCATGTATACGGGACTGGTGCACGATAAATCTGATCGGGGTCCAAAGTTCCGACGTCTATTGAAGGCGTTGGGTGCCAGTTCAGGTGTTTCCTCATCATCTGACCATGGTTCTAAAATAACGAGGTGCATGTATGAATGTGTGTGTGTGAATGTATATGTGTTCCCGGGTCTTTCCTTCGAGATAGACCCCAAACCGTCGCCAATAGCACACTGTGTGCAGCTCTAGTGCGACGCAACTTGCATGAAATTCTGTGCAGCGCTAGTGCGACGTTTTTAATCAAACCAAATCTTGCATGAAATGGGGGAGTTTCACGCCAAGAAGAAGAAGACCACTGTTCCAACGGAACATGGAGAAAGTTCCGCGACGCCGAAGACGTTCCGTAGGGTTAGTATGGAGCTTTAGCTTCAGTACTATAAATTTAAGTTTTAGTATTTAAGGGGGTCCGATACCTTCGACATTTTTTTTTTATTTTTATACTTGTACAAGCCAATTTTTTTTTGTCTTTCTAAATATGCATAAAAAACCATTTTAAGACGCTCAATTGTTTTTTTAAATTGCACATTTATTTTTAAATTAAAATTTTAGTAAATTTTTTAACAATTTTAAAATTCCTACTCCTTTTTTGTTTTTCAATATTTTGAAGCAATTTTTTTTATTTAAGATCCTGAAAGAAAAAAAAAAATTAAGGTCTTGAATAATATGTAAATAGATGTATGCATTCAAATTTTGATTCAGATACATCACTTTAAAAAAATAAAATATATTAGAAATTTTGGAAAAAAAATTGACGAAAAAAAATAAAATTCAATTTTAAGTGGTTTTAAAAAACAAAACAAATTATGGTAAAAATAGGAAATCTGATTGCATACATCTATTTAAAATATATTTATCTTGCTATACACACAAAAATTATGATTTTCAGTATAATAGTAAAAAAGCCTTAGCATTTTTAGTGTTCATTAAATTTCAAAACCACGAACAGAGATATTTGCTTTTAAAGTTTACATATGATACAACTATGTTATAGGAACACATCATTAAAACATTCATAACTAAAAAAGTAATAGGAATTTTTTGAAGTAGTTTTTTGTGAGTTATTAAGATAAGTTTGAATATTATTTTTTAAATATAAAAAAAAATGACTTTTTTCGCGAATTTCGGGTATCGGACCCCCTTAAATAATACCTCAACATAGAAATATTTACTACATACACTGAGATAGATTGTACTCATCGTTTATCAAGTATTTTTGTGTTGAAATAAAAGTATTTTTTCGTATTTTAATGTAATTCTAATGCGGGAGTTTCAGGTGACGTATTAACATGGTAACTTTACTAGTAGTTTCGATTTCTTCCCTACAGCAGACAACTTTGCTTTTGTTTGTTTAGTCGATACACTTGCAATTATGGGAAAGTTTGTTTATAATATTTCTTTTTTCTAAATAAGTAATATTTTTATTCCATATATGAATAAATTTAAGTATAGAAATACTTATATAATATTTGTATATAATTAGAATTACAACAAAATACGAAAAAATACTTTTATTTCAACACAAAAATACTTGATAAACGATGACTACAATCTATCTCAGTGTCTGTAGTAAATATTTCTATATTGAGGTATTATTTAAAGACTAAAACTTAAAATTATAATACAGGAGTAAAAACTCCATGCTAACCCTACGGAACTTCTTCGGCATCGCGAAATTTTCTCTATGTTCTGTTGGAACAGCGGTCTTCTTTTTTTCGGCGTGAAACTCCCCCATTATATACAAATATAATAGAGACTTGGAATTACCAATGTATATATAGCTTACCCTTCCATGTTACAAGGTCTCGGCCTTTCTTTTCTTTTTGTGCAAATTGTCACGTCCATGTTCGTACTTGCTTCTGCAAGCAAATTTTTCCAATTTACCCAACATGTTTTATAAATTTATTGTCATACAGGAGGTAAAAGGGGCTTCGCCCCTACGGTACACCGTACGCTTCGCTCAACTCAATACAAATATAATATAAGTATTTCTGTACTTCAATTTATTCATATATGGAATAAAAATATTACTTAGTTGGAAAAAAGAAAATTTATAAACAAACTTTTCCATAATTGAAAGCGTAGCGACTAAATAAACAAAAGCAAAGTTGTCTGCTGTAGGGAAGAAATCGAAACTAGTAGTAAGTTACCATGTTAATACGTCACGTGAAACTCCCGCATTGTTTTCAAATAAAGAATCAATCCCTATAACGAACTGATGGGAAGTAAATAAAATTGTTTTCACCGCCATGCTCGAAATTGTTCGTTTGTTGGGCGATTATGGTTGATGGGGTTGCGCCAAATGATTTTGTCGCCAAGCGCGACATCCAAGATGGCGGCGTAAACAAATCGTCTTAGCCAAGATGCCAAGATGGCGGACGAAAAATACTCGGAGCAAAGCATTCGCTCATGAAAAAAAAAACACTCGGAGCATAGCGTTCGTTCATGAGCAAAACACTCGCATTTGAACTTCAGAAAAAAAAATACGTTTAACTTACCACTTGGACATCTGATCAACGATTTTTACCTCGAGTAACTTGACTGAAATTCAACAGTTTTAGAAATACAAAATCATAATTACCTTGCATTTTTTTTTAAATCCATTTTAAAACTAGGATCCTTTCGCAAATTAATAATTATGCCAAAAAATGTACTTAAAAATTTTTTTAGTAAAAAAAATATTATTTGTTATTAATTTTTATTTTAATATAGCACACAAATTATTATGCATGATGAAATAGTCATGATATGCATAATTTTAATTTGGCTTTTCTTTTGATAAATTTAAAAAAACGATTATTTTCCAAAACTCAAACTTTTTATTTTTAAGTAAATATTGATTACTTATGGAAAACCAATTTGTGATATAAAATAGTAAATTGTTTTCAACGATTTTGCTACCTAATTTCAAATAACATAAGCCAATTGTATAATGGTACTGTTTTTTTTTATTTTTAAGTTTAAAAAAAATCGTTTCCGAATTTAATAAATACAAAATAAAATTTGAGTCATAAATAAATTTTTAATAATAAAAAAACTTAATATATGGTGTATAATTTATTAAAAACATTCATGATGATATCCGTTATTTTAATTTCTTTTTCTTTTTAATAAATTAGAAAAACAATTATTTTCCAAAACTCAAACTTTTTATTTTTAAGGAAATATTCTTATGAAAAACAAATTTGTGGTATAAAATAGTAAAAGTTCATTTTTTTTAAAAATATGTTTTCAACGATTTTGCTACCTAATTTCAAATAACATAAACCAATTTTATAATGGCACTTTTTTTTTAAGTTTTAAAAAAAATTGTTTCCGAATTTAATAAATACAAAAGAAAATTTTGAGTCATAAATAAATTTTTAATAATAAAAAAACCTTTATATATGGTGTGTAATTTATTAAAAGCGTACATGATATCCGTTTTTTTTTAATTTAGTTTTAACTTTTTAATAATTTTTTTTTAAAAACGATTATTTTCCAAAACTCCAACTTTTTATTTCTAAAGAAATATTGATTACTTATGGGAAACAAATTTGTGATATAAAATAGAATCTGCAATTTTTTTTTTTTTTTTTAATATTTTTCAGAGAAATTACGATTTTGCTACTTAATTTCAAATAACATAAACCAACTGTATTATGGTGTTGTAGTTTTTTTTTTTTTTTTTTTTTTTAAATCGTTTCCGAATTGAATATAAATGCAAAATAAAATTTCTTATAAATAAATTATATATATATTTTTGATGAATTAAAAAATATATATCCCACTTTTTTAAAAAAATAAGTATTGATTGATTATTTTTAAAACGTTAAATACTTTAAAAAAAAAGATTTTTAAAGAGGGTTTAGTTAAGACTTGCTTTAAGAAAAAGTACACCAATAGTATACACTACACAAGTGAGACATATTCTTTTTGAGTGTCACTTAATTAACAATGCAATTATTTTAAATAGTATTTTTTAATGGGGGGAAACGGGGAGGACAAAGTGATAAATTTTGATATTTTACAATTTAAACATTAATTATGCAAAAAGGACAAATTACTCTTTGCCTCCATGAAAAATTTTGACATATCTTTTTGCATGTTTAAAAACTTTAATTAAAAATAGTTTCATGAAATATCTTTCAATAATCAAATAAAAATATCGGTTAAATATAAAAATGCAAACGATTCACATTGGAAATGAATTTTTTTAAAAGACTAAATCAGATTACTTTTTAAAAAGTTATGGGCCTTTATAATGAATGGACTGAAAATGGAAAAAGATTCGAACCGGTGCGATTAGCAACTGTGATTTAATCGTGTGCACGAGTTTGGACATTTTTGTAAATATTTAAATATTAAGTTTAAAGGTAGTTTTTGCCATTAATATTCGTTACTAAAAATAGAATATAGGCAGTATGGAATATTTTATACGTATACGGAAGATAGGCTGTATACGTATAAAATACTTTTTTTTTTTTTAAATAAACAGCTATTGTTCAAAGTCTGAATTATTTTTGTTATTTGACTAAACACCTATTTATGTGGTTTCTAAATAAACAACTTCATAGTATAAGCATCAAACGCTCTTTATTTTTAGTGAGCCCCAGTTGCTAAGGCGTTCAGCTACTGATCAGAGGATTGGTGGTTCGAATCCGTGCAATGGACTTCACATAGAAATGTAAAAAAGTAGTGATCTTGCGATCGGAGGGTTGCCAGCTTCGCTACAAAAATACTAGAAAGTCGTCCAGAATATCCAACAAATTATACTGGCGTGTATACGGGACTGGTGCACGATAAATCTGATCGGGGTCCAAAGTCCCGACGTCTATTGAAGGCGTTGGGTGCCAGTTCAGGTGTTTCCTCGTCATCTGACCATGGTTCTAAAATAACGAGGTGCATGTATGAATGTGTGTGGGAATGTATATGTGTTCCCGGGTCTTTCCTTCGAGATAGACCCCAAACCGTCGCCAATAGCACACTGTGCAGCTCTAGTGCGACGCAACTTGCATGAAATTCTGTGCAGCGCTAGTGCGACGTTTTTAATCAAACCAAATCTTGCATGAAATGGGGGAGTTTCACGCCAAGAAGAAGAAGACCACTGTTCCAACGGAACATGGAGAAAGTTCCGCGACGCCGAAGACGTTCCGTAGGGTTAGTATGGAGCTTTAGCTTCAGTACTATAAATTTAAGTTTTAGTATTTAAGGGGGTCCGATACCTTCGACTTTTTATTTTTTATTTTTATACTTGTACAATCCAATTTTTTTTGTCTTTCTAAATATGCATAAAAAACATTTTAAGACGCTCAATTGTTTTTTTAAATTGCACATTTATTTTTAAATTAAAATTTTAGTAAATTTTTTAACAATTTTAAAATTCCTACTCCTTTTTTGTTTTTCAATATTTTGAAGCAATTTTTTGTATTTAAGATCTTGAAAAAAAAAAAAAAAAATTAAGGTCTTGAATAATATGTAAATAGATGTATGCATTCAAATTTTGATTCAGATACATCACTTTAAAAAAATAAAATATATTAGAAATTTTGGAAAAAAAATTGACGAAAAAAAATAAAATTCAATTTTAAGTGGTTTAAAAACAAACAAATTATGGTAAAAATAGGAAATCTGATTGCATACATCTATTTAAAATATATTTATCTTGCTATACACACAAAAATTATGATTTTCAGTATAATAGTAAAAAAGCCTTAGCATTTTTAGTGTTCATTAAATTTCAAAACCACGAACAGAGATATTTGCTTTTAAAGTTTACATATGATACAACTATGTTATAGGAACACATCATTAAAACATTCATAACTAAAAAAGAAATAGGAATTTTTAGAAGTAGTTTTTTGTGAGTTATTAAGATAAGTTTGAATATTATTTTTTAAATATAAAAAAAATGACTTTTTTTGCGATTTTCGGGTATCGGACCCCCTTAAATAATACCTCAACATAGAAATATTTACTACATACACTGAGATAGATTGTATTCATCGTTTATCAAGTATTTTTGTGTTGAAATAAAAGTATTTTTTCGTATTTTAATGTAATTCTAATGCGGGAGTTTCAGGTGACGTATTAACATGGTAACTTTACTAGTAGTTTCGATTTCTTCCCTACAGCAGACAACTTTGCTTTTGTTTGTTTAGTCGATACACTTGCAATTATGGGAAAGTTTGTTTATAATATTTCTTTTTTCTAAATAAGTAATATTTTTATTCCATATATGAATAAATTTAAGTATAGAAATACTTATATAATATTTGTATATAATTAGAATTACAACAAAATACGAAAAAATACTTTTATTTCAACACAAAAATACTTGATAAACGATGACTACAATCTATCTCAGTGTATGTAGTAAATATTTCTATATTGAGGTATTATTTAAAGACTAAAACTTAAAATTATAATACAGGAGTAAAAACTCCATGCTAACCCTACGGAACTTCTTCGGCATCGCGAAATTTTCTCTATGTTTTGTTGGAACAGCGGTCTTCTTTTTTTCGGCGTGAAACTCCCCCATTATATACAAATATAATAGAGACTTGGAATTACCAATGTATATATAGCTTATCCTTCCATGTTACAAGGCCTTGGCCTTTCTTTTCTTTTTGTGCAAATTGTCACGTCCATGTTCGTACTTGCTTCTGCAAGCAAATTTTTCCAATTTACCCAACATGTTTTATAAATTTATTGTCATACAGGAGGTAAAAGGGGCTTCGCCCCTACGGTACACCGTACGCTTCGCTCAACTCAATACAAATATAATATAAGTATTTCTGTACTTCAATTTATTCATATATGGAATAAAAATATTACTTAGTTGGAAAAAAGAAAATTTATAAACAAACTTTTCCATAATTGAAAGCGTAGCGACTAAATAAACAAAAGCAAAGTTGTCTGCTGTAGGGAAGAAATCGAAACTAGTAGTAAGTTACCATGTTAATACGTCACGTGAAACTCCCGCATTGTTTTCAAATAAAGAATCAATCCCTATAACGAACTGATGGGAAGTAAATAAAATTGTTTTCACCGCCATGCTCGAAATTGTTCGTTTGTTGGGCGATTATGGTTGATGGGGTTGCGCCAAATGATTTTGTCGCCAAGCGCGACATCCAAGATGGCGGCGTAAACAAATCGTCTTAGCCAAGATGCCAAGATGGCGGACGAAAAATACTCGGAGCAAAGCATTCGCTCATGAAAAAAAAACACTCGGAGCATAGCGTTCGTTCATGAGCAAAACACTCGCATTTGAACTTCAGAAAAAAAAATACGTTTAACTTACCACTTGGACATCTGATCAACGATTTTTACCTCGAGTAACTTGACTGAAATTCAACAGTTTTAGAAATACAAAATCATAATTACCTTGCATTTTTTTTTAAATCCATTTTAAAACTAGGATCCTTTCGGAAATTAATAATTATGCCAAAAAATTTACTTAAAAATTTTTTTAGTAAAAAAAATATTATTTGTTATTAATTTTTATTTTAATATAGCACACAAATTATTATGCATGATGAAATAGTCATGATATGCATAATTTTAATTTGGCTTTTCTTTTGATAAATTTAAAAAAACGATTATTTTTCAAAACTCAAACTTTTTATTTTTAAGTAAATATTGATTACTTATGGAAAACCAATTTGTGATATAAAATAGTAAATTGTTTTCAACGATTTTGCTACCTAATTTCAAATAACATAAGCCAATTGTATAATGGTACTGTTTTTTTTTATTTTTAAGTTTAAAAAAAATCGTTTCCGAATTTAATAAATACAATATAAAATTTGAGTCATAAATAAATTTTTAATAATAAAAAAACTTAATATATGGTGTATAATTTATTAAAAACATTCATGATGATATCCGTTATTTTAATTTCTTTTTCTTTTTAATAAATTAGAAAAACAATTATTTTCCAAAACTCAAACTTTTTATTTTTAAGGAAATATTCTTATGAAAAACAAATTTGTGGTATAAAATAGTAAAAGTTCATTTTTTTTAAAAATATGTTTTCAACGATTTTGCTACCTAATTTCAAATAACATTAACCCATTTTATAATGGCACTTTTTTGTTAAGTTTAAAAAAAAAATTGTTTCCGAATTTAATAAATACAAAAGAAAATTTTGAGTCATAAATAAATTTTTAATAATAAAAAAACCTTTATATATGGTGTGTAATTTATTAAAAGCGTACATGATATCCGTTTTTTTTTTAATTTAGTTTTAACTTTTTAATAAATTTTTTTTAAAAACGATTATTTTCCAAAACTCCAACTTTTTATTTCTAAAGAAATATTGATTACTTATGGGAAACAAATTTGTGATATAAAATAGAATCTGCAATTTTTTTTTTTTTTAATATTTTTCAGAGAAATTACGATTTTGCTACTTAATTTCAAATAACATAAACCAACTGTATAATGGTGTTGTAGTTTTTTTTTTTTTTTTTTTTTTAAATCGTTTCCGAATTGAATATAAATGCAAAATAAAATTTCTTATAAATAAATTATATATATATTTTTGATGAATTAAAAAATATATATCCCACTTTTTTAAAAAAATAAGTATTGATTGATTATTTTTAAAACGTTAAATACTTTAAAAAAAAAAGATTTTTAAAGAGGGTTTAGTTAAGACTTGCTTTAAGAAAAAGTACACCAATAGTATACACTGCACAAGTGAGACATATTCTTTTTGAGTGTCACTTAATTAACAATGCAATTATTTTAAATAGTATTTTTTAATGGGGGGAAACGGGGAGGACAAAGTGATAAATTTTGATATTTTACAATTTAAACATTAATTATGCAAAAAGGACAAATTACTCTTTGCCTCCATGAAAAATTTTGACATATCTTTTTGCATGTTTAAAAACTTTAATTAAAAATAGTTTCATGAAATATCTTTCAATAATCAAATAAAAATATCGGTTAAATATAAAAATGCAAACGATTCACATTGGAAATGAATTTTTTTAAAAGACTAAATCAGATTACTTTTTAAAAAGTTATGGGCCTTTATAATGAATGGACTGAAAATGGAAAAAGATTCGAACCGGTGCGATTAGCAACTGTGATTTAATCGTGTGCACGAGTTTGGACATTTTTGTAAATATTTAAATATTAAGTTTAAAGGTAGTTTTTGCCATTAATATTCGTTACTAAAAATAGAATATAGGCAGTATGGAATATTTTATACGTATACGGAAGATAGGCTGTATACGTATAAAATATTTTTTTTTTTTTAAATAAACAGCTATTGTTCAAAGTCTGAATTATTTTTGTTATTTGACTAAACACCTATTTATGTGGTTTCTAAATAAACAACTTCATAGTATAAGCATCAAACGCTCTTTATTTTTAGTGAGCCCCAGTTTCTAAGGCGTTCAGATACTGATCAGAGGATTGGTGGTTCGAATCCGTGCAATGGACTTCACATAGAAATGTAAAAAAGTAGTGATCTTGCGATCGGAGGGTTGCCAGCTTCGCTACAAAAATACTAGAAAGTCGTCCAGAATATCCAACAAATTATACTGGCGTGTATACGGGACTGGTGCACGATAAATCTGATCGGGGTCCAAAGTCCCGACGTCTATTGAAGGCGTTGGGTGCCAGTTCAGGTGTTTCCTCGTCATCTGACCATGGTTCTAAAATAACGAGGTGCATGTATGAATGTGTGTGGGAATGTATATGTGTTCCCGGGTCTTTCCTTCGAGATAGACCCCAAACCGTCGCCAATAGCACACTGTGCAGCTCTAGTGCGACGCAACTTGCATGAAATTCTGTGCAGCGCTAGTGCGACGTTTTTAATCAAACCAAATCTTGCATGAAATGGGGGAGTTTCACGCCAAGAAGAAGAAGACCACTGTTCCAACGGAACATGGAGAAAGTTCCACGACGCCGAAGACGTTCCGTAGGGTTAGTATGGAGCTTTAGCTTCAGTACTATAACTTTAAGTTTTAGTATTTAAGGGGGTCCGATACCTTCGACTTTTTTTTTTTTTTTTATACTTGTACAATCCAATTTTTTTTGTCTTTCTAAATATGCATAAAAAACCATTTTAAGACGCTCAATTGTTTTTTTAAATTGCACATTTATTTTTAAATTAAAATTTTAGTAAATTTTTTAACAATTTTAAAATTCCTACTCCTTTTTTGTTTTTCAATATTTTGAAGCAATTTTTTTGTATTTAAGATCTTGAAAAAAAAAAAAAAAATTAAGGTCTTGAATAATATGTAAATAGATGTATGCATTCAAATTTTGATTCAGATACATCACTTTAAAAAAATAAAATATATTAGAAATTTTGGAAAAAAAATTGACAAAAAAAAATAAAATTCAATTTTAAGTGGTTTAAAAAAAAAAAAAATTATGGTAAAAATAGGAAATCTGATTGCATACATCTATTTAAAATATATTTATCTTGCTATACACACAAAAATTATGATTTTCAGTATAATAGTAAAAAAGCCTTAGCATTTTTAGTGTTCATTAAATTTCAAAACCACGAACAGAGATATTTGCTTTTAAAGTTTACATATGATACAACTATGTTATAGGAACACATCATTAAAACATTCATAACTAAAAAAAAAATAGGAATTTTTAGAAGTAGTTTTTTGTGAGTTATTAAGATAAGTTTGAATATTATTTTTTAAATATAAAAAAAAATGACTTTTTTTGCGATTTTCGGGTATCGGACCCCCTTAAATAATACCTCAACATAGAAATATTTACTACATACACTGAGATAGATTGTATTCATCGTTTATCAAGTATTTTTGTGTTGAAATAAAAGTATTTTTTCGTATTTTAATGTAATTCTAATGCGGGAGTTTCAGGTGACGTATTAACATGGTAACTTTACTAGTAGTTTCGATTTCTTCCCTACAGCAGACAACTTTGCTTTTGTTTGTTTAGTCGATACACTTGCAATTATGGGAAAGTTTGTTTATAATATTTCTTTTTTCTAAATAAGTAATATTTTTATTCCATATATGAATAAATTTAAGTATAGAAATACTTATATAATATTTGTATATAATTAGAATTACAACAAAATACGAAAAAATACTTTTATTTCAACACAAAAATACTTGATAAACGATGACTACAATCTATCTCAGTGTATGTAGTAAATATTTCTATATTGAGGTATTATTTAAAGACTAAAACTTAAAATTATAATACAGGAGTAAAAACTCCATGCTAACCCTACGGAACTTCTTCGGCATCGCGAAATTTTCTCTATGTTCTGTTGGAACAGCGGTCTTCTTTTTTTCGGCGTGAAACTCCCCCATTATATACAAATATAATAGAGACTTGGAATTACCAATGTATATATAGCTTATCCTTCCATGTTACAAGGCCTCGGCCTTTCTTTTCTTTTTGTGCAAATTGTCACGTCCATGTTCGTACTTGCTTCTGCAAGCAAATTTTTCCAATTTACCCAACATGTTTTATAAATTTATTGTCATACAGGAGGTAAAAGGGGCTTCGCCCCTACGGTACACCGTACGCTTCGCTCAACTCAATACAAATATAATATAAGTATTTCTGTACTTCAATTTATTCATATATGGAATAAAAATATTACTTAGTTGGAAAAAAGAAAATTTATAAACAAACTTTTCCATAATTGAAAGCGTAGCGACTAAATAAACAAAAGCAAAGTTGTCTGCTGTAGGGAAGAAATCGAAACTAGTAGTAAGTTACCATGTTAATACGTCACGTGAAACTCCCGCATTGTTTTCAAATAAAGAATCAATCCCTATAACGAACTGATGGGAAGTAAATAAAATTGTTTTCACCGCCATGCTCGAAATTGTTCGTTTGTTGGGCGATTATGGTTGATGGGGTTGCGCCAAATGATTTTGTCGCCAAGCGCGACATCCAAGATGGCGGCGTAAACAAATCGTCTTAGCCAAGATGCCAAGATGGCGGACGAAAAATACTCGGAGCAAAGCATTCGCTCATGAAAAAAAAACACTCGGAGCATAGCGTTCGTTCATGAGCAAAACACTCGCATTTGAACTTCAGAAAAAAAATACGTTTAACTTACCACTTGGACATCTGATCAACGATTTTTACCTCGAGTAACTTGACTGAAATTCAACAGTTTTAGAAATACAAAATCATAATTACCTTGCATTTTTTTTTAAATCCATTTTAAAACTAGGATCCTTTCGGAAATTAATAATTATGCCAAAAAATTTACTTAAAAATTTTTTTAGTAAAAAAAATATTATTTGTTATTAATTTTTATTTTAATATAGCACACAAATTATTATGCATGATGAAATAGTCATGATATGCATAATTTTAATTTGGCTTTTCTTTTGATAAATTTAAAAAAACGATTATTTTTCAAAACTCAAACTTTTTATTTTTAAGTAAATATTGATTACTTATGGAAAACCAATTTGTGATATAAAATAGTAAATTGTTTTCAACGATTTTGCTATCTAATTTCAAATAACATAAGCCAATTGTATAATGGTACTGTTTTTTTTTTATTTTTAAGTTTAAAAAAAATCGTTTCCGAATTTAATAAATACAATATAAAATTTGAGTCATAAATAAATTTTTAATAATAAAAAAACTTAATATATGGTGTATAATTTATTAAAAACATTCATGATGATATCCGTTATTTTAATTTCTTTTTCTTTTTAATAAATTAGAAAAACAATTATTTTCCAAAACTCAAACTTTTTATTTTTAAGGAAATATTCTTATGAAAAACAAATTTGTGGTATAAAATAGTAAAAGTTCATTTTTTTTAAAAATATGTTTTCAACGATTTTGCTACCTAATTTCAAATAACATTAACCCATTTTATAATGGCACTTTTTTGTTAAGTTTAAAAAAAAAATTGTTTCCGAATTTAATAAATACAAAAGAAAATTTTGAGTCATAAATAAATTTTTAATAATAAAAAAACCTTTATATATGGTGTGTAATTTATTAAAAGCGTACATGATATCCGTTTTTTTTTTAATTTAGTTTTAACTTTTTAATAATTTTTTTTTAAAAACGATTATTTTCCAAAACTCCAACTTTTTATTTCTAAAGAAATATTGATTACTTATGGGAAACAAATTTGTGATATAAAATAGAATCTGCAATTTTTTTTTTTTTTTAATATTTTTCAGAGAAATTACGATTTTGCTACTTAATTTCAAATAACATAAACCAACTGTATAATGGTGTTGTAGTTTTTTTTTTTTTTTTTTTTTAAATCGTTTCCGAATTGAATATAAATGCAAAATAAAATTTCTTATAAATAAATTATATATATATTTTTGATGAATTAAAAAATATATATCCCACTTTTTTAAAAAAATAAGTATTGATTGATTATTTTTAAAACGTTAAATACTTTAAAAAAAAAAGATTTTTAAAGAGGGTTTAGTTAAGACTTGCTTTAAGAAAAAGTACACCAATAGTATACACTGCACAAGTGAGACATATTCTTTTTGAGTGTCACTTAATTAACAATGCAATTATTTTAAATAGTATTTTTTAATGGGGGGAAACGGGGAGGACAAAGTGATAAATTTTGATATTTTACAATTTAAACATTAATTATGCAAAAAGGACAAATTACTCTTTGCCTCCATGAAAAATTTTGACATATCTTTTTGCATGTTTAAAAACTTTAATTAAAAATAGTTTCATGAAATATCTTTCAATAATCAAATAAAAATATCGGTTAAATATAAAAATGCAAACGATTCACATTGGAAATGAATTTTTTTAAAAGACTAAATCAGATTACTTTTTAAAAAGTTATGGGCCTTTATAATGAATGGACTGAAAATGGAAAAAGATTCGAACCGGTGCGATTAGCAACTGTGATTTAATCGTGTGCACGAGTTTGGACATTTTTGTAAATATTTAAATATTAAGTTTAAAGGTAGTTTTTGCCATTAATATTCGTTACTAAAAATAGAATATAGGCAGTATGGAATATTTTATACGTATACGGAAGATAGGCTGTATACGTATAAAATACTTTTTTTTTTTTTAAATAAACAGCTATTGTTCAAAGTCTGAATTATTTTTGTTATTTGACTAAACACCTATTTATGTGGTTTCTAAATAAACAACTTCATAGTATAAGCATCAAACGCTCTTTATTTTTAGTGAGCCCCAGTTGCTAAGGCGTTCAGCTACTGATCAGAGGATTGGTGGTTCGAATCCGTGCAATGGACTTCACATAGAAATGTAAAAAAGTAGTGATCTTGCGATCGGAGGGTTGCCAGCTTCGCTACAAAAATACTAGAAAGTCGTCCAGAATATCCAACAAATTATACTGGCGTGTATACGGGACTGGTGCACGATAAATCTGATCGGGGTCCAAAGTCCCGACGTCTATTGAAGGCGTTGGGTGCCAGTTCAGGTGTTTCCTCGTCATCTGACCATGGTTCTAAAATAACGAGGTGCATGTATGAATGTGTGTGGGAATGTATATGTGTTCCCGGGTCTTTCCTTCGAGATAGACCCCAAACCGTTGCCAATAGCACACTGTGCAGCTCTAGTGCGACGCAACTTGCATGAAATTCTGTGCAGCGCTAGTGCGACGTTTTTAATCAAACCAAATCTTGCATGAAATGGGGGAGTTTCACGCCAAGAAGAAGAAGACCACTGTTCCGACGGAACATGGAGAAAGTTCCGCGACGCCGAAGACGTTCCGTAGGGTTAGTATGGAGCTGTAGCTTCAGTACTATAAATTTAAGTTTTAGTATTTAAGGGGGTCCGATACCTTCGACTTTTTTTTTTTATTTTTATACTTGTACAATCCAATTTTTTTTGTCTTTCTAAATATGCATAAAAAACCATTTTAAGACGCTCAATTGTTTTTTTAAATTGCACATTTATTTTTAAATTAAAATTTTAGTAAATTTTTTAACAATTTTAAAATTCCTACTCCTTTTTTGTTTTTCAATATTTTGAAGCAATTTTTTGTATTTAAGATCTTGAAAAAAAAAAAAAAAATTAAGGTCTTG
The DNA here is from genome assembly GCA_963932185.1 of Troglohyphantes excavatus. Lineage (NCBI taxonomy): Eukaryota > Metazoa > Arthropoda > Arachnida > Araneae > Linyphiidae > Troglohyphantes > Troglohyphantes excavatus. The sequence goes on along the minus strand of OZ010676.1, from coordinate 2,400,612 downwards.
AATAATATGTAAATAGATGTATGCATTCAAATTTTGATTCAGATACATCACTTTAAAAAAATAAAATATATTAGAAATTTTGGAAAAAAAATTGACGAAAAAAAATAAAATTCAATTTTAAGTGGTTTAAAAAAAAAAAAAAAAATTATGGTAAAAATAGGAAATCTGATTGCATACATCTATTTAAAATATATTTATCTTGCTATACACACAAAAATTATGATTTTCAGTATAATAGTAAAAAAGCCTTAGCATTTTTAGTGTTCATTAAATTTCAAAACCACGAACAGAGATATTTGCTTTTAAAGTTTACATATGATACAACTATGTTATAGGAACACATCATTAAAACATTCATAACTAAAAAAGAAATAGGAATTTTTAGAAGTAGTTTTTTGTGAGTTATTAAGATAAGTTTGAATATTATTTTTTAAATATAAAAAAAAATGACTTTTTTCGCGATTTTCGGGTATCGGACCCCCTTAAATAATACCTCAACATAGAAATATTTACTACATACACTGAGATAGATTGTACTCATCGTTTATCAAGTATTTTTGTGTTGAAATAAAAGTATTTTTTCGTATTTTAATGTAATTCTAATGCGGGAGTTTCAGGTGACGTATTAACATGGTAACTTTACTAGTAGTTTCGATTTCTTCCCTACAGCAGACAACTTTGCTTTTGTTTGTTTAGTCGATACACTTGCAATTATGGGAAAGTTTGTTTATAATATTTCTTTTTTCTAAATAAGTAATATTTTTATTCCATATATGAATAAATTTAAGTATAGAAATACTTATATAATATTTGTATATAATTAGAATTACAACAAAATACGAAAAAATACTTTTATTTCAACACAAAAATACTTGATAAACGATGACTACAATCTATCTCAGTGTATGTAGTAAATATTTCTATATTGAGGTATTATTTAAAGACTAAAACTTAAAATTATAATACAGGAGTAAAAACTCCATGCTAACCCTACGGAACTTCTTCGGCATCGCGAAATTTTCTCTATGTTCTGTTGGAACAGCGGTCTTCTTTTTTTCGGCGTGAAACTCCCCCATTATATACAAATATAATAGAGACTTGGAATTACCAATGTATATATAGCTTACCCTTCCATGTTACAAGGCCTCGGCCTTTCTTTTCTTTTTGTGCAAATTGTCACGTCCATGTTCGTACTTGCTTCTGCAAGCAAATTTTTCCAATTTACCCAACATGTTTTATAAATTTATTGTCATACAGGAGGTAAAAGGGGCTTCGCCCCTACGGTACACCGTACGCTTCGCTCAACTCAATACAAATATAATATAAGTATTTCTGTACTTCAATTTATTCATATATGGAATAAAAATATTACTTAGTTGGAAAAAAGAAAATTTATAAACAAACTTTTCCATAATTGAAAGCGTAGCGACTAAATAAACAAAAGCAAAGTTGTCTGCTGTAGGGAAGAAATCGAAACTAGTAGTAAGTTACCATGTTAATACGTCACGTGAAACTCCCGCATTGTTTTCAAATAAAGAATCAATCCCTATAACGAACTGATGGGAAGTAAATAAAATTGTTTTCACCGCCATGCTCGAAATTGTTCGTTTGTTGGGCGATTATGGTTGATGGGGTTGCGCCAAATGATTTTGTCGCCAAGCGCGACATCCAAGATGGCGGCGTAAACAAATCGTCTTAGCCAAGATGCCAAGATGGCGGACGAAAAATACTCGGAGCAAAGCATTCGCTCATGAAAAAAAAACACTCGGAGCATAGCGTTCGTTCATGAGCAAAACACTCGCATTTGAACTTCAGAAAAAAAATACGTTTAACTTACCACTTGGACATCTGATCAACGATTTTTACCTCGAGTAACTTGACTGAAATTCAACAGTTTTAGAAATACAAAATCATAATTACCTTGCATTTTTTTTTAAATCCATTTTAAAACTAGGATCCTTTCGGAAATTAATAATTATGCCAAAAAATTTACTTAAAAATTTTTTTAGTAAAAAAAATATTATTTGTTATTAATTTTTATTTTAATATAGCACACAAATTATTATGCATGATGAAATAGTCATGATATGCATAATTTTAATTTGGCTTTTCTTTTGATAAATTTAAAAAAACGATTATTTTTCAAAACTCAAACTTTTTATTTTTAAGTAAATATTGATTACTTATGGAAAACCAATTTGTGATATAAAATAGTAAATTGTTTTCAACGATTTTGCTATCTAATTTCAAATAACATAAGCCAATTGTATAATGGTACTGTTTTTTTTTTATTTTTAAGTTTAAAAAAAATCGTTTCCGAATTTAATAAATACAATATAAAATTTGAGTCATAAATAAATTTTTAATAATAAAAAAACTTAATATATGGTGTATAATTTATTAAAAACATTCATGATGATATCCGTTATTTTAATTTCTTTTTCTTTTTAATAAATTAGAAAAACAATTATTTTCCAAAACTCAAACTTTTTATTTTTAAGGAAATATTCTTATGAAAAACAAATTTGTGGTATAAAATAGTAAAAGTTCATTTTTTTTAAAAATATGTTTTCAACGATTTTGCTACCTAATTTCAAATAACATTAACCCATTTTATAATGGCACTTTTTTGTTAAGTTTAAAAAAAAAATTGTTTCCGAATTTAATAAATACAAAAGAAAATTTTGAGTCATAAATAAATTTTTAATAATAAAAAAACCTTTATATATGGTGTGTAATTTATTAAAAGCGTACATGATATCCGTTTTTTTTTTAATTTAGTTTTAACTTTTTAATAATTTTTTTTTAAAAACGATTATTTTCCAAAACTCCAACTTTTTATTTCTAAAGAAATATTGATTACTTATGGGAAACAAATTTGTGATATAAAATAGAATCTGCAATTTTTTTTTTTTTTTAATATTTTTCAGAGAAATTACGATTTTGCTACTTAATTTCAAATAACATAAACCAACTGTATAATGGTGTTGTAGTTTTTTTTTTTTTTTTTTTTTAAATCGTTTCCGAATTGAATATAAATGCAAAATAAAATTTCTTATAAATAAATTATATATATATTTTTGATGAATTAAAAAATATATATCCCACTTTTTTAAAAAAATAAGTATTGATTGATTATTTTTAAAACGTTAAATACTTTAAAAAAAAAAGATTTTTAAAGAGGGTTTAGTTAAGACTTGCTTTAAGAAAAAGTACACCAATAGTATACACTGCACAAGTGAGACATATTCTTTTTGAGTGTCACTTAATTAACAATGCAATTATTTTAAATAGTATTTTTTAATGGGGGGAAACGGGGAGGACAAAGTGATAAATTTTGATATTTTACAATTTAAACATTAATTATGCAAAAAGGACAAATTACTCTTTGCCTCCATGAAAAATTTTGACATATCTTTTTGCATGTTTAAAAACTTTAATTAAAAATAGTTTCATGAAATATCTTTCAATAATCAAATAAAAATATCGGTTAAATATAAAAATGCAAACGATTCACATTGGAAATGAATTTTTTTAAAAGACTAAATCAGATTACTTTTTAAAAAGTTATGGGCCTTTATAATGAATGGACTGAAAATGGAAAAAGATTCGAACCGGTGCGATTAGCAACTGTGATTTAATCGTGTGCACGAGTTTGGACATTTTTGTAAATATTTAAATATTAAGTTTAAAGGTAGTTTTTGCCATTAATATTCGTTACTAAAAATAGAATATAGGCAGTATGGAATATTTTATACGTATACGGAAGATAGGCTGTATACGTATAAAATACTTTTTTTTTTTTTAAATAAACAGCTATTGTTCAAAGTCTGAATTATTTTTGTTATTTGACTAAACACCTATTTATGTGGTTTCTAAATAAACAACTTCATAGTATAAGCATCAAACGCTCTTTATTTTTAGTGAGCCCCAGTTGCTAAGGCGTTCAGCTACTGATCAGAGGATTGGTGGTTCGAATCCGTGCAATGGACTTCACATAGAAATGTAAAAAAGTAGTGATCTTGCGATCGGAGGGTTGCCAGCTTCGCTACAAAAATACTAGAAAGTCGTCCAGAATATCCAACAAATTATACTGGCGTGTATACGGGACTGGTGCACGATAAATCTGATCGGGGTCCAAAGTCCCGACGTCTATTGAAGGCGTTGGGTGCCAGTTCAGGTGTTTCCTCGTCATCTGACCATGGTTCTAAAATAACGAGGTGCATGTATGAATGTGTGTGGGAATGTATATGTGTTCCCGGGTCTTTCCTTCGAGATAGACCCCAAACCGTTGCCAATAGCACACTGTGCAGCTCTAGTGCGACGCAACTTGCATGAAATTCTGTGCAGCGCTAGTGCGACGTTTTTAATCAAACCAAATCTTGCATGAAATGGGGGAGTTTCACGCCAAGAAGAAGAAGACCACTGTTCCGACGGAACATGGAGAAAGTTCCGCGACGCCGAAGACGTTCCGTAGGGTTAGTATGGAGCTGTAGCTTCAGTACTATAAATTTAAGTTTTAGTATTTAAGGGGGTCCGATACCTTCGACTTTTTTTTTTTATTTTTATACTTGTACAATCCAATTTTTTTTGTCTTTCTAAATATGCATAAAAAACCATTTTAAGACGCTCAATTGTTTTTTTAAATTGCACATTTATTTTTAAATTAAAATTTTAGTAAATTTTTTAACAATTTTAAAATTCCTACTCCTTTTTTGTTTTTCAATATTTTGAAGCAATTTTTTGTATTTAAGATCTTGAAAAAAAAAAAAAAAATTAAGGTCTTGAATAATATGTAAATAGATGTATGCATTCAAATTTTGATTCAGATACATCACTTTAAAAAAATAAAATATATTAGAAATTTTGGAAAAAAAATTGACGAAAAAAAATAAAATTCAATTTTAAGTGGTTTAAAAAAAAAAAAAAAAATTATGGTAAAAATAGGAAATCTGATTGCATACATCTATTTAAAATATATTTATCTTGCTATACACACAAAAATTATGATTTTCAGTATAATAGTAAAAAAGCCTTAGCATTTTTAGTGTTCATTAAATTTCAAAACCACGAACAGAGATATTTGCTTTTAAAGTTTACATATGATACAACTATGTTATAGGAACACATCATTAAAACATTCATAACTAAAAAAGAAATAGGAATTTTTAGAAGTAGTTTTTTGTGAGTTATTAAGATAAGTTTGAATATTATTTTTTAAATATAAAAAAAAATGACTTTTTTCGCGATTTTCGGGTATCGGACCCCCTTAAATAATACCTCAACATAGAAATATTTACTACATACACTGAGATAGATTGTACTCATCGTTTATCAAGTATTTTTGTGTTGAAATAAAAGTATTTTTTCGTATTTTAATGTAATTCTAATGCGGGAGTTTCAGGTGACGTATTAACATGGTAACTTTACTAGTAGTTTCGATTTCTTCCCTACAGCAGACAACTTTGCTTTTGTTTGTTTAGTCGATACACTTGCAATTATGGGAAAGTTTGTTTATAATATTTCTTTTTTCTAAATAAGTAATATTTTTATTCCATATATGAATAAATTTAAGTATAGAAATACTTATATAATATTTGTATATAATTAGAATTACAACAAAATACGAAAAAATACTTTTATTTCAACACAAAAATACTTGATAAACGATGACTACAATCTATCTCAGTGTATGTAGTAAATATTTCTATATTGAGGTATTATTTAAAGACTAAAACTTAAAATTATAATACAGGAGTAAAAACTCCATGCTAACCCTACGGAACTTCTTCGGCATCGCGAAATTTTCTCTATGTTCTGTTGGAACAGCGGTCTTCTTTTTTTCGGCGTGAAACTCCCCCATTATATACAAATATAATAGAGACTTGGAATTACCAATGTATATATAGCTTACCCTTCCATGTTACAAGGCCTCGGCCTTTCTTTTCTTTTTGTGCAAATTGTCACGTCCATGTTCGTACTTGCTTCTGCAAGCAAATTTTTCCAATTTACCCAACATGTTTTATAAATTTATTGTCATACAGGAGGTAAAAGGGGCTTCGCCCCTACGGTACACCGTACGCTTCGCTCAACTCAATACAAATATAATATAAGTATTTCTGTACTTCAATTTATTCATATATGGAATAAAAATATTACTTAGTTGGAAAAAAGAAAATTTATAAACAAACTTTTCCATAATTGAAAGCGTAGCGACTAAATAAACAAAAGCAAAGTTGTCTGCTGTAGGGAAGAAATCGAAACTAGTAGTAAGTTACCATGTTAATACGTCACGTGAAACTCCCGCATTGTTTTCAAATAAAGAATCAATCCCTATAACGAACTGATGGGAAGTAAATAAAATTGTTTTCACCGCCATGCTCGAAATTGTTCGTTTGTTGGGCGATTATGGTTGATGGGGTTGCGCCAAATGATTTTGTCGCCAAGCGCGACATCCAAGATGGCGGCGTAAACAAATCGTCTTAGCCAAGATGCCAAGATGGCGGACGAAAAATACTCGGAGCAAAGCATTCGCTCATGAAAAAAAAACACTCGGAGCATAGCGTTCGTTCATGAGCAAAACACTCGCATTTGAACTTCAGAAAAAAAAATACGTTTAACTTACCACTTGGACATCTGATCAACGATTTTTACCTCGAGTAACTTGACTGAAATTCAACAGTTTTAGAAATACAAAATCATAATTACCTTGCATTTTTTTTTAAATCCATTTTAAAACTAGGATCCTTTCGCAAATTAATAATTATGCCAAAAAATGTACTTAAAAATTTTTTTAGTAAAAAAAATATTATTTGTTATTAATTTTTATTTTAATATAGCACACAAATTATTATGCATGATGAAATAGTCATGATATGCATAATTTTAATTTGGCTTTTCTTTTGATAAATTTAAAAAAACGATTATTTTCCAAAACTCAAACTTTTTATTTTTAAGTAAATATTGATTACTTATGGAAAACCAATTTGTGATATAAAATAGTAAATTGTTTTCAACGATTTTGCTACCTAATTTCAAATAACATAAGCCAATTGTATAATGGTACTGTTTTTTTTTATTTTTAAGTTTAAAAAAAATCGTTTCCGAATTTAATAAATACAAAATAAAATTTGAGTCATAAATAAATTTTTAATAATAAAAAAACTTAATATATGGTGTATAATTTATTAAAAACATTCATGATGATATCCGTTATTTTAATTTATTTTTCTTTTTAATAAATTAGAAAAACAATTATTTTCCAAAACTCAAACTTTTTATTTTTAAGGAAATATTCTTATGAAAAACAAATTTGTGGTATAAAATAGTAAAAGTTCATTTTTTTTAAAAATATGTTTTCAACGATTTTGCTACCTAATTTCAAATAACATAAACCAATTTTATAATGGCACTTTTTTTTTAAGTTTAAAAAAAAAATTGTTTCCGAATTTAATAAATACAAAAGAAAATTTTGAGTCATAAATAAATTTTTAATAATAAAAAAACCTTTATATATGGTGTGTAATTTATTAAAAGCGTACATGATATCCGTTTTTTTTAATTTAGTTTTAACTTTTTAATAAATTTTTTTTAAAAACGATTATTTTCCAAAACTCCAACTTTTTATTTCTAAAGAAATATTGATTACTTATGGGAAACAAATTTGTGATATAAAATAGAATCTGCAATTTTTTTTTTTTTTTAATATTTTTCAGAGAAATTACGATTTTGCTACTTAATTTCAAATAACATAAACCAACTGTATAATGGTGTTGTAGTTTTTTTTTTTTTTTTTTTTTTTTAAATCGTTTCCGAATTGAATATAAATGCAAAATAAAATTTCTTATAAATAAATTATATATATATTTTTGATGAATTAAAAAATATATATCCCACTTTTTTAAAAAAATAAGTATTGATTGATTATTTTTAAAACGTTAAATACTTTTAAAAAAAAAGATTTTTAAAGAGGGTTTAGTTAAGACTTGCTTTAAGAAAAAGTACACCAATAGTATACACTGCACAAGTGAGACATTCTTTTTGAGTGTCACTTAATTAACAATGCAATTATTTTAAATAGTATTTTTTAATGGGGGGAAACGGGGAGGACAAAGTGATAAATTTTGATATTTTACAATTTAAACATTAATTATGCAAAAAGGACAAATTACTCTTTGCCTCCATGAAAAATTTTGACATATCTTTTTGCATGTTTAAAAACTTTAATTAAAAATAGTTTCATGAAATATCTTTCAATAATCAAATAAAAATATCGGTTAAATATAAAAATGCAAACGATTCACATTGGAAATGAATTTTTTTAAAAGACTAAATCAGATTACTTTTTAAAAAGTTATGGGCCTTTATAATGAATGGACTGAAAATGGAAAAAGATTCGAACCGGTGCGATTAGCAACTGTGATTTAATCGTGTGCACGAGTTTGGACATTTTTGTAAATATTTAAATATTAAGTTTAAAGGTAGTTTTTGCCATTAATATTCGTTACTAAAAATAGAATATAGGCAGTATGGAATATTTTATACGTATACGGAAGATAGGCTGTATACGTATAAAATACTTTTTTTTTTTTTAAATAAACAGCTATTGTTCAAAGTCTGAATTATTTTTGTTATTTGACTAAACACCTATTTATGTGGTTTCTAAATAAACAACTTCATAGTATAAGCATCAAACGCTCTTTATTTTTAGTGAGCCCCAGTTGCTAAGGCGTTCAGCTACTGATCAGAGGATTGGTGGTTCGAATCCGTGCAATGGACTTCACATAGAAATGTAAAAAAGTAGTGATCTTGCGATCGGAGGGTTGCCAGCTTCGCTACAAAAATACTAGAAAGTCGTCCAGAATATCCAACAAATTATACTGGCGTGTATACGGGACTGGTGCACGATAAATCTGAACGGGGTCCAAAGTCCCGACGTCTATTGAAGGCGTTGGGTGCCAGTTCAGGTGTTTCCTCGTCATCTGACCATGGTTCTAAAATAACGAGGTGCATGTATGAATGTGTGTGGGAATGTATATGTGTTCCCGGGTCTTTCCTTCGATATAGACCCCAAACCGTCGCCAATAGCACACTGTGCAGCTCTAGTGCGACGCAACTTGCATGAAATTCTGTGCAGCGCTAGTGCGACGTTTTTAATCAAACCAAATCTTGCATGAAATGGGGGAGTTTCACGCCAAGAAGAAGAAGACCACTGTTCCAACGGAACATGGAGAAAGTTCCGCGACGCCGAAGACGTTCCGTAGGGTTAGTATGGAGCTTTAGCTTCAGTACTATAAATTTAAGTTTTTGTATTTAAGGGGGTCCGATACCTTCGACTTTTTTTTTTTTATTTTTATACTTGTACAATCCAATTTTTTTTGTCTTTCTAAATATGCATAAAAAACCATTTTAAGACGCTCAATTGTTTTTTTAAATTGCACATTTATTTTTAAATTAAAATTTTAGTAAATTTTTTAACAATTTTAAAATTCCTACTCCTTTTTTGTTTTTCAATATTTTGAAGCAATTTTTTGTATTTAAGATCTTGAAAAAAAAAAAAAAAAAAAATTAAGGTCTTGAATAATATGTAAATAGATGTATGCATTCAAATTTTGATTCAGATACATCACTTTAAAAAAATAAAATATATTAGAAATTTTGGAAAAAAAATTGACGAAAAAAAATAAAATTCAATTTTAAGTGGTTTAAAAAAAACAACAAATTATGGTAAAAATAGGAAATCTGATTGCATACATCTATTTAAAATATATTTATCTTGCTATACACACAAAAATTATGATTTTCAGTATAATAGTAAAAAAGCCTTAGCATTTTTAGTGTTCATTAAATTTCAAAACCACGAACAGAGATATTTGCTTTTAAAGTTTACATATGATACAACTATGTTATAGGAACACATCATTAAAACATTCATAACTAAAAAAGAAATAGGAATTTTTAGAAGTAGTTTTTTGTGAGTTATTAAGATAAGTTTGAATATTATTTTTTAAATATAAAAAAAAATGACTTTTTTTGCGATTTTCGGGTATCGGACTCCCTTAAATAATACCTCAACATAGAAATATTTACTACATACACTGAGATAGATTGTACTCATCGTTTATCAAGTATTTTTGTGTTGAAATAAAAGTATTTTTTCGTATTTTAATGTAATTCTAATGCGGGAGTTTCAGGTGACGTATTAACATGGTAACTTTACTAGTAGTTTCGATTTCTTCCCTACAGCAGACAACTTTGCTTTTGTTTGTTTAGTCGATACACTTGCAATTATGGGAAAGTTTGTTTATAATATTTCTTTTTTCTAAATAAGTAATATTTTTATTCCATATATGAATAAATTTAAGTATAGAAATACTTATATAATATTTGTATATAATTAGAATTACAACAAAATACGAAAAAATACTTTTATTTCAACACAAAAATACTTGATAAACGATGACTACAATCTATCTCAGTGTATGTAGTAAATATTTCTATATTGAGGTATTATTTAAAGACTAAAACTTAAAATTATAATACAGGAGTAAAAACTCCATGCTAACCCTACGGAACTTCTTCGGCATCGCGAAATTTTCTCTATGTTCTGTTGGAACAGCGGTCTTCTTTTTTTCGGCGTGAAACTCCCCCATTATATACAAATATAATAGAGACTTGGAATTACCAATGTATATATAGCTTACCCTTCCATGTTACAAGGCCTCGGCCTTTCTTTTCTTTTTGTGCAAATTGTCACGTCCATGTTCGTACTTGCTTCTGCAAGCAAATTTTTCCAATTTACCCAACATGTTTTATAAATTTATTGTCATACAGGAGGTAAAAGGGGCTTCGCCCCTACGGTACACCGTACGCTTCGCTCAACTCAATACAAATATAATATAAGTATTTCTGTACTTCAATTTATTCATATATGGAATAAAAATATTACTTAGTTGGAAAAAAGAAAATTTATAAACAAACTTTTCCATAATTGAAAGCGTAGCGACTAAATAAACAAAAGCAAAGTTGTCTGCTGTAGGGAAGAAATCGAAACTAGTAGTAAGTTACCATGTTAATACGTCACGTGAAACTCCCGCATTGTTTTCAAATAAAGAATCAATCCCTATAACGAACTGATGGGAAGTAAATAAAATTGTTTTCACCGCCATGCTCGAAATTGTTCGTTTGTTGGGCGATTATGGTTGATGGGGTTGCGCCAAATGATTTTGTCGACAAGCGCGACATCCAAGATGGCGGCGTAAACAAATCGTCTTAGCCAAGATGCCAAGATGGCGGACGAAAAATACTCGGAGCAAAGCATTCGCTCATGAAAAAAAAACACTCGGAGCATAGCGTTCGTTCATGAGCAAAACACTCGCATTTGAACTTCAGAAAAAAAAATACGTTTAACTTACCACTTGGACATCTGATCAACGATTTTTACCTCGAGTAACTTGACTGAAATTCAACAGTTTTAGAAATACAAAATCATAATTACCTTGCATTTTTTTTTAAATCCATTTTAAAACTAGGATCCTTTCGCAAATTAATAATTATGCCAAAAAATGTACTTAAAAATTTTTTTAGTAAAAAAAATATTATTTGTTATTAATTTTTATTTTAATATAGCACACAAATTATTATGCATGATGAAATAGTCATGATATGCATAATTTTAATTTGGCTTTTCTTTTGATAAATTTAAAAAAACGATTATTTTCCAAAACTCAAACTTTTTATTTTTAAGTAAATATTGATTACTTATGGAAAACCAATTTGTGATATAAAATAGTAAATTGTTTTCAACGATTTTGCTACCTAATTTCAAATAACATAAGCCAATTGTATAATGGTACTGTTTTTTTTAATTTTTAAGTTTAAAAAAAATCGTTTCCGAATTTAATAAATACAAAATAAAATTTGAGTCATAAATAAATTTTTAATAATAAAAAAACTTAATATATGGTGTATAATTTATTAAAAACATTCATGATGATATCCGTTATTTTAATTTATTTTTCTTTTTAATAAATTAGAAAAACAATTATTTTCCAAAACTCAAACTTTTTATTTTTAAGGAAATATTCTTATGAAAAACAAATTTGTGGTATAAAATAGTAAAAGTTCATTTTTTTTAAAAATATGTTTTCAACGATTTTGCTACCTAATTTCAAATAACATAAACCAATTTTATAATGGCACTTTTTTTTTAAGTTTAAAAAAAAAATTGTTTCCGAATTTAATAAATACAAAAGAAAATTTTGAGTCATAAATAAATTTTTAATAATAAAAAAACCTTTATATATGGTGTGTAATTTATTAAAAGCGTACATGATATCCGTTTTTTTTTAATTTAGTTTTAACTTTTTAATAAATTTTTTTTAAAAACGATTATTTTCCAAAACTCCAACTTTTTATTTCTAAAGAAATATTGATTACTTATGGGAAACAAATTTGTGATATAAAATAGAATCTGCAATTTTTTTTTTTTTTTTATATTTTTCAGAGAAATTACGATTTTGCTACTTAATTTCAAATAACATAAACCAACTGTATAATGGTGTTGTATTTTTTTTTTTTTTTTTTTTTTTTTTAAATCGTTTCCGAATTGAATATAAATGCAAAATAAAATTTCTTATAAATAAATTATATATATATTTTTGATGAATTAAAAAATATATATCCCACTTTTTAAAAAAAATAAGTATTGATTGATTATTTTTAAAACGTTAAATACTTTTTAAAAAAAAGATTTTTAAAGAGGGTTTAGTTAAGACTTGCTTTAAGAAAAAGTACACCAATAGTATACACTGCACAAGTGAGACATTCTTTTTGAGTGTCACTTAATTAACAATGCAATTATTTTAAATAGTATATTTTAATGGGGGGAAACGGGGAGGACAAAGTGATAAATTTTGATATTTTACAATTTAAACATTAATTATGCAAAAAGGACAAATTACTCTTTGCCTCCATGAAAAATTTTGACATATCTTTTTGCATGTTTAAAAACTTTAATTAAAAATAGTTTCATGAAATATCTTTCAATAATCAAATAAAAATATCGGTTAAATATAAAAATGCAAACGATTCACATTGGAAATGAATTTTTTTTAAAGACTAAATCAGATTACTTTTTAAAAAGTTATGGGCCTTTATAATGAATGGACTGAAAATGGAAAAAGATTCGAACCGGTGCGATTAGCAACTGTGATTTAATCGTGTGCACGAGTTTGGACATTTTTGTAAATATTTAAATATTAAGTTTAAAGGTAGTTTTTGCCATTAATATTCGTTACTAAAAATAGAATATAGGCAGTATGGAATATTTTATACGTATACGGAAGATAGGCTGTATACGTATAAAATACTTTTTTTTTTTTAAATAAACAGCTATTGTTCAAAGTCTGAATTATTTTTGTTATTTGACTAAACACCTATTTATGTGGTTTCTAAATAAACAACTTCATAGTATAAGCATCAAACGCTCTTTATTTTTAGTGAGCCCCAGTTTCTAAGGCGTTCAGCTACTGATCAGAGGATTGGTGGTTCGAATCCGTGCAATGGACTTCACATAGAAATGTAAAAAAGTAGTGATCTTGCGATCGGAGGGTTGCCAGCTTCGCTACAAAAATACTAGAAAGTCGTCCAGAATATCCAACAAATTATACTGGCGTGTATACGGGACTGGTGCACGATAAATCTGATCGGGGTCCAAAGTCCCGACGTCTATTGAAGGCGTTGGCTGCCAGTTCAGGTGTTTCCTCGTCATCTGACCATGGTTCTAAAATAACGAGGTGCATGTATGAATGTGTGTGGGAATGTATATGTGTTCCCGGGTCTTTCCTTCGAGATAGACCCCAAACCGTCGCCAATAGCACACTGTGCAGCTCTAGTGCGACGCAACTTGCATGAAATTCTGTGCAGCGCTAGTGCGACGTTTTTAATCAAACCAAATCTTGCATGAAATGGGGGAGTTTCACGCCAAGAAGAAGAAGACCACTGTTCCAACGGAACATGGAGAAAGTTCCGCGACGCCGAAGACGTTCCGTAGGGTTAGTATGGAGCTGTAGCTTCAGTACTATAAATTTAAGTTTTAGTATTTAAGGGGGTCCGATACCTTCGACTTTTTTTTTTTTATTTTTATACTTGTACAATCCAATTTTTTTTGTCTTTCTAAATATGCATAAAAAACCATTTTAAGACGCTCAATTGTTTTTTTAAATTGCACATTTATTTTTAAATTAAAATTTTAGTAAATTTTTTAACAATTTTAAAATTCCTACTCCTTTTTTGTTTTTCAATATTTTGAAGCAATTTTTTGTATTTAAGATCTTGAAAAAAAAAAAAAAAAATTAAGGTCTTGAATAATATGTAAATAGATGTATGCATTCAAATTTTGATTCAGATACATCACTTTAAAAAAATAAAATATATTAGAAATTTTGGAAAAAAAATTGACGAAAAAAAATAAAATTCAATTTTAAGTGGTTTTAAAAAAAAAAAAAAAATTATGGTAAAAAAAGGAAATCTGATTGCATACATCTATTTAAAATATATTTATCTTGCTATACACACAAAAATTATGATTTTCAGTATAATAGTAAAAAAGCCTTAGCATTTTTAGTGTTCATTAAATTTCAAAACCACGAACAGAGATATTTGCTTTTAAAGTTTACATATGATACAACTATGTTATAGGAACACATCATTAAAACATTCATAACTAAAAAAGAAATAGGAATTTTTAGAAGTAGTTTTTTGTGAGTTATTAAGATAAGTTTGAATATTATTTTTTAAATATAAAAAAAAATGACTTTCTTCGCGAGTTTCGGGTATCGGACCCCCTTAAATAATACCTCAACAAAGAAATATTTACTACATACACTGAGATAGATTGTACTCATCGTTTATCAAGTATTTTTGTGTTGAAATAAAAGTATTTTTTCGTATTTTAATGTAATTCTAATGCGGGAGTTTCAGGTGACGTATTAACATGGTAACTTTACTAGTAGTTTCGATTTCTTCCCTACAGCAGACAACTTTGCTTTTGTTTGTTTAGTCGATATACTTGCAATTATGGGAAAGTTTGTTTATAATATTTCTTTTTTCTAAATAAGTAATATTTTTATTCCATATATGAATAAATTTAAGTATAGAAATACTTATATAATATTTGTATATAATTAGAATTACAACAAAATACGAAAAAATACTTTTATTTCAACACAAAAATACTTGATAAACGATGACTACAATCTATCTCAGTGTATGTAGTAAATATTTCTATATTGAGGTATTATTTAAAGACTAAAACTTAAAATTATAATACAGGAGTAAAAACTCCATGCTAACCCTACGGAACTTCTTCGGCATCGCGAAATTTTCTCTATGTTCTGTTGGAACAGCGGTCTTCTTTTTTTCGGCGTGAAACTCCCCCATTATATACAAATATAATAGAGACTTGGAATTACCAATGTATATATAGCTTACCCTTCCATGTTACAAGGCCTCGGCCTTTCTTTTCTTTTTGTGCAAATTGTCACGTCCATGTTCGTACTTGCTTCTGCAAGCAAATTTTTCCAATTTACCCAACATGTTTTATAAATTTATTGTCATACAGGAGGTAAAATGGGCTTCGCCCCTACGGTACACCGTACGCTTCGCTCAACTCAATACAAATATAATATAAGTATTTCTGTACTTCAATTTATTCATATATGGAATAAAAATATTACTTAGTTGGAAAAAAGAAAATTTATAAACAAACTTTTCCATAATTGAAAGCGTAGCGACTAAATAAACAAAAGCAAAGTTGTCTGCTGTAGGGAAGAAATCGAAACTAGTAGTAAGTTACCATGTTAATACGTCACGTGAAACTCCCGCATTGTTTTCAAATAAAGAATCAATCCCTATAACGAACTGATGGGAAGTAAATAAAATTGTTTTCACCGCCATGCTCGAAATTGTTCGTTTGTTGGGCGATTATGGTTGATGGGGTTGCGCCAAATGATTTTGTCGCCAAGCGCGACATCCAAGATGGCGGCGTAAACAAATCGTCTTAGCCAAGATGCCAAGATGGCGGACGAAAAATACTCGGAGCAAAGCATTCGCTCATGAAAAAAAAAACACTCGGAGCATAGCGTTCGTTCATGAGCAAAACACTCGCATTTGAACTTCAGAAAAAAAAATACGTTTAACTTACCACTTGGACATCTGATCAACGATTTTTACCTCGAGTAACTTGACTGAAATTCAACAGTTTTAGAAATACAAAATCATAATTACCTTGCATTTTTTTTTAAATCCATTTTAAAACTAGGATCCTTTCGGAAATTAATAATTATGCCAAAAAATTTACTTAAAAATTTTTTTAGTAAAAAAAATATTATTTGTTATTAATTTTTATTTTAATATAGCACACAAATTATTATGCATGATGAAATAGTCATGATATGCATAATTTTAATTTGGCTTTTCTTTTGATAATTTTAAAAAAACGATTATTTTTCAAAACTCAAACTTTTTATTTTTAAGTAAATATTGATTACTTATGGAAAACCAATTTGTGATATAAAATAGTAAATTGTTTTCAACGATTTTGCTACCTAATTTCAAATAACATAAGCCAATTGTATAATGGTACTGTTTTTTTTTATTTTTAAGTTTAAAAAAAATCGTTTCCGAATTTAATAAATACAAAATAAAATTTGAGTCATAAATAAATTTTTAATAATAAAAAAACTTAATATATGGTGTATAATTTATTAAAAACATTCATGATGATATCCGTTATTTTAATTTCTTTTTCTTTTTAATAAATTAGAAAAACAATTATTTTCCAAAACTCAAACTTTTTATTTTTAAGGAAATATTCTTATGAAAAACAAATTTGTGGTATAAAATAGTAAAAGTTCATTTTTTTTAAAAATATGTTTTCAACGATTTTGCTACCTAATTTCAAATAACATTAACCCATTTTATAATGGCACTTTTTTGTTAAGTTTAAAAAAAAAATTGTTTCCGAATTTAATAAATACAAAAGAAAATTTTGAGTCATAAATAAATTTTTAATAATAAAAAAACCTTTATATATGGTGTGTAATTTATTAAAAGCGTACATGATATCCGTTTTTTTTTTAATTTAGTTTTAACTTTTTAATAAATTTTTTTTAAAAACGATTATTTTCCAAAACTCCAACTTTTTATTTCTAAAGAAATATTGATTACTTATGGGAAACAAATTTGTGATATAAAATAGAATCTGCAATTTTTTTTTTTTTTAATATTTTTCAGAGAAATTACGATTTTGCTACTTAATTTCAAATAACATAAACCAACTGTATAATGGTGTTGTAGTTTTTTTTTTTTTTTTTTTTTTAAATCATTTCCGAATTGAATATAAATGCAAAATAAAATTTCTTATAAATAAATTATATATATATTTTTGATGAATTAAAAAATATATATCCCACTTTTTTAAAAAAATAAGTATTGATTGATTATTTTTAAAACGTTAAATACTTTTAAAAAAAAAGATTTTTAAAGAGGGTTTAGTTAAGACTTGCTTTAAGAAAAAGTACACCAATAGTATACACTGCACAAGTGAGACATTCTTTTTGAGTGTCACTTAATTAACAATGCAATTATTTTAAATAGTATTTTTTAATGGGGGGAAACGGGGAGGACAAAGTGATAAATTTTGATATTTTACAATTTAAACATTAATTATGCAAAAAGGACAAATTACTCTTTGCCTCCATGAAAAATTTTGACATATCTTTTTGCATGTTTAAAAACTTTAATTAAAAATAGTTTCATGAAATATCTTTCAATAATCAAATAAAAATATCGGTTAAATATAAAAATGCAAACGATTCACATTGGAAATGAATTTTTTTAAAAGACTAAATCAGATTACTTTTTAAAAAGTTATGGGCCTTTATAATGAATGGACTGAAAATGGAAAAAGATTCGAACCGGTGCGATTAGCAACTGTGATTTAATCGTGTGCACGAGTTTGGACATTTTTGTAAATATTTAAATATTAAGTTTAAAGGTAGTTTTTGCCATTAATATTCGTTACTAAAAATAGAATATAGGCAGTATGGAATATTTTATACGTATACGGAAGATAGGCTGCATACGTATAAAATACTTTTTTTTTTTAAATAAACAGCTATTGTTCAAAGTCTGAATTATTTTTGTTATTTGACTAAACGCCTATTTATGTGGTTTCTAAATAAACAACTTCATAGTATAAGCATCAAACGCTCTTTATTTTTAAGTAAATATTGATTACTTATGGAAAACCAATTTGTGATATAAAATAGTAAATTGTTTTCAACGATTTTGCTACCTAATTTCAAATAACATAAGCCAATTGTATAATGGTACTGTTTTTTTTTATTTTTAAGTTTAAAAAAAATCGTTTCCGAATTTAATAAATACAAAATAAAATTTGAGTCATAAATAAATTTTTAATAATAAAAAAACTTAATATATGGTGTATAATTTATTAAAAACATTCATGATGATATCCGTTATTTTAATTTATTTTTCTTTTTAATAAATTAGAAAAACAATTATTTTCCAAAACTCAAACTTTTTATTTTTAAGGAAATATTCTTATGAAAAACAAATTTGTGGTATAAAATAGTAAAAGTTCATTTTTTTTAAAAATATGTTTTCAACGATTTTGCTACCTAATTTCAAATAACATAAACCAATTTTATAATGGCACTTTTTTTTTAAGTTTAAAAAAAAAATTGTTTCCGAATTTAATAAATACAAAAGAAAATTTTGAGTCATAAATAAATTTTTAATAATAAAAAAACCTTTATATATGGTGTGTAATTTATTAAAAGCGTACATGATATCCGTTTTTTTTAAATTTAGTTTTAACTTTTTAATAAATTTTTTTTAAAAACGATTATTTTCCAAAACTCCAACTTTTTATTTCTAAAGAAATATTGATTACTTATGGGAAACAAATTTGTGATATAAAATAGAATCTGCAATTTTTTTTTTTTTTTTAATATTTTTCAGAGAAATTACGATTTTGCTACTTAATTTCAAATAACATAAACCAACTGTATAATGGTGTTGTAGTTTTTTTTTTTTTTTTTTTTTTTTTTTAAATCGTTTCCGAATTGAATATCAATGCAAAATAAAATTTCTTATAAATAAATTATATATATATTTTTGATGAATTAAAAAATATATATCCCACTTTTTTAAAAAAATAAGTATTGATTGATTATTTTTAAAACGTTAAATACTTTTTAAAAAAAAGATTTTTAAAGAGGGTTTAGTTAAGACTTGCTTTAAGAAAAACTACACCAATAGTATACACTGCACAAGTGAGACATTCTTTTTGAGTGTCACTTAATTAACAATGCAATTATTTTAAATAGTATATTTTAATGGGGGGAAACGGGGAGGACAAAGTGATAAATTTTGATATTTTACAATTTAAACATTAATTATGCAAAAAGGACAAATTACTCTTTGCCTCCATGAAAAATTTTGACATATCTTTTTGCATGTTTAAAAACTTTAATTAAAAATAGTTTCATGAAATATCTTTCAATAATCAAATAAAAATATCGGTTAAATATAAAAATGCAAACGATTCACATTGGAAATGAATTTTTTTTAAAGACTAAATCAGATTACTTTTTAAAAAGTTATGGGCCTTTATAATGAATGGACTGAAAATGGAAAAAGATTCGAACCGGTGCGATTAGCAACTGTGATTTAATCGTGTGCACGAGTTTGGACATTTTTGTAAATATTTAAATATTAAGTTTAAAGGTAGTTTTTGCCATTAATATTCGTTACTAAAAATAGAATATAGGCAGTATGGAATATTTTATACGTATACGGAAGATAGGCTGTATACGTATAAAATACTTTTTTTTTTTTTAAATAAACAGCTATTGTTCAAAGTCTGAATTATTTTTGTTATTTGACTAAACACCTATTTATGTGGTTTCTAAATAAACAACTTCATAGTATAAGCATCAAACGCTCTTTATTTTTAGTGAGCCCCAGTTTCTAAGGCGTTCAGCTACTGATCAGAGGATTGGTGGTTCGAATCCGTGCAATGGACTTCACATAGAAATGTAAAAAAGTAGTGATCTTGCGATCGGAGGGTTGCCAGCTTCGCTACAAAAATACTAGAAAGTCGTCCAGAATATCCAACAAATTATACTGGCGTGTATACGGGACTGGTGCACGATAAATCTGATCGGGGTCCAAAGTCCCGACGTCTATTGAAGGCGTTGGGTGCCAGTTCAGGTGTTTCCTCGTCATCTGACCATGGTTCTAAAATAACGAGGTGCATGTATGAATGTGTGTGGGAATGTATATGTGTTCCCGGGTCTTTCCTTCGAGATAGACCCCAAACCGTCGCCAATAGCACACTGTGCAGCTCTAGTGCGACGCAACTTGCATGAAATTCTGTGCAGCGCTAGTGCGACGTTTTTAATCAAACCAAATCTTGCATGAAATGGGGGAGTTTCACGCCAAGAAGAAGAAGACCACTGTTCCAACGGAACATGGAGAAAGTTCCGCGACGCCGAAGACGTTCCGTAGGGTTAGTATGGAGCTGTAGCTTCAGTACTATAAATTTAAGTTTTAGTATTTAAGGGGGTCCGATACCTTCGACTTTTTTTTTTTTTATTTTTATACTTGTACAATCCAATTTTTTTTGTCTTTCTAAATATGCATAAAAAACCATTTTAAGACGCTCAATTGTTTTTTTAAATTGCACATTTATTTTTAAATTAAAATTTTAGTAAATTTTTTAACAATTTTAAAATTCCTACTCCTTTTTTGTTTTTCAATATTTTGAAGCAATTTTTTGTATTTAAGATCTTGAAAAAAAAAATTAAGGTCTTGAATAATATGTAAATAGATGTATGCATTCAAATTTTGATTCAGATACATCACTTTAAAAAAATAAAATATATTAGAAATTTTGGAAAAAAAATTGACGAAAAAAAATAAAATTCAATTTTAAGTGGTTTTAAAAAAAAAAAAAATTATGGTAAAAATAGGAAATCTGATTGCATACATCTATTTAAAATATATTTATCTTGCTATACACACAAAAATTATGATTTTCAGTATAATAGTAAAAAAGCCTTAGCATTTTTAGTGTTCATTAAATTTCAAAACCACGAACAGAGATATTTGCTTTTAAAGTTTACATATGATACAACTATGTTATAGGAACACATCATTAAAACATTCATAACTAAAAAAGAAATAGGAATTTTTAGAAGTAGTTTTTTGTGAGTTATTATGATAAGTTTGAATATTATTTTTTAAATATAAAAAAAAATGACTTTTTTCGCGATTTTCGGGTATCGGACCCCCTTAAATAATACCTCAACATAGAAATATTTACTACATACACTGAGATAGATTGTACTCATCGTTTATCAAGTATTTTTGTGTTGAAATAAAAGTATTTTTTCGTATTTTAATGTAATTCTAATGCGGGAGTTTCAGGTGACGTATTAACATGGTAACTTTACTAGTAGTTTCGATTTCTTCCCTACAGCAGACAACTTTGCTTTTGTTTGTTTAGTCGATACACTTGCAATTATGGGAAAGTTTGTTTATAATATTTCTTTTTTCTAAATAAGTAATATTTTTATTCCATATATGAATAAATTTAAGTATAGAAATACTTATATAATATTTGTATATAATTAGAATTACAACAAAATACGAAAAAATACTTTTATTTCAACACAAAAATACTTGATAAACGATGACTACAATCTATCTCAGTGTATGTAGTAAATATTTCTATATTGAGGTATTATTTAAAGACTAAAACTTAAAATTATAATACAGGAGTAAAAACTCCATGCTAACCCTACGGAACTTCTTCGGCATCGCGAAATTTTCTCTATGTTCTGTTGGAACAGCGGTCTTCTTTTTTTCGGCGTGAAACTCCCCCATTATATACAAATATAATAGAGACTTGGAATTACCAATGTATATATAGCTTACCCTTCCATGTTACAAGGTCTCGGCCTTTCTTTTCTTTTTGTGCAAATTGTCACGTCCATGTTCGTACTTGCTTCTGCAAGCAAATTTTTCCAATTTACCCAACATGTTTTATAAATTTATTGTCATACAGGAGGTAAAAGGGGCTTCGCCCCTACGGTACACCGTACGCTTCGCTCAACTCAATACAAATATAATATAAGTATTTCTGTACTTCAATTTATTCATATATGGAATAAAAATATTACTTAGTTGGAAAAAAGAAAATTTATAAACAAACTTTTCCATAATTGAAAGCGTAGCGACTAAATAAACAAAAGCAAAGTTGTCTGCTGTAGGGAAGAAATCGAAACTAGTAGTAAGTTACCATGTTAATACGTCACGTGAAACTCCCGCATTGTTTTCAAATAAAGAATCAATCCCTATAACGAACTGATGGGAAGTAAATAAAATTGTTTTCACCGCCATGCTCGAAATTGTTCGTTTGTTGGGCGATTATGGTTGATGGGGTTGCGCCAAATGATTTTGTCGCCAAGCGCGACATCCAAGATGGCGGCGTAAACAAATCGTCTTAGCCAAGATGCCAAGATGGCGGACGAAAAATACTCGGAGCAAAGCATTCGCTCATGAAAAAAAAACACTCGGAGCATAGCGTTCGTTCATGAGCAAAACACTCGCATTTGAACTTCAGAAAAAAAAATACGTTTAACTTACCACTTGGACATCTGATCAACGATTTTTACCTCGAGTAACTTGACTGAAATTCAACAGTTTTAGAAATACAAAATCATAATTACCTTGCATTTTTTTTTAAATCCATTTTAAAACTAGGATCCTTTCGGAAATTAATAATTATGCCAAAAAATTTACTTAAAAATTTTTTTAGTAAAAAAAATATTATTTGTTATTAATTTTTATTTTAATATAGCACACAAATTGTTATGCATGATGAAATAGTCATGATATGCATAATTTTAATTTGGCTTTTCTTTTGATAAATTTAAAAAAACGATTATTTTTCAAAACCCAAACTTTTTATTTTTAAGTAAATATTGATTACTTATGGAAAACCAATTTGCGATATAAAATAGTAAATTGTTTTCAACGATTTTGCTACCTAATTTCAAATAACATAAGCCAATTGTATAATGGTACTGTTTTTTTTTATTTTTAAGTTTAAAAAAAATCGTTTCCGAATTTAATAAATACAAAATAAAATTTGAGTCATAAATAAATTTTTAATAATAAAAAAACTTAATATATGGTGTATAATTTATTAAAAACATTCATGATGATATCCGTTATTTTAATTTCTTTTTCTTTTTAATAAATTAGAAAAACAATTATTTTCCAAAACTCAAACTTTTTATTTTTAAGGAAATATTCTTATGAAAAACAAATTTGTGGTATAAAATAGTAAAAGTTCATTTTTTTTAAAAATATGTTTTCAACGATTTTGCTACCTAATTTCAAATAACATTAACCCATTTTATAATGGCACTTTTTTGTTAAGTTTAAAAAAAAAATTGTTTCCGAATTTAATAAATACAAAAGAAAATTTTGAGTCATAAATAAATTTTTAATAATAAAAAAACCTTTATATATGGTGTGTAATTTATTAAAAGCGTACATGATATCCGTTTTTTTTTTAATTTAGTTTTAACTTTTTAATAAATTTTTTTTAAAAACGATTATTTTCCAAAACTCCAACTTTTTATTTCTAAAGAAATATTGATTACTTATGGGAAACAAATTTGTGATATAAAATAGAATCTGCAATTTTTTTTTTTTTTAATATTTTTCAGAGAAATTACGATTTTGCTACTTAATTTCAAATAACATAAACCAACTGTATAATGGTGTTGTAGTTTTTTTTTTTTTTTTTTTTTAAATCGTTTCCGAATTGAATATAAATGCAAAATAAAATTTCTTATAAATAAATTATATATATATTTTTGATGAATTAAAAAATATATATCCCACTTTTTTAAAAAAATAAGTATTGATTGATTATTTTTAAAACGTTAAATACTTTTAAAAAAAAAGATTTTTAAAGAGGGTTTAGTTAAGACTTGCTTTAAGAAAAAGTACACCAATAGTATACACTGCACAAGTGAGACATTCTTTTTGAGTGTCACTTAATTAACAATGCAATTATTTTAAATAGTATTTTTTAATGGGGGGAAACGGGGAGGACAAAGTGATAAATTTTGATATTTTACAATTTAAACATTAATTATGCAAAAAGGACAAATTACTCTTTGCCTCCATGAAAAATTTTGACATATCTTTTTGCATGTTTAAAAACTTTAATTAAAAATAGTTTCATGAAATATCTTTCAATAATCAAATAAAAATATCGGTTAAATATAAAAATGCAAACGATTCACATTGGAAATGAATTTTTTTAAAAGACTAAATCAGATTACTTTTTAAAAAGTTATGGGCCTTTATAATGAATGGACTGAAAATGGAAAAAGATTCGAACCGGTGCGATTAGCAACTGTGATTTAATCGTGTGCACGAGTTTGGACATTTTTGTAAATATTTAAATATTAAGTTTAAAGGTAGTTTTTGCCATTAATATTCGTTACTAAAAATAGAATATAGGCAGTATGGAATATTTTATACGTATACGGAAGATAGGCTGTATACGTATAAAATACTTTTTTTTTTTTTAAATAAACAGCTATTGTTCAAAGTCTGAATTATTTTTGTTATTTGACTAAACACCTATTTATGTGGTTTCTAAATAAACAACTTCATAGTATAAGCATCAAACGCTCTTTATTTTTAAGTAAATATTGATTACTTATGGAAAACCAATTTGTGATATAAAATAGTAAATTGTTTTCAACGATTTTGCTACCTAATTTCAAATAACATAAGCCAATTGTATAATGGTACTGTTTTTTTTTATTTTTAAGTTTAAAAAAAATCGTTTCCGAATTTAATAAATACAAAATAAAATTTGAGTCATAAATAAATTTTTAATAATAAAAAAACTTAATATATGGTGTATAATTTATTAAAAACATTCATGATGATATCCGTTATTTTAATTTATTTTTCTTTTTAATAAATTAGAAAAACAATTATTTTCCAAAACTCAAACTTTTTATTTTTAAGGAAATATTCTTATGAAAAACAAATTTGTGGTATAAAATAGTAAAAGTTCATTTTTTTTAAAAATATGTTTTCAACGATTTTGCTACCTAATTTCAAATAACATAAACCAATTTTATAATGGCACTTTAAAACGTTAAATACTTTAAAATTTTTTAATTTTGACATATCTTTTTGCATGTTTAAAAACTTTAATTAAAAATAGTTTCATGAAATATCTTTCAATAATCAAATAAAAATATCGGTTAAATATAAAAATGCAAACGATTCACATTGGAAATGAATTTTTTTAAAAGACTAAATCAGATTACTTTTTAAAAAGTTATGGGCCTTTATAATGAATGGACTGAAAATGGAAAAAGATTCGAACCGGTGCGATTAGCAACTGTGATTTAATCGTGTGCACGAGTTTGGACATTTTTGTAAATATTTAAATATTAAGTTTAAAGGTAGTTTTTGCCATTAATATTCGTTACTAAAAATAGAATATAGGCAGTATGGAATATTTTATACGTATACGGAAGATAGGCTGTATACGTATAAAATACTTTTTTTTTTTTAAATAAACAGCTATTGTTCAAAGTCTGAATTATTTTTGTTATTTGACTAAACACCTATTTATGTGGTTTCTAAATAAACAACTTCATAGTATAAGCATCAAACGCTCTTTATTTTTAGTGAGCCCCAGTTTCTAAGGCGTTCAGCTACTGATCAGAGGATTGGTGGTTCGAATCCGTGCAATGGACTTCACATAGAAATGTAAAAAAGTAGTGATCTTGCGATCGGAGGGTTGCCAGCTTCGCTACAAAAATACTAGAAAGTCGTCCAGAATATCCAACAAATTATACTGACGTGTATACGGGACTGGTGCACGATAAATCTGATCGGGGTCCAAAGTCCCGACGTCTATTGAAGGCGTTGGGTGCCAGTTCAGGTGTTTCCTCGTCATCTGACCATGGTTCTAAAATAACGAGGTGCATGTATGAATGTGTGTGGGAATGTATATGTGTTCCCGGGTCTTTCCTTCGAGATAGACCCCAAACCGTCGCCAATAGCACACTGTGCAGCTCTAGTGCGACGCAACTTGCATGAAATTCTGTGCAGCGCTAGTGCGACGTTTTTAATCAAACCAAATCTTGCATGAAATGGGGGAGTTTCACGCCAAGAAGAAGAAGACCACTGTTCCAACGGAACATGGAGAAAGTTCCGCGACGCCGAAGACGTTCCGTAGGGTTAGTATGGAGCTGTAGCTTCAGTACTATAAATTTAAGTTTTAGTATTTAAGGGGGTCCGATACCTTCGACTTTTTTTTTTTTATTTTTATACTTGTACAATCCAATTTTTTTTGTCTTTCTAAATATGCATAAAAAACCATTTTAAGACGCTCAATTGTTTTTTTAAATTGCACATTTATTTTTAAATTAAAATTTTAGTAAATTTTTTAACAATTTTAAAATTCCTACTCCTTTTTTTGTTTTTCAATATTTTGAAGCAATTTTTTGTATTTAAGATCTTGAAAAAAAAAAAAAATTAAGGTCTTGAATAATATGTAAATAGATGTATGCATTCAAATTTTGATTCAGATACATCACTTTAAAAAAATAAAATATATTAGAAATTTTGGAAAAAAAATTGACGAAAAAAAATAAAATTCAATTTTAAGTGGTTTTAAAAAAAAAAAAAAAATTATGGTAAAAATAGGAAATCTGATTGCATACATCTATTTAAAATATATTTATCTTGCTATACACACAAAAATTATGATTTTCAGTATAATAGTAAAAAAGCCTTAGCATTTTTAGTGTTCATTAAATTTCAAAACCACGAACAGAGATATTTGCTTTTAAAGTTTACATATGATACAACTATGTTATAGGAACACATCATTAAAACATTCATAACTAAAAAAGAAATAGGAATTTTTAGAAGTAGTTTTTTGTGAGTTATTAAGATAAGTTTGAATATTATTTTTTAAATATAAAAAAAAATGACTTTTTTCGCGATTTTCGGGTATCGGACCCCCTTAAATAATACCTCAACATAGAAATATTTACTACATACACTGAGATAGATTGTACTCATCGTTTATCAAGTATTTTTGTGTTGAAATAAAAGTATTTTTTCGTATTTTAATGTAATTCTAATGCGGGAGTTTCAGGTGACGTATTAACATGGTAACTTTACTAGTAGTTTCGATTTCTTCCCTACAGCAGACAACTTTGCTTTTGTTTGTTTAGTCGATACACTTGCAATTATGGGAAAGTTTGTTTATAATATTTCTTTTTTCTAAATAAGTAATATTTTTATTCCATATATGAATAAATTTAAGTATAGAAATACTTATATAATATTTGTATATAATTAGAATTACAACAAAATACGAAAAAATACTTTTATTTCAACACAAAAATACTTGATAAACGATGACTACAATCTATCTCAGTGTATATAGTAAATATTTCTATATTGAGGTATTATTTAAAGACTAAAACTTAAAATTATAATACAGGAGTAAAAACTCCATGCTAACCCTACGGAACTTCTTCGGCATCGCGAAATTTTCTCTATGTTCTGTTGGAACAGCGGTCTTCTTTTTTTCGGCGTGAAACTCCCCCATTATATACAAATATAATAGAGACTTGGAATTACCAATGTATATATAGCTTACCCTTCCATGTTACAAGGCCTCGGCCTTTCTTTTCTTTTTGTGCAAATTGTCACGTCCATGTTCGTACTTGCTTCTGCAAGCAAATTTTTCCAATTTACCCAACATGTTTTATAAATTTATTGTCATACAGGAGGTAAAAGGGGCTTCGCCCCTACGGTACACCGTACGCTTCGCTCAACTCAATACAAATATAATATAAGTATTTCTGTACTTCAATTTATTCATATATGGAATAAAAATATTACTTAGTTGGAAAAAAGAAAATTTATAAACAAACTTTTCCATAATTGAAAGCGTAGCGACTAAATAAACAAAAGCAAAGTTGTCTGCTGTAGGGAAGAAATCGAAACTAGTAGTAAGTTACCATGTTAATACGTCACGTGAAACTCCCGCATTGTTTTCAAATAAAGAATCAATCCCTATAACGAACTGATGGGAAGTAAATAAAATTGTTTTCACCGCCATGCTCGAAATTGTTCGTTTGTTGGGCGATTATGGTTGATGGGGTTGCGCCAAATGATTTTGTCGCCAAGCGCGACATCCAAGATGGCGGCGTAAACAAATCGTCTTAGCCAAGATGCCAAGATGGCGGACGAAAAATACTCGGAGCAAAGCATTCGCTCATGAAAAAAAAACACTCGGAGCATAGCGTTCGTTCATGAGCAAAACACTCGCATTTGAACTTCAGAAAAAAAATACGTTTAACTTACCACTTGGACATCTGATCAACGATTTTTACCTCGAGTAACTTGACTGAAATTCAACAGTTTTAGAAATACAAAATCATAATTACCTTGCATTTTTTTTTAAATCCATTTTAAAACTAGGATCCTTTCGCAAATTAATAATTATGCCAAAAAATGTACTTAAAAATTTTTTTAGTAAAAAAAATATTATTTGTTATTAATTTTTATTTTAATATAGCACACAAATTATTATGCATGATGAAATAGTCATGATATGCATAATTTTAATTTGGCTTTTCTTTTGATAAATTTAAAAAAACGATTATTTTCCAAAACTCAAACTTTTTATTTTTAAGTAAATATTGATTACTTATGGAAAACCAATTTGTGATATAAAATAGTAAATTGTTTTCAACGATTTTGCTACCTAATTTCAAATAACATAAGCCAATTGTATAATGGTACTGTTTTTTTTAATTTTTAAGTTTAAAAAAAATCGTTTCCGAATTTAATAAATACAAAATAAAATTTGAGTCATAAATAAATTTTTAATAATAAAAAAACTTAATATATGGTGTATAATTTATTAAAAACATTCATGATGATATCCGTTATTTTAATTTATTTTTCTTTTTAATAAATTAGAAAAACAATTATTTTCCAAAACTCAAACTTTTTATTTTTAAGGAAATATTCTTATGAAAAACAAATTTGTGGTATAAAATAGTAAAAGTTCATTTTTTTTAAAAATATGTTTTCAACGATTTTGCTACCTAATTTCAAATAACATAAACCAATTTTATAATGGCACTTTTTTTTTAAGTTTAAAAAAAAAATTGTTTCCGAATTTAATAAATACAAAAGAAAATTTTGAGTCATAAATAAATTTTTAATAATAAAAAAACCTTTATATATGGTGTGTAATTTATTAAAAGCGTACATGATATCCGTTTTTTTTTAATTTAGTTTTAACTTTTTAATAAATTTTTTTTAAAAACGATTATTTTCCAAAACTCCAACTTTTTATTTCTAAAGAAATATTGATTACTTATGGGAAACAAATTTGCGATATAAAATAGAATCTGCAATTTTTTTTTTTTTTTTAATATTTTTCAGAGAAATTACGATTTTGCTACTTAATTTCAAATAACATAAACCAACTGTATAATGGTGTTGTAGTTTTTTTTTTTTTTTTTTTTTTTTTAAATCGTTTCCGAATTGAATATAAATGCAAAATAAAATTTCTTATAAATAAATTATATATATATTTTTGATGAATTAAAAAATATATATCCCACTTTTTAAAAAAAATAAGTATTGATTGATTATTTTTAAAACGTTAAATACTTTTTAAAAAAAAGATTTTTAAAGAGGGTTTAGTTAAGACTTGCTTTAAGAAAAACTACACCAATAGTATACACTGCACAAGTGAGACATTCTTTTTGAGTGTCACTTAATTAACAATGCAATTATTTTAAATAGTATATTTTAATGGGGGGAAACGGGGAGGACAAAGTGATAAATTTTGATATTTTACAATTTAAACATTAATTATGCAAAAAGGACAAATTACTCTTTGCCTCCATGAAAAATTTTGACATATCTTTTTGCATGTTTAAAAACTTTAATTAAAAATAGTTTCATGAAATATCTTTCAATAATCAAATAAAAATATCGGTTAAATATAAAAATGCAAACGATTCACATTGGAAATGAATTTTTTTAAAAGACTAAATCAGATTACTTTTTAAAAAGTTATGGGCCTTTATAATGAATGGACTGAAAATGGAAAAAGATTCGAACCGGTGCGATTAGCAACTGTGATTTAATCGTGTGCACGAGTTTGGACATTTTTGTAAATATTTAAATATTAAGTTTAAAGGTAGTTTTTGCCATTAATATTCGTTACTAAAAATAGAATATAGGCAGTATGGAATATTTTATACGTATACGGAAGATAGGCTGTATACGTATAAAATACTTTTTTTTTTTTAAATAAACAGCTATTGTTCAAAGTCTGAATTATTTTTGTTATTTGACTAAACACCTATTTATGTGGTTTCTAAATAAACAACTTCATAGTATAAGCATCAAACGCTCTTTATTTTTAGTGAGCCCCAGTTTCTAAGGCGTTCAGCTACTGATCAGAGGATTGGTGGTTCGAATCCGTGCAATGGACTTCACATAGAAATGTAAAAAAGTAGTGATCTTGCGATCGGAGGGTTGCCAGCTTCGCTACAAAAATACTAGAAAGTCGTCCAGAATATCCAACAAATTATACTGGCGTGTATACGGGACTGGTGCACGATAAATCTGATCGGGGTCCAAAGTCCCGACGTCTATTGAAGGCGTTGGGTGCCAGTTCAGGTGTTTCCTCGTCATCTGACCATGGTTCTAAAATAACGAGGTGCATGTATGAATGTGTGTGGGAATGTATATGTGTTCCCGGGTCTTTCCTTCGAGATAGACCCCAAACCGTCGCCAATAGCACACTGTGCAGCTCTAGTGCGACGCAACTTGCATGAAATTCTGTGCAGCGCTAGTGCGACGTTTTTAATCAAACCAAATCTTGCATGAAATGGGGGAGTTTCACGCCAAGAAGAAGAAGACCACTGTTCCAACGGAACATGGAGAAAGTTCCGCGACGCCGAAGACGTTCCGTAGGGTTAGTATGGAGCTGTAGCTTCAGTACTATAAATTTAAGTTTTAGTATTTAAGGGGGTCCGATACCTTCGACTTTTTTTTTTTTATTTTTATACTTGTACAATCCAATTTTTTTTGTCTTTCTAAATATGCATAAAAAACCATTTTAAGACGCTCAATTGTTTTTTTAAATTGCACATTTATTTTTAAATTAAAATTTTAGTAAATTTTTTAACAATTTTAAAATTCCTACTCCTTTTTTGTTTTTCAATATTTTGAAGCAATTTTTTGTATTTAAGATCTTGAAAAAAAAAATTAAGGTCTTGAATAATATGTAAATAGATGTATGCATTCAAATTTTGATTCAGATACATCACTTTAAAAAAATAAAATATATTAGAAATTTTGGAAAAAAAATTGACGAAAAAAAATAAAATTCAATTTTAAGTGGTTTAAAAAAAAAAAAAAATTATGGTAAAAATAGGAAATCTGATTGCATACATCTATTTAAAATATATTTATCTTGCTATACACACAAAAATTATGATTTTCAGTATAATAGTAAAAAAGCCTTAGCATTTTTAGTGTTCATTAAATTTCAAAACCACGAACAGAGATATTTGCTTTTAAAGTTTACATATGATACAACTATGTTATAGGAACACATCATTAAAACATTCATAACTAAAAAAGAAATAGGAATTTTTAGAAGTAGTTTTTTGTGAGTTATTATGATAAGTTTGAATATTATTTTTTAAATATAAAAAAAAATGACTTTTTTCGCGATTTTCGGGTATCGGACCCCCTTAAATAATACCTCAACATAGAAATATTTACTACATACACTGAGATAGATTGTACTCATCGTTTATCAAGTATTTTTGTGTTGAAATAAAAGTATTTTTTCGTATTTTAATGTAATTCTAATGCGGGAGTTTCAGGTGACGTATTAACATGGTAACTTTACTAGTAGTTTCGATTTCTTCCCTACAGCAGACAACTTTGCTTTTGTTTGTTTAGTCGATACACTTGCAATTATGGGAAAGTTTGTTTATAATATTTCTTTTTTCTAAATAAGTAATATTTTTATTCCATATATGAATAAATTTAAGTATAGAAATACTTATATAATATTTGTATATAATTAGAATTACAACAAAATACGAAAAAATACTTTTATTTCAACACAAAAATACTTGATAAACGATGACTACAATCTATCTCAGTGTATGTAGTAAATATTTCTATATTGAGGTATTATTTAAAGACTAAAACTTAAAATTATAATACAGGAGTAAAAACTCCATGCTAACCCTACGGAACTTCTTCGGCATCGCGAAATTTTCTCTATGTTCTGTTGGAACAGCGGTCTTCTTTTTTTCGGCGTGAAACTCCCCCATTATATACAAATATAATAGAGACTTGGAATTACCAATGTATATATAGCTTACCCTTCCATGTTACAAGGTCTCGGCCTTTCTTTTCTTTTTGTGCAAATTGTCACGTCCATGTTCGTACTTGCTTCTGCAAGCAAATTTTTCCAATTTACCCAACATGTTTTATAAATTTATTGTCATACAGGAGGTAAAAGGGGCTTCGCCCCTACGGTACACCGTACGCTTCGCTCAACTCAATACAAATATAATATAAGTATTTCTGTACTTCAATTTATTCATATATGGAATAAAAATATTACTTAGTTGGAAAAAAGAAAATTTATAAACAAACTTTTCCATAATTGAAAGCGTAGCGACTAAATAAACAAAAGCAAAGTTGTCTGCTGTAGGGAAGAAATCGAAACTAGTAGTAAGTTACCATGTTAATACGTCACGTGAAACTCCCGCATTGTTTTCAAATAAAGAATCAATCCCTATAACGAACTGATGGGAAGTAAATAAAATTGTTTTCACCGCCATGCTCGAAATTGTTCGTTTGTTGGGCGATTATGGTTGATGGGGTTGCGCCAAATGATTTTGTCGCCAAGCGCGACATCCAAGATGGCGGCGTAAACAAATCGTCTTAGCCAAGATGCCAAGATGGCGGACGAAAAATACTCGGAGCAAAGCATTCGCTCATGAAAAAAAAACACTCGGAGCATAGCGTTCGTTCATGAGCAAAACACTCGCATTTGAACTTCAGAAAAAAAAATACGTTTAACTTACCACTTGGACATTTGATCAACGATTTTTACCTCGAGTAACTTGACTGAAATTCAACAGTTTTAGAAATACAAAATCATAATTACCTTGCATTTTTTTTTAAATCCATTTTAAAACTAGGATCCTTTCGCAAATTAATAATTATTCCAAAAAATGTACTTAAAAGTTTTTTTAGTAAAAAAAATATTATTTGTTATTAATTTTTATTTTAATATAGCACACAAATTATTATGCATGATGAAATAGTCATGATATGCATAATTTTAATTTGGCTTTTCTTTTGATAAATTTAAAAAAACGATTATTTTCCAAAACTCAAACTTTTTATTTTTAAGTAAATATTGATTACTTATGGAAAACCAATTTGTGATATAAAATAGTAAATTGTTTTCAACGATTTTGCTACCTAATTTCAAATAACATAAGCCAATTGTATAATGGTACTGTTTTTTTTTATTTTTAAGTTTAAAAAAAATCGTTTCCGAATTTAATAAATACAAAATAAAATTTGACTCATAAATAAATTTTTAATAATAAAAAAACTTAATATATGGTGTATAATTTATTAAAAACATTCATGATGATATCCGTTATTTTAATTTATTTTTCTTTTTAATAAATTAGAAAAACAATTATTTTCCAAAACTCAAACTTTTTATTTTTAAGGAAATATTCTTATGAAAAACAAATTTGTGGTATAAAATAGTAAAAGTTCATTTTTTTTAAAAATATGTTTTCAACGATTTTGCTACCTAATTTCAAATAACATAAACCAATTTTATAATGGCACTTTTTTTTTAAGTTTAAAAAAAAATTGTTTCCGAATTTAATAAATACAAAAGAAAATTTTGAGTCATAAATTAATTTTTAATAATAAAAAAACCTTTATATATGGTGTGTAATTTATTAAAAGCGTACATGATATCCGTTTTTTTTAAATTTAGTTTTAACTTTTTAATAAATTTTTTTTAAAAACGATTATTTTCCAAAACTCCAACTTTTTATTTCTAAAGAAATATTGATTACTTATGGGAAACAAATTTGTGATATAAAATAGAATCTGCAATTTTTTTTTTAATATTTTTCAGAGAAATTACGATTTTGCTACTTAATTTCAAATAACATAAACCAACTGTATAATGGTGTTGTAGTTTTTTTTTTTTTTTTTTTTTTTTAAATCGTTTCCGAATTGAATATAAATGCAAAATAAAATTTCTTATAAATAAATTATATATATATTTTTGATGAATTAAAAAATATATATCCCACTTTTTTTAAAAAATAAGTATTGATTGATTATTTTTAAAACGTTAAATACTTTTTAAAAAAAATATTTTTAAAGAGGGTTTAGTTAAGACTTGCTTTAAGAAAAAGTACACCAATAGTATACACTGCACAAGTGGGACATATTCTTTTTGAGTGTCACTTAATTAACAATGCAATTATTTTAAATAGTATTTTTTAATGGGGGGAAACGGGGAGGACAAAGTGATAAATTTTGATATTTTACAATTTAAACATTAATTATGCAAAAAGGACAAATTACTCTTTGCCTCCATGAAAAATTTTGACATATCTTTTTGCATGTTTAAAAAAGTAGTATATCAATCCAGGTTACTGGAACAGATCCCGGAAAGGGAACAGGAGTTTGAAACAAAACCGGAAAACGGGAACTGGAGTTTGAAACAAGCTGTATCGAGTTTTCATCGAAAACGAATTTTTTCACGATTTCCCGCGAAAAATGAATTTTTTCATGATTTCCCCGATCTACACGATATTTTAAAAAGTGTATCCAACTTCCATCGCTACTAAAAAACATGCAAAAGTATAAAATACATTTAAATTAAACGCATTGGTTCTTTTTCTTCAAAAAGTTAATACGCAATATTTTAAAAACTCTGTCCTTCGTCGGAGAGAGAGAGAGAGAAAAATTTACGATTTTCGTGAAGGTTATTTCCTTAAAAGGAAACTGCGAAATCGCTGTCAGGGTAATACGTGATGCGAAAGTCCTTCAGTAGATGATAATCACGAAAGAAATCGAGGAACGGCTCCGTCAAGCAGGATACGATTTAATGAGATCGTGAACGAGCCCATCCCAAAAAGATCATTTAACCGGCTTTATTCATCTAAGATAAAAAAAACTATGCCATGGGATTCTCAAACGACTACGCCCAGTGTTTTTCGAAACCTACATAATTTTCGCACGAAGCGAATCTCCGCAAAACACCCCCCAGGCATTTTGATTTTCGTTTCAAACTTGCTTGCAACTTTGCTACTTCCCCCCTCCTTCGTTCGTGAGTTATACGATTTAGACGTGTGCTCAATTGTGCTTGTGAACCGAGGAATATATT
Source organism: Troglohyphantes excavatus (assembly GCA_963932185.1). Lineage (NCBI taxonomy): Eukaryota > Metazoa > Arthropoda > Arachnida > Araneae > Linyphiidae > Troglohyphantes > Troglohyphantes excavatus. The sequence continues at coordinate 2,364,953 of OZ010676.1, read as the reverse complement.
TGGATTAAACAACCGATCCGAAAACGCTCGCTATGGATGCTAGTAAGTTATTTTTATTTAATAAACGGAGAGGGGGGTCTATTGAGGGCGGCGAGTCCGTACACTCATGGCTTTGGATAGAGATATATTTAATATTTAAATTTAAAATTAAGAGCACGGGGTAAAATCGTTATCTTTGTATATGATTGAATGTCTAATCTTGAGTATAAAGATTCGCGGGGTCTACGAATATTTACACTTTGGTTTAGATATTCGATAAACAGTTGTATATAATAATATTTTTCCCCTGGAAAAGATGTTTTATTTTTCATTGATTCAAAAGTCGTGTATAAACGCTTTTTTATACATTGAAAAAGACAAGAGTCAATTTAAAAAAAAGCATTTTTTTCTAGGAATTGTGTAGATAAACTTTATATATTTTTTGCCCCTGGAAAAGATGTTTTATTTTTCATTGATTCAAAAGTCGTGTATAAACGCTTTTTTATACATTGAAAAAGACAAGAGTCAATTTAAAAAAAAAGCATTTTTTTCTAGGAATTGTGTAGATAAACTTTATATATTTTTTGCCCCTGGAAAAGATGTTTTATTTTTCATTGATTCAAAAGTCGTGTATAAACGCTTTTTTATACATTGAAAAAGACAAGAGTCAATTTAAAAAAAAGCATTTTTTTCTAGGGATTGTGTAGATGCAATGATAAGAATTTACCCCTGTTTGTTTAAATAAAAATAATATTTTTAAAAGCATGCAAAAATGGGGGGCGGGGGAAACCTTCATTTAATTATATATCTATGTATTCGCATCTCCCTCAATAGTTCCGATTAGGCGATTTAAAATTTTTTTTTATTCCAGCCAGTGACGAATTTGAATTACCGAAATCAAAAAACGTAAAAGCTAAATTCGATCTCGACTTATTCGAGGAAGGCGAAAGTTCTAAAACCGGGTTCAACATCAGGCTAGATAAGACATTGTCACTGGAACTTGGTGAATTTAGGAAAGTGTCATATATCACTTTTAAAAAGATCAACGAGAAAGGTGACTCCGTGAAAAACCGTTTTAACATAGTACCATCTCAGCTAGGAATTGTAATAAAAGGCTTGCAAAAAATGCAAGAACATTTAAACGCATGAGTGCAATGAATTTTCACCGTTTAAGCACCGCTTTCGGAGGACGGATTCAGAAATGGAGAACTCGTGTTAATTTTCGTGATATCGACGCGTTGTACAACAGTGCAAAACCATCTATAATATCATTGCTAAACGTGAGTCTCGTTCTAAGAATTCGTTTAATTATCTGTGTGAATGTAATATTCTAGAAAATAATCGAAGACGAATGCATAACTCAAACGTTTTATTTCTGCTCCAGTGCGCTTAGAATATTGAGCAGTTATCAATTACCCGGTGCAATCGACAGTGGATTTAAAAAAATTAAAAATAGCGTTGAGACGTTTATCAAAAATGGATCAGGCTGGAGAATTTCGAACATTTCTTTTCTCGATCTTTCTATCGGAGCATATAACGAGCTTAGAGCCGGTTGTCGAACCGCTGCGTTACCTTCCAAATTAGCGAACAAGAAAGCTCTCCTTTCTATAAACTGTAAAAATTCTAAGTGCTTTTTATTCGCTGTCTTAGCGAAACTCCATCCTCAAAAAACGAATGCTCATCGCTGTTTAAAGTATGTAAAATACATCAAATATTTAAACTGTAAAAATCTAGTATTCCCGGTTAAACTTTCAGCTATAAAAAATTTCGCTGCGGTCAATAATTTAAAAATAAATTTGTATGGCTATGAAGACGACGTTGTTTACCCGATTTTCAACTCTGAAAACGTAAACGTCTGTCGTAACATAGACTTATTTGATCATGAGTCGCATTTTTACCTCATTCGAAATTTCAACAGACTCTTAAAAACCAAAAAACATCTTATGCATTATTGCAGGAGATGTCTAACAGGTTTTGAAAAACATCGGACTCTGGTATCGCATTCATTATTATGTGAGAATTTTAAACCCCAACGAGTAAGCATTCCTAAAAATCTCATTCTAAAATTCACCAATTTAGCGAAAAGCGTGAGGCACATGTATGTGATCTTTGCTGATCTGGAATGCATTCTATCGAAAATTCACACTGCTCGTCCCTCTCCATCATCTAGTTTTTCTTGCGGGATCGAAAAACACGTGCCATTGAGCTATGCTTTTCTAGTTATAGGACCTTACGATGAAATAATCCACCATGTATATTACGCTGGGATCGATCCCGTAAAACATTTTTTTAATGCTTTAAAAAATATAGCCATTAAATTGTTACGAAATATGAAACGTGTTAGCGTAATCCAGGTGAACGACGAGTCCGCTTACGATCCTACGCGATGTGTCATTTGCCATGAAGCATTCGTACCAGGAGATGTGAAATGTAGACATCACAATCACTATGAAATACATTGTGTAGGGCTTTCACATAGATCTTGTAACATTTAATATCAAAAAACTTTTTTTCTGCCTGTTTATATACACAATTCTAAAAATTACGATACCCATCTGCTATTGAAATATTTGCCTGCGAATTTTGCCCCAGAAATTAAAATTATACCGACTTCTATGGAGAAATTTCTATCGTTCACCTTGGGTCCGCTACATTTTCTCGATAGCTTTTTGTTTTTAGACAGCTCATTGTCACAACTCGTTGATAACCTAGTTCAATCAAACCACCCCTTCACATTATTTAATGAATTTTTTAAAAATGAACCACACCGGAATTTGCTTCGTCAAAAACAAATTCTCCCGTATTCATTTTTAGATGATAGGAAAAAATTAAAAATGAAAACATTTCCACCTCCTGAATGTTTTTTTAATGTGTTACAACAGTCCCAAATATCGAATAGTGAATATGAACACGCTAAGTCTGTGTATGAAATATTGAAATGTGAAACTCTCGGTAGCTATTTAGAGATATACCAGAATTGTGATGTTATTCTATTAGCCGAAATAATGATAGCTCTACGAAATTGTTGTTTAAAAATGTTTGAATTAGATATCTGCCATTTTTATAGCATTAGCGATTTAACATTTTCAGCTGGTTTGAAATACACCAAGGTTGAATTACAACTTTTAAAAACAACGGACGAGTATTTTTTTTTTGAAAATCAAATCCGCGGGGGTCAAACTATTTTATCTAATCGCTTTGCAAGAGCGAATAACATATATTTAAAATCTTACGACTCTTCAAAGCCCTCGACATATATTTTAGCTCTAGATATAGTGAATTCTTTCGGTTACGCAATGCAGCAACCGTTGTCACACGGGGATTTTCGATGGCTCGCTCCTTCAGAAATCGCAGAATTCGATGTGTTTAAAATCCCCGAAGAAGGCCCTGTAGGATATATTTTATCGGTTTCTTTAAAAATCCCTGACTCAGAGCACGACAGATTGAATGATTTCCCATTCCCCCCGTCTCATCTTGAGATCACATCGGAGATGCTTAGTAAACGTGCTAGAGAACTCTCTGAAAAATGTGGGGTTCAAAAATCTTTACCGTGTAAAAAACTATCTCCAAATTTTTTCGATAAAGAATATTACGGGGTACATTACCTAAATTTAAAATTTTACCTGGAGCAAGGAGCGATATTAACGAAAATTCACAGTATTCTAACTTATACTCAAAACAAATGGCTTGCCTCATACATACACTTTAATAATGAGACGAGGAATGAATGTAAGACTCAGAACGAAAAGATGTTCTTCAAAAAACTTAACAATTCATTTTACGGAAAATCACTTCAATCGATAAGGAAAAGAATTAATGTCAAAGGTGCTTTAACAGGTGATGAATGTAAAAAATTTCTCGCTCATCCGCTGCTGCAATATTTCGAAGCGATATCCGATCATTTCACCCTATTTAAGCTAAATCGCGCTAGTCTACTATTGGATAAGCCAATTTTTTTAGGATTCGAGATTCTTGAAAGGTCCAAGAGAACTCTCTATAAATTGTACTACGAGCATTTCAAACGTTTCTATGGAGAACGGGTTCAATTGCAATATTCAGATACAGACAGTTTCATAATTTTAATCCAGACCGAGGACGTGTTTAAAGATTTAAAAGCAAATTTTATGAACATTCTAGACACAAGCAATTTCGACAAAAATCACATGCTTTACAGTATACAAAATCGTGGTAAGCTAGGGACATTGAAACATGAAGTGACAGAACCAATTCTTGAATTCATCGGCCTTAAACCAAAGCTTTACAGCATTCTTACAGAATCCTCATCGGTTAAACAGGCTTCTAAAGGAATTCGAAAAGCTGCCATGGCTGATGTAACACATGAAACTTTAAAAACGTTTTAGAAGGCGACTTGATTATTAAAAAAGAACAGTATAACATAGTCTCAAAAAAACATGTATTGCAAACAATTGTCCAGAATAAAAATGCATTCAACACATACTTCGATAGTAGATATTTAAAAGATGATAATATCTCGACTTTTGCCTATGGGCATTATAAAACGCGTTAATACATTTTTCAAATATTCGATTTGGGAAAAAGAATTTTTTCTCATCAGCAGGCCCAATATTCTGGACGAGCGGGAGAAAGCCGATTGCGGAATATCAACGCGAGCCGTTCACCCTCTATAAATCCTCGGCGAAAGTAATCGTAAACTCAGTCTTGAAATGCGACATAGACAAGCTTCCTCTTCCAGATCCGGTTTTAAAAGAACTATCCGAGAAATATAACGACTATACTTACGCGCAATTAAATGAATTCACGCAGAAACAAATATTAACTTACTACAATAAATATCAAGACAAATCGCTGGAAATCATGGCTGATAGAACTTTAGACTCTGATACATTCGCAATGATATATCAATACCCTAGAGCGTTTGAACATCTAAACGACAAAGACAAATGGCAGCACATCATTCGATATAAATTTCTAAAAAAAAATATTATCTACCCTTACGAGAAAGAATATTTTTATCTTTGTATGAAATGCTCCGAGAAAGAATTCGCCTCCTGCTGGTTTCTAATTACGTTGGTATACACACATTCGACTTGTTCCGTTGATGAGATGGCAGAGGATTTCGATCTGAATTTCCCGATACTTTTCTGTCAAAATTGCCTGCGCACACCGATCGCCGATGTCTTAACCGAAGCGGAATGCTGTGCCAAATTTGACCGTCATTGCCTAGCTGAATGCACCGAATGTGAACCGCCTCGTCCTTGTTTTTTTGTTCGTACACAACTTGTAAAGAAGTTACTTGGAAAAAATATATTTCTAACTAGCGCATTTTTTCTCGCGTCAGGAGAGGGAATGCATTCGAAAGACATGATTTTTTATCCAGATGAGAAATAATTTTGGTTAAATTTACTTTTATTCTAGGAGTTTATAACTTGACCGAAACAGAGGTGGGTTTTCTAATGGCTGTTGCACGCCCAGGGGTGGAAATGTACGCGACGTTGGATGATGTACCTTTGACCGACGATCGAAAGAGCTATTTAAAAGAGCATGCTAGTGTAATGATATCAGATAATTACGTCGCTGTGGAAAGATTCCATCAAATTCGATTTCCTGAAATTCATAGACCTGCATTTTTGGCACTTAGAGTTGCATTATTCGGGTCTAGATTCTCTAGAATTCAACATCGTGAACATTCTCAAAATTAAAAAAATCGCGTGACTAAAAAATAATTTTAAAATCTGTTTTTGATTGCATTCCCTTGAGGAAAGACTAAATCGAAATTTTAATTCATTTTATTTTAAAATCAAAATTTTAATTCATTTTACTTAAATTGAGCAAAGACATTCTGAGGGTTTTTAAGTCTTTCCTCCAAAGGTTACGGAGATGCAAATTGTTGGTATATAGACGATGCGATCATCGGACTTTCAGTTGTTCTAATTCGAATGTCTTTAGAACAATTGATATCGTCCGTCATCATTGATGTATATCACCAAAACCTCCTAAATTCACCTAGAAAAAAAAAGCCCGGGATTATCCCGGTGAGGTCTTTTCATAGGTCTGGGGTTCTAACTCAGTTCTTTAAACGATCTCTCCAGGAATTAAACCCTTTGCGTTACGGGCTTCAGAATCTCATGTTAAATCAAATACCGCTCCGCCAGCGAAACGCTCTTTCGATGACTCGCTTGGAAAACCCACTTTCACTGTTTTGACCCGTCAGCTGATCGGGAGAAAAAAAACTCACTCTCCGCGTTGGGAGCCCGCACCTTAGAACAGCTGATCTCGTTCTGGAAACAACTCACTCTTTTTTCCCCCTCTCACAGGTAAGTAGAATTTCGAAGAGGCATCACGAGGTTGTGTTCACTTTAGATGCATCGCGGTTCCAGAATAAATTGACCGATGAGTATTTTTTAAAATAAACCAGACCTTTTTTCATTAAAATTATTTTATTATTTTCGTATGATACATTTCAGATTATACATTTTTTAGACATTTTACAAGTTTAGGACTTGCATTTTATATATATTATTTACATACATTTTTTATGTTATTAGACCATGGATGTTAAATTAAAAGTTAATACTTGGAATATACATTTTCATATTTTACAAGTTTAGGACTTGCATTTTTTATATATTATTAGAACATGCATGTTAAATTAAAATACTTAGAATATATACATTTTCATATTTTATAAGTTTAGGACTTGCATTTTTTATATATTATTAGAACATGCATGTTAAATTAAAATACTTAGAATATATACATTTTCATATTTTACAAGTTTAGGACTTGCATTTTTATATATATTATTTACATACATTTTTTTATATTATTAGAACATGGATGTTAAGCCGGCGCCACATATGCGGTATTCGCCGAATACCGAGCGACTCGCCTTAACCCGAGCGACTCGCCATAACCCGAGCGATTTACTATTACTTGCTCGGATTACAAAACCCTGAGCAACTCGGCTTCTTGCGAGTATACTTGCCGATTTCAGAACATTTATTCGCAGTAGGAAGCAATAGTTTTACGATGGAAAAATATTCTATTTTATAAACAGATTTGTACAATATAAATATATTTTAATACTTTTATGTTCTTTAAAAACATATTTTTAATTTGTGATAATTACAATGAAATTTTTTTTAAATTGGAAATCAGTTGTTTTGATTTGTCTTACATTTTCATTTTGCTCATAGCCATTTGCGAGTGCAATATTTTATTATTATTTTCATAGATTCCAGAATGCCATGCACATGGAGATTCCTTGAAACCGTTGAAATTTTGTAGCATAGTATATTGAAAATTTACAAAAAACAGTGTATCCTAATTTCGTTTGTACACTTAAAAATGATTTAATTTTCAGTTCTGGAATATATATTTTTCCTCTCAATATATTTGTTTTAGCGATAACGATAATAAAATACAAACGATAATCAGTTATAAAAACTTTAAGTGTTCCCGCAAAAGTTTTCACCGAATAATTCGCATTTTGACAATTGAATTTGCATGCTACATATAAAAATTTCTTTAGTCAATCCATTTTTTAACTAAGTATAAATAATGGACTTTATGCACGTTGACGTTGTCTTGGGGATCTGGTTTTTATTCCGTATCTTTTAACATATTGAAATTATCGTTTGCTTTTTTCTTAGCCAATGTACTAACGATTATTTGTTTACAAGATATAATATCGACACCAGGTCAACATAGAGTTCACTAAAAAAATTATATTAATATTCGACAGTGAATACTATTCACAATTTGATGTCGAGATTAAATGTATGAAGATTGACACTTTACTTTTGTTTATCCATTTTCGGAAAAAGTTATATCGTTAATTACTGTTTTATTGGTATTTTAGCAATATGGCCCGGCGTTACTCGTAGTAAAAGCTGCTCGATTTTTGTGTTTGTTAGCGTAGCCAACGCATATCACTCTCTGTGCACTGAGTAAAATAAACTTTATCAAAATCTAGATTTATTCAATTATTTTGAGTAGTTTTCAAAATACCTAAACCTAGTACTTTTTTTTTAATTTTTACGTTTATGACTTTACATGATATTGCAATTGATATTTAAAGTGATGTTTTTGCAAGAATTTTTTTTTATATTAAAATTCCTAAAATTTAAGGATTAAAAAAGCCTTTACGAATATAGCCTTGTAATATCATGTCGATAAAAATAAAGTATTCAGCAACAATAAAAGTAAAATACTTGGCATTGTTGCTTCAATGTCAATGGTGTTGAAAACTTATATGTTTTTAAACGTTTGACATTTTTTGTATAAAAATTAACCAGTGGGGTGCCAGCTCAGGTGTTGTCGATGTCGTTTGACCACGGTTCACAATGACAAAAACAGTGTTACCGAATTTTTCTATGTGGATAGAACCCGAAACCACGAAGTTCCACGTCCGCTCTCCGTACGTGCTTTGCTTTAGTTCAAGATTTTACACGAATCCTCGCCAAATTTCCTTTTATAACAATCGTGCTTCATTTTACTATGTTATAGTATCAGAATGTATCACCTTAAGGAATAGCTGGTTTTAAAACTGTTTCACATCAAAACCAAATTTTATTTTTCAACTCAAGATTCTTCAAAACGTTTAAAACAATGACATTTCATTTCGAGGTTTTAAAATACTATTTAAATATTTTCATATTTTTGTGTCTTCATCAAAACAGTTAAATGCAAGAAATCTAAATGAAAAAACAAATAAATTAATTTAATTAATAAATAAAAAAATAATCTGAACAAATAATTTAGTCAAATTAACAACTTATATACGATAAAAAAAAGCTCAAAACACCAAAAGTTTTTTAAATATGAAACTTTAGATCATCGGCTGGACCAAATTTATGTCAAACGTGCTATTTTTAGAAAGTTATAGTGTCGGAATCGGTTATCCTCAAAGCGTAAAATGGTGTTTCTATCATGACTACTATGTCCCTACACACACCCTTTATAGATGGTTTTAAAGATGTTTCATGGCAAAACTCCATTTTATTTAGGTCGTGAGACTTCAAATCGTTTAAACACATTGAAAACTCGAATAGAAATGTTAAAATAATATCTTCATTTTTTCGCATCTGCATAAAAAAATAGTTAAATGCTTCAAAAATATAAATAAGTAATAAAATGAAATAATTTAATTGATAAATAAATGAAATAAGTAAATGGAACACAAATATTTAAGTGAAACAGGCAACTTCATAAAAATAAATAATTAAACTAAATAAAAATTCTAAAATAATAACACAACAAACACCACGATATATTTTAAAGTCAAATTGATACGAAAAGAACAATATTCCCTCTTTAAATAAAAAGAAAATAGTACTATATTGATAGTCGATGGTAATTGGCCATCAAAATATAGAATAAAATATCGATAGCCAATCACCATTGAGCTCGCTTCGAGATGTGTTCCATTTTCCCGAAATGAGTGGGAAATGCAATTATTCAATTTGCTCGCTTTAACCCGAGTGAAGTTGCTCGTGATAAGGCGAGCACCTCGTAGTGTGGTGCTGAAAATCGTCGAAACGCGAGCGACGCGGCACTTGCCGAATACCGAGCGACCCATCCACACATGCGTCTTAAGGCGAATATTGAAGGTTTCGTTGCTCAGGATTCGGCGAATACCGCATATGTGGCGCCGGCTTTACATTAAAAGTTGATACATTTACAATTCAGGACTTGCATTTTATATACAATGGAATACATGTTATTACAAGTCGGGACATGTTATAGACACATATTGTTACATGTTATAGATTATCATTACAAGTTAGAAATACATTTTGTGTAGATTATCGAATTATGTTATAATCATTACAATTCGATGAATGCTTCTATACGAATTATTAAGACCAGGCGGTCTTGAAAGTAAATGAAATATCATACATATAATCATTCTTGAATAAGTTCTTCCAATCGGCAACTAGGGGTAGAATGCAAAGCTTTGACGATCTGTCCATTGCTCAAGACTTGGAAATATGCTATCTTGGAACTTTGACAATTTCGTCGAGTGGCGTAACAGGAACTGGCTTCTTCAATACAATTCCACACATTCGTATGGAGTTTATTGCAAACGGCTTGAATCTGGTAAGACTCTGCGACAGATTCTCTATCGAGTAAAAGAAACCCGTACCTTGGATCAGCAGACATGGTTCTCGAGTGAATTATCCGGTCGATGGAGTTGTATTTAAAGATATTTGCACCAATCAGAAAGCGGCTTGCAATATTGCTCGTTGTTGAATTTCACTGTGTTGCCATTCAGAGTTTTTAAATTCTTCTTTGCGAAACTTTGAATCACTGCTTCGTTAGAACACGGGTTCGAAATAGCCAATCGCGGTAAAGCTTTCCCACGGGCTGCGTGCCATAGAAAGAATAAGCAAAACAGTGCACAAGTGTTCGTCTTTGGGTGTTGGAATTTTCCGCGATTCACTGTGTAACTGGTAGAATTTCGGGTGATGAAATCTTGAATTTCTTTACACGGGGTAGTGCCATAAGAGCAGAAGAATCTTGCGTGATTTCTCGAATCGAAATAAACGGCTTGCCAGTGTTGGCCGATTTCGATCGATTTGTCGGTATTGATAATAAAACTTCGAAAGTGGTTTCTATGGCATGTAGTTTATCTCTAGCGAAAACACCCCCGAAATGAATTTTTATTTTCGGGTCGGCCAACGACAGTCTGGCTAAGGTAGACGTGTTCATTTTAGTAATCGGTGTACACACTTCGAGATTTATCTATTTCAATCAGAGCCTGGGTTTCAATATACACGAGTAGAGTCACAGTCTCGGGAAGATTTTCAGCAAATTTTAGGTGTATACTCAAGTCACCGTTACGATTGATGTTATTAAAAGGATCGCTCGCGCTTTTATCCTGTGTCAGATCAAAAACTGTGAAATTTAACGAATTCTTGAATTCACCGTATGAAATCGCAGTGTCATATGTATTCAACTCTGTGAAAATACTTAGGTAATTCCGTGTATACAAATCGCTAGTGTAATTCGGTGCATACGCAGTAGTAGGGATTTGCACTCCGTTTTCAGTCAACGAGACGTAACTTAGATTATAATTTTGAAAGGCGAAAGGATTTTTGCGAATATCCCCATTGAAATTTGCATTTCCCACAGTTGCTAACGTCACGCGAGATGGGAGTAGTCCTGTTATCGCATTGGGAATCGTTAGACTTTTAATCCCGGACGACAATGTAAATGTTTTTAATTCAACCCTCGTGAATGGCATTTGAACGAGTGCACTTTCCAACGCCGTTTCGTGAGCTACCAGAACCGATCCTGTTATATCACATCTTCGTGCAAAGATACTCGCCTTTTCAATATTCAAATGAAAATCGCCCGTGCTAGCCATTAACGCAAAAGCATGTTTAGATTTTTCGAGTTTGATGCGCACGGAAATCCCATTCAATAAAAGCCGGCTCTGGTCCGAAATGTCTAGATGCAGCGCTCCTAGCATTTCAAAGATTTTACCGTCCTTTGTGCGCGCATAACGCTTTTTCAACCCTTCGTTAGACCCAGCACCGACGTCTACATCATTGTAATGACCAACCGTGTCTTTTTCGAATAAAGCGGCGCTTAATAAATTTTTCTGAGATTGTTCAGTATGAAATAAAAGGGCTTGTATCATAGCTTTGTAAGCGTAATTATTTTCTGAAGAAATTTGACGATCGTTCAACGAAACGTGACATTCTGAAAACATTGAATTCAATAAATAATTGACCGGCCCGCATTTGTCTCCGGCGGCTAGCGCGGTTCCATCGGATTTTACAATTTTTGCTTGGACTTTTAAAAATATGTGTGATAGATCATAATACGATTCACCCAGGCCTGGTAATAGAAACTCGAGTGTGTTGTTATTACTAATGGTTGCGATCGGATGAAATTCTACAAGCGCTGACCGCGTCATTCCTATAACAATGTCAGCCGGCTTGAATAATTCCAGCTCGGATTTAGAGCAGTAGCAGCGTTCCATCTTTACGATCTATGAAAAGACGTCCTTTGAGCAACGCTTACGTCTCTTGATCTGTTTTTTCGAAACGTGTTTCTTCCTTTTAACCCCTCGCCCGGTCTGCAATTTCCGGATTACATCGTGTTTCACACTCTGGGCTGATTCACGAAATCGGTGTCTAGCGGCATCCTTGAAAGATTTCCCGGCGTCCATGTCTTCCAAAACGTTTTGACCTGTTGAAAGCAGTCGTTTGCCGAGATATTTCCCTACTCTTTTGAGTATCGGTATAGCGAATCTACGCAGGCTTGCGAATCCATAGCCTCTTTGGATTGGATACTCAGATGCGAAATAACCGCCAGTTTGATTGCAGTAGTGATCTATGCACGCTCGCTGGTCCAACTCTGGTCTCCGCATGATGGTGTATGGAGCATTTAAAAAAACACCATGACATTTATACAATTTTTCTCCGGAAGTTTAGAATAGCGCATGTCTTACCGCTTATAAATTTCAAAGGGGTCCCTTGGCTCGTTCTTAGTTCAAGATGAAGTGTGTCAAAATGTTGTTTTTTCACTTTGAAATATAAAGGTACCGCAAAGTGTTTGACGATTTGGTGAGCGTTTTCATTCGCCATTGGAATAATTTTCAAAATAGGAGCCAATGCATCTCCCACAAAAGAGGATTCTATAATATCGCAGTATACATATATCTCCGATATCCCGGCTCTTAGCTCCAACACGTACCGTGAAATATATTCCCCTTCGTTGAATGCATTCTGAGTAAACCCCAAAAGATCTTTTAACTTTTCACCGAATTTTACAGTGATTTCTGGAGGAACTACCAGATTTGTTTTCATGTCGGGTAATTCTTTAAGCGTTACATCTTTGAATTCAGCGAAAAATTGCTTAGAATCAAGATACATACCGCTAGGAATTTTATAATAAAATGTTTCCCGTTTGCGTTTGTTTTTAACAAATATTCCATTTATAATAATTTCGATTTTTTCATTATGAATGTGAGGCACCAGTGTATACTTGAATCTAGTCGTATCACTATTTTGAATCAAATAAGGCGAAGATTGAATATTTAAAGCTTTCATTAATTCAGGAGAATTCTTACGTCTTAATGATATATTCACATTTTCCTCCATTTTAACGGTCACCACATTTTCATCGGATAAATATTCAAATTCCACAAGTTTTTCTCCTGTTGTTTCTTCTACAGCTGCGTTTATTTGCTCAAAGATGCTTCTGTCTATATCGTGAACGATTGTGATTTCATGTCGGGACTTTTCAACAGGATTTCTAGCGTATAGCTTAAAAAATTCACCTTGGTAACCGGATTCGCTGTGTCTGAAATGTCGCCACATCGAAGCCGCATCTCTGTTTGTGCACTCAAGGTTAATTTATTCCCCGCGTACATAGAATATAAAAGTTGCTCTGCATGTTCAAAGTCTATCTCAAAGCGCCAAGGAGGTTCTAGTTTCCACACTATTTTTGTTTTTTCTTCTGTATACCAGATCTTCAGAGGGGGATCGTCTATAAGATTTTTCATATTTTCAATAATTGCATCCACAGGGTCTGGTATGTTTTCATTAAAAATCGGAACGATTAAATCAGGCAAGAGTGACTTCTCAGTGACTATGATTGCTTTTTCTATTGAGTAATCGTCATTATAGTCTGGCTGAATCGTGAAAAATCTCCCGGGAAATGTTATTTCAGAAAGGCTCATTTCCCACACACCTGTGAGATTTATCGGCTGAGCCAGTTTTGTGCGATAGCTATCTGGAGTGTTTTGTTTAAAATATCCCATGCTGGCGTTGCTCGGGAGAAACATATTAAATGATCCATCTACGTTTTGATCAGAAAGGCAGAAAGTAATTTTTTCAATGGACCAGAAATCACCTGTATCTTTTTTTATTTTCTGCAATTCTTCGGTGTAAAACCGTCCTTCGATTTCTTTTCCCTTCAAATCTGCTAGAGTGTAGGTGTAAGGAACGCTCGAATGAACGGCCGCGATTTTGAATACTTCCTCAGTCCATTGTGGAGTGTACCCTTTTCGGAATGCTTTATTCGCTTTCGAAATTCGAACAGAATTTCCAATCTCGAAGCGAGGGTTACGGGTTATAGTGTAACCGTATAATCTTTCTCGTAGAGTTGGCTCGTTCGCAGATGTTATTTTCGCCGGTTTAAATCCGTGACTCCCGTGTACAGTGTTATTATACGAATTAATAATGTCTTGTAAAATATCAATGTATTTATAGCTATTCCTATACGTGAACACTCTGTGCATTCTCGCTCTGATAGTTCTTTGAGATCGTTCGAGAATAGCACATTTATTCTCACTCTTTGTCGCGTAATGATGGATTCCTTTTTTTTTAATAAAGCTTTTACATGCGCATTAAAAAATTCTGAGCCTCTGTCTGATTGGATGTTCACTGGGACGATAGTTTTGAATATCGTCTTTAGAGCATTAGCTACGGTTATTGCTTTTTTATTTTTAATCGGAACAGCTCTTAAAAACCTCGACATAATATCAATCACTGTTAAAATGTAGCGAAAGCCTTTATTCTGTCTAGCATATTTTTGCATATCTACTAAATCCATTTGCCACAGTTCGTTTACACAGCGGGCAACAGTCGACCGCCTTTGGAATTTATACCGAACAGGTTTGTGCAAAGTGTACGTATCTTGCTGGGAAAGCCATTTCCTAGCTTCGTCGTAGCTGGATTTGGAAGCTTTCGCCAGTTTCGATACACCTCCAAAAGACCCCGGCTGAGCCGGATCGTAATATGCCGCTTTCATTCTTGCCAAGGTTCCCATCTCACTTTCTTAGACGGGGTGGCGGGTGTAGAACTTGCACGCGGTCTCGGAGGAGTGGCTCCTTGATTTATAGAATCAAGTTCTGAAATCTCCAACTGCTCGCGAACGTTTTTATTACCTATCCAATGTCTGGGTATATTAGCGTCGAAAATACCTCGATAAAATTTATCGAATCCTCTAGGAGGGGTTTCACTGCGTCGTAGATCTCGCATCAAATGTGCAAAGAGGTCGATAGCGTTGCTTCGATGCTCCGGTTTGTCATTCACTTCTAACTCATTCCTCTCGTTGAATTTGTAGCCTATATTTTTCAAAGATTCCAGAATAGGTACTATATGTCTTTTTTTCGTTTTGGGCACAGCGTGAATTAAATATTTAGCGACCGTTGGAGGCATTGCAACTTCGCTTCCTAGAGATTCTCTCATTTCACCGGATTCGTCCGCACGAGTTATATCGGCTATCAATTCAGGTGGTATTTCAAAAGGCTTGGGAGGTGGAGCTGGCTGCATAACTTTTTGATACTTAGGAACGAGCTGTGATAGCAACTTTCCTCTCAGATCGTCTGGCATTTCGTTCAAACGTAAAACTTGAATAATCTTATCTTCCAAACGGATTTCCGGTTTGTTGAGTTGGTAATATTCAGACACAAGATCACTCGGAACAAGAGCCATTTTTTTAGCCATTCTTAGTCACCTATAAGCCCCCCGAGTAATTTCAATGCGGCCGGGATCAAGAAAGGTAAAAATCCGCCACCTTGTTGTGTAATTTTCCTCTTTTTTGAAAAACCCACTTTCCGGTCAGCTAATGCACGTATCGTCTTCTTATAAGCTCCGAGTTTTTTCAATTTCGCTCCGGGAATATTCCCCGATAATAAATTCCGACAGATTTCACAAATGGATTTTATCTGATCGTCGGTGGCTGTATTTAAAATCGCTTTCCGCTGCTGAGGAGTCGCACTCGCGAGCATGTGTAATAAATGCACATGCCGCTTCACTCTTTTCATTTTGGAATGAATACCCAATTGATTTGGTTTTTATCCGGGAATATAGACGCTCGGAGTCGCTCTGTTTCTGACGTTAGCGGGTGAACGTCGACAAACAAATAAGTGAAAGGCTCGGCAGTTGCCATTTTATAAGCCTCCATGAAATATTTTCCCTTCAAAGGGAAAGCTTGTCTCGCGAAACACGATACTTGTGAGGCATCTCGGTTATTTCGAAATAATACCAAGTAATGTGTGTTGAGACTTATATCTCTCATCACTTTCACTTTCGGAAATAAGTTCTGCGTGATAAGAATAATACTGAAATTCTTATGATGACTTCTTATGATGAAATTCTTATGAAACATCAGTTCGATCTCATCGTTTAATTTGCTTTGAAAATCGTCGAATACGATAAGTTGAAATTTTTCTTCTTAGGGAGGAATCCCGCATATAAATTTTATATTTTTTTCACTTGCGAACCACGGTTGCCATACAGAGTAACACCATACGATATTTGTTATTTCAGCATCGTAGACATTATTTTTTATCATCTTTCTCATCAATTCTGTTTTACCGCTCGAGGAAGGACCCGTGCATATCAAAGCGGAGGGACATTTTAAACGGAGCATCGTCTGCATAAGTTCGCGAATTCTGACGCGAATAACTGCACACCAGCCACTTCAGGTTTTAAATATCCGGTTTCGTTTTTCCAAAATTTTCGAATGTCGTATACAAGATTTCCTTCTTTCTCACATTCGTGTAAATAAATGCGACGACCAATATTTTCTGAAAATCTACTAGTCGTATTTGAAAGATCCACTTCGTTACTATGGTGCATTGTTAGAATAATACATATCATTTCGATAGTGAAGCCAGTGAAGCGATGATTATCGGTCGGCGGATCTCCATTTAAATCGAGTTTCACTAGAAACCTTTGGGTTTTATACCCTTCGCGGATTTTCGATAAGTTTTTTTTTTTTGATTTTTATTTTTAGTAGCGATGGAAGTTGGATACACTTTTTAAAATATCGTGTAGATCGGGGAAATCATGAAAAAATTCATTTTTCGCGGGAAATCGTGAAAAAATTCGTTTTTGATGAAAACTCGATACAGCTTGTTTCAAACTCCAGTTCCCGTTTTCCGGTTTTGTTTCAAACTCCTGTTCCCTTTCCGGGATCTGTTCCAGTAACCTCAGTGGCGTACGCAGGAAATTTATAAGGGGGGGGTTGAGCGTCAGATTACTTTACACGTGTATATATATATATATATATATATATATATATATATATATATATATTAGGGATGAAACGGATATCCGGGGTAACTATCCGGTATCCGGCCTATCCGGCTGATTTTAACTATCCGGTAACTATCCGATATCCGGAAGTAAAGTGCCGGATATCCGATTTACCAAGCCGGATATCCGAATGAATAAAACATCTAAGATTTTTTTTTGTGGCGGTCAATTATCTTTGGTAGAATTTTCAGGAAAATACTTAAAGCAATGTATTAACAGTGTGCAGATTCTCCCTTGAATTTTTCTCATTTTTAACTTTAAAATTCTATTAATTTTTTTTTTAACGAATCGTTATGGTGGAGGGTCATAACATCTCACAACTAATATAAAGTTGAAATAAAAATAAATTTCTCAAAAGTTTAAGCAAACTTGAGTTTTCATGTTTGGAATGAAAGGGCATATGGTAAAAATAAAATTATTCAGAAATTAAGAGAAAGTGTACAAAACATAAGCCCATTGCTAGCAGCACCCTAGAATAACCCTTTTTAAATAAAAAAAGTTTTTTGAATGTTTATTCAATCTTGGTATCACCTTAAAGGTAAGGAATCGGGGAATATTATAGAATAAAAAAATATTTTGTAATTTTTGACCGATTTCCGTTTTTTCTAGTGTATATAAGAAGATATTTTCATAAAAAATAAACTGCCGGATATCAGATATCCGGTTTGTAATGTGCACCGGATATCCGGTATCCGGAAAAACCACTATCCGGTTCATCCCTTATATATATATATATATATATATATATATATATATATATATATATATATATATATATATATATATATATATATATATATATATATATATATATATATATATATATATATATATATATATATATAAAGTTAGCAACAACCCTAATTTCTGATTGAACAATAGAAGGGGGAGGGGCGAAGTTCATCTTAAATTTTAAACTAAAAAGAAAAAATATTTTTAAAAAAAACTTACTGAAGACTACAAAAAATTTAATTTAGGGACTAGTGGAACAAAATTAATTATTTAGAATTAATTTTGTACTTTTTACCACTCTTTAAAGTTCGTGCCAATTCACATTAAAAAAACACCTAAATTTTAGAGCCAATTTCAAAAAGTGATAATGTGCATAAAAGTAATACTTAAATATTAAAAAAAATTCCACTTTTGTTCCTTAAATTAATAACGATTTTTTAAAAAACGTTTTAGACCTTTTTTTTAAAGCCGGTTTTATTTTGAAAAAAAGATTATTTTATACAATATTTTATTCATATTAACTACTAGCAATATGGTCCGGCGTTGCTCGTGGTCAATTTGCGAAGTAAGAGCTGTGCGATTATGTTCCCCAATTGACATTAATTTTATTATTTAGACACTAATTTCGCCATTTTGCTGGTATTTTTCAATATAGGACCATATTTTAGCTCATTTGGCAACATTTTCATTCTTTTAGCGACATTTTCATTCTTTTAGCGACATTTTCATTCATTTAGCAATATTTAAATTTTTTGGCGACATAAAAAAAAAATTGCGACATTTTAATTTTTTGGCGAAATTATTTATTTTTATGGCGACATTTTCATTCATTTGGCGCTTTTTTAAATTCATTTGGCAACATTTGTCGAAATGTACTTATCACCCAATCAAAATGCATCGTTTATCCCAATCGTCAAAAAATATTTTTGGTAGCCGAGATGATTTTTAACAATCATGTTATGAAGAGAAGATGTACATGTAAATTTCCAATAGGAATAACGTATGGTAAAACAGAAAAAGTTCTAAAAACCATGGTTTCCACATGAAACAAAGTGCAGATTTTAAGTTGAGAAAATATTGTTAAAATGGCCCAAGTTTAATAAAAATCCGCTCAGTCGTTTTTTAGTTAAATCCGGACAAACAGACAGACAAAAAAATATTTAATCTGATTTTATGAATCAGTGTGAAATTCGTGAAGAAAACTCAAAATGAGGTGTTTTGTTCGATTCAACAGACAGACACTCCATTCTTATATATAAGTATTGGTTGATTATTATGCTTGAATTTACTTGTAATTCGTGCAAAATTAATTTTTATACTTACGAATCTGCCACTGTTTTTCACATACGCTTCAAAAAAATTGCATATGTTTGTACAAAATATAAGTCATTTGTATTTTAGCAATTGAATTTTGAAGTAAAAGTAGTACAATTGTTATAATTCTTTTAAATTAGTATGCGTGGGAACTGACAATAGGAATGAAGTCTTTTTAAAACACATATGGAATCATCTCACCTTTCCTGATTGATTCGTTGGGTTGTCATTTTCTTCGTTTTTTTTTTTTTAAAGAAAAAAAGTAACTAAACTGGATTGTTATTACCTTAGCTTTCTTCTAGAAAATAATTTAACACAATCATCTGATACATGTTTCATTTTGGCTATAAAAGGCAAAACAAAGCACCTTAACTTTCCGAAATACTAAACAAATAAAGTCCAATTTTCAGGAGTACAGTAAGTAGAAAATTTTCAAAACATCTTTTCATTTGACCTTTATATCACCTGACTATTTTAGTCATCCTTTACTTCTATACTATAAGACTTACAAGATGTCTATATATTCTAAACGATACCTTCGACGACAAATTTTTTGAAACAAAATATTCTAAACTAAAAAAAAAAAAAATATTTACCATTGAAAAAAAATATTTCATATTGTCTTATTAAATTTTCAACGTAGACATATCGGCGCCAACATTTATCCCGCTCTGTGAAATCGAAACCGATTGCCTATGTTTATCTTATTTTATTTTTATTTTCAGTCAAACGATAAATATTTTGTAATGACGAAAATGGGAAGTAAGGCGCCTAAATGGCTATTAGCTGTCTGCCTATTGGGAAGAAATAATACGAGAAAATAAAATCGATAGTAAATGTAATTAATATAAGTAACAAAAAGAATTAGGGTTGGGGTACAAAAATTTTCTTTGGTTCGTCAATTCAGTACCAAAATTTATTATGTTTTTTTTAAAGTGCAAATTTAAAATAAAAGAGTGCAACATCCAAAAAAAAGTGGGATGGTGACTCCCACCCCACCCCTCTAATTGCCTGTAGTAGTAGGAAAGTGTTGGGGTTACGTTTCATTTTTAAAAGTACAATATTGAAAAAGTGAGGGGGCAACATCCAACCCCCTCTAGCAAAACAGTCAATGATTTTAAAAAGGTTCTTCTTTACAGAATGGATGCATAACTCTTCCTATTAACGAAAGGAGATCTCTTTGAACAATAAACTGTTACGTCTAAGTGAAAATGATAGTGCTTGTCGGCGGACATCGGGTCGGACTACCCAGTAATAAAATGCATAAATTGTTAGCATAAACCTCCCACTTATCAGTAACCCGCGCCGAAATTGTGTCATTTTTTTTTTGCAAACAAATGTAAGGTTATAAATGCAGAAAAAAAAACTTTGTATTTTTTTAAAACTTTTTGTTTTGTTTTGGATTTTTTTATTAATCGGGGGAAAAAGCATTATTTTTATTTTTGTACAATTTTTTAAAAAAACTTCATACCGATGGGGGTACAGCCCCCCTCAACCACCCCCTACGTACACCACAGGTCTGGGTGAAAATGGAGAATGGTTTACTTTTGCCGACTCGTTAAACGCCGTTCTGGCCATGCCTATAAGCAGCTGCTTATAGAACGCCGTCTCAGGCTCGAACACCCCCGCGACCACATTCCAATTGGGTCCGTTGAAAGTTTTCAGTGACAAAATTAAAAAAAAAAATATTTTCTGCAAACACAGTTAGGTTCTTAAATGTAAAAAAATACATTTGTATTTTTTTTTTTAATAAAAAAAGCATTATATATTTTTTTTTAAACTACAGACCGATGGGGGGGGGTTGTGACCCCCCTTAACCCCCCCCCTGCGTACGCCACTGAGTAACCTGGATTGATATACTACTTAAAAACTTTAATTAAAAATAGTTTCATGAAATATCTTTCAATAATCAAAGAAAAATATCGATTAAATATAAAAATGCAAACGATTCACATTGGAAATGAATTTTTTTAAAAGACTAAATCAGATTACTTTTTAAAAAGTTATGGGCCTTTATAATGAATGGACTGAAAATGGAAAAAGATTCGAACCGGTGCGATTAGCAACTGTGATTTAATCGTGTGCACGAGTTTGGA
The DNA here is from genome assembly GCA_963932185.1 of Troglohyphantes excavatus. NCBI lineage: Eukaryota > Metazoa > Arthropoda > Arachnida > Araneae > Linyphiidae > Troglohyphantes > Troglohyphantes excavatus. Next base: position 2,343,787 of record OZ010676.1, on the reverse strand, counting down.
CATTTTTGTAAATATTTAAATATTAAGTTTAAAGGTAGTTTTTGCCATTAATATTCGTTACTAAAAATAGAATATAGGCAGTATGGAATATTTTATACGTATACGGAAGATAGGCTGTATACGTATAAAATACTTTTTTTTTTTAAATAAACCGCTATTCTTCAAAGTCTGAATTATTTCTGATATTTGACTAAACACCTATTTATGTGGTTTCTAAATAAACAACTTCATAGTATAAGCATCAAACGCTCTTTATTTTTAGTGAGCCCCAGTTGCTAAGGCGTTCAGCTACTGATCAGAGGATTGGTGGTTCGAATCCGTGCAATGGACTTCACATAGAAATGTAAAAAAGTAGTGATCTTGCGATCGGAGGGTTGCCAGCTTCGCTTCAAAAATACTAGAAAGTCGTCCAGAATATCCAACAAATTATACTGGCGTGTATACGGGACTGGTGCACGATAAATCTGATCGGGGTTCAAAGTCCCGACGTCTATTGAAGGCGTTGGGTGCCAGTTCAGGTGTTTCCTCGTCATCTGACCATGGTTCTAAAATAACGAGGTGCATGTATGAATGTGTGTGGGAATGTATATGTGTTCCCGGGTCTTTCCTTCGAGATAGACCCCAAACCGTCGCCAATAGCACACTGTGCAGCTCTAGTGCGACGCAACTTGCATGAAATTCTGTGCAGCGCTAGTGCGACGTTTTTAATCAAACCAAATCTTGCATGAAATGGGGGAGTTTCACGCCAAGAAGAAGAAGACCACTGTTCCAACGGAACATGGAGAAAGTTCCGCGACGCCGAAGACGTTCCGTAGGGTTAGTATGGAGCTTTAGCTTCAGTACTATAAATTTAAGTTTTAGTATTTAAGGGGGTCCGATACCTTCGACATTTTTTTTTATTTTTATACTTGTACAATCCAATTTTTTTTGTCTTTCTAAATATGCATAAAAAACCATTTTAAGACGCTCAATTGTTTTTTTAAATTGCACATTTATTTTTAAATTAAAATTTTAGTAAATTTTTTAACAATTTTAAAATTCCTACTCCTTTTTTGTGTTTCAATATTTTGAAGCAATTTTTTTTATTTAAGATCTTGAAAAAAAAAATTAAGGTCTTGAATAATATGTAAATAGATGTATGCATTCAAATTTTGATTCAGATACATCATTTTAAAAAAATAAAATATATTAGAAATTTTGGAAAAAAAAATTGACGAAAAAAAATAAAATTCCATTTTAAGTGGTTTTAAAAAAAAAAAAATTATGGTAAAAATAGGAAATCTGATTGCATACATCTATTTAAAATATATTTATCTTGCTATACACACAAAAATTATGATTTTCAGTATAATAGTAAAAAAGCCTTAGCATTTTTAGTGTTCCTTAAATTTCAAAACCACGAACAGAGATATTTGCTTTTAAAGTTTACATATGATACAACTATGTTATAGGAACACATCATTAAAACATTCATAACTAAAAAAGTAATAGGAATTTTTTGAAGTAGTTTTTTGTGAGTTATTAAGATAAGTTTGAATATTATTTTTTAAATATAAAAATAATGACTTTTTTTGCGAATTTCGGGTATCGGACCCCCTTAAATAATACCTCAACATAGAAATATTTACTACATACACTGAGATAGATTGTACTCATCGTTTATCAAGTATTTTTGTGTTGAAATAAAAGTATTTTTTCGTATTTTAATGTAATTCTAATGCGGGAGTTTCAGGTGACGTATTAACATGGTAACTTTACTAGTAGTTTCGATTTCTTCCCTACAGCAGACAACTTTGCTTTTGTTTGTTTAGTTGATACACTTGCAATTATGGGAAAGTCTGTTTATAATATTTCTTTTTTCTAAATAAGTAATATTTTTATTCCATATATGAATAAATTTAAGTATAGAAATACTTATATAATATTTGTATATAATTAGAATTACAACAAAATACGAAAAAATACTTTTATTTCAACACAAAAATACTTGATAAACGATGACTACAATCTATCTCAGTGTATGTAGTAAATATTTCTATATTGAGGTATTATTTAAAGACTAAAACTTAAAATTATAATACAGGAGTAAAAACTCCATGCTAACCCTACGGAACTTCTTCGGCATCGCGAAATTTTCTCTATGTTCTGTTGGAACAGCGGTCTTCTTTTTTTCGGCGTGAAACTCCCCCATTATATACAAATATAATAGAGACTTGGAATTACCAATGTATATATAGCTTATCCTTCCATGTTACAAGGCCTCGGCCTTTCTTTTCTTTTTGTGCAAATTGTCACGTCCATGTTCGTACTTGCTTCTGCAAGCAAATTTTTCCAATTTACCCAACATGTTTTATAAATTTATTGTCATACAGGAGGTAAAAGGGGCTTCGCCCCTACGGTACACCGTACGCTTCGCTCAACTCAATACAAATATAATATAAGTATTTCTGTACTTCAATTTATTCATATATGGAATAAAAATATTACTTAGTTGGAAAAAAGAAAATTTATAAACAAACTTTTCCATAATTGAAAGCGTAGCGACTAAATAAACAAAAGCAAAGTTGTCTGCTGTAGGGAAGAAATCGAAACTAGTAGTAAGTTACCATGTTAATACGTCACGTGAAACTCCCGCATTGTTTTCAAATAAAGAATCAATCCCTATAACGAACTGATGGGAAGTAAATAAAATTGTTTTCACCGCCATGCTCGAAATTGTTCGTTTGTTGGGCGATTATGGTTGTTGGGGTTGCGCCAAATGATTTTGTCGCCAAGCGCGACATCCAAGATGGCGGCGTAAACAAATCGTCTTAGCCAAGATGGCGGACGAAAAATACTCGGAGCAAAGCATTCGCTCATGAAAAAAAAAACACTCGGAGCATAGCGTTCGTTCATGAGCAAAACACTCGCATTTGAACTTCAGAAAAAAAAATACGTTTAACTTACCACTTGGACATCTGATCAACGATTTTTACCTCGAGTAACTTGACTGAAATTCAACAGTTTTAGAAATACAAAATCATAATTACCTTGCATTTTTTTTTAAATCCATTTTAAAACTAGGATTCTTTCGCAAATTAATAATTATGCCAAAAAATGTACTTAAAAATTTTTTTAGTAAAAAAAAATATTATTTGTTATTTTAATATAGCACACAAATTATTATGCATGATGAAATAGTCATGATATGCATAATTTTAATTTGGCTTTTCTTTTGATAAATTTAAAAAAACGATTATTTTCCAAAACTCAAACTTTTTATTTTTAAGTAAATATTGATTACTTATGGAAAACAAATTTGTGATATAAAATAGTAAATTGTTTTCAACGATTTTGCTACCTAATTTCAAATAACATAAGCCAATTGTATAATGGTACTGTTTTTTTTTATTTTTAAGTTTAAAAAAAAATCGTTTCCGAATTTAATAAATACAAAATAAAATTTGAGTCATAAATAAATTTTTAATAATAAAAAAACTTAATATATGGTGTATAATTTATTAAAAACATTCATGATGATATCCGTTATTTTAATTTCTTTTTCTTTTTAATAAATTAGAAAAACAATTATTTTCCAAAACTCAAACTTTTTATTTTTAAGGAAATATTCTTATGAAAAACAAATTTGTGGTATAAAATAGTAAAAGTTCATTTTTTTTTAAAATAAGTTTTCAACGATTTTGCTACTAGCCCAGTAGAGATAGGATTTTGGCTTGCAAAAAATGGAGTAGTTTTGATTTTCGGGTAATGTTGTATGTATCGACCCCCTCGTGAAAAATCCAAGTTTTCGACCTCCCACCCCTTGTGCGTTTTCCGCCATCTTGAAAAAACCGCTAAAAAAAGGCACTTTTAAAAGTTTTTCCTCAATAACTCTCTTCCAGTACATTTTAGGTTAAAAGTCACAATTACAATTTTAAAGAACATTAAATTTCCTACAAATTTCATGCATAACATATTGGAAAATTCTGAACATGTACTGAGATATAGGGCCGTAAAAATCTATAAAAATTTCAAAAAAATGAAAAAAGTCAAATATGTGGTTAGTTTTACTTGAATAACTTTTTTCTGTGCAGCTTAGCGTAAAATGCGTAATAACCAATCTTGTAGAGGATTAAATTTACTACAAGATCCATACAAAATATTTGTAACTACTACGAACAGATGCCGGGAAATGTTGAAATAATAATTTTGGTGAAAGTTGGTTGTAAACTGCAAATATCACCCTTGGTTGAAATTAGTATTCCTGAAAGTAATATCTTTAATCTATTATGTATGTAATAATATAAATGTAGTTCACGTATGTAGTACATGAACTTGCATGCAATACATGAGATTTATGTTAAATTTAGGAGAATACAAAAACTTTACAATGAAAAACACAAATTTTTAAAGCATTTACAAATACCTATATTTAAACTTAATGCAATTTGAAAATGCATCTTAACTTTCGTTTTAAGGATATATACAAAATCTCAAATTAAAAATCCATCATAAAGTTTTGTTGTTTTAGCACAGGTGTGCTTGATGTATATATTGTAGTTCATTACTTCAACCAATAGGCAGTAGATCGTCAAACTCGTCTTCTTCCATGTTCAATTCAACCTCTGGTGCATTACTACTGGACTGGAATCCACAATGAAGACATACTACGGAGCATCGAAACCCAGCTTTTTTTGCAGCTGCATTTGTTACCACGTCTTTTTGCATTGGCACGAAATCATGTTAAGCAATGCCTGTGGAGCTGGTTCTTTATTCATTGGGACTGGAGTTAGGCCACCAATATCCTTCTTCTAGCACCATTTGAGAGCGTCTTTTCATACCCCATCCAGGTTTGAACTTACAGATAAGTTCTACATGCATGATATTGAACTACATCCTTAGTTGGATGTAGTCAAGCCAAATTGAATTTTGTGTTTATAGCAGCTTTAGAAAAGCGAAGATACCGCAACTCATCTATAGAAGTGTTTAGGTCACCGCCAAAAAGGGCCACAAGGAAATTTCAGTGGCTTCCGTGATGTTTTCTTTTTCTCCAACTAGATCTTTGAAAATGGTAATACTTTCATTGTGGAATACATGACTTTCTAATGTGGTACAAAACTTCATTTCCCCCTGCCCAAATAGAGCGGAGATTGAATCGCAGCCACTTATCGCATGTAGAAAAATAATGTTTTCCACAATATTTTTATATATTTTGGAGTACAACGCATCTGCCATGTTGCTCCTACCAGATTTTCAAAAGAACACATTGTCTGGTGCTAAACCCGTGACCAATACTAAAAGGTCTATGTATTCACCAATAACTACAACAGAATCGTATGCATCTGGGATCACAGAGTTGCTAGGAGTAACAGAAATGATCACTCCCATTGCATGAAATGTACTTTCTCCATTCAGAGTGTTAACGTTGAAGTCAGCATTATCAAAAATGAATTGGCAGAATGCATTTTTCTTGAGGGTTGCGTCCGCATGAAGTACAGCAGATAACTCAAATCTAAAAACTCTCTCATAACTGGAAGAAAATCCCAAGGATGATAATAAGATGAAGTCGTGATCCAAATTTCTTGTACAAATAAGTACCTACTCCAAAGAGAAGGGATGACAAAAATGACCGTGATCTTACTGCGGCTATCACTGAATGTGACAATGTCACATTCAGTCCATCCAGCTGGCCTTTCTTGTCTTTCATAATCACACTTTCCATGAAATAAAGTAAAGAAGGTGGTATCACAGACTTCACATCCTGAAGGAAGTCAACTGAAGGTGTATACACACTATTGTAATAAACGTGAGAACGAATGTCTTCTGCGATGACGTAAGCTGCAACCTGAAGGATACGTTCTTCTTCCAAGTTTTTTTTTCCTTTCGCCGTACCAGTTATCACTAAGAATTTTGTAACTAGTCTTTTTGAAACATATCACTGATGTATGGGGATGTGAGTCAGTAATCAATACATCATCTCCATATTGTTTCCGAAGCCTCGCTTTTATAATTTTCATATCTGGACGAAACTCTCCTTCAATCTGATTAACCAAGTCTTCAAATGAAAACTAGCACCAGTAGAATCGGGTAGAGTGAAAATGCGTCGAAGTCTTTTATGCACCCATTGATTCCCACATGCATTGACAATACTCAAAATTGATTCTTTCATGGACAGTTTTCCACACAAAAACACTGTACCACGTCTATCCAAAGTGTATCTTTTCTGCTTCTCCTCGAAATCCTTAGGTAATTCGTTTCCATAGAGGAAGCAGTGATGTTTGAAAGTGTAAACACATTCATTCAACGATCTACGGGATGGTCCAGGCGCAGTTTGAGAAGCTGCCCTTCAGAGGTAAGCTGCAATCAGCTTGCCATTATTAGCTCTTTTGTCATGAAGTATGAACCCTCACTTCGTTCATATTATTCAGAAAAGCAGAATGAGTTGAAAGTTTACGTTTTACACTGGACTCAGGTAATTCGCCTAGCTCTTTCACTACGAACGTTTCACCTTCACTCAAACTTTCAGCACAGATAAAGCACACAGTTCCATGCAAACTCGACACGGTACACAGTTGAGCACACACTACATAGCTTAAAAACAAAAAAACGAGCAAACACAACAGAACGAGAACCGAAACTCCTACAACTGGAAATATGCAAGAGATGAAAGGAAAAATACGTGCGACATTGTTATTGTTATTTCAACATTTCTCATCATCTATTGGTAGTAATTACAAATATTTTGTATGGATCTTGTAGGAAATTTAATCCTCTACAAGATTTGTTATTATGCATTTTATGCTAAACTGCACAAAAAAAAGTTATTCAAGTAAAACTAACGACATATCTGACTTTTTTCATTTTTTTGAAATTTTTATAGATTTTTACTGTCCTATATCTCAGTACATGTTCAGAATTTTCCAACATATTATATATGAAATTTATAGGAAATTTAATGCTCTTTAAAATTGTAATTGTGACTTTTAACCTAAAATGTACTGGAAGAGAGTTATTGAGGAAAAACTTTTAAAAGTGCCTTTTTTTAGCGGTTTTTTCAAGATGGCGGAAAACGCACAAGGGGTGGGAGGTCGAAAACTTGGATTTTTCACGAGGGGATCGATACATACAACATACCCGAAAATCAAAACTACTCCATTTTTTGCAAGCCAACCTCTTTTTTTGAGCTATCTCTACTGGGCTATACCTAATTTCAAATAACATAAACCAATTTTATAATGGCACTTTTTTTTTAAGTTTAAAAAAAAATTGTTTCCGAATTTAATAAATACAAAAGAAAATTTTGAGTCATAAATAAATTTTTAATAATAAAAAAACCTTTATATATGGTGTGTAATTTATTAAAAGCGTACATGATATCCGTTTTTTTTAAATTTAGTTTTAACTTTTTAATAAATTTTTTTTAAAAACGATTATTTTCCAAAACTCCAACTTTTTATTTCTAAAGAAATATTGATTACTTATGGGAAACAAATTTGTGATATAAAATAGAATCTGCAATTTTTTTTTTTTTTAATATTTTTCAGAGAAATTACGATTTTGCTACTTAATTTCAAATAACATAAATCAACTGTATAATGGTGTTGTATTTTTTTTTTTTTTAAATCGTTTCCGAATTGAATATAAATGCAAAATAAAATTTCTTATAAATAAATTATATATATATTTTTGATGAATTAAAAAATATATATCCCACTTTTTTTAAAAAATAAATATTGATTGATTATTTTTAAAACGTTAAATACTTTTTAAAAAAAAAGATTTTTAAAGAGGGTTTAGTTAAGACTTGCTTTAAGAAAAAGTACACCAATAGTATACACTGCACAAGTGAGACATATTCTTTTTGAGTGTCACTTAATTAACAATGCAATTATTTTAAATAGTATTTTTTAATGGGGGGAAACGGGGAGGACAAAGTGATAAATTTTGATATTTTACAATTTAAACATTAATTATGCAAAAAGGACAAATTACTCTTTGCCTCCATGAAAAATTTTGACATATCTTTTTGCATGTTTAAAAACTTTAATTAAAAATAGTTTCATGAAATATCTTTCAATAATCAAATAAAAATATCGGTTAAATATAAAAATGCAAACGATTCACATTGGAAATGAATTTTTTTAAAAGACTAAATCAGATTACTTTTTAAAAAGTTATGGGCCTTTATAATGAATGGACTGAAAATGGAAAAAGATTCGAACCGGTGCGATTAGCAACTGTGATTTAATCGTGTGCACGAGTTTGGACATTTTTGTAAATATTTAAATATTAAGTTTAAAGGTAGTTTTTGCCATTAATATTCGTTACTAAAAATAGAATATAGGCAGTATGGAATATTTTATACGTATACGGAAGATAGGCTGTATACGTATAAAATACTTTTTTTAAAAAAATAAACCGCTATTGTTCAAAGTCTGAATTATTTTTGTTATTTGACTAAACACCTATTTATGTGGTTTCTAAATAAACAACTTCATAGTATAAGCATCAAACGCTCTTTATTTTTAGTGAGCCCCAGTTGCTAAGGCATTCAGCTACTGATCAGAGGATTGGTGGTTCGAATCCGTGCAATGGACTTCACATAGAAATGTAAAAAAGTAGTGATCTTGCGATCGGAGGGTTGCCAGCTTCGCTACAAAAATACTAGAAAGTCGTCCAGAATATCCAACAAATTATACTGGCGTGTATACGGGACTGGTGCACGATACATCTGATCGGGGTCCAAAGTCCCGACGTCTATTGAAGGCGTTGGGTGCCAGTTCAGGTGTTTCCTCGTCATCTGACCATGGTTCTAAAATAACGAGGTGCATGTATGAATGTGTGTGGGAATGTGTATGTGTTCCCGGGTCTTTCCTTCGAGATTGACCCCGAACCGTCGCCAATAACCAACACCACCGTAACTGACTCAAGGCCTGAGCGCGCTTAGGATGAGTCATCGCAAGCAGACCGGTATCGAAGAAGAAGCGAATGGCACTTAGCGAAATAATTTTCGGACGTTTTTCAAAGTTCGAGCATATTTTACTTTCTTGCACATTTCGCGTAGTGTATAACGGTGAAAGGTCAATGTCTATTTTTAGAATTCAGTACCTATTTAATAAACCAAAATTACTTATTTAATTTGTTTTATCAATGTTCATGAACTGAGTAACAATGCAAATCAATTTAATTCTTGAGTGAATGGACTGTTTATTAGCTCATAAACATGTCCTCTTTTTGGTCAAAATAATATAAAAAAACGATATTTTTTATTACATGAGTTCACTAATTTAAGTAAATAAAAAACAATTTTTATTTCTCAGTTCAAACTTTTGTTATGAACTTTATATTCGCTTGCTAGTTCAAAATGAACCTTCAAAAGACATGTGCAAGTAAAGAATACTTTTTTTAATAAATTTATACATTTTATAGAAGTTTACTTGGTATAATATCAATAAAATTATCTGAGATAAGTGTCTGAATGTGCTGTTTACTTAAAATATAATAAACAAGTCTCTTTTTGGTAGAATGAATAAACTGGATTTTTTTGCATTAATTTCTTATTTATTTAAATAATTTTACGAACATTTTATTGCTCAATTCAAACTTTTATTGTGAACTTTACATTCGCCTGCTTTTATTTAAAAATGAGCTTTAATTAAACATGTGCAAATGAAAAATACTTTATAAATTTATACATTTTATGAAAGTTTACTTGGTACAATATCAATTAAAATTATCTGAAATAATTACGTGGCTGAATGAGCTTTTTACTTAAATTATAATGAGCAGGTCACTTTCAGCTAGAATTGAATAAACTGGAACTTTTTGTATTAATTTTTTATTTAAATAATTTTACTTACATTTTTATTACTCAATTCAAACTTTTATTGTGAACTTTACAATTCCTTGCTTTAGTTAACAATGAGCCTTCAATAAACATGTGCAAATGAAAAATACTTTATAAATTTTATAAAAGTTTACTTGGTACAATATCAATTAAAATTGTCTGAAGGGGCTTTTTACTTAAATTATAATAAACAAGTCACTTTTTGGTAGAATTGAATAAACTGGATCTTTTATATAAATTTTTTATTTATTTAAATAATTTTACTTGAGTTTTATTACTCAATTCAAACTTTTATTGTGAACTTTACATTTGCTTGCTTTTAGTTACCTTCAAAACACATGTGCAAATACATTTTTTTTTATAAATTTATACATTTTATAAAAGTTTTCTTGGTACAATATAAATCATATGAAATAAGTGGCTGAATGGGCTGTTTACTTAAATTATAAACAAGTCACTTTTTGAGAGAATTGAATGAACTGGATGATCTTGCCCTAATTTTTAATTATATTTTATTAATTAATTAAAAAAAATTAAAGATATCAAATTAATTTTTTAACCTTTCAAACTTTTTAAAGAAATCAATAAAATTGATCGCTATGACTTGACACTAAGGCCAAAATGACGTATTTGTCGTGAAGTCAATCGACTGCTTAAAAATGCCCACATTAAAGATTGAAAACATAAAAATTATGCAATTAATCAATATAAAAAAAGACAATGTATGCAATTAATCACGAATACGGCAAAAAAGGTGCATGTGAGTGTAGTGATTCCAATATTTGATAAGGCGGGTCGGTTCCTGTTAGTTAAGTGCTATAACAGGCCAACCCGAGGCAAGAGCAGAATAAATTCTAGCCCAAACCTTTTTCTGTATGTATGAGAGCCATATGATATTGAGCAGCAAGTAAATAACGTACAGTAAGACAGTCCGTCTTCTACATGTAAATATGCAGGTGGAGGAAACACGAGGAACCGATAATTATAAAAGATGACACGTTGAACAGCAAGTAAATAACGTACAGTAAGACAGTTCGTCTTCTACGTGTAAATATGCAGATGGAGGATACACGATGTGGAACAGATAAATTATAAAAGATACACGTTGAACAGCAAGTAAATAACGTACAGTAAGACAGTTCGTCTAATCATTAGAAGCGTTTGAAGCCACGCCAGTCAGATTGAGGGTCCCTTTGATGTGGGCCCTCATGTGATTGTCGACCTGACGCAGCTGCTGCTTGGTGTATTGGTGACCTCTCATGGCAAAGGACAGGGAGGGTAGAGAAACGCCTTCAAAGCGTCTATCCTGTGCCACGGGGCGAGGCTGGATCCGCCGATCTTTTTTCCTAGGTGGATGATCTTCGCAATCTCCGGGGAATTCTCGAGCAGGTTGTAGCCGATGGGGTTACCCAGGAAGGATGTCGGGATGTTGTCTGGAATCACTTCAATGGCCTCTCTGTTGATGAAGAACTCAGTTGGGCACAGGCCCGCCGGCTTCTTCCCTGACAGGTGGATCGATGAGCATTTGCTCGCGTTGACTTTTAGGCTTAGAGCCTCTGTCACGGTGTAGAGACGGTCGAGCATGGACTGGAGCTCTTCTTGACTGGATGTCATCAGAAGTTTGTCATCGGCAAATGCGAGGACTTTGTATTTCTCGCCCTCCCCCTGGAGATCTTGAAGTATCGGGTTGATGGTAAGATTGAACCTTTAAAAAAATTAATTAAAGCTTGTTACTATCAATATCAGCAAATAAGAAAAATATAATTGAATAAAATACATATTTAGGACTGTTTAATGGGGCAGTTCTATTTTAAATGAAACTGGGCAACAAATTTAACCCGCGCGTCAGCTCCAATGAATTTTCAATACAGAGGTTGTTGCAATTCCATCTCATTCTAACATGTTTGGTTCAGCTAGTAAAACGTTAACTCGTAAAGTGTAAAATATTATTGGGTGAGGTACAATAAATTGTTCTATAGATAAATGGAGAATGTTCTGGAATGAGCAGGGCCTATTCTAAATATACAATTAAGAATTATTGAAGTTTTTATTTTGTTCTCAAATTGATAGGCCGAAGAAAGATTTTCAAAAAAATATGTTTATACAAACTTTATGAAAAGCTTAAACTCACTTCTGTTTATTTAATCGATACAGATACAAATATAAACCTTGTTTCTGTAACAATAAGAGCATTAAATATTACCTTAACTCCCAAATATTGCTATAAGAAATAAATAATTCCAATATTTTATGTGGAATGATTCCTACATTAGTAATGCATGAAAATAATGACGAACATTTCACACTGTATTGAAGTAAATATGCAGGAAATAGATTCAAATTTCAAGAACCATTTTTAATTCTTTGTTATTTATAAGTAATTACAAAAATACAACTTACCTTAGAAGACTTGGAAGGTATGAAATCCTTTCTAGGTATCGCTGTTATCCATTTTTTCCGAGTTCCGACATTTTCGGGATATTTTAAAATAGTCACACGTTCAAGAACTCTATCATAATTCCCTTTGCAATTAGGCACGCAGCACCGAGAAGGCATCTTATGTAATTGACGTTCCTAAAACTGCAGAATAATTAATAAAATATATAAATAAAATTAACTTTTCGCGCTTCGAAAACAACCTTGTTTATATTTGCAACGAACCGATTCAGCCGTTGAATTGAATGGCGCTGTGTCTTTCGGTAGGTCTACTTTTGATGACTCATAGCTTTCTGATCGACAGCGTGCGCAGGCCTTGAGTCAGTTACGGTGGTGTTGCAATAACCCACTGTGCAGCTCTAGTGCGACGTTAATTAACAAAACCAAACCAACTTTATTTATAGTCAACAACAGTTATTTAAGCATGTCTTTTTTTAACAGCATTATTTTATTTAAATAGGTAGAGGCTTTAATTTTTATTTCGCACATTCTTTAAATATAAAACTTGAGGTTTGACAGTGGGTGAAATTGTTTCATTCACATTCTATTAAAAATTATGTTTTTGTGTTGATTAGCTTTTAAGCATTATACCATAGATTTTGTACTATGAGCCATTTGGTACCTAACGCGCATTTTGCACTATGTGTACCAAATTAGTTTGCACAAAACTTAAATATAATACATTCGAAACTACTTTAAAATTTCACTTTGATGTCCCGGATTTTTCAGAAGATATTCGTAAATAATAATTCAAAAGTATATTTTCCTTAAACTTAAATATATTGCTCATCTGTGCTTTAGTGCGATGTTAATTCAATCAACTACTAAACATAAATACAATTAAAAAAATAAGATATGCAACACAGCACTACTTTCTTTTTATAAAAATGCATTCTACGAAACTAGTGCACGATAAATCTGATCGGGGTCCAGAGGCCTCCGTGGCCGAGCGGTTAAAGGCGCCAGCTGGGAATTCGAAGATTCATGGTTCGGTCCTAGGCGATGGACTTGACAAAGAAAAGTAAAAAAGTAGTGATATTGTGATCGGAGGCAGGCACGTAGGTAAGGGAGGGGTTTAGGGGGTTCAAACGTCATCTGACCATGGTTCTAAAATAACGAGATGCATGTATGAATGTGTTTGTGCTCCCTGGTCTTATGGGTATTTTAACACATATTAATAATTAACTCCAAATGAATCTACTACGTCAAAGAAATGGTTTTAACTCCACATATTTACTACTTCGTAATAGGTGATGGGCACTGCAACGTCACAGGCTGCCGCGCAGAGCAACGAGGAAAATCTAAAGGCAACAACGTTGCCTTTCGCTATGTTTGCATCGCTTGTCAAAGGCGGGATTTCGTTTAAAACTCAAAATAAAAGCACACGATTAAGCACAAATACAAGTATTATTATAATTTAAGTTATATTTCAATTATTAAAATATAGGCTTCCAAATAATTTAACTTTTTCGTATTCAAATAAAAAAAAATCAGACATTTAATGTCTGATAACTTTTTATGCCAAGTTTTGTTTATGAGTCTCATTGTGTTCCCGAAACACGAATAATCGAACCTAACCATAATATACAACTAATTAAGCTTTAAACGATTTTTCGAAATCCACCGGGAACTTTGTTTTACTAAAAGTGAATTGCTTGTTTACTAATCCAAGAAATATGCATAAAAACTTTAAGCATAAACAATATTATACAGGTCTTTTCTGCTTCTAACATGTCATTATGGATATAATTTTAATTGTGATTAATAATAAAAAGAAAGTAAAGTATGTTTTGGAGATTTATAGTCATTTCAGATTAATAAACAAGAAAAAGAAAATGTATTAAAAAGCAACTGCACTTGAATCTGCACTGTTCAAATATTTTTTGTTGTAAAAGTTGTTCATATATTTACATAACATGACCGATCTTTTAGTTATGCGTGCATTTAATATTACGATATTTTAATCATTATTACAGAAAATAAAACAATAAAAAAGTTTTTTATTGATTTATATTTAAATGTGTTTATATTTCTTACAAAGCCCGTGAAGCACCAGCTTATACATTACATTCTATTATAGGGGCTTACACACGCCTTCAAATCACTTAAACAGGAAAATACTTTATATTCCTAACTAGTAATTTTTTACTACTAAATATTTTTGAAGAAAACCTTTCATAAACATAAATTAGTAAGAAAAAATATCATAAATATGTATGTGTTGTTTAATTTGTTCGTAAATGAAAGAGAAAATTAAATTTATACTAAAGATTAGTAGAAATACTCAACAGTTTTTAATTTGTTGTAATAAATTTTTAGTGCATACTAAATGTCGATTTAATCTTCTATGTTCCATTTGAAGGAGAGTAATATATAAAAAAAAAAGCATCCGTTTGAAAGCGCCGGGCTTATTTCTTGCTTTTAAGTCTTATGGTTTGTTGAATGTTTTTGGAATTTAATTTGAAGCCTATTAAAAAATATATATTTATATTTTTAGTTGTATACATATAAAATTCAAAATAAGTAATTTTGCTTTATAAAAATCAAAACTATACGACAACTGCGTATACGCACAGTTTTCGTAAGCTTAAAAAAATAACTAAAATGTCTTTAAAATAAATAAATATAACCTATAAATGGTAATAAAACCCATAAAACTTTATTTATAAATTACATTGTTAGTCAGTATTGATTACAAGTAATCCTCAAATGGATTACTATTGCATTGATCGATCGCGAACATGCTAAACACTGACTGCGAACGCCGTCTTGTTGCCTTTAGATTTTTTTCGGGTAGCCAAGATTCCGGTTTGTTTACCAACATGCGCAAGGCCTATACAGCTTGTAAAAAGAAGAACGTTGTTTTTTGTTTATAAGTTGCCACACGGCAGTTTACAAATAATATACAAATATTAATGAATGCCGTGGTTGCCGTCCGATGAAGCGGAGCGCTGTCACCACAGTCTTTCCTTCGAGATTGACCCCGAACCGTCGCCAATAGCCCATTGTGCAGCTCTAGTGCGATGTTAATTAACCAAACCAATCAATAATATTTGACATATTTTGTTAATAAAAAAACTTGCATTAACCGACTTTTGTAAAAAAAAATCACTCTCAATAAAACATTAGGAAATTTAATATAAAGCTCGTTGGCGATAGCCCACGTCGGTCGTGTTTCCGATTTGCTCCGCTAACGTAAAGATTTTTTCAAAATGGCGAAACCATGTTTTCCAAACATTACTAATTTGCTTGCCGAATTTGATCCCGTTTCTACGGTTAAAAATATCGATGAGCAACTTGCCCTATCGACCTATGACTTCCAGCTGAAGTTATATACTAAAACTCTTGATAATGAAGGACCTGACTCCGAAAATACGAAGCATTTCGAGGAAGGTGTCATGGAAGCTTACAAAAAAGTATGTGAGCTAGGATGCCACCCTCAATACTTCTCCATGCAACTGCTCTATGGCTCTCCGGTGGAGACCATTCGAGCAAAAAAAAAAAAAAAAAAGCTGACCGGCGGTCAGCTTCCACTGAACCCGATGGATCCTATTGCCACTGACTTCACCCCCTGCCCTGAGGAAGTTGCGGCCGACCTAGGCCTAAGTGATATGCCTATGCCGTGACCGAGAATGTGTATGAATGTGTATGTGTTCCCGGGCCTTTCCTTCGAGATTGACCCCGAACCGTCGCCAATAGCTCACTGTGCAGCTCTAGTGCGACGTAAACAAAAACCAAACCAAACCAACTGACGCAAAATGTGGAAAAATCAATTCGTTGGTTTTAATTAACGTAGCAGTAGAGCTATACACAGAGCATATTTTAAGGAATTTTAACTGGTGGGGCAAATTAAATTCTGCAGAAAGCAGAACCCCAGAAGTTAAATGAAAACTTTGTACTTAAAATAAATTTTTAATTAATTTAGTTTAAAATTATATGTTCTGTAAAAAGTTAATTACAAAGTTTATTTAAAAGAAATTATTGAATTCATGAAATTTTCTATCGATTCATAAAAGTATGTTTTATTTGTTTTCATAATGCAATTATTATTATTTATTTATTTTGAAACCTAATATTTTGTATTTTAAAATATATAATTCCTACATTTCCGCCATTTTACTTCACAATAATGTAAAGTTTTAAATCTATAGTATATATACATCTAAAACCGTATACTTAGGTAAATTTTAGACTAGTACCCGAGCATATTACAAACAAAATGTGCATTAATAACATTACATTAAGATGAACAATAATATTCTATTTATTTGTATATTCGAAAAATATCATATTTTACAGCACAAAAATGTAGAAAAATAAGTAGTTTTAAATTTTTAAAAAACATAATACTTTCTTAAAACTTGTTATAATTTCGGAATGTTTTTATATAATCTCTGCTTTTGTAAATTGCTGCTGCGACAACTTTTGTCGCCGTTCCTCCAGCTGGAGAAATTTTAGCACTGAAGGGCGGTGATTGAAAAATGATGTTCCTTTTCCATTTAAGACTATGATGAGTCTCTTATTAATTGTTTTGAGATTATCTGACTGCCTATGATCTGACATTAACATGTTGTACCAGGAAATTACCCTTTCCACTTGCATGGAATGTGGTGCGACCACGAGTTAAAATTACATGAATGGAACTCCTCTTTCAAACTCCACTTCCCTTAAAGGCCACATTTTTTGAAAATATTAAATAATTATTTTTTAAGATTAAAACAAATAAATTATTCTGGTGGGGAAATGGAAGTTTATTGTGAATCAGAGTTATTTGTGATTTATAATAGTATTTTTAAAAAGAAAAGTATTGGAAGCATTGCCGTTTTCATCGAAGCATGCACAGTAATACTGTTTCATATGTATAACGGAATTTTTATAATTTTTTTTTTAATTACATAATTTTTGAATATATTTTTTATAATTTTTGTATCAACATTAAAAAAAAAAGTTCTTATGATCATCGCAAAATCATACGAAGCCAAAACATTGCGAATTATTTAATATAAAATAAAATCAAACATATAAAAAAAATAACAAACATATAAAAAATAGCAAATATATAAAAAAATATATATAGTCGGTAGTTTTTCAATATCAACCAGCAATTGTCAAATAACCATATTTACAACAAACACTCTTGACAACTGTTTTTTCTGAGACATGGTGACAGCAGCAATTCCGTAACACAGTATAAGCACGTCTGAGGATTTTTTTTCTCTTGGATCTTTCACCCCTAAAAAACGCTAATGGAATAATCCAAATGTCTTTGGATTGCTTTGGATGGAGTGTGACGAACGTGTCGTCTGTCCCCGGGCATTTCTTGGGGGGTGGGGTGTAATGTTAAATGACATAAGACCCACGGGAAACTTGACCTTGGAAAGGGAGCAAATGGGACTCCTCCCCTCCTCCTTGAGACACTGTTGGTGGAGGAAAAGGGCTTTCAACCTCACCCCCAACCATTATAGAAACTGAATACACGATTTATGGGGACGGGACGTCTGCGCTAAACAGTCAGTCATAAAAGGGACTGATGTGTTTCAAAGGGAAGAGTGCCAGTGGTTGTAAAAAAGATCCTGTGAAGAGATAAGGAATACAGCCTCCCTCCCCTGTTTGGAAATCTGAAAATTCCCGTCCCCATGGTTTGGAATTTCTAAACTTCTTTTCCTTTCCCACAAATATGTATGGCTCAAACCACTGCTAAAACCAATCGATTCGTAAACACATGTAATGTAAACGAAATGCTAGACAAAATAATGTAATACAGCTCACCTTTGAACGCCAATTTTTGTAGGAAATAGTTACACTGTTAGTTTTTAACATATTTTGTATAGCATTTGCTGGGCTTAGAGCTTGTAGTTTGTCGTCAGTATTGGTATTTGCATAACTTGACGTTGAATTTTCTCTAATAATAATAATTAAAAAAAATAGAGACGTTTAAAGTTTGCGTAGCCAGCCAAATGTTCTTCTTTACTCATTGTAAAGAAATAAACTTTTCAAAACGGTATAAAATTATTAAATTAATTTAATATTTTTTAGATACCTAAACCTATTTTTTTAAATTTTATATATATACATGACTTACTATGCGTTTCTATTGATAGTAATTCATATTTCTATAGACTAAGATTAAAAAAGTTATTTGTGAAATCTGTGGTTTATCTAAAATTTGTGAACACAATATATCAAGATAGGATTATAAAACAATAACTGAATTTGATATACAAATTACTAAATGATAAAACAGCATGGTTTGCGTCAAAATCGATTGTTTGTATAGTGTTTATGAATGCTTGATAATTGAAAAAGAGAAAGGACTAGATAGTTACTTTGTTGATGTTCCACATCATACTCATTATTTAAATATTTTGAAGAAAAAAATTAAAGGTAGTATGAAAATATTCAGAGACCATCATGGTGCTTAAGTTTGCATAAACTAGTAAAAAACAATGATTAAATAAAATTTAAAAACATTTGTTATATAGGATATTAAAGTATAGATTTTTTTCTTTTTACGTTAATTTCAACACAAATGTCGTTTTAAAAAAAATCCCAAATGAATTACAAGTCAAATTTCATATGAATATGAATGTTTCTGAGTATGAATATTCTCGTTGACTTCACCAGAGAATATTTTAGTGATCATCTCTAAAATGAAACAAGAAATCTAACGAAACTAAATGCCCACAATTTTCTTGGAGTCCAGTCATCTGTATATTTTCAAATAGATATTTTCAAAAGGTATATTTTATAAGAGTGTTAACATTCCTGATGGAAATTTGCGATGGAAAAACTTTTACTCAGCCAGAATATGGACTGGAAGAAATTGGGAGTAAACTGACGCGAAGGTCAATGAAATATGATAGTAACGACGTGGAACTTTTTGTTTTCTAAATAGGGGGTGTCGCCCCATTTACGTTGAAAACTAATTACAAAATAAGTTTTTTTAAATACGTTAGACACTGACTATTCAGATGCCTTCTTAACATAATTGATTTTACAATAAATATTTTATTCAGTTATGTGTTAATAAGAATTGATTTCAGAAAATATAATAATTTAAAATAATTGAAGAAAAAATCATAAAAAAAAAAAATTGGCGTCCCCTTGATAGGGCGGCGCCCTGGGCAACTGCCCAGTTTGCCCAGCCTTTAAGCCGCCCCTGAACCTACGCATAAACGTAAGCTTGTATTGGGCCCACGGGCTCGAGGCTATATTACTTGTTAAAAAGTAATATATCCATTTTTTTTTACTTTTTGTTTAATTTATATTGGTATCAATATATTGAGAATATCTAAAAATAAAACATTTTCATAACAATTTTAATAAAAAATATTTGATCTCTCTTCGATCATATATAAGTAACGAAGAAAAAAGTTTTCCCGACTATAAAAAAAACAGCTGGTGTCCACTTAAGAGATCCTACGTAGATAAGGAAGGGTGCAATAAAACGATTTTGAACAGTAGGCAATCCGAAATGTATTGTCAACTGCTCGACCCCTCAGTTCTGAACAAAAGGATTTTTGTGGATAGGAAATAGCTAGACGAGAGAGGGGTGTGAAAGCTTTTTTCAATCGGTAAAGGTACAATAGTCGTCCCCGTAATTTTCCCATTAGCTAAGTGACATCTGTAGGAATGGGGATCTGAGGAGATTGAGTGTCGGAATCGGGCCTTTTCACAGGAATGAGGATCTGTCTCTGTCTAACGTCATTCTTTCCTATGCCACAGATTCAAGTTTATGATTTTACTATGGAAAATAGATTAAACAAAAAAAATTCCGGTGGGGCAAATCTGCATGACTGGTGGGGCATTTCTATGCACTGGTGGGGAAAAATCCCCACCAACTCTATGTTAAAATATGCCCTGGAGCTACAGAATGGGCTTTAGTGAACGATTCGAGATCTATTCAACAGGATTGATTTGGTTTGTTTGATTAATTAACGTCGCACTAGAGCTGCACAGTGGGCTATTGGCGACGGTTCGGGGTCTGTCTCGAAGGAATTACCCGGGATCGGTATCTCGTATTTTTGAACCAGGGTAGATGACTAGGACACCACCTGAGCTGGCACCCGACGCAACGTCAGGTCATTGGAGGATATCAATGATATCAATAGGCGTTAGGACATTGGACCCCGATCAGATTTATCGTGCACCAGTCCCGTATACACGCCAGTATAATTTGTTGGATGTTCTGGAAGACTTTCTAGTATTTTTGTAGCGAAGCCGACAACCCTCCGATCCCAAGATCACTACTTTTTTTTGTCAAGTCCATCGCACGGGTTCGAACTAGCAATCCTATGATTACCAGCTGAACGCCTTTATCCACTGGGGCTACCGGGCCCCTTGAGTTTATAATTTTGGTTTTGTTTTGTTTAATTAACGTCGCACTAGATCTGAATATTGGGCTATTGGCGATGGTTCAGCCTATCTCGAGGGAGAGACCCGGGAACAGTGCCCCGTATTTTTGAACCATGGTCAGATGACCGCTTGTGTAACAAACGGCTCGCTATACAAGGAAAACAGGTAGTTTAAAAGAAATTATTACTATAGTTAATTTCACATTTTCACTAAACTTGAATGAAAACAATCCCTAATTTAAGTACGTTTTTACATGCCATAACAGGAATCCCATATATTGCAATGGACACCAACTTTTATTTCGAATACGCATTGCGACTCCCTGACTCTGGTGAAATATATTTCACTATTATTTCCACTTTTTCACGTACATACAAAAAAAAATCATTATACCGTTTACTTTTGGTTTGGTTAATTAACGTCGCACTAGAGCTGCACAGTGGGCTATTGGCAACGGTTCGGGGTCTGTCTCGAACCGTTTACTTTTACTTCATTTTCAAAGTATCTGATATCGCGAATAGTTTCCATACAGTTTTTACTTCTGAGGATTTTGCTTTCACCTTTTAATACTGGCTCTACTTTGTTCTGTCTAGCTATTTAGGCGCTGTGAGTGTGTAGAGATGTCACGTAGTTTGAAGAATAAAATGAAAACTGTAGCAATTTTTTTCTTTGTATATCATCTGTGAAAAGGTGGAAATAAAATAGTGAAATATGTTTCTCTAGTCAGCGAGTCGTATTTCATACTCGAACAACAGCTTGTTTTGTATTAGATAATATTAATATAAAATATTGAGTTTGCATGGTTTCAAAAAAAAAATTAGGAATTTTTTACTGTGAGGAATATCTAAATAATTTAAAATAATATTTAAAGATTTGGTAGAATAAAATTTAAATCTGTTTTTTTTTAGATGGTTGTTTTGTAACTACTAGATACTTAAAAAAAACCTTTTATATAAATATTATTTAATAATATGATTAAATAACTAATATTTTATACCGACTAATATTTTTGAAATTGTTATTTTAAAATGGAAAATTGACTGCATAATAACAGAAAAAAAGACACACAAAAAAATTATAAATATTTTGTTCTTTTGAAGATAGGAATTGCATTTGAATGAATTATACAACTATGAAAGTTAAATGCAAAATAAAAAGAGTAACACAAAATAAACTACACACACACATATATATTATATAAAATAATAATTTTATTTTGAAAAAATAATCTTTTCATGTCCAAAGCTTTCTTCTTTTTTTAATACAATTTCTTCTTTAAAATTAGCTATTTGGGAATAGAAATATTTTTTAAACAAAACAACTAATTTAGATAAATACGTTTAGTGATTGTCTTATATATTGTTTAGAACTTAATAATAATAACAAAACATTATTTCTAAATGGATATATTAAAATTTTTTAATGTTTGTTTTAATGTTTGTTACGAACGTTAAATTTGTAGTAAACGTAGTCTGATTAAAAAACACTTTAGATGTATGAATGTTAAAAAAGTGGAAAAATCCAAATTAAATTCTAAAATATTATTTTAGTGATATAAATTAACCTGAAATTGATACCAACTAATTAATTTTTAGATGATGAAAAAATGATTTTAAAATAAAATGTAAAAAAAAATATCCTTAATCTTGTTCAAATTTCAAAAATATGACAGATAAATTAATATTTAGATGTACGATAAAAAAAAATGCTGAAAAAATAAATTTAATAAAAAATTCTATAAAATAAAAGAATGATTAATTTTAAAAGGCATCACAAAAAAGAGCTGGAATATTGTAAAAAAATAAAATTTTAATCTTATTCAATTTATATCAATTGACTGATTTGTTACTTTTAAAATATATAAATAAAGTATGGAAAATTAAATACAAAAATTTAATGTTCGTAATCTCATTCCAATTTCCATTAAGTCACAGATTAATTGGTACTTCTCTTCTAAGCGGCCTCGAATAATCGCCAGGCGAAAGTTTGTCGCCGTATTGATTGAACGCGTTACACGGGAGGACCGACTCAAATACAAGGCCTTGCCTCTGATTTGTGACGTCATCACGAGTAGGCTGGATTTCTCCTTCCCCGCTCTGTTTCTTCGCTTGAAGCGCTTGGTTTTTCGAGTACATGAATAGCATTTTTCTATAGAAAATTAACTGTTACGTTGCCTAAACATTATTTACTTTACTTTTGCATTTCATTAAAGATTTTTAAATAAATATACCCAAAAAAATACTCACATTAGCAGAAAATAAAAGTATCAAATACCAATTAACAAAAAATACTTTATTGAACTGAGCGTTTATATACAGTTATGCAATTTTATATTTTTGTACCTTTTCTACAACTTTGATCCCTTTTTACAATGTCTCAATTTTTTTAGACTTTTTTTCAATTTAAATTGTTTTATATAATTTTTTTGCCTGCAATAGTTTTTTAGTAATGAATTTGTAGCTGAAGTTAATATCAGTTTTAATCCACTCTCAGAACCATGGCCCGCTTCACATTGATCATCAACAACAAAACAATTCATTACAATTTATTAATTTCAAAGTTTTTTCAACTTTTAAATGAGCAGGGATCAGTTATTTATAAAAATTTGGTCTCATTTTTTTTCAAAAGCAATTTTTGCATAACTATATAATTGTAACTAACAGCAATTACAATATCTGCAGATGGGTAAACTAAACCACCTCTATCCAGAGATTCAATTAATTTATATTTATAGTTAAATTTTAAGGTCTTGTCAATAATCATTTGTTTTGAACGATATTTACAATTTATTTTTTTCATCGCCGAATGAGCACAATAGCCGAAAAGGTATACAATAATAGGCATTGAATTTTCAATGCCTTTAAATTCTTCCTTATCAACATTTATGTAAAAATCCGAAACACAAGGACTGTCAGTCTGTATTAGTAATAACGATTGTATTATAATAATAATTATATTAGTAATAACGATGTCAAATACTTCACTGTTTTTTTTTAAACCAGTGATGTTTTAATCCAATTTAAACCTGACATCTGCATGCTATCAATTTACATCAAAGAACGCAGATTAAATTATAAGCATCACACATACCAGTCGATACCAGTATAGGGGGGTGGTTCAGTGACTGAGTAACTTATTCCCCCCCCCCATATATTACTCTCCCCCACGCCATTTTTTTAAAAAACTTATTAATTTTTATTCAAGTAAACAGGAATACGTTGGCATATAAGTATCGAAAGAGCTACATTTATCATTTATTTTTCATGAAATCATTACCAATATCAATTATTAACTATTTTTAAAATTAGTAAATATCACTCCTTATTTATGAAATAAATTTAGAGAACAAATTTATGTATTGAGAATCATTGTTTAAAATAATATATGGATCCCGTTTTAAAATCTTTTCCCTTCGTCGCCAAAATTCAAATGTTATATAATGAAACACGATGACGTCATGTTACGCTTATTTTCAGATAAAAATAACCTCAAAACATGTTTTTGAAACCTTTTGAAAACTATTTTCCGGGATAGGACTCCCGGAAAATACCAGGTTTTTCCTCATGCAACTCAACAAGAAGTATTATAAACATTAAACATTTTCTAGTTTTTTAAAGTATTTTTATGATTTGTAGAGTAATTCGATTTTTAATTTTTTTCTTGACTATCAATGGGAGGGGTTTGAACTCCCTTACCTACGTGGCTGACACATACCCTGGTGTAATTATATGTAGGAGTAAAGTCGTCCCTGTGTGTTGCAGACCGGCCCACTTGGGGGGATGATTCACTGTGCTGAGAGGCCCCATTTGGGTTTGGAATGTAATGTTGCAGACCGGCCCACTTGGGGGATGATTCACTGTGCTGAGAGGCCCCATTTGGGTTTGGAATGTGGCATCTTCCACTTGAAAAGTTTCGGTTCGGATTTCGAACAGAGAGAGCACCAGGCCGCCATTGAGTATGGTTGGATAAAAATCAGCTCCTCCACAAAAAGTATTGTTTGGGAATGTAAATAAAAACTAGTTAAGTTTTTAAAAGATGTCTCTTCTCCTTGAGTCTTCCGAACTACAGGAAATGCATCGAACCTGGTAGGTTTGCATTTGCAATTACAAAATTATGGCGCCCGAACAGGGACTCGAGGAAAAAGAGACAATGGAATCTCTCAAACAAAGACGCACAGCCGTGCGAGGTTCATTCACAAAGGCCGTTAAGCTCTTACGTGAGCTTATAACGGAAATGGCCGTGAATGCCGTGAATGTCGTGAATGAAAAAGCCGTGAATGTCCAAATAACTTTGAAACAGCTAGAAGAAAAAGCCAAAAAACTCTTTGCCCTAGACGTTGTGTTCCAGGAACTCCTGCAGGGTCAGGAAGAGGGATGCAGCCAAGAAGACTTCAATAAAGAATGCTATGCTGCCGAAGTATATGAAGAGAAGCTTATAGCTTGCCGTGTCCGAGCTACAATGCATCTAAAAGAATTGACGATCTCGTCGAGGGATGGAGATCGCGTTCGAATCCGAGGAGATTCATTCCCGGCCGCGGTTGTGACCCACTCAGCCGCCCCCATCCCCCCCGTCCCAGTATTGAAGGTCTCGACGACAGATGAAGATGCTATTCGAATCCGAGACGATTCCTTCCCGGTCGAAGTAGCGACCCCCTCAGCCGACTTCATCCCCCCCGACCCAGTGCGGCGAATGCCGGAAAGGCTTGTGTATGATGCAAGTTGTAAACAAAAGGGATTATCGTCTCCGAATCAATGTTTGGAAAAAGTGCCAAACCTTCTACTTAGTGCATCTGATAGTGTAAAGTCGGGTAAGTCAATAACTTATCGTCATACAAATGTTTGTTTTGGTGTAAAATGCTCACCATTTCAATTGTGTGTCACCATAAACCATCGTTTGAATCTAGTGCCCAGTGTTTTTACCACAACTTCCAATCTTCTAAATGTTGATGATTGTATCCCAAGTTTATGTGACTTGAGGATCACTGGAATTCGTCCATTCTATTCGATGGACACTTCTTCAGCTGTTAGAAACAGTTTCTACAGTTTTCGGAGTACGATGACCGAGTGGTGCACATTAGTGATAAATCGAATTAAATACATTCTTTCTGTGACTGATCCTCCTCAGTTCTGGCATAATATACCAGGTGTATAAAAAGCTGCCGACCTCGAGTCTCGTGGTTGTTCAACTGAAAAGTTGAAACAATTAAAATGGTGGGAGGGTCCATCTTGGCTCTGAAAGTCAGAATCCAAGTGGCCTTCTAGTGTAAAATTCTAAATGAAGAGATAAGTAGTTCTGAGAAACTAAAAGTGTTTTAACTGTACATAATGATGTAGTGAAACAAAACAAATTGTATTTTGAATATGTCTCTCCAGATTTAGAAATTTAAGACTCTTTGTATCTCACAAAAACTCTATCGCTGGTAACGTGCCAAAGTGGTCTAACTATGAATGCACCAGATCGTTTAAGCTATTAAGAATGAAATTTAAGAGAATTTAATATTTAGAATATTTTTTTCAATTTATACTTTTCTTGCATTTAAATTTATATGTATATATATTTTAATTAGTAAGTATTCTTTTAGTTAGCAAATAATTCATTGTTTTTGTTTTCAATGAACTATATGTGTATTTGTATATATTTTTGTATCCTTTTTGTATATTTGAATTTGCTTTTGTGGGGAGAGCTGTAGTTAGTAAAATTTGAGTTTATAAGTTTAAACTCAAAGGTGGGAGAATGTTGCAGACCGGCCCACTTGGGGGGATGATTCACTGTGCTGAGAGGCCCCATTTGGGTTTGGAATGTGGCATCTTCCACTTGAGAAGTTTCGGTTCGGATTTCGAACAGAGAGAGCACTAGGCCGCCATTGAGTATGGTTGGATAAAAATCAGCTCCTCCACAAAAAGTATTGTTTGGGAATGTAAATAAAAACTAGTTAAGTTTTTAAAAGATGTCTCTTCTCCTTGAGTCTTCCGAACTACAGGAAATGCATCGAACCTGGTAGGTTTGCATTTGCATTTACAAAACTGTGAATTGCACGAATCCATTTCTGCGCAACGTCCGATCTCTAGGAAATGAAAACAGCTGAACTTTTGGTGTGTTCCTGCAATTTCCCTGACAATTGGGAACACATATCGTTTATAAACCATAACTCAGATAATAAATAATAATCGCAGACTAAAACACACGGAATTTTCCCCCATTTTGAGAAAAAGAAATTCGCGCTTAAAAAAAACCAAAGCAGCGAAATCTTCGTCTCGACCCGCTTCCACGGCCTACTCATGATGACGTCAGCTCCGGAAAGGTCACGTGAGGCACGGCCTTGTCTTTGAGTCGGTGTTGGTAGACCTCAAATTGCCAGAAAAATGTACAAATGTTCATCAGTGATGGGTTGCCATTTGGCGCTATTTATGATAGTTTTAGTGAACACATTTTTTTCTAATAAAGATGCGTTGTGTTGTAGGAGTTCCTGGCTAAGCAAAATTAAATATATATTACACAATCGTATTTAATTCAAACTTTAAAATAATCGATAAATGATAATCTTTTTTATTCTTTGAAAGTTTATTAATCAAATTAAGTTATTATTAATAAAACATACACGGTTTATTCACTATATATTAATTTTTTCAAATGTTGCTTGGTTGGCTGAATAATGTCATTCTAGAGGCACACAATGGGCTATTAGCAACTGCTTAGGATCTATTCCAATCGGTTGCTTAATTAATTAGTATATCGCACTAGAGCTGATCAATGTGTATTTGAGGCGATTCGGGTCCATTTCGAAGGTTTTGGTTTGATTAATTAGCATCGCACTAGAGTTAATTACTTTAGAGCCAAATACCCATTTTAATTGCGCAATATGGTCATCTAAACAATTAAAGTGTGTATTGATTTATTATAAAATTAATACTTCGTGTTAGACTGTTCTACATAACACTTAATGCTGATGGAAATGAAGAATTAAAGGCGAAATAATAAATGCCAAATGTATTCCTTCATCTATTTGAACTCTGAAGCATACCAGTCTCCAAATTGTCAATATATATTTAAAACATTATAGTATACAATAACTAATTATAATGGGAACGGCTTTTGCAGTAAATTAGCGGCAATCACTTCCAGGATGTTTAATACAAAGTGAGAAATTAATTAGACATATATAGTAACGTTCCATGGGTCCACTCCTATAGATCCGCCCCTGCAGACTTTATTATGTAATCTACTCTTCTTGTAAACGTAGAAACAATTGTTTTGAAGGGACAATGGTCCAAAATAATAATTTCGTATTAAAAAAAATAGCACACACTAATCTTAAAGACGTTGTTTCATTCATTAACGGCTAATACAGAAGAAACAATAAGAATAATATATGGATCATTCTAAATTTACATGCAGATTCGGTGCCCTAAAAATATTTTTTCCACTTTGACAGTCTTTAGCTAATTTTACTTTATGCCATTTTTACTTTTGAAAATAACTTATTTACTCATAAGAATATGTATTAGATTTATTAAAAGTTTTTTAAATCTAAAATATATATATTATTCCACATCACTGCTTATTTTGACTGTCCCAAGTGAAGATTAGGAGTAGTATACACCCCCGCCGGGGGAATACAATAGAAAGGGGCGTGGCCACCTGTCAATCAAACTCGGACTCGTAGAGGAGGGATTGGGATGACGTCATCGCAACTTGGAGGGTTTCTGGGGACGCCATTTTGGGGAAGGTGTGACTTCATACTTTCTAAGGCGGCCATTTTAATTAATTATTTTTAATTGGAGAATGTTAGTGAGTTCATTTTACTTGAATATTTTCTGGAATTTTTTATTTTTTCTGATTAAAATGGATATTTGGCCGAGACCGGGAATCGAACCACGGACCTTCTCTTTGGCAGACGAGTATCTAACTGACCAAGCTATGGGGAATGATAGGGATATCTGTTTTTAATGGTATAAGTGAAGTCGTGTACGATTGGTCGTGTACGATGGGTCGTGACGTCACTGAGTAGCTTCTGTTGTGAAGGGGTTGGTCGTGACGTCATTCTGGAATCTCCTAGAAGGAACAAGAATCAACGCGTGCTGTGACGTAAGGGAACGATGTCTTCGTCCCTATTGGTCGAGAGCGATGTCATGGGCGAACCGGTGGCAACGGGCCTCGGATTGAATTCTACAGTGATGTGGGCTGTTAGTGGCGCCATCTAGTAATGGATTTATTAATTTTAATATTTTGAAGACGGGTTTAATATTTTTGAAGAGGGTAGAGTCGTCATCTAGTGATGGAAATAATTATTTCATATTTTTGAAAGAGTTGTGTATTTAGTATTAGGTGTGGTCCAATGTGGAGAAAAGTGAAAGAATTTTTTACAATCTGGCTCAAAACATGATTGGAACAATCCGTGACGTCATTGAGAGTGGGAAGGTGTATAATTGATTAGTTTTAAAGACGGGTTTAATATTTTTGAAAATGTTAGTGTCGCCATCTAGTAATGGAAATTATTAGTTTTAATAATTTTTGAAATGGTGATTTTGACTAATTGCAAAGAAACGTAGACATGTAAAGAAAACTTTCAGAAGTAAGTGTCTTTTTATTTGTAATAAAACATAAAGTTATGAATTTTAATATAGTATTATTAATTGTACGTAAATAAGATGAGAATTGTACCATGTGCTGAAATAAGACGAGATTTGTACCACATGTTGTTACTTATATTAGGATTGATTTAATTTTTTAATATTACACATGGTAATGAAAATATAATTTTTTAAACTACTGATTTACTTAATTTTTATCATATGATTTTAAAATGTTTATGTTGCCAAGGCTTCTTTTCTACAAATGTGCTTTATTTATCTCCTTAGTTGAGAGTTAAAAATGATTTTATTAGTTTGATCAACGAATCTTAACTTTCTATAACAAAGTATTTATTCAATCGTTACTATTATTTTACACGGTAGTGACGTGGATGAGCCGCGGAGTGAGTCGTCTATACTATTTGATGGGAATACATTAGACGATGTGTCCGAGGTGTGCCTGTATGAAGATGTCGATGAGGTAATTATCCGTTTTTACGAGTGATGTGAAAATATTTTTGAATGTAAAACGAAGTTTGATCTATGATTGTTTGTTTATTTTTTAGTTGATGGGTCTCATCACACAAAATTTTGCTGAAAATCCAATGCAGTATGGATCCGGTGTGAATATTGAAGCAGGACCTTCATATGTTGGAACTGGGCCTTCCCGTAGTGGTATCTCACGGAATGGTTATTGGAGTTCTCTTAACGTACAAGCCCCTAAAAATGTAAGTATTTGGATGAATACCTTTACAATGTATAACCTGGTTTTTTAATTAAATTGTCTTCTTATACATTTTTTTTTCAGCTGAAGGATGCTGTTGTCCTGACGGAGCACACTCGTAGGCAAAATAAAACCTTCAAAACTCTACAAATGGAGTACCGTGCCATGCTCGACACAGATAAATTGCCTGAAGGTACTAGCGGATCTAGTTTGGGGTCCGTCATTGAAATAGTTCGACAATTATTTACTATCATTATTGAACGTATCACTGCAAATTTAGAACCAAAGGACCTTATCAGAATGGTTCTCATATCGGAACAGCTGGATAGGCCTATTTCTACAGCTTTGACAAGGGTATCTGATTTTACTGCGGAGACTATCCTTTCCCGTATTCAGACCGTATTGCATACCAAGGATACCATTGTTTTTGGATGAAGAGTTTTCGATTAACTTCACTGTTATGAAAAGACCCGTGGGCAGCGGTCGGTACAGAAAAGCTGTAAATTCAGTTGAACTATAAACTCTACTTGGACATTCGTCAATACGATAGTGGTCGTGTACGCTACACCCCCCTGATGGGGTTGTGTTAACCACTCGAACTACCCAAGACTTTCAACATAATTTTTTTGCTGTGGATACCAAATACACCAAGTCCAGTGTGGTATGTAACAATCAGCTTCTCATGTTGTCCAATACGGGTGAAATAATGTTAAAGCAACTCTTTCCCTATAACAGTTTTACTTTGAAAGATACATGTGTGAAAATAAATTATCATAATCTTGTGAAACTGCGAGAAATTGTTATCGATATTTGTGAATCTCTGAAACGTACCCTCTTTGAAACGGTGTTACCTTCTTAAATTATCATGTATTGCACTAAACCATGGGATACGGATGTGAACTTGCTTGAAGAGTTACTCACTGTGTTACGAGAGGAAGTTAAATCCAATGTGTATGACCTGTTTCATTGTGAGACCTGTGTATTGCACGATCCGTCTCAGTTTAATCACGATTGTATGACTTTACCTTTTGATAATCAATTTACAGACGATGCTTTACTGATCATGAACGTCAAACGTATAATGGAAGCCTTGAATAATATATGTTTTCCTGCTGATTTCTTTAAACATATGCAGTATTTATAAAATGAGATTATTGTTGTAACCAATGTAAGTGTTGTGAATAAAAATGTTAGCTCTTATTATATGCTGGTTATGTAAATTTACGTTTTTTGAATAATGACGTTTACAAAAATTACCTTTTTTAATAATTACGTTTTTTATTCATGACGTTTTTTTTTAAAAATTACCTTTTTTGAATAATTACGTTTTTAAAAATTCCCTTTTTTGAATAATTACGTTTTTAAAAATTACCTTTTTTGACATGGTGCATAAAATAAAAATTACGTTTTCGTAACATGTAATCCTATGGAAAAATGACCTTTTTTCACAGGTTATGTAAAATAAAAATTACCTTTTTTGAATAATGACGTTTACAAAAATTACCTTTTTTAATAATTACGTTTTTCATTCATGACGTTTTTTAAAAATTACTTTTTTTTGAATAATGACGTTTTTAAAAATTACCTTTTTTGACATGTTGCATAAAATAAAAATTACGTTTTCGTAACATGTAATCCTATGGAAAAATGACCTTTTTTCACGGGTTATGTAAATTAAAAATGACCTTTTTTGAATAATGACGTTTACAAAAATTACCTTTTTTGACATGTTGTGTAAACTAAAAATTACCTTTTTACCATGTTACTTAAACACATCTTGTCAAGTCATTGCAAAGTAGACATGTCAAGATTCACAAAGTTTAAGTGTACAATTTTACTCATCATAAGGTTTTTACCCGTATCCACCCAAAGCCATATGGCCCTACGGAGCGTACTAGCCCCATATAGACACAGAAGCAGAAAATACTACTATAGATATAAAAAATATTATCAAAGTATAGATATAAATGTATTACTACAAATGTATAAGGGAAACCAATGTATATATTTCTACTAAAATGTTGACACATATTCTAAATGTTTAACAAATTAACTCAAATATTTGCGAAATAGAGAAAATGGCACATACTTTTTTTTTTAATTGTATCAAATAATGGATAAAAAAATATATGACATGTATTAAAATAATGGACTTACGCGTGACACATTAGTTAAAATATTGATATTTACCAAAGAAATTAACATAAGTTATTATAAAAAACTTTAATTAAGTACAATTGTTAATTGAATATGCTACAAAATATTGCCAAATTATTCCATGTTAGTGATTTAACAACCAACATACATAAACTGACATAGGGGGGCAAGTGTGTATAATTATCATAAAATACTTCACATTATTGTTAAAATGTCATATAATTATCAAATATATTATACAAAGTAAGAAAAATATTGCTTAATATGTTAAAATATTATCAATAGTACATGACCAACAGATCAAAATGACCTTCAGCACCCTACGACACATGAAAACCTACGGCGATTAACAGCAATCTTACCTCAAATAATAAAAGCAATAGTGTGCTGCTAAGGATTAAATGTCAAGTACACACCCAGTGTTGTTTTATAAGGAGATGTATACAGATAATATTGCTGAATTATTAACAAAGTGGGTTCATTTTTACTAAAATAAGGTCTCGGTTACAATAATATATATATATATATATATATATATATATATATATATTTTCAAAACACAAATGCCTGAATGTGGTTTTAAACAATCGCAAAGTTCCATAAAAATCTGAACAGTTTACTGTATGACTATTTGACCCATAGCCGTATACTAATCCCCTTTGTCCTTGTAAAATTGATGTAAATCCACATGGTTTTGTACTATAATCATGTACAAAGACCTTCCATAGGTATTATTTTTCTTAATTTGTGTAATATTTTTAGACTGCTTTGTTAAATTTTTAATATGTAGAGTAGATATAGAGACAATTTTTACATAG
Source organism: Troglohyphantes excavatus (assembly GCA_963932185.1). Taxonomy (NCBI): domain Eukaryota; kingdom Metazoa; phylum Arthropoda; class Arachnida; order Araneae; family Linyphiidae; genus Troglohyphantes; species Troglohyphantes excavatus. The sequence goes on along the minus strand of OZ010676.1, from coordinate 2,310,901 downwards.
AAAACCCATTTGTGTAAACGTAATATCAAAAATATTTCCCAAATTAAGAAAAATAATACCTATGGAAGGTCTTTGTACATGATTATAGTACAAAACCATGTGGATTTACATCAATTTTACAAGGACAAAGAGGATTAGTATACGGCTATGGGTCAAATAGTCATACAGTAAACTGTTCAGATTTTTATGGAACTTTGCGATTGTTTAAAACCACATTCAGGCATTTGTGTTTTGAAAATATATATATATATATATATATATATATATATATATATATATATATATATATATATATATATATATATATATATATATATATATATATATATATATATATATATATATATATATATATATATATATATATATATATATATATATATTATTGTAACCGAGACCTTATTTTAGTAAAAATGAACCCACTTTGTTAATAATTCAGCAATATTATCTGTATACATCTCCTTATAAAACAACACTGGGTGTGTACTTGACATTTAATCCTTAGCAGCACACTATTGCTTTTATTATTTGAGGTAAGATTGCTGTTAATCGCCGTAGGTTTTCATGTGTCGTAGGGTGCTGAAGGTCATTTTGATCTGTTGGTCATGTACTATTGATAATATTTTAACATATTAAGCAATATTTTTCTTACTTTGTATAATATATTTGATAATTATATGACATTTTAACAATAATGTGAAGTATTTTATGATAATTATACACACTTGCCCCCCTATGTCAGTTTATGTATGTTGGTTGTTAAATCACTAACATGGAATAATTTGGCAATATTTTGTAGCATATTCAATTAACAATTGTACTTAATTAAAGTTTTTTATAATAACTTATGTTAATTTCTTTGGTAAATATCAATATTTTAACTAATGTGTCACGCGTAAGTCCATTATTTTAATACATGTCATATATTTTTTTATCCATTATTTGATACAATTAAAAAAAAAAGTATGTGCCATTTTCTCTATTTCGCAAATATTTGAGTTAATTTGTTAAACATTTAGAATATGTGTCAACATTTTAGTAGAAATATATACATTGGTTTCCCTTATACATTTGTAGTAATACATTTATATCTATACTTTGATAATATTTTTTATATCTATAGTAGTATTTTCTGCTTCTGTGTCTATATGGGGCTAGTACGCTCCGTAGGGCCATATGGCTTTGGGTGGATACGGGTAAAAACCTTATGATGAGTAAAATTTTACACTTAAACTTTGTGAATCTTGACATGTCTACTTTGCAATGACTTGACAAGATGTGTTTAAGTAACATGGTAAAAAGGTAATTTTTAGTTTACACAACATGTCAAAAAAGGTAATTTTTGTAAACGTCATTATTCAAAAAAGGTAATTTTTAATTTACATAACCCGTGAAAAAAGGTCATTTTTCCATAGGATTACATGTTACGAAAACGTAATTTTTATTTTATGCAACATGTCAAAAAAGGTAATTTTTAAAAACGTCATTATTCAAAAAAAAGTAATTTTTAAAAAACGTCATGAATGAAAAACGTAATTATTAAAAAAGGTAATTTTTGTAAACGTCATTATTCAAAAAAGGTAATTTTTATTTTACATAACCTGTGAAAAAAGGTCATTTTTCCATAGGATTACATGTTACGAAAACGTAATTTTTATTTTATGCACCATGTCAAAAAAGGTAATTTTTAAAAACGTAATTATTCAAAAAAGGGAATTTTTAAAAACGTAATTATTCAAAAAAGGTAATTTTTAAAAAAAAACGTCATGAATAAAAAACGTAATTATTAAAAAAGGTAATTTTTGTAAACGTCATTATTCAAAAAACGTAAATTTACATAACCAGCATATAATAAGAGCTAACATTTTTATTCACAACACTTACATTGGTTACAACAATAATCTCATTTTATAAATACTGCATATGTTTAAAGAAATCAGCAGGAAAACATATATTATTCAAGGCTTCCATTATACGTTTGACGTTCATGATCAGTAAAGCATCGTCTGTAAATTGATTATCAAAAGGTAAAGTCATACAATCGTGATTAAACTGAGACGGATCGTGCAATACACAGGTCTCACAATGAAACAGGTCATACACATTGGATTTAACTTCCTCTCGTAACACAGTGAGTAACTCTTCAAGCAAGTTCACATCCGTATCCCATGGTTTAGTGCAATACATGATAATTTAAGAAGGTAACACCGTTTCAAAGAGGGTACGTTTCAGAGATTCACAAATATCGATAACAATTTCTCGCAGTTTCACAAGATTATGATAATTTATTTTCACACATGTATCTTTCAAAGTAAAACTGTTATAGGGAAAGAGTTGCTTTAACATTATTTCACCCGTATTGGACAACATGAGAAGCTGATTGTTACATACCACACTGGACTTGGTGTATTTGGTATCCACAGCAAAAAAATTATGTTGAAAGTCTTGGGTAGTTCGAGTGGTTAACACAACCCCATCAGGGGGGTGTAGCGTACACGACCACTATCGTATTGACGAATGTCCAAGTAGAGTTTATAGTTCAACTGAATTTACAGCTTTTCTGTACCGACCGCTGCCCACGGGTCTTTTCATAACAGTGAAGTTAATCGAAAACTCTTCATCCAAAAACAATGGTATCCTTGGTATGCAATACGGTCTGAATACGGGAAAGGATAGTCTCCGCAGTAAAATCAGATACCCTTGTCAAAGCTGTAGAAATAGGCCTATCCAGCTGTTCCGATATGAGAACCATTCTGATAAGGTCCTTTGGTTCTAAATTTGCAGTGATACGTTCAATAATGGTAGTAAATAATTGTCGAACTATTTCAATGACGGACCCCAAACTAGATCCGCTAGTACCTTCAGGCAATTTATCTGTGTCGAGCATGGCACGGTACTCCATTTGTAGAGTTTTGAAGGTTTTATTTTGCCTACGAGTGTGCTCCGTCAGGACAACAGCATCCTTCAGCTGAAAAAAAAATGTATAAGAAGACAATTTAATTAAAAAACCAGGTTATACATTGTAAAGGTATTCATCCAAATACTTACATTTTTAGGGGCTTGTACGTTAAGAGGACTCCAATAACCATTCCGTGAGATACCACTACGGGAAGGCCCAGTTCCAACATATGAAGGTCCTGCTTCAATATTCACACCGGATCCATACTGCATTGGATTTTCAGCAAAATTTTGTGTGATGAGACCCATCAACTAAAAAATAAACAAACAATCATAGGTCAAACTTCGTTTTACATTCAAAAATATTTTCACATCACTCGTAAAAACGGATAATTACCTCATCGACATCTTCATACAGGCACACCTCGGAAACATCGTCTAATGTATTCTCATCAAATAGTATAGACGACTCACTCCGCGGCTCATCCACGTCACTACCGTGTAAAATAATAGTAACGATTGAATAAATACTTTGTTATAGAAAGTTAAGATTCGTTGATCAAACTAATAAAATCATTTTTTAACACTTAACTAAGGAGATAAATAAAGCACGTTTGTAGAAAAGAAGCCTTGGCAACATAAACATTTTAAAATCACATGATAAAAATTAAGTAAATCAGTAGTTTAAAAAATTATCTTTTCATTACCATGTGTAATATTAAAAAATTAAATCAATCCTAATATAAGTAACAACATGTGGTACAAATCTCATCTTATTTCAGCACATGGTACAATTCTCATCTTATTTACGTACAATTAATAATAAGGTACTATATTAAAATTCATAACTTTATGTTTTATTACAAATAAAAAGACACTTACTTCTGAAAGTTTTCTTTACATGTCTACGTTTCTTTGCAATTAGTCAAAATCACCATTTCAAAAATTATTAAAACTAATAATTTCCATTACTAGATGGCGACACTAACATTTTCAAAAATATTAAACCCGTCTTTAAAACTAATCAATTATACACCTTCCCCCTCTCAATGACGTCACGGGTTGATCTGAGCCAGATTGTAAAAAATTCTTTCACTTTTCTCCACATTGGAACACACCTAATACTAAATACACAACTCTTTCAAAAACATTAAATAATTATTTCCATCACTAGATGGCGACTCTACCCTCTTCAAAAATATTAAACCCGTCTTCAAAATATTAAAATTAATAAATCCATTACTAGATGGCGCCACTAACAGCCCACATCACTGTAGAATTCAATCCGAGGCCCGTTGCCACCGGTTCCCCCATGACATCGCTCTCGACCAATAGGGACGAAGACATCGTTCCCTTACGTCACAGCACGCGTTGATTCTTGTTCCTAGGGAGAAAGTTTGTTCCTTCTAGGAGATTCCAGAATGACGTCACGACCAATCCCTCAGAAGCTACTCAGTGACGTCACGACCCATCGTACACGACCAATCGTACACGAATTCACTTATACCATTAAAAACAGATGTCCCCAACATTCCTCATAGCTTGGTTGGATAGATGCTGTACTAGCACGGAGATGGTTCGTGGTTCGATTCCCGGTCTCGGCCAAATATCCATTTTAATCAGAAAAAATTATTCAAGTAAAATGAACCCACTAACATTCTCCCATTAAAAATAATTAACTAAAATTCTCCAATTAAAAATAATTAATTAAAATGACCGCCTTAGAAAGTATGACGTCACACCTTCCCCAAAATGGCGTCCCCCAAATGTATGACGTCATCCCAATCCCTCCTCTACGAGTCCGAGTTTGATTGACAGGTGGCCACGCCCCTTTCTATTGTACTCCCCCGGCGGGGGTGTATACTACTATTAGGAATGCATAATTTATTTAGTTATATAACAATTTATTTCTCATTTGCGATTCTTCTCCGAGTGACTAAAAGTCATTTCACAAATTCTTGAAATCCTTTCCTATATATTTTTGGCTGAAGTTTTCCAAATAATACAATTCAAACAGCTCTTTTCATATACAAAGGCGAATTTACTTGGAAACTTTTAATTACTATATTTTTTTAAAAATCCAGCAGAGAATCTTTTAAACTAGAATTTTGTAAAACCCTTTCTTTAACATATCCTAAGATCTATCACTGTGTTGTCATTAGAATTTTTTAAAACATTGATTACTGTTTGGATTTCAACTTAAATTTAATTGTTAAAAAGTATTTATATTTGATAATAGGTTTCAATTCAACTCAAATTTTAAAATGCTTCTGCACAAGTTATCAGTTGTCAATTTTTCTTTTGTTTAATTAATATTTAATTTTTACTGTCAACTTAAGTGCAACACATGGCATGGCATTTCACATTTTTTTAAATAATGAATATTAAAATGTATGATTTTTTTTAACAAAACATAATTTTCAATTCAACTATAACATTCCTGTTTTTTCAGGTAACTAAGAATAATTAAGTTGTACAAGTATGGGATTTTAAATGTAAGTGAAATATCTCTGAAAGACTATCTCTGTTACTACACTAACTATCTCTTAAGTTAATATTTTCTGGAATGAAATTTTAGCCTTTAAACCAAGTGTTAATTTCATCTTCATTAAAAGTCCATGCTCTATTTTGTACTCTTGAAAAAACAGATAGTGAAACGAAAAGGTCCGTTCACAGGAATTAGTACAAAGGTTAATAAAATGTAAAAAGAAAGAAAATTATGGATTGTCCACAAAAAAAAAATGTAGTAATATTTTTTTTTATTTTGGTTGAACAGGGCACTTGACACACACTTGTCATACCCCCTTCCTTCTTCCGAAACTTCTCAGATCTGATTGGATTCTGAAAAGCATGATCTGTTGTTAGTCCAATAACAAGTTTAGACTTAGTATTTCTAAAGCTAGGAAAAATGAAACGCATCCTCAAAGTTATTGTGTATGAAAGCAACTTCAAGGTGTCTAAAGGGAACCCCTACCTTGAAATTCCCTGTCATCTATTTTTTTCAGAGTGATAGAAATAATACTGATTTACACAAATTAAACATAATAGGAAAATAATTTATACAATTTACATATTTCTATGATCTTGATAGACAACATTTTCATTTTAAATACACATTTATAGTCCAACAAGCTTTTTCTTTATGATTGCATTTTGAAAACAATCAATAAATGCTGTTTCATAGCAAGAAATCAACTTAAAAATATGTTTGTTAATTTCCCAGATTTTTTTTTAAAAACACACAAAACCCCTGATTTTTCTAGAATGATCGAATTAAATGATTTCCCTGTTCTATGGACACCCTGCACAAGTTGATGATTAATTATTTAACATTACTTATGTTTGTTACATTTAATTTAGATATGGAAACTTATTAAAAAAAACATTCCATTATAATATTGTCTAAAAATTACAATAGTAATTAAATTTTAGTAAAAAGTATTTAAAGCAAAAATGAAAAGGATAAACTTCAGCTAAAATAAAAACTTAACTATCAGGGTAAAACTTGTATATAAATAAACTTTTTTTATGTGGGATAGATTAACCAAACTTCATTCTGTTCTTTGTTTTACATTAAATATTTTTTTCTAAAAAAAATGTAATTAATAAACTATAATTATTTATATTATTAAAGGAATATTTTTTTGCATGTGTTTCTAGATTAAAGTCTATTAAAAACATTAATTCTATTTAAACATTTAATAACGAGCAGTGTATAAAATAATTATTAAAAAATGTCTGCATTAAATATTGTTTTATATATGTATAATGACACTTTATGATATAATAGTTTTAACTAAAAAGTTTCATTTATTTCCATAACTTTTGAAGCAGCTGGAAAACATTGCTTAAATACACTTTTCAAGTATTTTGTAAGAAAGTTACCTACTGCTCATTTTGAGAGTCAGATTATGATCATACTCCAATCGTGCTGACACCTAAATGAACTTCTATCTGATCAAGAACAGATAACTCACTTACAAGTAAAGTATATCATCCCCTTCAAAACTGGATATTTAACATTCTAAATAAATTCTTAATATTTATTTTCCACACATCTGTATATTTATATAGTTGTGACCTCCTCATTTATTTTAACCAATATGGGGATCTATTCTTAGAAAGGTTTCATAAACAGAAAGTTTCCTTGGCTTTTGTATCTTGATTCAGCACAATATCAACTAAGAAACCCTTGAAATTGATGTCAAAAAAGATCAGCAAAAACAAGAATTATTTAGTCATAGAATTCTGCAAGGTAATTTTCCGAATGATTATCTAAGGAAGGCCACTTCTTGGATTAAGCCCTGGAACCTGGTTGGTATTTTATGACGCAAGAGCCATTTATGGCTAAGCTGCACCAACCCCGGAACCTGGAAGTAACATACATAATTAATATATACACAAATATCGGTATTTCACATACTACATATATAAAAATAATAAAAAGCATAAATAAATTAGTTGTATAAAAATTAAATTTTTCTTGCCAAAATTCTAAAAAAAATTGAGATAATGAAGATTAAAGTTATACTTGTTTCCTGTTATGTAATCAAAAATAAATTTCCTAAATTGGTCTGTTAAAAACTAGTTATCGAATTATTTCTTAATTTCTGATATGCCCTCCTATTACAAGTAAGTATAAAAAGTAACTCTCCCTACAATAATCTAGATCACGTAGACTTTACATTATTTTCTACCAGTTTTGGTCAACTAAAATACTTATTAAATTACCATAACTACTAATTATTTAACTAATCATTACCACACATACATTCATTATAAGGATTCCGAAACTTTAAACTTATTCTCTAAATTTATTTCATAATTTAAAAATAGTTATTGACAACTATTGCTGTTTTGATAATATCTGCAATGTATTCCTGTTTATTTGAACGAAAATTAAATTTGAGAAAAAAAACATTGGTGAGGGGAGGTGTTTTTTGTGAGGGGAGGTGTTTTTTGGGTGGGTAGGGTTAAGAATCCCCCCCCCCCCCCGATGAGGGGAGGAAGAATAAGATGCCTAAAGAAATCAGTTGCTCACTCATTGAAATCCCCCCCCCCCCAGGAAAAATCTATACCTACGTACCTGTTCTCAACTTTTACAATTACTACTAATTTTAAATAAAAAAGCATCTACATTATAATTAAACAACTAGCTTTTAAAAAATGGTGAAAAAAATACTTAAATTGCAATTATTAAACACTTTTGAAGGGATCATGTGACGACCCATTGAAGGTGATCTTCTTCAACGATTTTTTAAATGACACGCATTGAATTAAAAGTAAAAAAATCGTTACAGACTTTTAACACGATTAAGGGAACGATTATCAAAACCTGAAATGTATCTTTGTGATTGTCTTGTGCTGTTGTTTATTTACTTTAAATAAATTAGTTTGACATAAAATTGGCTCTTAAACAAGGAATATAATGTCATATTTTAATGAACTTTTGCAGATTCTTTGCCCAGATTATCGGAAATTTAAAATAAGAAAGATCCCCACACCGCACTATCGACTCCGATTATCCCACCTCCTCAAGGGAGAGTCCTTTCCCGAGTAACTCAACAGTGCAGCCTGGGATAAAAGTAATATTGGGCTGAAAAATTTTAAATTATTTACACATACCAGTATATTTTGTTTGTTAAGGGAAAGAGCAATATGTACAATTTGAGCATCAGATAAAGGACAATTTTATAAAAGCAGAAATGTGATATATAGCATATTTAATTTACATATATACTGGTACTATTTAGCATGATTTTAATTGAACTCTTGACAATGTTAGTGAAGTAGCCTGTGAAGGCAAAACACAGGATTAATTGCTTAGGCCAAACTACACTTTGGAATTACTTGCAAATAACAATCCAAGAATGAAAAATCGGAACTAATGTACTATCACGGGGCACCGAATTTTCAACAAAATTAAGTCACCATTTCGCCAATTCTGTGACGCGTTTGTTAATCCCGCCAAACGAGACGGTAACCCTCGATTAGGCAGTCGTAGTACAATGGAACGATGCTAAATATTATATTTATAAATGTTATAATTTACTGATTTAATATCGGAATGTTATTTTTTCGTAATTTCTCATATTTTAGTAACAAATTAATGTAATAAGAGCAAACTACTGCCGTTTTAAATATATAAACAAACTTTCGAACACGAAATAATATTTTATCGTTGCCAGTTCACTTTGATAAGAGTAATACTTTTATTTACATTTGTATTAAATAGCCCAATGTGCCGTTCTAGATCATGTTTATTATCCAAACCAAACATTTTGCTTTATGGATAATCGGTGATTGCCTTGTTGGTTGCTTTCGCGATTGACTGGTTAGCGCACACTAGAACTGCACTTTGGGCTATTGTAAACGGTTCGCATATACCCAAGTAGCACAAGACGTCGTAACGACGTTGAAAACAGGTAGTGAACGTCACAATTTGGTCGGCGTCGCAAAAAGACCGTGAAAACAACGCCTTTTAGCGGCAATAAATGCGACGTCGTTTTCTGGATGCCATTTTTAGGTGTAAAGACGTGGTTTCAGCGTCGTAAAAAAACCCCATAGAAAACCCTGTCTTAGTAAAATATTCAAAGGAGATCGTTACTATAAGAAAGGTTTTTTGTAAAGAAAGTCATTTTCTTTTTATTCCACACATTTTTAAAAAATAAATTATGATTTTTTTAATAATTTTTAAGACTAAAATTTATAGATATTTTTATTAAATGTAACATAGAGAAATAATTATTAATATAAAACAATTAATTATTAATTAAAAAGGTAATTATTAATTAAAAATAAGTAAATATTAATTAAAATAATTTACCAACTCTTTATTTTCATTATTTTACTATCATTAGAAATCACTAAATTTTAAAATAATTGATTATTATTAATTTTAAAATAATTTGGTTATACTTTAATTTATTATTAATTTAAAAATAATTTGGTTATACTTTAATTTATTATTATTAACAATAAAGTATTTTTAGTTTTAAATAATAATTATTAGTTTTAAATAATTATTAGTTTAAAATATGCTAACTTAGTTTTTAGACAAACCTACATTACAAATATATTTTTTATTCCCGTTCCCTACAAGAAAATAAATGAAAGCTCAATAAATGAATTTTTAAAACATATTTCTTTATTTTAAAACGAATTAATTTAGAAGTTTGGATAAAAACATGAAATAAAAATTAATAGAAAATATTTTTGAATAATAAAGTAATTTTTGATGAATAATAATATTGTTAAAGAATATTTAGAATAACAGAAAGTAATGTTTAATAAATAGTATTAGAAATATATTTTTTTCTTCCCCACTTATTCCCCCCCCCCCCCCCCCAAATAAATAATAGTAATGCTAAATAATTGAATTTTTTAACAGTGAATTAATTTTAACATTTGGCTAAACGTTATTTTAATAAATAATAATAGAAATTGTTTTTTAATTATAAAAAGTAATTTTCGGTAAATAATAATAATATTATTAAAAATTTCTTAGAGTAACAAAAATTAATTTTTAATAAATAATTTAAAAAAATATTTTTTTATTTGTAAAAAGAATTAATTTTGAAATTCAGTTAATATTTTTAATAAATCATTAAAGATGTTGTTTTTTTAACAATAGAAAGAAATTTTTTTAATAAATATTTTTTTTTAATTATTTTTCTCACTTGTGAAAAGCAATAATTTTGCTAGCACCTTTAAAAATATTTTTAAAGAAATATTAATAGAAATATTTTTACCCCCCCCCCCCCCCAATAATAATAATGCTTCATTAAATGAATTTTTGAAACATATTTCCCACTTGTAAAAAGAATTAAATTTGAAATTTAGCACAAAATTTTAACAAAATAACACTTTTTCGAAAAAAAGAACCCTTCTTATCGTTCTCGTGATGTCAAAAGAAACTAGTTTCGTCTCTGTGGATCTGGCAACATCTACCTCGGCGGCATTTTCTGTTGTGAAGAAGTCACGTTTCCTCCAAATTATCTGCCATTAAGCGTAATGGAAAAAAGGTAAATATACATGCCTACATACAAACTACACATAAAATTGTTGTCTATTTATGAACAATGTTGTTCTCCTAAAACTGGCACGATGACACGCGTTTCTAAAAAGCGTCATTCTAAAGTGTTTGAAATGACAATATTACTACTGCTTATTTCTGAGAATTTCATACATATTATCAAGGAAATTTGATCATTTTACGAGTTATTTTTAAAAAGGTATGAACTCTTAAAACATTTCTTTGACGATTGAGATTGATAGTTGAGATGTTAATGTATTTAAATTAACCCTCACGTGGAGACGTGCTGTAATGCTACATGCTAGCGGTCTCTTTAGACTACGTCTCTCCTGAAGTTGTATAAAGTAAAATCTGCTATTCGTGGTTAACAGGGGTGCCCATAGGGGGGGATTATGGCGCAAGTTGCGCCATCAGAATTTTTGGGGGGGATTTTTTTTCATTTCTTTATTATTATTTAATTTTCAGGGGGAAATGTTTTGGGCAAAAAATAATTTTGCATATATAATACGTCTGCAGTCACTGGAATTTCCAGCCATTTCAAGAAACGCCTCTTCGACACAAAAGCTGACGAAATTGTAAAAAAATACTCTTATTTGAAAATGCAAGTCTTTATTCTGTTAAAATTAAATGCCATTTTAGAAAGATCTACAAAATAAATTACAAAAATTATCTGATTAATGGATATAGAAGAATCTTAGGGTTGTGCGGCGCATGCCACCTCACAGGACCCCTCGCTTTTGGGGGGGGGGGGGGTCAGTAAAAAAAACCGAGAAAACTATTTCAGAGAAAAAATCATATTTTTTAAAACTTTAGTATTTTTTTTTAATATGTGTTACTCATATAACTAGGACATACAAGTTGTTTACTTTGTCATGTTCATACATTCAGACTATACACTTCAGTGCTGAGATTTAAATTAAAAAACGCTGTGAGGCAATAACTTTTCCGTTAGGAAGAAAAAATGTAAAAATAAATATGAAGATTGCTATAAACTCAGGACTGCAGACTGCAACAAAAACTGGAAAAAAAACGGTGACTTTAACAAAGTTAATTCTTTTGTTTGTTAATATGTGGCATATGTTTTTTAAAAAAAAAGGAAAGATGGAAGCATAAACTGTTTCCGCATCTCAACAACACTTATAACGTAAATTACGATTTTTATATACAACTCCATAAGAAACTAATTACTTTCATATGTTTGTTCACTAATAAGCAACAGTTGTGGCGATTAGGGGGGACGCTCCTCCCTCCCACTTTTTTTGTATGTTGCCCCCATACTTTTTAAAATTAAACTAAAAAAAATATTTAGTAAATTGTGTTATTGAATTGACGAACTAAAGAAAAATTTCCTACCCCAACCCTCTCCTATTTTTTTCTGGTGCTTATATTACATTTACAATCGATTTTATTTTCTCATATTATCTTGTATCTTCTGCCAGCACACAGACAGCTAACAGACATTTAGGAGCCACTTCTGTCATTACTCAAATAAAACAAAAACAAAAAAAGCCAAAGGAAATAGGCGCGAGCATAGGTCTTGATTTTTTAGCGGGAAACATATTGGCGCCGATATTTGTCTACGTTGAATACGAGTAGTATTATGAAAGCCAAACTGAATTTTTATAACCCAATGGCCGCTACTGAGCGTAGCTAGTTTTATTATATTTGAGTTTAGTCTTGGCGTCGAATCAGTTTAAATAATATAATTTCAATGGTGTTACAATAAAAGAACGGATAATATATTTTAGTCAGCAAGGACGAATGGTTTTTGTGAACGTGCAGTTTAAATGTGGAGTAAAGCTGAGAATATTTAAATTGTAAAAAAATAATTAAATGAAAAGTATTTTCTGAGTTTGATAAACTGTACTGGTAAGTGGATAAATATCATACGGCATTTTGAAATTAAATTTCATTATTAATACATTTTTAATTTAAATAAAGATTTCTTAAAATTCGATAAAATAAAGTTTTTGCATTTGAATTAAAATAGCCAAAAATAAGAGTAGAAGGTCACGAGTGATTTTAAATAAAACCAACAGCGTTCAGTATTTTGCATGAATTTAGTCGATAATTTTTTTTTTCTATCTTTGTGTTTACCTGTCTATTTTGTTGGGGTTTAATAGATGTTTTTTTTAAATAAAACTTTTACAAGTTTATTCATTACTTATAATTTGTACTTTAGTTCATGTTGACATCTCTAACCGTTAAGACATCAATTTCTCCCCTTTTTCATAAATATTTCTGTTTGACCATATATGTAGCCGTGTTTTATATATACCATTAGGTAAGAGAAAGTATACTTAACCAGTAAAAAACAGATATTCTAAGGCCCATTCTACACGGACGCTATTTACGCCGCGTTGCATTTTGCAGAAGCATCTGATTGGTGCATTCACACCACGTGGTGGACCAATCGCAGAGTTATCGCAAAAGCTAACGTGCGCAAATAACGTCCGTGTAGAATGGGGACATTATTAAAGCGCATTAGCTTTTGTAGATGGCCCTGTGATTGGGGAATACAAACTATGTGGTTTACATATACACTCGTAGAACCATCTGTATCTAACGCGCGTAAATAACATCAATTTTATTTCTTTGATGTCATGATGTGTTTTAAAAAAAAGCCGTTTTTTATATTTCAATCAGAAAACTTTTCTTTCTTATATATAAAGTATTTAAGCATTTTCAGTGGCATTTGGCTGACATGTAAGAGGCAATTGTTTCTGAGCATTTAGAGTAAAACCTATTTACATCATGTGTTTTTGTTAATTAGAGTGATTTTGCATATATTACTGACAAATAAAATAAAATATTGTAGGTAGTTATTTTAGTCTAAATGGAGCGATTGCAAGGGTTTTTCTGAAATTGATCAATCAGAGATTACCGTCAGCATTTCTACAGTAACTATTTTTAGGTGTTTATAAAATTGAATTCCAAAACCGGGATTTAAAATTTTTTAAATATCCATTTGTAAATTATATTTTCTGGTGGAATTGAAACCAACACCTTAGACAAATCGATGACATTTTGTAGAAAACACCAGATTTTTAGACCATAACAAAGCTGCGGTTCTTGAACCGAAATCGATCGATTCTTAGCGGACAGACAATAATAAGTTCTATGGAATTTATTATGAATTTTAACGCATGTTTTAACAATTAATAAATTTCTGAAATTACAATTTTATTCGACAAAATTATGTTATCTGAACCTCCGACCCTATATTTTACCGACGAACCTGACTTTAAGCACCATTTGTTTGTATCAATGAAATGTTATAAAGAGATGCGGAGAGAAAGTTTAATTCAATATATAAGTTCCATACATATAAGTTAATGTATATAAGTTAAAGTATAACCAAGTTTATATCTTGATTTTATCTCCAACTGATTTATAAAATACGAAATGTGGAGCTTTGTGTGGATTCAGTTGAAAATTTTAGATTCTAATAATGTTATATGCTTTAAATTTGAGGGGGTAGAGATTTTTTTTGGGGGGGGGTGCGCCATTGTGTTAGGGGGGATTTGCGCCATTGAGTTTGGGGGGGATGGGCACTCCTGGTGGTTAACTAAATGCTTTTCCATAAATAAGCTTATAAATCTGTCGATATCCCATAAGTAATTTTTTTCGTCAACGCAATTTAAATTAAAAAAAACTCGTGGAACAAATTTATTTCAAATTTAATTTTGATACTTTTAGAAAAATGAAATTGATTTTTATTTCAAGAACTTTTTGTGTCCCTTTAAAAAAAATTTAGAACAAGGCCAAACATATAGTGCTCAATATTTAATTCAGTCATTGATTCGTTATTACACAGGGTTCCCACGTACCTGGAAAACAAGAAAAACCTGTAATTGTCAAGGAATAGTTTTAAAAATTCTTAACATTTCTGGAGAAGTCCAAGAATTTTTCTAAATTTTGACTGTGAAAGTGCCTTGTATTCTTTTCCTAGCTATCCGATGAAATGTTCTTTTTATTATAAAAATGATATACTTTGACAAGTTATTATTTGCTGGCACTTAATTTTTATGGGTCTCAACATTAATCTTTATTTTTTTAAAACATATATTACATTTCATGTATTTCTAATTGTGTAATTTCGTTTGAAAACTTTAATAGTCAAGGATTCTTAATCTCAAGAGGCAAACCTGATTAGAAACAAAATCCATTGGTTAATTCCTAGTGTACGGTGTGACAATTGGTGGGGATAAGTTTTATATTTTTGCAACCCTATTTCATGACATTTCTTGCAATATCATGATGTACCCTACTTTTTTTTCCCGCACCGTTTTACGTTTTTTGCCACGGCCTTGACGCCGAGGAGGCACCATACACTAGGAATTTACCAAAGTGGCAATTTCGGTATGGCCATTTTTTTTCTGTTTTTCAAATCACTTTCCGGTTAATCGGCCTTTCCGAGTCGCCCTGATTTTTTGCCAAATCCCATTACTTGGCTCCAAATGGTGATGCAGGGAGAAAATAGTGGAATTCTTTGATTGGTATGCTAGTGTCACTAATGTAAGATCTTAACAAAAGTTGTCAAGGGTTACCCAATTAGAAAAAATTAACTCCTTTTCCTTATGTGTTCATAGTTTAAACAGCTCACAAATTTTGTAATGTGTAACTGTATATAAAATTTTCACAATATTAAACTTGATTTAATTTATATAAACCCATTTTTTTTTTTAAAGGTTTATACTTTTGAGATGAAGTTTATCCATCAACCTGAGTTCATCCATCACTATGACTGGAATTATAAATGGTTAGTAATTTTATTGTTATATTTATAAAAATCTTGGTCATTACATAATTTTTTTTTTATTTTTAGTGTATTTGTTAAAAAGCTTGATAGTTTTTTTACTATAAATTCAAGAATTATTTGGAGTGTGCAAAAAAAAAAAAAAAAAGATATTTTAACTATTAAGTATATAAACTTTAGCGTACTGCCACACAGTATTTTTTTTTATTTCGGTTTGAATACTTTTTAAAATTTATACTTGGACCAATTCATTAATTTTTAGAAGTGTAGTACATCGTTGCATACAACACTTTTAAGTTATTAAACAAAGTACCACTGGTAAAAAATCAAAATGACATGCAATATATGGTGCTAGGGTTTGCAACACAATTATAAAATTCTGACATGAAAAGTGTTTAAACAATTTGAAGGAAATTTCATCAAAGTTAAAAAAGTAAATTCAAATATGTTTAATAACAGATTAACAATAAAATTTTAAATATCATAGTGTTAAAATTTTTAATGATAAAGTAAATTCTTGAAATAACAATATGATTGGATTTTTTTTTAATTACAGTACTTTTTTTGTTTAAACATTTTAAAAAGAATATGATATTTTTAAATAATCAGAGGTTTATAAAGAAAATTCGTTATTTGCAAAGAGCAGAATGTTTTAGTTACAATTCTCAATATGTAATATTTGCATTTAACTGTGATATTTATCACTTGGTGACGTTTCATAATTAGTGATAAGCATTAAAACTTTAGAAAACAATAGTTAACTGATATTTTAACTATTATTTTTAGTTGCATATTGATAAAACCAGGACCTATTCAGAGGGGCATCGTAACTTGATTTGGCAGAATATGGGCTTATTAAAATTGAGCAGTAATATATTCTAAATGGGTAGTGTAAAAATCAAGGCAGTGGAGGTGATAATTGCATAATTTGTTTAAAATAGCCACTGAAGAGAACCTTGATCGTAATTTAGCTTTCAGAGTAAATATGAAAATAATATGTCTTTTTTCTAGCTATTAACTACCGAAATTTGATTGTTCAAAAACGCACTTTCCCTTTTGTGTTCTAAACATTCCCAATTCTACGTAATTTAGCATTTTTATTATTCTTTTTTTTAAATAAATTTTTTGCATAAAACAGGGATTGATTGCAGTCCTCGCAACAAGTCCCTTTTTCTCTAAAAGTTCTTTTTGTTACTTGAAGTACTAAAGTCCTTTTTTTTTCCGGATATGGTCCCTTAATTCAGGAAAAATAGCTTGTTTCCCTTTATGGTTACGATAACACATTTCTGGCACTTTTTCGTCCCCTATTTAACCAAAGATTAAAAATGTTTTATTTTGTAATGGCCATTACAAATATTAACATTTATGTTGAGTCTGCTAATAGAGCGTTGCAATTCTCAAAATATCATTAAACTGGGATCAGACTTGCTGTTTTTGTCTTTACAAATGTAATTAATCACATTTTTGTAGAATTTTAGACTATGAGTAAACAATTTCTGTCCTTCCAGGACCACCAATATCATTTGTGCATTGTGTCAAAAACAAAATTTAAATTAAGACCTTGTTCTTGGGAAGAATGATAAATAACAGGTGCAAGTGTAACTTGTAATTATATATATTTACAGTATCTCGTATTGTAATGAGAAAAATACTTTTCGATTTACATTTTACTTGTAAAATAGACATCTTCTGCAATAAGTGGCATCCCTGCTAAATTTCAATTCACCCCATAATTTAAAAAGAACATGAGATTACAAAAATATTAAAGTATTTTCTCACAAATTTACTAATTTTTTTATGAATGCTACGATTTTCTTCAAATTTTTACTAGGGGTACTGGAAAAAAGAGTAGGGATGAAACGGATATCCGGCTGCTTTTTAACTATCCGGTAACTATCCTTTATCCGGAAGTAAAGTGCCGGATATCCGATTTTCCATGCCGGATATCCGGATGAATAAAACATCGAAGATTTTTTTTGCGACGATCAATTTTCTTTGTTCTTGCTTTAAGTATTTTCCTGAAAATTCTATCAATGTATTCACAGTGTGCAGATTCTCCCTTTAACCAATAGAGACTTTAAAAAACCCACTTTTTTTCGAATTTTTAACTTTAAAATTATA
The DNA here is from genome assembly GCA_963932185.1 of Troglohyphantes excavatus. NCBI lineage: Eukaryota > Metazoa > Arthropoda > Arachnida > Araneae > Linyphiidae > Troglohyphantes > Troglohyphantes excavatus. The sequence continues at coordinate 2,293,088 of OZ010676.1, read as the reverse complement.
TTTTTAACGAATCGTTATGGTGGAGGGTCATCACATCTCACAACTAATATAAAGTTGAATTAAAAATTAAATTTCTCAAAAGTTTAAGCAAACTTGAGTTTTCATGTTTGGAATGAAAAGGCATATGGTAAAATTACAATTATTCAGAAATTAGGTGTTAGGTAAAATTTACAAAACATACGACCATTGCTAGCAGTACCCTAGAATTACCCTTTGTAAATAAAAAAGTTTTTTGAATGTTTATTCAATTTTGGTATCACTTTAAAGATAAGGAATTGGGAAATATTACAGAATAAAAAAATATTTTTAAATTTTTGACCGATTTCCGTTTTTTCTAGTGTGTATGAGAAGTTATTTTCATAAAAAATAAACTGTCGGATATCCGGCAAAATCCAGTTCGGATATCCGATATCCGGTTTGTAATGTGCGCCGGATATCCGGTATCCGGCAAAACCACTATCCGGTTCATCCCTAAAAATGAGTGAAAGAAGTCGAAACAATTCAATGTGTGTTCTGATTTATATGATATTTCTATTTCTGCTAAAAGCAACAAAACAGCTTATAATACATTCAATCATAGAGAAAAAAATATGTACATATTTATTTAAAACGACTTTTGAAGAGTTATTTATTCTCAATGCAAGACCATCTCAATATATTTGGCCTTCGAAGAATTTCGAATGGAATTGATGTTATAAAACTTGAAATGATACAATTTTGCAGTCGTCTGGTGTTTATGTTACTGTGATTTAGGAATAGGAATGTTTAATGCATAACGTGTACATTATTTAACAAAAGTTAGACTTGTGATTGATGTCATCAAATCTCTGATTATAAATTATTTGCCTGGCACATTCAATAATAGCACTTCAACTTTTAATCAGCTGAGTGAATAAAAACTCAGTCTGGAACCACCCTGCAATTATTTTATTTGCATTCAACTCAGCACTGCCACGTTTCAGATTTCAAAATCGCCAAGTAAAGATTAAAAAGCATCCAAACTGTGGTATTTTCATAATATATATAAAAAAAAGAGAAATTGTCGATTATTTGACAAAGTTGTTATTGTGGTATATAGTGAAAAGATATTTTGTCCAATAGTTACATGACCGATAATTGCTAAATAATCAGATACAATTTGAATTTTTCAGTTGCGTGCAACTAAATAGTTCAATTGGATGTCCGATAGTTGCCAGTGTCCGGCTAGCCTGTATTGTTACATAGAAAATGTAACTTTTTTTTATTTAAAACTCTTTTTGATGTATTGCATTTTTCCTATAATTTAGTCACTTTCGCATTTGATGACTTAAAATTTTAAGGGGATTTAAATTTTGTTAGTCACTTTTTCTCTAGGGACATATGTAAAAAGTATTACGAGCCCTGTGATGTGAGTAATTTAAATAAGAATTCTCTAAAAATCTTTATATATATTTCTCTTACGCGGTGATTGAAAAACGCTGTTTTTCTGTATGCTGAGTGGCAACAGTTTGTTTGTTTACGAAATTCTGTTGCGCCCGCATTTTTATTTTGCCATTATGTAAGCCATTTTGACGATTAACCCCTTCAATTCATTGGTAAATAATTATTTTGATGATGTCAGCTTAAATTAGGAAGAATATAAGCCTTATAAATTAAAAAATAGAAGTTTTGAAAAACGCTTTTCCCAACTTTCAATGAATGAAAAATAATGGTGGCGCCATCTGTTGGTAATTTTAAAAACTAGATTTCTATGAGCTTCATTTTTATGACGTAAAAACTCAGTAAATTACACACCTCTGGTAGGCAAGATTTATGGTAAGCTTAATGTCATTTATGGCCAAAACAAACTACCAATAATGTTAGAAATTTAACTGAAACGCGGGAAAGGTGTGGAAATAACGTGGAAAATAAATAAATAATGGTAGACTTGCCAGTGGTACCATTGTTTTCATTTGTAGTTAAAAAGAAATTAGTTTAAATGATTTTATATTGACTTACATGGCGTAAATATGTAGTGATGCCAATAGGGGGCAAAGCTCCAAATGCAGCCAAATCATATCATAGCTTTTAAAACAGAAAAAAAAATGGTAATATAATAGAATAGAGCACCTTTCCTTGGTGAAATAAATGTAATATAAACCTATATTAGTGTTATAATGAAAAGAAAATACATATTTTCTGCATTCTTTGGGCAAAACTATGGATATGTAATTTTGTTTTTTTATTACTGTGAAGACAAACAGCAATTGACAAGTATATTTAATTTTGTTTTCGACACATAAAGAAACAAATTGTACAAATTTAAGTCTTTCAATATTGTGATTTAAATTATGACAACTCTTTTGAGGTTAAAATGCACGCAATTTTGAGATTGGAAGTCTTCATTTGTTATAGATTTTTAAAAAAATATTTTGATTTAAATTCGTTAGTGTAAAGTGTTTTATTTATCTGACTTATTGCCGCCTTCCTTACTTAGTTACTTTCTGTATTTTAACTTATTACTGTTAAAGTGGTAATATTTTTTTTAAAGTTAGAACACAATTTCTCTAATTATGTGTATTTTTATAGTTACGTGCAATTTTACATTTACTACCTTGTCCTTAATTGGTGCATTTTTATGAAGAACATATGACTAGAATTTAATGTACTAATGCATTTTAGATGTTATTCAGCAATAAAACGAGAGTGTTGTATTATTTTCCTCATAGGTCAAGTGAAATAAGTCATTACATTACTTAATTGAAAAGTTACCCATGCATTTCTTATTTGTACTAGTAAAGTAAATTCATTTAAATACATATATATATATATATATATATATAAACCAGCCAATAATTTTTCTTTTTCAGATTCCATTCATCAAAACCCAATGTATAAAGGTGCTGCAGATAAAGATATAGAAGCAGCCGTGAAGGCGTATTTAAAATATGCCCTGGTCAAAACTGAAAAAGAATGTTTAAAAAAATTGTTATGTAAAATTATGATTTAAAAAAATATATTGGTTTCATTTTAATAAATATTAAACTGCAAACAGTTTTTCCTTTATATTTGTAATAATTTATTTTCACTTCAACTTTACTCTTATTTCAATAACAAAATTTTTAATAAAATGTAACATTTCCAAAATATACACATATATAAAAATTTGTTTTAAATGTTGATTTATTTTGCACAATTTCAATGATATATTTTAGAATATCAATATAGTTGGAAAATTATTAATATATTTTAATTGTATAATTAAAAATCTTCTATAAAGGCTACCTGATTTAAAAAAAAAAAATGAATAAAAAAACTGCTTAAATGTGATTTTCTGTAACTACTAATTGAAAAAATTACAATAGTTAGTTAAAATGTCAAGTGACTTTTCTTTAATTGTTCGATAATAAACTGAAAATAATTTTTCGAAAGTATATAAAAGATTTTTGTAGTTAATAATTTATAATCTAATTATTAATGAAGGGACAGATTATAAATTGGAAATTAAATTAACTACAAAAATCTTTGCATACTTTGTTGTTTTTACGATAATCGTAGCGTAAAAACAGCCACATTTATAAATTACACAAAAAAGACGCAATTGCGACGTTAATATTAAGAAAGTTCGTTTTATTACGACGAAAAAATCGCGTAACTATGACGCTTTTATATGTCGCTTACTTTTTTTGCGACGGAAGAAAGACGCAACCGCAACGATTTTCTACGACGCCTCTTATTTACGACGCAAAAATTGCGTAACTGCGACGCCATTAAATGTCGCTTCCCTTTTTGCGACACAAGAAAGACGCAATCGCGACGTTTTTTCTACAATACTCCTTTTTAAAACGAAAAAAAAGACGCCACCGCGACGGCTTTCTACGACATTTCTTATTTACGACGGAAAAATTGCGCTATTTCGACGTATATCTATTTCCCTATATATTTTGGCGACGTCTATACGACCCGAATTGCAACCAGTTCTCGACGTCAAATAGACGGCAACCAGTTGGGACACATTTGCGTCTTTTTTGCTGCTTTTCTCTGACGGCTTTTCGACGACATGCCGTTGCGGCGAAGACGTTGTTGCGACATTTTTTCGACGCGTTTGTGCTACTTGGGTATCTTGAAACAAGGACCCGGGAAATCTGTCTCGTATTTTTGAACCATGGTTAAAGGACGGATGTTGCTATTTCTAATGGAAAGTTAATGTTCGAGATCTGTATAGAAGGAAAGACCCGGGAATACTGCCTCGTAATTTAGCACCCTGGTCAAACGATATTTTACAGATCGACGAATATCGGAAATATACAAATAACTGACATTAAGTTAATGCGTTTAAAAGCAAATGTAGCTATTTAGAACTCGCGATCAGTTGATCCGCTGTTGGTTAGTCGTTTCAAGTCGTGTGGACATCACGAATGCCATACACGGTTTTAAGCGCACGCACGTACCGTGGCACTAACGTCACATACTCCTAAGGTCGATTTATGTTTCCGGGCATTTGTGGTCTTCGGTCTCCGCGATCATGGTTCTTACAGGCAATCCTTCGGGCAGTCGTTAGGGGCATTTCGACGGCACTATTAAGCGCACACGCGTACCGCGCGCTAATGTCACAGACTCCTTACGTCAATTTTGGGGTCTCCGGCCTTCGGCCTCCGACTACTCAGGATCACATCCATGACCCCCTTTGGGCAGTCGATCATGGTGCTTACAGGCAATCCTTCGGGCAGTCGTTTGGGGCATTTCGACGGCACTCTTAAGCGCTCACGCGTACCGCGCGCTTAAAGTCACAGATTCCTTACGTCGATTCTGTGGTCTCCGGCCTTCGGCCTCCGACTACTCAGGATCACATCCATGACCCCCTCCGGGCAGTCGATCATGGTGCTTACAGGCAATCCTTCGGGCAGTCGTTTGGGGCATTTCGACAGCACTCTTAAACGACTGCCCTTTGGGCAGTCGTTTGGGGCATCACACCTCAATATAAAGCATAATATTCTAAAATAAAACTATAGTTGTACGTAGAATATAAAATGAAAAAATTAGACACATAAATGAAAATTTCAAACAGATACATTACCGTATTTAGTTGAAACAATTCGCCAGTAACTAAAAAGAGGCTACTTTAGACCAAACGGAAATTTTCAAAGAGCGTCATCAGGATTAAAAAAGTCATGAAATTTGTAAAAAAAAGCCATGCAAAATATAACAAAACAAAAGAAGAGCTCGTACAGCAACAAAGCTCCCAGACGATACCAAAAAAATTCGCACACCATAAAAATATCCCAGTAATTCTCAAATCAATCAAAGTGGAGCAAAATTTTAGAGAGTGGAGTGAAACCACAGGTCGTCATTTTAAAATAATTCCACATTTTCTCGGGATAGATCCAACTGTGCAGCTCTGGTGCGACGTTATTTAACAAAACCAAACCAATCGGGATAGATCCGGAACCATTTCCAATAGCCCATTGCGCAGCCCTAATGCGACGCTTATTCAATAAACCATTCGTTACATAATAACATTGGATAGTCTTTAATACCCCATTGTGTGGCTCAAATATTGCCTTAACTAAACCAAAACAAAGTTACTTAAACAATTAATAAATGTCAATTACTTTTCAAATGTGTCCGTGCAATAGCCCATTGTACAACGTTGTAACAGTCTACTGTGCATTCCATCCAACCAATCGCGTTTAATCATCGAACTTTTCATCGGAGCCACCGAGGCCCGATTTTAAACCGAAGAAACTGGCATCATACATCATCCTATCGCCGTTGCCCATCGTTGGCCGTTAATAGTCATATTGGCGACTTCTATGCATTTCTAAATTTCAAATTTTCAGTGCCCCGTGATAATACATTTGTACCGAAAAATCTCTAAGTTGAACTGATTGTAAAAACCTCGTTGATTGTGTTCATAAAATACACCAATTTTTCCACGACCAGTTCCACTAGACGCTCATTCCCCTTGAAGTTTAGATGAATCCCATATTTTCCATAAGACTGGCTTCAAAGACGGTTGGCTTGATCTGTAAAAGAAAAACGATTCAAGGTCTTCTTCGGATTGAAACTTTATATGTTCTATTGCATAATTCCTTTAACATAATCTACATTGGCTTATTTGTGTTAACACGCGTCTGAACCCAATCGTAACAATTTCCTATAGACAAGTCAATCTTTTTCAATTGCAAACAAACGAAATATAACTTACAAAATGGCGATTTAGTGATCAAATGTTGTTTAATTATCGAATCGTCAGTTATGAGCAATAAAAATTAATAACATCAACACTATCAAGAAAATATAAAATAAATATCTTACCAAACAAAGGATGTGGAACAAATATTCTGTCGGTGGCGGCTAATAATAATGCGATTTACCCGCGTTAAATTTCCTCGCCAGCAATATCCATCGCCAAATAAAAGGAGTCGCCAAACCCTCGGCCGCTATCGCCTGAGGTGATGAACATAATAAATTGAGCGAAGCGTTCGGAGTTCCGTAGGGGCGAAGCCCCTTTTACCTCCTATATGACTGTTAATAGTGAACACATGAGTTTATAAAATTGCTTTGCCTGGGATGTAAATTAATACACGTATTTGTATTTACAGGACAATGAAGGACGGACAAGACAACGACAGCATGTAAAAACAGTAAAAAGAGGAGGCATTAATGCCTACCTCTGAAAAGATGAAAAAGGTATCTCTGTGGATACTTGTGTCTGGGGACATTACAGTAAGAGTCAAAAATTTTGAGGTGGCATAAAAGCCATTCTGGCACAAAGGCCTATCTGGGGACAGTACAGCATATGAATAAACAATGGTGAAGAGGCTTTAGGCCTATCACTGGCAGAATAGTAATTTACACTACATGAAGACTTGCGTCTGGGGACAATACAACATAAGTAAACAAAGTCTAGGGACAAAACAATTGACAAAGCGAAAATGACATGTCGGAATCAGCTGCTGCTTGAAAGATGGAGTATTATATACATAGGTTGAGGGAGGCTCTAGGCCGCCGCCTATTGGTCATGAGGATATGGTCGTAAACTTCAAGATTTTGAAGTTCAGAGTTGTCGATCGTTGGGAGTTTGGCGTAGAAATTCGTGGCCAGTTTACCCATAAACTCAGAGAGTGTGGGCATATTCAGGGACTCTAGAATGTCTGCAATACGAATGAACCATGGGGCTCTTACAACAAGGATTTTGATGATTCCAGACTGGGTGGACTCCAATCTTTTTATTCTAGTGTCGCATGCCGAGGCCCAGATCGGGGAGGCATAAGTTACGATGGGTCTTATCATTATTTTATATAGGAGTAGTTTATTACTGATGTTAAGGGGGGACTTTCTCCCTATGAGAGGACGGAGAGCAAATTGGACTTTTCTGAGTTTATCGTTAATGTATTTGATATGGTGCTCCCAAGTGAGTCTTTTATCGAGGACAACTCCTAGGTATTTAGTGGAGTCTTGCCATGGAATATGGGTACCAAACATCGTGATCTTAAGGTGCTCTGGGATTTTATGTTTGGTAGTGAACATCACTGCCGCACTCTTGTCTACATTAATTTGTATTTTCCAGTTGTTTAACCAGACTTCTAGGATTTTGATATGGTCTTGTAAATATTTTGTTACAAAGTTAAGTTTCTTGTCTCGGGCAAGGATCACTGTATCATCAGCAAATAGGGCAATTACTGTTTTATGGTATTGGGGGATGTCGTTAATGTAGATATTAAATAATAGGGGACCAAGGACAGAACCCTGGGGCGTTCCTGCACTGGCAGGTCTGATAGTGGAGAGAGATTGACGTACAGATACCGCAAAGGTTCTGTTTGAGAGATATGAGTTAATTAGATGGATAAGACCAGTGGGGACGGAGAGTGAGATGAGTTTGTGTATCAAGCCCTTGATCCAGACCCGGTCAAAAGCCTTTGCCACATCAAGGAAAAGGGCGGCAGTGCTGTCTTTTCTGGCCAGGTTCTCTGAAATGAACTCAGTAACCCTTAGGAGTTGATAGGTGGTGGAGAGGTTTTTCATAAACCCAAATTGTTGGGGTATGAGTTTATTGTTTAACGTTAAGTAGTTGAGTAAGCGATCTCTGATTGCTCTTTCGGCAATTTTTCCCAGAACTGGGAGTAAGGAGATTGGACGATAAGACGTGGGTTCTTTCCGGTCTTTGCCAGGCTTAGGTATTGGGACTACTTTGGCATTCTTCCAAGCGGACGGGAAGTGATTGAGGCTGAGCATTGAATTTAGTAGGATGATGAAGTAGTTAATGAAATTAATTGGAAGATGTTTAACCATTTTATTGGTTACCCCTTCCTTTCCTGGGGCTTTCTTGATTTTTAGATTTTTAATGGAGTTAAGAATTTCGGTTGCTTGGATAGGTTCAAAGACTGTGGGGATATCAGGTAGGTCAGTGAGAAGGAATTTATCAACTGAGTTACAAATTTCAGCGTTGAAAGAGTGATTAATGGTAGGGTTTTCTTGGAATTGGTTCTCATAAGCGTTGGCTATGACTTCAGCCTTATCAATATCCGTAAGTGCCATTTGGTTTCCATTAGAAAGGGGTGGGATGGGCTTGGGTGCTTTTTTTGAGATATTTGGTTTTTTTCCATAGAGAGCCGTCCTCTGCCTCGAGGGACAGTAGATGGTTGTTCCAATCTTCTTGAATTACCTTATTGGTAGCGGCTTTCAGCTCACTTTGGAGCTTTCTCATAAGGATTTTATCCCTGGGGTCTCTGTACCTTTGCCAAGTTCGTCTGGCCTTGTTTTTACGTTTAATCAAGTTAGTGATGTGAGAGGGAATATGGATGTCGTTGGTACGAGTGACTTCCTTTGAGGAAGTGGAATGGGCTTCTATGATAGAACTGGTGAAAGAATTAATTGCTGCATTAAGATCATTAGATGTGGTAGGACCATTTGTAGGGAGATCGTGATTGGCTAGATTATTCTGAAAGGAGTCCCAGTCAGTTTTTTTATATACTCCTGTATTAAGGGTTGGAATATTGACATTAAAATCAAGAAAAACAGGGTTGTATCGGAGCTGAGTTCCGCCACTGAGGTGATTTTATAATGGAAGGGCATGTCTCTGATAAGTGCCAAGTCGATTGTTGAATAAGACCTTTCGTCAAATCTGGTGGGAGTTTCAGGGGCCGCGATTTCAAAGAGATTATTGTCTGCAAAATTTGTGACCATTTTTCCAGCGAGATTATCACAATGGTTTCAACGACGAGATTTGGCATTAAGATCGCCAAATAAGATAATAGAGTTATTGATTTTCTGAAGTATGTTCAGTTCTTTGTGGAGAGCGTTGGACGGGCTGTTACGAATGTAAATGGAAGCGACTGTGAATTTAGGAAAACCCTTTGGATTAACTGTGACGATGGTTGACTCGATATTATCCAGGGTTGGAGATGGGACCCTGTAGGCATTAATATTAGATTTAACAAATATGGCGGTGCCTATTTTATGAATAGGTACCGTGGGAGTTGCGTCAATTTTATCATCCCTAGCACAAAAATAATTTGGGATGCTAATTTTGTTGGTAGGATAAAGTTTAGTTTCTTGGAGCAAAATTATATCAGGGTGTTTTCTGGAGACTAGTTCTCTTAGTTCCCCAATTTTATTCGAGATTCCATTCGAATTCCACGAAAGGATAGAGAAGTTTGGAGGTGGTGTACACATTAAAGTTTGATTTGCTGGCTTAGTTTTGTCACACTCTCAGTGAGAGAAGCGACTTGGGCAGCAAGCGCCATCATCTGGTTCATTAAGGACGTGAACATTTCGTTGGTTACCTCCACAGGGGGGGTAACTGGGTTTACATTTGAATTTATATTAATATTTACATTGGAGTCGTCAGGGACGATATTTTGGCCGCTAGATGCCGCCTCTGCATATGAAAAATTAGATCGGACCGAGTTGGAGTTGGGAACTTGAGTTGGACGGAAGGTGCGTTGTGATTGGTTGGTGGGTCTGAATGAGCTCGGGTTCTGATTGGCCCTCGGTCGAGCGGCACCTTGATAGCGCTTTTTGGATAGCTTGGGGAACTCCTTACAGCCTCTGTAAGAAGCGGGATGGTTTTCCCCGCAGTTGCAGCACGTAGCTGGCAAATCTCTGGGTTTCAAACATTCTTTTGAAGAATGTTCGTTAGATGCGCACTTAACACATCGGGCTTGAATATTGCAATTATCACTTCCGTGGTTAAAACCCTGACATTTGTAGCACTGGTTTACTCGCCATGGGCGGAGAAACCTGGTGACTTCAACGGTCAGATATAGGAATTCAGTAATTTTGTAGATTTCATTCTGCATGCCGTTGTTGTGCAGCTGAATTTGAAATATGGGGAGAGGCCTACGATCTCTGTTGCTCGTTAGTCGAGCAACTTTTTCAACAGAGAAACCCATTTCTGTTAGTTTATCTGATATTTTGGTGGGGCTTGTGTAATGGGGAATGCCCTTCATAACCACTTTGAGTGGGTGCTTCGATCGGGGGGTTATGATGAAGAAGTCAATATGTGCATTTTTGAGCGCTGTTGTCAGGGCTCTATGATCATTCTCTGAGTGCACAAACACCTTTACATATTCACCGCCTAGTTTGAAGTTAGGTCTATCTGAACCTGGTAAAAAAGCAATAATTTGCTCACAGGTTTTATCGAAATTGGCCGTCAGCTTTACGTGTATTGGCGGGATTTTAGGTTTGGCCTGTGCAATAGGTATAGATTGGGCATCATCCAAGGGGAGTGCCGCAAATGGATTGTCATTAAAAACTGGCGTTGGGCCAGGATTTAGTATGAGCTTAGCGCTCGCTATGACTTGTCGTTTATTTGGTTGCGACCACCCGTCCATCTCATTTTGTTTGACCGGGCTTATAACGGAATCATGGTTCCTTTTACTGCCCTTTGTTGCCGTAGGTGCAACATAATCGGGACATCCTTCAAGAAGACATGGTCCCATCTCATTTAGATCATATATTTTATTTTGCAAGTCTTCTCGCATATATCTATGTTTGGCTTCTGCCATGTGCCGGTTTACAATACCCAGATCAACGTCTCTTCTGAGATCGCTTATGGTGTTGTTCATGATTACTTGAGATTCATGAATTCCCATTTGTTTGACTTTGATGTCTAAACATCTTTTGTATTTTTCTTGTGAAAAATCAATTTGGTCGGTAACCGGGGTTACCTCCATTTCTACTGCTTCTGCAGTGTTTACACTTACAGCCGACAGAACGGCGTTCTTCTCCATATCGGAGGTAATATTGGCTTTCGGTTCGGACATTGTCTACCAAAGTCTAACCAAGGGTGAGGTGATGAACATTGGTACACATTCCAGGTCTACCATAGAAATGAATAAAGACCTAGAAGGAGGAAGGGTAGAGAAGCCGATGCAAGGGCGGGAAAACGGGGTAGAGTTGGCGAGAAACGGGGAAGAATTAGGTGTATGGCTGCCAGATTGGTTACATTCATCGCTTGCTTTGGATTTTGCTTCAACTTTCACTACGCTTGACGTTAATTTACATAATTAATTTTAATTTACCTAAATTAATTACGGCAATATTTTAGGCATTGAAACCATAAAATAACAAAAATTGGCGTTAAAAGTTAAAAATTATGACCACCCATGTGGTTGTATAAAACTTCCAAATATTAATATTTCCCTTTAAAAGCAACGCAAACAACATTTTTTCTCATAATCTACAATATTACCGTGTTTTATTGTAATTTACAGCATTATCAAAAATGCTATATTTAGAGCGCAATATCTTTTTAAAAAAAAAAGCGATTTTACCATTGAAACTCCTATCTACCAACAAATTGAGGGGAACAGTTGGCGACGGCCGCCATACCTTCAATTCCCCTATTAGCGAAACTGGCTTTCAGCCTTCCAGCAACCCTATTAGAGTTCAGTGAGGTCTACCCATTCCGCTTTTGTGCAAAACCCGTATTGGAACATTTACAATTTTAATGTTGCCACTCACAAAATAAAGTGTTAAACACAGTCGTAAATATGAGTTACGATTAGATGACGTCAAAAAGTACACTCTAAAATATAAAAGACAATAAGTCGCACTTAACCTGTGCAATGGGCTATTAGTTACGGTTCGAGGTGAAGACTTTCGCTCGATAGCGGATCTGGCTGTGTTTTCAAGTAGACCCCAAACGACCCGATGCGTTGCGCATGCGTCTTTCTTTTTTATCTTTATGGTTACTTAAGGAGAAATGCACAATTATGGTTAATTACTCAATCGCTGTGTCTTATTTTCGAACCACGGTGGATGACGTCCACTGCGCAATGGGCTAGCGGTGAAGGTTCAAAATTAATTCCGAAGGATTTCTTTAAGATCTGCACGATTGAATAAAATAACGTCGCACTTGAGCTTCACAATGGGCTAATGTCGACGGTTTAGAATTGATCTCGAAGCTTTGCTTTGGTTAATTAAGATCGCACTAGAGCTTCATATTGGGCTGTTGGCGACCGGCGCCTATCTCGAAGGGAACAATGTCGTATTTTTGAACCACGGTCAGATGGCGAGAACATCACCTGAGCTGGCAATCCATCGACAGCAATCTTAAGAGCACGTGCGTACCGCACACTAAAGTCATAGACTCCTGACGTCGATTTATGGTCGCGGGTAGTTGTGGTCTCCGGCCTCCGACTACTCAGGATTACATCCATGACCCCCTCCGGGCAGTCGATCATGGTGCTTACAAGCAATCCTTCGGGCAGTCGTTTGGGGCATTGCGACAGCACTCTTAAGCGTACGTGCGTACCGCACGCTAAAGTCACAGACTCCTGACGTCGATTTATGGTCCCGTGCAGTTGTGGTCTCCGGCCTTCGGCCTCCGACTACTCAGGATTACATCCATGACCACCTTCGGGCAGTCGATCATGGGGCTTACAGGCAATCCTTCGGGCAGTCGTTTGGGGCATTTCGACAGCACTCTTAAGCGCACGTGCGTACCGCGCGCTAAAGTCACAGACTCCTGACGTCGATTTATGGTCCCGGTCAGCTGCGGTCTCCGGCCTTCGACTACTCAGGATTACATCCATGACCCCCTCCGGGCAGTCGATCATGGTGCTTACAGGCAATCCTTCGGCCTGTTGTTTGGGGCATTTCGACAACACTCTTAAGCGCATTCTAAACAAATTTATTTTTATAGCTATCCTAACAATCAAACATGTTTCCAAAATTATAAAAAATATTCACCAAACCCAATTTAAAATCGTTTGAACCAAACCCATAATTTACAAATATCCGAATTTAAATATTTGTAACTATTGAATAGTTCGCATAATCGTACAACCAATCAGAGTTCGTTAAACAATTATATATTCTAACCAATCAACAATCGTAAGGCAATAGACGTTTACTGTCAGATCGCGGAGGAAAATGCTCACGCATCCAATGCACGTAATCCAAACAAACTTGTCGCAGGAAAAAAGTAAATATATAATACGAGGCATCGTTCCCGGGTCTTTCCTTCGATATAGGCCACGAACCGTGGCCAATAGCCCACTGTGTAGCTCCAGTAAGACGCTAATTACCCATACCAAAATCAACTCCAAAGAAACTGTGTTTTAACTATTTTGAGCAGACACCAAAAAAGGCATGTTCAGTTTACTCTCCCGTTTTTATTTAGCTCAGTGCACTCAATCAAACAATCAACTGAAACTCGATCTTTTGTGTATGGTAATCCCTAAGGTAAACAACTTTGGCGCATTTTCGCTCGTTGGCATACGATGCCGTTTAAAAGAAAAGAACCGATTAATTTTTAATGTATGCTTCGCGAGTGATTTCTGAGTGACTGGGTCAGATACCAATGGATTTAATGTCGCCCCGGTTGGCTATAATGAGGTTCAGAGTTTCCCTACGCCAACCGCGGAAGTCACTGGTCCATTGGTTATTCCACCAGATTCTGCTCCCACCCTACCCATTCTTCTCAGAGCTACTGAGAATTTTGACAAAACGCTGCTTGAGCTAAGCAGTAATTTCCCGAATGCATTTAATAGTAAGAGTACCGGGGAATACATCAAAATCTCACCCTCTGACGAGACCACCAAATTTTCCATGATGGCTTATCTCAAGGAAAAGAACCAAGAGTTCTACCTCAAGAGCTGCCCGCCCTTCAAGGTAGTCATAAAGGGTCTACATGCTGAGACGGATGTCAGCCGCCTGAAGGACGAACTTAGCTCCCTTGGATTTACCCTTCTGCGAGCTGTCCCACTCTCCCGTCGAGGCACCAACAAACCACGACCAATGTTTCTGGTGGAGCTGCCTCACCAAAAGGGATCGAACAAAATCCTCTCCCTGACCACCCTTCTCCTGCTCGAAGTAAAAGTCGAACCCTTCCGAAATCGTGATAGGGTCGTCCAATGCTATCAGTGCAACTGGTTTCGACACACCAGTGCACTATGCTTCATGAAGGCGCGTTGTCTGAAGTGTGCAGTAGTGGCGCTAGGAATTGCCCGACGGGGGGGGCTAGTCTTCCCCGACAGGGGGCTAATATCCCCGACGTAAAATACACGTATAAAATTTTCCTAAATAACATGTCGAGGATAAATATTACGTAACTAAATGATTATAACTAAATGCTTGTAATATTTAATGGGTTATTACTAAAGAATTGCAGAGTTTCAAATATTCTGGACTGCAATCAACAAGTATCATTTTTATGTTGGAATAATTACTATTTAACTCGTTTACAGTTTTCGCAAACCTAAAGTATAGTGGGGAAAAGATAAGTAAAAAAAATGTACAAATCATACCGCTCTGTCATTTAATTTAGTGGTTTTTTTTTATTTAAAAACAATGATAAAACATTTATATTTATAAAAGGCAACGGAAATGAGCGATGAGTTATTTCTTATGAAATTCTTTCATAACATTGAGCTGTAGGTCAATCATGGTTGAAGATGAAAAAGTTTTTTAAAAAATTTTAAGCATTCGTTTATTTCTTCCACTACCTTTTCCAAACAATATATTTACGACTGAGATAACAAATTTAAAAGTCCACAAAAAAATAGGAAGAGTGACATATTTTTTAAAGAAATATTTTAATTTTTCGAAGACATTTTGTATTTGTACTATTTTTGAAAAAATTATATTAAAAAGATTTTTTTTTAATACTTAACTTTCTGTGTATCTTAAAATCAATCCAATCTGTTATCCGTAACATTTCACTTTCACCATGATATCGTTTTTTTTTTTTAAACTTTGAAGCGATTTCGTTCAATTTTAGAAGTAATCTAAATTTTCTATAAATTTTAATGTCGTATGAAACAGTGAACATATAAAATTTAATGTTTGTTACATAAGAAAAAATGTCGTTTTTAATTTTTTAGTCAGCCTGAAAAATTAAAGCTGAATTGACAATGGAATCGCCTGGGTCTAATAAATAAAAATCTCATATTTTGACTTGTTTAACCTAATAATAATTTAGGAAATATATATTTGTTAAAAATTAAAATTTCTTTAATCAATTCAATCTTATATTTTCATTTTACTTACACTAACATGTTTAAATTAAATAGTAGGACTAATTAAAAATTTAATGGATTTAACGACTGTCCATTCAATGGAAAACTATTTCTGACTACCTAATTGAACCATGATTGTCCTTTAAAATAGGATCTGATTTCTTCTGAACTGATTTTTTTAGAACAATTATTTCTCAATATATTAATTTTAACGATCCCACATGAAAAACTTATTCCATATTGATATTTTATTATTAAATTACAAATAAATTTAAATTTCACAAAATGTACAGTAATAAAAATTGTAATAAAAATAAAGGTATTTTTTAAACTTCATATAAAAAATGTATTGTTAGAAAAAAGTACCATACTAAATAAATTAAATAGGCAATATAAAAATTGCAATAGTTCTTCGAAATCCAGAAAACATAAAATCAACAAACGATAGGACTCCGTTCTTAACAAAATAAATAAAATATTATTAAATTGTCATGTACAAATAATTAAAAAAAAATCACAATAATTTTTAAGACATCTCACCTTATACGAATTGCATCAAAGTTTGACGGTACTGTAGTTCCCAAATCCACTATATGATAATAGATCCTCGCAGATCGGACACTCACTAATCTCAATGCATTGCCTACTTTACTGCATTTTTACTCTTTTAAAAACAGCAAACTTTATCAAGTTTTTTAAACCTTTCATAAAGAACGGAACTCAGACTGTTCTACTGCTTCGTACAATACAAGTGATCCTCCTTTTTCTTAGAAACCTTAAATACTAGTGTACCAACACCAGTCAGCAGTCCTCTCTGTGTCCTATCCTATGCAGATGCGTGACCCCCAAATTCAAAGAGAGCTTGCCAGTGAAAAGCCAGCTAAAAGAACAAAAAAACTATAAAATGGAAAAGGGTGTTCTTGAATGAAAATATTTTGCCTTTAGTTCTTTTCCTTTGAAGATGAAGATAACAAGTGACAGATGACATTTTTACCACCTTAATTGCCCTTTAGCGGCATTGCTCCCAATACCTCGGTGGCCGCCTCGGTTCAGCTTTAGGGGGCATACTCAGTTTAGTATGCCCCCTAAAGCTGAACTGGATCCGAGTCGAGAGGGGCGTCTTGCCGTCCCTTTGTCAAGAAACACAAGGGGGTCGAGAAACATAGAAGAGGGACCAATGTTCTCACTCGATGAAACTGATTTTATCTTTTGGAGGCATCTGTCTGGTCTGGGAAATAAAGCGACTCTCAGACTGCCGTGGACGGCTAAATTGTTCTTCTATGGTCAAGTGACAATGGTTGCCTCGACAAAAAGTAAAATAAATTTTACGTTTGGAACTAGACTGCGCAAAATCCGATATATTTGTCCACATTCGTTAAAATGAAACTACATGAACATAAAACATGGTAAACTGAGACAGCAATTAAATGACTATTGTTTTTTTTCTGTATTATTGAAGTAATCAATGTTGGATGAAATGTTTTTTTTTTTTGCGTCATGCCAAATTTGTTTCGTAAAGACAATGTACAAAAAATAGTTCAAAACGGAGTTTTTTCCTAATTTTTGACTTGCAGTTGTATAATAAAAAATCTGTTTTATTTTTTGTTTTTATAATAGGTACAATTTAAGGTAAGGCAGGTCCATTCTACACGAACAAGTAAAACGCGCGTGAGCTTCTCGGTGATTCGAGAATGAATTCTCGAATCACCGAGAAGCTAACGCGCGTTTTACTCGTTGACATAAAATGTAGAATTGTGTAAAATGGGCCTTAGGCTTTTTTTTTTATGACCAGTAAAATGGATGAATCAATACACGTTTATTGAAATAATTTTACAGACGGTAATACCGGAGATACGTATTTTGCTCAGTATCCATGATCAATTGTACATACGAGAGACGGTATTTTATAAGAGTAAAAATCTTTTTCTTTACATGTAATGTTTTTAAAATCGTATCTGTGTAACGGGTGCATGCAGGGCGTGGGCGAAGTGAACTTTAACAAAAACATGAACATAACGAAAACTTACGTAACGAAATCATAAGCCTTGAACAGCGTTGGCGTAATTGCATTATCATCTAACTCATACTCGTCTGAGAGCATGCAGAGTTTTTATCGGAACCCAAAAAGTGCTTGAGTTGAGTTTGACGTTACATGCCTTAAACACCGCGGTCGTTTTGAGAGAGACACTTCCTACCTAATTTTTTATTACTAATTTTTTTTTGTTTGTTTGTTTGTTGAAATTACTGTATAAAAGGTTAATTAAAGTTCCTAAACGTAAAAATATCGACAGGATCAAAATTACGATGAGATGTCAAGCCCGACAAACCAATCTTGAAATAAAACGCCACAACCCCCCAAAAGTTCTTAAATTTACTGACTATTACTTTTCAATTAACTGCGTTAAATACCCTTACGTTACATCCAGCCCTCCCAGCAAGCTCATACACGGAGAATATAGTATTTTGGTCGGGAAAAGGGCGAATTTGACAACCATCCGTTTACTAAATCGTTACACACATGCTGAGGATTGAACTCGCGCTCATCGGATGCTTGTCCGAGCCCCTTATTCGGACATAAAAGTCGGGATTTCAATGAACTGTAACATTGTTGGAATTCTGCCTGTCGAGATGACACAGATCCATTTTATTAAAAAAAAATTATTTAATGTTTCACAAAAACTTGTTTTTAACAATTAAATTAACACTTCTTCCCCGACGAACTTCATAATTCTGCCCGACAGGGGGGCTTGGCTTGCCCGACGGGGGGGCTACAGCCCCCCCAGTGGCGCCACCTCTGGAAGTGTGAAGGATGTCATGCAACCAGAGACTGCGCCCTTCCCAGAGCCGCCATTCCATTCTGCATTAACTGCCGCCAGACTGGCCACGTCGCCTGTAGCAGAAGATGCCCAGCCTTCCCGAAGCCCCCGGCCAAGCGGTCCAAGGTTAAGAAAAGATCAAGCCGATCTTTCACCAAAAGACTGCCGGCCAAACATCATCGAACGAGCCAATCCAACTCCCAGCCCACTCCTAGCAGAAGTCTAACAACTTCCCTGATTCCACGCCCGAACCTTCTAAAGACTCTTGCAACTTCCCAGCAGTTCCAGGACACTGCCCCTATGCTTGAGCTGTTTAAAGAACTAGCTCCTATTTTCTCCGGAGATGGCGGAATCAAAAGACTGATTCTCCGTCTTCGCGAGCAAAAAGATCCACTTGCCAAGCTGCAAGTTTTCTTTGACTTTTTCGCCAGCAAAGTCACCGATGCTGTGGCTCCTCCCCCTGGCCAACCAGAAGCTGGCTCCGCCTAGGCTCCGCCCCTTCTGCACCGCTCCCGCGGCTTCCTCGTCCGGACGGTATACTGAGAACTTCTTTATCCCAGGGAACATCCAGTTAACCTCAGGTGTTTCAAATGCAATCTTGCACTCATGATGGAGGTTAGGGGGCCTTCGGCCCCAGGTACTCAAGAACATCTCGAAATCTTTTTTTTTTTTTGTGATTTCTGAGTGTGTTTTGGTTTTGAACCTGTGTCTGTGTTGTGCTGTCCTGTGTCGTCCATGCAATGTACTTTGTCATTTAATGAATCATCTCATGTAGATATAATTTTGTTGTAAGGGTTAAAGAAGCTTCGCTTCTAGGAACCTAGATGAATTAAATTCCGTTCAAATTTTTTGATGCATAATAATAAAAAAATGCTGAAAAGGCTCATTGTAAATAAATAAATTTAATAATTTTTCAATCTTATTCAATTACTATAAACTGTCATTTAGAAAAGAGCTTGAAAAATTAATGTAAAAATTCTTAATGTTATTCATAACAAATAATTAATTACTTTTTAGTATAATAAAAAAACCATTTTGGAAAATTAAATGTAAAAAATAATATTCTAATCTTATTCAATTGATATATTAAATAAGGATGGATTAAATTTTGATCATTTGATAAAATAATAAGTGCATCTACTATTCTATGATAATGCCCGTTCGTCCTTATCCTACCGGCTTTATATAACTAACTGGCCATCGTCCTGGTCGTCAAAGGCAGGAAGGAGGCGAGCATTATGGTTACTGGGGTTGCGATCGAACCGAAACTCTTATGCCGAGCGCTAAGCATACCCGATCGGCTTTACCCCCAGCAACCCGACCGTCGAAAGCAGGGAGCAAGCGAGCATTATGGTTACTGGGGTTGCGATCAAACCGAATCTCTTATGCCGAGCGCTAAACATACCCGATCGGCTTCATTACCGGGCTCCCGACCGTCGAAAGCAGAGAGGAGGTAAACCTAAGAATTCTAATACTCATCAAACGATCTTTTCAGTCGTGATATCTCTGCTTCGTCCAATCAGGCAGAAGAGAATAAAACCAGTCAAGCACCTTTGAGGAGACTGGACGGTAAAACACCCAGCGCTGATCACCACAAAATTGCAAACCGACCAATCATACACGTTATCGATTTGGCTTGGTTTTGGGCTTATTTTCTCCGCCAACTGCGGCAATAAGCTATAATGTTTGTTTTTGTTCGAAACTGGTTGCAGTTTTGAATACTCCGAAATTGAAACTTGAAATATATTACAAAATGGGCTGGTGTTTTCATGAAAGGACCCAGGAATTTAACAATTCTGATTGTGCCCCATAACCTCATTAATTCTCACTGTAATAATTTTATCTATGGATTATTATTATATATGGAATTTGAAACTTATTATTATTATGTATAATATTCATAAATATGTGGGATTTTCATAAAAACTTAAAATTTTTACAATACTAAACATATTTAGGATAAATTTCAAAATTATCATTTAATAAAATTCATGACATTTCGCTTCATAAAACATATTTAATGTTTTATGAAGCGTATTAATTACATATTAATTGTAATTAAGTATTGTTTTATTGTTTAAAATTATTTTATTCTTGAGACCACTGGAAAATGCAAAATACAATAATTGTTTTTTAAATAGAATTCCAGAGGTTTATATGAGAGTACAGAACTCAAATTTACAGATATAGTAAAAAAAAAATTTAAAAAAAACAGCACCGATTCCATCTACAGCACCCTGTTGAAAAAACATTTCCATTGAAACTCTTAATATATAAGTTTGATTTATTTTCTTGTATGATTGTCTTCTCACAGTGTTATATATCATAAAACTATGCAATTTAAAAAATGGAATCGATATTTAATAAAAATGCTACATATTTAAAATAAAAACACTGCACATTTATTTACAAAATAAAATCCTCAAGGGTTGTTATAAGTGTAAAGGGGGTTGCTATAACAAGAGAAAATCATTTAAATGTGTAGATATACTAACAATTTGGCGTACGTATGACGTAGAAGCATTACGCGAATATGATTCGTCGGTTTGCAATTTTGTGGTGATCAGCGCTGGGTGTTTTACCGTCCAGTTTGAGGAGAAAGGAGAAGGTAGGAACGAAACCAGTTCTTCGCGGATCGTTTGGCGAGGCGAATTTGGCGCTACCCCAGTAACCATAATCCCCCCCCCCCCCGTTTTGTTGTGCTATTAAACAAATCTTATTGTTAATTGAATCTGAAAGTTAATTGATAGTTGTACTAAAAATTAAAAGTATTCTTTCTGAAGTCCCTTGATTTGGCAGTGTTATAATGGTAAGTGGTTATTAGTTTATTATTACTCTGTAATACACTTTAGGCAAGATCGTGGTTTCGTTCTGCACGTTCGTTTTCATCAAACTTGGAATCTAATCGCACAAATCGGTAAATTTCTAGTACACGGTACGACTGGACGCGATTCTGTAAACGAGATTGCGAGGTGCCCAGTATTTAAAATCGACATAAGAGCTGAGTTGCCTAACTGATTTGTGCATTCATGTGCGGATTCATTCTTGTTTTTATAGTTGAAATAATATGAATTTAATCTGTGACAATAAACGCCTTTTTTTTTGTCACCGAAAATGCAAGAACGGTAAATTCTTAGTTTACGGTGCCCCCTTGGCCTGATTTTGAAAATTGGCCCCCCAAGGCCAAAAATTACGTTTTTTTTTGTCGCATAATCAAAATGGCGTACATTAAGTTGGGCGAGTAATGGCGTCCGCGGGTCAAAATGGCGAACAATGCTTGTTGGTTAAATCCACATTTTATATAAAAAAGAAGGGTATGACACAACGACATATTTTATATGGCGAAAAAAAAGATCCATGTATGTGTAATGATTCTAATATTAGATTAGGCTGGTCAGTTCCTGCGGGTAAGAGCTAATGCAGGAGGCCGACCCGAGGCGAGGGCAGAATAAATTCTAGCCCAAGCCTTTATTTGTAAGTGTAGGATGAGAAATCGGTTACTTCGACTCCTCAGGCGGATAAACAGAGATGACAGCCCACATAAACTCCTTCATCTTTTCAGACGAAGATTTGTTTTGGTAGGTACGTTGCCACATGTATTCTGCCATGTAACAGCCAAACTCACCGTGCACCTTGTGTGTACCCTTTGTTAGGAAAAACATATAAAAAATTAGATTATTTATTTTGCCTGTTTTTCTCTTTCAATTTTTTCCTATGACGTTCGTTTGCTTAGGATAGCCGCAGAACTCTGTTAATTGTAAATAATCCAGAGAGACTTTAAAATAAATCTATTCCAATAGATCTTCACAGATCGGAATGGAATTATTTTTTCTGATCTTATATAAGTTTTATTTGATCAGTATTAGAAGTATTTTTCTTTCTCTTTGAATTTTGCATAAAGTAAATATTATTCATTTTACTTTATGCAAATACTTGGGTAATTTTTATATATCGCATGCAAATGTATTCTTACATATAATCTGTGCCTTTTATGTAAATGAAGTTGCTATATAAGTGTCGGATCCAACTTCATATTTCATTCCGGCACTTGACGTCTGCTCGATCTTGTACCTCCGATCGCATCATGGATGTACGCTGCAGCTACTTTTGTAGTATGTTCTCGAAATATCTTAAGTGCTATTACTTCCGTGAAAGATTTTAAGCTTCGTGGCATTTTCCTTTTTCTTGTAGTTTTAGTTTATAAACTGTTGGATAATTTATACTTTAAATAAATGATTTAGTTTTAACTTATATCTGAGTTAGTTTTATTTTAACTTTTAATAAAGTTGGATTTAAAAAAATTAAACTGTTACAGGCATTTTTTTAAACTAGTATGTTCAGCAAATATCCAAACACCCTTGAACCCTCGTTTTGCAGCACTCCATTTCACTCTTAATGGAGTTTGTGCGCGCGTCAGTGACGAGATCCTTGAAAGTGACACTGGATTCACCGTAAAGTGAACAAATCCCTCATCCTGCAGGCAATCTAAGACTTCCAGCAATCAGAAACAATAACAGATCCAGGCAGAATGAACTGCTGCAACACGTTGAATAATGTTTCCGATCGTCCACAGCAACCATGAAGCATTTGTTGGTGCCTGATTCAATGCCCCAAAAACCTACTGGCCTGCTACACGCTTGCCCCTGTTGTACTTGCCGAATTACAATTCATCAATCTCGATGACGACATGCTCTCCACCGTGAACAGGATTCTGGATGAACCACTCCATACATCTCCCGGCAGAACATCATCCAGTCAGTGACTGCCTGTTTCGCCAAGCGCATTTGCTGAATAATGTATCCATGGTTCGATCCATAAACCCATTCCACAATGAATTGCAGCACCGTTGAGAAATCCAGCCTGTTGGTTTCAAACCAGGAGCCCTTCCTGGTGGACACCTTGCAGTGGTGATCACGATCTCCTTCGCATTTCACCCGGCATACCCAGGTAAAGCCGTCTGATGCTTCCTTCCGCAGGGCCAGATCCATGCATCTTCCTCGTACCTTGCATGTACGCTTATTTGATAATTGATGTTTATAGTCGGATGTTTAATATCTTCATCTCGTATGTAAGTGACTTTTTCTTCGATAAAAATAAATTCTTTAATCATATATAAAAAGTCAACAATACATACGTTCACAACTAACAAAAATAAGAGCAATAAAAAACTCCTATAAAATATTCAATTACATTTTGTAATGAAAGAAATAGCTGCAGCCCCAGTTGCAGAAAAATTCTTAGTCTGCGACAAGATTTTAGTGAATAAGATTTGTCTGCAATTTAATTTATTATATATAACTATTGGTATACTTTTCATGAGCAAGAATTCGATTAAAGAGAGAATCTCAGCAATAGTATTATTTTGTTACGTTTTTTTTCTTGCGCTGTTTAATCATTGCTAAATTATAAGTATTCATCACTTAAATAACAATGTACCAATTATTCAAATATTTAAAATTTTTATGAAAAAACCCATACCCATTTATTAAATAGTTTCAACATTTAAAACAAAATCTCCTTATAACAATAATATATCAACAATATTTTCTATGGAAAGGACAATGCAAATTAAAATTTTATTTAATTGTTAAAATTTATAAATGAAACAAAAGAAAGATTATTTTCCGAATTTCCTTGGTAAATTAAAATTAGAATTATAACTTTAAAGTATGGTAACTTAATTAAATTGCAAGAGTTCTTACTGGAAATAAAAAAGGGAAGAATTCAAAAAGAAAGCATTTCTTTTTTATCTGCTAGTACTTAAATTTGTACAAGCAAATTGCAAAAATTAACTTCTAAAGCAATTTAAATTATTATTTGTTATGGTTTCAGACATTTACTATAAGTTTCATACCATGCAAGTTTGATAAATCATGCTTTCCTTTTCATTGAAATATAGGCATAGTGAATGAAATTGAATGCAAACTAACTAACTGTAAACTAATGTTCAAACTGTCATTTTAAATGCAAAAGAATCATGACATTAAATTAAATATTTTGAGTATAAGTTTATTTTGAATTCACACAATATCCTCAGAAATCTTCAAATATTCCAATTTATAAAAATGGAAGAATTAGCGGACGTCCGATTTTTGACAAACTTGGCATAACTAAATGATTTGCAATAGTAAAAATAAATTAAAACTAAAGAAATGTCTTTCGAAACGAGAAAACTGCTTTAAACATGTAGTAAAACAAGTTTTCTGTCTTGAAAATCGGAAAAGCCACCCGGCTAAAATGCTGATTTCGGATAAAATGGGCAACTGTGGTTAGCTGATAATAATAAAATTCCTAACAAACTCAATAAAAATTAAGAAAACCATGTTAAAGCTAGACAAAATTAATAAATATGCAAAAGAAATGCATTTTTGGTCATCAAAATCGGAGTAATCGCGGCATCAAATTGCTGATTTTTGACAAACTTGTGTGATTGATTACCTATTGACTATCAAATAGATGAGATAAGAATGATTAAAAAGAAAGAAAAACAAATGCGCTATTAAAGTTAAAAATTGAGCTCTAAATCCAAAAGAGAAAAAAATGTTCGCCAAAGTCTCAAATCTGCCGTGGAAGCTGTAGAACACACCGTTTTCATTTAGCATTAATTCCCTTCTCAAAGAAGGTTCTGCTAATTATTTCCTAGTAACGTACCTTCTCAAAGAACAGGTACTGAAATGTACCCTGGAGTTGACTAAAGAGAATTGACAACAAAGAAACGTCTGCAGAGATTTGTTCAAACACGTGTAACTTGCCGCGATTGCGACTTTCTATTATCGGGACTTCTCCCCCAACCCTCGACTTTCTAAAATTTGAGAAAAGTAATTTTCTAACCTAAAAAGAATCTTTAGTAAATGTTCTAAAGTAATGCAGACAAAAAAAAATTCGTATTGTAGACTTCTGTTAAAATTTGTCTGCAGTCCTTTGAAAAAATCAACGTCGTACGACGCATGTCGCTGCGATTCTGCTTCTAGGGCTGCAGCCATCAGACAGCAACGAACTAGAACCGCTAAGTAACGATTGTAAAAAAAAAAAAATACTGGGCTCGTAATATGCCGTCAATTGCCTATGACATACCAAAAAAAATCACTTCACTTCACATGTAAGATTGTATGAGATTAGTGGAAAGACTCGACATCGCTGAGATCAAGATCGAAAGAATTTGGTTTGCTTGAACTTAGGTTCGAAAGATCCGAAAACTTGATCGATATCTAACAATAACAATCCGGCAGCAATACACCAATCAAACACAGCACGTTTGCCTTTCAACTCCCAAAAATACCTACTATTCAAATAAACGTCGTGCGCATATACATCCATAACTCAAGAAAATCGAAAGCACAACCATGCGAGTCAAATGGCGGAACAACGTGAACCCGTGAGAAAAAAAAAATAGAGAGTTGTCACACAAAATTATATTTTCGCCACATTATCAAGTATGGTTGCCGAAGTATTAACTTCATCGCCAATCATTTGACGGACACTAGGAATTGACAGCAAACACCAAGAAAAGTATACTACCTACTACACCTGTTCCACAGTTTTTGACAAAATTGTTTCCAAATAGAATACTGGGGTCATTCCATGTCAAATCAACACACCCATTTAACCTCACCATCTCGGATTTTGATCAAATTTGGTACATGGGTAGTCTCCATGTAAACTAAGAAAATTACAAAATTTTATTCAAATATATCCCGTTTGAAATATATGTCTGTGCGAAGTTTAAAAAAAACACCACAAATCGCAAGACTTGCATATGTTTAACTTGCCATGGTTTGAAGAGGGAAAAAAAAATTAATTTTGAAAAAAGCATATTTTTAAAAAATGTCAAAAATAGTTTATACTAATGTTAAATGATATGCAAAGTTTCAGAGTGGGCAGATAAAGAGTTCATAGGTAAAATAATTGAAAACCAAAGCAGTTTTTCATCAAAATTCTGACCATATAATAAATAAATAGCAACAGAAAGCATAATATATTAATTTTAAAAAAAAATGAAATAAGGAAAATAATTTGGACATACTTGATATAGTATTGTTCAACTGTAGTTGATTAATGCTTCATTTGTTTTCAAAGTGTCGTTTTCAGATAACACATAAATTATTCCAGTGTACAGGATTCACTATACATAATCTGTCAGAAGTATCCAAAACACATTTGGCTTCTGTGGATATGAAAATGATTGGACTGGTCCAGCTGGATGAAGAAATGTTACTTTTACTTCATGAATGACTTTATCATGCCTACCAGAAAACTGGGGAATAATAAAAATCATGTGCTAGTTTAAAACTGCAAACTACATGGTAACTTGGGGGAAGAGGAATTTTGGAAAGTCCCAACATAAAACCGGACAAAAGCCTCTCGGAAGAAGTTGTTGAAGCTGTTAATTTGTTTTACAAAAACGACAGACCAATGCCAGGTGTTAAAGATTGCTTAACTGAACCAAATGGAAACAAATTAAAAGTTTCATAAAAACTTATTTTGTGCAACCTGAAAGAAGCATATTTATTATTCATTTCCAAATTTGGATTTTAAAATTGGCTTTTACAAATATAAGACTAGCATTGTATTTTAGTGGGATCAAGTGGTATACACACTGTGTGTATGTATGTACACTACATCTAAATGTAAAACTGATGATTGAAAATTTGAGTACTGACAAATGGTGAATTAAAAACCTACAAACATTACCTATCAAAAATGATATACAATAATAGATTGCAGTATGGGTAATTGCACATCTTGTCCAGGTGATATTGCAATATGGACCATCCTTGAAACGTCATTTGAAGAAAACATAATATAAAAGATCACATTTCGGCAGTGGATTTCAGTCGATTGTTGCAATTTAGAGACTGCAGAAATCATCAGAAGATTTTATAGATTTACTTTGCAACAAACTGTTAATTTTAGTTAGACATGACTTTATTTCAAAACAACAGACATCTTTCATGAACCACATAAAGGAAAATTTGAAAGAATCTGAATTTCTATGACCCTCGACTTTTCAGAAAACTATAATATGGTTGTTCAAGATGAATCCCAGTGTGTTACCACTGGGATAGTGGACAAGCTACAATTCACCCTTTTGTGATATATTATAAAGGAAACAAAAGTTGAACATTTAAGTTACATTGCAATTCTGATTGCCTAGAACACGACACAGTTGTAGTTTACATCTTTCAAAGAAAACTTATTTCCTTTTTGACTGCAAAGTTTGAATAAATTCTCCATAAGATCATTTACTTTTCTGATGGGTGCTGCACAATATAAAAATAAGAAAAATTTCATCAACTTGTGTTTTCACAAGACTTCAATATTCAGGCCGAATGGCATTTTTCAGCAACATCACATGGAAAAGGGCCTTGTGATGGAACTGGTGGTTAAGAAATTAGCAGCTAGAGCTAGCTTGCAGCGACCCAATGAAAAACAACTCTTAAGCACGCTCCAGCTTTATGAATGAGCAGTAGAAAATATTTATGGTATTAACTTCACTTTTACAACATAGAAGGATTAAGTACAGTCAGAAACATTCTTAAATGAATGTTTCAACAGGCAATTACCATCCTAGGGACTTAACAATATCATGCCTTTATACCTATTGACTTAAACACATCGAAATTAACTATGAAAACATTTTCTGCAGCTACACAATCATCACAAGTAATTGTAAGATCACCAGAGAAACTTAAATTAACAGACATTAATAGCTATATCACTGTTCTATATGACAAGAACTGGTGGCTAGCTTATATTCTTGAGAACAATGAAGAACTTGATGAACTAAAAGTAACATTTCTTCATCCAGCTGGACCATTCCAATGCTTCTTTCAGGTTGCACAAAATAACTTTTTTTAAATTTTTAATTTGTTTCCATTTGGTTCAATAATTATTAAGCAATCTTTAGAGCCTAGCATCTCTCTGTCATTTTTGTAAAACAAATTAACAGCTTCAACTACTTCTTCTGAGAGGCTTTTGCCCGGTTTTATGTTGGGACGTTCCGAAATTACTCCTCCTCTAAGTTACCATGTAGTTTGTAGCTTTTAACTAGCAGATGATTTTTATTATTCCCCAGTGTTCTGGTAGGCAGGATAAAATCATTCATGAAGTAAAAGTAAAATTTCTTCATCCAGCTGAACCATTCCAATAATTTTTATATCCAAGGAAGCCAAATGTGTTTTTGATTCCTCCGAGAGATTATGTATAGTAAATCTTGTACACTGGAAGAATTTATGTGTTATCTGAAAATGACACTTTGAAAACAAATGAAGCATTAATCAACTACAGTTGAACAGTACAATATCAAGTATGTCTGAGTTATTTTCCTTATTAAAATTTTTAAAAAATTAATATAATTTTTTTTGAAATTTTTTAAAAATATGCTTTTTTAAAATTTGAAATTTTTTCCCTCTTCAAACCACTATTGTGATGCATATTATATGAAAGGCCATAAAAAATGACACCTCACCCACCTTTCTAGCATAATTAGGAGAGCGCTGCTATGGCAAGTTAAACATATGCAAGTCTTGTTATTTTTTTTAAAGTTTGCACAGCCGTATTTTCCAAACGGTTTGATGTATTCGAATAAAATGTTGTATTTTTCTTAGTCTACATAGAGGCTACCTGTGTGCCAAATTTGATCGAAATCCGAGATGGTGAGGTCAAATTTTTATTAAAAGTGTGTTGATTTGACACGGTATGACCCACTGAATCTATTTATATTTAATTTTTTTCACCACAATTTTTCCCTAAGAGACGTTATTCACCTCGATTCCGTATCAAAAACCTGTCTTAAACTTTCTGCAGTCATGGCCATCAAGGTTAGTTATTTATACGAAACTATTCCACCTTGAAAAAAAGATACCATACTATTGATTGAAAAAGGACAATGCAAGAAAGGTCCTACAGTGCCAGATTGTTTGACAACTTCCTTGTCACTGAGCTGTTATACCTTTCTTGATGGAATCATTAAGAGGCGAGTGTGTTTTTATTAAGGGTTAGATTAAAATTAATGTGCTATGGAAACAACAAACATTGATATTAAAGGGCTCCCACTCGCCTGGAAAGTTAAGGAAATTCACAAATTTTCCATAAAAGTTCGTGAAATTTAAGATTTTTCTGTAAAAATTGGGAAAATTATGAATTTGCCCTAAATAGTTTATTGTCCTTAATATTGTTTTAAATTTTTCCTTTAATTTTCTGGAATTTTTAGCTGCAGTTTTAGTTGGAATTACATCGCCTGCATTGCCTTTTCATTGTAAAGCAACATAAAATATTTGAATAATAATTAAGCTTTAATTAAAAAAAATTATCACACCATAGATATCAAAAGGTTTAATAAGTTATTGCTGTACTACTAGGCAAAACCTCATTGTATCTTGACTTTCTATGTATCTGATAATGAAATGACGGAAAGGCTTACTGCAAAGTGCCCTAAAACATTTTAACTAAGTAATATGGGTATAAGAGCGATTTTCACATGCCATAGGTCCCCTACATATCAAGATTCTTAAGATGAAATACACAGGGGTGTTGCGGATGCACAAATTGCGCCAATTCGCGATTTTTGCTCCAAGCTGCTCCAAAACACTGATTTTTAGCCAAACTGAGCCAATATAATAATTTTGCTACTAATTTTAATTTTATGACCGTATGTATAGAATGCAATTATTGCTCTTCTGTAAATACGGCCCTCTACTTAATTTTCAGACATGTATAATATATTCATAATTTGCACATTTAACGATTTCTTTAGACTTAATTGGGGGGGGGGGGGGAATAACTTCCAAATATTCTGATAGTAATGGTGCAATGGACTTTGAAGTACATTAATTTCATTGCAAAGTTACACGTTTTTGTATACCTCTATTCTATCATTTGTGAAGACATATTGAACTAATATTTTTATGGTAACTTTGTACTTTAAAACTTGAAGGGTGCATGATAATTTTCGTTTTGAGGTTACTACTTTTTTCTTAGTTAAACTTTATATTTTGGAGTATTCTTGGCTTTAGCTTTTAGAATACATTGGATTTTAGAACTCGGGGATATATTAAGGTAAAATAAATCAGGGTACATTAACATTGAAGTTAGTTTTGCTTTTATAGGGATACGTTGATAATTTTTTTAAGGGAGAAGGGGGTAACTTTCTTTTTCTTTTTGGACTATTTTTAGGTTTTTAAATGTTGAAAATTATCTACCTGTAACATTTCAAAACAAACCAGTCGTATTTTATTCACAATAACTTCTTGGTATCGAGTGTTTATTAACTTCCTAAATATCTATTCCTGTTTGTTTCCTAGGGCATGTGACATGCTCTAGGGGCTGTGAGGATCAGCCACTGGGCGTGTCAGCATGCGGCGGATAGTTGGGCACTGGGCCCTCTAAGGGAACACTTACTCCTTGTGAGCCCGAACCATCCCCTTCCAATCCTAAGGTGTTACACGACCCGTGCCGAAGGGATGAATGGTGCTGGGGTGCAGCATCTTTCACAGAGCCTCTGAAAGACCTGGCGTCCTCTAAGTATATTTAGCCTTGTACCAGTAATTCAGGGCTCCATTCCCCAAAGTAAATAAATGTCCTATGCATAAAAATAATTAAATGGTTTGGTCTGTTTTAGGCCCTTGTTAAATTGTAAAGGTGCATCAGTGGCTCTTTCGTACTGCACACAATTAAGAGACGGTGAGTCTTTAACTAGCGGTTTGGTAGCATTTGATAACAAGTCACTAAGTTCGGAAAGTACCTTAAGGATTCCTCGGAATCTATTCTTAATCTTTCTCTTCCAGCGGTGAGTGAGTCTATTGAGAATCTTGAGAAAGATCAGTTCGGCATGAAGCCCTCAAATGTTTGCGGAATGCTGTAGAAAGAAAACGGCAGGCAGGTGTAACCCTGGCTAATGTGGAAACACAGGTCAGGGAGGTGGTGTCTGATCTCCAAGCACTTTCTTGAAGTAACCCTTAAACTAATGACTATCGATCCACAGCTATACCCTAATTGTTTAAACTGGTTAAATTTTGTAATAACAAAAAATTACCAATTATGATAGGATGGGATGCAAATTCACATCATACTATATGGGGAAGCTCAAACTGCGATGTCAGAGGAGATGCTCTCTTTCAATATATTATGGGCACTGATCGTATAATTCTAAATCGAGGCTCCACGCCCACTTTTAAAAATATTAGGAGATAATTGACATTATCATTTACCCTATATCAATAACTGAAGGGTTTGTGAAGAATCCACCCTCTCAGATCATAATTATATATATATTTCAATCTATTGAGTGAACTTGATGACCTCATCATGTTTAGAAATCCTAAAAATACTGACTGGGATCTTTTTAAAGAAGAGCTCAACATAGAAGTAATGAACTTGGAGTTGTTGACAACTTTCTTCAGTGAACCTTAATTTCCTCATTTAAAGCTAGCTGTCCTCTGAGAACGAGTGCTAAACAAAGGGATATCCTGTATTTTGACCTCTTACTTAGACACATGCATAAAAAAAAGCAGATGTCTCTTTAACAAGGCTAAGAGAACTGGTTTGATTGTATACTATATAAGAACTCCCTCAGGGATTATAAAAGTCATATTCGGAATTCCAAGATAGAGTCTCAACAGTTCTCGGTCCTTCTGTAATGAGGTAAGTAGTACCTTGCTCCTTTCGGTATCGCAAGGTTTTATCGGAAGAAAAAACAGCCAGACTAGGTCAAATACAATAATCAGATGGTAGCTGTACTATGTCTGATGAGGATATGTTGAGGTACCTTTTCCACACATATTTCCCCTCGAGTGAACTGATTGATGTGGAAACTCCCACTACTTCATATTCAGTGAAGTACTGATATATGAGGTTATAGATCGCTGCCTATCACAGATGGACTGCAAAATTGCCAATTATATTCTGACTTGGGACAAATTCATATTTGTAATTAAAACTTTTGCCCCCTTTTACATCTGCATAGATTGATGGTATCTTTCTTGCAATGCTTCAACATGATATAGGCTTAATGAAGCTTCCTACATTGAGAACATTTCGTCTTTGCATTGTTTATGAATTTATACCCAGGTTATGGAGAATGACAAGAGTGTCATTTACTCCAAAGCTGTGTAAAGATAACTATTGCAATGCAAAGTCATTTTGGAGAATCATTTTGCCATCTTTTTGACTGAAAATACTGGAAAAACCAATTGATATTTATTTGAAATAAACTACCTTAAAGGACTTTCTTTGCTTGCAAATCAATATGCATCTCAAACTGGTAAATCTACTGAAACTGCTTTGCATCATTTAGTAGGTAAAATAGAAGGAGCCCTGCAGCACAAACAAATGGCAATAGAAGTCTTCTTAGATATCGAAGGAGCTTCTTACAACACACCAATTGCTGCCATAGAAGATGCTGCACAAAGTTATGGAATAAATTTGACAGTTCTTAAACTTATTAAATATAAGCTGATAAACAGGTATTTGTAATAACTTATTTAAACTGTACATGGATCAAGACTAAAATGACCAGGGGCTGCCCACAGGGAGGGGTTCTTTCACCACTTCTGTGGTCCCTGGTTGTTGACAATCTCTTAAAAATGCCCCCCCCCCCCCAAAAGGGTTACTATGTGTAAACATATGCGGATGACATAGTCATCCTGGTTGGAGGTATGTATACTGCTACTGTATATAAAGCATGCAAGGAGCAGTGAATATGATTGTAGACTGGTGTAATAGCAGAGCGCTATTAAAAAATCCCAGTGAAATATCTTCTATCTTATTTACCCATAAAAAACTTACTAATTTTCCAATTTTGTTGATGAATGATAGAAGCATTCCACTGGTTGGAAATGTCAATTATCTTGGTATTACACTGGACTGCTTAACATGTGACACACACTTGACTGCTTGAAGCTTAATTGGAAACTTCAATTGCAAAATAGCACACAAAAGGCAACTTCTGCCTTTTTTATATGTAGAAGGACAGTTGGTACATCAGGGGGTCTGAAACCTAAGGGGGTGTACTGGCTCTATACAATACTACTATGATGGTCAGACTAATTGTTACATATCGCTGTTTAAGCCGTGTTACCATGCAAGTCTAATGTTAATCCAATTGGTGGTTTAAGAGACGATATGCAGTAGTCCTCTGATGGCCTCGAGTAAAAGCTTCAGAGCTGGATAAATTGCAAAAAATGGCTTGCTTAACCATTACAGATGCTATCAAATCTACAACAACGTCCGCTTGAAATTATACTGGGACTCCCTTAGTTGCTAAACTAAAATACAATGGTCAATGGATGTTTAAATGTCATAAAAACAGTCATACACTATTGTGGACTAAATTACAAGGAAATTGTCTATTTGTTAATATAATTTAGGACAACATTACTAAATGTCCTATTTTTTGTAAATCTCTTAATATTCTTTTTCCCACCTAGGAAATATTGGAATAATAACAGAGTTCTGGAAGTCTTATATTTTATATGGTTGGCTCAAAAATGGGTTAACTCTCCGGGACTGGTGTTTATGGACCTGCGCCAAACATCAATATTTAAATTCCATTAGGGAACTTTTGTACTTTTTTTTAAGCTGAAATTATAATAATTTTGGTCTGTACAGAAGAATTAATCAAAAGCAATATTTGTAATTATCATATCAAAATATGCTCTGATAATCAGGTCACACTAAAGGCTCTTGATAAAGGAGTTATTAATTCTAAACTTGTTCATGAGTGTAAGCATGCTCTGAATAAACTACTTTTGAAATGCAACATTTAAAACCTGGTGTGGGTGCAGGGTCATCAAGGCAAGGAAGGTAATGAGATGGCTTGCAAGGCTTGGTCCCTCGAAGAGGCAGGGGGACCTCAACTGTCACCTCACCAAAGATACATTTAATAAAATGAAGTTGCCGCCTTTGCGATCAGCTAAATCTGTTTTAGCCACGTTTAAAGGTCAACAGTTACCCTTACTGGTGGTAGATAACAAGGGTCCAAGCTTATGTGGCAGAAATTGAATTATGTCATTACAAATTTTAGAATTTCATGCAAACCTTGTTAAAGGTGATGGATGATATAGAATAGAATAAGTTATTAGCTGAGTACAAGCATATTTTTAAGAATACACTTGGGCATTTAAAAGGAGTTAAAGTCAGTTTGATTAGGAAACCGAAAGTGCAACCCAAATTTTACAAAGCTTGTTCCTTACCATGCGAGAAAAGTGAGTGATGAACTGGGTTGCTCACAGCAAGTGGTGTAATGCAATCGGTTCGTTTATCGAAATTGACTGCACCCATCGTCACTGTGCTTAAAGCTGATAAATCGTCAGTAAGAATTTCCATTAATTTTGAGTTAATAGCAAATATTCCATCAATACAGACGAATACCCCTTACCCAAAGCTGAAGAAATATTTCATGCTTTAGCAGGAGGTCATAAGTTTACTAAACTACACCTCAGGGATGTTTTTAATCAACTTAACTTTAACTCAAAGAATCAAGAGAACTTACAGTTATACATACTCATAAAAAACTTTTTCAGTACATTCGATTATCTTTTGGAATCACCTTAGCACCAGCCAGTTTTCAACGGTAAATAGAGATGTTAACAGATATTAACAAAAGGGTTTTACTTGAAAGAATATTTCAGTAGATTATAGAAATCTGTCGATCATTCTCGCCCAGAACATACTTTATTTTATTTACACAATATCAGCGTGTTTTGTTTTTCTTGCGAAAATTTTGGATTTTCATGAAAAATTTTTGGAAGGAAACCACCGTAAGATCACCATTCATAATTTAAAAAAATTATAAAGATTGGAATACATAGTAAAATGTCACCTTCGGACTCCTAACTAACATAAAATAAGTTTGAAAAAACTAGATGATAAGGGAATTGTAATAAATTTTATTTCCTTTTTAACAAATCGACACAAAATAACAGAAAATATTCTTCGGAACTACTATTTTAGTTTTGTCAGGTTTCATAAAGATCAGTTAGACAGATATATTAAAACCAAACAAATATATTAAAACGTTGAAAGTGTAAACGATTGCTGAAATAAAATAACAAACTGTTTTAAGTGAGTACAAATCTCTATTTCATCTATGGTTACATATAAAAAGTCAAAGAACCATCCAATATAAAAATAATATATTTTTAAACTTGAAATGGATATCCAATTGATATACCTAACAATAAATAAAATAGCAATCTTCACTCAACCTAAAATAATTTTTAAACTTATTTTTTTCCGTAGTTCTGCTGTCATTTTCCTTTTATTTATTATATTTCTTTTAAATAAATATATGGATTATAAAAGCACTCATAATTTCAACTTCTTTAAGTATTTTAAATCACATGACAATATATATGCACAATTTTGTTGCTTTGTGGTTCAATGTCAAAATAATATACCTAAACGGTTCAAGAAGTACCAAAAAATTTATATCATGTAATTTTGTAAAAAACAATCTAAATGTTGTATAATAAGTCCTGTTACTATTAATCAACAAATTGCCAAATCAATGACTAGAAGATCAATTAATTATTAAATCTACGATTAATTTATTCAACCTATGTGCTTATATATGTATTTTATATTTATGCTTGAATTAATTTTATTATGCTGAAAAATATAAACCTTGAAAATTCCCCAAATTAATATATATATATATATATTATTGTAGTTTACTAATGCGAATTCTGAAAAATAAGCATATAAATTAACTTCTGAAATTGTAATTTTGAAACTATTTTAAACCCAAGCTTCAAACCTTCGATTTTATTTTACTTTATATGTAAAGTACAATTTTACTAAAAATAACGTTATTGTCTTATATGGTCTATGAATTACAGGAAGTAGACATGCCCATTTGTGACACTGGTAATTGTCCTCCTCTTGCCCTCGGAAAAGGACGGACCCCTCCCATTATATTGACTTTTGACAATGCTTCGAGCTAAAAAAAGGGTAGTCTCAAACATCACCAAGCGGTTTCTTGCTTCTTTTACTACAGGTCTCGCCCCGGCATCCCGGCCTCTTTATCTAAATATTTCGAATGGAAGATAAACAAAAACAACGAAATGAAAGCATAATAGATTGGGGATTGTTTTCTGAATACCTACACGCGAAAATATTTCGATTTTACTCTTTTATACACTGTTAAAAATTATTACGACCTTGCACCAAAATTTGGTACCCATTTCACAGCAACCAATATTTGGTGCTTAGTTTCATCATTTTACGATGCTACCACGGATACCATTTAGTGGTGAAACGTTGCACCAAAACTCATAACGTTGCATAAAACTCAAAAACTCGAGGTTTTTTTTAGTATTTTATTAGTAGTACTTTTAGACGGAACAGTTTGTCTTCTTTTTTCGGGAGAGGTTTCTATTAACGACCATTTCCTATTTCTCTATGGTGTTCTAAAATGACATATCAAGTATAATTCTTCTGGACGTACTTCGATAGAAACACACGATTTTTTACGATAAATAATTTTATATTTACAATGTACGTGGAGGTGTTACCCTCTAATTGGATATTATACACTGAGTGGCCAAAATAATATGACAACACCTGTATCCCATATGCTTCCATATCCTATAGGCTGAAGTGTACGGCAATAGTACATTTCCGAATCCTTTTAGTCCAGAATCCTCGCCAATAGCTATCTGTGCAGTTCTAGTGTGACAGTAATTCAACAAACTAAACATTTAATGTTAAAAATAATATTTTGTACGTGAATTTTATTTAGTGTTTTTAGTGGTTCGCACTTTATTTAATTTTTAATTTGATGGTCCGTAGCTGAATTTTAACAGTATATAGATAAAGAAAAATAATTCAAATTAATATAAGCATTTTCTTAAAAGTATCTTTCGTAGAATCATAAACGCAGCAAACACTTTTCAGTATTCAACTACTACTTGAGGTCCTGACTTGAAGTATCAAAACATTCAAGTAAACTCCAAAGCCACAGTTTTTGAAAGCTGTGTTTCTTCTGAGGAGTGCATCGAGCACATCTGGAAACAGGGCTGAAAAGAACAGGTCCTGTGAAAAGAACCCCCCTTTTGTTGAAGTAATGACTGTGGACATGGTGGTGGTGACCTTTGACACATTGCTGCTTTCGAAGGGGCGGGGCTAGCGGGAGGCATGTATTATCGGGTATTTTCAAATACATAGTTTTTGCGAGCATTAAAATCCAACACTTCAAAACTCCGATTTCAATTTTAAGCATGATGTGAATAGAGAAATGTTCAAACTTTGTCTCTATAAATACTGATTTTTATTATCCCTCTTTAATCCTTTTTAAATGTTCCATTAAAGTTAAAATTTCTATTAAATTTTTTTTAACACAATTTTTGAAAAAACTGAAAAACATACCATGCTTTATCTATTAAAAAAAAAACATCAAAATATTCGAATAACTATTCTACTTATCTCTGCTCGGAAACCAAATTTTCCCCATAGACTTAACATTAGAGGTCAAATTCAGGATGGACAGTATCGAAGAGCCTTAAAGTGTCAACTGTAAATTCATTACATAATGTTGGTGGCTTAAGGCTCTTCGATACCCTCCATCTTGGATTTGATCTCTAATGTTAAGTCTGTGGGGAAAATTTGGTTTCTGAGCACAGATTAGTAGAGTAGGTAGTTGATGCGATTTTTTTAACAGATAAATATTAGCTTAAACTTTCGTCTCTATAAGATTAGTTTTTTCGAAAATTGTGCTTAAAAAAATTTAATAGAAATTTTAAATTTAATGAAACATTTAAAAAGGATTAAAGAGAGATGATAAAAATCCGTCTGTACAGAAACCAAGTTTTAACATTTTAATGCTCGCAAAAACTGTGTAATTAAAAATACCTGATAATACATGCCTCCCGCTTAACTTTTCTGAGAAAAACAGCAATGTGTCAAAGGTCACCACCATATCCATTACATAGTTATTACCTCAACAAAAGGGGACGAATTGGGGGGTTCTTTTCAGCCCGCTCTCTATGCCTGAGGTGCTGGTCAGATGAAACTTGGCCTTCAATAGCTGGTGGAAATAATTTCGGAGTGTACTTGAATGTTTATCCTCAAGTAGTAGTTGAATACTGAAATGTATTCGCTGGGTTTATGATTCTACAGATACTTTTAAGGAAATGCTTATATTAATTTGAATTATATTTCTTTATCTATATACTATTTAAATTACAAGGTTTGATTGTTCATAAATCCAATGTTAATAATCCTATTTTAATGAAACTTGGTTAAATCATAGTATCTTCTTGGAAGAATGTTTTAAAGCCTCGATTTGTGATTTTTTAAAAATATATATAATAAGGGGCTCAGCCCCCTGCTCCGCTGACACTTCGTCAACCCCCGAGGATTGCTACGCAATCCTATTTCGTTTGCTTCGCAAACCAAAGCTGCCTTAGTTCTCAGATAGAGGAGAAAAGCCAAAATCAGCTTCTTTATAAACAATATAATTGCTTCAAAATACATTGACCGGTCACCCTGCTTTTCTGCAAATCTAGTTACACTTTTAGGCAAATCCACCGTGCAAGTTTTTTATCGTCAAGTACTGTTAGTGTCGCATATATCAGTAAAATAAAAATATATATATCATTACTACACCGTTCACTGCATTTTAATCTAAATTGTAGATTCATCTTTTTAAAAAAATAATTCATAAATGTATTCAAGTAAATAAATAGGGAGGGGTGGGAACAAATTATTCTGAGTGTAATAACATAACAAACAAATTTTTATGACTATTGTTATTTAAGTAGTCAAATGCAATGAGCGGCCACTCAGATTTTTCGTTGGTCACCCTTTTCGGTAAACCTGCAGGAGGAAGATGGAGTTCTTTCATTTCCAACGAAACCGGCTTTTATCGCCAAGAACGTGTTAGCCTGGCGAATATTGCTTTTTCAGGAAGAATGAAAATTGTTAGGGCTAAGTGAAAATGAAAAGTGCACAATCACTAATGGGTTAAAATGGTCTTTCCAAGTTTACAGAAAAAACAATATTCGCAACTGTAACACGTTCTTGGCAACAAAAGCCGGTTTGTTTGGTTTTCAGGGTGATCGATGAATACATTTTGACGAAATTTTGTTCAATGGAGAAATGGCAATTCTCTGTTGCCACTGTTATTCTGGAAATACATGTAGCATTTCCAACCCTACTACCAGCCCTGATTGTGCAAAATACAGCATTTAGTAATCTTGCGTACAATAAGCCGTGTACCACTGCTACTGCGATCTTCCAGACGCCAAGTGTTTATTTGATCACGCTTAATAAAACAATAATATTCACAGCGATTATTCGCAATCGAAAATTTTGGAACTGACCAGGTGCTCAATACCCCAATCAGAGCAACAATTAACGAGATTGGAAAATGCAAAATTTCGCGATCTAACGACATTGCATATCAAAACAAAGCGTTGGAATCGAGAGTTGAGAAGTATGCTTTTACTCCTAGTAGGAAGAAACATTCCTATTGGCTATGTGTTGTGCTAAACGAATTTTATGTATAGTTAGACAATGTGCATGAGGTAGGCCTCTTTTCTGGAATTCGATGTTATAAGTGTGCCCCAACAACCTTGCCGAAAACATTTCCAGCAGAAATTTCTTTAATAAATTCTTCAAATCTGCAGAAAAAAGCGTGAACAACAAAGTGGAATGGAAATGTTCTAAAAATTTCTGGCCACTATGGATTTGCAGTAAATGTAATAAATAAATCAGGTCTTACAACATCTCTCGATAAAGCCATAGCATCTTGAAAATACTGCTGTATTGATCTTGAACTCCCTTCAAATGTTAATGGCAGCACAACGACTCGTCTAAGTCGTACTGCGTTGGAAGTGTTGGCCTTACTATTTTGAACATGATGAATGAGACCTTGAAGTATTTCCCTACTGAACTGCTGTTGATGTGTTCGAAAGTAATTCAAACGGTTCCATTCCATTGTGATATGGCCATGGCAAATATACTGTTGAGTTAACCGACTGGCAGAGGTGAAGATGTTAAACTCATCCAGAATGTGCAAGCGCCAACCAATACTCCAAAAGTGTGGAACTATAGTGCACATTAATTAATCAAACCAAACCCATAACCCAAGCTTTCTAATGTTGTAACGCAAATAACTATTGATGCCCTTGAAAATATAGTGCAAATGCTCAGTCACAAAATAGTTTGCATGGTGAGCAAGGCTTGTTTCCCTAATAGACCTCATTTGTTACATTTAAGTCGGTGATGATACTTCAGTGTTGCACACATTGTATACGCATATGTCTCTTATTATTACTGTACCCTGTTAATGATCTTAGAGTAGCGCATGGCTTTTGAAAGGTGGTGAGATAGTTAGATGACCATATAACACACTCACTCACCATGTAGAAAAAACACTCCAGTTGTGCTGTTGCCAAATATACGAGGAGTACTTTGTTGTACCGAACTTAGAATACAAAGGTGAAGAAATATCAGAAAAAATAGTAGTTGTAATTTTTATATATACGGTAACTGACTTGAAGTAAATAATTTTGGCAGTGTACGTAAAGAATTTTAGAACTATCTGCTTACAATGATAAAATAGAAAATATGACTTATGTTTAAAATAAATTTTTTTTTAGTTTCATGAATAAGAAATACATAACTTACTTAAAAGCTTATTTAAAAAAATATGCGTGCATAAAGTATAGAGAGGTTTATAAACAAAGTAAGGAACAAAAGATATCCTGTCAAAGCCGTTTCTTGAGTCTTTATGCTACTTAGTGATTTAGTATCCACTTCATTCGTCTCTAGCGTCAGGGTGTCCACAAACAGGGAAATATCAGGAAATTTGGGATTTTTTTTAAAAAATCAGGGTATTGGTAAAAAAAATATTTTTAACTTGATTTCTGGCTGTGAAAAATCGTTGATTGGTTACAAATATTCAAATAATTTTTTAATGCAATCAAAAAGAGGGAAATTGCGTATGGGACTTTTAAAAGTGAGTAAAAGTGAAAATTTTCTCTTTCAAAGTCTTAGAAACCGCACCAAAATGCTGATGTTTAAAATTTGACAAACCAATTGGCTATCTATAATTAGGTACTTGCCCGCCCACTCAATTTATTTTTTAAATAGATCTTTCAAATGTTTAAAATTTGCTAAGTTCCTAGTAAAACTCAAATTTCTTTTGAACGTCCCTAAAATGATTTTTTTCTGTAAACTTGACGAAACTGTTGTTGCCTTTATTATTTTTTGGGTACATTTTAGATCGTAGGAAATATATTTTGTGTACTAAGCTGTATATCTAAAGATACTGGATTAGATTTAATAAATTAGTTTTATTATTAGTAATAGGGATGCATTGGGTTTCTACTTTTTGAGTATATTGGATTTCTTTTTTTAATATTGAGATTACTTTAGACTTTGATTTTAAAGTACAATCACTAATAATCTAAGAGATATATTGCACCTACTTGGACTTTTATGATTTTTAATTAGCATTTTGAGTTATTGATACATATTTGGTAAATGTTCTGGAATTTTGAATTTGGGGTACATTAAATTTTTATGCATTAATTTTTGGATGTTAAACTTTGGTTGCACTTTTTTGGGAGTTAGAAAATCAAGTGAAATAGTTAGTAAACTTATATATTAAAAATAAATATATTTTTGGGAAATAATAAGATAATGTCAAAGCATATCTTGCATAATAGGGAACAATAATAAATTTTTTAAATATTGCCGTAAAGAGAAGTACGGCTTGCAGGGAATTCTCAGGGAAATTCAAAATGCTTTCCCTGTGGACACCTTGAGCGTCTAAATGGTGAGTCGTAGAAACATAATGTAAATTGCATTTTCGTGTAAAATGACTTGGGGAATAATTTTGTAATTGAAATATTTTCTCTAAATATTATAATTAAGGAGATAATCACAAAAAACTGATTTTGGCCGCCATTTTTCCAAGATGGCGGCCAACGCCGGCGTGGTGCAGGGGTGCAAAATTAATATATCATACAGAACACTTTTTGGAAGCGATTAAAATTGTTTCCAGCTTTCCCCTATTTTTTTCCGAATTGAACCCTTTGCTGACTAGACTATTAGTTATTTCTGAATTTCTAAGTTGCATGAAATAAGCTGGATTTTTAATAGTTTTCCTTCTGGAATTTGTAAAGAATTAACTGAATAACACACTGTTAAATAAATTTGTTTTTAATATAATTTTAAACTCTACTTTAAGCTTGGTAATAAGTATAAATAATAAGTTTGAATATTGAAGTTTTAAGCTTTTTTTTTTAATTTCAGAATGACACATGTGAAGAAGATGAAAAAGAGGAATTCCTACCAGGAGACATGCTATGGACTAAATTTGAAAATTATCCATTCTGGCCATGCATGGTTACTTATGATCCAATTGATGGGGTTTATATAAAAACTCCCCGAAGTAATTATTTATTCAAAATAATGTAATGCTTATATACTCCCTTTATTTAATTCACTAATTCATCAATCACACCAACATTAACTTATTAGTGTAAGAGGTCCCACATTTTTATACCTTGAGATTGATTTTTTAGAAATTCAGATATGTTGCAGTCTATTTTTTAGAAAAGTCATTTTTGTCTGTACCAATTTAAAATGTACTCGGTTCATGGAATCTTGAATTGAAGGCAATTAATTAATCTAAGATTCAATTAAAAAAATATTTAATTTTATTATTGGCATTTCAACTATGTCACAAACAAAAAATTTAATGGTTATACTTAGTTAACACAAAATATTCAAATTTGGCAGCGTTTGAAATCCGAATTTGTAGTAAAATGGTGTCATACAACACAACTTAGCAGAGGTTCATCTAGGAATTTTACCCAGGTCTAACTGTTCTATACGGCATACAAGGAGCTGGAAGCATAGGTCTCGCCTCAAACCAATGTTTAACTCGATGCATGGGCATGATGGCTTAACAGAATATATCGGGGTTACCTGTAAAATTTCCTGCTCTCAGTTTATTTCACTTAATTGGCTATCTATTACTTGTGGCTGATTTATTTTTTCGCTTCATTAATAAGTTAGTGCATTGCATTTATTATGCCTTGAAATACATTTTTAACAGTTGGTGAAGAAATCAAACATAATTCTGACCGAATTGTATGTTGTCATTTGTCTTTAATTTTTTTTTTCGCTTATAGAAGCAACACGATAAAAAAGGGTCCTTAATTAATGTTCATTCTTTTTATACAAAAAAAAATCTAAATACGGAATCAACATGTATTTGTTTGAACAAAACACAATTATCTGCTTGTTTGTTTTAAATATCGAAAGTATGGTTGGCAAACAACCAAATGGTTTTTTTAAAAAAGGAGTAGTTTAAAAAAAAAAGTTCTGCTTTTTATAAAGTAAATATTTATTTGACTTGCAACTTCTATTTATGTCTTCAACATCTCAACTCCACGTAATCAGCTTCTATCTCTCATTATTTAATTTGCAAATGTAGTACTTTATGTTAAATGTGTTACTTCATATGAAATAAAAAGCAAAATTGTCTGGTACAGGTAGAAGGAAATGTTTTATTATTTCAAACAAAAAATTCTCATTAAATGCTAAGCAAGTCAATTACTCCATACTGTTAGAATAGTTCTGTTAACATTTTTAATGGATTCCTGTTAAATAATTCACATTTTGAATAAAGTAATAATCAACTAACATTTAAAAATTCACATTAACCACACATGATTTTTTTTATTAAATAATAATTCTTGTATAAATTTGGTCCAATAACAAGCAAAAAATATTTTGTGGCATAATAAAAGTATTACGAGCATAAAATTGTGAGTTTTGTGTAAGCAAATTTAGACAGCACTGTTATTTAAAAAAAAAACTTCTCGTTATACCAAACATATACTATAACATTCAAATCTCATTTGGTATTAACATTTTCATTTCAAAATCATAGAAATTATAAAAATATGTATTGAAAAATGTTAGTCATTAAATTTAATTTATTAATCATATTCAAGATTATGGGAGTTTAACATTTTTTAAACAAAAACACAAAATTTGAATCCTTTTCTTTTCCCAGGCCAAACAATAAAAAATTTGCTCAACATTGACTCTGGTAGCTTTAGCAGTCAGAATTATGTCGAGTTCATTGAACACTTCACTGCTAAACCACCTGATATCATCTTTTTGGCTTCACTACCATTCAATTGGAAACACTTTTTTCATAAAAACATCTTCAAAAAAAAGTATTTCTGAAAAGGGGTACTCTTTGCACAAAATTTGAGTACAGAAACTAAAGACTTGAGAACTTCGGATGAGCATATTC
Organism: Troglohyphantes excavatus; assembly: GCA_963932185.1. Classification (NCBI taxonomy): domain Eukaryota; kingdom Metazoa; phylum Arthropoda; class Arachnida; order Araneae; family Linyphiidae; genus Troglohyphantes; species Troglohyphantes excavatus. Next base: position 2,248,563 of record OZ010676.1, on the reverse strand, counting down.
CCACACATCTCTGTCTTCCGTCTGAGGACAATTCAGATGGGCTGATGTCTATGAGCTTTAGTTGCTGCTAATACTGTTCTGTATTTCGTTTTAACGAAACGTTGGGAACCGAATTCTGAACAGTGATATCTTATCTCGATTGCTTTCATATATTTTTAATGACACTGCCCATGTAAGTTACCACCGAACGAACTGAACATTTAAAATTTGATTCACACTTTAGGATAATATCCTTAGCCATCTTTTCAGCAGTGTGTGCGGTACCGAAAGTATTAATAGTGTGTTAAAAATGCTTCACCATCCTGTGTAGTTAAGGTGACATAAATAATAGGTTCATTGTTGACATTTGACCAGCGTAGAGTCACTACTTCACTTTTTTTTAAAGACATGCACATTTCCTCCTCTCCTTAACATAGGTGCATTCAAGTAAATTTTTACCAATCTGCCTTCTGGCAGGTGGAGAATATCTTGTATGTAGGCTTTGCACTAACTTGACCAGCTCAGGATCCTCTACATAAGAAAATGATGTATTTATCGCATAAACAAACCTGTCAATTTGTTAATCAAAAGTTACTCTTTACGCTGACGTCGATTTGGTGACAAAAGAGTCAAGTGTTATTTTCATCTCATTTCTCTTTACCTGCTTAATTTTTATGTTAATTCTCATTGAAGCACATAACTGGAAGTACTTGTCAATGGTATAGCATTAAAATAACCTTTTAACGATATACCTAATTAAAAAAAACATTTCAATCACACAATTGTAACATAAAACTAAAGATCAACTAAATAAAGCTAGTACGTTCTTAAGTCATACATTAGTTTTTCTTTTTTAAAGATTGTAATAAATTGCAATTTTTTTTAAAGTTATGCATATTTAACAAATAAGGCGTAATCAACCTCTTTGTTGGAAATCAGTGGAAAATATGTAGATGACTTATTTTATCATTATCATTATAACACATATTTTTTTTTCATATAAAGTGTAGGAGCAGATAAACTTCAATAAATTTTTATGTATAAGAAATATTAAATTTAAATGTTAATTTTGTGATATACGTAAATTTGTCGAAAGCATGTTTCCTAATTAAGCCTAAGTAAGTTATTTTACATAATTAATAAATTTTATGTGTCATTTTTTTCATCTTTAAAACAAATTTTACTCAGAAAAATCTGAAATCAACGATATTTAAAATTCAAAGAGAAATTGTTAAAATGTGCAAATGAATTTGTAAAGTACATGTTCCTTAGTTAAGCTTAAAATAAGTTATTTTATATACAATAAAACAAAATTCATTTTTGTCTGTTGTATTTTCTACAAAACAAACTTTTCTGTATAAAATCATTTATATTTAGAAAGAAGTTAAATTCAAAGATAAAGATTCAGTGATAAAAACATACTTCTGCTTTAGATTTCTAAAAAACAGAAATTAAATTATTCTTAATTTTCAGAAATTTTTTAAATGTGTATTGAGAAAAAAAATTATTAAAAAAAATAAGTCTTACCTGTAGAATCACCAGAATCAAGATTAAAATTACAATTTTCCATATGTTTCTTCATTCTAACAATTTCACCTCCTATTTCTTTGCAGCATATTTTACATCTTGTTCCTTTATTTTATCACTTTCAATTTCTTCAAAATGCATACAATTAAAATTTTCTTTCTACCTGTACCAGTCTTTCTTGCTTTTTTTTCCTAACATAAAGAAAGTACTACATTTTCAAATTAAATAATGAGTGGTACAAGCTGACTAATTGGAGTTGAGATGTTGACGATGTAAATAAGAGTAGAAGTTTTGCCATATACATTTAATTTTAAAGATATTAAAATCAGAATTTATAAACTTTTTTTTTACAAAAACAAAATTGTTAATTATTAATATTTAACATTTTAGAGAATGGAAAAACTCAAAAAACTTACCATGTGCAGTTTTTTGGTCAGGATGTAGAGCGTGGATGGACCATACCGGAGAATTCTATCCCTTTTAAAGGTGAGAAAGAATATGGTGAGCGAATAAAGGCACTGAAATCAAAGATGAATAACTTTGGTTATGCTGCACCCAAAAGCAGGCCATTGCAGGACAAGTACAAAGTTCAGGTATGTATCACTTTTTTTTTATTAAATCTGAAATTTTAATACATTGACGGGAATGGCCACTTGGTATGCCAGACTAAGAAGGTTGCTAAAATTTTGTAAAAATAGGAAAATGTAAATGATGAATGAAAATGTATAAGGAAATGATAATGGAAATTTTGTAATCATTTGACCTTTTTCTAGATTTGTATTTTTAAATGAAATATGCTATATTTCAATTTATTCTATTATTGTATATACAGTAAAAGCCTGTTATCTGGAATGATTAGGAAACAGGAATTTCTGGTAAAACAAATTTTTTGGTTATTTGAAAGTAATTTTTTTCACCAAAGTTTGATTACTGTGCAATGTTTGGATTGCGAGTGCAACACTCATAAGTCCATGGATGTTTACCACGTCATATGAGGGTCATTCCATGTCAAATCAACACAGTCATTTTCCTCACCATCTCCGATTTTTATAAAATTTGGTGAATTTGTTATACCTACTAAGAATGTAAAAAATACAAAATTTTAACCTCCTAGGCCTATTAGTTTTTTAGTTATTTGCATTTCAAAATGTCTGAAAACGGGAAATCTGCATCCGATGGCTGCATTTAAATTACCATAACTCCTCTTCTAATTAACACATAGAAATAATATTCGTATCGTTTTAAAGCTCTTTAAATGACTTTTCAAATGATGTGAAACACATGAAAGTTTGGTAAAAGACATTTCAAGGTCATATTATTTGATTTTTGACCTTGAATTCCCAAAAAACGAATTTCTCAATTTTCACTATATTTTTTCCCTGAATACTACAACATCTGAACTACATGTATACCAATTTTCAGAGTGGGAAGACAATGGGATCACACACTAAAAATTTATTTAAAAAATCAGCCATTTTGAAATGCAAATAACTAAAAAAACTTATAAGCCTAGGAGGTTAAAAATTTTCATTTTTTACATTATTAGTAGGTATAACAAGTTCACCAAATTTCATAAAGATCGGAAATGGTGCGGAAAAAAAATGCATTTTCTTGTGTTGATTTGACATGGAATGACTCATGACCGTGATTTAAAAGTCCAAAGTAGTATTCCTGATTTCTGTGGATAAACAAGTGGTGTGGATAAGTGGATTAAACATTCTGTGATCAGAGGGTTTCCAGATTCGTTACTAAAAAAAGTCATATAAAAATATTCACAATTTCAACCAGCATGTATATAAGGGACTGGTACACGTTAAATTTGATCTTGGTTCAATATCCTGACACCTATTGAAGTTGTGTCATGTGCCAGCTCAGGTGTTGTCCTCGTCATCTAACCGTGGTTCAAAATTACGAGGCAGTGTTCCCGGATTTTGATAGTCCGTGAACCTTAACCAATAGATAACCTGTGCAGATCTAGTGCGACGTTAATTAACCAACCAACCCGGATTTTCACCAAATATTTGGTTTTCGTGTTTTGGCTTTGAGGTATACTGCTCAGTCAGGGCCCTCGAGAAGGGGGGGACAGGAGGGAAGCACCCCCCCCCCCCTGCATTGTTTGTATAAATTCCTGTAGACTTGGCAAAATCACAAACCTAGTTGTCAAACATGTGGAATATTTGGCTTTTTTTTTTAAATGAAACTAAGAAGTTTCACTTAAAAAAAAGCCAAATGTTTCATAAGTTTGTCAACTAGGTTTGTGATTTTGCCAAGTCTACAGGAATTTATACAAAATCATTGTAATAAACTGCAACATTTTAGTAACTATTACTTCTGGTCGGGTTGGCAAATTCCCACTAAAATTAATTGTCCTCATCCAAGCAGTAAAAACGGGTCGCCCCATTTTTCAGTCCCCCTGCACTCAGTCAGGGTCATTACTCAGGAAAATTGGTGGTTCTTAAAAAAAATCACTGAATTATCATTTATTTTTGAATTTTTTTTATAAAATCATAGAATTTAATTATAATTTCCATTATAAAGTTGACTTTTTACTATGGAACATCAGTGGTTGACTGCTTTATTCAAATACTTTCTAAATGCAATCAAAACAGGAAAAAGATATTTGTACACTACAAAGTGTACGAATCCTACCAAAATGTCAGCGTGTTTCAAAACTTTGCAGCACTGCACTGATTGGCTGTTTATAAACAGGTGCCTGCTCACTTAACTAAATAGAACCATGAATGTTTCAATTATTTAAAAGCTTCGCTGAATTCCAAATGAAATTCAAAATATCCATCTTTGAAATTACAAATATATATATGGGTAATTCCACACGTGACTTACACTACATTTGACAATTTATACCACATTAAAAGCTTAATTAAAAAAAGTAATTTATGTTTTAAAAAAACTTTTTATGTCAGTTAACATACCAGACATATATTCTATTTTTTGACAATGTAAACTTTTTTCATTTTGTTTTACTTTAATTTTTAAAAATAAAAATGTCACAGTGTGACTTACAATACAAGAAAAGACACTATATTTTGGATATCATTTCAATTTACCTTTTCTTCCTCATGCTTTGATATAAAAGAATTATGTTATGCCAGTTTATTTGTATAGGGTTTGATGTTTAATCAGGTTAAAAAATATTTCTAGATGTGTTTTGAAATTATTTTAATTTAAATTAATCTGTGTAACTTACACTACACTCACAATAAGCACTGGTAAAATGATATTAATAAAATTAAATTATAACTTTACATAACTTGAAAAATTATAATGTGAAAAACTATAATAGAATTTACAATTAAAGTTTGTCAGGCAATTTTTTTTATTTTTTCAACAATTACAACATTTGCGGCACTTGCTTTTTCTGGCCAATAAAAATTATTCCTTGTGCATTGCAAAGTCCACTTTTATTGTAGAGACTTCTTTAGAAATGAAGTGTCCAGCAAAATTTTTCACTTTTCTTCTTCCTACAAATGAAACCCAGGCCCGTCGCACCGGGAAAGGGGGGGGGGGGTGAGTCCGACCCTCCCAATAATCTGGAAATCCTGAAAGTTGGGAATTTCAACTTCCAAAAACCCCGAGTTGGGAAAATTTATGCCTGAAGAAAATTAATATTATTAACAAATGAAAACTATGGAAGATTAGAAATTGCCCAACTTGTAAGATTATATTTAAATTAGACCTCAGAACGGTCACTGCATTGAAATATGGGTGCAACAAATCAATGCTCATGAGAGAACTGTTTATTATTACCTGAATTATATAAAAAAAAATCATGAAAAATGTTGATAAGTTGGAATTGGGAATTTTCATCACTGTTGGGAATTTCGAATAGTAGGGTTGAAAATTTCGAATCGTTAATTTGGAAAATTTCTTCTTTCAACCCCCCAAAATATTTTTTGTGTAACGGTACTGAGAAACCTATACCCTATTGCCACTTTTAAGTTCTTCTCGATTATTATCTTTTCCTTAGGTCTTCTCCTTTTTTGTTCAGTTCTCTAAGAATAACAAAATTTTGATTAATCAAACTTGATTATAGGAGTATTATATGCCTCTTCATAAAAATCTTTATTAAAGATTTTATTTCATTACTTAGTGCAGTAAATCTTGAATGTTGAGCAGGCAGGTTGACCTATCTTCTGTGTAAACTGATGTGCTAGTTTCTTTACAGTGGCCTGACATTTATTTGGGCTTTAAGGTAGACTTTTCTTGACTCTTGCAATATCTTTACCAAATGAGCTACAATTTTGATAGGCTTTCTTAAGAGAATCTTCTGAATTTGGATTAGAAGTGCTTGGTTCATTTTAAACGGCTGCGAAAATTCTTTTTTTACCTGTATTTTTTTTTATTTATTCCCTCTTCTTTGCTTTAAAAATCCCTTTGATCAACTTTCATTGTAATTTCCATTTTCTTACACCTTTCCTTTTGCTATCTAGATTAATTATCTTTAACTGCTTGAAATATTCATTTGTTTTATCTGCTTTTGTTAAAATATGTTGCCAACCTTTGTAAATGGGCTACGACCACTACAGTAAACTTTATTTATCTATTCATTTGTTTTTTTCCTTCTCTAATCTCTTTCTTTCATTTTGCTACTTTTTCCCCATTTACAGTTTAAATATGAAAAATATAATAAATAACAATATTTAAAAATAAGATCACTTGTGATATTATTTTTAACTATTGTTACTGTGCATTTTGTAATCGTTGTTGTTCTACAAACATAGCATATAGTTGTGACTTACTCTACACTGTGACTTACACTACAGTTTTAATTTATTTAATATTCACTAAAAAATTTCATTCTTTTAAAACTCAAAACTGCAGTCTGATAGAGATTAGTATAGAGGAGGAAATCATCGATTTTTTTTAATTGGGGCTCAATTTAAAAAAATAGAAGAACTTTTGTTCATTTTTGTGACTTACACTATAGTTGAAAAATCCTTATTTCATTTGGTTCTAAATCAATAATTAAATCAAGATAAATTTTTATAAAGTAAGGAATTTGATTGTACATTAGTTGTATTTCTCAAACCCATACTCAAAATATTCAGAAAATGTAACTTATCTTAGGAATCAAGGAGTACAAATAATGCAAATGTAAGCAAGTTCAATTTCATTACATAGCAACCATTTTGAATTTGCACCATTGTCACAAAATATGCGCAAAATTTCTATTAATGCAAAATATAATAACATCAATTAATTTTCTATTAAATATAAAAATTTCAACTTTGTAAAAAAATATTTTAAAATTCACTCTTAGGACACTTTTACGTGGAATTACCCATATATTGTCAAATTTGGCCAAAATGATTAACTGCTATTGGAAAATACACTGCATTTTTGTTTTTGGTTAACTGAATGTTATGCAATGTATTTCCTGTTATCATGTTTAACTTAATTTTATTAAATTGATATCTGATCTGTACTATCTCAATGAAAACGGAGATATGGAAATTTCCGTGATTTTCAATTGTTTTCCCTGTGAAGACCATATATTTGGTTTTTTACATGATAATTTATTTTTAAAAAAATATTTTGCTTATGTTTTTTTGTATGGTAAGGTGGGGTAAGTGGGTACCAATTTACAACCCAACAAATTTGTTTTGAGTTTAGATGTTTTTGCTTGCTATAATTTTCTTTTTTTGTACTATTGCAATATATCAAAATGCACAGAACATATTACCCTTTAAACTGATGCATAAAACTTTCTGAAAATAATTACTTGTTTAACCTTTAGAAGGCGGGTGTTTGATTTTAACATGGGGTTCTGACTGAAATATTAGCCATCATCCCTGCAAAAGTTAAGAGTAAAATAAGTTTATGTGTATTGACATAGCAATTAATCCTCAAGGTCAAAGTCTAGGGACCAAATTTCCAGTTTTTATGGATTGTGTCCTCAGGGCTGTCTGTCGGGTAACAAAGAAGGGATGAGGCTCCCTGGTGACATTCCAAGAAAATGTGCATGCTCGCAGCTTTGGTGAGAACAGTGTAGTGACATGAGATAACTCTTTTATTCCTGCGTCTTTTCTTCTTTGGTAGGAAAGGCAGGGGGGACAAGTGGGTGGGGGTGGGGAGGGAGTATTGGGAAGTTTTAAAGAGCGTTAAGCAATGCATATACATCACGATTTGCAAAAAAACATTTTAGTTTGAAATTTTCATTGCCTAAGGTGATTTTTGAAAATATAATCTTAGATGTTAGGGGGGGGGGGTAATTTCCCCTTTACCCTCCACCTGGATCCGCACTTGGTAAAGAGTGCACTTATCTGTATGTGAACATCCCATAGTGATGCAGATAGGTGATATCAAGCGTTTCTTGGATATTTATTTATAATCTTGTTGAGGGGGTCATTTTGTTTTGCAAGAGTCGGAGATCCCAATGACCTCGCTGAGCGTCAGCTGGCCAGGGCAATTTTTCGTCGTTCTTCAGTGCAGTCGGAATCGAGTGTTGTTGTGATCGTCAGTTTGTTCCTGGCGTGGGGGAATTAGGAAGACGAGCTGCTTCTGTTGGCAATCTTCTCATTGGCAGAGCTCCACTTGTGTCATGTAATGAGGCTCCTAATTGGCTGGAGGTTGGTCAGTGGTGACGTACTGAGAAGTTGTCAAATGGCCTGGCTGCATATTAACTACCTATACACGAGTAGACGCATTGGAAAATTTCGAGCCTTCTGATTCGTCGGTTTCACTACGTAGCTGTGACGTCACACTATTTCTCATCCATTATACTTACATTTCAATTGTTGGTCAAAAACTTCTTTCTTTACTTTTAGCTTTTATTTTTACCGGTCATTTTTCGTCGAATAGAATTGCATTACATTTTGTAATTTTACACAATAAGGTGAATATAAAATGGGGGGAAATGTAGCTTTATAAAATATGGAACATTTTTGGTAATGGGTTTATTTAAGTAGAATTGCATTATTTATGTAGAATTAAGTATGAAATGCACTATGGTGACAAATAAATGCCTTCCTATAAATGAGATAGAAAAATAAAAAATGTATGTAACCAAAAACTACAATATACAGTGTACAAATTAAAGAAATAATATAGCATATTATACTACACAAATTATTTGAGAAAAAAAAAAAAAAAAAAAAAAAAGAAGAAATTTCCTTATTTATTGAAAAAAATTTAAGAATTTACTTTTACATTTCGATTGCAATTGTGTTTATTTATTAATTATTTAGCAATCAATAAACAAACAGATTTATTATCATGAAATCAATTCATTTAACCAATTAAAAAGGAATTTTTATTTGTCATCCAAGAACAAATAAAAATAGATACAAATAATACTAGAATAATATAGATTAATTTCTTACGTATAAAATTAAAGTAAGGAATAGAATTTCAAAATGTTCAAATGTATTGTTATGCATTACGTTAACAGATGGCGCCACATTTATTGCACTCTTCTAAATTTTTAACATTGCTACGCAGAACATTTAAATTTGGCGAATTCGTTTCTATCTCATTTGAAAATGAGGATGGAAGTTTATCTTCCGAAAATACGGACATTTGGACGAAAAACGTCAGGTAAAAACAAACAAATAAAAGTAAATAAAGGAGTTTTCCATCAACAATGCAAATAAAAATATTATGGATGAGAAAATAATGTGACGTCACAGCTACGTAGTGAAACCGACGAATCAGAAGGCTCGAAATTTTCCAATGCGTCTACTCGTGTATGGGTAGTTAATATGCGGCCTGGCTGAGGAAACTAGTGGAAGAATGTGGTAAAGTGGTCGGAGAGTCAAAATGGCAAGAGTGTTGGTGAGAGGTTCAATGCAATCACATGGTGATGTGTTGAAAAAGACAACTTGGAATGTGACAAGTATGACGGATTTTTGGGAGTTCGAGAAAATGAAAAGATGGCTGATTGAACGTCAATAGCTGAGGATTTTGAGGAGAAGCGGGCTTAAAGGCAGTGGTTGATGAGGCAAAGATCTCAAGGGGATGAAAATAAACAAGGGCAAATATCAAGAATTATTTTAAAACAAAACTTGAACAAAATTATTTAAAAATAAAAATTACAAATGTTCTAAAATAAAACCAATTTGGTTTTAAGGGAGAGATTTCCTATAGCAAGAGGGCTCAGTCAGTAAAAAAAAAACAAGAAAACTAATATAAAATATCAAATTCTCAACATACATTGATAAAATAAAATGAATATAAAAAAGGAATATGAAAAAATTTCACTAAGCTTTTATTAGTAAAAGAAACTAATTAAGGTAACAGGTAAATGGTTTGCATTAAAAAAACCTAAATGTAGAAGGTGTATTATATTAAAATACTACACTAAACAAATGTCGTATATTGTTACGACATTACTTAATTTTTCGATTACTTTTGTGTTTTCCTTCTTTATTTAATCTGATACCATATCAATATACTCAGCCATTATTCCGCATATAAAACTTAGGTATATTGTCTACAACACTGTTATTGAATAGTGATTGTAAAGAGGTGAGTCATGGAAGCATTTTAAATTTTACTACATTTACAAAAAAAAATTTTGCAAATACTTAGTCGAATATTCACTCTTTCCCCATACTGATTAAATCCTCTTAAATTGGCATACATACTCACAACTAGATCAGTTACCCGCCAAAAAGAGAATTACTTAGGTTTTGTCAAGTAGACCCATGTGTGGTGCCACTATTAACTAAGTAATGTTAAGGATTGGAAATTGAAACTTCAGGAGCGTAAGTAATTGGAATGTAACATTTTATTTCGTTAATATCGGCGATTTATTTAAAAATTCAAATAGGCGGTTCAAATTAGTGTTTGTAAAAAAAAATAAAAAAAAAAATGCAGTGTTACTTTTAGACACAGTTACTATTTAAGCATTTTTTTGTGTGTAAGGGCATCATATTTTGATCCTCATCTTTTTTTAAATTTTGCATTCTCATGTCTGATGCTTCTGGCATCTTACTGCATTAGCATAGAAATGCTTTCAACATTTGTGCATTCAAATTTTCATATTTGATATTTTTCTAGAGTGTTTAATTCCCTTTTAGTAAATTGTTTTTAATTATGTGGTCCCTTTTTTCCCTGGGACAAATTTAAAATCTGTTGTGAGCACTGATATCTTAATTTTAAATTTGTTTTGCCCTTTTAGTTATTGTTGTTGTTTTAGCTCCACTTGCATTATAATCGAATTTGTTGTAAAGATGATGAAAACTGCCTTAAACTAAACTAGTACTTTCCCAACTGAATTTTGTCTATCTTGATTACTACTTAAGTATGTATAGTATGTTTTTTATACGGATCTCTTTCTTTTAGAAGTTTCACAAAAAAAAATGGGAAAAAGCAGTAAAAGAGGCTGAAGAAGCGTTGCTATGCTCTAACTCAAAAGAAAGATTTGAAAATTATGTATTTTTGTATAAAAATACGAAAAGGAAAACTTCTCAGGGTAAATTATTACATTATATATATTTTTTTTATTCTTATTCCACTTATCCAATTTTCCTGACACTGCACTTATATTTGGAGGACTGTGAATACAAATAGACCGTTGGCAACCCACCCTGTTCGTTTTTCAAGAAATAACATAAAAAAATTTAGTTTCCCGTAAGTTCACATATTGGTCAGTTTGTATTATTGTTTTCGGTTGCACAAGGTCAAACCGTTTTCGTAAGTTCACATATTGGTCAGTTTGTATTATTGTTTTCGCTTGCCAATAGCCACAAGGTCAAACCGTATCCATAGATTTCAATAACTAAAAGCAGAAAACATTTAACTTAATTATTATTTATTATCAATTCTCTATTTGTATGTATGAGTGTAGATATTTTTTAGCTCAGGACCAAGTTAACATACATTTAAAACTATTCAGAAGAGAGAGAAAAACATATTTTTATTGCATTTCGATTTAAAATTCATTTTCTATCTTCATAAAAATCACTATGTACTTAAAATACAGGGTCTATCATAAAAAAATCATCAGGTTTCAAAACATATTTTATTTAGAAGTATAAGACCTACAAAGATGGATGTAGGTCTGAAAAGGATGGATGTACAGCCGGGGGAAAAAAACGAACCACCAATGATTATTTTGTTAATTTTTATAATAGAGCTAAACTTAATATACCATTTTGTATGGAATAAAGTCTACTACACATTGATATACAAAAAAATTTAATAGGAGACTATCTTCATATTAAAATCCGCACCAACTTTAAAATTTCCAATAGCAACACCCAATTTTTATTCAATATTTAGAATGTACAACAAAATTTATCGTTGAATATCAATTTGCAAGTCATTTGGTTAAGTAGTTTTTTTAATTATGTATATCGAAAGTTTAAAACTTGTAATGTTAAATGAATTTCTTAAACTTTTAATCATATCTTTTGAAATAATAATTTTAGTAAGCTGATATTTTTATCTGTGTTACTTCTAAACGACCCAAATAAAATACACTAACTTTCATTACTTATATGTATATTTTTTTATCTTATTTGAATTAGGATATTAATATTCATAAAATTTATTAATAACAACCATGCTATATTTTGATAGTGATGGATTCAGAAAAACGCTGTATATGCATATTTAAAATTTCGTGTTTTTCCTCTTTGTAGTTTTTTGCTATTCTAAAATGTGCATCAACTGATAATTTCAGGGGTCATACACAAATTTAAAATCTGCGGAACTTAACTGAAATTTTCCCTAATTTTGAGAATTAAAAGCGCTGTGATCGCGTTGGCATAAAATTCTAAATTCTTATATAAAGGCGAGGGGTATACGGGAGTGGGGCGAGAATTGGCTTACGAAGCAAACCAAAAAAGATTCCATAGCAATCCTCTGGGAGTTGACAAGTGTTAGCGAGTGGGGGGGGGGGCTAATATTATTAAGATATTATTTATTACTATGTTCTTTATATTACTAAGATTAATTTTTTTATTCACTATGGGATTTTAAGATGAAAATTGCTTTAAAGGCCTTATAAAGACTTTAGAAACTCCTTATTATTTTCCATACTATTTACTCCAACAAATATAGAATCAAATGTTTGTTCAGGTTTTTTTTACACTGTGTTATCCTATTGTTTTTAATAAACCTGGTGCCTGGGAAAAGCCAGTGAATTTTATATCTCCCTGAAAAGTGGCAAACAAGTATTACCATTTTTTTTTTCAATTTTGAAATGTTTTAATTTTATATTAACTGGGTGAATCATTATAAATAATTAAATTATAAAAAATATGTTGTTTCATTATAATTTTTTTTTTGATATTTAAGATATATATAGTATATATATTTTAACTTTTCACTCATATTTTTCTCACTGTTGATATTATGCCATATTTAAATATTTTAAAGTAGTGCATGTTTAAGATTTTAATTATCTATTATATTGTTTCAGGAACCAAAATGCAGTTGAATGGAGACAACAATGTATTTGAACAATCTGAAGTAAATTATCTTTATAACTTGAAATGCTTGTTAAATACATCTAAATTTTTTCTTTTCCTAACACTTTTCTTCTAGTTTTAGTTTAGTATGTTAATTTTAAAAGTTGAATCAATATTTAATGGTAGCTTATAAATAACTCAAATATAAAGACCAAAAAAATGTATCTGTTTTTATAGTTTAATTCTATTAATCTCAGTCACCATCAATAAAATTCATTTTTATATATTAAATTCAACTGTGTTCCCAAGAAAAAAATTATCCTAATTTAAAAAATCCTTTTCCTGAAAACTTTCTAAATACGATAATTATTAGTTTCAATACTTACATCATTAAGGGTTTTACACCCCTTCAAATCATGCAATTGAAATACAAATAGCTTATTTTTTCTATTTACCATATAAGAAATAATGGGGAAGTTGTGTTGTACCCTCTGTGTATGTGAATTCACTGATAAGAAGGCAAGTAATAAAAAATAACAAATTTATTTAAAAACAATTTTAACTATAAAACCAGCTTGCTTTAAAAGGGTACACAAGTGCGAGAGACAACACACATGCCGGCCGTGACTGGCATTTTTATATTTTCACAGCATGTCACATTTAGTTCACCCCTCGTCTGGGGCATGGGATTGGCTATTGGGTCATTGGTGACACAAGCGGCTTCCGTCACAGTTGCACTATACCCGAAATGCTGTAGTTTTACAACTTTCCAAAAGCTCTAGTTTCTAAATATTTTATCAAAATTTTCAGAAAATGTTTAATTGTACTTTAAAAATGTGATTGAAAATGCAAAACGGCAATTGACTGGAAAAAATGCCCGGGATTGGTCCGTTTCATTTTCACCGGCCGCTCCTCTACCACCTGTTATCATATTAGTTTTGTATTGTTTGCTTAGTGAAAACTACCAGAATTTATACTACTCTGTAGTTCATCATGAGAATTTTGACTGAGCATCATATTTTTGTCATACATGTAACATAGTTCATTTTCTTTTATCTATAAAAAGTAAATTTGGGCTTATCAAAAATCACAATCAAGATAATCTTCCATGATTAGATACGCATTTACATTTTGAATACAATTTTCAGTTTTTAGTTAAGCAGGTGTTAAAACATAAAACAAGGATATTTATAACATTATATAATTTTCGTATTCATAAACAAATTATTTAACATGTTGGAAAATTCTGCGAAAGTTCAAATTATTCAGGCTTTGATATCAATGACTATAAATATATTTTTGCTCAAATTTGCGGAGATTTTAGTGTTAATGGAATGTGTCTACATAGGTAGCAATTGACGGAGAATTTTCAATATCTTCGATTGTTGAATTTAGGTATTTTTACCGATTGTCTATAAAATTGGCACTGAAGAAATCTGTAAGCTGTTACTTGTATAGTTTTGGCTTTATATAACTAGTTTCTAAAATGACTCATTTGAGAATTGATAAACTTCATTCATATACAAACACCACTAGTTTCGTTTTGATTTATTTTTCTATAGGAACTATTTGTCGGAGACTCGTTTATTTTTGCATTTTAAAATTTTTGCATCTTGGGAGGATTTTTCATAAAAAATACAATTCTCTAAAGTACAGCCGGGGGGAAAAAAACGAACCATCAATGATTATTTCGTTAGTTTTTATAGTAGAGCTAAACTTAATATATCATTTTGTAGGGAATAAAGTCTACTACACATTGATATACAAAAAATTTGCAGAAGGGACTATCTTCATATTAAAATCCGCACCAACTTTAAAATTTCCAATAGCAACACACAATTTTTATTCAATATTTAGAATGTACGACAAAATTTATTGATGAATAACAATTTGCAAGTCATTTGGTTAAGTAGTTTTTTAATTATAAATATCGAAAGTTTAGAATTCTTAATGTTAAATGAATTTCTTAAACTTTTAATCGTATCTTTCGAAATAGTAATTTTATTAAGCTGATATTTTAATCTGTGTTACTTCTAATCAACCCAAATAAAATACACTAACTTTCATTACTTATATGTATATTTTTTAATTTTATTTAAATTAGGATATTAATATTCTTAAATTTTATTAATAGCAACCATGCTATATTTTGATAGTGATGGATTCAGAAAAACGCTGTATATGCATATTTAAAATTTCATGATTTTCCTCTTTGTAGGTCTTTGGTTATATTAAAATGTGCATCAAATGATCATTTCAGGGGTCATACACAAATTTAAAATTTGCAGAACTTAACAGAAATCTACTTTTTTTGATAATTAAAAGCGCTGTGATCGCGTTGGCATTAAATTCTAAATTCTTATATAAAGACGAGGGGTATACGGTAGTGGGGGAATGAATGACCACGGGAAAAGAAGAACCATGGCTAACGCCAAACCATTTTCTACCCGCATCCTTCATTTCGTAGTCCAACTAGTACTTTGTTCAATGTGGAGGTAGCCCCTCATATAAGATAGATACATATTGCCTAATATCTGCATATAAATGTAGGAAATTAATGAAAATTTATATTTAGATTATTTTGAGGGCGGGGAACATTTCTGCACTATCAAAAGTAGGTGTTGCTATTGAAAATTTTAAAGTTGCTGCAGATTCGAGTATGAAGATAGTCCCCTATGCAAATTTTTTGTATAACAATGTATAGTAGACTTTATTCCCTACAAAATGGTATATTAAGTTTAGCTCTACTATAAAAATTAACGAAATAATCATCAGTGGTACGGGTTTTTTTTCAGCGGCTGTACATTGAATTGTTTTTTTCTTAGCCGAAAAATTTACTATAAAAGTAGTACCTAAGATTCTATAAAAGTGTTCTTCTATGGTAAAAAAAACAATTAAGCTATGAATAATAAAATATGCCTGTAATATTTTTAAAAAGCAAACTAAATTATAATTTTATTTGGACATTAGTAATATGGCCCGGCGTTGCTCGTGGTCGATTTGTGAAGTAAGAGCTACATGATTTTTTTTTTAGTGTAGCCAGTCGTACATCACTTTCTGTGCACTGTGAAAAATAAATTTTATAAAAATCTAGATTTATTTAATTACTTTGAGTAGTTTTTGAAATACCTAATTTTTATGACTATGAATTTACTTGCTATGGAGACAACTATTTAAACTGATGTTTTTGTAAACATATATATATATAAATTCTTAGAAATTATAGATTAAAAAGCCTTTGAGAATATTAGCCTTGTAAATAAATATAATGACGATGAAAATAATATATTCTGCAAAAATAAAAGTAAAATAAAGTTATTCATAAGTATTAGTACTTAATAATTTATACTTATTAAAAAAAAGTTTCATTTTATATTGAAAAATTGTATAGACAGGGACAAGGTTCGAACTCACGTTACCAGCACTCAATTGCTTTATATGAATTTTAACTTAATTAAAACTTTCTATTTCATTAGCCTAATCTTCTGTAATTTATCGCAAAAAAGCACCCTTAGTCAGAATGGCTTTTAAATTTTTTTCTAACATCTTTTTTATTCTTATCATCCATACTTATATCTAAATTAATCCATTTTTCTACGTTTAAAAAATGTGCAATCCTTTCAATTAAGAAATTTTAAAATACTTACACATTTATTTAATAATAAATATATTATTAAGCGATCACATTTAACTTTAGAAACAGTGCGCGTCGTGAACAAAGCAATGAAAAAAACGTATTGTTATGGTTAAAACCATAATTGTTTAATTTTTAATTCCTTTTATATTTAATTTAGTTTCAGACTCCCCTAAAGGTAGTAATTAATTTATTCAATAATATTTTATCCTCATTTAATTGTCAAACTTGTACTTGGGAACATTCACTTTTAATTCCATAAAGTCCAAACTAAGATTTCCCCCTTTTTCATAACCCAATAAGAGTTTTTAAACTGTAAATAGAGCAATAACCTCTGTCTGGAGTAATTTTCCACTTCTTTTAGTCCCCCAGCGAATTCCCCTGATTCCTATTTCAGTTCGAGTTTTGATTCCTTACTTTGAGTTTGCATTACTTGCTGGTTTGTAACGACAAGGAAGTGGATAGCGGTTTAACTGTAACCGGTGTTGTATTGTTAAATTATATGATTGACTGCGAGTGAAATTGAGAGATCTGGCAACGAGGTTTTGACGATATATTCGAAAGCCCACCCTTTATCGATGACTTTTCACTGAATTTCGGAGGCTTCAAGAAGCACTGGAGTTGGAGCTGCTCCTTTCACAATCGCTGGCCTAGAGCCACATTTTCAAAACCTACGGGTTAACAAAGAGATGCCTGATTGGATCCTTTTTCGGGGTTAAGTTAATTTAACTGCCGCCACCACCCACCGATGTACAAGAGCCACCCATCAAAGTAAATGTTTCTTGATTAAAATGCTATAATCGCCGTCACCCATCGACGTAGCTCCCAGTAGGATGACCCAGAGTCCTCTGCCTTTGCCTCCGATGTCAGCCCCTAGATGTCCCCCTCGTCACCCATCAGGCCGGTGATCCTCGCCCAGAGATGATCCCAACCACCTCTGAATTGGATCCTTCTGCTTGACGACTTCCCCCTGCCGCCGCCTTGAAATAGAGACCACCTCTATCCGCTGACATCTGAGATGACTGCGTCGAGGGATGTGCCCCCTCTTTTCGTCCACCTCCCATTTGGACATTTTTTTTTTCATGGCAGTAACGACGTGGTCATGTTTTTTTTGTGCTCATATTGTGTCGCCTTGACCTCCTGTCACATCTCTCTTGACGAAGTGTTGAAGTTAGTTTTAGTTACCCTCTCCGTTTAATTTCTTTTTGTTCTTACTAGTTTGGCTCTCTTATTTTTCGTGTTTACTTAAATAAATTTGTTTTCCTTTGGTCACTCAAATTTTAGTCTTGGTTTTACTTCTCTTTTGTTTTGTTGTTGTTTAAAACTATACAATCATGCCAGGTAAATTTTTAAATTAAACAACGATTTATATTATTGTTCTCTCTTTTATCCCCCCTTTAAAACGAGATTTCACAGTATCTTCCCTTATTGCAACTCAGCCGAACTCAGATTGTGGTGTCTGGGGCTTCAATGAGTATTTTCGCCGGAAGTGACGTTGCAGTAACTTCAAAGTCGATTATATAACAATTAAACAAATTTTTATGCGGTGTAAATGGTACCATTTGTCCTTTTTTTTTTTAAGGACTTTTGTTTACGAGTACATTTGAAAATCATGCAACTTTCCCATTCTATGAATCATTTGACTGTTCACCATTCTGACTTTTTAAAAATTATTGATGAGTAAGTGAGGACTTTGGCATTTAAGTAATGACACTTTAATAGTTTCATTAAGTTTGTCAATTACATAATCACGAACTGAATGTTAGTCCTTGTGATTATGTGTTTAAATATGAGTTATTCGAAGTGACTATATACTCAACAAATGCATTCTTAGCTTTGTTTCTTACCTAATTGTAATAGGCTGCTTTTTGCTCATATGAAATTTTCACTTAGGCAAGTATCTCAAAAAAGATTAGGTACTCTGGGAGTTCCCATACAGTTTGTGATACATGCCAAGAAACTACAGCTGAATTTTCCTGCTCTGGAATATGTAAAAAGTCCTTTCATCTTGGATGTGTTGGTTTGACAATCACGCCTGTGAATTTTAAGTGCATCGAATGTTTGTCTGGTAAGTAGTGTATATTTTTGCTTATGCTTAACTACAAGCTATACTGCTTTTTGCTGAACTACAACGATATACTTCAAAGATATTTTTCTTACGAAACTATTGGATAATTTTTTCAGGTTATTAACTAATATTTGAGGAATAAGTAATGGATAATGCATTATAATTAAAAGTTTGTTTTGTTAATATTTTTTTTAAAGAGACTAGGGGGCTCTGCTCCGCTAACGCTCCGCCAACCCCCGAGGATTGCTACGCAATCCTATTTTGTTTGCTCCGCATACCAAAACTGCCTTAGTTCTCAAATAGAGGAGAAAAGCAAAAATAAAACGAAAGTTTGATGCATTTCAATTTTACTTGTTGTGCAAGCAAACTTTAATTACGCAAAAGATGTTATTTGGTTTCTATTAAAGGGTGAAATGCATTGAACGGTAACCCTTGTCGGCTTTTCTGAAAAAGCAATACTCGCAACGCTAACAGATTTTTTTTATTAACCCTCGTTTTTTTTTCTGAAGATTCTTGGAGTAACCCTAGACGACTTTTCTGAAAAAGCAATACTCGCAACGCTAACAGATTTTTGTATAAACCCTTGTTGTTTTTTCTGGAAAAGCAATATTCGCAACGATAACAGATTCTTGGTGTAACTCTTGTCGACTTTTTTGAAAAAGTAATACTTGCATCGTTAACATATTTTTGGACATAAAAGTCGCTTTCATTGCCAATCAAAAAAACTCCACCTTCATCCTGAAGGGTTTCAGAAAAGGGTAACCAGCGAAAAATCAGGGTGACTGTTCAACGCATTTGACCGCCTAAATCAACTGTAGACATAAAAAATGTATCTGTTTGGTTACCGGATGCTGATTGCTTCACACATACCTATCCCTATTTACATACATGAACACTATTACAAATAAATTTTAAAAAGATGTATATACAATATTAGGTTAAAATGCAGGGAGTGTCCTCAGCGAATTATCTGAAATTTTTCTAATCGCTGTGCTAAACGTACAGGTGACAAAAACTGGTTTTGTTGTTGGCAAAGAACAACCCCCCCTCCCCCAACTTATTAATTTTTGCATATCCGATTACTATTTAGGTAACTCCACAGGGCCAGTTTTTAGATTTTTATAGTCAAGGAAGGTTTTAGTGTAGCGAATATCAGTAAATTTCCCAAGGCTTACCGTTCACTGCATTTTGATCAAAATTATTTATTTATCTTTTTATAAAATAATTTGTAAATAAAAGGGAGGAGTGGGTATGAGGCACTCAGCATCCAGTAACCAAACAGATAAATTTTTATGACTGTTGTTGATTTAGGCGGTCAAATGCATTGAACGGTCACCCTGATTTTTTTGCATGTTACCCTTTTGGCAACAATGTAGAAGTTCTTTTATTGGTAATGAAACCGGCTTTTGTCGCCACGCATGCATTAGCCTTGCGAATATTGCATTTTCAGAAAAGTCGCCAAGGGCGACCGTTTAATGCAATTTAACCCACAATTGCTTTTGCTTGCTATAACTATAAACATTTGATAGTGTTGGCATGTACCTGGATAAAAATTCTTCCATATTTGTCATTGCAAATTATATGAAGTTTTATTATGACACGAAATACATAATTACAAATCTTCTTTTCGAACATTATTATGTCATAAAATATTTTTAAAACACAGGAAAACCGACTTAAAGAAAATGCGCTAAAAAGTAAAAAATAATTTTTAATTTTTATGACAGAAGTCCTGCGTGAGCATACATAAGAAAAATACGTAACAGTCGAATTGATAACCTCTTGACTTGGCGGTTATGTTTTGGAGTTTTGGTTGGCGCATTGTTCATTCGGTTAAAAATACATTTACCGGTCACACAGCTTTCAACAAATCTAGTAACCTTTTTAGGCAACTGCAAGGGAAGTTTTTGTCATCAAGTACGGTTAGCATATCGAATATTGGAAAATTTGCCAATTGGTACCGTTCACTACATTTTAACCTAAAATTGTATATTCAGCTTTTTAAAAAATAATTTGTAAATGTATTAATGTATGTAAAGAGGAAGGAGTGGATATAAAGCACTCGGTGTTTATTAACCTAACAGATGAATTTTTATGACTACTGTTGATTCACGCATGTTGTTGACATGTATTCAACGGACACTGATTTTTAGCGTGTTACCTTTTCGGCAACCCTGCAGGAGGAAGTTCTTTGGCAATGAAACCGGCCTTTGTCGCCACACGTGTTAGTCTTGTTAATATCGCTACAGGTAGTCGGTCAATGCATTTTAGACCGAATTTTGCTCGATGGAGAACAAAGCGCAATTCTCTGTTGTCATTGGTATTCAATACTATTCTGGAAATACATGCGGAATTTGCAGTATTTGCTACTATCAGTCATGATTGTGCAAAATAAAGCATTTTTAGTAATCTTGCGAATAATCAGCCGTGTACCATTACTACTGCGATCTTCCCGACGCCGAGCTCTATTTGATCGCTCTGACGAACACGATAATATTCAGACCAATTGTTCATGATCAGAAATTTTGGAACTGACCATGTACTCAATCCCCCAATCAGAGTAACAATTAATGAGATTTAAAAATGCTGAAACTTCACAAAAAAATAGCCATAGTATCGAAACCCATGCTGTTTAAACCATGCATCAAATCAAAACAACAAACCGAGAGTTGAGAAGTTTGCTCCTTCTCCCAGTAGGAAGAAACGTTCCCATTGGCTATGTGTTGTGCCATTCTATTTTTATGTTATAGTAAGATATACAAAATGTGAAATTTTTTATCTTGAGCAGTCATCAAGAATAAAAACCAACCTTTAAAAATATATTTTTTTTAATTTGAATCATTTTGGAAATTACTTGCTTTTTATATTTTTAATTTTAAAACCGTTAATGACTAAATTAACTAACAATTAAAAAAAATTGTGCTTTCATGTAAAGTTTATTAAATTTCCTCAGCTTCTGGAAAACCAACTAAAAAAATGAAAGCCTGGCTGGACCCTGTGTATGCTAGTTCAAAAAATTTTGATAAAAGTAAGTGTTCATTTCCTTTTATATTCTTACATTATTTTTACAATATATTATGTAAAGATGTTAATATATGTGTAGGGTTAGATTTGTATAGATTATCCTGTATTTTCTAGCAGTTTTATATTAGTGTTAGTTTTATGAGTGCCCAAGATATTTTTCACTTTTTAAAGAGTATTCATGGGAAACTTTTTTTGGCAATGGGTTCCTTGACATCATCTTTGAATTATGTTTCATATTTTTTTTTAATTGTTACATTTTTAGATTTTTTCGGTGGGAATCATAAAATTTTTCGTAAAAAGGCATTATTAACACAAATGTTTTAGTCAAATTAGTAACTTAAATAAAATAGTAAATAACAGCTATCAACTCTTAAAAACTCAGCATATTTGATTATTAAGGAACTGTTATTGTTACAGCCTTTCTAAAAAAAAGTTATAACCCGCCATTTTGAAAAATCAAGTTTTTTATTATTTTATCTTTGAAATTAAACGTCTGCTACTATTGTTTTTGGTTTATTTTGATTCTGGAATATTATCTGTATGTACATTATTTAAATTTTTTTTCTTAGAAAAATTCTTAATCTGTTTAAATTTTTTTCTTTATGTTCTAACTAAACAAGAAAATGGTATTGTGTTTTTGTTCACAATTTGTTTTTTAAAAAAACAGGTATGTAACTTAATTATGTTAACATACAAACAATGGTTGAGATCCTTGCATGTCGCAAGTAAAGTTGTGGTGATTGATTGAAATTGGCACCACAACTATGAAGGTTAGCTTAATTCTTGTTCAAAAGTCGCCAGCTTCAAACAATGGGCTTTGTATTTGATTTTGGGATCTTTCATTCTAACCACTAGACCAAGATAATTCAAGTCGTGTTATAGTATTGTTTATTTAAAATGACCACCGCACTGTATTTCTATGGAATAAAATTACTTGATAATTTATAAAGATAGATATGACCACATTACCTAAAAGCTACATCGAATTACATAGATTTAAATAGCCATAATAAAATAAAATCAGCATGTGAATTGAACATATTCTATCTTGGGAAAAAATGCAAAAACTGTTGAATTTAGAAAAAACCATAGTAACAAATTATTAGAAAGATCAGGTGAAAATATATTGTTTCTAAAGTTAATTGTAATTTTGTAAAAATAAACAGAAGCATTTTAAGTAAAATATCTGCAAAAATAGCATCCTGAATAATCAAATATAAAAAGTATTTTAGGGTCATTATTGGGAACCGATTTCACCCTTTACTATTTCCAATTGAAAATAATTCACAAATTATACGCAAAGTATTCTTTAGATTATTTGAAATTAATGAATGTCCTTTCTCATCTCCAACCAATTCCTCATTTACATTTGTTTATGATATTAGGGGGTTCCGCCCACTGCTCCGCTGACGCTTCGCCAACCCCCGGGGGATTGCTACACAATCCTCTTTAGTTTGCTTCGCAAACCAATACAGTCTTCATACACTGTAGATAATGACAATGTGTCCTAACAACAATACTTTTTTTAGTTATATAAATTATTACTGGCAGTGCCGTCACACAAATTTAATTTTAGGATGTTGAGACAAGAAATTTCCCAACTTAACGATCCAAACTTGAACGATTCAAAATTCCCAACTTAATGGCTCAAGTGTTGTCCTCGTTATCTGACCATTGTTAAAAATATGAGGCATCATTCCCGGGTCTTTTCTTCGATAAAGGCCTCGATCCAAAGCGTCCTTGATGTAGTAAGTAAATACATACCAATAACCAATCAAGGATGCTTTGCTCGGATCAATGCCAGTAGTTCAATGTGCAGCTGTAGTGCCACGTTAATTAACCAAACAACGCACTTAACAATTCAAAATTCACAACGCAAAAGTGCTAAAAAAATTCCCAATTCCAACATATAGACATTTGTCAGCTTTTTTATTGGTAATATTAAACAGTTCTCTCGAAAGTATTGATTTGTTGCACGTATTTTCCAATGCAGTGTTCCGTTTTGAGGTCTAATTTAAGTTTCATCTTAATACAAATTGGGCAATTTCTAGTCTTCCGTCGCTTTCATTTGCTAATAATATTAATTTTTCTGAGGCATAAATTTTCCCAACTCAGGGATTTTTAAAACTCGAAATTCCCAACTTTTAAGGTTTGAAGTTTACTGGGGGGCATGTTTCCCCCAAATTTACAGGCATGCGAAAATTCGAATCCAAATCGTATTTTCGTAAGTTGTCCTATCGCCATTTTGTGATTAGTTGTTACAGCGCTAATTTTACTATTCGCTATTTCGTATCCCGCTGCCGCCGTTGTGGTGGGCCTGATAAATGGAAAAGTTCAACTGTAGAACTGCTTCAACTCGATTGTTTCTGCTCATTGTAAAGCGAAATGTGCAAACAAACAACAGCATAAACGCACCAAGCATAAATAAACCTAATCGCCAACTTTTATTTATATAAAGTAAGATAATTGAGAATTGGTGCTAAATATAATTTGTCGTTAAGATATATATTAAGTTATGAGAAACTGTGTTGCCATACATGTTGGCATTTTGCCAAACATGTTGGCATTTCGCTTCAGAACTATCTTTTCAGAACTATTCTTTTAATATTTATATTACTTCACATAAATAGTTACATCTAATTTATTTTTAAAGATAGAATTTCAGTATTGATACCATTTAAGAAAGTAGGATTTTGCGAACATAACTATATTTTTTTAATGGTAAAAAAATAAATATATTTTTGAACTACTTAGAGCAGTTTTAATTTGTCCTTTGTCACAATACGCGTAAAATTGACGATTATTTCAGACATTTTGTCAATTATTTAAAATTTTATAACTACAAAACTAAATCGAATTTCCACAAACGCTCTGGATCATTTGTAGCCAATAGTTTGGTCTATATCCCTAATTTTTTTAATTTTTTTTTTGTTAAAAATCGGAAGACAAGTATAAAAAAAATGTTTGAATTGTTTTCGAAATTTTCAAAAATTATTACTTTAACATAAAATAACGTCTAATATACTGATCGTAGTGAAAAACAAATATATTCACCTTATTTCCGAAACATTTCTTAATAAACTGGCGTAATTTCATAATTTTAGGACATTTACTTTTTGAGATGCAAGCGGAACAATTAGATGAAAAGTCGCAAATTAAAATTTGTTCGAAATAACCGAAATTTTTTCCCTACTTCGCTATTTTTTATACCTATCTTAATTGTCCATATCTAATTTAATTGTAAAGATAGAAATATAATCTTTATAACATCGGAAAAAGGAAGTTTTAACGAACATTAATATATATTTTTTAATAAGAAAATATGTAATTTTAAATGACTTATAGCAATTTAGAAATCACGTTTAAAAAATGAGGGTGAAAAAACTTCAAAAAGTGGAACGTGTTTAAATGTTTAATAAAAATTATAATTCCAAAACTAATTTGAATTTTAAAATGTGCTTAATTGGATTTCCAGTTCAAACCTATTTGTACATTCCCTAAAAAAATTGGATCTCTCCTCTTAATGGTGTTTCAGAAACTCGACGGACAAAATTTCTTGTAAGCGTAATTTTATCAACGACGACTTTAATATTAAATAACTTATAAACTAATAACAGTATTGAATCAAAAATATAATCTTCTTATTTATCAAACATTTCTTAACAAATTCACTTAATTTCATAATTTTAGGACTTTTATATTTTGAGATACGATCTGAATAACATTGAAAGAACTGAAAATTCCCCCTAGGGCTTACTTTTTTTTTAAATAGAGAGACAATACAATAATAAAGTTGAAACTTTGGATGGGAATTGTTTACAGTTATGGCCTAGCTCAAATCAGCACAAGTTGTAAATACATAATCAATGTCGTGACTGAGCACTGGGGTTTTAACAGTCGGATAGAGTGGCTTGCAATTTGAAACTTCCACTTTTGATTCTCAAATAGAAACTCCTTTTGCAAGAAAATCCATATTTTTTTCTTCGCGAAATCCAATTTTCAAAATTTTAGTTATTGAATGTTGGATAAACAGGCTTTTACTGTATTTTTACAATTATTCTGGGCATTTGTACTTTAACTAGATTTGTCTTAAATTTTATAATTATAAATTATGCTAGATTATTGTGGTAGTTACTATAGTCATTCACTAATTTCTATTATTTTTTTATACATATTTTATTTTTAAATTGTATATTAAAATGTGGAATTGTTTGTATGCTTTAAAACTAGTTAATTTTTTTTATTGTTACAAAAATTTTCAGTTTTTCCTAAAAACGTTTACACTGAATTGGGCCAATTTCAACCTTTAATGCAGCCTCTCCTGAAGCTGCATAAAGTACCCCATGGTAAGAGAATTGTATTTCAGTTATTCTAATTCAAATGATCTTAAACATGTTTTTTGTAAATCAACTATATTTTTATTTTAATATTTAGAGCTTTAATTAGGAACTTTTATGGTTTATCTTCCTTGCATCTGTTTGGCAGGTTTCAAGCTATAGTGTGACCTCTCTGCAAAAAAATTCTGTAATTTTATCTAATTATACATAAAATCCAAATTACACAACGCACAGCCAATAGGAATTTTCCTTCATACTGGAAGAGAATAAGGAGCCTACTTCTCGATTCGATGTTTACGAAATTTCTTCATTTTCAAATTCATCTTGATTTTTCGTTAATTGTTGTTCTGATTGGAGGATTGAGTACCTGGTCGATTCAACGTTTTCGATCATGATTAATCTCTGTAAATATTATCTACGGTATCTCCTTCTTCTGGCCGATAAAATAATATTTCGTCGCCGAGAAGCTTGTGGTAGAGTTGCAAACCGTGCATGTGAAATGAGTGAAAAGGCAATAGGCTCTCATTCAGTAGTGTTATCTGGATCAATGATTCTTGCCCTTCTCAATGAACAAGTCAATTAGCTTAAATTTTTCTTTTAGATCACCAGAGTCATGCGGGGAATGTGGGTGGCCCTTTCCCCCTACAGATAACATCCGAAAGAAGAGGTGCTGCGGTCACCCCAAATGACCATTCAAAAATGAAACCTTCAATGAAAGCGCCTTCACTAAGATTAATTTTTTTATTCACTATGGGATTTTAAGATGAAAATTGCTTTAAAGGCCTTATAAAGACTTTAGAAACTCCTTATTATTTTCCATACTATTTACTCCAACAAATATAGAATCAAATGTTTGTTCAGGTTTTTTTTACACTGTGTTATCCTATTGTTTTTAATAAACCTGGTGCCTGGGAAAAGCCAGTGAATTTTATATCTCCCTGAAAAGTGGCAAACAAGTATTACCATTTTTTTTTTCAATTTTGAAATGTTTTAATTTTATATTAACTGGGTGAATCATTATAAATAATTAAATTATAAAAAATATGTTGTTTCATTATAATTTTTTTTTTGATATTTAAGATATATATAGTATATATATTTTAACTTTTCACTCATATTTTTCTCACTGTTGATATTATGCCATATTTAAATATTTTAAAGTAGTGCATGTTTAAGATTTTAATTATCTATTATATTGTTTCAGGAACCAAAATGCAGTTGAATGGAGACAACAATGTATTTGAACAATCTGAAGTAAATTATCTTTATAACTTGAAATGCTTGTTAAATACATCTAAATTTTTTCTTTTCCTAACACTTTTCTTCTAGTTTTAGTTTAGTATGTTAATTTTAAAAGTTGAATCAATATTTAATGGTAGCTTATAAATAACTCAAATATAAAGACCAAAAAAATGTATCTGTTTTTATAGTTTAATTCTATTAATCTCAGTCACCATCAATAAAATTCATTTTTATATATTAAATTCAACTGTGTTCCCAAGAAAAAAATTATCCTAATTTAAAAAATCCTTTTCCTGAAAACTTTCTAAATACGATAATTATTAGTTTCAATACTTACATCATTAAGGGTTTTACACCCCTTCAAATCATGCAATTGAAATACAAATAGCTTATTTTTTCTATTTACCATATAAGAAATAATGGGGAAGTTGTGTTGTACCCTCTGTGTATGTGAATTCACTGATAAGAAGGCAAGTAATAAAAAATAACAAATTTATTTAAAAACAATTTTAACTATAAAACCAGCTTGCTTTAAAAGGGTACACAAGTGCGAGAGACAACACACATGCCGGCCGTGACTGGCATTTTTATATTTTCACAGCATGTCACATTTAGTTCACCCCTCGTCTGGGGCATGGGATTGGCTATTGGGTCATTGGTGACACAAGCGGCTTCCGTCACAGTTGCACTATACCCGAAATGCTGTAGTTTTACAACTTTCCAAAAGCTCTAGTTTCTAAATATTTTATCAAAATTTTCAGAAAATGTTTAATTGTACTTTAAAAATGTGATTGAAAATGCAAAACGGCAATTGACTGGAAAAAATGCCCGGGATTGGTCCGTTTCATTTTCACCGGCCGCTCCTCTACCACCTGTTATCATATTAGTTTTGTATTGTTTGCTTAGTGAAAACTACCAGAATTTATACTACTCTGTAGTTCATCATGAGAATTTTGACTGAGCATCATATTTTTGTCATACATGTAACATAGTTCATTTTCTTTTATCTATAAAAAGTAAATTTGGGCTTATCAAAAATCACAATCAAGATAATCTTCCATGATTAGATACGCATTTACATTTTGAATACAATTTTCAGTTTTTAGTTAAGCAGGTGTTAAAACATAAAACAAGGATATTTATAACATTATATAATTTTCGTATTCATAAACAAATTATTTAACATGTTGGAAAATTCTGCGAAAGTTCAAATTATTCAGGCTTTGATATCAATGACTATAAATATATTTTTGCTCAAATTTGCGGAGATTTTAGTGTTAATGGAATGTGTCTACATAGGTAGCAATTGACGGAGAATTTTCAATATCTTCGATTGTTGAATTTAGGTATTTTTACCGATTGTCTATAAAATTGGCACTGAAGAAATCTGTAAGCTGTTACTTGTATAGTTTTGGCTTTATATAACTAGTTTCTAAAATGACTCATTTGAGAATTGATAAACTTCATTCATATACAAACACCACTAGTTTCGTTTTGATTTATTTTTCTATAGGAACTATTTGTCGGAGACTCGTTTATTTTTGCATTTTAAAATTTTTGCATCTTGGGAGGATTTTTCATAAAAAATACAATTCTCTAAAGTACAGCCGGGGGGAAAAAAAACGAACCATCAATGATTATTTCGTTAGTTTTTATAGTAGAGCTAAACTTAATATATCATTTTGTAGGGAATAAAGTCTACTACACATTGATATACAAAAAATTTGCAGAAGGGACTATCTTCATATTAAAATCCGCACCAACTTTAAAATTTCCAATAGCAACACACAATTTTTATTCAATATTTAGAATGTACGACAAAATTTATTGATGAATAACAATTTGCAAGTCATTTGGTTAAGTAGTTTTTTAATTATAAATATCGAAAGTTTAGAATTCTTAATGTTAAATGAATTTCTTAAACTTTTAATCGTATCTTTCGAAATAGTAATTTTATTAAGCTGATATTTTAATCTGTGTTACTTCTAATCAACCCAAATAAAATACACTAACTTTCATTACTTATATGTATATTTTTTAATTTTATTTAAATTAGGATATTAATATTCTTAAATTTTATTAATAGCAACCATGCTATATTTTGATAGTGATGGATTCAGAAAAACGCTGTTTATGCATATTTAAAATTTCATGATTTTCCTCTTTGTAGGTCTTTGGTTATATTAAAATGTGCATCAAATGATCATTTCAGGGGTCATACACAAATTTAAAATTTGCAGAACTTAACAGAAATCTACTTTTTTTGATAATTAAAAGCGCTGTGATCGCGTTGGCATTAAATTCTAAATTCTTATATAAAGACGAGGGGTATACGGTAGTGGGGGAATGAATGACCACGGGAAAAGAAGAACCATGGCTAACGCCAAACCATTTTCTACCCGCATCCTTCATTTCGTAGTCCAACTAGTACTTTGTTCAATGTGGAGGTAGCCCCTCATATAAGATAGATACATATTGCCTAATATCTGCATATAAATGTAGGAAATTAATGAAAATTTATATTTAGATTATTTTGAGGGCGGGGAACATTTCTGCACTATCAAAAGTAGGTGTTGCTATTGAAAATTTTAAAGTTGCTGCAGATTCGAGTATGAAGATAGTCCCCTATGCAAATTTTTTGTATAACAATGTATAGTAGACTTTATTCCCTACAAAATGGTATATTAAGTTTAGCTCTACTATAAAAATTAACGAAATAATCATCAGTGGTACGGGTTTTTTTTCAGCGGCTGTACATTGAATTGTTTTTTTCTTAGCCGAAAAATTTACTATAAAAGTAGTACCTAAGATTCTATAAAAGTGTTCTTCTATGGTAAAAAAAACAATTAAGCTATGAATAATAAAATATGCCTGTAATATTTTTAAAAAGCAAACTAAATTATAATTTTATTTGGACATTAGTAATATGGCCCGGCGTTGCTCGTGGTCGATTTGTGAAGTAAGAGCTACATGATTTTTTTTTTAGTGTAGCCAGTCGTACATCACTTTCTGTGCACTGTGAAAAATAAATTTTATAAAAATCTAGATTTATTTAATTACTTTGAGTAGTTTTTGAAATACCTAATTTTTATGACTATGAATTTACTTGCTATGGAGACAACTATTTAAACTGATGTTTTTGTAAACATATATATATATAAATTCTTAGAAATTATAGATTAAAAAGCCTTTGAGAATATTAGCCTTGTAAATAAATATAATGACGATGAAAATAATATATTCTGCAAAAATAAAAGTAAAATAAAGTTATTCATAAGTATTAGTACTTAATAATTTATACTTATTAAAAAAAAGTTTCATTTTATATTGAAAAATTGTATAGACAGGGACAAGGTTCGAACTCACGTTACCAGCACTCAATTGCTTTATATGAATTTTAACTTAATTAAAACTTTCTATTTCATTAGCCTAATCTTCTGTAATTTATCGCAAAAAAGCACCCTTAGTCAGAATGGCTTTTAAATTTTTTTCTAACATCTTTTTTATTCTTATCATCCATACTTATATCTAAATTAATCCATTTTTCTACGTTTAAAAAATGTGCAATCCTTTCAATTAAGAAATTTTAAAATACTTACACATTTATTTAATAATAAATATATTATTAAGCGATCACATTTAACTTTAGAAACAGTGCGCGTCGTGAACAAAGCAATGAAAAAAACGTATTGTTATGGTTAAAACCATAATTGTTTAATTTTTAATTCCTTTTATATTTAATTTAGTTTCAGACTCCCCTAAAGGTAGTAATTAATTTATTCAATAATATTTTATCCTCATTTAATTGTCAAACTTGTACTTGGGAACATTCACTTTTAATTCCATAAAGTCCAAACTAAGATTTCCCCCTTTTTCATAACCCAATAAGAGTTTTTAAACTGTAAATAGAGCGATAACCTCTGTCTGGAGTAATTTTCCACTTCTTTTAGTCCCCCAGCGAATTCCCCTGATTCCTATTTCAGTTCGAGTTTTGATTCCTTACTTTGAGTTTGCATTACTTGCTGGTTTGTAACGACAAGGAAGTGGATAGCGGTTTAACTGTAACCGGTGTTGTATTGTTAAATTATATGATTGACTGCGAGTGAAATTGAGAGATCTGGCAACGAGGTTTTGACGATATATTCGAAAGCCCACCCTTTATCGATGACTTTTCACTGAATTTCGGAGGCTTCAAGAAGCACTGGAGTTGGAGCTGCTCCTTTCACAATCGCTGGCCTAGAGCCACATTTTCAAAACCTACGGGTTAACAAAGAGATGCCTGATTGGATCCTTTTTCGAGGTTAAGTTAATTTAACTGCCGCCACCACCCACCGATGTACAAGAGCCACCCATCAAAGTAAATGTTTCTTGATTAAAATGCTATAATCGCCGTCACCCATCGACGTAGCTCCCAGTAGGATGACCCAGAGTCCTCTGCCTTTGCCTCCGATGTCAGCCCCTAGATGTCCCCCTCGTCACCCATCAGGCCGGTGATCCTCGCCCAGAGATGATCCCAACCACCTCTGAATTGGATCCTTCTGCTTGACGACTTCCCCCTGCCGCCGCCTTGAAATAGAGACCACCTCTATCCGCTGACATCTGAGATGACTGCGTCGAGGGATGTGCCCCCTCTTTTCGTCCACCTCCCATTTGGACATTTTTTTTTTCATGGCAGTAACGACGTGGTCATGTTTTTTTTGTGCTCATATTGTGTCGCCTTGACCTCCTGTCACATCTCTCTTGACGAAGTGTTGAAGTTAGTTTTAGTTACCCTCTCCGTTTAATTTCTTTTTTTTCTTACTAGTTTGGCTCTCTTATTTTTCGTGTTTACTTAAATAAATTTGTTTTCCTTTGGTCACTCAAATTTTAGTCTTGGTTTTACTTCTCTTTTGTTTTGTTGTTGTTTAAAACTATACAATCATGCCAGGTAAATTTTTAAATTAAACAACGATTTATATTATTGTTCTCTCTTTTATCCCCCCTTTAAAACGAGATTTCACAGTATCTTCCCTTATTGCAACTCAGCCGAACACAGATTGTGGTGTCTGGGGCTTCAATGAGTATTTTCGCCGGAAGTGACGTTGCAGTAACTTCAAAGTCGATTATATAACAATTAAACAAATTTTTATGCGGTGTAAATGGTACCATTTGTCCTTTTTTTTTTAAGGACTTTTGTTTACGAGTACATTTGAAAATCATGCAACTTTCCCATTCTATGAATCATTTGACTGTTCACCATTCTGACTTTTTAAAAATTATTGATGAGTAAGTGAGGACTTTGGCATTTAAGTAATGACACTTTAATAGTTTCATTAAGTTTGTCAATTACATAATCACGAACTGAATGTTAGTCCTTGTGATTATGTGTTTAAATATGAGTTATTCGAAGTGACTATATACTCAACAAATGCATTCTTAGCTTTGTTTCTTACCTAATTGTAATAGGCTGCTTTTTGCTCATATGAAATTTTCACTTAGGCAAGTATCTCAAAAAAGATTAGGTACTCTGGGAGTTCCCATACAGTTTGTGATACATGCCAAGAAACTACAGCTGAATTTTCCTGCTCTGGAATATGTAAAAAGTCCTTTCATCTTGGATGTGTTGGTTTGACAATCACGCCTGTGAATTTTAAGTGCATCGAATGTTTGTCTGGTAAGTAGTGTATATTTTTGCTTATGCTTAACTACAAGCTATACTGCTTTTTGCTGAACTACAACGATATACTTCAAAGATATTTTTCTTACGAAACTATTGGATAATTTTTTCAGGTTATTAACTAATATTTGAGGAATAAGTAATGGATAATGCATTATAATTAAAAGTTTGTTTTGTTAATATTTTTTTTAAAGAGACTAGGGGGCTCTGCTCCGCTAACGCTCCGCCAACCCCCGAGGATTGCTACGCAATCCTATTTTGTTTGCTCCGCATACCAAAACTGCCTTAGTTCTCAAATAGAGGAGAAAAGCAAAAATAAAACGAAAGTTTGATGCATTTCAATTTTACTTGTTGTGCAAGCAAACTTTAATTACGCAAAAGATGTTATTTGGTTTCTATTAAAGGGTGAAATGCATTGAACGGTAACCCTTGTCGGCTTTTCTGAAAAAGCAATACTCGCAACGCTAACAGATTTTTTTTATTAACCCTCGTTTTTTTTTCTGAAGATTCTTGGAGTAACCCTAGACGACTTTTCTGAAAAAGCAATACTCGCAACGCTAACAGATTTTTGTATAAACCCTTGTTGTTTTTTCTGGAAAAGCAATATTCGCAACGATAACAGATTCTTGGTGTAACTCTTGTCGACTTTTTTGAAAAAGTAATACTTGCATCGTTAACATATTTTTGGACATAAAAGTCGCTTTCATTGCCAATCAAAAAAACTCCACCTTCATCCTGAAGGGTTTCAGAAAAGGGTAACCAGCGAAAAATCAGGGTGACTGTTCAACGCATTTGACCGCCTAAATCAACTGTAGAAAATGTAAATGTATCTGTTTGGTTACCGGATGCTGATTGCTTCACACATACCTATCCCTATTTACATACATGAACACTATTACAAATAAATTTTAAAAAGATGTATATACAATATTAGGTTAAAATGCAGGGAGTGTCCTCAGCGAATTATCTGAAATTTTTCTAATCGCTGTGCTAAACGTACAGGTGACAAAAACTGGTTTTGTTGTTGGCAAAGAACAACCCCCCCTCCCCCAACTTATTAATTTTTGCATATCCGATTACTATTTAGGTAACTCCACAGGGCCAGTTTTTAGATTTTTATAGTCAAGGAAGGTTTTAGTGTAGCGAATATCAGTAAATTTCCCAAGGCTTACCGTTCACTGCATTTTGATCAAAATTATTTATTTATCTTTTTATAAAATAATTTGTAAATAAAAGGGAGGAGTGGGTATGAGGCACTCAGCATCCAGTAACCAAACAGATAAATTTTTATGACTGTTGTTGATTTAGGCGGTCAAATGCATTGAACGGTCACCCTGATTTTTTTGCATGTTACCCTTTTGGCAACAATGTAGAAGTTCTTTTATTGGTAATGAAACCGGCTTTTGTCGCCACGCATGCATTAGCCTTGCGAATATTGCATTTTCAGAAAAGTCGCCAAGGGCGACCGTTTAATGCAATTTAACCCACAATTGCTTTTGCTTGCTATAACTATAAACATTTGATAGTGTTGGCATGTACCTGGATAAAAATTCTTCCATATTTGTCATTGCAAATTATATGAAGTTTTATTATGACACGAAATACATAATTACAAATCTTCTTTTCGAACATTATTATGTCATAAAATATTTTTAAAACACAGGAAAACCGACTTAAAGAAAATGCGCTAAAAAGTAAAAAATAATTTTTAATTTTTATGACAGAAGTCCTGCGTGAGCATACATAAGAAAAATACGTAACAGTCGAATTGATAACCTCTTGACTTGGCGGTTATGTTTTGGAGTTTTGGTTGGTGCATTGTTCATTCGGTTAAAAATACATTTACCGGTCACACAGCTTTCAACAAATCTAGTAACCTTTTTAGGCAACTGCAAGGGAAGTTTTTGTCATCAAGTACGGTTAGCATATCGAATATTGGAAAATTTGCCAATTGGTACCGTTCACTACATTTTAACCTAAAATTGTATATTCAGCTTTTTAAAAAATAATTTGTAAATGTATTAATGTATGTAAAGAGGAAGGAGTGGATATAAAGCACTCGGTGTTTATTAACCTAACAGATGAATTTTTATGACTACTGTTGATTCACGCATGTTGTTGACATGTATTCAACGGACACTGATTTTTAGCGTGTTACCTTTTCGGCAACCCTGCAGGAGGAAGTTCTTTGGCAATGAAACCGGCCTTTGTCGCCACACGTGTTAGTCTTGTTAATATCGCTACAGGTAGTCGGTCAATGCATTTTAGACCGAATTTTGCTCGATGGAGAACAAAGCGCAATTCTCTGTTGTCATTGGTATTCAATACTATTCTGGAAATACATGCGGAATTTGCAGTATTTGCTACTATCAGTCATGATTGTGCAAAATAAAGCATTTTTAGTAATCTTGCGAATAATCAGCCGTGTACCATTACTACTGCGATCTTCCCGACACCGAGCTCTATTTGATCGCTCTGACGAAGACGATAATATTCAGACCAATTGTTCATGATCAGAAATTTTGGAACTGACCATGTACTCAATCCCCCAATCAGAGTAACAATTAATGAGATTTAAAAATGCTGAAACTTCACAAAAAAATAGCCATAGTATCGAAACCCATGCTGTTTAAACCATGCATCAAATCAAAACAACAAACTGAGAGTTGAGAAGTTTGCTCCTTCTCCCAGTAGGAAGAAACGTTCCCATTGGCTATGTGTTGTGCCATTCTATTTTTATGTTATAGTAAGATATACAAAATGTGAAATTTTTTATCTTGAGCAGTCATCAAGAATAAAAACCAACCTTTAAAAATATATTTTTTTTAATTTGAATCATTTTGGAAATTACTTGCTTTTTATATTTTTAATTTTAAAACCGTTAATGACTAAATTAACTAACAATTAAAAAAAATTGTGCTTTCATGTAAAGTTTATTAAATTTCCTCAGCTTCTGGAAAACCAACTAAAAAAATGAAAGCCTGGCTGGACCCTGTGTATGCTAGTTCAAAAAATTTTGATAAAAGTAAGTGTTCATTTCCTTTTATATTCTTACATTATTTTTACAATATATTATGTAAAGATGTTAATATATGTGTAGGGTTAGATTTGTATAGATTATCCTGTATTTTCTAGCAGTTTTATATTAGTGTTAGTTTTATG
This sequence comes from Troglohyphantes excavatus, assembly GCA_963932185.1. NCBI lineage: Eukaryota > Metazoa > Arthropoda > Arachnida > Araneae > Linyphiidae > Troglohyphantes > Troglohyphantes excavatus. The sequence goes on along the minus strand of OZ010676.1, from coordinate 2,212,556 downwards.
AGTGCCCAAGATATTTTTCACTTTTTAAAGAGTATTCATGGGAAACTTTTTTTGGCAATGGGTTCCTTGACATCATCTTTGAATTATGTTTCATATTTTTTTTTAATTGTTACATTTTTAGATTTTTTCGGTGGGAATCATAAAATTTTTCGTAAAAAGGCATTATTAACACAAATGTTTTAGTCAAATTAGTAACTTAAATAAAATAGTAAATAACAGCTATCAACTCTTAAAAACTCAGCATATTTGATTATTAAGGAACTGTTATTGTTACAGCCTTTCTAAAAAAAAGTTATAACCCGCCATTTTGAAAAATCAAGTTTTTTATTATTTTATCTTTGAAATTAAACGTCTGCTACTATTGTTTTTGGTTTATTTTGATTCTGGAATATTATCTGTATGTACATTATTTAAATTTTTTTTCTTAGAAAAATTCTTAATCTGTTTAAATTTTTTTCTTTATGTTCTAACTAAACAAGAAAATGGTATTGTGTTTTTGTTCACAATTTGTTTTTTAAAAAAACAGGTATGTAACTTAATTATGTTAACATACAAACAATGGTTGAGATCCTTGCATGTCGCAAGTAAAGTTGTGGTGATTGATTGAAATTGGCACCACAACTATGAAGGTTAGCTTAATTCTTGTTCAAAAGTCGCCAGCTTCAAACAATGGGCTTTGTATTTGATTTTGGGATCTTTCATTCTAACCACTAGACCAAGATAATTCAAGTCGTGTTATAGTATTGTTTATTTAAAATGACCACCGCACTGTATTTCTATGGAATAAAATTACTTGATAATTTATAAAGATAGATATGACCACATTACCTAAAAGCTACATCGAATTACATAGATTTAAATAGCCATAATAAAATAAAATCAGCATGTGAATTGAACATATTCTATCTTGGGAAAAAATGCAAAAACTGTTGAATTTAGAAAAAACCATAGTAACAAATTATTAGAAAGATCAGGTGAAAATATATTGTTTCTAAAGTTAATTGTAATTTTGTAAAAATAAACAGAAGCATTTTAAGTAAAATATCTGCAAAAATAGCATCCTGAATAATCAAATATAAAAAGTATTTTAGGGTCATTATTGGGAACCGATTTCACCCTTTACTATTTCCAATTGAAAATAATTCACAAATTATACGCAAAGTATTCTTTAGATTATTTGAAATTAATGAATGTCCTTTCTCATCTCCAACCAATTCCTCATTTACATTTGTTTATGATATTAGGGGGTTCCGCCCACTGCTCCGCTGACGCTTCGCCAACCCCCGGGGGATTGCTACACAATCCTCTTTAGTTTGCTTCGCAAACCAATACAGTCTTCATACACTGTAGATAATGACAATGTGTCCTAACAACAATACTTTTTTTAGTTATATAAATTATTACTGGCAGTGCCGTCACACAAATTTAATTTTAGGATGTTGAGACAAGAAATTTCCCAACTTAACGATCCAAACTTGAACGATTCAAAATTCCCAACTTAATGGCTCAAGTGTTGTCCTCGTTATCTGACCATTGTTAAAAATATGAGGCATCATTCCCGGGTCTTTTCTTCGATAAAGGCCTCGATCCAAAGCGTCCTTGATGTAGTAAGTAAATACATACCAATAACCAATCAAGGATGCTTTGCTCGAATCAATGCCAGTAGTTCAATGTGCAGCTGTAGTGCCACGTTAATTAACCAAACAACGCACTTAACAATTCAAAATTCACAACGCAAAAGTGCTAAAAAAATTCCCAATTCCAACATATAGACATTTGTCAGCTTTTTTATTGGTAATATTAAACAGTTCTCTCGAAAGTATTGATTTGTTGCACGTATTTTCCAATGCAGTGTTCCGTTTTGAGGTCTAATTTAAGTTTCATCTTAATACAAATTGGGCAATTTCTAGTCTTCCGTCGCTTTCATTTGCTAATAATATTAATTTTTCTGAGGCATAAATTTTCCCAACTCAGGGATTTTTAAAACTCGAAATTCCCAACTTTTAAGGTTTGAAGTTTACTGGGGGGCATGTTTCCCCCAAATTTACAGGCATGCGAAAATTCGAATCCAAATCGTATTTTCGTAAGTTGTCCTATCGCCATTTTGTGATTAGTTGTTACAGCGCTAATTTTACTATTCGCTATTTCGTATCCCGCTGCCGCCGTTGTGGTGGGCCTGATAAATGGAAAAGTTCAACTGTAGAACTGCTTCAACTCGATTGTTTCTGCTCATTGTAAAGCGAAATGTGCAAACAAACAACAGCATAAACGCACCAAGCATAAATAAACCTAATCGCCAACTTTTATTTATATAAAGTAAGATAATTGAGAATTGGTGCTAAATATAATTTGTCGTTAAGATATATATTAAGTTATGAGAAACTGTGTTGCCATACATGTTGGCATTTTGCCAAACATGTTGGCATTTCGCTTCAGAACTATCTTTTCAGAACTATTCTTTTAATATTTATATTACTTCACATAAATAGTTACATCTAATTTATTTTTAAAGATAGAATTTCAGTATTGATACCATTTAAGAAAGTAGGATTTTGCGAACATAACTATATTTTTTTAATGGTAAAAAAATAAATATATTTTTGAACTACTTAGAGCAGTTTTAATTTGTCCTTTGTCACAATACGCGTAAAATTGACGATTATTTCAGACATTTTGTCAATTATTTAAAATTTTATAACTACAAAACTAAATCGAATTTCCACAAACGCTCTGGATCATTTGTAGCCAATAGTTTGGTCTATATCCCTAATTTTTTTAATTTTTTTTTTGTTAAAAATCGGAAGACAAGTATAAAAAAAATGTTTGAATTGTTTTCGAAATTTTCAAAAATTATTACTTTAACATAAAATAACGTCTAATATACTGATCGTAGTGAAAAACAAATATATTCACCTTATTTCCGAAACATTTCTTAATAAACTGGCGTAATTTCATAATTTTAGGACATTTACTTTTTGAGATGCAAGCGGAACAATTAGATGAAAAGTCGCAAATTAAAATTTGTTCGAAATAACCGAAATTTTTTCCCTACTTCGCTATTTTTTATACCTATCTTAATTGTCCATATCTAATTTAATTGTAAAGATAGAAATATAATCTTTATAACATCGGAAAAAGGAAGTTTTAACGAACATTAATATATATTTTTTAATAAGAAAATATGTAATTTTAAATGACTTATAGCAATTTAGAAATCACGTTTAAAAAATGAGGGTGAAAAAACTTCAAAAAGTGGAACGTGTTTAAATGTTTAATAAAAATTATAATTCCAAAACTAATTTGAATTTTAAAATGTGCTTAATTGGATTTCCAGTTCAAACCTATTTGTACATTCCCTAAAAAAATTGGATCTCTCCTCTTAATGGTGTTTCAGAAACTCGACGGACAAAATTTCTTGTAAGCGTAATTTTATCAACGACGACTTTAATATTAAATAACTTATAAACTAATAACAGTATTGAATCAAAAATATAATCTTCTTATTTATCAAACATTTCTTAACAAATTCACTTAATTTCATAATTTTAGGACTTTTATATTTTGAGATACGATCTGAATAACATTGAAAGAACTGAAAATTCCCCCTAGGGCTTACTTTTTTTTTAAATAGAGAGACAATACAATAATAAAGTTGAAACTTTGGATAGGAATTGTTTACAGTTATGGCCTAGCTCAAATCAGCACAAGTTGTAAATACATAATCAATGTCGTGACTGAGCACTGGGGTTTTAACAGTCAGATAGAGTGGCTTGCAATTTGAAACTTCCACTTTTGATTCTCAAATAGAAACTCCTTTTGCAAGAAAATCCATATTTTTTTCTTCGCGAAATCCAATTTTCAAAATTTTAGTTATTGAATGTTGGATAAACAGGCTTTTACTGTATTTTTACAATTATTCTGGGCATTTGTACTTTAACTAGATTTGTCTTAAATTTTATAATTATAAATTATGCTAGATTATTGTGGTAGTTACTATAGTCATTCACTAATTTCTATTATTTTTTTATACATATTTTATTTTTAAATTGTATATTAAAATGTGGAATTGTTTGTATGCTTTAAAACTAGTTAATTTTTTTTATTGTTACAAAAATTTTCAGTTTTTCCTAAAAACGTTTACACTGAATTGGGCCAATTTCAACCTTTAATGCAGCCTCTCCTGAAGCTGCATAAAGTACCCCATGGTAAGAGAATTGTATTTCAGTTATTCTAATTCAAATGATCTTAAACATGTTTTTTGTAAATCAACTATATTTTTATTTTAATATTTAGAGCTTTAATTAGGAACTTTTATGGTTTATCTTCCTTGCATCTGTTTGGCAGGTTTCAAGCTATAGTGTGACCTCTGCAAAAAAATTCTGTAATTTTATCTAATTATACATAAAATCCAAATTACACAACGCACAGCCAATAGGAATTTTCCTTCATACTGGAAGAGAATAAGGAGCCTACTTCTCGATTCGATGTTTACGAAATTTCTTCATTTTCAAATTCATCTTGATTTTTCGTTAATTGTTGTTCTGATTGGAGGATTGAGTACCTGGTCGATTCAACGTTTTCGATCATGATTAATCTCTGTAAATATTATCTACGGTATCTCCTTCTTCTGGCCGATAAAATAATATTTCGTCGCCGAGAAGCTCGTTGTAGAGTTGCAAACCGTGCATGTGAAATGAGTGAAAAGGCAATAGGCTCTCATTCAGTAGTGTTATCTGGATCAATGATTCTTGCCCTTCTCAATGAACAAGTCAATTAGCTTAAATTTTTCTTTTAGATCACCAGAGTCATGCGGGAAATGTGGGTGGCCCTTTCCCCCTACAGATAACATCCGAAAGAAGAGATGCTGCGGTCAACCCAAATGACCATTCAAAAATGAAACCTTCAATGAAAGCGCCTTCACTTCAAAGTCATGGACAATCAATGCAAGGCATCCGTAGCCCATCCCCCAGAGAGGTGTGTCACAGAATGCCACCCAATCCTATGGTTAAGAGGCAAAAGGGTGGACCAGCAAGAATGAGGAAACCACTTCCTAAACGGAAGCAAGGTAGGCTTTTTTTATAAATATTGTAAATTTTCTTTTGGAGAATTAATTTATGGTTTGAAAATATTGCCATTAAGATGACACTGTAGGGCAATTTCTACTTTTTTTATTTATTGTATTACAAACGTAAAACTTATTACCGTATATACTCGCGTATAAGCCAAGAAATGTAAGTAAAAATTTTCATCAAAAAGTAGGGTGGTCGGCTTTTACGCGGGTCATTAAAATTTCTAATATAATTTGCCTCAAATGGAAAAGGGAGAGAAGTTGAAATTAGCGGATTCTTCTGAAACGCACCGACACATTTCCGAGATCGAGAATGTGCGTCACGTGCTGACTGAAGACCGTTCTGCGCATCGCGGCGTAATCGTAACGCAAAATTTAACAACTCACATAAATATTCAGTTTAACTTAATAAAAAGTATATATTTTAATAAATATTTAATTGATTTGTAGAATTTATGAAGCTAGTAAACGCTACTTTAATAGAATTTCGGATGGAAGACTAACAAGTTGACATCGTGCGTAGCGAATGACACCACTTTAAAGTCAATGTCTTTCTTGCTCGATTTCAATAACTAAACAAAATTTATTTCCCCAATGCAGATTTTATTCCTTGATAATATTATGTACAGATATTAATAGTTGTTTCATTAGTATTTTGGATGCAATTAGCTTTAAAGCGGTAAAATCGGGGTTGCTAATCGGCGAATTCAAGTTCTACTTTCAAGTCATTTATCTCGTAATTAAAAACTAAATATGTTAATAAGAAGTATGTATTTATCCATAAAGTAGTGGTATATCCTTCCGAGATGGATAAAAAAAATGCTCATCCTTATTTAATAGCGACAGTAGTCAACGATGTTGACAGAAAATAGTTGACGTTTTCTAAGTTTTTAAATCTTTACAAAACGATGTTAAGGATTAGAAATTGCACATTTTGGAATTTAAGTTTGTGGTTGAAAATATTTTATTTGATAATAAGGGAGATTTAATTTAAGAAGTCCGATGGAGGTTTGAAAGACACCAGAACATCGGGAGTGGTACATACTTTTAATCCCGATGAATCGTCACGAACTTCGAGGAAGGCCGTTTCTCCAGCCATTTCCTTTAAACTTTTCATTTCTAGGCTTAAATATTTATTTTTCTAATTAAAATGTAACTCTTTTGTCAAGGATTTGCCGATTTTAATCGGAATTTTTCATGTACGAAAATACAACTCGGCTTATACGTGAGTTTCCGGTTTTGAACAAAAAATCGGCCTAAAATTAGGGGGTCAGCTTATACGCTGATCGGCTTATACCCGTGGTAAGAGATTTGTATTCAGTTATTCTAATTCAAATGATCTTAAACATGTTTTTTGTAAATCAACTATATTTTTATTTTAATATTTAGAGCTTTAATTAGGAACTTTTTTGGTTTATCTTCCTCGCATCTGCTTGGCAGGTTTCAAGCTATAGTGTGACCTCTCTGCAAAAAAATTCTGTAATTTTATCTAATTATACATAAAATCCAAATTACACAACGCACAGCCAATAGGAATTTTCCTTCATACTGGAAGAGAATAAGGAGCCTACTTCTCGATTCGATGTTTACGAAATTTCTTCATTTTCAAATTCATCTTGATTTTTCGTTAATTGTTGTTCTGATTGGAGGATTGAGTACCTGGTCGATTCAACGTTTTCGATCATGATTAATCTCTGTAAATATTATCTACGGTATCTCCTTCTTCTGGCCGATAAAATAATATTTGGTCGCCGAGAAGCTCGTTGTAGAGTTGCAAACCGTGCATGTGAAATGAGTGAAAAGGCAATAGGCTCTCATTCAGTAGTGTTATCTGGATCAATGATTCTTGCCCTTCTCAATGAACAAGTCAATTATCTTAAATTTTTCTTTTAGATCACCAGAGTCATGCGGGAAATGTGGGTGGCCCTTTCCCCCTACAGATAACATCCGAAAGAAGAGATGCTGCGGTCAACCCAAATGACCATTCAAAAATGAAACCTTCAATGAAAGCGCCTTCACTTCAAAGTCATGGACAATCAATGCAAGGCATCCGTAGCCCATCCCCCAGAGAGGTGTGTCACAGAATGCCACCCAATCCTATGGTTAAGAGGCAAAAGGGTGGACCAGCAAAAATGAGGAAACCACTTCCTAAACGGAAGCAAGGTAGGCTTTTTTTATAAATATTGTAAATTTTCTTTTGGAGAATTAATTTATGGTTTGAAAATATTGCCATTAAGATGACACTGTAGGGCAATTTCTACTTTTTTTATTTATTGTATTACAAATGTAAAACTTATTACCGTATATATTCGCGTATAAGCCGAGAAATGTAAGTAAAAATTTTCATCAAAAAGTAGGGTGGTCGGCTTTTACGCGGGTCATTAAAATTTCTAATATAATTTGCCTCAAATGGAAAAAGGAGAGAAGTTGAAATTAGCGGATTCTTCTGAAACGCACCGACACATTTCCGAGATCGAGAATGTGCGTCACGTGCTGACTGAAGACCGTTCTGCGCATCGCGGCGTAATCGTAACGCAAAATTTAACAACTCACATAAATATTCAGTTTAACTTAATAAAAAGTATATATTTTAATAAATATTTAATTGATTTGTAGAATTTATGAAGCTAGTAAACGCTACTTTAATAGAATTTCGGATGGAAGACTAACAAGTTGACATCGTGCGTAGCGAATGACACCACTTTAAAGTCAATGTCTTTCTTGCTCGATTTCAATAACTAAACAAAATTTATTTCCCCAATGCAGATTTTATTCCTTGATAATATTATGTACAGATATTAATAGTTGTTTCATTAGTATTTTGGATGCAATTAGCTTTAAAGCGGTAAAATCGGGGTTGCTAATCGGCGAATTCAAGTTCTACTTTCAAGTCATTTATCTCGTAATTAAAAACTAAATATGTTAATAAGAAGTATGTATTTATCCATAAAGTAGTGGTATATCCTTCCGAGATGGATAAAAAAAATGCTCATCCTTATTTAATAGCGACAGTAGTCAACGATGTTGACAGAAAATAGTTGACGTTTTCTAAGTTTTTAAATCTTTACAAAACGATGTTAAGGATTAGAAATTGCACATTTTGGAATTTAAGTTTGTGGTTGAAAATATTTTATTTGATAATAAGGGAGATTTAATTTAAGAAGTCCGATGGAGGTTTGAAAGACACCAGAACATCGGGAGTGGTACATACTTTTAATCCCGATGAATCGTCACGAACTTCGAGGAAGGCCGTTTCTCCAGCCATTTCCTTTAAACTTTTCATTTCTAGGCTTAAATATTTATTTTTCTAATTAAAATGTAACTCTTTTGTCAAGGATTTGCCGATTTTAATCGGAATTTTTCATGTACGAAAATACAACTCGGCTTATACGTGAGTTTCCGGTTTTGAACAAAAAATCGGCCAAAAATTAGGGGGTCAGCTTATACGCTGATCGGCTTATACCCGTGGTAAGAGATTTGTATTCAGTTATTCTAATTCAAATGATCTTAAACATGTTTTTTGTAAATCAACTATATTTTTATTTTAATATTTAGAGCTTTAATTAGGAACTTTTATGGTTTATCTTCCTCGCATCTGCTTGGCAGGTTTCAAGCTATAGTGTGACCTCTCTGCAAAAAAATTCTGTAATTTTATCTAATTATACATAAAATCCAAATTACACAACGCACAGCCAATAGGAATTTTCCTTCATACTGGAAGAGAATAAGGAGCCTACTTCTCGATTCGATGTTTACGAAATTTCTTCATTTTCAAATTCATCTTGATTTTTCGTTAATTGTTGTTCTGATTGGAGGATTGAGTACCTGGTCGATTCAACGTTTTCGATCATGATTAATCTCTGTAAATATTATCTACGGTATCTCTTTCTTCTGGCCGATAAAATAATATTTGGTCGCCGAGAAGCTCGTTGTAGAGTTGCAAACCGTGCATGTGAAATGAGTGAAAAGGCAATAGGCTCTCATTCAGTAGTGTTATCTGGATCAATGATTCTTGCCCTTCTCAATGAACAAGTCAATTAGCTTAAATTTTTCTTTTAGATCACCAGAGTCATGCGGGAAATGTGGGTGGCCCTTTCCCCCTACAGATAACATCCGAAAGAAGAGATGCTGCGGTCAACCCAAATGACCATTCAAAAATGAAACCTTCAATGAAAGCGCCTTCACTTCAAAGTCATGGACAATCAATGCAAGGCATCCGTAGCCCATCCCCCAGAGAGGTGTGTCACAGAATGCCACCCAATCCTATGGTTAAGAGGCAAAAGGGTGGACCAGCAAAAATGAGGAAACCACTTCCTAAACGGAAGCAAGGTAGGCTTTTTTTATAAATATTGTAAATTTTCTTTTGGAGAATTAATTTATGGTTTGAAAATATTGCCATTAAGATGACACTGTAGGGCAATTTCTACTTTTTTTATTTATTGTATTACAAATGTAAAACTTATTACCGTATATATTCGCGTATAAGCCGAGAAATGTAAGTAAAAATTTTCATCAAAAAGTAGGGTGGTCGGCTTTTACGCGGGTCATTAAAATTTCTAATATAATTTGCCTCAAATGGAAAAAGGAGAGAAGTTGAAATTAGCGGATTCTTCTGAAACGCACCGACACATTTCCGAGATCGAGAATGTGCGTCACGTGCTGACTGAAGACCGTTCTGCGCATCGCGGCGTAATCGTAACGCAAAATTTAACAACTCACATAAATATTCAGTTTAACTTAATAAAAAGTATATATTTTAATAAATATTTAATTGATTTGTAGAATTTATGAAGCTAGTAAACGCTACTTTAATAGAATTTCGGATGGAAGACTAACAAGTTGACATCGTGCGTAGCGAATGACACCACTTTAAAGTCAATGTCTTTCTTGCTCGATTTCAATAACTAAACAAAATTTATTTCCCCAATGCAGATTTTATTCCTTGATAATATTATGTACAGATATTAATAGTTGTTTCATTAGTATTTTGGATGCAATTAGCTTTAAAGCGGTAAAATCGGGGTTGCTAATCGGCGAATTCAAGTTCTACTTTCAAGTCATTTATCTCGTAATTAAAAACTAAATATGTTAATAAGAAGTATGTATTTATCCATAAAGTAGTGGTATATCCTTCCGAGATGGATAAAAAAAATGCTCATCCTTATTTAATAGCGACAGTAGTCAACGATGTTGACAGAAAATAGTTGACGTTTTCTAAGTTTTTAAATCTTTACAAAACGATGTTAAGGATTAGAAATTGCACATTTTGGAATTTAAGTTTGTGGTTGAAAATATTTTATTTGATAATAAGGGAGATTTAATTTAAGAAGTCCGATGGAGGTTTGAAAGACACCAGAACATCGGGAGTGGTACATACTTTTAATCCCGATGAATCGTCACGAACTTCGAGGAAGGCCGTTTCTCCAGCCATTTCCTTTAAACTTTTCATTTCTAGGCTTAAATATTTATTTTTCTAATTAAAATGTAACTCTTTTGTCAAGGATTTGCCGATTTTAATCGGAATTTTTCATGTACGAAAATACAACTCGGCTTATACGTGAGTTTCCGGTTTTGAACAAAAAATCGGCCTAAAATTAGGGGGTCAGCTTATACGCTGATCGGCTTATACCCGTGGTAAGAGATTTGTATTCAGTTATTCTAATTCAAATGATCTTAAACATGTTTTTTGTAAATCAACTATATTTTTATTTTAATATTTAGAGCTTTAATTAGGAACTTTTATGGTTTATCTTCCTCGCATCTGCTTGGCAGGTTTCAAGCTATAGTGTGACCTCTCTGCAAAAAAATTCTGTAATTTTATCTAATTATACATAAAATCCAAATTACACAACGCACAGCCAATAGGAATTTTCCTTCATACTGGAAGAGAATAAGGAGCCTACTTCTCGATTCGATGTTTACGAAATTTCTTCATTTTCAAATTCATCTTGATTTTTCGTTAATTGTTGTTCTGATTGGAGGATTGAGTACCTGGTCGATTCAACGTTTTCGATCATGATTAATCTCTGTAAATATTATCTACGGTATCTCTTTCTTCTGGCCGATAAAATAATATTTGGTCGCCGAGAAGCTCGTTGTAGAGTTGCAAACCGTGCATGTGAAATGAGTGAAAAGGCAATAGGCTCTCATTCAGTAGTGTTATCTGGATCAATGATTCTTGCCCTTCTCAATGAACAAGTCAATTAGCTTAAATTTTTCTTTTAGATCACCAGAGTCATGCGGGAAATGTGGGTGGCCCTTTCCCCCTACAGATAACATCCGAAAGAAGAGATGCTGCGGTCAACCCAAATGACCATTCAAAAATGAAACCTTCAATGAAAGCGCCTTCACTTCAAAGTCATGGACAATCAATGCAAGGCATCCGTAACCCATCCCCCAGAGAGGTGTGTCACAGAATGCCACCCAATCCTATGGTTAAGAGGCAAAAGGGTGGACCAGCAAAAATGAGGAAACCACTTCCTAAACGGAAGCAAGGTAGGCTTTTTTTATAAATATTGTAAATTTTCTTTTGGAGAATTAATTTATGGTTTGAAAATATTGCCATTAAGATGACACTGTAGGGCAATTTCTACTTTTTTTATTTATTGTATTACAAATGTAAAACTTATTACCGTATATATTCGCGTATAAGCCGAGAAATGTAAGCAAAAATTTTCATCAAAAAGTAGGGTGGTCGGCTTTTACGCGGGTCATTAAAATTTCTAATATAATTTGCCTCAAATGGAAAAAGGAGAGAAGTTGAAATTAGCGGATTCTTCTGAAACGCACCGACACATTTCCGAGATCGAGAATGTGCGTCACGTGCTGACTGAAGACCGTTCTGCGCATCGCGGCGTAATCGTAACGCAAAATTTAACAACTCACATAAATATTCAGTTTAACTTAATAAAAAGTATATATTTTAATAAATATTTAATTGATTTGTAGAATTTATGAAGCTAGTAAACGCTACTTTAATAGAATTTCGGATGGAAGACTAACAAGTTGACATCGTGCGTAGCGAATGACACCACTTTAAAGTCAATGTCTTTCTTGCTCGATTTCAATAACTAAACAAAATTTATTTCCCCAATGCAGATTTTATTCCTTGATAATATTATGTACAGATATTAATAGTTGTTTCATTAGTATTTTGGATGCAATTGGCTTTAAAGCGGTAAAATCGGGGTTGCTAATCGGCGAATTCAAGTTCTACTTTCAAGTCATTTATCTCGTAATTAAAAACTAAATATGTTAATAAGAAGTATGTATTTATCCATAAAGTAGTGGTATATCCTTCCGAGATGGATAAAAAAAATGCTCATCCTTATTTAATAGCGACAGTAGTCAACGATGTTGACAGAAAATAGTTGACGTTTTCTAAGTTTTTAAATCTTTACAAAACGATGTTAAGGATTAGAAATTGCACATTTTGGAATTTAAGTTTGTGGTTGAAAATATTTTATTTGATAATAAGGGAGATTTAATTTAAGAAGTCCGATGGAGGTTTGAAAGACACCAGAACATCGGGAGTGGTACATACTTTTAATCCCGATGAATCGTCACGAACTTCGAGGAAGGCCGTTTCTCCAGCCATTTCCTTTAAACTTTTCATTTCTAGGCTTAAATATTTATTTTTCTAATTAAAATGTAACTCTTTTGTCAAGGATTTGCCGATTTTAATCGGAATTTTTCATGTACGAAAATACAACTCGGCTTATACGTGAGTTTCCGGTTTTGAACAAAAAATCGGCCTAAAATTAGGGGGTCAGCTTATACGCTGATCGGCTTATACCCGTGGTAAGAGATTTGTATTCAGTTATTCTAATTCAAATGATCTTAAACATGTTTTTTGTAAATCAACTATATTTTTATTTTAATATTTAGAGCTTTAATTAGGAACTTTTATGGTTTATCTTCCTCGCATCTGCTTGGCAGGTTTCAAGCTATAGTGTGACCTCTCTGCAAAAAAATTCTGTAATTTTATCTAATTATACATAAAATCCAAATTACACAACGCACAGCCAATAGGAATTTTCCTTCATACTGGAAGAGAATAAGGAGCCTACTTCTCGATTCGATGTTTACGAAATTTCTTCATTTTCAAATTCATCTTGATTTTTCGTTAATTGTTGTTCTGATTGGAGGATTGAGTACCTGGTCGATTCAACGTTTTCGATCATGATTAATCTCTGTAAATATTATCTACGGTATCTCCTTCTTCTGGCCGATAAAATAATATTTGGTCGCCGAGAAGCTCGTTGTAGAGTTGCAAACCGTGCATGTGAAATGAGTGAAAAGGCAATAGGCTCTCATTCAGTAGTGTTATCTGGATCAATGATTCTTGCCCTTCTCAATGAACAAGTCAATTAGCTTAAATTTTTCTTTTAGATCACCAGAGTCATGCGGGAAATGTGGGTGGCCCTTTCCCCCTACAGATAACATCCGAAAGAAGAGATGCTGCGGTCAACCCAAATGACCATTCAAAAATGAAACCTTCAATGAAAGCGCCTTCACTTCAAAGTCATGGACAATCAATGCAAGGCATCCGTAGCCCATCCCCCAGAGAGGTGTGTCACAGAATGCCACCCAATCCTATGGTTAAGAGGCAAAAGGGTGGACCAGCAAAAATGAGGAAACCACTTCCTAAACGGAAGCAAGGTAGGCTTTTTTTATAAATATTGTAAATTTTCTTTTGGAGAATTAATTTATGGTTTGAAAATATTGCCATTAAGATGACACTGTAGGGCAATTTCTACTTTTTTTATTTATTGTATTACAAATGTAAAACTTATTACCGTATATATTCGCGTATAAGCCGAGAAATGTAAGTAAAAATTTTCATCAAAAAGTAGGGTGGTCGGCTTTTACGCGGGTCATTAAAATTTCTAATATAATTTGCCTCAAATGGAAAAAGGAGAGAAGTTGAAATTAGCGGATTCTTCTGAAACGCACCGACACATTTCCGAGATCGAGAATGTGCGTCACGTGCTGACTGAAGACCGTTCTGCGCATCGCGGCGTAATCGTAACGCAAAATTTAACAACTCACATAAATATTCAGTTTAACTTAATAAAAAGTATATATTTTAATAAATATTTAATTGATTTGTAGAATTTATGAAGCTAGTAAACGCTACTTTAATAGAATTTCGGATGGAAGACTAACAAGTTGACATCGTGCGTAGCGAATGACACCACTTTAAAGTCAATGTCTTTCTTGCTCGATTTCAATAACTAAACAAAATTTATTTCCCCAATGCAGATTTTATTCCTTGATAATATTATGTACAGATATTAATAGTTGTTTCATTAGTATTTTGGATGCAATTAGCTTTAAAGCGGTAAAATCGGGGTTGCTAATCGGCGAATTCAAGTTCTACTTTCAAGTCATTTATCTCGTAATTAAAAACTAAATATGTTAATAAGAAGTATGTATTTATCCATAAAGTAGTGGTATATCCTTCCGAGATGGATAAAAAAAATGCTCATCCTTATTTAATAGCGACAGTAGTCAACGATGTTGACAGAAAATAGTTGACGTTTTCTAAGTTTTTAAATCTTTACAAAACGATGTTAAGGATTAGAAATTGCACATTTTGGAATTTAAGTTTGTGGTTGAAAATATTTTATTTGATAATAAGGGAGATTTAATTTAAGAAGTCCGATGGAGGTTTGAAAGACACCAGAACATCGGGAGTGGTACATACTTTTAATCCCGATGAATCGTCACGAACTTCGAGGAAGGCCGTTTCTCCAGCCATTTCCTTTAAACTTTTCATTTCTAGGCTTAAATATTTATTTTTCTAATTAAAATGTAACTCTTTTGTCAAGGATTTGCCGATTTTAATCGGAATTTTTCATGTACGAAAATACAACTCGGCTTATACGTGAGTTTCCGGTTTTGAACAAAAAATCGGCCTAAAATTAGGGGGTCAGCTTATACGCTGATCGGCTTATACCCGTGGTAAGAGATTTGTATTCAGTTATTCTAATTCAAATGATCTTAAACATGTTTTTTGTAAATCAACTATATTTTTATTTTAATATTTAGAGCTTTAATTAGGAACTTTTATGGTTTATCTTCCTCGCATCTGCTTGGCAGGTTTCAAGCTATAGTGTGACCTCTCTGCAAAAAAATTCTGTAATTTTATCTAATTATACATAAAATCCAAATTACACAACGCACAGCCAATAGGAATTTTCCTTCATACTGGAAGAGAATAAGGAGCCTACTTCTCGATTCGATGTTTACGAAATTTCTTCATTTTCAAATTCATCTTGATTTTTCGTTAATTGTTGTTCTGATTGGAGGATTGAGTACCTGGTCGATTCAACGTTTTCGATCATGATTAATCTCTATAAATATTATCTACGGTATCTCCTTCTTCTGGCCGATAAAATAATATTTGGTCGCCGAGAAGCTCGTTGTAGAGTTGCAAACCGTGCATGTGAAATGAGTGAAAAGGCAATAGGCTCTCATTCAGTAGTGTTATCTGGATCAATGATTCTTGCCCTTCTCAATGAACAAGTCAATTAGCTTAAATTTTTCTTTTAGATCACCAGAGTCATGCGGGAAATGTGGGTGGCCCTTTCCCCCTACAGATAACATCCGAAAGAAGAGGTGCTGCGGTCAACCCAAATGACCATTCAAAAATGAAACCTTCAATGAAAGCGCCTTCACTTCAAAGTCATGGACAATCAATGCAAGGCATCCGTAGCCCATCCCCCAGAGAGGTGTGTCACAGAATGCCTCCTGTTGCTGTACATTCCAAGAAAAATTCGCCACCTCCTTCACCTCAAGTTCAGGTGGTGAATGGACCACCTATGACAGGTAGCCGTGGTCCACCTTCTGGAGTAGTAGGCCATACAATGCCACCCAATCCTATGGTTAAGGGTGGACCAGCAATAATGAGGAAACCACTTCCTAAATGGATGCAAAGTAGGCTTTTTTTATAAATATTGTAAATTTTCTTTTGGATAATTTATAGTTTGAAAATATTGCCATTAAGATGACACTGTAGGGCAATTTCTACTTTTTTTATTTATTGTATTACAAATGTAAAACTTATTACCGTATATACTCGCGTATAAGCCGAGAAATGTAAGTAAAAATTTTCATCAAAAAGTAGGGTGGTCGGCTTTTACGCGGGTCATTAAAATTTCTAATATAATTTGCCTCAAATGGAAAAAGGAGAGAAGTTGAAATTAGCGGATTCTTCTGAAACGCACCGACACATTTCCGAGATCGAGAATGTGCGTCACGTGCTGACTGAAGACCGTTCTGCGCATCGCGGCGTAATCGTAACGCAAAATTTAACAACTCACATAAATATTCAGTTTAACTTAATAAAAAGTATATATTTTAATAAATATTTAATTGATTTGTAGAATTTATGAAGCTAGTAAACGCTACTTTAATAGAATTTCGGATGGAAGACTAACAAGTTGACATCGTGCGTAGCGAATGACACCACTTTAAAGTCAATGTCTTTCTTGCTCGATTTCAATAACTAAACAAAATTTATTTCCCCAATGCAGATTTTATTCCTTGATAATATTATGTACAGATATTAATAGTTGTTTCATTAGTATTTTGGATGCAATTAGCTTTAAAGCGGTAAAATCGGGGTTGCTAATCGGCGAATTCAAGTTCTACTTTCAAGTCATTTATCTCGTAATTAAAAACTAAATATGTTAATAAGAAGTATGTATTTATCCATAAAGTAGTGGTATATCCTTCCGAGATGGATAAAAAAAATGCTCATCCTTATTTAATAGCGACAGTAGTCAACGATGTTGACAGAAAATAGTTGACGTTTTCTAAGTTTTTAAATCTTTACAAAACGATGTTAAGGATTAGAAATTGCACATTTTGGAATTTAAGTTTGTGGTTGAAAATATTTTATTTGATAATAAGGGAGATTTAATTTAAGAAGTCCGATGGAGGTTTGAAAGACACCAGAACATCGGGAGTGGTACATACTTTTAATCCCGATGAATCGTCACGAACTTCGAGGAAGGCCGTTTCTCCAGCCATTTCCTTTAAACTTTTCATTTCTAGGCTTAAATATTTATTTTTCTAATTAAAATGTAACTCTTTTGTCAAGGATTTGCCGATTTTAATCGGAATTTTTCATGTACGAAAATACAACTCGGCTTATACGTGAGTTTCCGGTTTTGAACAAAAAATCGGCCTAAAATTAGGGGGTCAGCTTATACGCTGATCGGCTTATACCCGTGGTAAGAGATTTGTATTCAGTTATTCTAATTCAAATGATCTTAAACATGTTTTTTGTAAATCAACTATATTTTTATTTTAATATTTAGAGCTTTAATTAGGAACTTTTATGGTTTATCTTCCTCGCATCTGCTTGGCAGGTTTCAAGCTATAGTGTGACCTCTCTGCAAAAAAATTCTGTAATTTTATCTAATTATACATAAAATCCAAATTACACAACGCACAGCCAATAGGAATTTTCCTTCATACTGGAAGAGAATAAGGAGCCTACTTCTCGATTCGATGTTTACGAAATTTCTTCATTTTCAAATTCATCTTGATTTTTCGTTAATTGTTGTTCTGATTGGAGGATTGAGTACCTGGTCGATTCAACGTTTTCGATCATGATTAATCTCTGTAAATATTATCTACGGTATCTCCTTCTTCTGGCCGATAAAATAATATTTGGTCGCCGAGAAGCTCGTTGTAGAGTTGCAAACCGTGCATGTGAAATGAGTGAAAAGGCAATAGGCTCTCATTCAGTAGTGTTATCTGGATCAATGATTCTTGCCCTTCTCAATGAACAAGTCAATTAGCTTAAATTTTTCTTTTAGATCACCAGAGTCATGCGGGGAATGTGGGTGGCCCTATCCCCCTACAGATAACATCCGAAAGAAGAGATGCTGCGGTCAACCCAAATGACCATTCAAAAATGAAACCTTCAATGAAAGCGCCTTCACTTCAAAGTCATGGACAATCAATGCAAGGCATCCGTAGCCCATCCCCCAGAGAGGTGTGTCACAGAATGCCTCCTGTTGCTGTACATTCCAAGAAAAATTCGCCACCTCCTTCACCTCAAGTTCAGGTGGTGAATGGACCACCTATGACAGGTAGCCGTGGTCCACCTTCTGGAGTAGTAGGCCATACAATGCCACCCAATCCTATGGTTAAGGGTGGACCAGCAATAATGAGGAAACCACTTCCTAAATGGATGCAAAGTAGGCTTTTTTTATAAATATTGTAAATTTTCTTTTGGATAATTTATGGTTTGAAAATATTGCCATTAAGATGAAACTGTAGGGTAATGGACAATTCCCACATTTTCTAAAAATGAGTAAAAACTACTTTTTTTAAATGAGAAAACCATGCTGATTTCAAATATCCACACGATAATCACCAAAAAAAATTACTTTGTTAAGTATAACGAAAGGAAAATCGAAAAATTTGACTCCTTCTCGAATCGCTCCGCTATTGGCTGCTCCGATTATGACGTACCAATACTCTAAACACAGATCAGCGTATTTGGGATAAAGCGTTCTTCTCGTTACTTTCCGATGACCGTTCCTTGTATTTGGAGATTGATAATGGTTAAAAAAAATGCGAATTTTGACATCATAAAGTTAAAATAATTTAACACACTAAATAATTAATATTGCATATGTTCTTTACCTTTGTGTTGAATGTCAAACAAAAAATTTCTTGACCTATTCGATTCCCTTGTTTCGGATATTATATGCTAAATATAAAATATAGGTCCGTTCTAAATCGGCTTTTGTTGTTAATGTGAGACCTGTGTATTCACCGTTTGCACGTTTTTCTAATATAACTTTATAATTATCATTTAAGTATATCATCTAACATTTAAGTTCGACGTTATTTTCAATATTACTGCATTTGATAGGGGGCATAAAGTTTGAAGTTTATTTTCTATCCTGAAAACACACACATGCTTAATAGTTGACGGTAGTCTTATTTCCATCAATCAACAAGCTTATGGTGCTGCTTGAGATTGAATCCATCAGCAAATCGTTTGTTGCATACTTCACATGAGAGCGGCTTTTCTCCTGTATACAAAAGAAAGTGCTGATTGAGAGTGAATCTACGAGTAAAATGTTTGTTGCATACTTCATAAGAGTGTGGTTCTTCAACTCTATGCACAAAAAGGTGGCGCTTGAGATCGAATACAGAAGTGAATTGTTTGTTGCATACTTCACAAGAATGTAGCTTTTTTCCTGTATGCACAAAAAGGTGCTGCTTGAGATGGTATTTAAGAGAGTAAATGTTTTACTAATGCATACTTCAGATTTGTGCTGCTTTTCTCCATTATGTAAGAACAGGTGCCGCATGAGATCAGAGCTACGAGTAAATTGCTTGTTGCACACTTGATATTTATGCAGTTTTTTTCCTGCATGAATTAACAAGTGAGCTTTGAGATTCGACTTATTTCCAAAGTGTTTGTTGCATACTTCACACGAGTGTGGTTTTTCACCTGTATGTAAGAGAAAGTGCTGCTTGAGTTAGAATCTACTAGTAAAATGTTTGTTGCATACTTCATGAGTGTGGTTTTTCACCTATGCACAAAAAGGTGGCGCTTGAGATAGGATCCCGAAGAGTAAATTTTTTACTGCATACTTCACATTTGTGCAGCTTTTTTCCTGCATGAATTAACAAGTGAGCTTTGACTTATTTCCAAATTGTTTGCTGCATAATTTACATGTAGTTGGTTTTTTTCCTGTATTTAAGAGATAACTTTTAATACTTGACTTTTGAATCAATTGCCAATTTTGATCTTGGTTTGCAAATAGAATAGATAATCGGCTGCGTGGGTGCATGACTGCTGTTCAGAATCATTCTTTAATGTAAGCATTTTCTGACGCAGTTATCGGAATACTTAAATATCAGTCAGTCACTGATACATTACTAGTTGATACTAGAGTTCATCAGAATATGAATATTTCACGTATTCTGTGCAACTGTGGGGCTTTGTTTGGAACTTTTCGAGTTGGTGATGCAAAATTGATTATGAACCATTCAAGTTTTGTCCAAAATATCCGAAAATGAAATTATTACACCCCCGAATTCGCCTTCAAATTTTCTACAGAACTAACCTATTTTATTCGCTTGAAACAAATTTTGTCATAATTGAATTTTTTCTGAAGATTTAAATATATTTAAGAACTAATAAATGCATTTAGAAAAACTTATCTCGCGTTTCCCCACGAATCGCCTTATGTGACAAAACAAGTTTTTAATGTTTGGCTCCCCAATCGCAAGGATAAATTGTGTCCGTTATATTATATTTATTTGTACACAATCACTACAACTTGTCTTTATTGAGCCAATATCTCTACACAGTTTTTGGACTATAAGGGAAGATATGATGCAAATTCGCGACGATGTGGTTCGCTTCTTCCGCCCAAGACCTATCGAAGATCATTGTACCAGGTGGCTCGGTTTCTCCTTCGCCGCGGGTGTTTAGGGTATTGGTACGTCACAGCCCCTTCGCGCGCTTTTGGCCTGATTTCGCGCACTTTAAAAAACACCAACTTTGAAGTCGTATAAAAAAATAAATACGAATCGGAAAGTGAAAATTTTGCGTCGGATGACTCTTTTTCGGTTGTCCGAATAGAATAAAAAAATTTTAAAAAAATGTGGGAATTGTCCATTTCTACTTTTTTTATTTATTGTATTACAAATGTAAAACTTATTATATAGTTAAATTACTCTAATATTAGCGATATTTTTTTAAAAAATTGTTGTATTGATAATTGTTTATAAAAATTATATTTTATTATCAAAAGTGTACTCCTTTTGTAAATGTTAAGAAAATATTAATTGGTAAGAACATATTGTTGACAAAAAAAAGGCTTTTTTTTTTAAATAGTAAAAACTTTTTGAGAAAAAAAAATGTTTGTGCAATCAGCAAAATTTTGCAGAGAATTGTGCTTTTTCTACTTAAATTGTTTTTTTTACAAACAACAAGACTAGCTATTTGAAAAACCCAATGTTTTGTTTAGCAGAATATTGTGAGTGTATTACAAAAAAATAAATTAGAACTTTAAGTCTGTTTTTAGTCTTAGGCTTTTTCCTTTGTGAAGAATCCCAAAAATTAGATATATGCATTTAAAGATAAAAATATATCAAAAACCAAATGAAAAATGTTAAACATTTAAATTAAACTTTTGTTACTTATGCATACTACACTACTTATTCATTTTCAGTAATTTAATTATAAAATTTGGAAAGATGGTTTACAGCATTTTTTATATTAAGGAAAATTTTCAAAATATAGTAAAATGTTATAATTAAATTACTAACAATGAATAAATAGTGTATTATGCGTATCTAAAAAGTTTAATTTAAATGTTTAAAAAAAATTGTTTGGATTTTGATCAATTTTATCTTTAAATGCATATATCTCAAAATCAATTTTTTAAAATTCTTATGAAGTTAAAAGCCTAAGGCTTTTTTAAAAATAGACTTTTAGTTTTTTGTAATTCACTTACAATTATTTGCTAATCAAAATCGCTTGTTTCCTTTTTTAAATAACTAGTCTAATGTTTTAAAAAAAATTAAGTAGAAAATGTACAAGTTTAAATGAATTTGCGAGATAAATAGTTTTTCTTTTAAATTCCTCAAATTTTATATAAATTCTACTCCATATCTTATCTTTCCTCAAAACAGAAATATCGGGTATCCAGTTGAAAATAATTATCATTAAAAAAATGATTTATTGATCACTAGTAACCATTTGAATTACATTCTGAACTTTTTTAAATACTAGTAGAAAAGGACTAAAATATGTACATTTGAATGTTGTTTTGATGAGGCCTCTCGGTTTTGCAGGCTCTGTAATGCTTAGTTTGAGTATGGCACACTCAATTACTGGTATATTTGTTCTTAGAATTAAGTGCATCCTTGCAAATTTTAAACTAATTTAAATTATAGTAATTTTTTAATAAAATTTGTTAATTGTAAAATGTCTCAATTGGTTTTCATTAAAAAAATATGTTGATGTTAACTATTTTTGTTGATTATGGCGGTATTTTCTTTTAAGATTTCTTGCAGACCCAAATACTTCAAACAGAAGCCGATCCACGGGAATGTAATGTGCAGTTAAGAGAAGGCATGTTTAAAGCAGAAAAAAATAAAGTTATCACTGCTGAGTCAGCACCTCCGGGAAAATACGAGGAGGTATACAGATTGGTATATTGTCATCCTCATCATGTGGTGCCATATGGGTTAGTGATCTAAAATAAATAAATATAAAATACATAATAAGCATTCTGCTCACTAATAATTTGCAATGATCTCTGTGAAGTCATCTTTCCTGAACACTGTATTCTATTGTGTACATTGCAGGGTTCCCATGCACCTGAAATTGTCAGGGGAAAATAAACAATTTCTCAATTTTTCTGGAAAAGTCAGATAATTTTTCAAAAAAAATTAGATGAAGATGCCTTACCAAATTCCTTTTCTCACCATCGATGAAATTTTCTGTTCTTTACAAAAATATAAAATTATAATTTCTAGATTTTTTTAATACTTTGATAGGCACAAATTTGAAAGCACTTCATTTTTTTACGGTTCTCAACATTTATCTATAAAAAAAATCCGTAATTTTTTTTCCCTGGAAAACTTGGAAAAGTCACAGGATTTTAATCTTAATTTTGAGTGGCAACCCTGACATTGGTATTGCATACTGCTGATGAAATGTTTTAAAATATACCACTGTACAATTTTTGAAGATAAAATAAAACTCATTATATTAATTAGTAAAATTATTAATTGATATAGCACTAAATATCATAGTCATGTTTTTTTTATTATAAAACAATTTATTCACTCATAATAAATTTTAAGAAAAGAAAGAATACGTACCGTTATGAACGACAATAATTCACTACATCACAAAATGCGCCAACCTTAATCACAGCATCACGCACAACTTACTGCCGCGTTTTGATTTGTATAAATTTTTTCTCTCACTTATTTAAGCATTTACTGTTGGTACATAGCATTGCCAACATAATGAAAAACTTTTTTTTTTAATATTAAACTGTACGACTATGAATAACTTCAACTTTTCAAGGTGGGTTAAAATATATCCCACATGCATAAAAAGCTAAGCAAACGTAAGACGGTTTTTAACCAACCTAGCCCCAAAGAGTTAATATGATATTTAGAAGGAGTTTAAGATTTAATGATATAATGACTACACAGTGAGATATTTAAAAATGTATAATAATATAAATTTACTGTTTTCTTTGGAAGGACGGGCATTTCATGAGATTATATTTATATAAGTGTAAATTCCAAGGTGTTAAGGGGGTGTTTGCGAGTATTTGCGAGCATTAGAACATTTAGTTGCCAAGTGTAAGCGGAGATTCTTTGCTTGGTTACAAGTATTCCGAGCGGCTTCATGCTCGTTCAATATTAATTTTATCAGTTTTTAACTTTTTTTTCCGCAATATGCCTAGGTAAGGAAAAGTAGTATATTCCAAACATAGAATAAAATCTATTATATGCTAAAATTCTGGATGAATCTTGGGGTTTGTAATTTACTTTAAAAACATTGTTTTTGAAGAAATATAAGTGTCTTACATTCCTTTTTATATCAATGTATTTTTATAAGTTCTTTAAAATATATTAAACATGGAAATGTACAAACTCTATTTGAACAAAACACCCATTCTTTGGTTAAACACCATTTTTTAAAAAAAAAAAAAATTAAATAATCAACTCTACAAATTTTATAAGTTTAAAAAGAATATAATTATTAAAAAAATTTGAAAACCATTTAAAACTTATGTTTTTTATTTAAAACCTTGTATTGTACACGCTTTTATTAATAATTTATTTATATAAGATATGAAATAATGTGTGTGGGTTTATTTGAACAGAAATCCTCTCTTAGAAGTAATGTAGTCCTTACCTATGCTTCAAGTTTATAGTTTAACCCTCCAACTAGCTGTCCCGGAATTTTCGCCCTTGAGATTGATCACCTATTTTTCCAGCAATACACATTTTTAATTTAATATAAATACTTTTTTTTAATATCTTTCAAATCTGTTTGATTTGGGCTTAAATTTAAAGTTGTCCTTTAAATTTATTTTAATGAAACAGTTTCTAAAAAATAACTTTAAATTCTCTTGCACAAAAATCAACTTTGGTAATTTGCTTGCTGCTCAGAAAGTTAAGACTTTTTAGAGATGGGTAGAATATTTGAAGAGCACCTAAGCAAAAACAAACATGTCAATCCAATCACAGAAAACCGAAAAACTTTTGGCAAATGCATCCGGAGCTTCGAAATTTTAAGTTTTAAAATAAAAAGGATATTTTTGGAAATATTTTTTTTAATTGAATATAGGTAATCCCTTTGTGTAAAATTCAATGCTTATCACAATTTTTATATTTTTGGTTTTGCAGCATGCTGCTTATTTGTAGTGAATGCTTAACACGTTACTTTATTGACCACAGAGGTTGTATATGCCTGTTGTATAGTAGAATCAAAGGCCGCACAGATCTTCATAGCTTTGATAAAGAGTGTTACTGCTCAGAAGTCAGATTCGATATATTTGAACTAATGTTAATCTGTTTTGAGGTTCAGTAGAGCATAAGTTTTTATGCATCAATGATAATGTGTGTCCTCAAGGTTCTTACTTGCACAATAACTATTGAAGAAGTGATGATATCCAGCAAATGGATTGACCAGCAAAGTTTACCAATCTGAACCAAATCATATGTAAAACAATATTGGAAGACAATTAATTGGCACTTGTTGCCTGCACAGATAACTAATAACTGATCGATTGGCTTCAGACCATCAGTCTGGTTTGTTTCAGTAGAGAGAGTGTCATGATAATATGAACTGACAATATTTATTTTTATGCGGAAGTTCGTATTTATGCAAATTTGTTATTCAGTTTTGTATATATGAATGAGGAGATGAGAAGCCAAAGGTACAAGTGACTTTTAAAAATAAAGTTGAGTGTGGTTATTTAGTTAATAGATATGAAATGTTAATGGCAAAAGGATACAAGTAAATGTTTCTCATGTGCTGATATCTAGCAGTGTAAAAACTATCTACTTCAATAATCAGCTGTTCGTTTTAACTTTAAACTATATTTTCACAAAATGATGAAATTGTCACTTTTATCCTTTGGCTTCTCACCCCCACATATATATGTGTGTAGCTATAATGATGATGGTTCAGTGGTCCAAAGGAACATGGGAATAAAGATATATTTTTTGTGTACAAACTTCAGTATTTTATCTCTAAGTTATCTTTTTAGTTTTTGATAAAAATGCTTCTGCACGAAATTTGATCTCTAACATTATTAAGAGTATGCATAATGTTTACACGGCTTGTATGTGTGTGGTTAAACAAAGAGGTTGCCCCATCTCTCATTAAAGTTTTAACAGTTTTGCCTCCTTTATTTTCATAAATTCTATTTATCACAAAAATATAAATTGCTGAAAAAGACGATTTCTCAGTTTTCTATGTTAATCTTTACAAACTTTATCAATGTAAGCAATATGACTTTCTTTTTCAGTTTGGACATAAAGAAGACATAAAGAAAGAACATGCTATTTTTCTTCAATTGTAAAATATTTTTAATTTTTAAATATATGGTTGTTTTTTATGATTGATTCATTTTTTCCCTTGTCATTCATACACTACATACTATGATATAATATTAATTGTTTGCAAAATAGTCTGGATTTTGTGGGTAAATTATTATATGAATGTTAACTTTCAATTTGTTCAAAACGTCTAATGCTAAAAATAATATATATATATAAAAAAAAAATTAACGAACATGCTTTTATTAAATGTACTGAAATACAAAACAATTATCAAATGGATAAGTGGATGAAGGGACTAAGTAATATTTGCAATTCTAATTTAGTTGTGAATAAAAAGTTAAGTAAATGTGCATATTGCCCTAACAATATTGGCTATACTTGCTGTATTTAAGCAGTATAAGAGAAATGCTATGTTATACTTATATTCATAGTTATTGTAGATAAAAATTCTATACTTCTCGAAAACTGACTTTTCTAACATTACCTTTTCATCCACTTGCCCCATGAATTCTTTTCTCTTCAACTACTTTGAAATATGTTGAATGTACTTTTGTTGGAACTGACTAAAAATAAAAGCGTGGGGCGCTTATAATTTATATTATATTTAAGAATTATTTAAGATTTCAAGATGATAAAAGAAGATCTTAAGTTTTTAGATATGTGGAAAGAGCCTAGTGCAGATACACACCACTAGAGGGAGTTACTTTGTAATGTATTCCAGCGCCACCTGGGTGTCGCTGGCAACACTGATCAGTTGTAAGAGAGAGCTAGAGAAGTGTTGATGAAGGAAGGTGGATTTCTATCCACGGGAGCATGGAATAAAAGCGTTATAATCTTAAACTGCCCCTTATTTTAGTCAGCATCACTCATCTCTAACTCCACATGGGGGCTCGAGGCCGTGTGTGAATCACTGGGCAACAGAGGATTAGTGTTGCGGCAGAATCGGAATACGGAAGGAACCGGAGGCTAAGCCTAACGCACCACGAGACAACTGCGGTCGTCGTCGAGTACGGGAGCGAAGGCCGATTCGCAACACAGCAGAATCCGAAAACATCGTCGTCAGTGAAGAGCGGATCAGGACGTGCGTAAGCAATAGTGGAGTGTACAAAAGTGACTAACTTTTGCTCTCAATATGTCGTACCTGGCAAAGACGCGTAAGGTAGATTTGATGGTACTTTTAGACGAACTGGATCTGACTCCACCGGAAAACCCAAAGGTTATTCAAATGTGCAAAATCATAACTGGGCACACAGGGTATGATGAAGAAATTACAAAAAACCTGTTATATGCCATAGTAGCGGAAATAGAAGAAAAAGAAACTAATGAGAGAAAAATGGCGAAATTAAGAATAGAGGCAGAAAACTGTCGAACAGACTCGTCGACAACAGAACAAACAAGTGTCACCAGTCGTAACGTGATAAACCCCTTTGAAGGAGGCGACATTAGCATGTACCTGGCTTTATTCGAGAGACAGATAGTTCGACTGGGAGTGGACAAAAATACATGGGTAAATCACCTGATTGGTCTACTAGCACTAGAGGTCGCAAATGTCATTACGAGAGAACCGGAAAATGTGACGAGCGACTACGAACAGATCAAGACCATCCTACTTAGGCAGTTTCGTCTGACAGCGGAACAGTTCCGACTAAATTTTAGTTTTGCCAGAAAAGAACCAAGTCAAACGTGGAGAGACTTTTCGTACGTTTTAAAGAACTACCTAACCGATTGGCTAAACGGAATGGAAACCACATTCAAAGCGCTTAAAGAACTCATGTTAGTCGACCAAATCAAAAGAAAATTACCGAGGGAGATGCAGGAGCATTTCATAGATGAACTACAAAAAATCAAAGAGGTAGCAACTCTAACGGATAAATTAGATGATTTTCAAGCTGCACGAAACTTTAGAAGAAGCGCAAAGCCATATGAAAACAGAGCGCACGAGGAGACAAGTAGAAGTCTTCGAAACCGTGACGGCGCCGGCGCGCAGACGGGAGGAGTTTATGCGAAGGAGCCTACCCAGCAAAATCGACAGATGAATAAAAAACAAGGAATTATTTGTTTTTCATGCGGAGAAAATGGACATAAGTCATTTGAGTGCGGCGAAAAAAAGGTGAAAATAGCTGAAATTAACGAATCAGATTGCAGAATCATGAAAGAAATTGTATTATTAGATCATGAGGTAAGAGCTCAAATAGATACGGGAAGTGATTGTAGTATTGTAAGTGTAAATATACATAAAAAATTAGGATCGCCTGAATTAGTGAAGGATGACATCAGGATCAAAGGGATAGGTGACGGTATAGTAACACCCCTAGGATACTTTATGACTGATTTAGTTATAGATGGATTTCTAATAGAAACAAAAATCATTGTAATAGAAAACCGAGACGACGACATCATATTAGGAAGAGATGTCTTGAACAGGTGCGATTTCCAAATAACAAATGGTAGAATGACAGTCGAAGCAGTTAAAGAGCGACATGTCAATCTGATGCAGTTTTAAAAATGGAAATACGGAAACTGTTTTTAGTTGTAGGTTAGTACGAATGAAATCAACGCAAACATTGCGAACACAGACTGCGCATCAGCCTGAAAAAGACTTTGCACCGAAGAAAACAAACGTATTCAGTTTGAGAATCGTTTCGAAAAAAGAAAACCCGAACATTTTCTCACAAAGCCAATTTGAACATTTCGGAAAAACAAAACGAAATCGGAGAAGTCAATCAAAATACAGAATCCATAGGAACAAAAGCGACAACCACAATTGGCGAATTAGCTCGGAATTTGATCATCAATATTCAGCTAAATACAAACAAACGAGTTGGCGATGAACGAGGTTGGCGACGGAATACAACAGGCCAAGTCTACAATTGGCGAGCAGGAACAAAACAACAGAGCGGAAATGGGAGAGGCAACCCTATCAGCCTTGGAACTACCATCCAGCAATTTGGAAGCGAATGGAATTGGCGACAGAATCAACTATTTGACGATCACCGATCCATGATTGAGAGCTGCGGTCCAATCACAAAGCAGGATCAACGCACACCTTGGCGACAAGCGTGCCGATATACGGAAGCCAACTGTAAAGTCCAATCACACCAAATAAATAGCGAGCAACCTTGACGTTAACCATCTATTTTTTTTCTCTGTGAAGCAACCCTTGAAAGTGAACCCTCAAAAAGTGATTTTTTTTTTTTTTTTTGTGCTTCGAAAGAATTGTATGCAAGATTGTGAAATGTGCTTTTCATCTTTTTTCGTGATTTGTTTTTTTTATTTGTAATTTGTTTTATTGTTGCGAAAGTATTTTTTATTTTTATTTTAGTAAATCGAATAGCCGTTTTAATATTTTTGTCAATGAAAAAAAAAATTCTGAGAAGTTTAATTTGTTTACAATAGCTGTGCAGTGATAAAATGTTGTAATCCTTTGCATATACAGGTAGAGAATGAAAGTTGTATATAGTTGAAAAATTTTGTGATTTAATTTTATTAGTGATGTTTACATTAGTGAAAGTGCTTTGAAAAGAATCTATTGGTGAAAAGTGAAGAACTTTTTTTTGGTGTTAATTATTTTTTAGGTTTGAACAGCTGAATTGTTGAGTATCGAAAGACTTTAGAACATTTTTAACTTCGAAACTTTTGGAACACTTATTTTTAGGACATATAGAACTCTAAAGATAAAAAGTGATTTAAGTATTTAAATTTTTACAATAATAAATTTGATAATGACTTGATTTGAATTTACGAGATTTTAAATTTGAAGTAAGATAATAATTGATTTTTAGATGTTATAAAAAAATAATTTTAAGTTCTAATAGAATAATGATTAATGTATCAATATTGTGCATGTATGTGTAGTTGTGTAATGTCATGTACTGTAATTTAACGTGTTGTAGTTTAGTATATCATTGTAATTGTGTAATTCCGAGACGGAATAGTCGAATGGCCGAGTGTGGAAAGAGCCTAGTGCGGATACACACCACTAGAGGGAGTTACTTTGTAATGTATTCCAGCGCCACCTGGGTGTCGCTGGCAACACTGATCAGTTGTAAGAGAGAGAGCTAGAGAAGTGTTGATGAAGGAAGGTGGATTTCTATCCACGGGAGCATAGAATAAAAGCGTTATAATCTTAAACAACCCCTTATTTTAGTCAGCATCACTCATCTCTAACTCCACAGATATCATGTAACCAAGACCAAACCTCATTTATAAGCGTCAACCAATCAGATTCGTGCTCAAAATATTCCCGTAAGCCAGGTCTGAATTGAGACCATAGTCTCTAAGCTGATTTGGCCTGCTGGTCATCTGTGGATTTCACAGCTTCTTCAAGCAACCTTAGACCATCGTTTCGTGCACAGTATGGTTGGCTTTGTAAGGCCACATTTGGCAATAGAGATTTTTTGTTTTTAATTATTTTAGCCTGTATTTTTTTCATTAAATCGTCTAACTTGTCATTTCGTTTGTGTTTTTTTTTTGTCTGACTTTTCATTATTTTAAAAAAATTTATGTTATGGAAAACGGTTTTTCTATATAATAAAAGTTGCAAACAACTAATTACCCAAAATAAAATCATTAAAAAAAATCAAAAAATATTCTGTGTAAGTAAAATAAAAAAATTTCAGAAATTAACAAATTCAAGAAATATTTTTTAAAAGTTCCTTATAGTTTGACAGAAAAGCAAGCTAATTTTTTATTACGTTTTGCATTGCTCAACAAACTTTTGTTTTGAATAAACGTTATTCCTACGTCCAAAAAACTCAAACTAATGCTATTTTAAATATGCATACAGTAATACAACACATTTCCTTTGTTATTTCCCCTCAGGGGGCTCGCATCTTGCGAGTACGGGCTTGGCAACCCCGAGGTACCCTAGCTGGGCCTAGCATATTTCATTCTTTCCTTTTGCGACGGCCCTAATTATATATAATTTTGTTAGTTTTTTGTTGATGGTACGATTCGCAATTCCTCATTTCGCTTTTGGATTATTTAATCTACTTTTGGTTTCTTTTTGCGTTGGTAAACCTTTTAGTATTCTCTTATTTGCAATAGACGTGTTTAATTTGGACTCTTCTTTAGTTTGTTTTATTATTTACAGTGTCGCATTTTATGACCCGCATGTTTGCCGTGTGCGGCGACTCGTATCGGGGGAAAGTGGAGTCCTGGGGTTCCTGCAGCGCCCCATATCAGGACGGGGTTAAGTTCCTGGGGGCGCTGTTGCGTGCCCTTTGGTCCATGCTTCTCCGTAGACGAGCGGCCGGAGTGAGCCCGCTTCCGGTCAATCGGCTCGCCTAATGACACTGCGGTCCGGTACCACAATATTCTTTTGTGGTGCCGGACTTCACTGGAATTTGGCATTTAAGGGTTAGTGCTGCAGTTAGGAGTGCCCTGGGTGAACTGGCGGATCACGCTCCGAAGCTGTAGCACTATACCACGGTGGTACCTTAAGGTGTGTGCCGAGGCTGGGTTTATTTTTGTTTTAGTGCTTTTTGTTTATTTTTCCAGAGCCGGTAACTGCCTTCCCGTGTGGGGCCAACCCCTAACCCTGAAACTAACACAGATGACTTGTTCCTACCTTTATTTATAGTATTAAAAAGTGAAGAAAATTTATTTGTTAAAATGTCTCCTTTTTTGATCGAAAAATATGTTAGAAATGTGGCTGGAATAGTTAAAAGCATAAGAAAACAAAAAATGCTGATTTATTAATTGAAGCGGCAAACGAAAAGCAATCCAAATGTCTACTAGCAATTAAAAACTTCGGTGATGTTCAAGTTCAGGCATTTGGCCACAAGACCCTTAATTACACCAATGGTGTCATTTCCAATCCTGAACTTGTCATGGTATCCGACGAAGAATTCAAGGACGAACTTAAAACCCAAAAAGTATGTGAAGCAAAGAGAATTACAATAAACAGAATTGGAATACAAACACCCACTAACCATGTAATATTAACTTTCAATACCCCAACTATGCCTAAAGAAATAATAGCCAGCTATCTCAGATGTAGTGTAAGACCTTATATACCAAATCCTCTGCGGTGTTTTCGCTGCCAGAGATTTGGTTATTCCAAGTTCGCTTGTAAGGCAAAAGCTGCAGTTTGCGCTCGCTGCTCAGAAGTATGCCTAAATGACGTTGATGATGATGATGATGATGAACTCCCTAAAGAGTAAAAAAGAAGATTATGGACATAAGTCCTTTTCTCCGTTTACATATAAATTTCAATTTTATTAAATTTCAAAATGATTTAAGGGAAGAATTGCAAAATTGCCCTTCCCAAGGTGGGAGGGGGGGTCATATTGATAGGTTAGCTGAAGTGATAATTTCTTTTGCCGATTTAAACGACTTTGGTGAGGAATTTAAAAGTTTGAAAAGAGTGGAGCGTTGTGCGATGAATCGATTGCAGTATAAAAGGCTGTGAGTTTGAGATTCAGGGACATTACAGGAGAGACAGAGAGGAGAGGAGACCAATCCGATTTTATGAAGAATGACCTTGTTCGGGAATGTATTTGAAAGGATGCGAAGAATTTTAACTTCCATGTGTCTAGAAGGGATCCAGTCGAAAAAGGGAGGAGATTCAGTTTGCATGAGAAATTTTTTATAGTATGAGGATGCTTTCCAGTGTTGAATTAATTCATCTTTTTTGCTAAGATTGATGTGGCGTTTGATGTCTTGAAGGTCGACAATGCTGATGATTGGAGAGGAGGGGGATGAAGATGCTTTTACTGCAAGGAAGACTGCTGATTCATTAATAGGGATGCCGGAATGTGAATTGCACCAAATGATGATAGTGGGCGATTTAATGGAGAGTTTGACGAGCTGTTTTTTCGTCTCACAAATAAGAGAGCCGTTTTTTCCTTTAATTCCTTTTAGTGCCTCTACAACTCCTTTGTTATCGGAGAGGATTATAGTGGGGTTGTCTTTAAGAAGAAAGTTGGCAAAATAGAATATCGCAGCCGCTTCTGCTGTGAATATTGATGTACAGGGGGGAAGACGTATTGATCGAGTAATTGTAGAGTCAAAGTTACAAATGCCGAATCCCACACCATTGTTGCTTTTTGACCCATCCGTGGCCCAGAATTCGTATTCAGAATATTTATCTTTAAGGGATCCATATAAAGCTTGAATCAGATGAGGGTTTTTGTTTTCAGAGTTGGGGAAGAAGTCAGTAACACAGTGTAGGAGATGAGGGGTGGAGGGATGAAGAGGAATTTTAGGGTAGACCAAGTTGTGTGGAAGGTGAAATTGAGATTTAATTTGTTTTAGCGGGAGCGAGATAAGAGGATTAGTTGAAGATACATTAGAAAGGGGAATGGTTTGGGGTTGGAAAGAGGATTTGAGGGATTGATAGATTTGGGCCCATTTGGTTCTGATGTTATATGGCGGAATTCCTGCGAGATGGTGGATGAGGTCGTTAGGAGAACATTTGAAAACCCCAAGGGCGAAACGAATAGCAGTGTTTTCCATTACTTCGTATTTCTTGATGTTTAATTTACTATCTTTCAGTCTTATTGAGTTAGCATAATCTAGACGAGGGAGGAGAATTTGAGAGATGACTTGTAGGATGTTCTTGGCTTTAAGACCAGTGCTTTTGTTGCTGATGAATTTGATGACATTTAAGAATTTGGTGGCTTTAAGGCAACTATAGGTTCTATGTTCAGACCATCTAAAATTTGATTGGAAAACGAGGCCTAGGATTTTTTTGTGGGACATCCAGGGGATGGAAGCACCGTTGAGAGAAAACTGATGAAGCATTTTTTTTCTTTTTGGAGACAGGTCCATGAGAGAAGATTTATCCGAAGCAAAAGTGATTTTCCACTTGAGAGCCCAGATATTTAATTTTTCAAGGATGGAGTTAGTACGCCCAATGCATTCTTCTGGGGAGGAACCTTGAATGATGATGATAATATCGTCAGCATAAATAAATGGGACAGAGGGCGAGTC
This sequence comes from Troglohyphantes excavatus, assembly GCA_963932185.1. Classification (NCBI taxonomy): domain Eukaryota; kingdom Metazoa; phylum Arthropoda; class Arachnida; order Araneae; family Linyphiidae; genus Troglohyphantes; species Troglohyphantes excavatus. The sequence continues at coordinate 2,178,964 of OZ010676.1, read as the reverse complement.
CAAAGCTTTAAACAAATCGTGCATGTAAATGTTGAAAAGAAAAGGGGAGATGATGGAACCTTGAGGGAGGCATGAAACATGGTTGGAATCGGTGATTGATCCTCTCCATTTGATTTGGATGGGGCGCTCGAAGAGAAAGTCTTGGATGAGGAATAGAAGATTTTTTTCAAGACCGGCGGAGGACAATTTCTCCATGAGACCTTGTACCCAGACTCCATCGTAGGCTCCCTTGATATCTAGGGAAAGTAAAAAAACCCATTTTTTCTTGGATCTGAAATGGTGAATGTGTTGGGAAATATCTTGTAGACAATCAATTGCCGATTTTCCAGGGATAAAACCATACATGTTGTGAGGGAAAATTTTATTTTCTTCGGCCCACCAAGAAAGGCGGGAAAGGATCATCCTTTGAAATATTTTACTGATAACAGGGATAAGGGCTATGGGGCGGTAACTTGAGGCAAATTTTGCTGGTTTATTGGTTTTTTTTATTGGCACTATGATAGTTTTTTTCCAGTCGTCGGGAAAGGTGGATGATTCTAGGCAGATGTTGAACATGTCCAGCAATTTGGCTAGGGAAGGTTTCGGAAGATTTTTGAATGCCTTAGCAGAGATGTTGTCAAAACCTGGAGCAGAGATTTTTTGAAGATAGATGGCTCTATTGAGTTCCTGTAAGTTAAAAAATTGTTGAATGGGAGCTTTTGAAGATGGAGGGGAGATCTCTAGTCTTTGTGACGAGTGAAGAGATTTTTGGATTAGCGTATCGCCAAGTATTTTCGCTTGCTGGTGGGGGTCAGTAATGTGGTTGTCCTTGTGTGAGATAATAAGGTTACTTTCTTCCTTGTTGGGGTATAGGTAGTTATTTATATTTTTGACTATGTTAAACAGTTGTTTCGGACATGTTGTGGAGCTCATCTTGACAGCCCAAAAGGAGCGTTTGGCCTCTAAAGTATACTTCTTAAGGTTAGCAGCAGCTCTTTTTGCTTCTATCAAATCCTTCGGGCATAAGGAACGACGGGCATTTTTATAAGCCCGGTTCTTAAGGTTTTTGGCCTTTGAGCATGATTTGTTCCACCATGAGAGAAAGCTGCTGGTTTTACTAGTTGAAACTTGGGTCGAGGTCTGGGAGATGGAGTTAGCGATGCAGTTTTGAATGTTGGAAGCTGCAAGGTTGATCGAGGTTTTGGAATCGATGGTGAGGTTAGTGGAGGGAAAAACTTTGTCAATAGTTGTAGAAAAATTGATCCAGTTCGTGTAATGTTTTATGATTTTTGAGGGGGAATGACGGATGTTATTGAAGGAGCAGTAGATGGGAAAATGATCACTTGAGCCTTTTTCGGTTGCTTTGTCCCATGCTAGTTTGAAGTGGAGAGACGACGAGGTAAAGATCAAATCCAAGATTCTTCCTGGGGATGACGAGGATTCTCTGGTGATGGTACCAGAGTTAAGAAGAGATGAAGGTTGAGCGTCTATCCATTTGGATAGGGAATTGCCACTTGGTGAGGAGGTGAAATCTCCAAAGTTTTTGCTTCTTGCATTAAAATCACCAACTATGAAACAGGGGTGATTTACGGTTGATTCAAGTAGGAGTAGGTCTGATTCGGCAAAAGGGCCGGAAGAACGGTGAACATTCGTGATTTGGAATTTTCGATCATTGAAAGAAGTTTTTATACTCATTATTTCCATGGAACTGGTGCTACATATTTGAGGGAGAATCCAAGATGGGAGATCTTTTTTAACTAGTATAGCTAAACCACCTCCCTTTTCGAATCCCGTTCTAGGGCTGTTATATAGGATGTAATCCTTCAGGGTGAGTCTTTGGCAATGTTGGTTACACCATGTCTCTTGGAGGCATATTATTGATGGGTTTAGGTGCTTTGCAAGAAAATGAAAAGAATTAAGATTTGCGGAAATGCTCCGGCAATTCCAAGAAAGTAAAAAGGACATGAATACGATGAAAAGAGCTTTGTTGAGTATTAAAGAGATCTTAGGTGAAGACCATCTCCGAGTCCTCAAGTATTGGAATCGGGCTTGTTGCGGAAAATAAGTTGTCATTGATATGATTGGATCCGTAAGGATTTTTGACGTCTTCAGTGAGGAATGCAGTCGGATCAAAGTTTTTTTTTTGTTCTACTATGGAGCGAAGATCTTTTATTTCTGTGGTCCATTTAGTGTTTAAGATGCGAAGGTTGTTGATTTCTTGAAGAAAGTTTGGGGTTTGCAAGGATATATGAGGAGAGGAGAGGTTGGAGTTCACTGGTGACAAGTTAGAGTGAACACAGTTTGTGAGTTCGGTTAGAGCTTGTTTAATTTCCAGAATTTCGTTTCTTAAAGTTGTAAGTTCGTTCTGGACTGGGAGCGAAGGGAAATCAGATTTTGACCATGGATTACTAGAATAACTTCTGGGCAAATTAGAAGCTTCAGGTTGAGAGTTAGGTCTGGATGACTCGTTGATTCTGTTTTTTTCTTTTATGTAAAGTTCGCAGTTAGTGTCTGTAGCTGAGTGGTCTGTACTACTGCAGCGAAAACATTTAGCCTCGGAGGTGCAGGGAACTGAAGGAAGGTGGTTTTGGCCACAAATTTTGCACCTGTGTGGGCTATTACAGGAGTTTTGGTAATGACCAAATCGTAGGCAGCGGAAGCAAGTTTTTGGAGAGTCAATATATTGGGAAGTTTTGTATATGATACGGAATAGGGCTACTTCCTGTCGAGAGATGTTGCCTAGTTCTTTGACAAGAATGATAGGGATAGGCACGTCCGTGCCTTTTCTACAAAATCTGACTAGTTGGGTAAAATTGATGCCGGAGGATTTTAGTTCAGCTGCAATGTCTGATAGAGGGATGTGAGAATCGATTCCCCTGATGATGTATTTAGATGTGATAGAATCTTCTATTATACGGGAAGACACAGGGATATTGTCAATCTTTTCGAGTAGTTCAAGATTTTTGACTGTTTCTAACGATTTTGTTTTTAACAGTATTTTGTTACGTCTGGTAACCGAGATAGAGTCATGAGATTGGGTAATTTTATTAAAAGTGACTCTTAGGTTTTCAGGGTTGGAAGTTGGAACACTGCCCGTGCCTTGGTCTGACTGTATGATTATACGACATTCCGCGATTCCATTATTAAACGCTGCGTTCGCTTTTTCGGCCTCGGAAAGGTTATTTATGAAAACGTTACCTCCCCGTCGAGCTTCTTTGGAAGAGGGTTCACTAAAGGAATCTTCGCACACCTCTAAGGCTCGTTTATGGGAGTCGGCAGACATTCCCCAAAAACAATAAACACCGGAAACGCCCCCAGGGGGGGTTTCAAAATATAAAGAAAAACAATACGAACCCGGTCTCTGGGTGTGTGTAGACGCTTCGAAATACAACGCGAAGACACTTACACGAAAGAACTAAGAAAAGGAAGAAAAACTTTAGCAGGAAAGAAAGCCGACCAACATACTCCACCTCGGAAAGGGCGAAAAAAAAACACCTAAATGACACTAACCATGATAGTACTAACTCAGAATGCAGTGCTAACTGCAAAGGAGATCATCCTTCATATTCAAGACGGTGTCCCAAATTTATCTCTGAAAAAGAAGTCCAGACAGTAAAAATTAACCAAAATATATCATTTCCCGAAGCCAGAAAAATAGTAGAAAGCCGTTCCCCACGCCCAGATGTTTCTTATGCAGCAGCTGTAAAAGCCGTAAAATCTAATTCAACTACCACCCAAACTAATAGCATTGAAGTTATGACTCAAACTGGTACAGAAGGTGCAATGAAGGTGATTATTCCTACGAAATTCAAAAATACAAACAGTCAACCAATCCAAAGTAAGATTCCAGCCATGTTTCAAGCCAATCCAAATGTAAACTTTAAAGTTGCCAATACTGCATCTAACAAAGTAGTATACTCTAAAGAAAACTTTAAAAAAAAACTAACCAACCTAGTACTAGTACAGCCAAAGCACCTGCAGTATCTAAAGCTAGAAAACCGGGACCGAAATCGAGAACGTCTCGTTCCGATGACGTCTCATCGAAAAAACAAAAAATAGTAATAGAAAAAAAAAGTAATCAATAAAAAAGTGCATGTAAGCAGCGAGGAGAGTAGCGAAGAGATATCTGATGATGGAGAGATGGAGGTCGAGAAAGGTATGGAAACTCCTCCAAACCTTGTACAACCGTCCAAATTTTTTACCAAACCCCCTAACTGCCCCAAAATAAAATGGCCATAAATATTATATCGTGGAACTGCCACGGGTATAGAAGCCACATCGATGATGTAAAAAACCTAATAAACACATATCAGCCTGTATGCTTAGGATTGCAAGAAACAATCCTAACGTCAACAATAGCCACTAGAATTAAACAGTATAACTTTACCAGGAAGGACAACGTTCAAAACACACGTGCTGTAGGTGGAGTTGCGTTAATGCACTCTTGTTCTTTTCCTTTTAGACATATAACATTAAATACAACACTACAAGCAGTTGCCGTTCAAATACAAATTAAAATAATATTGACAATATGCTCTATTTACTTGCCTCCAAGTAGTACTGTGAGACAAGTGGATCTCGATGGGCTTATTGACCAACTCCCGGCTCCATTCATTCTTTTTGGAGATATGAATGGCCATAATGTGATTTGGGGCAGTCGAGACAATAATAATAGGGGATTGCAAATCTAGAAACTTATTTCCGATCATAATTTATGACTCTTAAACGACACTCGTTTTACTTTTTTTTATCAGCCGACAAGATCTTTTCAAACTCTTGATCTAGTTTTATGTTCCCCTTTCCTTGCTACATCATGGATTTTTAATGTTGAAAAAGATTTGCACAATAGTGATCATTTTCCTGTAATTTTAACATATTCTGCTAATGATGTTGCACCCCTATCACGACCTATTAACTTTATATTTGACAAAGCCGATTGGCCACTTTTCGAATCTTGTTCCAAATTGACCTTAGACATGGCAGAGATAGCAGATATTGATGTTGCTGTCTACACAATATCCAACGCCATAATTACAGCAGCTGAAACATCAATACCTAAAACATCAGGAAAACTCCCAAAATTGTGGAAGCCGTGGTGGAACGACAGCTGCGCTGCTGCATGCAAAGCCCAGAAAAAAGCTTGGAGTAGGTTTCGAAAATATCCTACTCAGGCTAACCTAATAGAATTTAAAAAATCCAAATCTGTGGCTAGACGTGTCAGAAGACAGTCTTGGATAAAGTTTTTTAGTAGTATTGAGGGTCATGTGTCTTGTTGTTTGGAACACGGTTCGGAAGGCAACGGGCATCTATATTCATAGATCATTTTCATTCCTTAATTTTAATGGACAAATCATCTCTGATGCGAAAGGTATAGCAGACACACTTGGATCGGCTTTCGCCGAAGTGTCATCTGAAGCTTCATACCCTCGCGATTTTATTTCATATACACAAAAGGAAGAGCAAAAGACGTTAAATTTCAGGACTTTTACACCTGAAATTTATAATTGTGATTTTAAAATTCATGAACTATTATATGCACTTAAAAAATCTCATCCTACCTCACCTGGTCCCGATGGAATTCATAATCGAATGTTAACTCATCTGGATGACGATTCACTAAAAACTCTTTTAGTTTTGTATAATAGAATTTGGCATGACAATGTTTTTCCATCTGCTTGGACGAAGGCTGTGATTGTTCCTATTCCGAAACCCAGAAAGGACCCTCAGCAAGGTAGCGTCCTGAGTGTTATTTTATTTATCATAAAAATTAACGGCATTATCCATCAGCTTCCTCCATATGTTCATGGCTCACTTTTTGTTGACGATTTTCAGATTCATTGTGCGGGAGAGAACATGGACTTCATTAAAAGACAATTAAACACTGCCATCAATAACATCACTAATTGGACAAAACTCAATGGGTTTGTTATTTCTGCGGAAAAGACTGTAGGTATTCATTTTTGCAGGAGACGTGGATTGCATCCCGATCCTGATATATTTTTAAATAGACGACTTATTCCAATGATGACAGAATTTAAATTTTTAGGTGTAATTTTTGATGCAAAGCTCAATTTTAAATCTCACGTCAATAACTTAAAAAGAAAATGTAATTTATATTTGAATATTCTAAAGGTCTTGTCACATGCGTCATGGGGGGCAGATCAAGTGTCAATGCTTAAAATTTATAAAGCATTGATACGATCTAAGCTCGATTACGGCTGTGAGATTTATGGCTCCACTGCAAAGTTATACTTAAAACCTCTTGATACGATTCACCATCAAGGTATTCCTATTGCACTGGAGCGTTTCGAACATCACCGATAGAGAGCTTATACACAATCACAAACGAACCGTCTCTAGAAAATAGGCGGCAGAGACTGTCTCTTAATTATTTTTTTAAAATCAAAAGCATTGGAAATCATCCCATGCTCCATAAAGTCATATATCCCATTTATAACTCTTTATTTGCATTCCGACCATCTTTCATACCAACATTTGGTTTTAGAATAAGACAAATTTTGTCATTTTACAACATTGACGACTTTCCAGTTCTTAGCAGAGGGGACGAACCTCCACCTTGGAGTGACATTAACCTATCATTTATTAATGAATTCACTAAATTTCACAAGCCCTCAACGGCTCATATTGTTTTTAATCAGATGTTTTATATACACAGACAACAGTGCGGAGAATATCACGCAATTTTTACTGATGGCTCTAAATCTATTGACCACGTCGGATCGGTTGCTGTTTTTAACAGGATAACAATTTCTACTAGAATGCATTCATTTTGTTCCGTTTTTACATCAGAAGTATATGCAATATATGTAGCACTAACGAAATTGAGACGTTTTTCGCACAAAAAAATTATTTTATATACGGACTCGAGGAGCAGCATTGAGGCATTGCAAAATGTTTCGTGCAGAAGTCATCCTTTGGTTTTGAAAATAGTTGAGACGTATGCTAGCCTCAAAGAACAATCTTATGATATCATGCTTTGTTGGATACCTAGCCATGTTGGTATTCCTGGTAATGATAAAGCGGATTATGCCGCAAAAAATGCTCGTACAATTCATATAACTTAGTACCTCTTGAAGATTCAAAACTAGCAATTAAACAAGCACAAGGTTCAATATGGCAGATTCATTGGAGTAACCAAACAAGTAATAAATTATATTCTGTAAAGCCAGCACTAAAACCTATCAAACAAACGACTTGTAATAGAAAAAATGATGTCATTCTGACAAGGCTTCGAATAGGCCACACCCGTCTGACCCACAAGCACCTTTTGGTTTCTGAACCGACACCGACATGTCTCCGGTGTAACTGCGTTTTGTCTGTTAAACATTTTATGTGTATTTGTCCCAACTTTAAGAATGAGAGAATAAAATATTTCGGCACTGCAAATCCCATCTTAAAAGACTTATTGAGTGATGATCCGCACCCAAACTTGTTCGAATTTCTGTACGATACTGGTTTAGTAAATTATATTTAAATGTCTAAAGATTCGTAACTATGTCAATGTTTGGCGCAGCTTAGCAAGTTTGGCTCTTGTGCCACTAAACACCATCCAACCAACCAACCTTTGTTATTTTATTTATTAATTTGGCAAATATAGATGTGTATATATAAAGACATCGGCATAATCAAACGAAACAATTTGGCTACTTATAATTAAATAAATACAATGGCATAGTTTTGAATTTTTTTTTTTAATATTTAAACATTGGGGGGAGGGGGGGGATGATGTTCATTTATACATTTATTACGTCATGTAGTTTTGGTTCTTATTTACTTTGACTTCTTTTGAAGGGCTATGTACTGAATTAAAAAATTATTAACATAATGCTTTGGGACATGAAGACTTTGAAAAAAAAAAATTTTGGAATTTTTTTTTTAAATATACTTTTTAGAAACATATGTGCTTATTCCTTATTTCATTTTAAGGTACTTTCAACATAAATACAGTTCGTTATCATTTTTAGCAATTTTCCTGTTATTTTGCTTTTTACCAAACACCTATATCAGAAAGATCGTGAGTTATATGAACAATTGCCTCTTACATGTCAGCCAAATGCCACTGAAAATGCTTAAATACTTTATATATAAGAAAGAAAAGCTTTCTGACTGAAATATAAAAAACAGCTTTTTGTTAAAAATACATCATGACATCAAAGAAATAAAATTTATGTTATTTACGGGCGTTAGATACAGATGGTTCTACGAGTGTATATGTAAACCACGTAGTTTGTATTCCCCAATCACAGGGCCATCTACAAAAGCTATTGTGCTTTAATAATGTCCCCATTCTACACGAACGTTATTTGCGCACATTAGCTTTTGCGATAACTCTGCGATTAGTCCACCACGTGGTTTGAATGCACCAATCGGAGGCTTCTGCAATATGCAACGCAGCGTAAATAGCGTCCGTGTAGAATGGGCCTTAGAATATCTGTTTTTTTTACTGGTTAAGTATACTTTCTCTTACCTAATCGTATAAACGAAACTGTTATATATAAAACAGCTACATATATGGTCAAACAGAGCAGCAGGAGCTGCCCAAAATTTCCAAAGCGGTCTCCAACGAAACGGAGCAATGGTCGCTCCAAAGTTGTAAGGCCAAGTCATAAAATTAATCCTGCCCGCCCAAACCAATTTAATTCCCATGTAAAATCTAAACCTAAGACTTGTTTGCCACCCAGCCCAAACCTCTATAATCCTCCCTCTACTTTCTGCAAGCAACAGCTATCCGACGTTGCATTGCTTTTAGAGCTTTTTAAACAGCTATCCTCTATCTTCTCTGGAGAGAACGGACTAAAGAGTCTGATTCAGCGGCTCCAGGGGAAGGATTCTGCCGTCGAGAAACTGCAGGAGTTCCTGGACTTCTTCGCTGCTGCCGATGCCACGCCCACCGGCCAATCAGGTGCCTCCATGACTTAGGCCCCGCCCCTCTCTGAAGCGTCCGGACTGGTGTTCGGAGGAAATCTGTGAATCCCTTTCATTTAAGTGCAGTAAGCAACGTAATGTTTTTTTTAGTAATCTTATACTGGAGACGGTAGCCCCTACGGGGCTAGTTCTCCGAAACTTTTCAAAATTCAGTTTTATGGTCAAACAGAAATATTTATGAAAAAGTGGGATTAACGGTTAGAGATCTCAACATGAAATAAAGACAGATTATAAGTAATGATAAACTTGTGAAAGTTTTATTTAAAAACATCTATTAAACCCCGACAAAATAGACAAGTAAACACAAAGATAGAAAAAAAAATTATCGAAGAAATTCACGCAAAATACTGAACGTTATTGGTTTTGTTTAAAATCACTCGTGACCTTCTACTCTTATTTTTGGCTATTTTAAATATGACAATCAAATGCAAAAACTTTATTTTATCGAATTTTAAGAAATCTTTTAAAATTAAAATTTAATTTAAAAATGCCGTATGATATTTATCCACTTACCAGTACAGTTTATCAAACTCAGAAAATACTTTTCATTTAGTTTTTTTTTTTTTTTAACAATCTTCTAACCGCCTTCTATGCGGACGACACAGCAATTGCATCCACCTCCATGAATCCTAATTTTGCCCTCCTCAAACTTCAAGAGAAAATCGAAGGAATTGAAAAATGGTGCTCCTCCTGGAAAATTGCTATAAACCAAACTAAATCGAACATCCTTATGATCACAAATCAACCGTATAACAAGGAAGAATTTAAAATCCAACTCTTTGGCGTCACTATCCCGTTCGTTTCTAAAGCCAACTATCTGGGAGTAATCATTAATAGCAAACTTACGTGGAAAGACCACTTTAAAAATGTCAAAAAGAAGTGCAATATTTCAAGACACAAGCTTCGACCACTTATTGGCAGATTTTCTAACTTGGACCTCAAGCTCAAAAAAACTTATCTACACAAGTACCCTTCGCCCTATTCTTACATATGCTTCTCCGGCTTGGGCAACCGCAACAAAAAATGAAATCAAAATTCTTCAAAAAACTCAAAATGGAATTCTCCGCGAAATAGTTAAAGTCCAATCATTTTACATTCGAAACAAGCTCATACACCGTGACCTCAATATACAAACTATCCAAGACTACGTCCTCGAAGCAAACTTAAAATTCTACGCCAACAGCATCGAGCAAGATGAACTGATGAAAGGAGTCATATCCTATCATGTCATGGAAGAAGATAAAAAATTTCGACCCTTCGCGGCAATAGCACACACTCTCTCCCAAAGACATCAACTAAATCAATAAAATTTCCTAAATTCATAGGCGTAAACTTGTATTGGGCCCATGGGCCCGAGCCCCCCCAATAATTTGAAAACCCGGCTAAGCCCCCCCAATAATTCAAAAGTTCTAACATATTTTGCAAATCCCTTTCTTTTTTTTAATATTCAACATGTAGCATCAACCTTTCCAAGCAACTACAGAATTCCCTTATCTCTATTTTCAACAGAAACATATGTAGCCAGTCAGGCTTGAACCAATGTCTATGTGGAAGAATGGGAAGAATAGGCGGTGTATTAGGGGGGGAAGGGTAGAATGCCCTCTAGTGAATACTGGTCACACCCCTTTTTTCTAGTAACAGTGGCCAACTTTGAGGAGATTTCCGCGTATTGATCACGTGGGTCCTGAGTACAAGAACTTCTGATAGCCTATAGCCCCAGGATCAAAGCAAAGAATGGTGACAAGTAATGGCTCTATACTGTGAATGCTCCGTTTAAAGTTTCAGCCTCGTCTCACAGCGTGTGGCCAGTGGTTGACATTTATGCAACTATCTGAAACAGACATTATGGATACTCTTCGGAAAGGCCTGTTGGGCTTCTTCAGTAGATGTGAGTGTCGGCTAATAGTGGATTCCCGTCTAGGACTTTTCCTATTGTACTTGTAATGTAGTAATTGCAGTGTAAATGTCAAAATCTTCATTTGGATGCTTGTTGAAATTACTGGTTCGTTTAAATGCTTTGCCACAATGCAACTTATAGCAAGTTTATTAACAGGTAACTTGCATTTCATTAATTATTCTTAAATAATTAAGCTTTTTGTGTTAATTGAAATGCGATACTCTGAGCCCCTTCAAACTAATTCCTGGGGGTGCTCAGCCCCCCCCCCCCCCAGTGGCGGCCCGTGGTCAAAACTGTTAGTGCAGCCGAAAACATGTGACCCCCCCCCCTTCTCCACAACCACACAACCATACATGAACGGACATTCTTTAAAATTTATTACTCAAACTCAAATCAAATATTCCTTTCAACTTTTATAAAAGATAACATGAAAAAGTTACTTATTTTTTGAAAATTAAATCAATCCTCCTATCAAACTTGCGAATCGGTCAATTTTAATATTAATTTAAGTAAAGAAACAACAACACACGTGCAAACTTATCGAAAAAAATATTTCCGTTTGGAGAGATTCTTCTTCCAAATTATCGTTTTCCTCCACCCCACCTCGCCGATTCAGCAACGAACCAATCATTTAATCGAAATCCCTTGTACAGCTAATTTGAAAAAATCCTTTTGCGCTACGTTTGTGTCGTCACATCATCCATTTTAGCGTGTAGAGCAGTGGTTCCCAAACTATTTTGGTTGTGGAACCCCAAAATTTGTTGCCAATGATCGCGGAACCCTGAATATTTTTTAATCAACGACTTTTCAAAATTTAATATCTGATATTAAATAAAACAAGTATTATTTTGGTATTTCAGATTTTATTGAATTAAGCAAAACTCAAAAAAAAAAATTCATCATAGAAGTAATTAATAAAAATGCAAAACATAAACTAAAATAAATAGAAAATCTTTAATGTGAAGAATGCACCTGCTTCTTTGATTCCATGATTCTCTTAAAATTGGGCGTTAGGTTTGATAACTGAACTCGCATATCTGGTGCAGAATCAAGTCTGTTACGATATTTGGTTTTTGTCGAAACATATTTTGAAAATCCAGCTTCACACAAATAAGTGGTTGCAAACGGAATTCGAATAGACTGTTTTTCTAAATTTGGATATTCATCAAAAATGTGAATATATTAAACACCATTCTTATTTTTTTTAATCAAATAAAATTTGTCACGCGGAACCCCTAAATTTTTTCGTGGAACCCCAGGGTTCCACGGAACCCACTTTGGGAACCACTGGTGTAGAGAATTCATACTACGTAAGGTTGCCATGGCAACGATGCAGTCGATTTCGAACTTCGCTTTTTGGCTGCAATTTTGATTAAATGGAGTTTTTTACTCTCCTGAATTTGTGCATTACGGAAACACGTTTGCTATTTATCGGAGATTTTTTTTACTTACAGTTGAAATTTCATCTTTATTTCCAATTATAATCTTCATTTAAGAAAATTAGTAAAATATATAATTTTAGTTTTAAAATACACTAATAAAATTAGGTGCAGCCCTGCTATACTTGCTGTAGTGCACAAGCCGCCACTGCCCCCCTAATATTATTATACTATTTTTTTTTTAAAAATTACTTAAAAAACCAATTGGAGAATTGAGAATTCCTACAAAGAGGCATTCGATAGGAAGCACCCCTTATTTATTCTAAACGTGTTTTAAAGTGGGGCGGGGGGGGGGGAATTTGCTTTGAAAGGTACTGGAGGACAATGAGTACCTTTCTCAACTGTTTCCAATCGAAGACGACATATCATTAGTCATATGTCACCTTTTGTGAGAAACACCAGAAAATTACCTGTTTGTCGTCAACAGCTGTACTTCGTTTGCAAAATGCCTACCGCCATCTGGTTACTCGACCAACCATGTCGGGTAGTACCAGGGGGTAGTACGCTCATCTTCAAAGCATGTGAATGGCCACCAAAGCTGTGATTGTATAGTTCATCCCCATTTGTTTGTAATTTACTGGCCCTCGCCCTTATAGTCGATTTTAGCTGATTGATGATCCCCCATTGTGAATGACCCATGTACGCTTTTCTAGACAGTTTTTGTATGTACGCTTTTCTGAAACTTGCCTCTAGGGGCCGAAGTCATGGAAGGGCCACAGCAACAAAAAAGAAATCCCTGGTGAGATCTTACAACCGCATTACAGTTTCTTTTTTTAGTGTAAAGACAGCAATCTTAGGAAGCATTTCTTTTTGCAAACGAATGGTAGTAGATTTCTTCTGTCAGCATATTCCTCTGTTTTGTCAGTTAAGTAATTATTTCTGTTTTCTAAAAGTCAATTAAAAGTAATACCATCTTTTCTAACGATAAATGTTTTGTAATTATGCTTATCAATTGGCAGTAACTCTAGTTTTGTTATACACTATTAAGTGAATAACACTAAGCGTAAGCTTATGTTTAAAAACAAGTTGAAGTACATTTTAATCTTGAATTACATATAATAAATGAAATGTCATTGTAGAATTAGTGTAAGGAAAATGTGTTTTTACATAAAGTCTAAATTGCTAATTATTTTATTGCATCAATAGAATACTAGTTATGGTTTATTTCATTTCAGTAATATTTAAAATGACAAATTTATAGGTTTTCACAATATAATATATATATATATTTTTTGTACTCAGTACTCTGGCTCACGTAATTTTTTTTTATATTACGTCTTTTTTAAATGTCAGAAAAGCATAAATATAATAGTTTAGTTTGAAAACTACCTATGAATTTATCAATTTAAGCAGCTAAAATAAACGTAATTTCAAGTATTTATATAAATGTCTACAACGCTAAGGCTTTAAAGAGTAATTTTAAAAATAATGTAAAAAATACGTTTTTAAATAAAAAAAAATATTATTTATGGACATTTCATAAATTATAATCGTATTTCCCATAATTTGTTCCTTTTGAAATAATAAACCATCAGATTCATGCACTATTTTCTAAACAGCTTATATAATTGAAATTTCTTCTTTTAGAAAATTACATTTTGTTTAAGAAAGTTAAATAGAGACGAATTCCTCAAATCTGAAAAAATTCACAATTTAGCGTACAATACGGACATTTGAAATTACTATTAATCTGTTCCTGGTTACATTATGTTCTAAAGCTGTCAAAACAAAAACGGATACAAGTTAAAACATTTAACAAGTAAAAATTTAAAGCATTGATTGTTTTTTAATTGTTTAATAGCTCACAACTCCGTACTATTTTATATTGTATAACAATATATATATTGAAAAAAAAATCAGTCCCCCCCTGAAAAAAAGAAGTTCCTACGCCACTGAATTTGGCCATAATTCTAATTAAATAGACACACTAGAAAATCATGACAAAGGGAAAATTGCATTACCATAAATTTTCGGATTTCAATTATATTTAACCCCCCCCCCCCCTTCTCCCCCAAAAATACGCAATTTTCTTCAGTTAAAAGTTAAATTTTGGGCCCCCCCAAAAATTTTGACAACTTTACGCCTATGCCTAAATTCATAAAACCATAACCAAAAATTTTTTCCCGCTGCCTACTCACTGGAGCAACCCGTTATAGGGCCCCATCACCAAGTGGGGAACACCAAGCGGGTCAGGCTGGAGTAGGCAGCGCTTGCCCTGCCAACTTGTTTTTTCTTCTACTCTGAGATGCCCTTTCTCATAGTCAACACTGCACCTTCAGGATTCGCCACTTTTCGTACCTCGCATTTTCAAGTTTTCGCTTCGAATTTCAAGATTTACACTTTTTTCAAGATTTACAAAGTAGACTCTACACATCAAGGCACAATTGTAACATTTTCAACTCTTGCAATAAAAATTTGATGACGCTTTTGCACCCCCACAAGCATTTCCACCCCCAGTGGGTTTACAAATAATTCCCAGCTCAGGACATTTCTTGATAATTGAGTTCACTGCTGCAGAGTTGATATGGCGCCTTGCAGCTTCTCTCAATTAGTTTAAGCCAGCAGATTCCTCACGGAGTTTGCCCCTTTTGCCATATTTTTCATTGATAGGTTATTTTTAACTTCTCACTTTACTAGATTTTAAAGTTAGATTCCAATCAGGAACTAATTTCCGCTCTGCACTTTTGCAAATCACTCGACTAAATGTTAACTTTACTTGCTTTAGTTAATATCCGTTTTTTTCTATTTAGGCCACACGTGTTGCTTTCATTTCTGTCCTCTTGGGCTTTTTTTTTTCTTTTTTTTTTCTGGGAATGATTGGGTTTTCTGGTTGTTAGGCTGCGTGATTGGGAGGTTTGGGTAAGCGGTTGCTTGAATGAATGTTTGTTAGGTTAGTGTACGTTCGCATTTATTACTCTTTTTAAGTTCGATTTTCATACTCAGATTTTCTATCAGATTAGTGGGTTACAGTCCGTAACTGGACCCAGGTACCCAGTGACAAAACATTTCGTCGATCGGAGGTCCAGTAAACGAACCGATCATATTGTATTGTACGAAGCAGTAGAACAGTCTGAGTTCCGTTCTTTATAAATGGTTTAAAAAACTTGATAAAGTTTGCTGTTTTTAATTTTTAAAAGAGTAAAAATGCAGTAAAGTAGGCAATGCGATGTCCGATCTGCGAGGATCCATTATCATATAGTGGATTTGGGAACTACAGTACCTTCAAACTTTGATGCAATTCGTATAAGATGAGATGTCTTAAAAATTATTGTGATATTTAAAATTTTTTTATTTGTGCATGACAATTTAATAATATTTTATTTATTTTGTTGAGAACGGAGTCCTATCGTTTGTTGATTTTTATGTTTTCTGCATCTCGAAGAACTATTGTAATTTTTATATTTCCTATTTAATTTATTTAGTATAGTACTTTTTTCTAACAATACATTTTTTATATGAAGTTTAAAAAATACCTTTATTTTTATTACAATTTTTATTACTGTACATTTTGTGAAATTTAAATTTATTTAGAATTTCATAATAAAATATCATTATGGAATAAGTTTTTCATGTGGGTTCGTTAAAATTAATATATTGAGAAATAATTGTTCTAAAAAAATCAGTTCAGAAGAAATCAGATCCTATTTTAAAGGACAATCATGGTTCAATTAGGTAGTCTAAATAGTTTTCCATTGAATGGACAGTCGTTAAATCCATTAAATTTTTAATCAGTCCTACTAGGTAATTTAAACATGTTAGTGTAGGTAAAATGAAAATATAAGATTGAATTGATTAGAGAAATTTGAATTTTTAACAAATATATATTTCCTAAATTATTAATAGGTTAAACAAAAGTCAAAATATGAGATTTCTATGTATTAGACACAGGCGATTCCATTGTCAATTCAGCTTGAATTTTTCAGGCTGACTAAAAAATTAAAAACGAAATTTTTTCTTATGTAACAAACATTTAATTTCATATGTTCACTGTTTCATACGACATTAAAATTTATAGAAAATTTAGATTACTTCTAAAATTGAACGAAATCGCTTCAAAGTTAAGAAGGAAAAAAACGATATCATGGTGAAAGTGAAATGT
Source organism: Troglohyphantes excavatus (assembly GCA_963932185.1). Lineage (NCBI taxonomy): Eukaryota > Metazoa > Arthropoda > Arachnida > Araneae > Linyphiidae > Troglohyphantes > Troglohyphantes excavatus. The sequence goes on along the minus strand of OZ010676.1, from coordinate 2,162,604 downwards.
TACGGATAACAGATTGGATTGATTTTAAGATACACAGAAAGTTAAGTATTAAAAAAAAATCTTTTTAATATAAATTTTTCAAAAATAGTACAAATCCAAAATGTAATCGAAAAATTAAAATATTTCTTTAAAAAATATGTAACACTTTCTATTTTTTTGTGGACTTTTAAATTTGTTATCTCAGTCGTAAATATATTGTTTGGAAAAGGTCATGGAAGAAATAAACGAATACTTAAAATTTTTAAAAAAACTTTTTCATCTTTAACAATGATTGACCTACAGCTCAATGTTATGAAAATAATTTCATAAGAAATAACTCATCGAAAGATGAGTTATTTCTTATGAAACGTTATTCGTTTTCTTATAACGAATCGTTCATAAGAAATAAGGCATCGCTCATTTCCGTTGCCTTTTATAAGTATAATTGTTTTATCATTGTTTTTAAATAAAAAAAACACTAAATTAAATGACAGAGCGGTATGATTTGTACATTTTTTTTTACTTATCTTTTCCCCACTATACTTCAGGTTTGCGAAAACTGTAAACGAGTTAGTAATTATTCCAACATAAAAATGATACTTGTTGATTGCAGTTCAGAATATTTAAAACTCTGCAATTCTTTAGTAATAACCCATTAAATATTACAAACATTTAGTTACTATAATTATTTAGTTAAGCAATATTTATCCTCGACATGTTATTTAGGAAAATTTTATACGTGCATTTTACGTCGGGGATATTAGCCCCCCTGTCGGGGAAGACTAGCCCCCCGTCGGGCAATTCCTAGCGCCACTACTGCGTCGGACTAAGTTAAAAGTTATTTAACGCAACAGATTATCCGTACTTATATATTTTTAAAATATTAAAAGTTACAATTAAAAACATGTTTAGTAAATTCCCTTTAGGATTTTGCACCAACGTCAAAGAACCAAGTATTTTGAAATGCTTCACGGAGGGTTCATGCCTGCAACATCCATCCGAGATGTGTTAAGTGCGCATCAAGCGAACATACATCGAGTAAATGTAGCAAATCCAGGGATACACAGCTACGTGCTGTAATTGTGGGTTGGATCATCCAGCGTCATATCGTGGATGCAAAGCATTCCCAAAAATGAGGAAAAAACAATTTAATAACCAGACCAGACCCAGAAACCAGAACAACTACAACTATACCAATAACTATCAACAATCCCGAAATGAATATTATCCAAATAACAGAAGCCAATCTAATAACTACCAACAATCCCGAAATGGAAACTATCCAAATAATAGAAACCATTCTAATAACCGTCAACAAACTCGAAATGAATATATTCCAAATAATAGAGCGCAAAATAATAGCTCTAACACAGAAACAAACTCCAATAACCAGGGGTGCCCACAGGGGGGATCATGGCGCAAGGTGCGCCATCAAAATTTTTGGGGGGAATTTTTTTACATGGCTTTTTTATTATTATTTTAAAATTTTTAGGGGGGAAATTTTTTGGGCAAAAAATTATTTAATAAGTATAAATACATTATATAATGTGCCTACAATCACTGGAATTTCCAGCGATTTCGAGAAACGCCTTTTCGGCACATTAGCTAACGACATTGTAAAAAAAATTACGTACACGTTTATTGATCTTTATCCGGTTCAAACATTCAGAATACACTTCAGTGCTGAGATTGAAATTAAAAAACGTTGTGAGGCAATAAATTTTTCATTAGAAAGAATGTATAAATAATAATAAATATGAAGAGTGCTATAAACTCAGGACCTGGAATCTCATTTCATATCCTTATATCATAAATTACGATTACATTACAAAACATCTAAGCAATTGCTTTGATAAATATGAGGGTCAATTTGTTGATTCTATTTTTATGCTGATTCGATTCACTAGCTGAGCAACTATTAAAACACTTCCAATGTTCATACTACACTTTGAAAAAGAAAACGCTGACTACAACAAATTTAACTTTACCGCTTGTGATGAGGCATATGTTTTTTAAAAAAACTGCAATGAAGCAGAGTGTCTCCTCATCTCAATAACACGTATAACATAAATTACGATTTTTATATACAACTCCACTAGAAACTAATTACTTTCATACGTTTGTTTACTAGTAAGTGTAGACGATTTTACTGTATTTGGGTTTCGGTCGAATCAGTTTTAATAACTTCAATGGTGTTACAGCAAAAGAACAGATAATATATTTCAGTCAACAAGAATGCTTGGTTTTTCTGAACTTACTCTTGAAATGTAGAGCAAAGTTACAATTATTTAAATTGTTAAAAAGAAAAACCTTAATGAAAAGTATTTTCTGAGTTTGAGAAACTGTAGTGGTAAGTGGATAAATATTATACGTCATTTTTAAATTAATGTTTAATTTTATAAGGTTTCTGAAAATTCGATAAAATGAAGTTTTGCATTTAATAGTCATATTTAATATATCCAAATATAAGAATGGGGGAGCTAAATTGTCTTCCAGTGTTCAAAAAGGGCTACAACCCGTTCAACCTCAAGACAGGTTTGTAGTTAGACAATATATAGTTAGCAAAAATATTTCCAGGAATGGGAAAAGAAAGAAAATAGTTTTGTTATTTATTTTCGTAGCCCCTTATAAAACTGTGTATAAAATTATGTGCAGTTATTCATCTCAAAAACTTCCTTTTTGTACATTATAACTGCCCGCTTTTTGACATTGAAAGTTTTACAAAATAGTAAAGGTTTTGTAAATTACTTTTTAACGTGTAATAATGCTTTGATATTGAATAATAAGCTTTAAAATAAAAACTCGTATTAGGTGGCACCCCAAAATCCTTTAATTAACTTTATATATGATTTACAACTTTATGAAATAAATGTTTTAAATGCCTTAATTTAAAATATACATTATTCATTGTGTAATTTAATTTTGTTTTTAACAAAATATAATATAAAAATAAATTTTAATTTATATTGAATATATTTTAAACCTTTCAAAATAGCAAGTACGAAGAAAAACTGAAAAAAAAGTGCGTATTATTGGTTAAATCTAAACATTACACTAAAAATATTCATATACTTTAAATAATTGAATTCTCATAATTTCAAATCGTTAAAATATCTGAGAATTTTTCCCCCTTCCTTCATTTTTGCAGCAATGAAACGATATATAACGGAGATATAGCCGTTTTTTTTATTCAATTAAACGTGTCGTTTGAAATAAATTTAAAAATATTATTCTAATTTCTCCAAAAGCGCGAGTGCTATTTCAAAATAGTCCGTGATCTTATTTTTTACCCAAGGCCAACATTCACAAAATCCCCCCCATCGTAATCACCAATCCTAAAATTAATTGGAAGGAGTTAGCTAAAACCCTGAAAGTTGCTGGCTTAAGCAATTTCAGCGGTAAGGCTTCGGGCGAAACTTTAAACTTAAAGGTCTCGACTGCCATCGAGTATAGGATAGCTACGCATGTTCTGGACGAACAGAACATACCGTATCACACCTACAAGATGAAAGAAGATCGAACGCTAAAAGCGATACTGAGGAACGTCCCAGCGGACATTAGTACGGATAGCATTAAGGAAGAACTTATGGAACTGGGTTATGGCATAATAACCGTTTTCCAATTTTCTAAAACGAAGGACGGCTATAAGGTTCCCCTCCCTGTATTCTTCTTGGAACTCCACAACACTCAAAACAACAAACGAATTTACAACTTAGCTGAACTCATGAATTTAAAAGTTCATGTGGACACCTATAGAAAGTCTAAACAACCGACGCAGTGTCACCGATGTCAGCGTTTTGGCCACGCCCAGTCGGGCTGTAGGAACCCGGTACGTTGTGTGAAATGTGCGGGTTCCCATCTTACAGCTGAGTGTCACACCAAGGGTCGCATTGATTCGCCCAAATGCGCCCTTTGTGAAGGACCTCATACTGCAAATTTCCGTGGATGCCCTAAGTATCCCAAGAAACAAACTCAAAACGACGAATTCGTCGATCATAACATACACGAACAACACACCAGAGGCTCCGCCCACAATGATAGTCACACCCCCTCCGCAAACCCCGCCCCCTCACTCGTGAGGCCCGGGGTCAGCTATTCAAACGCTGTTGCACCAGAACCTACACCAATCTTCATTCAACCAGCGCCTTCAGCGCCCACTCAACAGACACAACAACAGCCAACACAGCAGCCCCAAGAAGAGGAAGAGAGCATTTTCGATTATATTAAACAATTTCAGAGTTTCATGAAATCGTTTAATCTAAAGGGTATCCTTACAATCTTAAAAAATACCGCAAATAAATTTAAATCGGCAAAGGGTATCATGGCCAAATTAGAAGTAGGGTTTAGCGCCTTCGAGGAGTTAGTCAGTATGTTAAATTATGAATAATAAATTACACCACAAGGGAACTCACACTTTTACACCCACATTTTACACGGAAGTAGGCTTTGCGAATTTAAACGGGCTTAGGAAACAGCTAGTGGAACTTAAAGATTTCATAATGGAAAAGAACTTAGATATAATGATGGTAAACGAGACACACCTTCGTCCTAGTGACAATGCGAAAATAGCAAACTATAAATTATTTAGGAAAGATAGGTTAATTAATAAAGGTGGAGGAGTGGCCATTTACATTAAAAGCAGCCTTAAATGCACAGAGTACATTCTCCCAACACTTAACACCATCGAGGCTTGTGCCGTAGTACTGGAAAACGAGAGCTTTGGAGAAATCCTCGTTATTTCGGTTTACAACCCACCTAACTCCATAATCGGAGCAGACGACTTGACAGCCCTATTAAACACTGGACTACCAACCATTCTAGCTGGCGACTTAAACGCCAAAAACACTATTTGGGGCTGTCGAGCTAACAACAGAAACGGCATCACACTTAGAAAATACATACTGGATCACGGCGTTTCTATCGCCGCCCCAGATGAACCCACACACTATCCAGGCACTCTCTCGCACAGACCAGACATATTAGATATAATGCTCCTAAAGGGCATACCATCAAACCCAACACTTAAAGTACACAGCTGCTTAAATTCAGATCACAACCCTGTCACATTCACTTTTTATGGCCTCACCCAACCACCGGAAGCAACCAAATTTACAACTAACTGGGAAAGATTCCACTCCATTTCGGATGTAAATCTAACAGTAAACCCAAATATGAGAACAATAAATCAAATTGATGAAGCAATTGTAAATTTAACAGCCAAATTAAAAAGGGATATAGATAGCTGCTCAAAACCCATTAAACTAGAAAAAACCCTAAAACTCCCCCATGAGATTAAAGACGAAATCAGGGAAAAGAATAGACTTAGGAAGGTTTACCAGCAATCTAGGCACCCCCAGGATAAACGTAAATGGAACGAGGCATGTAAGAAAGTAAGCTCCCTCACAAAAGAATACAAACAGACTCAATGGGAAAACACAGTCATGAGGCTCTCACTACAGAACAACACTGTTTGGAAAATGGCGAAAGCCCTAAAAACCAAACGCCAAAACATAGGCCCTCTTCAAGGACCGAACTCTATTGCTTACACCGAACACGACATGGCAGAGGTTCTTGCCTCCAGTCTACACAACCAATTTTCACCACATCTTTCACCAATCAACTTAGAACTTGTTGTTGACACAATCAATGAAGTAGACAACTACTTAGCAGAAGAGCCACACAACATCATACGTTACACCACTCCAGAGGAACTGACTGACATTATAACCAAGTTAAATCCTAAAAAAGCCTCTGGATACGATCTAATCTCAAACAAAGCACTTAAGAATATTGCCCATAAGGTAATAGTACATATCACCAACATCTTCAATGCATGCCTCAGGTTAAAATACTTCCCAAGCCAATGGAAAAAAGCAATCGTAATACTCTTTAAAAAACCAGGAAAAAGCCCCCTCCAACCCAGTAATTACAGGCCTATCAGTCTTTTGCCCTGCTTGGCGAAAGTCTTTGAGAAGGTCTTAAACATTAGACTGCAAACTTTTTTGGAAACAAACAACGTAATTAATACTAATCAATACGGATTTAAAAAGGGACATTCAACTACGCATCAGGTTCATAGGATTGTGGAAAAAATAGGAGAAGCGTTTAACAATAAAGAAATGATAGGAGCCGTATTTTTAGACGTAGAAAAAGCATTCGATAGTTTATGGCACAAAGGGCTAATCAAAAAACTAATAAACCAAAACATCCCCAAGGAAATGATACACATGATAAACTCATTTATTTCAGAGAGATCTTTTCAGGTTAGAGTAAACAACACACTTTCAACACTCACCAACATTAAAGCAGGAGTACCACAAGGTAGCATACTTGGACCAGTCTTATTTAACTTGTACATAAACGATTTCCCTACATTCGATAACTGCATCACGGCCCAATTTGCCGATGATACAGCAATACTAGCTAAATCTAAGCACGGTGACATAGCCTTTGGGAAGCTACAAGCCGCTTTAATCACAGTAGAATCATGGTGCGAAGACTGGCGCATCAAAATTAATGCTCAAAAGAGTGTATCGGTACTCTTCCGCAAACACGACACACTAGTTGATTACAACACCGATCTTGAGATCTTTAATACAGAGATCAAGAGAGAACACCACACCAAATACTTAGGAGTACACCTAGACAGTAAACTTAGCTTTAAAGAACACATTAAACAAACTCTCGCAAAAGCGACTGGTGCAAGTATAAGCTTAAATCCCCTCATTGGGAAGAACTCAAAAATGACACTTAGAAACAAAGTAATTCTTTACAAAACTATGATCAGACCAGTTCTGCTGTATGCCTGTCCGGCCTGGGCTGCAGTTCGAAGAACACACAGAAAGAAACTTCAAACATTTCAAAACAAAGCCCTTAGAAGGCTAACAGATGCACCAAGGTATGTCAGGAATAAAATCTTACACCGGGACCTTAAAATGGACACTATTGACACAGCAATACTGACTATCTCTCACAACTATAACATGGCAATCGCAAACTCAGAAATACAACACCTTAAAGAAATCACACAGTATGATCACGAGGTAAACCAAAAACATAAAAGACCAAGAACCATTCACCACGACCCCACCTGGTAGGCATTTCTAGACTTGCTTGTCACATTGACATGTCAAATTCCCGACAGCTGCTCCTTAGCTAGTAGCCAGGTTATGTTATTGTCATCAATGTTGTGTATTTTGCATCTTATAATAATAAAATATGTTTCACAAATCACTTGTTGTCTCTACTTATTTCTAACACACACCATCTACTGATGTTATTTTTCAGGTTTTTCTAACGAACTCGCGTTTAGCCTTAGGGCCCCCAACCCCCAACAATTAATTAGTAACTTCTTAGTTAAATTTAAACCCCGCTAACGTTATTCTATTTACTAGACTTAATTCGATGAAGGTGTAAGGACCTCTGGTCGACACACCGTAAGGTTAATTCCGATTTCCGATTTCCGAGTGTATATGATTAAACAATGTTACTATAAAAGTTTTTAAATAGTTAATTTCCTCAGTTAGCATCAACTATAAGCATTTAAAACTGTAATTTAAATGAAAAGATTCTTGTTTTAAATTTATTTTCAACGCGTTGTGACCTTTTGATATCAAATACATGTTTAAAAAAATTATACAAAAACAAGGTCCTCCACTTTATACTGTAATTCATCAACTCATACAACTAACTTTGCTATAATTCTTGCCGCCCTTCCCAAGTAGCACAAGACGTCGTAACGACGTTGAAAACAGGTAGTGAACGTCGCAATTTGGTCGGCGTCGCAAAAAGACCGTGAAAAAAACGCCTTTTAGCGGCAATAAATGCGACGTCGTTTTCTGGATGCCATTTTTAGGTGTAAAGACGTGGTTTCAGCGTCGTAAAAAAAACCCATAGAAAATCCTGTCTTAGTAAAATATTCAAAGGAGATCGTTATTATAAGAAAGGTTTATTGTAATGAAAGTCATTTTCTTTTTATTCCGCACATTTTTTAAAAATAAATTATGATTTTTTTAAGACCAAAATTTATAGATATTTTTATTAAATGTAACATAGAGAAATAATTATTAATATAAAACAATTATTATTTAATTAAAAAGGTAATTATTAATTAAAAAAAGGTAATTATTAATTAAAAATAAGTAAATATTAATTAAAATAATTTACCAACTCTTTATTTTCATTATTTTAACTATCATTAGAAATCACTAAATTTTAAAATGATTGATTATTATTAATTTTAAAATAATTTGGTTATACTTTAATTTATTATTAATTTTAAAATAATTTGGTTATACTTTAATTTATTATTAATTTAAAAATAATTTGGTTATACTTTAATTTATTATTAACAATAAAGTATTTTTAGTTTTAAATAATAATTATTAGTTTTAAATAATAATTATTAGTTTTAAATAATTATTAGATTAAAATATGCTAACTTAGTTTTTAGACAAACCTACATTACAAATATATATTTTTTATTCCCGTTCCCTACAAGAAAATAAATGAAAGCTTAATAAACGAATTTTTAAAACATATTTCTTTATTTTAAAACGAATTAATTTAGAAGTTTGGATAAAAACATGAAATAAAAATTAATAGAAAATATTTTTGAATAATAAAGTAATTTTTGATGAATAATAATATTGTTAAAGAATATTTAGAAAAACAGAAAGTAATGTTTTATAAATAGTATTAGAAATATATTCTTTTCTTCCCCACTCCCCCCCCAAATAAATAATAGTAATTCTAAATAATTGAATTTTTTAACAATGAATTAATTTTAACATTTGGCTAAACGTTATTTTAATAAATAATAATAGAAATTGTTTTTTAATAATAAAAAGTAATTTTCGGTAAATAATGATAATATTATTAAAAATTTCTTAGAGTAACAAAAATTAATTTTTAATAAATAATTAAAAAAAATATTTTTTTATTTGTAAAATGAATTAATTTTGAAATTCAGTTAATTTTTTTTAATAAATATTTTTTTTTAATTATTTTTCTCACTTGTGAAAAGCAATAATTTTGCAAGCAACTTTAAAAATATTTTTAAAGAAATATTAATAGAAATATGTTTATCCCCCCCCCCCCAATAATAATAATGCTTCTTTAAATGAATGTTTGAAACATATTTCCCACTTGTAAAAAGAATTAAATTTGAAATTTAGCACAAAATTTTAACAAAATAACACTTTTTCGAAAAAAAGAACCCTTCTTATCGTTCTCGTGATGTCAAAAGAAACTAGTTTCGTCTCTGTGGATCTGGCAACATTTACTTCGGCGGCATTTTCTGTTGTGAAGATGAAGAAGTCACGTCTCCTCATGGCATGGCGAAAAACTAAGTGCATTATATGCTTCTTCGAATTTATACGATGAAAAATTATCTGCCGTTAAGCGTAGTGGAAAAAAGGTAAATATACATGCCTACATACAAACTACACATAAAATTGTTGTCTATTTATGAACAATGTTGTTCTCCTGAAACTGGCACGATGACACGCGTCCCCTAAAAAGCGTCATTCTAAAGTGCTTGAAATGACAATATTAGTACTGCTTATTTCTGAGAATTTCATATATATTATCAAGGAAATTTGATCATTTTACGAGTTATTTTTAAAAGGTATGAACTCTTAAAATATTTCTTTGACTATTGAGATTGATAGTTGAGATGTTAATGTATTTAAATTAACCCTCACGTGGAGACGTGCTGTAATGCTGCATGCTAGCGGTCTCTTTAGACTACGTCTCTCCTGAAGTTGTCTAAAGTAAAATCTGCTATTTGTGGTTAACTAAATGCTTTTCCATAAATAAGCTTATAAATCTGTCGATATCCCATAAGTAATTTTTTTCGTCAACGCAATTTAAATTAAAAAAAACTCGTGGAACAAATTTATTTCATATTTAATTTTGATACTTTTAGAAAAATGAAATGGTAAAGACTTGCCGTCGATAGCGGGTTTGGCGGTGTTTTGAAATGGTCGCCAAACGACCCGATGCGTTGCGCACAGTGGTTGCGCACGCGTATTTTTTTCTGAACTTTATGGTTGCTTCCGCTGGTAAACACAGAATTACGGTTTAAAATTGATTTCGAAGCTTTATTTTCGGATGATTGATTGATCGGATAACTTTTGCGTAATGGGCTATCGGTAACGGTTCAAAACTCATTTCAAAGGATTTCTATTGCGTCTGCACGATTGAATGAAATAACGTCGCACTTGAGCTCCGTAATGGGCTAATGGCGACGGTTTAAAATTGATTTCGACACTTTGCTTTGGTTAATTAACCCCTCCGGGTTGTCGATCATGGTGCTTACAGGCAATCCTCCGGGCCGTCGTTTGGGGCATTTCGAAGACTCTTAAGCGCACACACGTTCCGCGCGCTTAAAGTCACAGGCTCCTGCCGTCGATTTTGTGGTCTTCGGCCTCCGACTACTCAGGATCACATCCATGACCCCCTCCGGGCAGTTGATCATGGTGCTTACAGGCAATCCTCTGGGCCGTCGTTTGGGGCCACTCATCGTTTTGAGGACTGGGCAATGGCGAAATTTTATCAAAAAACACTTGAACCAAAAAATATTTAGAAAAAACTTCAACAGGGGTATAAAATTTAGAAGAAAAAGCACTTACCAGACAATGATCAATCGTGTGTTTGGGAACCACGTACCCTTCCTAATAATTCTACACACACAATGCGCATTTTCACCTTCCTTTCGACACGTCCACTGCCCACACTGAAACCAAAATTCAGTTTAAAAATCCCAATATTTAAGCCGAAGAAGTCACGTGACCTTCCGAACCAATCCCACAAATTCTTATACTTTCGAATAGAATAATTCTTAATCCCGGCACAAAAACCACGTCACTCTTTAAACCAATCACGGAAATTCCTATGCCGGGAAGTCACGTGAATCTGCGAACGAATCCCCCAAATTCTTATCCTTTCATATTTGTAAACAATTATCCCATTCCCAGATTGAGAAGTGAATCGCCCGAAAAAGTCGCCAAAAGCTACCCGCTTATGATTGGAAATCCCAACCAATGAAATTGATTTTTATTTCAGGAACTTTTTGTGTCCCTTTAAAAAAAATTTAGAACAAGGCCAAACATATAGTGCTCAATATTTAATTCAGTCATTGATTCATTATTACACAGGGTTCCCACGTACCTGGAAAACAAGAAAAACCTGTAATTGTCAAGGAATAGTTTTAAAAATTCTTAACATATCTGGAAAAGTCCAGGAATTTTTCTAAATTTTGACTGTGAAAGTGCCTTGTATTCTTTTCCTTGCTATCCGATGAAATGTTCTTTTTATTATAAAAATTATATACTTTGACAAGTTATTATTTGCTGGCACTTAATTTTTATGGGTCTCAACATTAATCTTTATTTTTTTTAAACATATATATTACATTTCATGTATTTCTAATTATGTAATTTCGTTTGAAAACTTTAATAGTCAAGGATTCTTAATGTCAAGAGGCAAACCTGATTAGAAACAAAATCCATTGGTTAATTCCTAGTGTAAGGTGTGACAATTGGTGGGGATAAATTTTATATTTTGGCAACCCTATTTCATGACATTTCTTGCAATATCATGATGTACCCTTCTTTTTTTGCCACGGCCTTGACGCCGAGGAGGCACCATACACTAGGAATTTACCAAAGTGGCAATTTCGGTATGGCCATTTTTTTTTTGTTTTTCAAATCCCTCCGGTTAATCTGCCTTTCCGAGTCGCCCTGATTTTTTGCCAAATCCCATTACTTGGCTCCAAATGGTGATGCAGGGAGAAAATAGAGGAATTCTTTGATTGGTATGCTAGTGTCACGAATATAAGATCTTCACAAAAGTTGTCAAGGGTTACCCAATTAGAAAAAATTAACTCCTTTTCCTTATGTGTTCATAGTTTAAACAGCTCACAAATTTTGTAATGTGTAACTGTTTTTCTCAATATTAAACTTGATTTAATTTACATAAACCCATTTTTTTTAAAGGTTTATACTTTTGAGATGAAGTTTATCCATCAACCTGAGTACTATGACTGGAATTATAAATGGTTAGTAATTTTATTGTTATATTTATAAAAATCTTGGTCATTACATATTTTTATTTTTAGTGTATTTGTTAAAAAGCTTGATAGTTTTTTTACTATAAATCCAAGAATTATTTGGAGTGTGCAAAAAATAAATTAAAAAAAACAACAAAATATTTTAACTATTAAGTATATAAACTTTAGCGTACTGCCACACAGTATTTTTTTTATTTCGGTTTGAATACTTTTTAAAATTTATGCTTGGACCAATTCATTAATTTTTAGAAGTGTAGTACATCGTTGCATACAACACTTTTAAGTTATTAAACAAAGTACCACTGGTAAAAAATCAAAATGACATGCAATATATGGTGCTAGGGTTTGCAACACAATTATAAAATTCTGACATGAAAAGTGTTTAAACAATTTGAAGGAAATTTCATCAAAGTTAAAAAAGTAAATTCAAATATGTTTAATAACAGATTAACAATAAAATTTTAAATATCATAGTGTTAAAATTTTTAATGATAAAGTAAATTCTTGAAATAACAATATGATTGGATTTTTTTTTAATTACAGTACTTTTTTGTTTAAACATTTAAAAAGAATATGATATTTTTAAATAATCATAAAGGTTTATAAAGAAAATTGGTTATTTGCAAAGAGCAGAATGTTTTAGTTACAATTCTCAATATGTAATATTTGCATTTAACTGTGATATTTATCACTTGGTGACGTTTCATAATTAGTGATAAGCATTAAGACTTTAGAAAACAATAGTTAACTGATATTTTAACTATTATTTTTAGTTGCACATTGATAAAACCAGGACCTATTCAGAGGGGCATCATAACTTGATTTGGCAGAATATGGGCATACGTAAATTAAAATTGAGCAGTAATATATTCTAAATGGGTAGTTGTAAAAATCAAGGCACTGGAGGTGATAATTGCATAATTTGTTTAAAATAGCCACTGAAGAGAACCTTGATCGTAATTTAGCTTTCAGAGTAAATGTGAAAATAATATTTGTCTTTTTTCTAGCTATTAACTACCGAAATTTGATTGTTCAAAAACGTACTTTCCCTTTTGTGTTCTAAACGTTCCCAATTCTACGTAATTTAGCATTTTTATTATTCTTTTTTTTAAATAATTTTTTTGCATAAAACAGGGATTGATTGCAGTCCTCGCAACAAGTCCCTTTTTTCTCTAAAAGTTCTTTTTGTTACTTGAAGTACTAAAGTCCTTTTTTTTTTCGAATATGGTCCCTTAATTCAGGGAAAAATAGTTTGTTTCCCTTTATGGTTACGATAATACATTTCTGGCACTTTTTCGTCCCCCATTTAACCAAAGATTAAATTTTTTTTCTTTTGTAATGGCCATTACAAATATTAACATTCATGTTCGTATTTATGTTGAGTCTGCTAATAGAGCGTTGCAATTCTCAAAATATCATTAAACTAGGATCAGACTTGCTGTTTTTGTCTTTACAAATGTAATTAATCACATTTTTGTAGAATTTTAGCCTATGAGTAAACAATTTCTGTCCTTCCAGGACCACCAAATATCATTTGTGCATTGTGTCAAAAACAAAATTTAAATTAAGACCTTGTTCTTGGGAAGAATGATAAATAACAGGTGCAAGTGTAACTTGTAATTATATATATTTACAGTATTTCGTATTGTAATGAGAAAAATACTTTTCGATTTACATTTTACTTGTAAAATAGACATCTTCTGCAATAAGTGGCATCCCTGCTAAATTTCAATTCACCCCATAATTTAAAAAGAACATGAGATTACAAAAATATTAAAGTATTTTCTCACAAATTTACTAATTTTTTTTATTAATGATACGATTTTCTTCAAATTTTTACTAGGGGTACTGGAAAAATGAGTGAAAGAAGTCGAAACAATTCAATGTGTGTTCTGATTTATATGATATTTCTATTTCTGCTAAAAGCAACAAAACAGCTTATAATACATTCAATCATAGAGAAAAAAAATATGTACATATTTATTTAAAACGACTTGTGAAGAGTTATTCTCAATGCAAGACCATCTCAATATATTTGGCCTTCAAAGAATTTCGAATGGAATTGATGTTATAAAACTTGAAATGATACAATTTTGCAGTCGTCTGGTGTTTATGTTACTGTGATTTAGGAATAGGAATGTTTAATGCATAACGTGTACATTATTTAACAAAAGTTAGACTTGTGATTGATGTCATCAAATCTCTGATTACAAATTATTTGCCTGGCACATTCAATAATAGCACTTCAACTTTTAATCAGCTGAGTGAATGAAAACTCAGTCTGGAACCACCCTGCAATTATTTTATTTGCATTCAACTCAGCACTGCCACGTTTCAGATTTAAAAATTGCCAAGTAAAGATTAAAAAGCATCCAAACTGTGGTATATTCATAATATATATAAAAAAAGAGAAATTGTCGATTATTTGACAAAGTTGTTATTGTGGTATATAGTGAAAAGATATTTTGTCCAATAGTTACATGACCGATAATTGCTAAATAATCAGATACAATTTGAATTTTTCAGTTGCATGCAACTAAATAGTTCAATTGGATGTCCAATAGTTGCCAGTGCCCGGCTAGCCTGTATTGTTACATAGAAAATGTAACTTTTTTTTATTTAAAACTTTTTTTGATATATTGCATTTTTCCTATAATTTAGTCACTTTCGCATTTGATGACTTAAAATTTTAAGGGGATTTTGTTAGTCACTATTTCTCTAGGGACATATGTAAAAAGTATTACGAGCCCTGTGATGTGAGTAATTTAAATAAGAATTCACTAAAGAGCTCAACTAAACACTAAGAGAATACTAATATTACGTGCTACATTTTCAGATTTTTTTTATTATTATTAAATTTGCTTTTTGAAGTGGAAAAACGTATAAAGTAATTAATAAAAGTCCTGATGGAAAATAATTTTTTTAAAAAATACATACTTTTTTTTACTTTTCCAAAATGCTATTGAGAAATCTACATATACATATAAGAATGATAATTAATAGTTTATAAACTTTTTTGCAATAGTGTCAAATCACAAAAAAGTATTTTATATAGTTTCAGTTATATATTTATGGAATTATATTTTTTGTAGGCCATTCTTGCCTTAAGAGGAGGAAAAAATGTTGGAGAAATTACAAGGAGAAGGATCTTGGGGTCAGTAATGGATAATTCTCTGGAAAGTCAAATGGGCTGGTCAAGGAGATATTAAAGCGTTTATAAGAAGCGAGTGCCTTAGTTGTTTGTAAGTATAATTTAAACACTTAATAAGATTTGGAGTGTAAGTGGAAAATTGCATTTCAAAGCAGTATTTTGTGCTAAAACTGCATTTTTCCAAAGGTCTAATTTTTGCTAAATGGAACTAAAATTTTATTTTTTATGTGCGAGATTGAGGGGGGGGGGGGCAAAGCTTCAAATGCAGCCATATCATAGCTTTTAAAACAGAAAAAAAATGGTAATATAATAGAATAGAGCACCTTTCCTTGGTGAAATAAATGTAATATAAACCAATATTAGTGTTATAATGAAAAGAAAATACATATTTTCTGCATTCTTTGGGCAAAACTATGGATATGTAATTTTGTTTTTTGATTACTGTGAAGACAAACAGCAATTGACAAGTATATTTAATTTTGTTTTCGACACATAAAGAAACAAATTGTACAAATTTAAGTCTTTCAATATTGTGATTTAAATTATGACAACTCTTTTGAGGTTAAAATGCACGCAATTTTGACATTGGAAGTCTTCATTTGTTATAGATTTTTAAAAAAATATTTTGATTTAAATTCGTTAGTGTAAAATGTTTTATTTATCTGACTTATTGCCGCCTTCCTTACTTAGTTACTTTCTGTATTTTAACTTATTACTGTTAAAGTGGTAATATTTTTTTTAAAGTTAGAACACAATTTCTCTAATTATGTGTATTTTTATAGTTACGTGCAATTTTACATTTACTACCTTGTCCTTAATTGGTGCATTTTTATGAAGAACATATGACTAGAATTTAATGTACTAATGCATTTTAGATGTTATTCAGCAATAAAACGAGAGTGTTGTATTATTTTCCTCATAGGTCAAGTGAAATAAGTCATTACATTACTTAATTGAAAAGTTACCCATGCATTTCTTATTTGTACTAGTAAAGTAAATTCATTTAAATACATATATATATATATATAAACCAGTCAATAATTTTTCTTTTTCAGATTCCCTTCATCAAAACCCAATGTATAAAGGTGCTGCAGATAAAGATATAGAAGCAGCCGTGAAGGCGTATTTAAAATATGCCCTGGTCAAAACTGAAAAAGAATGTTTAAAAAAATTGTTATGTAAAATTATGATTTAAAAATATATATTGGTTTCATTTTAATAAATATTAAACTGCAAACAGTTTTTCCTTTATATTTGTAATAATTTATTTTCACTTCAAGTTTACTCTTATTTCAATAACAACATTTTTAATAAAATGTAACATTTCCAAAATATACACATATATAAAAATTTGTTTTAAATGTTGATTTGTTTTGCACAATTTCAATGATATATTTTAGAATATCAATATAGTTGGAAAATTATTAATATATTTTAATTGTATAATTAAAAATCTTCTATAAAGGCTACCTGATTTAAAAAAAAAATGAATAAAAAAACTGCTTAAATGTGATTTTCTGTAACTACTAATTGAAAAAATTACAATAGTTAGTTAAAATGTCAAGTGACTTTTCTTCAATTGTTCGATAATAAACTGAAAATAATTTTTCGAAAGTATATAAAAGATTTTTGTAGTTAATTTATTTTCCAATTTATAATCTAATTATTAATGAAGGGACAGATTATAAATTGGAAATTAAATTAACTACAAAAATCTTTGCATACTTTGTTGTTTTTACGATAATCGTGGCGTAAAAACAGCCACATTTATAAATTACACAAAAAAAACGCAATTGCGACGTTAATATTAAGAAAGTTCGTTTTATTACGACGAAAAAATCGCGTAACTATGACGCTTTTATATGTCACTTACTTTTTTTGCGACGGAAAAAAGACGCAACCGCAACGATTTTCTACGACGCCTCTTATTTACGACGCAAAAATTGCGTAACTGCGACGCCATTAAATGTCGCTTCCCTTTTTGCGACACAAGAAAGACGCAATCGCGACGTTTTTTCTACAATACTCCTTTTTAAAACGGAAAAAAGACGCCACCGCGACGACTTTCTACGACATTTCTTATTTACGACGGAAAAATTGCGCTATTTCGACGTATATCTATTTCCCTATATATTTTGGCGACGTCTATACGACCCGAATTGCAACCAGTTCTCGACGTCAAAAAGACGGCAACCAGTTGGGACACATTTGCGTCTTTTTTGCTGCTTTTCTCTGACGGCTTTTCGACGACATGCCGTTGCGGCGAAGACGTTGTTGCGACATTTTTTCGACGCGTTTGTGCTACTTGGGCTTAGCAGATGCGGGGCCCATTGAACCAGATTTTAAGGTTGTTATTTTTACAGCAAGACCAGTTTTGCACCATTTTTACATGAATAGAGTGAAAAAGCGCATTGTATAAATTTTCTGTAGCAATGGCATAACTTTTTTTGCTTTTAAATAATTTTTTAATTGTTCTCTAAAATATTATTTTAGTTAAAATTTGTAACAAAGCATTCTAATTTAATTAAAAATAAATTATGCATAAAAAACGAAGGAGAAATAAGTGGGAGTAAGAATGTCATTACAGCAGATTGTATTGATTGGTCGCCAACATAAGGAAGATAAACAAGCTATTTGGTCTGAAGCCACAGTCTCTCGCCCCCCCCCTCTCCCCGTCCGTCGTCTCGTCTATTTGCTTTATATCATGATTTTATACGCATGAACACCTATTTCCTATTCAACGAAGCCAAATCTATGTCGTGTGCTATTCGACACGTGTCGAAATGGAACCTTATCATGATATTTCTATCCTGATTTCCCATGCAAACGGTTTTAAGACGTTTCACGTTAAAAACCGATTTTCTGATATTTTTAAAGAAATTGTTTCCTTGTCAACACGGGGCCCCACATAAAGCAGCGGCACCTGTGGCACACCCTTAATGGTGACCCTGCTTATATAAATGCGTTTGTTGAAAAAGAATATGCAACCAGGAGATTATTGTAGTTTCTAAAAGTTGCTGGTCTGGTACATGTTGAATAATAATAAAAAAGGAAAAATTAGAGATAGAAATGGTAACATAATGTAATTAAGATAAGGGGGGGGGGCACAATACAAGGGGGGGGGTTGGCCTATGACCTGAAGAGGGTGTCCGAACCTTAACCTGAAAGGGGGGGGGGGTGGACATCCCCCCCTTTGGCTACGTCCCTGGGGAGGGAAGGATAGAGAAAAATTTTGGGGGGGATTTGCGCCATTGGGTTTGGGGGGGATGGGCACCCCTGCCAATAACCATAGCTCCCCCCACATTCCCAACGAAAGTTCAGTCCGGCCAAATGTAAGCTACGCAGTGGCGGCCGCTGGCGGACAAAATGTCAACCAAAATAATTCAAACCCAACACCAGCTCAAAATGACCAACCAATCACGGTCAGCAATGAAATGTTTACTGATCTAATGAATAACATGATGGCACTAACTGCCCAGGTCGCATCTCTTGCTGAGAGTGTGGCCAAAATAAGCCAGCAAATAAACCTATAATGTCAGCAAATCCACCAACTATTAATAATTTCACAATTATCTCGTGGAATGCAAACGGTCTCTCCAATAAAATTGGAGAACTAAGGGAGCTCGTCTCCAGACAACACCCTGACATTATCCTCATACAGAAAACTAGGTTATACCCAACAAATAGAGTCAGTATCCCGAACTACAATTGCATAAGGGATGACAAAATAGACTCCACACCAACTGTATCTATCCATAAAATAGGTACAGCTATCTTCATAAAGGCAAACATTCCAGCTTACAGAGTACCCTCCCCTACTCTTGAAAATATTGAATCAACAATAGTAACAATTAATCCAAAAGGCTTCACCAAATTCACAGTCGCATCCCTATATATTCGACAATCTGCAACTAATTCTCTCAATAACGAATTAAAAACCTTCCAAAAAATTGACAACTCATTAATACTCTTCGGTGACCTGAATGCCAAAACACATAAATGGAACCACACTGAAAACAGTGCAGGTTATAAAATTAAAACGTTTGCCGACATAAACTGTTTTGAAATAGCAGCCCCGGACACCCCAACTAGATTCGCAGCAAATTCTTACTCTACCATAGACATAGCAGTAATCAGGGACATGCCATATAAATACAGTATTAAATCAATGGCCGAGCTTAGCTCGGACCATAACTCGGTTTCTCTCGTCTTCAATGTTGATATTCCCAAAAATAAGATCGGAATGTACTACTAGACCAACTGGGAGTCATATCAAAATGAACTCTCAAATTATACTCTTACCACAAACCACCTACCTCACCAAATGAACTTGACGTGGAAGTTGATAAACTCACAAATACCATCCTTCTTGCACACTCAAACTCTTCAAAAGAAACTATCCGCACAAATGAAATCCATACCCCTTCGCATGTTACAAATCTCATCCGAAGGAAAAATCAAGCCAGACGTAAATGGCAGAGAGATAGGGACCCCTTAGATAGGAAACTCATGTACAAACTCCAAAAGGAACTCAAAAACTAAACCAACAAAATGATCCAAAACAATTGGAATGACCATCTCCGATCCCGCTTGAGGCGGAAGATGGCACCATTTGGAAAGCGACCAGATATTTCAAAGGGAACTCCAAACCAATCCCTCCGCTGGTAAATGGGAACTCCATTGCCCTGACTGACTCAGACAAAGCTAATGTTCTAGCAGACAGCTACGAACAACAATTTAAAGACAACCCGACAATAAACCAGCAATTTAACGCTGATATTTCTAACTCTGTTGAAAACATTCTCCTCATCTCACCAGACAAAAACTATGAACCGGTCCAACTAAATGAAATCACAGAAACACTTCGCAATCTAAAAATCAAAAAAGCCCCTGGTGGATTAACAAATAAAATGGTGAAAAAACTCCCAAATAATATTATCACATACCTCGTCCTTCTCCTAAACTCCATGTTCAACCTAAATTACTTCCCAACACCATGGAAGAACGCAAAGATAATACCTATTCCAAAACCAGGGAAAGACGCAAAAGTGCCTTCATCCTATCGACCTATCTCGCTATTACAAGTCCTAGGAAAAATAGCCGAAAGGACTATCCGAGACAGAATATTAAAATTTCTAACTACCAACAACAAACTCATACCACAACAATTCGAGTTCATGAGGGAATTATCTACGACACACCAGCTCCTTTCGAGTTACAGATTTCATATCTGCCAACTTAATGAAAAGATAGAGCACGGCTGCACTCTTTCTCGATATAGCCAAAGCCTTTGATCGAGTATGGATCAAGGGACTCTTACATAAATTCATTTCCCTTGACATTCCCACAAACTTCACACACTTAATCCATTCTTACCTCAAAAACAGAACCTTCGCAGTCTCTGTTAAGAGATCGCTATCCACTATCAGATTTGCTAGAGCAGGAACTCCCCAAGGTTCTGTCCTTGGACCCCTGCTTTTCAACATATTTATTAATGATATCCCCCAGCAACTAAATACTAAAATTGCCTTATTTGCAGACGACACCGCAATAATGGCCAACGATTATGAGCTAGCCACAGTCACACAATACTTCCAAGATCATATCCAGATACTTGAAAAATGGCTATCAAACTGGAAGATCCAAATAAATGTCGAGAAGAGTGCGGCAGTTATGTTCACAAATAGAAGAAAAATCCCCCCTGAACTAAAATTAACTATGTACAACACGCCCCTAGACTGGCAAGACTCAACAAAGTACCTCGGGGTTGTTATCGATAAAAGATTAACATGGAGACATCACATCACTCATATTCGAGAGAAACTCAAGGGAGCACAAGGTGCCCTGCTACACTTAATCAGTAAAAGATCCCCCCCTCAACATTGACAATAAGCTCCTCTTATATAAAACCATACTTCGTCCCGTCATCACCTATGCCTCGCCAATATGGGCGTCGGCATGTAAAACCAGGCTAAACGAGCTCAAAAGACTCCAAGCCGGAATCATAAAATATCACATTGTTAGAGCCCCATGGTTCATAAGAATTAATGACATTCAGGAGTCCTTGAACATCCCTACTCTCAGCAAATTCATGGGAAAACTGGCAACAGACTTTTATGTTAAAATTCCCCACATTGATAACCCTGAACTACAAGAACTTGAAGTGTATGACCACACACTTAGAGAAAATAGGCGGCGGCCTAGAGCGGCAATGACACTCCACTAATAAGAGACTTCTTCAGACATGTACCTCGCTTTGTCTACTGTGTTTGTCCCTGGACTAAATTAAATTAGTCATGTAATGTCCCCGAAACGTTGTCCAAATAACAACGTAATTATTTTTTCATACTGTGCAAAGCCTTCATGCCAACTTTATTTCCATGCTTATTGTTTAACCATGCCAATTGTATTATCGTGCCAATTGTTTATTTGCCATAAACAGAAATGTAGTCGTCCCAGAGACTTGGAAATTCCCCATGTATATATATATAAATCTTTTCCATGGTACAAGGCTTTATGCCTTCTTTTTATTCTCACTGTGCTAATTATTGTCACGTCCATGTTTTGTACTTGCATTCGCAAGCCAATTCCCCCATTTTACCCAACATGTTATTATCATTTATACAGGAGGTTAAAGGGGCTTCGCCCCTACGGTACTCCGCACGCTTCGCTCAACCAATACTCAGAGTAATAACTGAATATTTTCCCCAAGTTAAAAGTAGCATACATAAAAGCCAGGAAAAATATGTGGTTTCATATTTAAAATAAAAATTAATTTTAAAAAAATATTCTTTAATTCATGCATTTCAAAGTTAAAATATAAACTTATTAGTATTTACTTAAAATAAAAGCATAAGTGTTATAGATGTAGCCAAGTAAATACTCAGTACGTACGGGGCCCCAACTTTTATGTAATTATGCATAAATTGTGTAAAAGTTTCCTATGTGCGGTTTGAGAAATTCGTTATTCTTTTTTGCGATTTTTCGTAACTTTTCACTAACGTTCTCTAAAACGTTAAGTTAATTATTCATTAAAAAAAATCGTAATATACTATGTTTTTAATTTTTCAAGGCTCTTTTTACTAGGGAGGAGGGGGGGGGGGGCTTTAATGCTATTGTGCCTATAATATTGAATTTTCTAAATTAGGCCCTGAGTATGTAGGGTATTTACCCTTGTTTGGGGTAATACCCAAGTCGAGGATATTTATAGTTATAAGTAATTGTTTGCAAATAATATATAATCAGAAATTTGATTACATCACAGTAACTTTCTTATTTTAGTTAAAAATAATGATAAATGTCTTAGCTGCCTTTTAGAAAATAACTTAACACAATCATCAATAATTAACTGCACTTTCCTGTGCTGATTCCCTGTGAGTTATGAAGGCGGAAACGCATATTGCAGCTACAGTCAACGTCCCCCTTCAGACGGTGCAAAGATCAAATAGGGAAGTTTACAATCTGCCTATTCAATGCGTCCCACTGGTACAATGGTAGGCCATTTATCCTCATAGCTTGATTAACCCAATGGAATTATGAAAGTGACATTTCTCCTAAGCGGTTTAGGTCAGAAAGTAGAATGGGTTAATAATGGGCCTGGTCGAAGAAGACCCACCTTCCTCTACATGATGGTATGCTATTTATCCCCAGAGAAAGATTCCACAAGGAGTTATGATGGCGGAATCATATACTGAAGTTGCAGACTTTTCCGTTTTTCTTTCTCTGAATTACAAGTTTAAATTTGCATGTACTTCTTACTTACAGTATAACATTTTAAAAGAAATATGTAAATAACAATTCACACACACACAAAAAAATATCAGTACATAACGTATGTATATATAATTTGCGTTTATTAAATAGGGCAAGATATAATTGGCTTACAACATACAGCCAAGCTTAAAGAATTTAACACAGCACTCTAAAAATATGAGTTTATACATTACATAGTCTATTTTAAAAAACTACAGTAATTTGTACATAACAATTAAAAAGTTATACAAAGAGGAATGTTACTTGAAAAAAGTCTTGATTTATTTTGAATAGCTCCTACACATAAAATTTTGTTCTGTTCACTATGAATTACATCTTTATCAAGAAATCTTAAATTTACAAATAATCTCATTAAATAATTTTTTTATACACACTGCATGCATATATATATATATATATATATATATATATATATAAAGTTTAGCTACCAAATTTTTAAATTTGAGCAAATACTTTAACATAAAATTATATAGTTGATAATTAAACTCCTCAACTTTATTATTTGTTAGTCATATTCATATCATTGCAACTGATACAATTCTTAAGTTTTTATTAAACTTAAACATTTGAGCAGCTGATTGGAAAGTCAAAGTTGAGATTAAAATAACACAGTGGAATGTTATCCTGCTCAAAATGTTTATCCGTAACCACAATACAAGAATATTTAGCAAATACTGGCAAATGTTAATTGATTAATTAAGCACAGTTTATGTTGTAGCATTACAACAAAATGCTCAGACCACAAAAGCTACAAAGTTTCAACTTTGTAATTAAAAACATCAAAAAAGTAATAACTAAATAAACTTATGTAAAATTAATGAATTCATAGAAATACGTAAAAAATGCTTTATGTTTGCCAGTGATCAACATTTACATTTACTTGCATTCTGAAGCAAAGTACCTAAAATATCGTATTTCTATTGCAAAAAGGTTGTTGAGATACTTATTTTATTTCCAATTAGTTGGAAGACTCATGGTTTTGATGGTTGCTTCATTGACTTTTTGACTGATGGAATCTTTGATGATTCAGATACAGGCTTAGAACTCTTTGTTTGGCTGAATGAATGGGATAAATTTGGATTAATCCCATTTCCGGCACCAGTTTGTTTATGCTTTGTTTTATATTCTTCTATTCCATCTTGAGAAAGGTCACTTGGCACTCGACTTGATGACTGACTACCTTGACGGCTGGTAGGTCTGCTGGATGACTTATAGCCTGCATCTAAAAATTGTTTAACACTTTAATACCAAAATAAACTACCCATAAAAGATTTTGAAATTTTGTTTTAAAAGTGTTCCTCTTTTTACAGTAATTTCTAATATATTTTACAAATATAAATTATATATTATTGTAACTGTGCAGAAATTAATGTGTGTATTTAATTAATTTCATTTTATTTCATAGTATTTGTTTGAATTTACAAATGGGTACATCGCTGGAAAAACCGGAGATCCCTGGACCTGATATCAGTTAAAGGATACTAATATAATATATGCCAGGCCTGTAGCCTGACAATATATTCAGGGGGGGGGGGGCAAAAAATTTGCATCTTGTATTATACACATATATCAACCAACTTTTACGGTTTGTCCATACCATATACGGATTTTAGACATTTTTTTCGATTAACTTATAAAATTGTAAGGGATTGCCTCATATATTATTTCTGTAGTAAAGATACCTTTCACGACCCTTAGGCGCAACGAATCTTAACGCATGAGGTATCAAAAGAAAGATAATTTCATGGACTAGTGACGAATCGTACTTTCATCTCATAAATACCAACAGTTTCTTTTTAAAAATTTCTTTTAAAATAATTCATTTTAACGGTATTTTTTAACAAGCAGTTGATCATGCTGAAATTTTTGATTCTTTGGCCATAAAAGATTTGTTAATATCTTTCACCCGAATGGGTGGGAGGGAGCGGTCATGTGATAATTATTGCATTTTACACCTTTTACATAACAAGCAAGACATCAAAAGAAATAGAACTTCTTCGAGCAGTGACGAATCGTACGCTCATCTCATAAATATCAACGGTTTGTTTAAAAAATGCATTTAAAAAAATTATTGCATAAAGAAACGTCTTTAAAAATTATTTCTAACATCTATCTAGACTGTGCTTTTGTAGCTCGGTAAGTAGCGTGCATGACTTTAGGAGCATTAGCTCGTGGGTTCGAGTTTTGACGGAGACCACTCAACTGGTTTCTCCACAGGATCAAACAGTTAGTTTTCATTTATTATGATTTTTTTACATGCACAACAAAAAAAAGACAAATTATAACATGAGTCATAAAAAACATTCTTGTGGATACGTTTTAATATTAATTATAATAGCTACAGAAAATAAATATTTAATTTTATAATAAAAATGTGTAGTATAAGTTGATTATTGCTGTCCTCAATCAGATGTCCATTGTCGGAAAATTAAGCTCCTAAACTTCAAGTACAGCAAGAATATACCTGTGGAAAAGGACAAGAAGGTCCTGTGTCCTATATATTAAGTTAGTGAAACATTTACTCTTTCTTGTTCGAAGACACGGATATATAATATATGTTCTATATCTCATATTTCTATATAGTATAATACATTGAAGTGAATGAAAAAGTTAAAAATGAAAAGTGGGCCATTTCATTCAAGCAAAATTATTTTCTAATTGTCACCATAACATATATTTAAAATGATAAAACAAAGAAACAATTATTTATATCATCTGTTTGAAGTAAAATAATTCATATCTGCTTTCTGTTCGTTCCAGTATATATAACCTTAATAGTACCCAATAAATATTCAATTTAGACATCCAACTGATTAGTACTTTTTCTGATGTCTTCCCTTTAACAAGGTTTCCCAAACTGTGCAAAAGAAGATGGCCGTATACAATGAGAAGGGGCGATATTTGTACTCGTATATGTGAGTGACCTAGTAATGCTTAATTTTCCTGTTTTAATGCCCGCAACATTCTTGAAAGGGAAATTTTTCGGGGGGGGGGGGGGGTGTCGTAACTTGAAGAGCAACCCCACTGACATCCTGGAGTGACACATGCATACAATCCTTACCACTACCTACTTGCCCAAAGCTACTTTACAATTGTCAATCACAAAAGGGATGGTTGGAGGAGAAATTTATTTACTAAAGATGACTGTTGAAAGGGAAAGTTGGTGAATTTTGTCGTCTCTAGGTTCTAGTCACCGCCACTAATTGGAAACACGAAATTTATAATTTTCTTTAATCCTTTGAATGTTTAGGAAAACTTTTAAATTGTAGAGTTGTTTTTTCTGCAAAACAGTTTATTTAATATTTCCATGCATGCATTTTCTATATATATTAATTTATGTTATTTTAATAGATAGCGATTACATTTGAAAAATATGTCAACAATGAATATTTTTAATGAATTTAAAGTGTACTTGTATTGCTAAAAAAAACAGAAATTCATGGACGACTTAAAAATTTTGATGGAATATACGTTGAAATGTTTTAAAATTAGATATTGATATTTATTATGATTAAAAATGTGAGTGTTATGTTGGAAGTTTGAATTATAAAGATTTCTTAATGAATGTGAAAAGATGCTAATGTTCACTAATAGGCATTAAGTTTAAATGCAAATTTTAAAAATATTGACTTAAGTACATACTTCTAGAACTGAGCCTAGATGATGGTGGTGTTACTCTCTTATTACCAGATCTATTGAAACTGTCAGTTTCGCTAAAACTTGGTCCACTAACATCGCTGCTATTTTCAACCGACGAACAACTTTGACGCATTGGTGTGCTTCTTTCGCTTTTTTCTCGAATCTTAAATTGGGAAATATAAATAAAAGTTTCAACAATAAATAAAGACAAAATAAAACACATCTACACTAATAAAATTACAAGGGGACTATATTTGCTTATATATCAGAAACTAATAATCTTATTTGCCTTGGTAATAATTAAAAATCAAAAAAGGTTTTATATGTTGAATTTTTTAATTTCTTGATTAGAAATAATAATATCACAATCTTTCAATAACAGGACATAGCTTTGTAAGAATATTAATATTTGTATTCAAAATTGAGTTTGGAGCTATTTAATTACACACACACATAAATGGGAATGCATTTCCTAAAATTCTACTTATTTTTACCTAAGTAAAATAAATTGTGCCATGTAGAGGAGAGTGGAAACCAAAAAATAATATAAAGGTGTGCCATCTCCAACAATTTCTGACGAAGGGCAGAGCTGAACATTTTTTATGTCATACTACTCTGTGGGTTTCTGAACATTTTCATTGGCTGTCTGTTTCAATGGAAGATTGTGTTATTTCAGTAATTTTTTTGGGGTTAATAAAGTAGCTATTGATCCATTTTTTTAATATAAAAATAGGAAAGCTTGCAATTTTTATTTGGCATATTTTTAATTTGACAAAACCATATTATATTTATTGCCTATTAATTGGATATCTAATTTAAATATAAAACTTGATTTCTAAAATAATTTGGTCGTGGGTTATTCAAACACTTTTTAACAATATATTTTTTTCTTTTACAAAATGTAAGCATACAAACAATTTGTTTTATAATGTGGAATTTTAAATATGAATTATTTTTTATTATAGATACTGTATATATTTGGGTATAAGCCGACCCCCTTATTTTAGGATGAATTGTTTTTTCGAAAATTGAAAACTTGCGTATAAACAGAATTATATTTTTGTACAAGAAAAATTCCGGTTAAAATTGGCAAATTTTAACGGAATTAAGTGAAATTTTAATTCTTAAAATAAACATTTACACCGAGAAATAAAAAAGTGTCAAGAGAAACACCCATTCCCAAAGTTCGTGAAGATTCATCATGCCTCAAAGTATCTTGGTATCTTTGGTACCATCTATGGAAATGATTGAAATATAATATTTCCTAGACATTTATATTTTTAATAAAGAATTTGTAATGCAATATCTGAAAGATAACAAATATAATTCTCTTAATAAGTTTTAAAATGTTAAAGTAATGCACATACATTAAAAAATATTTGTATCTTTATACAATAAAAGAATATAAACAAAATTACTTTTGAAAATGATGCATATTGTGTTTGTTGACATGCATAATACTACATATCATTCATTTGATTAAACATTATAATTGTTTAAGAAGTACTGAAAAAAATGTCTCAAGGAAAAGTTTAAAACGGGAACTATTAAACATACACTTTAAAACTGTATTAAGATACTACTTTGAAATTTTGCTTTAGTTAATTGTATTATTAATTGATAACACATTTAGAATTCTTAGTGATATTAAATGTGTTGAAAAAAGTAAGTAATGTAAAAGATACTTGTGCATGAAGAAAAATTCGATTACCCAACAGTAGACAGGAATTCTTGATCCCAATTCAGAATTGACGGGCCTGTAGAACATAGGCCTTAAATCTCGTACTGGAATGCATCTCATTAATATAAAGGATGCTGAAATGTAAATATTGTCATGGAACTCAATAACTACAAAAGCTAGAACTGCCTTCGTCTCGCAATGAAGAAGCACCAAAATGTGTTAATGCCTTAAGATTGACAAAATGGCCTGAACAGGCAAATGTGATCCAAATAAAATAATAATATATTGATCAGTACACCGCATTCACCTTTAAAATTGTTCTTCTTTGAAAATTAAAATCATGCATTTAACTGCAGATAAAACTACAAACTCAAACGTTTTTTTAAAACATTTTAAACGAAACAGAAAAAGCAGAATTCTTATAAAGCTGAAGAAAAACCAAATAAACAATAACAAGTGCAACTTAGTTGAAAAATACTAGAAGTAAAAACGAAACACACAAGAAAGACTTGAAAATTAAAACAGTTAGAAGTAATAAAGAAGCTAGTTTATTATGTTGAAAAACATTCATTACCAACAGTTTTACATGATTCTTATATGCATGATAACACATAGTGTTGTGTGTAATAAATCATTACCAACAGACAATAGATTTATTACAAATATAAGAGATTAAGATTTAACTTGCTTTGATTTTTTTAATTTATTAAATTTCAATTAGATTTAATATTTTAATGAATTTAGCAAATTTGCTGACTAAAAATATGTTTTACATTGTATTTGTATAGAGTTTTACTCTAGTGTATATTTGTTTATTGCTATGTTTTTAAAATAAACAAGTTGAAAATCTAAATTATAAAGTCTGCCAGATAAATTGAGAAAGGAACTGGATATTTTCTTTAATGCATATGTGCTTTGTAATTTGTAAATGCGATTAATTCTAATATTTCTTCTACTTGTATTCTTACTATTTATGTATCATATTTTCAAGTTAAAGAATTTTTGTATATTTAAATAATTAAACATTCTACTAACAACTAACAGCAACTGAATGAAAAAATTCTTAACTTTACATAACTTCATTTTCATAGAAGTTAAAGATTTTTTTATTCATATTTCTAAACTTGCTAGTTTATATAAGGAATAAAATGTGTATGGCTCTTTTTTTAATGACAAGTCTTTTTGTTATTTCTTTGTTCTGAAATGTGTAAAATAAGAACTAAAATACTTAAAAGGAAGTTTACTTATATTTTATAAAATATAAATAGTGTAAAATAATATAAAAATAGATTAAAAAGAACTTTGTAAAATTTCAAAAATTATAAACATAAAATACAAGTATATCAACAGTGCTTCGATTTCCACCATATGCAACATTTTATTCTTCATACTTTAGAAAATTTGTTTATTTTCAAACCTTAGTAATTGGACCAGCTGAAGGTACGGAGTAGGATGTTCCACCTTGTGATGAAACTGAAGAATTGGGACTAGGCTTCGGTTTGAAGGGAGCCATTGATTGGCTGACTCCATCAGCCAATATAAATTGTTCCCTCAACTCAAGATTTGTTCTTCCTTTTGCTGTATGATAGTAAACATTTACATGCAGGGAATATTTTAATAAGGACATGCCAGTAAATAAATTTATTTACTCAATTTAAAATTTTACTATGATTAGTATACAAGAAAGTAGAAACTTGAAATAGTTTTAGAAGTTATTTGTGTATGTGAAATATTAGAGAAGTTATGCATATGGAGGAATCTACCACTGTTAAAAGCAGGATAAAAAAGCAAAAAGAGAAACAAGGAGCAGCAGGTAATTTCACTAAACGAGAATATGTTTTCACACACTTTTACTCTACTGATACTTTTTTTGGGTGTTGTGTAAGAAGTTTTGTTAGTTTTAATGCTTCATCCCTGCAGCCTATGAAAGCAGAAATAAATAAGCATTTTAAAAGGTGAGAAAAGAAATAGTATACATAAATATCAAAGTTAAAAAAGAAAAATTAAAGAGAATAAATTATATAATTTACAATATAAATTTTTTAAAAAATTACACATGTACATAAAGTGAATCAATACTATTTAACATAAAATTATAATTGAGATTTTTAAACCTGTTTACAATAGTAAATTGCATGAACTCACAATTCACATTTAATTTAATATACATACTATACTTTTTCACATATAGCACTACTAATATTTCTTTAAAATATAAGAATACAAATATGCACATATAAATACAAAAAAAAATCTGTTTCACTATGTCTCATGTCAAAAAATTTCCTCAATAAACAATATTAATATATTATTATTGAATTTTATATGAACTATGTCTCAAATGAAATTTAATATTCTTTAGTTTAATTTTCATGTACAGCTTTAAAGGGAAAGAGCAACAACAAAAGCATATTTTTTTATATAACTAGAAAAGCTAATCAGCTTTTAGTGCCTTATTTTTAAACTGAATGAATCGGGATGCCAAAAACTACTCAGAGAATTCTCTTGCAAAATCCAGGGTATATAAATGTGTTCCTTTTTTCAAGAATAAGTTAGCTAATTTTGATGGGGTTTTTTAAATTTCTCTTTCATATTCAAACATACTGTTAATTTGATAAATTAGTTTTGGCAAAAATGTAGCAAAAAAATAACATTATTTAAAATTGCAAAAAGTTGGTGATTTTTAATGTTTTTTCAAAATTATAAATTTCTAATTTAAAAAGGAAAAATAATCGAAATAAAGTCAATCACGTTATCAAACAGAAGAAAAAAATGTATGATAAAATATCTAGAGAAAGCTAAGAATTACCATTTTTAATAAGATTTTGCAAGTGTGATTAACTTTAATCAAAGGTATAAATAGTGAATTTTACAAATCTCTCGATGACTTGTCTTCAAATTTAAAACACATTATATTAACTATACCTCTACACGGATCATTTTTCACCAAAAATTCATCAAGAGCGACCCAACCTCCTCCTACTCGAACCATAACTGTACTTCTTAAAATTCTCACAAGTCTCAATTTCTGTGAGTCACCAAACTAAAAGTAAAGAAACATATTTTTTACTTAATATGAAGTTAGAATAGTTTAATAAATATATATATTAATTTTTAAATATATTAAATATATTTTCATATCTAAAAAAAGTTTGTTTAATATCCCTCAAGCCTATTTTGACAAACTTTACACTTGTTGCATTAAAAATGCAAAATACTTTTTCAGGACCACTTTATTAGTCATTTGCACTCCTTTTCTTAGTAATGTACTAATATTATCTAATATACAATATATTAAAATTATATTGAGGAAAAAGTAATACATATAAACAAATACAATAACTTACAAAGATAAAACTAAAAGA
The DNA here is from genome assembly GCA_963932185.1 of Troglohyphantes excavatus. Taxonomy (NCBI): domain Eukaryota; kingdom Metazoa; phylum Arthropoda; class Arachnida; order Araneae; family Linyphiidae; genus Troglohyphantes; species Troglohyphantes excavatus. Next base: position 2,130,943 of record OZ010676.1, on the reverse strand, counting down.
AATGCTGTAGTAAATTACAAATATTTTTACATATCTTAATAGCCTTATGAATACTGATCGCATTTATAGAAATAAGTTAAATATTACGCAGTTCATTTTATAAGTATAATTGCTAAATACCTTTATTTTTACTCATGCTCTTTTTACAGTTATTCTTTATTCATAATCTTATCTTACTTGAACAAATTCTAACCTTTTACATGTTATATATCAAATTAAGAAAACTATACCACATTTAACTATTCACATTGAGAAAAGGCATAGTTAACATGAAATTGAATTAAGTATATTTAAATTTGTATTTAAAAGCATTTGTTTGTTACAATATTAAAATTGAACAAAAAAAAAGCACTTGTAATTAAAATTAATATATTTTCTTTGAAAAATACTTACTCGGTATTTCCCTTCTCCAACTTGATATACTTTGAATCGATGAACACATGTACATTTGGCTACTTGTCGCTGAACTTCATCTTGAATTTTTTCAGCTTCAGTTAGTGGACCACTCTAAAAAACGCAGAAGTTGGATATAATTTATACTTTAGCTAATATTTTATGAGAATAATGTCCTTACGAACTATAAAAATTCCAAAGAAAATCATATAAAAATCACATGATTTCATTATGATATGTTAGTTAGCATTTCAGTGGTGGCTCGTCTATATATGTTGCGAAACTTTAGATTGCCTTAAATTTATTAATATATTTTTTACAACTTTATTCATGCAATTCCAAACAGACTTGCATACAATTATATAAAATTTTACATCCATGTCTCAGATAGGATTCGAACTCGGATCCACTGCATGGCAGTCCAGTATGCTACCACTTACCAACAACACATCAACATCCCGCAGTTTTCTTTGTCCAAAACTTTTTTTCAAAATATAATCGCTATTCAATGACACAAATTTGTTAGTTGATTAAAAAAGGATAATGGACCTTGTTTAGAAATAAATTTTATTTTAAAGTCACTATTCAGTTTTTAATATTTTGTGAAAATATATACATAAATTTATAATGTATTAGCAGTAAGAGAAAAAAGGGGACACAATGATTTGCTGGAACATTGACACAGTCCCCATAATTTCGAATTGAAATCAAAATTAGTCTAATTACACATTGAAAAGAAACACAGTTACCCCAGAAAATTTTGACAAGCATATATATTTACCGGTTTGTCTGTTTAAAATTAAATCAGTTCAAAACATGTTTGATTTAATTTCTTTTCAATTATGATTTCTTATCAAAATCTTGTTTATAACCAGTGCAAACTGCATTAAAAGAAAGTATGAACTTGTATTTAGGTGATATTGGAATCAATTTTGAGATAATGTGGTGTTACATTCATTGTGCAACAATAAGTTTAATTAAAAATAGCTGACTGGGTCAAATGATACATCATCATTAGGGACATTTAAAAAAAAAAAAAATATTCATAATATTTAAAAAAAATATATATATTAATTTTAATTTCATAGAACCATATTAACAACAAAATTAAATTTAAATATACATTTATAAGTTTAATAATTTATAACACACTTATCAGCTTCATGTATTAACTTAGTGCTTTTTTCCAGCAGTTTAAAAAAGTGCATCAATGATGTTCATCTTCCTTATTCAGCAATGCTATAATATTATCTAATGGGTCGCCACTGTGTCATTCTAAGATAGAATATCAACATACCTCTCGTTCTGGACGTAAGGTTTCAATGTATTCTTTTGAATCAATAAATCCATCCCCATTTCTGTCAAAAATATCTGCTACTCTTTCCATTTCTAAGTGACTGGTTGCAAATTCTGTTAAGATTATATTAGTTTAAAATTACATACTACTGTCTTTTCATTAACAAAAATAATAAACTTTTTATAAAATTAGTAATTTTTTAGAAAATCATAATTTACACTTATTAAAAAAAAAAAAAAATATAATTACTTGATCTAAGAATTCCGTCAATGAATTCCTGCTTCGTAACTTTTCCAACATTATTTTTATCTATCTTTTTAAATTGATCCATGATGCGAGACTTCTTATTATTCAACCATGAAAGATACTAAAAATACATTCAAATAGAAAAATACATTTCTTATAACTAAACAGCAACAACATTATAATGAAAAATCTATGGCTTACCCTTCTTCTCCAATCATTAAAATCAAAATGCTTTATTCTATCCATCTAGAAATAATTGAAAGAATGTTATTGGTAGAATTTCCTGAAGAAAATATTATTAAACTTATAACAGTCTCAGGCATTTAACATTACAGTATATAGAAAAAATTATACATTTTAACAGTATAAAATTTTCAACTTAATTAAGTTTTTGTACTATGTTATTGGCATCAATGGGTAACAAAGGAAGCACATCAACTAAAAAGATAAGTTTCCATAAGGAATATGTGATAATATTCAATATTGAATCAATTGCTTTTGTGTTGATTTGGTAAGGATGCAATGACAAACCCAAACAATAAATTCATTTTAAATATTTTTATTTTCCTAAAAAGAAAACATGTTTGGGTATTCATCCAGAAAGAGTACCTTCTCAGGTTACATAAAATTTTACTTATAATAAAAGCAGTAAATTTAAACTGTTTTGGCATTTATTTAATAAAATTATTAGACAAAAATAATTTAATTATAATATTTTAATTTCTAGTTTTTATTTTATGTTTTATTCATAGAGCAAAAGCATACCATAGCTGGGTTACATGTTACAGGTTTTTTTTAATCCAACTTCCAGAGTATAATTTGATTTTAATACGGAAAATATCTTTAATTTATCCAATATTAATTACCAAGTGCTGTAAAATGTGGAATCTTTGATTTACCACAAACAAATATATGATTTAAAAAATAAACGAAGTTTGGTCCATGTAGTACACTTCTTTTGTATACTCTGTTCCAATTTTAATTCATTAAAAATTGCTAAATAAAGACAGTATTCTCTTTTTTAAAGTAAATAAAAAAGGCACATTCCAAATTTAATATATTTTTAAAAAATTAAATATATATTTAATGTAATTTTTAAAAGTTTGTGTCTTTTCTTAAAAGTCTGAATGACTTTGCATACACATTATTAATTGCTAAAAGGTTGGAATAATTTATACAAAAATAAATCTATGTTTATTTTTTCTCAATTGCCTTTAAAATATATTGGTTATGTTTTCAGTTACAAATTTAGTTAGTTTAAATTTACATGTTTTCTTAAGAGAAAAATTAAGAAACTGTACATTTTTAATCATTTCAATTGTAGTAGAGAACAGATTTTGAGTAATGGAGTATCCAAAGAAAAGTTTAAGTATATAAATAATATCCAAAATATTCAAAAATGCAATAATATGCAGTATTATTTCTTCGAAATTCCATCACGATTTCGTTGATTTATACATGCCTATTATTATTGAAGTAAAATCTTGTGTTTCAAATATCAAGGTCATTCATTGATTACCATTAAAAAGGAAGTATCAAACAATACATACAGTTTAAAAATTAATAATATATATGATAGGCATATCTAATACATTAATTAAAGTCTATAAATCCATTCAGGAGAACAGGTAAATCCATTATTGCTGTATAAGGAAGTTGAAATTTGAGAGTGCATTTTGGTATTAAACATTTGATATATGCTTCATATTTAAAATAAGTCAAAGCTTTTACATTAATTTTTTATGCATAGACACAAATATTTTTAGAATCAATTCAACCACAGTGAAGGTGATTTTAGAAAAAATATCATTTTTAAGACCTAAAGGATTGTATTCAATAACTATATTGTTTTTATATATATATATTTACCAACTTATGATTTAATTCATAAGTATTATAAAATACCTGTATCTCATTATTTAGTTAACATAACTACTAAAAATATACTACCTCAAGTAAATAATTGCGTCTATCTTGGAGTCTCCTTTGTCGCTCCATAGCAAGCAGCCATACAATTCGCCACTTTTCTAAGAGTAATCTAGCTTTAGGGTGTTTGATATCAGATTCATTTTGAGGTCGCCTGAAATAACATGAAACATATTTCTATAACATTAAATCGATAAATGGAAATTTTATATTAACCATACAACAAAGAAACATTTTGAATAAATGTAATAAATACAATTATGAATTTTAAAAATATCAACTGCTGATGAAAATTACCTTTTAAAACTAAAATGGATTAATAAACAAAGTTTAAAAGTGAACAAAAAATTTCCAACTATGCTATAAATCAATACTTTATAATTTTTATGTTAATTTGTGTATAGCCTAACCCTTTTACGGTTTTATCTAATCAAATATTGTGTTTTTGTGTAAAATACAGGGCTCGCAACACTTTTTACATTGATCCCTAGGGAAAAAGGGACCAAATATCTTAAAAAAAAGGGCAAAAAAAGACCTACAAAATTTAAGTCTGCGTTAAATTTTCCTTAACTATCACCATTATAAATATTGCACCATAAAACTATTAATATTATTAAAATAATTTCTTAAATCTCATGAATATTTTAAACCTTATGTTGACCAAATTATAGGGACAAAGTAACGGAGTAAAAAGAGTTAAAAATTAAAAAAAATTATTATTTTCTATCTGTTTGAAAGAAAGCTTGAAATGATACGTTTCATTTATGTAAGCTATTTCTGAACATTATACCAGTTTTTGACTATATCGTCTATGCTTTCGGTTAGGGTCGGAGTCACAACCTAAAAAATGACATGTGTAAAATCAATATAACTTCAGTTAGAATCAGCCAATGGGGATAAATAATGTACAATCGTGTGCATGAAAGTGACTTTTCGAACCGGCCTATTTTTAACCTATTCCCCCTCCGACCTTTGTACCGCGTTAGTAAGGGGTGTTGCACGCAATTGTTGCAAGATACTATTCAACACCCCATAACTCCATGTGTAATCAGCTAATGTGCATAAATGACATACCGTCGTGTACAGAAAGGTTAACAAGCCAACCAGGGCAATTGTTAACTCATTCCCTCCTTTAACTTTTGTACCGCATGGAGAGAGATCGACCTTGGCTGCAGTATATGCTTCAGCCCCCATTACTCCACGGAGAATCGACCTTTGAGGGATAAATTATCTACCATCGTGTAGAAGAAGATAGGTCACACCAACCAAGTTGGCTATTTACCCACTCCCTTTCTGAAATGTGTACTGCGTGGGGCCCAAATGTTTCCAGCAGGAATAAATTCTTACAATACAGTGGGGTGGCTACTCTTACGGGGAGAAGAAATACAACGGAGGAAGGGGGGGAGAGACCCGTCAGGTACCATTTTTTAAGTGTGCGAAGCAGCGGGTAATATCTAGTATAACATAAAACAGGAAATTAATGCATGCGTTTTGTTGCAGCAACAAAACTATGTTTAAGAACATACATTGAATCGTTTTGACTTTCTTTCACTCTTTTTTCCAGTACCCCTAATAAAATGTTTACAAATAATTTAACAAGTTAATTAATTATTTTTAACTACACTACTTAGCATTCTACTATTTCAAGCTTTATTTCAACCAAATTTGAAAAAAATTGGAGCATTATTAATAAAGTTAGTAAATTTGTGCGAAAATGTTTTTTAAAAATTCATTTCGTAATAATCTCAAATTATTTGTGTTTTTTTAAATTTTGGCCGAATTTCTTGAAATTTAGCAGGGATGCTAATTACTACAGGAAAAGTCTATCTTTCAAATCAAAAGTAAATCGAACAGTATTCGCTTCATTAGGATATGAGGTACTGGGAAATTGTGTAATTCCAATTTACACTTTCACCTGCATCATTTACATTTGTTTTTGATACAATGCATAAACAAGATCCAGTGGCTGGGAGAACAGTTAGGCCCACATTCCACACTACAATGATTAATTACATTTATAAACACAAAACAGCGAGCCTTTTCCTGGTTTAATGGTAATCGAGAGTTGCAACACCCTAGCAGCAGATTCAATACATATATGAACATGACTGTAAAGACCATTACATAATAAAAAGGTTAAATAAGGAGGATAAAGGGTTATAGTCATATAGGAAATGTGTTATTATAGTTATAAATGGTGGGAGAAAATTATTTTTGATAAAATAAGGGAAAAAGGGACCATATCCTGAAAAAAAAAGGATTTTTAAGTACCTTAAGTAACAAAAAGGACTTTTAGGGTTAAAAGGGACCTGTTGCGAGGTCTGAAAATACATTCATTGTATTTCTGAACTTAACCTTTTAAGCCTCCCTATTTCTCCCAGAAGTACATACATTTTAAATTAATAAAATTAACGTATCATGAAATATTTTACAAATTTTAAGTGGGGTATTTTTTTTAAAGCTATTTCTATTAAAATTTGAAATGTACTAAAAAAAAACTATGGAGAAAATTTTAATATTTATCTGTAAGCTTAGAGGGTTAATGTATCTATTTATCGATGGAATGTAGCATACTTGCACCAAATAACTGTAGCAATAAAGTTAAATTATCATTATAATTATCGTTTGTTAAATATGTCCTTTTTGGACTAGATTTTTTTTGTTTTCCCTGAACTTAAATACCGATATTTTTAAAGTCCAGTTTGAAAACATAATATGTAAAAGGTTGTATTTTCCAAAAATCAGAGGTTTATCAGAAATTTTAATAAATTATTAGACTATTTTTATTGAAATTATTATAATTAAAAAAATATATTGGAATTTAAGAATATCATTAAGAAAACAGGGCTCGCAACACTTTTTATGTATGTCCCTAGGGGAAAAAGGGACCAAAATCTTTAAAAGAGGGACAAAAAAGGACATACAAATTTTAAGTCCGCATTAAATCTTAAGTCATCAATGCGAGTGTGACAAAATTATAAAAAAAATGCAATGGAGCAAAAACAGGGTGGCAACAAAATCCTGGAAAAAAAGTTCCCTGACATTTCCCTGATGGTTTCAAAAAATTTCCCTGACTTTGCAATTATGTTAAATAAATGTTATAATACATACTTTGTATAAAAATAAACAAAGTATCTTTGCTACAATAAATATATTGTTTATATATTAATATGTTAATATATTAGTTAAAAAAATTAGTTAAATTTCAAATACAAAATAAACAAAAACAAAATTTTCTTTATGTCCCAATCCTATACTTAAATTTCATCTACCCAGTTGCGGATATAGGGTCATCCAAAGGGGGGGGGCTAATTATTCTTTTTTTGGTAGGGGAAGGTATATACATACAAATTCCTATTTTCGACGATTGCCGTTAAACGGTATGTGTAAATTCCGACTAAATATCTTATTTTGATACCTTGGCGAGATAAATGCCTCCAATGTAAAGAAGCAATTTTGTTGTGTTTTATTCTGGTACAATGTACTTTTTTTTTATATAAGAATAAATTTTGTCTCGACGCCTTCTGATAATAAAAAAGGGAATTTTTTGGCCCACAACGCTGCTCATAAACAACTGGTTCACCCTTGGGGCAGTTGTTTGGGGTATTCCCACCAAGCCAGGATTTAGAGTTAGTGGACCCCTAGACTGTGGTGCAAGCCCTACTTGGTGGTATGGAATACCCCTCTGTAAATTGAAATGGAAAGGAGAGATCGGAATTTTTTTTAAATGCGAGAATTGAAAATTTGCAAACTAAATAATTTTTTCAGATTTAACAACAGTGGGATGTACTGTTTTTTTTTTTTTTAAATTTCAAATACTATGTTGAACAATTTCAAGGTATTTCAACGAAATTTATGAAAATTACAATAACATATTGTACTCGTCTCCGTATTATTCTAAAATTACCATGAACAGAATAACGTGTCGATTAAAAACAACTGATTTCCAAAAATAGTAACACAATGCCATTTTCAATTATCACAAATTAAACGCATATTTTAAAATATAAAAGTGTTATGTTATATTTGCATTGTGCAAATCCGTTAAGAAAAATAGAAATTTTCTGTGTCATAAAAATTTTGTAGAATATTATTTTCATTTATTAGTTATTTAGAAACTTGTTTAGTACTTATATTTTTTATTTTGTCTAAGTGATTTATTTTCAAACAAGTCGTTGTCATAATTTTGAAGTGTTGAGACACCCATTTTTTCAGCAATCTATATTATTATTGGTGAGTTAAGCGGGCCCCTAGGCAGTAGCCTATGCCTAAATCTGGCTCTGCACCGAGCAGTCAATTTTGTCATCTCAACTGCCTTTTGGGATTCTCGTATCATAACAAAATTTTCCATTGAATGTAACCTAAATTTAACAACAACAAAAAACTTGCTCTAATTTCGCAAATAATAATAAAAAAACATATATATTATAATTTTATATACACGGTTAAACAATGTATTTTACTTAGTATTTGCATCACAACAACTTACAGGGTTACCAAAGTTGGCTTAGTAATCTATTTGGCTACAATATATATTGCATGAAAGAACAGATAATGTTTGCAGATGAATTTACCTATTGATTTAGAAAAACGAAAAAATTTGAGCCGCAAATTCCTTATACCGATTTATTGAGAATATTTTTATTTCGTAAGCAAATGTAAGATACAATAAAAAATTAGTAGTACAACATTAAAAAAAAGTACACCAAAAATAGTTTCATGTGAAAATGTACTCGAAGAGAATAATAAATATGGAAAAATTTTGACTAACATTTAAATGTAAATCGAATTTTGTGTTTTAAAATATAAAATTAAATATTACAAAAATTATTGTTTAAGTCTAATTTGCTATTGAATCTTAAGAGGCCGTTTATTTATTACGACTCACACTCTTGAAGAAGGGGGTCCATCATGGGTGACTGTGGTGTGACATGAGGGAAAAGGGTCTCGGTGATTGCGTGACGTAGCAAAAGTTCCTGAAACATTTCTTTCACACACTTTGAGATAAGAAACTTTTTATAGAAATCACTATATATTTCTATTGGTAAAAATACACAGAATGAAAGTTTTAATTACTATTTTTTAACTACATAAATTTAAAATGAAGTAACATAAGGGAAGAGGGGGGTGTACAAAAAGGTGAAAAATATTATGACATAATAAAAGATTGCTCCCTAACAGTGCAATCAATTATTTTTATTTGAATTTTAATATAATAGAGATTTTAATTTCAGAAATATATATTAATTGATTTGTTTCAAATTTTTTTTGTCCAGCCCATATGATTTTTCTTTAATTAAAATTGGCTTCGGCTCCATTTAAAATTATATGCAGCAGTCTTTGCCACTGATGAGTAATATACTTCTATCAATAAATTAATGTGTTTGTGGAAATCATGTAAATATAAATATTCATGGGTTAATTGACAGAGCAGGAGACAAACAATACATCACCAAATATCTCGAAGAATATTAAATTTCGTAGTTTACGAAAATTTAAGTACAATGGTAATATGTGAAATATCACCATTGTACTTAAAGTTTGATAAATGATGTTAGAACTGAAATAGTTAGGTAGATTGGTCAAAATAATAAATTACTTTAAACTAAGCAAAGGAATACTTTACGCTTTTAATAAGAATACCAACTAGCAGTTACTAGAACTTGCTGATCTACACAAACTCAGACAAATGATTGACATACGAATAAAAAAAATTCAAAACGTGTTTTGTCACTTAAGTTGCAAGTTAATTTCGATGTGACAAAACGTATTTTGGACAAATAAAATACCTTAGTTAGATAGAAAATTCGGTTGCGAAATCATTGACGTATAATATAATTTTTTGAATTTTTTGAACAAAATACGTTTTGATTGTTTGCTTTTCATATATGGTACAATGTTTCTTATGTACATGTCAAATTAAAGTTTAAAAATATCATCATTAAGCATGTTCAGTTCTTTGAATTTTTTTTTTCAATTTACATAAAATTTATGTTTTTGAAAAAATACGAAGCAAAGGTATTTGGTTCGGTTTTCCTAATTTAAGCTGAGCAACTATCATATAAAAGGTGTTAAGAATTGATTGTCAAGATAATGTGATTTCGGTATCACTACTTCATCAAAATACTTGAATAAAACCCAATAGTATTTACAACTGCAGTCTCGCTTTTTGCATCGCTTAAAATATATAAAATTACACGAATAAAAACACAAAAGAAAGAAAAATTACCTGACTATCTAACCCAGCTATTAATGAAGCAATAGCATAGATTTCGCCTTTTCCGATGTTTTCGCTCATCAAAACTAACCATGGCGACACACATTTTTATTTCCCTCCTTCACTCTCAGAATATCAGATCCACTGACCCCGCATTTCTACAGCGATTCTTTTTAGTTATAATCTAAGGAAAGGGCTATACCCCCTTTTAGCCTCTATATAAATCTGCCACTGCTCTAGGCAATGTGTTTCTGGTGTCCAAGAGATCATCCTGATAGTGCGACAAGACGCGTGTAGCCCCCCCCTCTTCTCACCCCCAAAGAGAACCATAAAACATGGTCCTTTCCTCAACTCCCTGAAAACTCTGCCTAAACTATATGTGGGGCTATAGGCCCTCTTAGCCCATAGAAATTATTTTCTAAAAAAACATTTTTTCTTGATTTTTTTAAAAAAAAAATTTGAAATTAAAAAAAAAAAAAAATGTGGGGCTATAGCCCCTTTTAGCCCCTGTGTAAATCCGCCACTGCATCTACCGTATATACTCGAGTATAAGCCGAGAAATTTCAGTCAAAATTTTCATCAAAAAGTAGGGGAGTCGGCTTATACGCGGGTCAGTAAAATTTATAATGTAATTTGACTAAAATTGGAAAAGGATAGAGAAGTTTAAATTAAGCGGATTCTTATAAAAACGCGACGACACATTTTCCCGATCCGGGATCGAGAATGTGCATCACATGTGCTGACTGAAGACCGTTCTGCGCATCGTGGTATAATCGTAACGCAAAATTGCACTACTCGGATAAATCATCAGTTTTAATAAGTTTAACTAAATAAAAAGTATATATTTTAATAAATATTTAATTGGTTTGTAGAATTTATGAAGCTGTATACGTTATTTTAATAGAATTTTGGATGGAAGATTAAGAAGTTGACATCATGCGTAGCGAATGACACCACTTTAAAGTCAATGTCTTTCTTACTCAATTGAAATAATTAAACAAAATTTATTTCCCAATTATAGATTTTACAATCCCAATTATAGAATTACAATCCCAATTATAAAATGCTCATCTGTATTTAATAGCGACAGTAATCAACGTAATAGAAAACAGTTGAAGTTTTCTAAGTTTTTTATTCTTTAAAAAACAATGTTAACAATTAGAAATTGCACATTTTGGTATTTAAGTATGTGGTTTAAAATATTTTATTTTGATAATAAGCGAGATTTAATTTCAGAAGTCTGATGGCGGTTTGAAAGACACAAGAACATCGCGAATGGTATATATTTTTTATGCACGACGAATAGTCGCGAACTTCGAGAAAGATCGTTTCTTTAGCCCCCTTTTTTTTTAATTTTCGATTTTTCGGCTTAAATATTTATTTTAAGAATTAAAATGTCATTGTTTCTTCGATGATTTGCCGATTTTAATCGGAATTTTTCATGTACAAAAATACGACTCGGCTTATACGCGAATTTTCAATTTTGCACAAAAAATGGTCCTAAATTCAGGGGGTCGGCTTATACGCGAGTATATACAGTATCTAATCATTAATTGTAAATAAAAAAGTACAGAAAATAACAAAACTGTACTATTTTTAAGCAAAAACAAAGAATAATTCAAAATGTGATACAGTGGAGGAATTCTTAAATTCCTAAGATATTGAAGAATTATTTTGAAAAATAATAAGATGAAATTTATATTTAATCTATTATAAAATCTGAAAAGCTTCCATAAAATAGCCAGAAAAAAAACTCAGTCTTTAAAACTTATTTGCATATGAAGAGGGGGCAGAAGAAAAGGTATAATTTATTTATATTAAAATAAAGTTCAAATTCCTTACGACCTGTCTTTAAACCCAATCTTTTATCTTGCCATAAGAGTTCAATCCATACTTAAAATAAAAATATCTCTAATACAATTTTCAACAAATTGTTGATTCAGCAGATTCATTAGTAGCAAACATGTTCTTTGCAGTCCAAAGTCCAACTTTTTTTTCGTTTCTCCCTCCAGCAGCGGTTCACGTATCTATCAACAACGAAACTGCGCATGCGCTCGCTCGACCATGATTTTTTTTTTTAAATCGGAACCAAAAGGAAATATTGATGACTAAACAAATTAGAATAGACAATAATAATTGCCATTTTAATGAACCAAATTTGAAAAATTCCCTGATTTTTTGTAATTTTCCCTGATATTTCCAGAATAAAAAAATTCCATGACAATTTCCTGACTTCCCGGTTATGTTGCCACTCTGAAAAAGTTATGTAAATTTAAAAAAAAGTTATATTTTCTACGTACTAATACAGGCTAGCCACGAACTGGCAACTATCAGACATCCAAATGAACTATTTAGTTGCATGCAACTGGAGAATTCAACCGAACAGCAATTTTTAAATTTCAATAAGGAGTTCTGGGAATTCAGAATTGCAATTCACACTTGCGTCTGCTATTTTTCTGTCTTCTCGAACCAATTCCTTATTTACATTTGTTTATGATACAATGTATGACCGAAATTGTTTAAACTTACGAATAGCTCAATTTAGTATTTCGGCCTTCGCCATTTGTAATCGTGTCGTTTTGGGACAAAACAAAAAGCATGCATCCAGCATGTTATTTCAAGTGATGTTGCAACACCGTAGCAGCAAATGCAAAAAAACTCAACAACTGTTTAAATTCCGAAAACAACAATATAAAAATATTTTAAGAACAAATTATAGCCATTTCAACATTAAAAAAAATTAAGTAAACTATACCATCCTATGGCCAGTTAGCCCCTCCAAATATGCCAATTCACAATGATGACACTAAAAAAATGGTAATTCCTTGGTCCATAATAATTAAGGCAAAAGGAGAAAGTATAAAAATGGGGTACCAAATGCACAAAATGTTATTTATTTTATGGGGAAAATTGGGCTTTCCTCATAAGATCGTTTTGGCACAAGAAAGTATACATTCTCAAACAATACCTGACGATTTTTTTTTTAGATGAGCAAAAAGAAAAGTTCCACGGACTACTTCAGGCCATTTCTCAACTCTCGGACCACAGTTTCAGAACCACTGTTCTATAGATCAGTTAAGTTTCTGTCGATGTACCCGTACCAATTTTAAGGGCATATTCAGTCAAAATGTCCCGAAAGAAATCCCCACTAAAAATTCTGATGGCTCAAATTGCGCCATGATCCCCCCTGTGGGCACCCCTGGGTCAAGTGACTGGTCATTATTTTCAAAAAGGCAGCTATTTTTTAAAAAAATTGTTATTAATTTAAACCTGCCTCTGTTCTGCTGATCAGGTTCCGCAAAAATTTAAACAATCTACAAAGGTTTTGTTTGCATACTTAAAAGTTCAAACTATGGATATCTTCTTTGGACACTGGAATGTGCCAATTTCGATTTGAAACTTTTGATACTCAACAACGGACTGTCTTCAGCAGAACTCTTGACACTCTTCTACTTCATTTTTTGAGATGGTGAATATTGTGATTTCGTGGTCAAATTACAAAGAAGAATTATTTGAGTGCTACGTTTATTTTTTAAAATGAATTATTTAATATTTTGAGTACCACGTTTTTAATATTTCAAGAGAGAAAATGTATTGTGTGTCACAAGTTGCTCCAAGGGAGACCTATTTCAATTTGATTGTCACGTTGTGCTTTTCAGAGTGCACAGGTCGCTCCAGTAATCATCACTGTTTCTTACTTCTTCAAGTTCAACGGTGAATTCATAAAAATAATTCATTTTCAAAGAACTAAGCGATCTATAGTTTTAATCATTAAATTCTTTTTCATCCGATTGAATTGAGAACAGCACCACTCACAGTTCTTCGCCAACTTCTCATAATCTATTTTGTCTGATCATCAAAAAATTCCAGTTGTGCTAAATAATAAATGATTTGAAGTTTTCAAGACTCATATTTTTTCCCCATCAGTGTGACTTTCGTTTTTAGCAACCAGAACTTTAACTTACAACAGGGGCGGAACAAGGGGAATCCCTGTGGTACTGGAAACACATAAATTGTTTACACATAGGCCCACGTTCTACACCAATGTGATTCATTACATTTGTAAAGACAAAATCAGCAAGCCTGCTCCAGGTTTAAAACTATTTCGAGAATTGCAATCCCTACCAGCAAACTCAACACAAATGCGAACGAGTGATAATTTTTGTAATGGCCATTACAGAATGAAAAAAATAAATCTTTGGTTAAATAAGGAGGACAAAAGGCCGGAAATGTGTTATCATAGGCCTAAAAGGAAAAAAATATTTTGTTCAAGTAACGGAAAAAGGGACCATATTCTAAAAAAAAAAGGACTTTTAAGTACTCAAGTAACAAAAAGGACTTTTAGGGAAAAAAGGGGCTTGTTGTGAGGTTTGAGAAAATTATTGTTTATTAAAAACTATTGCTTATTGAAAATATTCATTAATAATAAATATCTGAGGTAGCAAGATACTAATTATATTTACTAAGTTATTTTAAGAATTTAAAAATTTTAATTAATAACATTTCAAAAATTTGTGGACACTTATAATTACATTTTATTTCTTAACATTTGAAATTAAGTTTGACTTTATCAAAGTTTAGGAGGAGGGGTAGTAGGAAGAACACTGTCCATATAATAATCTTTAACTTCATTAGTTACACTTATTGCCAAGTAATCTAATTACTCCAATACATTTGAGTTGCATACATCTTAAGATAAATTACTTAAGAAAGCAAAAGGCAATAGTTATATGCATAACAGTGTAACTTTATTTAATGAATACACTTACGTGGGTGTAGATGTTTTGAGAGGAACAGGAGTTCCAGAGCGCGAAACTTTGTCTTTGGATTTTTCCTTTACTTGAGATGATATTGTTCCTTTATTTTGCTGACGTTTTGAAGAAAATGCCTTTGATATTCTATCTACATCACCTTGCCTTTTTGACATATCTGTCATAAAGATCTATATACAAGAATTTATTTGATTATGAATATTAAAGACAATTCTTTTTATATAAAACATATGAATTACCAATTGACAAGCTTATTGTGCCCATGTAGCAAGAATTTGAGTTTCATAACAAATAAATGTGGAAAAGAATATTCCTGTATGTTATTTACCTGATGTTCTTTGATTAGACTATCTAATATAATCAAATCATCTGGAAGAGGCTCAGCTTCAAGTGCAGTCAGAGAAGATTCTGCTTTAATTAACCATGCAAGTAGTTCTTCTAATAGATCATTAATGTCTTTTAAAGACAATAAATGATCACGCAAGCGTTGATCTCGTTGCTTAGCCCAAGTAGATATCTGAGAAAAATCAACACAAAGTAAAAACTTTAAGAATTCTACAATAGAATAAAATTTAGTGGGTGAGTATCAGCATTAAATTTATAAAAAATTGTGTTAATATACAGTCAAACCCTGTTAACGCAAAATTGCTTACTATGAAATGAAACTTTGTTTACCATGAAATAAAAGCGGTTTCCCGTCCAGTAAAACTTGAAATTAACTCTAAATTATTTGTATAACATGGAAACAGTAACATGATCTCCTGCTTAAGGCAAAAAAAAAATTCGGTTTTGAAACCCAAAAATATTTTTTACACAAAGTTGTCATCATAATTTGAGACTACATCCAATAGCTAGGTTCCTAGAAAACTCTTTCCGGTGTTACAAAATGTGAAATGCTTAAAGGGGATGTATTTCAGGAATACTGTTTATCTTTTTGTTCTATTGGGAAGTGAAACTGACCAGATAAGGAACGGATCTTTCACAATAGGAGGATGTAAAAAGGAAGTTCTGTACTGAACTCTTTTCAAATTAGGTGTGACAAAAGGAATTTCAATTTTTCCAGTTAAAGGATAACTCTGGTTTGACTACCAGATCGCCGAAACTGTGGCAGTTGTTTTTTGAATTCTTTCAAGATGAGTCAAATCTATCTGTGATTTCAAACAAACAAGAAAAGATTGATAAATTTAAAACTGCAAAGTTAAGGATGAGGACTGGAAATTGCCCTTTTGGTGTGGATAACTTCATTTGCAGTAATATAGGCTCTTTAGACTTAAAAAGTGCCATGGACGAATCTGTTGAGAAGAGGTGGGTGTTGATATGAACAGAGACCAAAGTGTATTCATGTTTCAGCAGGAAATGTATTAAAGAACACACAACTGTTATAAAGTGCTAAGATGTAAACAAAAGCCAATTACAAACTTTTTTTTAAATGATTAGAAGATATAGATTAATATTTTTTTTTGTGTACTATTTGTTTAATTGATAAAAACAGCAGTATGTCTTTATATATATATATATATATATAAATAAAATTCAAAGTTTACTGAATGCTTAATGTGAAATTCGATTAACACGAATAATTTTGTCGGCCCTGTTGACTTCGTATTAATGAGGTTTGACAGTACTGAGAAGTACCAAATTTTCCAAATGAAGATCTAAAATATTAAGGAAATTTAATATTATATTTGAGATTTTCATTTGGGAAAATTTTCCAAGGCTCATGTCCTTGTTAAAGGGAAAGATTTTGAATAAGAATGACATATAAAAGACCACATTTCCCTGGATAACCTCCCTTTTTGTTCCATTATAGGGTAGAAATGACCAGATAACGACAGTCCTCTTGTTGAAACTTGCAAAAGGTGAGCATGTTTTTAAAATATTTCTCGAAACAAATCAATTTAAAAGTTAGTATAGCTTTCTAACAACATTAGTGGAAAGAAAACTATTTCTTGTACTGCATTGTACTTTTTTAATGACTATTTTAGTTAACTTAAAATAAAAAAAAATTCTACCAGAATTTTTTACACACATAAAAAGCGTAAGTGATCAATTCAAAACTGAACTGATTATTACACGTTTATTGTTTTTAAATTTCCGGGATCAGTCAACTTTGTGTTAAAGAGGTTTCACTATATAATACATACCCCACTAATGTTCAAGTAAAATAAAATACAGTTGAAAATGAACAATATAAAAAAAAGAAAACATATTTTTGGTGCATTCAACTTGCCAACGTTCGATACATGTACTATAGGAAATACTTGTAACCGAGACAATTTTCATGTACTTCTCTGTAAATTATTTTTTCAAAGATAGTTGGCATAATTTTTTTTTTTAAATCACCTTAAGGACAAAATTGGTTTTTAATGGGTTAATATATAATTATTTTTCTACAGCTAAATTTCAAATATATATTACCTCATCCCATCTAGACTGTAGTATTGTAATCCAATGACGAATAACTGATAAGCCATCCGGATGACATTTTTTTATTATATCATGGGCTAATTCTAAAGTACTATTCTTCAGATTTTCCTTATCTTCCATTTCTTTCATAAAATTTTCATGATCAGCAATTTGGTTTCTTGTAGATTCTTCATCTTCAGGAAGGGATCCAAAAAAGCGTAATTTCATTTCTGCATCCGATAGCCATTCTAACAGTATATGGACCATTTTGTACAATTTTTCTGCCTAAATGTGAAATTAATGCCAATAAATATTAAATTATTTAATAATACAGCAGCATTTCTACAATACAAATTAAATCTTACACATTAATTTTTTTTCAACAATTTATTTTGGCAGAAGTTTTAAGTATATTTTATAATTTAAATTTTATTTAGCAGTTCTTATTATAAATTAAATTATGCTTTTAATTGAACTATGAAATTTTTGTTGTCATGCATAAATGTAAAATATATCAGAAACCCAAGAAAGTTTAATAAGGTTTTCATTAACAGTCAGTTATTAATGAGGACTTTCTAAGGAAATTCCGAGCTTTACTAAAATTAAATAAAATGAGGTTGATAAGTCTTATACAAATTGAAGATGTAGGTGCAAGAACCAGAGAGCTCTAAGCAGTGGCTACAGCAAAAGGTATAAAGAAAAAGTAGCTGAACTTTTACCTCATAGAATGTAAGAAACTTAGTGTTTTTTTACTGTTCTGAACAATTTTGAAAGCTGGACCTGTCTAGTTCTTACACCTATGTCTTTAATTGAAGTTTTAAGATGTGGATGGCATAAACTTTAAAACATAATTCAAATTTTGTTTGTAAAAAATACCAGCTGAAGGGCTTGAGATAAGTCCGACTTCTTCTTTTCACTCAAGTCATTAATTGTTTTCCATTTTCCATTCAATTCTTCGATTTGAGCTGATATATTTTCCACATCTGTAGTACTAGCTTGCTTTTTAAGGTCATCAGAAGTTTTACAAACTGAATCCAAACTTAATCCCCTATTTTTTAACTCCTCTTCGAACACCTACACAAATATATTTTGGCAATTAGTATATATTACAAACATTTTAAATTGTGGTTTCAAGATACTTATTTTGAAAAAAGGCAATCAAATGAAATTACTAACTTTGTGCTCTTCTATTAAAGATGTTACGGTATCCAAGTCTCCATGATAAGGCTTTATTTCAGATAATGATTTTATTGCCTTATCAAACCAATCCATAAGAGCCAAAACAGCATCTTTGAACTGACCAGAATATAAAAGGGCTTCTTCTAAATTGCGTTGCCTGAAAGGATTTCTCTAATTAAAAATCATTCATAGCAAATTAAAAGACGATTTTAAAATTGCAATTCAGTATAATATGTTATTTTTCTTTATTATTGAGCATACAAATTGATTGTAAGGTACCAATAGTTTAGCAATATTAAAAGAAGGTATTATATAGTAACATAGTATTTAGCAATTTGCTTTTTCCTATGGCTAAAACCTCATGTGAAGTCATTTCCTATATTTTATTGATAAAATAAACCTGTGATTAGTATAAAAAGTTGTCTATTTTTAGAATGAACCTATGAGTTATCTGCCAACAAAATTCCTCAAAATAAGGTCAGCGGACATAAATAATAAAAAACTGTAAACAGTCGTACAATCTAGAAAATATTATGACTTCTAAGTACTTTCAGAAAGGTCCATAATGAGCAGAAATTTCCAATATCCTTCCATATATGCCCAACCCTCTGTGCAGCCTTATATCATCATCAATACTTCAGATCGCAACATTTTAAAGAAGTAATAATATGAAAATGTAATATGCTGTCTAAACAAAAATAAACAGTTAACATATTATGGGAAAATTCTGTACAAGTGGAAATATAGCCGATTCCCTAGACAGTTTGAAAAATTCAAGTTACCCAATTCATGTACCACATTTAAATTTTATTCAATAGTTTTATAACTTTGTTATTTGAACTTAAATTTCGATACAGGACTAAAATTTTGAGTGAATTTATTCATACTTATTTTTTTAATAGCTTACAATGAAATTGTTGAAAGTTTTAGTTAGAACAATATAAACATACACAATGTATGAATGTAACATATGTTGATAGTGACAGAGTACTAACTTCTAATAAACAACTGGGTTTATTTTGGTCATGGTTTTCACTTAAGAGAACATTTTTCTCAATTAGTAATAACATAACTGGGTTTTTTTTCCAACAGAAATAAAGCTTATTTGTGATAGAAACAGTTTACAAAATAGAAAAGTAAGGGACATCTTATTTACATACTAAAACAATGAGTGTGTGTTTTTTTAATGGCAGAGATGGCTTTTCAACATCTGTGTGCTACTTGAGATCATATCCAATAAAAATCTAAGCATTTTTAAATAGTGTGACTATATTTATAAACAAGGCAACTTTTACAATACAACCAAACGCAAAATTGAAGGATACATTGGAAGGTAGTGAGTAATATATTTAAAAAAGCTACATATTTTAACAATTTTTCAAAAAAAACAAAACATGTTTTTTTTAAATTTAGTTATTATCTAAAAAAGTGTGAATATTCAATATACTTGCAAACCAAAATTTTTGAAATTCTGTATAAGTTATATATATATATGTAACTTATACAGAAGTTCAAGCATGTATGCATGCATGTATGATGTATGTATGTATGTATGTGTGTGTGTGCGTGCGTGTGTGCATGCATGCGTATGTATATGTATGTATATATATATATACATATATAGATATCTTATAAACACAAAAATAATTAAATAAAAATACATACAGGAATAATGAACTTTGGCAACTTTTTCAAGGGACAATGCTAATGCTCATTAAAAAACAGCAAATTTTTCTGTACAAGTTACATTAAAACGTAACCTGCTTGTCTCGAAATGTTCCGTGGAATTATATACATACATACAAAGTCAAAAACCACATAAAACAAGAAATTCAAGGATTCAAAACATAATTACCGACACTTTAAACACGAACAGACCCACAAAAATCAGTAAAAAACACAGTGCAGCACCAATATAGCACACAGTAAAAGAAACAGTTAAAATAAGGATGAAATAATTTATTTTTGGGAAGAGTTACAAGTTTAAACAGTGTAACGTCAAAAGTGGGGAAGAAAATACAAAAAATATCTGTAATAGCGAATCCCTTTCTAATATTATGAATTTTATTACAACCCTTTGTTAAAATAATATTCCAAGAAATTTCATTTTTAAATAGATAGATAAGCATTTGCTTAACACTAGAACGACAAAGTGGGTCAATTTGACCCAAATCTAATTTTGTTTTTCTCAAAAACTTACAAGCAGAAATATGAAATTCCTTGACGTTTCCTAAAATCATGCATATAACAACCTACAAAAATATCAGGTAGTTATAATAGTTGGTGTTTTTAACACTTATACCTAGAATGACTGAATGGGTCAATTTGACCATAACACCCTCCCCCTATACAAAAATCAGAACACAACGATTTATGGGAGTAAAACACATTGCACCCATGTCGTGCATATTCGGCTTGACTTATCCAGGGGGTGAGTGACCTTGACCTAGATATTTAATGTCGCTGGTCGAACAATATTGGATTTTGACTCGTTCAAACTGTTTTTATATGAGAAAAAGCGCAGATGAAATTTTTTTTTCCTGATGGAGACAGGACTGCATCTGAATAAGTACAGATAGGATAAAGCTTGAGTAAAATGTCTCGGAAACTTACTGGTAGTGAAGCATTAGAATA
The DNA here is from genome assembly GCA_963932185.1 of Troglohyphantes excavatus. Lineage (NCBI taxonomy): Eukaryota > Metazoa > Arthropoda > Arachnida > Araneae > Linyphiidae > Troglohyphantes > Troglohyphantes excavatus. The sequence goes on along the minus strand of OZ010676.1, from coordinate 2,109,873 downwards.
CTTTCAACAGTTGTTGGAAAATGAATCCGAAAACTGTAGAAATGAAGAGTTTACTTCTAGTTATGAAGAATTTATGCCGTCAAATACTGAAAGTATATCTTTAGATAATAATGGCAATTTATGATGATGATTTTCTAGAGCATACAACCAAGAAATCAAGGTTTCATACATAACAGTGGATGAGCAACTGTTTCTTACAAAATCCAGATGTCGATTTACACAGTATATGGCAAACAAACCAGATAAATTTGGAATTAAGTTTTGGCTTGCAGCCAGTGGCGTACGCAGGAAATTTAAAAGGGGGGGGGGGGATGGTTGAGCGTCAGATTACTTTACACGTGTATATATATAAATATATAAAGTCAGCAACAACCCAAATTTTTGATTGAACAATAGAAGGGGGAGGGGGCGAAGTACTCATCTTAAATTTTAAACTAAAAAGAAAAAATATTTAAAAAAAAACAACTTACTTTCAGAAATAAAATACTAAAGACTACAAATTTTTTAATTTAGGGACTAGTGGAACAAAATTAATCATTTAGAATTAATTTAGTACTTTTTACCACTCTTTAAAGTTCGTGCCAATTCACACAAAAAAAACCCCTAAATTTTATTGCCAATTTCAAAAAGTGATAATGTGCATAAAATTAATACTTAAATATTTAAAAAAATTCCACTTTTAATAACAATTTTCTAAAAAACGTTTTAGAGCTTTTTTTTAAAGCCGGTTTTTATTTTGAAAAAAAGATTATTTTATACTATATTTTATTCATATTAACTACTAGCAATATGGCCCGGCATTGCTCGTGGTCAATTTGCGAAGTAAGAGCTGTGCGATTATGTTCCCCAATTTACATTAATTTTATTATTTGGACACTAATTTCGCCATTTTGCTGGTATTTTTCAATATAGGACCATATTTTAGCTCATTTAGCAATATTTTTATTCATTTGGCGACATTTTCATTCATTTAGCAATATTTTAATTTTTTGGCAACTTTAAATTTTTTTTTAGCGACATGTTAATTTTTTTGGCGAAATTATTTATTTATATGGCAACATTTTCATTCATTTGGCAACATTTGTCGAAATTTACTTATCACCCAATCGAAATGCATCGTTTATCCCTATCGTCAAAAAATATTTTTGGTAACCAAGGTGATTATCAACAATCATATTATGAAGAGAAGGTCTACATGTAAATTTCCAATAGGAATAACGTATGGTAAAACAGAACAAGTTCTAAAACTTTTGAACGGTTCGAGATATCCACATAAAACAAAGTGCAGATTTTAAGTTGAGAAAATATTGTTAAAATGGCGCAAGTTTAATAAAAATCCGTTCAGTCGTTTTTTTAGTTATATCCGGACAAACAGACAGACAAAAAAATATTTAATGTGATTTTCTGAATCAGTGTATCCTAATTCGTGAAGAAAACTCAAAATGAGGTGTTTTGTTCGATTCCACAGACACTCCATTCTTATATATAAGTATTGATTGATTATTATGCTTGAATTTACTTGTTATTCGGGCAAAATTAATTTTTATATTTACGAATCTACCACTGTTTTTCACATACGCTTAAAAAAAATTGCATATGTTTGTACAAAATATAAGTCATTTGTGTTTTAGCAATTGAATTTTAAAGTAAAAGTAGTACAATTGTTATAATTATTTTAAATTAGTATGCATAGGAACTGACAAAAGGAATTAAGTCTTTTAAAAACACATATGGAATCATCTCACCTTTCCTGATTAATTCGTTGGGTTGTTTTTTCTTCGCTTTTTTTTTAAAGAAAAAAAGCAACTAAACTGGATTGTTATTACCTTAGCTTTCTTTTAGAAAATAATTTAACACAATCATCCGATACATGTTTCATTTTGGCTATAAAAGGCAAAACAAAGCACCATAATTTTCCGAAATAATAAACAAATAAAGCCTCAAAAACTAAAGTCCAATTTTCAGGAATACAATAAGTAGAAACTGTTCAAAACAATCTTTTCATTTTACCTTTATATCATCTGACTATTTTAGTCCTCCTTTACTTCTATACTATAAGACTTACAAGATGTCTATATATTCTAACTGATACCATCAACAATTTTTTTGAAACAAAATATTCTAAACTAAAACAAAAAAAAAGCAATATTTTATTTACCATTGAAAAAAAATATTTCATATTGTCTTATTAAATTTTCAACGTAGATATATATAGGCGCCAACATTTTTCCCGCTCTGTGTTATCAAAACCGATTGCCTATGTTTATTTTATAATTTCTTTTTATTTTCAGTCAAACAATGAATATTTTGTAATGACGAAAAATGGGAAGTAAGGCGCCTAAATGGCTTTTAGCTGTCTGCCTATTAGGAAAAAATACGAGAAAATAAAATCGATAGTAAATGTAATATAAGTAACAAAAAGAATTAGGGTTGGGGTACGAAATTTTTCTTTGGTTCGTCAATTCAGTACCAAAATTTATTATGTTTTTTTTAAAGTGCAAATTTAAAATAAAAGAATGCAACATCCAAAAAAAGTGGGGTGGTGTCCCCCCATCCCTCTAATCGACTGTAGTAGTAGGAAAGTGTTTAGGTTACGTTTCATTTTTAAAAGTACAATATTGAAAAAGTGAGGGGGAAACATCCAACCCTCCTCTAGCAAAACAGTCAATGATTTTAAAAAGGTTCTTCTTTACAGAATGGATGCATAACTTCCTATTTACGCAAGGAAATCTCTTGGAAGGAGATCTCTTTGATCTTTTCTTGTCGGCGGATATCGGGTCGGACTACCCAGTAATAAAATGCATAAATTGTTAGCATAGACCTCCCGCTTGTCAGTACCCCGCGCCGAAATTGTGTCATTTTTCTTGCAAACAAATGTAGGGTTTTAAATGAAAAAAAAAAGAAGAAAAAAAAAATTGTATTTTTTTAAAACTTTACAACCCTCAACCACCCCCTGTGTATGCCACTGGTCTGGGTGAAAATGGAGAATGGTTTACTTTTGCCGACTCGTTAAACGCCGTTCTGGCCATGCCTATAAGCAGCTGCTTATAGAAAGCCATCTCAGGCACGAACACCCCCACAACCACATTCCAATTGGGTCTGTTGAAAATTTTCAGTGACAAAATTCCCCCCAAAAAATTATTACTTTCTGCAAACAAAGGTAGATTTTTAAATGTAAAAATATACATTTGTATTTTTTTAAATTTTTCGTTTTTTTTTTTTTCAAAATAAAAAAAGCATTATATTTTGATTTTTTTTTTAAACTACAGACCGATGGGGGGGGGGGGGTCGTGACCCCCCTCAACCCCCCTGCGTATGCCACTGCTTGCAGCTGATGTTGATACTAAATACCTAATAAACGGCTTTCCATATTTAGGTAAAGATGAGCATCGTCTTGCAAATCTAGAACTCGCCAAACACGTTTTAGGTTTAGTGAAACCTTTTGAAAACAAAGGGAGAAACGTCCCCACTGATAGCTTTTTCACAACACTGAAACTATCCGAAATGCTAAAAGCAATGAACACCAGTTTGATAGGTACTGTAAGCTGAAATCGAAAGTTTTTGCCTGAAATAGTGAAAAAAAAATGAAGACATCATTGTACGAAACATTGTTACTGAAACATAATGATAGTACAACTACTATGACTACCAAAGGAAAAAGAATGTCATGTTACTCAGCTCATTTCACCCAACAGTTGATGTTGAAGATAACCGGCCAAAAAAATTCCTATAGACAATATCGTTTTACTATTCTACAAAATTCAGTGTAGATGTTGCTGATCAAATGCACGAAAATGCTTGGTCTAAGCAGCATCGAGAAGGTGGCCAGTGCCTGTCTGCTACAATGTTTTAGACCTTGCTTGAATAAATTCCTGGATTTTGTATAAAAGAGTTATCGGTAAAGAGCTTTCGAGGCGAAAATTTCTCCAACAACTTATTGAAAAGCTTTGCCACCCTTATATATTGAGTCTACTCATAAAATGAATAATTCAGATTTACAGAAAACAAGTGAAACTACCGGAGTACCATCAGTAGCACGCAAAAGAGTTCGATGCCAAGTGTGTAAAGAAAACAGTTGACATTTGTTCCGAGACGTGCCAAGTGCACAAATTATGTAATAAAAAATTGCCGCAACTTTGTGTAATATAGTGTTTACCAGTAAAGTGTTTGTCGAACACTTTACTGGTAATAATTTTTAAATAATGGATAAAAAATTTACACACCAATGACAAAATGCCTCAAAAAAGTTCCAATTGAATATATTGTAAGCAGTTTTTAAACACATTTTTTGTTTATAATTTAAATATTCTATTCTGTACTCTTAATATTACTGTCAATGAAATAATTGTCATTACTGGAAAAAAAGTTATATTTTAAAACTTAAACATGGATTTTTGTACTCTAGGTCAATTTGACCCATCCCGTCATTCTAGGTATACCGAAACTGCCGTCGTTCTAGTGTTAAATAACTTATTTTTATTTTGGCTTTAGTCTTCCTCTCATTTTTTCTTTCTTCCTCCCTTTTGACATCACATAGTTTAAACTTATAACTCTTCTCCAAAATAGTCTTTCATAATTTTTTTAACTTTTTTTACTGCCTGCAATTGGCGCTGGATTTTGTTGTTATATTTTATTACTTTTTCGGATATGTTCGTGTTTTAGGTGTGGTAATTATGTTTTGAATACTTGACTTTCTTGTTTTGTGGTTTTTGACCTTGTGTAATGTATATAATTCGACAGCATATTTCGAGACAAGCAGGTTACTTTTAATGTAACCTGTACAGAAAAATGTGCAATTTTTTAATGAGCATTGGCATTGCCCTTTGAAAAAGTTGCAAATGCTTATTATTCCTGTATTTAACATATTTAGTTTTAAACCACTGTATCTTAAAAATTATGTTTAGTGGTTCATTATATTATTGAAATTCCCCAGATTAATTATATAAATAATAGTGAAATTTATACAAATAGATATTAAAAAGTAGATGGACAGAAAGTGAAATAAAAAAAAAATATGAATTCCGTAACTGTGCATTACTTGCAGATAAAGAGAAAATATTTTCATTGAGTTTCAAGTAAATATATAACAACATAAATATTAAAAAAATATTATACAATCCTGACAGTAATTATAAATAAAATTGACATTCTGAAAGAATTCCATTGGTTAATTTTGGTGATTCACCTGGATATTTTAAATATTCAAAACTTATAACTCACTTCATCACTAATAAAATACATTTTTGAAAATAAATATTTATTTGAACCATTTTGCTATATTCTTTAGAGTAGGGTGAAGAAAATGTTATCAATTGATAGAAGTGATATGAAAATTTAACTATTATTTACCTGTTTACAGATTTAGAACAGATTTTATTCCAACGCGTTTTCAATTCATCCATCATATTTTGTAAAAGTTGCACATCTTGTTTAGGACACCTATCCTTAAGGATACGTCCAATTTTCATTGTTGAATCATATGTAACTTGTTTCGAGCCTAAAGTTCTTTGAAACTCTTTATGCTTTGAAAGCATTTTCTTAATTTTTGTAGGGTCATTTCCTATAGGGGTAGTAGAATCAAGAATCTTTTCAGCTTCATCTAACCAAAGTGAAAGTGCTCCATATGCATCATGAAACTAAATGAAAAATTTATTTAATTAAAACTAGTTAAAAAATTATATTATATCCTACTAATTTGATAATTAAAAACAACAATTTATATATTTAAGATTTATAAGTAAAAACTGATATTTAAACAATATCAGATACATTTAATAATCCTTAACTACAAGCCAATCACATTGAAAAACTACATTCAGAATATGTGTCAATTATTCATTATTGTAATCAATATGTTATATTAACTTAACTGGTAGTCTTCAGTGCTTAATAGAGAAAAAAAAAATATGACTGTTTACAACCACGAAACTTTTTTAAAGACCCTGTGATAGTTCAAACAAAAATGTAATTAAATTTTATTATCATGACTGATAAGGCTGAAATCAGTCATTCAATAAAATAAAATTCGGATTTCTGCTAACTCAGGGAAAACTCACAAGTAGGTATAATAACTTATTGTTTTCGTTATCAAACTTATAAGCAAATACTTTTATTAATGATGAAAAACAATATTTGAAAGCAGCAAATTAAAATTATAAAATTAAATCATTGTATTTATTACTGAAACCCCAATTTAAGTAATAACAATTATGATTGAAAGAGAAAAAAAATATATTATTTTACTTCTTTAGATTCTTTATATCCATGATCCAAAGCTCTTGTTCTTTCAGCAGCTTTGGATACAACTTTTTCCCATCGATGCTGCACACTGATTAGCAAATTTTTTATCAGTATGACATCTTGTTTCTGACTGAAGTATTTAAGATGAGTGCCTTTTTTGTCTAAATTAAGCATAACTTCTCGATGTACTCCTAGATCTTTTTGGAAAACCTAAGAGAATTATTTAATAAAAATTTTGTGTGTAATAATATTTAAAATTTCATATCCAAAATAAGCACAAAAAAAGACAAGAATTCTAAGTTAGAATAAACAATAATCAAAAATGTACTGCATATGGTTTAGAAAATTTTAAATATTTGATAAGACACTTTACGATTTGAAAATGTAAGCTGCTTCAAAATTTGAACATGGAATATTTTTAAATGAAACAAGCAGACCTAAATCAGGAAAGCAAGATTTCAAATAACAGAATATTTATAAAAATTTCTTGCCTGCTTTGCTATATGAAAATTAAAATATAAAATAATTTTATCACTTAATAGGGTTTGAATTAAATGTTGGAAGGGTTAAAGTAAAAAATTATTAAATATATAAACTTTTAAAATCATGATTTCTTTTTCTGAATAACATGTTATGTTTACATTGTTAAACTTAGTAAATAAAAGTTAGCATTTTTGTCCAATTTTAATCACATTTAAAAATTATATTAGGATTTTATCAGCTTTCAATATGATTAAAACTGAGTTATGATTGCACATGTTAAAATTAAACTTATGAAAATTGCTGCCCACATCTGTGAAGGAATTCCTCTTAAATAACATTCAGAAACTTCAATTACAAACTAATGGAAGGCACAGTTAGGGGCAAGCCCAGACTAAGGTGGGGACTGTGTGAATGATGACATTAAGATCCTAAAAGTTGTCAACTGGAGTACCCCGGCTAAAAGGAGAGTAGAATGAAAAAAGTTTCTGAGGAAGGCTTTGGCCCACAATAGGCTGTCATGCCAATAGAAGAAATTAGGATTGCTTATTAGATTTAACTATTAATGGTTCTATTCCTCTATAGATTTTGGTTTTACTTAAATCTTAATGGTCCCATCTAGTAATATTTATTGTATTCTTTTATAACCATGATTCAATTTAATGATCATTAATACTATGACACATACATATCTGAAACGTTTTGATACCAAAAGGCCATTAATAGTTAAACTCAGATATTTGTTTCAATAATTGATATTTAAGATAAGTCATTTAAATGTAAAAGGAGTAGTATCTGAAATACATAAATTAATATAAACGAGAAACACAGAATATTACCCTATGCTCTTCAATTTGTTCTAACACTACTTTCATATGTCTACTAACAGGTTTCAATCCAGTAAGGTACTTTTCTGCATTTGTCAACCAACTGACAAAGGTTTGCAATGCTTCATGAAATTCCATTGCTTCACGAAGAGCAATTTCCAATTTTATCTACAAAAAATAAAATAACATATTTTGAGTACAAATGATAAATCTTAATAAAATGTATGTAAAAGACAAAAAATAAATGAAAATTTTCCTACCTTCCTATCACTTGCTTTATTTAAAACACTGTCCCACTTTTGCTTCAGTGTACGAAGACTATGTTGAAGTGTTTTTGCGCTACTCTCCCCTGACTTCCTTAAATAATTCTGACCTTGTTGCAAAATATCTTCCACTTTATATCGATTTGTATCAAGTTCATTATATAAGTCCTACAAGAGAATTTTAAATGTTATAAGATTTTAAATGCATAAATAATTTTAAGATTACATTTTCAAATATTTATAAAAACTTTACAAATAAAAAAAACTTTCACAAACATAAATACATGGTTACTTTTTATTTGAATGAAAAATTCTGCCAAACTAGATAATAAAACTATGCATATCATAAATTTCTAGCAGCAGTTTCTCGTTGATATCTACATATTATTTTATTGAAACTGTTTTTTTTATTAAAAAAAGTTCTTAAAAATTGTGTATTTTAACATGTATTACATTTTGAAGACAAGAAGAATTGGGTTCTTAAAAATAATAAAATCTTAGTAATTAGTAACTTTTCTTTAATATTGATTTTTCATATTTTATTAATTATTTTTTATGTTATTCTAAAATTAAATTTCTAACTTAATTAAAAAAAAAACATTTAACATGAAATAAATATAGAGGCATGCGTTTCTAAATATATATACACATATACTTGGTGGTTAAAAATTATATTTTTTTAAAGTAATAACACAAGCTAAGTAAATTTATAACAAAACTGAAAAAAATTATTTGATTACAAATTCAATACAAACCATAAATTTATTCAGTTGTTCCTTTGCTGTTTCTGGTAAACCACCAACTGGTTTTGTGGTGACCAAATGTCCATCAGTTTCATTTAACCACAAAAGAAGATCTTGAATGTCTTGGTGAAATTGTTGGGCCTATTCAAAAGCAAAAAGTAATAAAATTTTAGTACAGGTCCTTTTATTATTAAGACTGTACCTTTCTGTATATTTTATTACAGGTATGAATTAAATATAAAATAAAAATCCATATATGCAAAAAAAAAGACAATACAAAACTTCAAAAAAGAAGAAAAATCAAAATATGTCCTTGTTAAAATAAAATATGTGAACAGTAAAGTATAATGTGCTTTTATATATTTTTCATATGACATTCATATTTAGATATAATACTTACTATTTACTCTCTGTGTTGAACCCTTAATTTTAAAAACGTTTGATTAAAAATATGAAAACTTGTATAGAAGCCAATTTAAAATTCTTATGGAACATTCTGAGTAATCTCTAAAAATTGGCTTTAAAACGTTCAATATTTTATTTATAAATGAACTGTGAGTTCAAGAAAAAGCATAGAAGGAAAAAAAATGCTCTAAATTGCAAAACATTTGTAAGAGCAAGTCTCACTTCATTCTGTTCTAGTCTCTTTTAAATTACTCATCGGAATTAATGTGTAAAAAAATTCAAATAAAAAATATTAGATAAATTTGTTATTGTTTAAAAATCATGTTTTAAAAAAAACATTCCGAAAATTTTATGAAAATATAAATTTTGGAAAAAGTAAAATTTAGGAAAAATACAAAAAGATAATTTTCCTCGAAACACAGAAGATTCTAATGCCTGGCCAAAAAATTTATATTAAATTACAATATATTATTAGATTATAATTACAAAAGATTAATACAATTATCCGTGTGAGATTCTAGAAAATTGCATTAATTGCTCTAGGGGGTGGGGGGTGGGGCAAATAAAATTCTAGGATGGGCAACGTCCCCTAAGGTGAAGGTTCAATTGCTAGAGATGGTTTCCGATGCTGAAGGTGGGGGGGGGGGGGCGATGCCAAATATTGATTTCAATTGTGTTTTTGTCCTATGGAGGGTCTGAAAAATAATTGGGTTTTTCCGTGAGAGATTCTAGAAAATTGCATTAATTGCTCTAGGGGGTGGGGGCAAATAAAATTCTAGGATGGGCAACGTCCCCTAGCACTAGCTAGCTACATGCCTGCAATGTATGTTCGCTTTGTCACATAGTAAATATCTAGGTGTACTCGAAAAAGTCGTTCTAAAAATTTTAGTGAAGCTGCACAAAGAGCCTCATAAAATCTAAACCTGCGAGAATCTGCAACTAATTTCTGTACTGTAGTATAGAAGAATAGTTACTTTATCACTCTGTATGTACTATTCTATATATTGAACTTAAGTGAAGCAAGTTAACAAGTGTTTTTGCGTTTATGAAATAATCCAAAATTTACATTCAAAATGCACTACATAATTATTTTTTTGCAAAAGTAAACAAAATTTTATCAAACATAATAATATATACATTTTTTATCACAGTCAACTAAAATTATTAGCAGAATTTAAATAAAATAGCCCTGAAAAAAGTTAGTTTTTATTGGTACAAATATGCACTGTTTACAAGTTTTCTCAGATTAACGCTAGTGTTGCCACAGAAAATACAGTTAAAATAAAAAAAACAGTGCTGCAGCATTGTGCCTTAGATAGTTTTTTGTCATATGATTCCAAAATTTTTAATTTAAAAAAATTTACTTTTGGCCAGCTTTTGAGGTCAAATACCCGACTGTGCGGTCAGAGGGGAAATGGGTTAATAATTGATTGGACGACTCATACCTATTTTAAGTTGGTATCCTTTAAATAACACAAAATAGAGAGTATATATAAATATGCATTATTTATTATTTTTATTCCAACAGTAGGAAGAGTGATCAGCATTTTTATTACACCCCTCCCCCCAGAGCCGTTACACACAAAATATTTTTTTGGGGGGAGGGGGGTGAAACAAGAAATTTCCCAACTTAATGATTCGAAATTCCCAACTCAACAGTGCTGAAAATTCCTAGTTCCAACTTATCGACACTTATCGCGCTTAAAAGTGCTGTCAAAATGCCTCAAACGACTGCCCGAGGGATTGCCTGTAAGCACCATGATCGACTGCCCGGAGGGACATTGTTACCTTCGAGATAGGCGTCGAAATGCAGCCAACAGCACAATATAAAGCTCTAGTGCGATGTTAATTAACTAAAGCAAAGCTTCAAAATCAATTGTAAACCGTCGCCATTAGCCCATTGTGGAGCTCAATGCGACCAACGCAATGTCCGCCCTTTTGATTTGGCGCCAAAAAAACACACGTCATTTTTGGCCTTGGCGCCAATTTTTGGACTTGCCGACAACGGGGCACCGTACAATAGGAATTTACCAAGAACTTATACAATTGAATAAAAATATGTATTCCATTTATTTAAAAAATAGTAATTAATAAAATAATTTTAAAGAATACAACTGACTTCTCTTAAAGCTGCATCCAATTCGCTATACTGTTCTGCAGATTTATCTTGAAGTTGTTGCCATCTCACTTGTAAATTCTGCAATTTATTATGTGTAGACTTAGCATCTTCACTGCTTCTATCAGAGCTTAAAAATTCATGTCCAGCTCGGTTAATTGCATCAATGCTTGATTGGTGAGCTTGGATATCATTGGAAATTACCTAATATATTTTTAAAAATTAAAAACACATTTTTAAAGCCACATAACAAAAAAGAATAAAGTTTATTGAATTTTCAACTTGTATAATAATGCACTTAAAAATTATTTACTTTGTGCTTTGCAAGAACTATTTCAATGACTTGTGGATCCCCATAAACTGGTTTTAATTCTTCTAATGATTTCTCAGTTTTTGTCATCCATATCAAATGTTCTTCCAGGGTATGTTGAAACTGGCCAAGTTTTAAAAGTGTATTTTCCATTTCCCTCTAAGAAAAAATAAAAGTTATTGCGATTAATATAAATGAAGTATTAATACTGTATTCAATAGTGCAAGTTATTTCATTTGTAGGTGTTACATGGCGGTATTGGAAAGCGTGGTCAGTAAAACAGGACGTAGAAACTAAAACATATTTATTATTCCGGAACGAAAAGTAACATAACTAGTAACAGAACATGATTTCGAAACTGACAATGACCAGACGTCGACAGTATTTATACTGCCGACTGTGCGTAGACGGGTGCGCATGCACTGTGCGATGCTGCTGACACCATACGTCGATGGGTGCGCATTCACTGCGTCTCAAATCATAACACTCCTTCCTCCCAGTTAATGCGTCACAAAGTCTCTGTATCTTTCTGGCTTTCGAATCGTTCGTCTTGGACGTGATTGTGGAAGATCAGGTGCTTGTTGACACACAACTCTTTCAGATGGAACACTTGGACTCTGTGGCACTGTAGAAGTTGACGGTTGGCCATTAGACAACTCTAACGGCTCTTCTTGATCCACAGTTGGCATAACTGGTTCAGGAGCCTGCGATGGCAAGTGGAGTGTAGGCCTAGTGGATGGTGGAGCACGCATCATCTGGTCAACATGACGACGCACTATCTCTCCAGAATCAGTAGCAGCTCGATAAGACACAGGACCTGTCGACTGAGTCACTACAGCTGGAATCCACTCTGGACCTTGAGAGTAGTTTCGGACCATTACTGGATCATCCACCTCGAACTGTCGCAATGGTCGATCACTAGTTTTCTCAAAAGCTAGTTCCTGCTTCTCCCTCTGATCTTTCAAGAAATCTGGGTGCAGCCTGTCTAAACAGCTTCGTAGTCGTCTTCCCATCAACAGCTCCCCAGGACTAAGACCAGTGACGGTGGAAGGCGTGATATGTTGGTGCAGAAGGAACTGAGCAAGACGTTTCTTCCACGTTCCCTTCACAATACGCCTTAGAGAGTCCTTGGTACTCTGGACGACTCGTTCTGCCTGTCCATTGCCAGCAGGACGTCGAGGAGCAATCAGCACCCTACGAACAGCATTTCCATCTAGAAAATCCCCATATTCTTTCGATTGGAATAGTGGTCCATTGTCTGAGACTACAACGTCGGGAATGCCATGAGTTGCGAAAATGTCTCTTAACACATCAATGGTTGAAGATGCAGTCGTTGAGGACATTTCTTTCACTTCTGTATATTTGGAGAAGGAATCAACAACTACCAGGAACTTGCGTCCTTGGAACGGACCAGCAAAGTCCACATGGAGCCTGGACCATGGAACTGTGGTGATTTCCCATGGATGTACGGGAGCTCGTGGTGGTGCATGCCTCGTTTCTTGGCACGACAGACAACCTGCCACATGACCTTGAATCTCAGTGTCTATGTGCGGCCACCATACGTAGCATCGAGCTAGAGCTTTCATGCGCTCCACTCCTGGATGTGCCAGATGCAGCTCCCGCAACACGAGTTGACGTCCCCTTTCAGGTATCACTACTCTATTCCCCCAAAGGAGACAATTCTTATGAGCTGACAACTCACTCCTTTTCCGGAAATACGTATTAAATTCCGAACCCAGGTCCCGTTCTGGCCATCCCCTTAACACAAAATTTAGAACCCTTGATAAAATTGGATCCCTACATGTAAATCTAGCAATTTCCTTTGCACTTAAGGGAGGACACTCGAGGTCTTCCATGAAAAGAACCTCATATGGGGGAGGAACCTCAGAATCCGGTACTGGCTTTGGAATTCTACTTAATGCATCCGCGTTCCCTATCTTTTTCCCTGGCCTATGAATGAGGGAAAAATCATACGCATTTAACATGAGAGACCAGCGCAACATTCGGGGAGAAACAATCTCGGGAGTTGGCTTCGTACGACTAAATAACCCCAACAATGGCTGATGGTCAGTAACTACTGTGAACGTATGCCCATAAAGGAAATGATGAAATTTCTTAATAGCCGAAACAATGGCAAGTGCCTCTTTATCTATTTGCGCGTAATTCCGCTCTGTTGATGTCAAAGTTCTGGACGAAAATGCGACTGGTGCTTCCCGTCCATCCTGCAACTTATGACTTAACACAGCCCCTACACCGTAAGGCGATGCATCGCATGTAAGAACTATTGGTAACGATGCATCGAAAGGCACAAGCACTTTGGAAGAAGAAATCAAATCCTTTAAGTCATTAAAGGCATCTGTATGCATTTTTGTCCACTTAAACTCAGCATTACTGTCCAACAACCTATGTAAAGGCTCAGCAATTGTAGCTTTATTCTCAAGAAATCCATGATAAAAGTTAATTAAGCCTAGAAATGCACGCAAGCGCTGTTTATCAGTAGGAATTGGTACAGCACGAATAGCTTCGACCTTAGATTTAGATGGATATATACCCTCTTTATTGACACGATACCCCAGAAAATCCACTTCTTTTACCCCGAAAAGGCATTTTTCTTTTTTCGCACGTAAACCAGCCTTTTTAAGCCTACTGAGAACTTCAGCTAATCGGCACGCTAACTCTTCACGTGTTTCTGCACGAACTAGGACATCGTCAAAATATGGTATTACCCCCTCTAATCCTGCAAAAAGTTCTTCCATTAAACTCTGAAAAAGTCCCGGAGCTACATTTACCCCAAATTGAAGTCTATTTACCTTAAAAGCTCCCTTGTGTGTTATTATAGTCTGAGCCTCCGCAGATTCTTTATCTACACGCAGCTGTAAATAAGCCTGGGCCAAATCAATTTTTGCATAAAATCCACCCCCTTTTAAATTAGTTAACAAGTTGTTAATTGCTGGTATCGGATAGGGGAATGCTGCCATAGCCTTATTAAGTGTGGTTTTATAATCTCCACAGAGTCTCACCTGCCCAGATGGTTTTAACACAGGAACTACTGGAGTAGCCCACTTTGGATTATTATAAGGCTCTATAACTCCCTCTTCAAGAAGCTCTTTTAAAGCAATTTCTATTTTTGCCCTAAATGCTAGTGGAACATTCCTAGCCTTACACCTGATAGGTGGAACCCTGGAGTCTATAGGTAGCTTAACCTCTGGACCAGTGTAAGCCCCTAACCCCTCACTAAATACTTCATGAAATTCATTCACTACTTCCAGAACAGGGTCAGAAATTGAATTTATCCCACTTATAGAAATGCCTAACGGATCAAACCATGAATACCCCAGAATGTTAGTGCAATTAAACTTTGCGACTAAAAGTTCCAATTCTGGGTTGAAATTTTTAAACTGAACCTCTACAGTGCATCTCCCAGCAAGGTTTATGTTGTTTTTCTGGAAATCGCGTAATTTTACCGAAGTAGTACTTAATTTTGGCCTTTTAGATCCAAAAATCTGTTTAAAGGTATTAAAAGAAATTATGGAGTAGTAGGACCCGGAATCTACCTCCATGTTAATCTCATGTCCCTCCAGTTTAACAACAACATTGTCTTTAAGGGAACTGCACTGCAAAGAATTTAAACAGTAATCATTTTTCAAAGAGCTGACCACTTCTATGCCATGTAATTTCCGGAAATTCGGATTTTTAGGCTCGTGGCCTTTTTTACGGCAGACACGTTCAATGTGCCCTTTATTCCCACAAGCCCTGCAGTTTGCATCTCTAAATCTGCAGTTTACACGTTCATGTTGTTCTCCGCATCCAAAACAAGCATTTTTGGTTGAAAAATTTTTACCTTTACTGAACTCCGATCTTTGTTTACGTTCGCTTTTGCCTTTTCCCGACTTCACGTAATCCACGAATTCAGCACCCGCGACCCGTCCCGAATTCAAAGAATGCATACTTTTAACTTGAGAAGCAGCAGATTCGTGGGCCAAAGCTTTAGAAACGGCATCCTCAAGAGTTAAACTTGTTTCCGATAACAACCGCCTCTGCACGCCCTCGTCTCGTAACCCGCATACGAGCTGGTCGCGGAGCCTCTCCGACAAGGTTGCATCGAAATCGCATACCTCCGCAAGTCGCCTTAACTCGGCAACGTAATCACTAATCCCTTCATTTGGATTTTGAATTCGCTTATGAAATTTGAACCGGGAAAATATAATGGATGGTCTCGGACTAAAATGAGTTTTCAAAACAGCTGTTATTTCGTCGAAAGTCTTTTGGGCAATAGTCGACGGCGTAATTAAAGACCTGATAATGCCTACTGTCTTAATACCGCAAACGGCAATTAAGGTAGCACGTTTCCGTTCGGCAGTAGTAATATTATTTGCCTCTAAATAATATGTTAACTGCTCGCAATACAAGTCCCAAGAACTAGGGTTTGATACATCGAACTCGGAAATCGAGCCGACGGCGGCCATCACGGGAGCGGGGTTCAGAAAACTTTTAAACGTACTAAAAAAAAAATCCGCCCCCTGTCAGAAAGAAGCAGTATTTCTCATACCTGCATCCGGGGAAACGCAGTAATTCTCATACCTGCATCCGGAGAAACACAGCAATTCTCATACCCGAATACAGGGAAACGCCCATCCGTGCCGCGAAAGTCGAACACACCTCGTCGCCAATGTTACATGGCGGTATTGGAAAGCGTGGTCAGTAAAACAGGACGTAGAAACTAAAACATATTTATTATTCCGGAACGAAAAGTAACATAACTAGTAACAGAACATGATTTCGAAACTGACAATGACCAGACGTCGACAGTATTTATACTGCCGACTGTGCGTAGACGGGTGCGCATGCACTGTGCGATGCTGCTGACACCATACGTCGATGGGTGCGCATTCACTGCGTCTCAAATCATAACAGTAGGAACTTACTTGTCTATCCACAATGCATTTCAACAAATCATCCCAACGTCTATTGATATCAATAAGGGGTTCACGAATGGAAATAGATTGATCCGAAGATGTACGCTCCATCAACTCTTGGGCCTGACGATTTAAAGCTTCAACTTCTATCATATGAGGATCTACTTCCATCTTAAAGTTCTATATAATAAAATGTATTATGTTTATTCATCTAATAATATATTTATGAATATGAGCATTTTTTTTTACTTTGATTCAAAACAAAACTTAATGAATAACAAATTTTAAATTATTTGTTATGTATTAATAATAGATTTTTAATGCATTTCTTTCACTACATGAAATGGTGACTACGTCAACAGTAATTCCCTAGCCTTTAGGTTTCTTTTACCAATTCTGAAGAACAGTGATAACTATTCAAACACAATTTTAAACAAATAATTTTTTTTAGTACAGACTTCTGTAAAGAATATGCAAAAAATGTCTATTTACATGGAGTAAGTAATACAAATTACCACAACATAGATTGCTTTTTTAAATGCAAGGAACAAAAATTACAGCAGGATACTATACCAAAGCATGCTGATCCAGTAGAAATAAAAAGTACACTTCTGTTATATGTAGGAATAAGCATCATTGAAAAAGTTTATTCAACACAACCAGTGTTGCTAATCCTTGATAGTCAATTAAAAAATCAAGAATCTTTTACAATACAACTCATAACAAAATTATTCTAAAAGATTATTCAACATGTTTATGTTTATACATTAAGAGAACATCTATAAAGTAACATATAAAAGTATGTCTGCAATAGCATATATTTGGTTAAATTTTAATAATATAAAAGGAACAAAAGCATATTTTTGATTTTTCAAAAATAATAAATATAATTTAAGGACAAACTCCTAACTAACCTTTAGCTGATTCATTTGTTCTTTGACAGAATCAATATCCGATGACACATCTCCAAATTTACTGAACTTATCCTCAGAAGTATCAAGAAATTCCAATAAATTCTGAAAATATATTAATTAGATCCAGCTAAACTGAATTCTTGCAACTATGGAGAAGGGAGAATGATTTTATTAAAATACCTGAAGTGTATCATGGAAAACCATAGCTTTCTCCATTGCATCAACAAGATTCTGTTCTCTTTTAGCATACAGTGTTGTGACATTTTCCCAAACTGAATCTAAATCTTCAATATGTTTCTGTACATCCGGCTTATCTGGTTCTCCACATAACTGCATTAAATTTTGACCTGCTTGGCGACAATGGTCAACTTCTGGCTTTGTCTGAGAAATTTCTTGCTTAATATCCTGAAATAAAAATTACTGTAATGCAACATATATCATTGAACATATTTTTTACTACTGTTAAAATCAGTGGATATACAACAGCTTGATCTACAAAACATAACTTAGGTTCATTCTTTGTGTTGATTGAGGTCTATAGAGCATATCATGTCTTAATTGTAATGAAAAATTATATTATTTGCATAAATAATTTAAATAACTTAACTTATTGTGTTACTTTAATATCATTTTCACTGAAAGTCAAAAATTTACAGGCATTATATGTAGTGAATAGTACTACATTAAAATCAACATTTTCTTACTCGATTGAAATAAAACATAATTTATTACATACAAATATTAATGGTAGTCTTATTATAATTTTGGATAGAATGATTTTGAATTAGATAAATATGGAGCAATGATGCTCTGTGAATTTAAATATTATTACTTTCAACTTATTATTTTGTGGTCCAAAACTAACTTAATAATTCAATATGAAGTACCTCGTCATCCAGAGTACACTTTAATATTTAATATACAAATATAAAGTTAAAAATATGCAATAAAAATACATTAAACCTATACATGTTTAGGGAGATACATCTCTCTTCATCAGCAGAAATGAAAAGTTTGTGTGCACAAATAAATAAAAAGAAACCCAGCATTAAATTTCTAAAATTTTCAGTAAATTCGACATATGTTCCATTTTTTTACCTATCAATAAGATCATATTTTTTTCAACACAACTTAAAAAAACCTTTGATGACCTTAATAATTGGGGCATATATAGTGTCTCATGTCATACATTGGTAAAACAACAAGAGCATTAAGATTTCTCATTAAGGAGCACCAAGCACGTACTGTCAAACAAGAAATAAAGAAAAGTCCTCCATTGCCAGGCACTCTTGGGAACATAATCATACATTTAATTTTTCTAACCAACATTTAATTTGCAAACTGACATCTCCAGTCAAATTTGACTTCTCTTGAGGAATTTCACATTTTCAGCAATATTGATTCGATTGTCACCTTGGCTATTTCGGTATTTCCCGCTTGTTGGCACTCAATAGTTAACTCCAACCGATTGAGATAGTTTTTGTTCTTTGGCAACACTTTCAATTCTAGGTTTATTTTCATTTAGTTGTATACACAAACTTTTTCATTCCTGCTGATGAAGGGAGATGTATCTCCCGAAAAACATGTCTATATATTATGTATTTTTGTTGTGTAGTTTTAATGTTGTATTTTAATATTCTTTCTATAAGATGTTTTTATTTTATGCTTTAATATTATATGATGTTTTTTTAGATATATAAAATATTTATGATGTAACTTGGGTTTGAATGATTGTTTAACCTTCCACAAGCCCATCAAATTACGAAAATAGTGTAGTTGTTTTCTCTCAAAGAGACTTTAAATTAAAATTTTAGAAAATGTATTAAATTTTTTTAAGGAAAAGGTTGATCATTTTTAAAGATAAAACTTTTAAATTAAGCTTTTAGCTGTAGAGGCTACATTTAAAACGGTATGGTATTGCTGAAAAACTGATTACCATATGTGGAAAATTCTTGGATAGCTAATCGGAGGGATAAACAAAACACATTTGAAAAACAAGCTTCCTTTCTGCAATAAGCCAGATTCAGTTAAATAATGAATGGATTTTTTAATAGATAATAATGTATTATCTTTTTTAATAGTCTATTTCTTTTATAATAGTCTGTTTTTAATGTAATTACTAATATTGTAATATTATAAAATAACATTGTAATACTATTAAATATTATGGTAAAATTATTAGTTAATATAGATAATGTACTAGCAATATTAATGTGGTAATACTTCAGTTTAATTTTTATTAAATTGTATTACTACTATGGCTTCTGTAAATATTAATTTCTCATATTATCTTCTTAAATATTAATTTCACTTTTTATCTTAAATTTTTTTGGAAGTCTCATACGTGTACAGGAGGACTTCAAGCTCCTATCCTATGCACACTAATGTTCCATTGTTTTTTAAAATTCCAATTATAACTCAGAAGAATGAAAAAGAACAGTAAAGGTACGTTTTCCAAAGTATATGAATTGCATTTATTACATTCTAATTAGAATCAAATGTCATTTTCATATACTTTTGAAATAACATACATAAAATAGATTAGTACTTACAAGCAAAACTTCTTGTTGATGTTGCACAACTGTAGGTTCTACTGCTGGAGGTTCTTGACCATTCAAATTACTTTGTAATTCTTTTAGTGCTTTCATAACTGATGTAAGTTCATCCCAAAATCTTTCAGCAGCAATCAAAGCTTCTTCTAATGACTTTCCTCTGTTATGTGCAGCTGTCTGGATTGTTACCCACAAGTCATTTAGTCGATCCAATTTCAATTTTATATCTATGAAATTAAAAAAAAAAAAATTTAAATAGAAAGCATAAAAAAATTTTAATAATATTTTCTAAATAAAAAAAAAATCATAATTTCTCTACTTAAAATGTTCATATTTTATGAACATTTTATATAGAAACTATATTTAGTTTCTTTTGGAAATTTATATAAAATATGTGTCATTTGTTAAGATTTCACTGTCATTATTGCCATGATGGCTCCATGAATCAGAGTGTTTGTAGTAAGCTGTTAATTGACAGTTAAATGGCATACTGATTACCTTAGTATTTTACATCAAAGAGCTAATTGGATGTTCGGAAAGGATAATGTACCTATTGAACAACAGAATAAAATTTAGTTTGTAAATGGGTTGCAGTGACATTGCAGTTCATTTAGCTTTCTTTCTGTCTCAAGCAACTCACAGAAAGCATTTCCACTTCTTCAAATTTAGTTTGTAAATTGTTCCCCAGAGCCAAAGGAAGATTGTCACATTGAGGCATCTGAAAGGAGAGGCCGATTCCCATAAACATCGACTCAACAGAAAGATTCCTAGACTGGCAGCAAACAAAACCACACATGTTTCTCGTTTGTTCCTCATCATAATTGTAATGCCTTTAATTTACTTTTAAGTGTAAATCTTTAGCTGTTATACTGTCATCATTAAATTTTATTTGTTTCCTAAATACTATGGCAGTTATCAAACTTCTTTATTAAAGTAAATGGAGTCAGCAATAGTGTGGGCGATAAACTTACAAAGGTCGACGCAGGGTTTGGGAGAAAATCCTTCAAGTTTTTCCAGGTAAAGATAAAAAAAAGTAAGAGTGGTGTTAGTGAACATCCACTGGAGAATTTAAGTGTCCCATATCTAAAATATGTATTTTGCCTGTCAATAAGTAATCATATTATTTTGTGTGTAATTGGATCTGCTTTTGTGCGAGTGTGGATTCATCATAAAAATGATCAGTCAATCTTCAAAGTTAGCCACTGACTGGAAATACGTAAGTACTCTGTACTTGAAAAAAGTTTCGTTTTGAAAACATAACTATTTAGAACTCGGAACTTGTGTTAACAAATAGATTTTGAGAATAATTATGTTCAAGGGTGCTTTGAAAGTGGATTTGTTATTAATTGCAGAGGAGTTGGGTGAACAAATTTCAGATAAATTAAAAATTTCTGAATTAAATGAATTGATCAAGAATAACGCTGAATATCTGAAAGATTCAGATTAAGTGAGTTCGTTTTTCAAATGAGAAATTCATTATTGAAGTATTAATAATGCACAAAAATAGGTTTGCTTATGTGTAAGTGTGGATTCAACAACATTAGAAAATTAAAAATGTGACTGTATAATATATAATTTGAATTTGTCAATACTAGAACATGATTAAATAAATATTTGCTAAGTATATAAGTTTTAAAAGATAATTACGTGTAGTTTAGATAGACCAATGTATACTTTAAAAACGCTGAGAGCAAAAACAAACACAATGATATTGAAATATTTCCAATTGATATCCTATCAAAAAAAAGATAAAAGTTATAGATTTTTAAAAATATCTTATTTCTTGGTAAAAAATTTGCAGATAAACAATGTAATTTATAATATTTTATTTTCATCGTTTATCCATGAATTGTATCACTTATGAGAATATATTAAAAAGGAATCCACATTTTTTAGAAAATGTGTAGTAAATAATGTTGAGCATAGCAATAAATTGAAAGTTAATTTAATTACTGAAAACTCATAAAGCCGAGCAGATATGGGATATCCATCAATGAAATCCAACTTTTACAGAAGAGAAAATATTTTTAACTGGATAACTGTATTTAGAACATTTTAGGCAACTTAGTCTTGTTTAAAATCTTTTAAAGAGTAAATTGCTTGCCATGAAATAAAAATAGATTTTTCTTAGATAAAGTAAATATGTATTGTTAAATTATTTGTTTAATTCAAAATCGTATTACACTCACTGGAAACTTAAAATATTGGATTCACAATTCAGTTGTTTTTCAATTTTTAGTTTCACAATTCAAGATGTTGCTTGAAAATCTTTTCAAGTCCAGTATTTTTGTTATATAGATATAAACTCTATTCTTTGATTAAATCTGCATAAACTGCTTTTATCACCAATTGTTAAAAAGTTGGATGGAACTGACTAGATAAGCAATGGATTCTTCATAGTGTAAGAAGGCAACAAAGGAATTCTGTTTTTAGTACTCAATACAATAACAAGTGTCACCAACTATTTCTTTGTTGTCCGCCCACGAAACTCTGTAGCTCATTTGATTGGTTTTGATTAATTTAGAAAAAGACAAGTTAGTTTTAAAAGATCCTTCCTCCAAACAAATCAAAGAGGAAAATGTTGGAACATAATTAATGGGCAAATGGATTATTTCCAGTAATATATAATCTTATTTTACATTGCTGAATTAAATTATTTTAACATTTATTAGAGCAACAGTAACACACACGCACATATATATATATATATATATATATATATATATATATATATATATGTATATATATATATATATATATGTATATATGTATATATATATATATATATATATATATATATATATATATATATATATATATATATATATATATATATATATATATATATATATATATATATTTATATATATATATATATTTATATATATATATATATTTATATATATATATATATTTATATATATATATATATATAAATAAATGCTTTTAGTTTTAAACTGAAAAACAATAGCATGCTTCTTTATGGTTAATACATACTGTAGTAACCAGGAAATATTTTAGCAATCCTGTTGGTGTGTTACCAAGATTTCATACACATTATAAATAGATGTGTAAAATAGTTTTATGCAAACCTTTTACAGCTGGTTCATCAATTGTGCTAGCTTTTGTAATTACATCATCAGCAGCTTTCTTTACAGCTTCAAGAGTTATGGTTCGTTTATCAAGATCTTGAAGAACTGCTTTATTGTCATTTATTTGTTCTTGAATTCTTTCAGGATGCGCTGATATTGGTTCAGCATTATGAAGTTGATCCGCAGTTGATGTCAATGCATTTAATATACCTTCAAGTTTATCTGAAAACTAAACATGCAAAGTATAGAATTAAAGTATATAAAAAGAAATATTTTTAAATTTCAAGTAATCAATAAATTTTATTCAAATAAACTTCTGACTGCTTAAAGCATTTCATAAACAAACATACATTCAGTAAATTATTATATAGTATCTACTCAAAGTCTATTGTAATATACTAGATGAAAACAAACATTTTTTTAGTAGAATCATTTAAATTGTACATAAGAAATCAAATTTATTTTATATTGTTGAACTGAGTAAATTCTAATATATAAAGCCCATTTGCAAACACTTCAATGAATTCCAAATTATCTAAACAGAAAGCTTATGAATTTTTAAATATTAGGTAGTTAAATTGAAATAGCTCAATGAGATTGCAAATATTTTAGGAATAAATATATTAATAATACCCCCAAAAGAATTATTGGCGTTTCGGGAAATAGAGATTTTAAATGGGGATATCAATGTGGGACAGCCAGTAAAAAGGTAATGAATTATGGAGAGAGGCTTAGAATTCCCATATGTATACACTCAAAGAGAGAAGGATTAGAGGGGACCTTATTAACTTATTCAAATTTATCAAATTGGGTGATGCAGAGAGATTGAAATTTAATATTGCCAATGTGACTAGAGATCATGGATTCAAATTATACAAACCACAGCTTAATCGGGACGTTAGAAAGCATTCTTTTTGTAATAGGGTTAGAGACAAATGGAATAGTTCGCTTGAGTATGTTGTTAATTTGTCAAGAGTGTGTAGTTTTAAAAAGCAATTGGATTGGCACTGGGGAATTGTGAGGAGGCTAGATTAACAGGATCAACCTTGCTGGGCATAGAGCCTGTTGTTGATCAACATTATTTGTATTTGAATCTTTTACAGACGTTTTTAACAAACATTTTAATTGTAGACCTACATTTACATAGAAAGAGAAGTTGTATATTGTTAAAAAAGTATTACATCTTTTAAAGCTCCTATGCTAGATTATATTTATTCATAACTTCAGAGGAATTGGAATATGTTTTTACTGATTATCTTTGAATAATAATTATAAAATTCTGAAAATATAATAATTCTGAAAATAATATAATAATTCTGGAAAAGTACCAATCTATGTGAATTGAGAGTTCTAATGTTACTTAAATTTTAAAAAAATGGCTTAAATTGTGAATTATTGAGTGGTCCGCTTTAAAATCTATCCCCTAAAACATCTTAGAACACTTATTAAAAAAAATCATGTTAGGAACATTTTGCAAACAAGGGATTTCTTCTAAAGCAAACAGTGTATTTAAGGGAGTCAAAAAATCTAGTACTTCCAGTCTTTTATATAATTTTATTAAGGTGTAATTAAATAGTTAAATGAATCCTTTTCTTCTATTAATTGGAATGCTGATAGCTTACTTTTTCTATTAACAACATAAAGAACAATTTAACAACAGCATAAAGAACAATTTAACAAACTTCATACTCCTGGCAGCAGAATAAATGATGAAGGGGGGCATGAGGGCATTTGCTTTTTTTATATAGAGATAAAACACATTGTTTATTCTGTGAAAAAAATATGGGTAAATAGTAGAAAGCAATCATTAAAAGACAGTTAAAAAAAATGAGGATTTATTTGTTATTACTTAAATGTGTGATGGTAAACAAATTTCATGATATTAATTACAGGTTACATAAGAAATATAATACAAATGTACTAACTTGTGATGTAGCTTGCAATGCTTCTTCTAAAGCATTTTGATGTTCACGTAGAATCTTGCGCAAAGCATTATATCTACTATTATCAGATTCCAGAATAACTTCTAGTCGATTTGATTCGTTATCTTTGCAAAGTTTTGTTAGAGCAGATCCTGTCTTATTGAGCTTATCCACTAATGGCTTGTGCTCTTGAACTGATTCATTCAAATCCTAAATACAAATTAAATAATTTTTCTAAGTATGTAATTAAAATTGCACGATAGAAACACATAACTTTCAATTTACGACAACAAAGCACTGTTTCAGAGCCATATCTTTATATCTGTAGATCTCCAGTTTTGCCCACAAAACGCACAACTTATTTTAAAAAATAATACACCAGGTTACAATATTTTTCAAATCTTGGAAATTTTGCATAGACACTACAGTCTAAAAGATATACTTACAAAAAAAATATTTAAATCAGTCAAACCCAGTTAACGAGAAATTGCTTATTACGAAATTTCATTTAACACAAAATAAAAGCGGTTTCCCATCTAATAAAGCTTAAAATGAACGATAAATTATTCGCTAAACAGGAAACTGTATAACGCAAAATCCCGCTTAAGGCAGGAAAAAAATTTGGTGTTAAAACCAAGAAATATATTTTACACAAAGTTTCTTCATTAATTGAAACTAAATCCAGTAGATAGGTTCCTAGAAAACTCCTCACGATTTTACGACAGGTGAAATGCCTAATGGTGTGTCTGTATTCTCGGAATACTATTCTTTTCTGGTCCTCATATCCTTTTGTTTTATTGTTGGGTGGAACTGACCAGATGAGGAATGGATCTTTCACAATAGGAGGACGCCAAAATAACAACTTATGTATTTAACTCCTTTCAAATTGGGTGTGACTAAAGGAATTTACATTCTTCCTGTTAAAAGGTAACTCGTTTGACCACTACATTGCCGAAACTGTAACAGTTGCTTTTTGAATTCTTTGAAGATGAGTCGAATCTATCTGCGATTTCAAACAAACATAAAAGTTGTCAATAAATTTAAACCTGCAAGGAACAGGACTGGAAATTGCCCTTTTGGTGAGGATAACTTCATTTGCAGTAATAATTGGCTCTTTAGATTTAAAGGGCGCATTGAAAGAATTTGCTGAGAAGAGGCGGGTGTAGATATGAATCGAGACCAGAGTGGATTCATGCTTTGGGGAGAAATGCAGTAAAGAACACATAACGTTTTTTAAACTGCAAAAATTGAAACAAAAGCAAATTACAGACTTTTTTTAAAGGGAGATCCAAGCCCCAAATACCGAAAAAATTGCTAAATTTTTTTTTTTTTTTGCATAAAACAATACTATGCATATTCACGAAAATGTATATAAAATTTCAAAGCAGAAGAATGCAGAAAGAGAACATATATTTTTTATATGTTTATATACCATTTATCATCTGCCTGTTGGCATCAGAAGGTATCTGTTTATATGCAAATATTTTAGTTATGATTTATGTGTATATATGTCACTGTTTATTTCCTTTATATATTTGTTGTTTTACAAATAAATTTCTTGTTCAGCTAATGTCTGCGTTAGTTATCGATTCACATACAACAATACGGTAGCAGAGCATGGTTAATACGTATAAAGAGCTTTAAAAATGTTTAACGCAGATAGTAAAATATCACTGATAGTTCCTGCCCTTATTGGAAACAATTATTTAATTTGGTCTGTGAAGTTAGAAGCCGCTTTATCGATAAAAGGACTTTACGAAGTTCTGCACGTGGCTGGACCTGCAGAAGATGATAACAGTTGTACAGAATGGAACTCTAAGAATGCTGACACGGTTTCTTATATCAAGTTGTCTTTATCTGACAAATACCTACTTCAGTATGCTCCTGAACAGAATGCGAAAGAATTATGTACTAAGATTAAAGACAATTGTACCGGTGGTATTGAAGATAGAAAAATTTACTCTAGTTAAGAATTGAAAAATTTGCAAATGGGCCAAACAGAATCTGCCAACAACTATATAGCTAGAGCAAGAGGATTAGCTACGAAGTGCGCTAGTTTTAGACTGCAGATTACCAATCGTGAACTAGTATTCCATGCTGTTCGTGGACTTAATAGAAAGTATTGTAATATACGAGAAATTCTCAAGACCCAAAGAGACAAGTCCATGGAAGATGTTTTAGAAATCCTACAAGAGGAAGAACAACAGTCCCAGCGAGGTTACAACCCCAGCCGAAAAGAAACTGAAAATGCATTCGCCGTTAAGTTTCGAGAAGACTTGCGATTTTTGTAAAAGTAAAGGACACTTATGGAAAAATTGTTATGCAAGACAGAATCAACAGAAAGACCACCCTAAGAACTTGCACCAGGATTCAAGAGGGTTGAGTACATCGGAGATTAGACGGAATTACACCGACCAAAGATGTTCCACTGGAGGAAACCGCCATTCCAATTTCGCTCTGACGGCATCCAACGACCATGCAGAAACAGGCAAAATTGAAAATATGTGGTTATTCGACAGCAGTGCCAGTTGTCATATGGTAAATGGTTTAATGAATTTAAAAGTTTTAATAATGAAATTCAGTTAGCTATTATAAGTTCTACTATAAATTTGAAAGGTATTGATACTGTAAAAGCTAAGTTTAATAACAATAATTTAGTTATACATGATATGTACCTGAACTAAGATTTTCTTTAATTACTTTATTAGAAAAGGGTTACAAGATTGCTTCTAAGCACAAGTGTATGTTAGTTATTGATAATCAATGTAGACAAGCTTTAAAAGCAAATAAAGTTAATAAGCGTTTAGAAATAACTTTGGAACCTAATGTTGAAAAATCTTTTTAAAATAAATGTAATTATGTTAATGAAAATTTAAGTAAATTGTGGCATGAAGGACTATGTCATTTAAACTATGATTATATGAGTAAAATACTAATTGATAATAATCTTGTTATTAATACTTCTAATCTCAATGAAGTTGCAAAGTTTGATTGTGAAGTACGTGATGTTAGTAAAATTACTTCCAAACCTCATAAACCTATTCATTATGAACAAAGTAAATGTGCTTTAGAATTAATTCATGTAGATTTATGTGGTCCTATGCCTGAAAATTTTTTAAAAAATTATAAGTATTTTCTTGTTGATTATTCTGGAATGTATTTTACATATTTCTTAAAACATAAAAGTGAATCTATTGATAAGATTAAATTATTCAAAGCAAAATATGAGAACTTGTTAAATAAACGTATCAAACGTTTCCGATCTGACAATGGAGGTGAATTCATTAATAATGAACTAAAATCTTATTTTGATGAATGTGGAACAACTCACGAAAAAACAGTCCCTTAAAATCCTCCCAGCAATGGTAAAAGTGAAACAGCTGCAAGTTCTTTTGGATCGTGCTAGAACATTAATTTACGGAAGTAAACTTTCTTTAACTCTCTGGGCTGAAGTTATTGCTTGTAGTACACATGTTACGAAATTAACCCCTAGAAAATTTAAACTGAAAACTCCTTATGAATTGTTTTTCAAACGAAAGCCCAATGTTTCATAATAGAAAGTATTCGGTTGTGTAGCATATTATCACACACCAAAAATATCTCGCAACAAATTGCAAATCCCTGGTAAAACTGGTGGGTTATTCTTGAGCTTAAGCTGAAAGCTTATAGAATTTTTTATGTTGAGGAAAATTGTGTAATAGAAGAATGCTCAATAAAATTTAATGAAAACTTAAAAGGTTCAAATTTGTTGAAACAATCTTTTGATAATAATTGAGATATTGAAACATACTATAACGACGGGTTAATTCAATCCGAAGCTGAAAATTTGAAAAGTGGTGTTCGAAATCTACCGCTTTTAGATTTAGATCCAGGTGAATATCCAACTGAAGTAAAAATCCAAACATAAAAACGTTGTAGACCTTTTAGTATGACTAAGCTAAAAAGTCAAAAATTGAATCGCGAACATGTTTTAGAAGAAGAACGAAAACTGTTAGAACAAGGTGAAAGGAGATCAGAAAGATTAAAAACGAACTTAATGAGTTTAGTTACTCAGTATATAATGAATAATTACGATAAAGCTATGTCCAATAAAAACTCAAATGATTGGCTTAAAGCAATGCAAGACTAGTTGAAATTATTAGAACAACATAAAATATGAGAAATAGTAGATAAACCGAATGATGTAAAAAGTATTAAAAGTAAATGGGTTTATAACTTTAAACAAGATTCAAATTGTGTTAAGTATAAAGCATGTTTTGTTGCAGCAGGATTTAATCAAATAAAAAATCTAGACTTTGACAAATCGTATTCTCCTGTAATAAACATGACCCCAATACCAAATCTTTTGGATTATTAGTCGCTTTAGCTGCAAAGCTTGATTTAGATATTCGATTTTTTGACGTTAAAACAGCTTATCTGTATAGTGATTTAAAGAAACCTGTGAATATGACGGTTTCACCAGGGTCTGAAAATAATTACGGAGAAAACAAAGTTTGTAAACTCAAACACAGTATTTACGGCATTTATTTATTGTAACTCAAAACTGTATTATTAGAAATCGGACTTAAACAACTCGCTTCTGATAATTGTATCTTTATTTTAGATGATCCGAGCAATTTTTTTGCAATGTGTATATATACATGTAGATGATTTGGGTATTTTTAGAAGTAACCCAAAAATTGCAGATGAAATTATTCATAAATTAAGAGAACATTTTGATCTTAATGAGACAATTGAAAAAGATAAATTCTTGAGATTAGAACTACAAAAATGGAATAAGATTATCTCAAAAGAATTATATAAAAATTATTCTTGAAAAACATGGTACGAGTGAATGTAAACCTGTAAAACTTCCAATAGCTGAAAATGAAGACAATTGTTTGGACACTACGAATGAGCAGCTTGATCAAACCAAGTATTTAGATTTAATAATAGGTGAACTTTCTTATTTTGCGAATCGCACACGTCCCGATCTAAGTTTTGTTGTAAGTTTTCTGTCTCAGTATAATCAAAGACCAGAAAAGCATCATTTTTTTGTTAGTTTAAGATAAAAAAAGTTTTAAGATATTTAAAAAGTACCAAAGAGCGTATTTTATTTTATGACGACAATCTTGGGGATCTGAAAGTTAGTGCTGATTCAAGTTGGGGAAATGCCAAAGGAGGAAAGTCATCCTCTGGATCGGTAATTATGCTTGATAATTCTTTGTTAGTTTTGAAAGCCAACAAACAAAGTGTGTAGGAATGTCAACATGTGAAGTTGAACTTTTTGCTATTGCAGATGCTACTAAGAATTTGATTTGGATATGTAATCTATTTGAAGAGTTAAAATGCTCTAAATATATTAATTTGCAGTTATTGTTTATTGTGATAATAAATCCGCCATAGATTGGTGCAAATCTGCTAAATCTTCTATAAAAACGAGACATGTATGATTAAAATTTCATTTTATTAGAGTTTTAATTGAAAGTAATACAATTAAATTAGAACACTGCAAAACTAATGTAATGTTAGCAGATTTTTGTACGAAAGCTGTGTTGGGAGATAAATTGTTGTGGATTTTAAATCAAGTAAGTGTGTTAGAAAGAGGTATCAATTAAGATGATTGCTTTTGTTAAATTTTGAATCTACCCAAGGGGGAGTTTGTTCGCATCAGAAGGTATTTGGTTATATGCAAATATTTTAGTTACAATTTCTGTGTATAGATGTCGCTGTTTATTCCCTTTATATACTTGTCGTTTTACAAATAAATTTCTTGTTCAGCTAATGTCTGACATTCGTCACTTACTCAAAATATAATTTTTTAAATTTTGGTCATGTTTCTAAGGCTTTGTAAGAAATTTACTTAAACCTAAACTGTTAATAGTTTATGAATCTTTAATATTTTTTTAAACGTATGAATAACTTTTTTTAAATAAAGTTATAAATTATTTTTTTTACAAATTAATGAACATAAAAATTTGAATATTTTTTAGGTTATGAACATAAAATAAATTTTTGAAAACAATTAAAACGTAAATCTGCAAACATCTATTCATACTTCTGCAGTATATACTTTGACAATCTATATCAATTAAAACAAATTTAAAAATTGAAGAAGGAGTATTGTTTTTTTTAAATGCCTATTTAGGCTTAAAAAAGCAAAAATATTTATTATTATTATTGTTCAAAAAGAGATGTTCTAATAATGAAAAAAAAATATTAGTACCGATTTATTAATAAAAAAAATAGGATTTGGGACTCGGGTCTCCCTTAAATGGATTGGCAGGTATGGACTAGTATTCCCTTTTGTGTATAACTTGTTTAATATTTTTACTAATTGTTTTTACTATTATGCATATTTTGACACAAATAGCAGTATTTCTTTAATCTATATAAATAATTCGTTATTATTTGAAATATTATACTAAATAAAAGACAAAGTTTTATACAGGTAATGCAAAATTCGGTTAACACGATTAATTTTGTCGGCCCTGTTGACTTACTGTTAAGAAGGTTTGGCTGTATAATAAAATATTAAAACAATGTATTTTGAAATACAAATGAAACACTTTTGCAGCAAAAATAACTTTACAATTTTAATAATATTGAGTAATTATAATTACTTTATTTCTGCCTTGCTGCTTCCTGATTTGCACTGAATTTAGTGCAGGTGATTCTAAGAGTTCTGCTTCTCCTTCTGCTTCATCTAGCCACTGTCCTAAATCTGTATGAGTATCAAAGAAATGCTGAGCAAGTGAAAGAGCATGTTCAAGGGTACTCAGTCTTTCTTGACAAAGAGTGGAAACATTACTAGAATGAGATTTCAATTCTTCCATTTTTTCATGAATGAAAGACAAATCTTCGGAGGAGGATTCTCTCATCAGTCTTTTTGCACTGGCGATAACATCTCGAACTCTAGTTTTTTGGCCATTTAACTCTTCACAGAGAGACTGAAAATTAAAATACAATGTAATTGCTAAAAATATTGTTTTATTTTCAAAATTTTAAATTAACCTTAAAGTTTATTACATGTGTAATATGTAAAATGAAATCAGAACACTTCATCTTCATTAAATCAGAAAATATTTCTAAAGTCCATCTTTATAAGAGATGTCATAAAATATTATTTGACAACATTAATCATTCAAATTACACTGTGACTCAAAATTGATCTTAAATGATAATGATACAAAATGATAAAGTTGCATAGTTATTAATGAATGTATAAAGTTGATAGTTTTTATTTATAACCAGTATTTCATTTCTAAACAAATTTTTACATTTGCAAAATATAATTAAATTAAAATTATTGGCAATCTGCTGGAATTACGAGTTTTCTAAGCTAGTAATTTTTAAACCACTATGATAACTGGGTTTAAGTACCAGTAAACATTATTTTAATAGAATTTGAGATGGAAGACTAAGAAGTTGATATTGTGCATAACAAGTTACACCATTTTAAAGTCAAAAATTTTAGCACTCCATTGCAATAATTAAAACTAAATTTACTTAAACAATACAGATTTTATAACTTGATAATAATATGTAACGATATTATTGGTTCTCTTATTAGAATTTTGTATGAAATCAACTTTAATGTGATAAAATCGGGAGATTGATACTCTGAAAAATCAAGCCCTCTCTCTTTCTACATTCAAATAATTTATTTTGTAATTTAAAACTATATATTTCAATAAGAAGTGTATATTTATTTAAAATAATCTCTTTAAAATAATAATATACATCTTCTTACTTCAGAGATGGATAAAAAAAGTGTTTATCCGAATTTAATAGTGAGAACGAATAAAGTTGACAAAAATAATTGATTGGTTGGTTCTTAAATGTTAACAAAACAATGTTAACGATTAGAAGTTGCACAATTTTGTGTACACATATTATTTAGATTATTAGATTTCAATACAATAATATGATAAATATAATTAAAAAGTCTGATGGAGGGTTGAAAAGACAGAAGTCCAAAGTGACAAATAAGTATTATAAGCACGCATGACAAATTGTCACAAAGTTCAGAGTAGGCCTTTTTCTTCCAAATATTTTTAATTTTGATTTCTTGATTTAAATGGTCACTTTAAACAATTACAATTTCCTTTTTTTCGGTGATTTGAAGATTTAATCGGAAATTTCCATATTAGAAAATAAAACTTGGCTTGTATGCAAGTTTTCAATTTTGGACAAAAATTTAGGGAGGGGGGGGGGTCAATTTATATGTGAGTATACACGATAATGTTTCATAAATGAATGCACATGAACCTAATTCACAATTTCTACTTAATAAGCAGATTTATATGCTATTGACTTTTTCATGATTAATAGAATTTTTCCTAATATCTTACCATTAAATATTTAAAAATTAGAAATTAAATTAAAATCGGAAATCAATTGTGAGTAATCTTTTAAAACTTTAAACATATAAATTAGAGGAACTAAAATTATGAAAAAAAAACCTGAATGATATAATAAATATTACACAATCTTGAAATTGTCCTACAATTCTCTCCAAAACTAATTAAAAAGAAACCTTTTGTTCTTTAAGAAGGACAATAAGACTATTTGGTTCAGATGTAAGTCCTTCAGCTTCCATAACTTGCTTTTCTATTTCTTGGAACCAGTCAGAGAGTTCATCTATATCATTAATCACCTAAATATAAAAAGAGAAAATTGCTTATTAAAAATGAGATAGCTATTTAAAGTTTAGTGTGATTTTTATTCTCTTGAGATGAAATCATTAAATAAGCCATTAATAGCTACTGGTTTACAACTGGGAAATAAAAAAAAGCAATTTTATGAGAAAGATGTATTAATATTTTTCAATGGTGGAATATTTCATATTTGTGTAAAAATCTAAAATGAAAGGATTATTTCAATTTTTAAAATATAATTTCTGGCTAAAGGGGCCAAATGGCTAGGTTTGCACAGTATGAGTGGTCTTGCATTTACAATAGATAATCCTTATTTTCACATATATAATTATAGGTGTTAATACTACATAATTCTTTCCTGTGGCCCATATTGTTACATTTCCAGCATGGATGTTTTTAAATTCCTACTGCAGAATTTTAAATATGCACAGCATATCTTTAAAAAAAACATTCAAAATAATGAGTTATGAAAAATGAATAATTACATCAAATTTTCTTTGAAGACTCAATTCAATTCGTTCGGCTTTCCTTTGAACTTGCTCACATAATTTTTCAAATCTTTGATTTGCCTGAGACATTTGATTTTCTATAACTACAGTACCTTCTCCTGATGATAACTGACAAAGGCGAGAGCCATTGTGGTTAATGCTATCCAAAGTACTTCGATGTTGAGAAATGTCTTCTTCCATTTTCTAGTTCAAAAGAAAGGGATAATTTAATAAATATTTTTTTAATTGAATCAAAAAACATTTATAACACATTCTTCATTACTCTACTAAAATTAGTCATTGTTTTGCCAAAAAACATTGTTACTTAAAAAAGATTTATTGACAGAAAGTTAATTAAATATAAAACACTGACATTCACAGTTATAATGGTGTAAAAGCTCAGACTATAGAAAACAGTATCAAGCTTTGCTAAAAGTAATTTTATGTTTTAAAATGAATTAACCTGATTTATAATCAGTTAATTATTAATAATTACATTATATATTTTGAAATTAACAAACTAAGCATTATAGTTAAAGTGAAACAAAAATTAAATTTTATCTTTACCGTATATACTTCCGTATAAGCCGAGAAATTTAAGTCAAAATCTTCATCAAAAAGTAGGGGGGGTCGGCTTATACGCGGCTCAGTAAAATTTATAAAATAATTTGCTTACAATGGGAAAAGGAGAGCAGTTGAAATGAAAGGGATTCTTGTAGAACGCTCCGACAGATGTCCCCGATTCGACATCGAGAATGTGCGTCACATGTGCCGACTCAAGACCGTTCTGCGTATTGCAGTGCAATTTTGCGTTACGATTACACCGCAAACTTTTTTACGATTACACCGCAAAATCGTTTTGCGTTACGATTTTGCGGTGTAATCGTAACGCAAAATTGCACTACTTAAATAAATAATCAGTTTAACTAAATAAAAAGTATATATTTTGATAAGTATTTAATTGGTTGTAGAATCTATGAAGCTAGTATACGTTACTTTAATAGGATTTTGGATGGAAGACTAAGAAGTTGACATCGGGCATAGCGAATGACACCACTTAAAAGTCGATGTATTTCTTACTCGATTGCAATAATTAAACGACATTTATTTCCCTAATACAGATTTTATTTCTGGATAATGTAAAGAAATTAACAGTTGTCTTATTAGAATTTTGGATGGAATTGACTTTAAAGCGGTAAAATCAGGACGAGCGGTAAAATCAGTTTGCGAATCCGCGAATTGAAGCTCTACTTTCATGTAATTTATTTCATAATAAAAACTCAATATTTTAATAAGAAGTATACATTCATCCATAATATACTAGTATTTCCTTCCAAGGTAGATAAAAAAAATGCTCATCCGTATTTAATCACGACAGTAGACTACGATATTGACCAAAAATAGTTGACGTTTTCGAAGTTTTTAAATCTTAAGAAAACGATGTTAAGAATGAGAAATTGCACATTTTGGTATTTAAGTTTTTGGTTTAAAATATTTCATTATGATATTAAGATATATGTCATTTAAGAAGTTCGATGGAGATTTGAAAGACACAAGAACTTTGCGAGTGGTATATACTTTTTAACCACGATGGATCGTCGCAAACTTTGAGGAAGGCCGTTTCTCCAACTACTTTTTTTTAATTTTTGATTTCGCAGCTTAAATATTTATTTTAAGAATTAAAATGTCACTCTATTTTTGATGATTTTCCGATTTTAATCGGAATTTTTCATGTACGAAAATACAACTCGGCTTATACGCGAGTTTTCCATTTTGGACAAGAAAATTGCCCTAAAATTAGGGGGTCGGCTTATACGCGAGTATATACAGTAATATAATTTTAAAATATTAGATTAACATTAATTTGTTTCATAATATTATGATTTGTGGTTAAAACAGCATTAGAAACCTGTTACTTCTTTTTCTCATAACATCAACTTTTTACATACAAATGATTATAATTACAGCAATGGCATTTACAGTTATGAAGTGAATAGCAAAAGTTTTAAATCAGTAACTTAAAAATAAACAATGTTCATTTTTCATTCATAAGATTGACTGTCAGTATATCTTTTTATTGATAATTTATAAGGCACACAAAAACTAAACAATTTAAGTTACAAGGAAATGAATTTTTTTTAAATTTTAATAACACAATTTAAAATAAAAAGGTAAACTCATTTTCGAATTTACATCAAAAATTAAAAAAATACATAAGATGTCAATACTCACTTTGATACTTTCCCGTTGAACATTTAAAGCATTGCTGTCAAATATCTTAAGGGAATTTTCCAATGAGTCCATCCAGGATGTTAGTTTACTAAAGGAAGAGTTAAATGATTCCACAAGTGGAAAAGATATTTCTACAGTTTTCAGTCTATCATTAAGCTTGTTTGAAGCTTCAGCTAGTTTTACATTCAAAATATCCAATTTCTCTTTCATTTGAATGGAATCTTCACCTAAAAATGAAATTACACAGTTAGTTTATATAATTCAGTTAATTGATTAATTAGGTTTAAAATTTTTATATTTGTTGTTAGAATTTTCATATTTGATTAATTAAAAATCGTTTAAACAATTCAATTTTCAAAATCGTATAAAAACAATCTTATTTTTAAAAAAAACAAGGTATCCCTTAAAAATTTTAATATACGACATCCTCAATATTTCAAGGTTATTTAAGGCTTGTAAATTCCTTAGATACCATAATACAAATGAGGTGTCATGAGTTACTTTGATAAGTACTTTACTATAAGTTATTATATAGACATTCATTATCTTTTATAAAATGTATAGTTTGATATCTCTTTATTAAGTATCAAATTTTAAAAAGTGATAATTTACTCAAAATCCGCATAATAATTTACAGTAAGTAATAACATTAAACAAAGCCTAATGTATTCTAGGCGACATTAAAACACAATGTTGTACTAAATGAGAAACTAAAATGTGCAAACTGGAAATAATTGTTAATATGGCATTTAATAGATCAGTAGTTAGTTTTATAAGATAAATATGTACAGCATTGAGAGAATGTATTATAAAAATATTGTTAGTTACTATCTCAAGTACATCCTTGCAAGTTTTTTTAATGAAGTAGGAATTTAAAGTTAGCTTAGAAGAATGAAGACACATGGAAAATCTTTAAAAATATAATATTTTTAAACCATAGTTTTGAAGGAAAACAATACAACAAAGTTTAAAAATTAAATATACATAATTTCACAATCAAATTTTATTTTTGTGGTGCAATACCTGAGGCAAATTTCATAATTTTCTCCCCTGATTCTACAACTCTCTCGATGTTCTGCTGTTCTACATTCAACTTTTCTTTAAGATTCTGTAGATATATTTAAATTTTAACAGATACAAGAATTTGAATAAAGTTATTAGTTCACAATACTTAAATTTGTTATTATTACAATTAATACAAATAAGACAGTCCATTAGGTAAAAAACAGATCATGTTCAATTTCTTTTTGCATATCAATGAATAATAAAAACCAAGCATAATATTATAATAAAATTGTTTTAATAACAGACATTGATAAACTTGTAAAAATTTCTTAATATGCATAAATATTTTATATAAAAGAAAAACTTAATTTGTAGTTTGATCTATGAAATGTATATGGGCAATGAGTACTTATGATTCAGTAAAATCAGCAAGGATAAGCTTTTTAAAAATCAATTTTGAAAGATCTTAAAAGTATAATTATTCAAAGTTAAAGTTTTATGTAATTGTATTTCTTTTAAGCATGATCCAGCGACACGGTCGGGTTCACAATGCTAAGCCAAAAAAGAATAAATAACACCACCTTGCCAAAGCAGATAACAAGAAACGAACGCCCGAAGGGCCTAAGCTTATATACTCTGCAAAACTCCTAATGTTAAGCCGCGTCCTTAAAACATATTCCAGAACCCGAACTACATTTCGTAAAAAAAATTAAATCAGTATTGGCAGAGCTGCATCAAAGCAACCTTTAATTAATACAATAACATTTTTTAAAATTGAAAATTAACGGAGACACAGTTTTTTTTTAATTTGCGTAAAGTTAGCCGATTTGTCAATTTTTCAAATCATGGAGCCCAAATTTGTTAAACAAACTATAAACTACATTATTCAACGAATTTTTTTGATTATTAGCTTATATGATAGCTTTATGGCATCAGTATTCCCTTTTGTTACTTTTATAATATTAATTATTTATAAGTTTAATTAGCTAAACAAGCATTAAATCCTATACGCCCAAATTCTCGCCATCAGGCAATTAATACACAAATATGAAGTTCTTCCACTGTCCGGTCACAAAAGCAAATTATGTTTTAGAGCGGCTTAATAAAAGTTAAAATTATTGGTAAATAATATGCTCTATAAAATAAAAGTATACCATCTAAAAGATAAAAATTTCCTTTAAGCAATGCAAAAAATTTCATTTCAATTGGACAATTATTAGCAGGGTGGCAATAACATTCTGGAAAAAAAATTCCCTGATAATTCACTAATTTTCATGATGGTGTCACAAACATTTCCCTGTTTTTACAATCATATTAAGAAATGTTGCAATATATGCTTTGTATAGAAACAAAGTATCCATGCTACAATGATCCAATAAATATATTGCATTATAACTGAAAAATTATAAACAATACTTGACAGTTAAAATAATAATTTATGGTTACAACACAAATTATGCAATGCGCCAGTTATAATAGAAATTAAACATGTTCTCTGGAAGCAGATAATGCAAACAATTTATTCTTTTTTAAAATTATTTCTTTTGTAGATAATTTTGAATGTTTCATATGCTTCATATTTCTTATTCCAATCTTCAATAAATCACATATTCATTAGGCCCTCACATGTTGCTTACAATTCAAGGTCCAACGCACTTTGCTTTTGCTTTTCCCTCCAGCAGTGGTTCAAGTTTTTACAAAAATAAAACTGAAAATATGAAAATGCGCATAACCATGTTTTTTTAAAAATACATTTTCGGAACTAAAAGGAAATATTGATAACTAAATTACCCAGAATGGAGGGCGTAACAGACGATAATTGCTGTTTTAATTATCCAATCTGAAAAATTCCTTGATTTTTTGGGAAATTTTGAAAAATTACCTGATTTTTTTGGGGAATTTTGAAAATTTCCCTGATATTTCCAGAATTAAAATTTTCCATGATAATTCCCTGATTTTCCATGTTATGTTGCTACCTTGATTAAAGAAGATAGAAGCATTTCAAATAATTAACATTATTAAACATTTTCCCCCTTTGTTCTTCCCAGGAGAAAGAAAAAAACTGCAACTAGCAACCATTGCTTGCTCAGTTAGATAAAGTGAGAAATTCACGAAGGGGGGTAACTGCTTTAACTCCGAGATATCTCGTAGTTGGTAGCGAATGTGTTAATTTAATCCTAATTTTTCATACAGGGCATGTGATTAATTATTCCTTGAACTTTCGGATTAAACTAATGACATGGAAAAAAAAATAGTAATTTTTAAAAAGTTTAAATGGCGATTGACTTGACATTCTCCAAAAGGTGGGTTGAAAAAAAGGACGGATATCTCCCCAAAAAAAACTTTAGAAAAGTAAAAAACTTTAAGCCCCCACCATTTAAAAAAATCTTCGAAACTGTGGCTAAAAATATTGTGATAAAAAAAAAAGTCAATTGCAAATTTAATTTTTTTTATAGGTGCTCCACCCTGCACACCCACTCGCTAGCCTTCTTCTGGAAAAAAGCTGCGCTTCCTTTTCTTAGCTCGATT
Organism: Troglohyphantes excavatus; assembly: GCA_963932185.1. Taxonomy (NCBI): domain Eukaryota; kingdom Metazoa; phylum Arthropoda; class Arachnida; order Araneae; family Linyphiidae; genus Troglohyphantes; species Troglohyphantes excavatus. Next base: position 2,070,200 of record OZ010676.1, on the reverse strand, counting down.
ATAATTTTATACGCCCATATATTTTTAATCGAGCTAAGAAAAGAAAGCACAGCTTTTTTCCGGGAAAAGGCTAGCGAGAGGGTGTGCAGGGTTGAGTCCCTATAAAAAAAATATGTGCAATTGGCATATTGAGGGGAGAGGGGAGGGGGGGTTAGCATTTTTTACTTTAAATTTTTTTTTTAAGGGGGTGTTACAGTTTGAAGCAAATTCTTGAAATATGTATTTGTTTTTAATACAACACTGTTGGTTTCTAAATTATCATTTTGAGAATGCATCATGTTACAAAAGAAAATTCAAAGGTAAGATCTGAAAAACTGTTTAAAGCTATATCTTCCAAAAATATTCAAAGCTATAGATTTGAAAAAGTTATTGAAGCTATATTTCTCAAAAAAATGTGTAAAGCAGTAATAAAAAAAATCCATAATAAAATTACACAATTAAAATACTCAAATAAATTAATTTAACTGTCTGAGGAGGAATAGCAAAATGCATATATGTGTATTGCCAATTTAACTGGTAATACATTTAAATTCATAAAAAATACTTTCTTTGAAACATTTTTCAAATCTAAGGAATGGGAAGGATCTTTGAAAGCCATCTCTACTAAACTAATTAAAAATACTTTTCAAGAAATATGTGGAAATATAAATTGAGGAGCTGCATGCAAAAACAAACATGTCATTCAGATTGCTTAACAAACTCCAAAATTTGGATTCATCAAAGGGTTGAACAAAAACAAAACATGTCAAGTGAAGTTTCTACATAAGCAAACATGTTAAAATAAACTTTGAATTATCAGTTAAAAAACATTTTTGATTCTTAGTCTTTATATGGGGGTGTCCCATATAAAGACTAAGAATCAAAAATGTTTTTTAACTGATAATTCAAAGTTTATTTTAACATGTTTGCTTATGGAGAAACTTCACTTGACATGTTTTGTTTTTGTTCAACCCTTTGGTGAATTGTTTCTGCTTCAGCCAATAATAATTTCAGTCAGTCAGTTTTGAAAGATTAATAGAAAAATATTAAGCTAATAAAAAAACTAACTTCAGTATAAAGTTACTCTCATACTGATTATTTGTGACCTAAATTTATCATGTTTTTAATTTAAAAAACAATGCATACCAGGATGAAAAAAAAGTTACTCACTCAGTATGGTATAAAGTACAGATACTAGAGAACTATTGAAGAAAAAAAAAGTTAATCTAACAGTTGCTAAACAATTTATATTAACAATGCTTTAGTAATATCTTCTCATCACCAAAGCTATTTGAAAGCAAGCACACATCATTTTAACAGGTGCTACTAATGCAATATTAAGTTGCAAATATACATATTCTTTTTGGAATTGAAATAAAATTATGTAATTGCATTTCTTACACATTAAAATATTTATCTGCTTGTGAAGTAAACTATTTACAAGTGTTACCGACTTAACGAAATTACCCAATTCATGGCATAATTGGCCACCAACTTCTACGACAATAAAAAAACTTTGTTTCTTTAACTTAGAAAATTATTATTTTCTTTAGATTTTAATATTTGACACAACAGAGCATTAATTATTTGTAAGTTCATCGGAACATTTTCCCTTTTTTCTTTTCAACGGGTTTTTGCCCCCTCTATAACTGATATAAAGTTATTTACTTATTTCATGTTTTATAGTAGGAGGAAAACTAAAGCAACGATTATAGAAGGATGTTCATATAATTATTGATGAACAGCTGATTGATACACTCTTTAACCAAAAGCAGTTTAATCATGTAGTAAAATTATCAACTTTTAATTGGATAACATGACATGCTTGAGTTTGTTTAAACCAGCGATTTGCAGATGTTTGTTTTTGCTTGAACCTCCTGTTTTCAAAGGCATATGTTTGGAAAAATTATCTAAGCAAAGTCGGATAGAGGCTATCCTTTTTATAATATTCAATGCTTATCTAATTTTTTATTAGATGTTTGTTTTTGCATGAAAACTCCTCAAATAAACTCTGTTGTTCTGAAAACAAACTTTTATATTTTGCTAATCTCATAGAGGGTTAAGTAATGATACAACTAAATAATTACACAATTATCTATATTTGGACGGCTCAGAGTTTACTGAGTTCATGAAAGCAGATTTCAAGAAAAAGGTTTTCAAAGTTGAATAACTATATTGAATTAACAAGGAAGGGCAACAACTATACTGGCATCTAGTGGTTAAAACTTACATTATGGATTTGTTTCTTTATTAAACTGAAAAATTACGTGTTTGATGAAATTTTTAAGATGATGGATATAGCACAAATTTGATAAAAAAATTTACTTCGCCCATTTTAACTCTGGTGTATCAATTTTATAATTAGATTCTTACACATACATATAACTAATATATTTAAATTTAGACGAGGTCTGGTCTTTATTTTATTAAAAAGTAGTTTTTTTTTGCTATTTTTTAACTAAACAACATTGTTAAACTATTAACATAAGCTTAATTTTAATCAAGTTTATATTTTCTAATAAAAGATAGAAATTCACCTGCAAATCTCTCAGTTGACTTTGTAACTTCTCAGAATATACACTTAAGACTTGGAAACGAGTTAATTGAAGACTAGTTTCCTCAATGAATGATATAACTTTTGTATAAGATGTAGTAAAGCTTCCAATTCCTTTTTGTGCTTCGTGTAAGAGAGATCCAGCATTCTCACAAAAACTTTTTACTTCAGTAAACTTTTCATTGACGGATTGAACCTTTTGTTGTAGAGATTTAGATTCCACCGAATCTGTATTTTTCTTCAATTTTTCGGAAATATCATTAAGATATTTTAAAGAGGTTCCATGCGCCGCTATATCAGTAGATACTTTCTAAAATATAAAAAAATATATATAAATGAAATAAAGCATACAAAAGAATCTACAAAATATTTGAAGATAATACTTTTAGAAAAATCAAATTAAATTAATTACTTAATTTTAGTTATACAGAAAGTTTGAAATTCTAAATAATAAGAACTATAAATTCTGCATACAAAATAAAATGCAGAATTGAAATATAAAAGATACAAATATATATAAAATTATACATGACAGATATTTTATAAAATTATTACAAGCTATAATGAAAACAAAAACATAGACACTTTTAACAATGACCCCACCACATTCCTAACCTCATCTTATAACAATTGAGACAATGTTCTAATCCGTTAATTAAGCATTAGAGACAAAAATAAAACTAGGTAAAATATATAAAAGAAAAATTCCTTTTAAAAGATGTGTTTTTAACTAATTTGTTTTAAAATTATTCTAATAATAAAAAGTTCTATAAAAAAAATATTTATCAAAGCATTTATGCACTTGTATACAATTGAAATTTAAAATAATAAACTTCATAAACCTGAAAGCCAAGTCTAAAAATATAAATCACACCTTTTGTTCAGCAATCATGTATTTTATGCGACTTTCTTCCACTGGTATAGATGACATAGAATGCAGACGTTTTTCAACAGTTTCTATCCATTCAGTAAAAGGAGTATATATATTTTGAAATTCTTGAGCAACAGGAACTATAGTCTCAAGAGTAGTCATGCGATTTACAGATGTTGTGATCAGTTCGTCAAAGCGAGATGTTATACTTTTCATCAATTTTTCAGCTTGTTCTAGTTCAGTAGTCTTTGTAGTACTGATTATTTCTGTTTCCATCGTTTTTAAGGCAACAACACTGCTTTGCCGATCCAAAAGCATTTTCTTCAGAAACTAAAAACAAATATGTTCAATAAACAATAAGAAATTTTTGGAAACTAGCTACAATTTAAAAATCAACAACAGGAGTAAAAACAAAATGGAGATTTCAAGCAAGTATCATTTTGTATAATAATTAAAACTGAATCAACAATACATATACAGTAGAAAGTCTGAAATCCGGACAACTAATATCCGGAATGATCTTAAATTAACTAGAATTTTAATTCCTTAAAAAAAAAAAAAAAAAATGGAAATTTTTTTTAAACTTGCTTTTTTTGCACAAACCAACAAATTGGATGGTAGAACATTGAAATAGGCGGGGATGCAGTTCAATACATGTGCATCCATTGATTTAAAATTCACGAAGTTACATCTAACTTTGGCATGTAAAACGGACAAACCCAGAATATGTTAAATGTTAAGAATTTCCGGACACTTTCAGTAATTTTTCGTGACGATTCGGCCGGTAAGGAGAGTGGGGTGGGGCGGAGGTTAATGTTTATCATGTGAACTTGCATCCATTTAAACAGAATGAAGTTGTCTAACTCCTTGGCATACAAAATGGACAAACCCTGAATGCACTGAAAGTAAAGAAATTTCGAACGTTTTCAGTAATTTTGCATGACGAATCTACCAGTAGGGAGAGAGGTTAAGTTTATCACATAGACTTGCATCCATTTCAACCTCAGGAAGTTATCCTAGCATCTTGACACACGAAATTAGCAAATCCATGTGTAATAATGTCAATTCTGTTACAATAATGTTATCTAGAGCAAAACATTACTGATTTAGCAATTTTTTATGCATTCTGACACCAATAAAATAACGGCTATCAACTCTTTTTTTTCTCTAATTTAGCAATTTCTTTGAATAATTTTGGTATCCATGACTCTGTATGACTCTGTAAAATACGACTCTGGATTTAGGACTTTCAACTGTATTTAACAAAAAAGAATTTTACAGAAACATGATTAAAACGTTATACACAAATAACTCTTTACAATTATATATAAGAACTAGCTGTATGGCCCAGCGATGCCGGGGAACTTGTTAAAACATATATATCAGTATATACAATTAAGTGGCCCCGTGGGGAATCAAAATTACTGCCTCTTGTTCTGAAGTCCCGCACTCTACAAACTAAGCTACAAAGTATATTCTAGATCATGGAAATGGTTATTTTTTTAAGATGTTTCTTTATGCAATATTTCTTAAAGTGTTAAATATATACAAAATAATTAAATCAAATTTTACTAATCTAAGTCTCAGGTGCACATTTTGAGGATGAATAATACATATATTGAAATTTTCACCCAAAAATTAATACTTACACTTTTCCACTTAAAAATTAATTCCAAGTATTCTAATTTATTTAACAATATGTAAACAAATTCATGAATAGAATTCTTACACATCCATAAGAAAGAAAGAAAATTGAACAAAATAAAGAATTTGCATTAGGTGCAATTTTAAGTCTTTTTAAAGTTATTGTACAGTATTGACATTTTTTCAATATTCACAGCAGTTTTACAAAATTCGCAAGCAAATAGTTTTACTAACATGAGTTACCAGTTAATGCGATCAAAGTCTATTAAAATAGTATCTCATATAAAAAAAACATTTTAGTATTTTTAAGTTTAAATGATCAAAATTTAAAAATGCTGGCCCAACGGCGCACAATTAGAGGTTGAATAGTTCTTATGTTTAAAATTTTAGACATTTCCGTGCAGAATAAGTAAGTGTTTTGAGTGCCACAGACGGACTCTTTCTTTTATTATTATAGATAACATAATATTATACCTTTTGTTCTTCTACTTGGGCTTTAACAACTTTAAAATCAAATGAAGGTGGTTTCTGACTTGCAACCATCTCTTCAGTATCAATTAGCCATTTTTGAACACCACTTAAAGCTTCTTGCAATTTCCCTGATTGAAGCAAAGCAACATCCAATTTCTTTTCTTTTTCATTTATCTAAAAATTATTAACAAAAATAACTATAAATTAAAGATAAATATTTAATGCCAAATCAATTTGTAATTATTTTAGTATAAGTTATTTTCTGTTTTTTTTTTTAAATAAGTTAATAATAATAATATTTTTGGCAAAAAGAAGCAAAAATCTACACTTCCATAAAAGTTCCAGTTAAAAATTATTTAAGAAAAATATAAATTTTATTATATAATTTAAAAAGCGTACTAATGAAATGTTATGGTTAAAACCATAATTGGTTAATTTTTAATTCCTCTTTTATTTAATTTAATTTCAGACTCCCCTAATTGTATTACTTAATTTATGTAATATTGATGTATCCTATTTAATTGTCAAACTTGTACTTGGGAACCTGCACTTTTGATTCCATTTAAGCCCAAACGTAGTTTTCCCCCTTTTTCATAACCCCCTAAGAGCTTTTTAGTTGTAAATGGGGTGATAACCCCTGTCTAGAGTCTTTTCCACCCTTTTGGGTCCCCACATCGGCCTCTCCTCCTGTATCATGTTACACTTCTGGGGTCTGGTATGTGAGTTGAGTTCGTGTTTTTGAGACCGTTTTACGTACTGGTCTGGAATTATGTTTAACTGTAACCGAAGTTGTAATTTTAAATTCTCTGATTGGCTGAGAGGAAAATTGATGTGCTAGTTTTGAGGGATCTGGCAAGGAGGTTTTGGCGATTTATTGGAAAGCACAGCTTTTGACGTGACTTTTTAACGCATCTTTCGAAGCCTCAAGACGTACAGGAGTGTAGCTCCCGTCTTATAAACGCGGACCGTGTGTCCTTTTTCAAAACCCGATGGGTTAATCTTGTGCAATAGCCGCCGATGCTGATGCGGGGTTAGAAGAATTACGTAACCCCCGCCACCAACCCGAACGTTGCAAGAGAGCCACCTATCCCATTAGATGTTGCCGGGTTAAAAGAGAAATAACCCCAGCCACCCATCGACGTAGCACCCAGAGGGATGTTCCCGTCCTCTGCCGTTGCCTCTGATGTCAGCCCTGGACGCCTCCCCCATCACCCGTCAGGCCTGTGATCCTCGCCCAGAGAAGGTCCCATCCACCAACCACCTCTGAACTGGATTTCTCTGCTAGACGACCACCACTGGCTGACGCCTTTTGACCGACCACCTCTGAAGCTGACATCGGAGTTGACACTCCGTCGAAGAATGTGCTAAGTACCACCCCCCTTTTCGTCCACCTCCCAATCTTGGACACTTAGTATGGCCGTAGCGGCTTGGCCATGTTTTCTGTTTTTTTTGGGGCACTCGTATTGTATTCGCCTTGACCTCCTGCCGCATCTCTCTCGACGAAATCGCTGAAGGTAGTAGTTTTTAATTTTAGTTTACCCTCCCCCTTTTAATTTATTTAGTTTTAACTTGTTTGGCATTTTGTAAGGTTTTTTAGTGTTCCGTTCCCTTTTTAATTTTAGTGTTTTAATAAATTTGTTTTCTTTTGGTCACAATTTTTAGTCTTGTGTTACTTTCTGTTCAAAACTATACGATCACGCCAGGTAAATTCTTAAATTAAACAACGATTAATATTATCGTTCTTCTTTTCTGTCTTTTGTTAGTAGGTTTAATGTAACCCGTAATAGTAACTACCACAGAAATAAATGAATTCTTAAAAAGTTCATTTATCTGGATAGTAAATTTGAATGTATTTTTTTTATTACTTTCTGAAAAGTAATATCTTTATATCCACAAACTAAGAATACATAACTAAAATTATTAATTTATAATAAGGCATACAAATTTAAATAACTAAAACGACGACAATCATATTTTTTACTTACTGATTCTTGCAGAGAGTTCCAACTACTATTAAGTTCTTCCATTCTTTGCTCAATGTCTGTAGTATCTACTCCATTTGTAACAGATTGTACTAATCCATGTCCAATTTTATTCACTTCTATGATTTGTTTACCCAAAGGTATTACTTCAGCAGAATGCAAATTCTGTAATAATTTTTAATTGTAAATTAAATAATTAAAATTTAAATAAATAGTACAAGCTAGTGAATAAATCATTAACAACTATCAAATTTAAATGTTAAAATATTTTATTGTTATCCAGAAATGAAAATATACAACTTACCTTAAATTTATGCTGTTGATTGCGGATAGTTTCTACATCTCCAACAACTACCTCAAAAGATTCTTCCTTTTTCAACAAAGATTTTACTTTTTTCTCTGTGTCTGAATACATTGAATAAAAATTTCCAACTCGTGTAATCATGGTTTGAATAGTAATTTCTCTTTCAGTGATGTGTTCTTCTAAACGTGAAATTTGCCTGCTCATGTTATTTATCTAAAAATACAATTAAAAAATATTTTAATACAATTAAATTGATGAATGATTTGAAAACACATTATATTAAAAAATTTAGAAAGAAACATAAAATAAGGATTAAATTTATTTTCATAACTAATAAATGATTTTAACAAAAGCAGTTTTGTCCTGAAAGTTAACCCTGGAGCATACAGCAAATTACCGAAATTGTGTAGTTGTTTTCTCTGCAAGGGAGTTTCAAATAATTTTTTAGAAAATTTATTCATTTTTTTTTTAAATCTTGATTATTTTTATTTAAAGAGGTAGCTTTTAATTTATATCTTAATCAAACAGATTTGAAAATTATAGCATTTATATTAATTTGAAAAAGATCCGTATTGCTGAAACCAATTTTGGTTATCCTGGATTCCAAGTTATGGAACTAGTTTTGTTGATCCCACGGTGGAAAAAATTCCCAGACAACCAATCAGGGGGTTACAAATTATGTTTATGGAAATAGTACTTTTTGCACATCTGCATTCACATTTTAATAAAATATTTAAGCTGCAAAAGAATCATTGGTAATTATTTGACATTTAAGAAATTACTTACGATACTGTAGTGTAGTTTCAATGCATGAGGCGGAGTACTTATTTTATTCTAACTTCTATTATGCGAGATTGCACAATTGGACCAGCAGAGTACTGTGAAAATTACTTTTAAGGGGGATTAAAAACAAAGAAAAGAGAGAAACGATAATATTAATCGTTGTTTAATTTAAGAATTTACCTGGCGTGATCGTATAGTTTTGAACAAAAGTAAACACAAGACTAAAATTTGGTGACCAAATGAAAACAAATTTATTTAAAAACACTAAAATAAAGGGTACGGAACATTTAAAAACCTTACAAATGCCAAACTAGTTAAAACAAAAGGAATTAAAAGGGGGAGGGTAAACTAAAAATAAAATAACTAACTTCAGCAATTTCGTCGAGAGAGATGCGACAGGAGGTCAAGGCGACACAAAATAAGCACAAAAGAACATTGTTACTGCCATGAAGGAGGTGGATAAAAGGGGGGGGGGGGGGGTACTTAGCACATCCTTCGACAGAGAGTCAACTCCGATGTCAGCGATAGAGGTGGTCAATCACAGGGCATCGGCTGGGGGTAGTCGTCCAGCAGAAGGATCCAGTTCAGAGGTGGTTGGGATCTTCTCTGGGCGAGGATTACCGGCCTGACGGGTGACAAAGGAGACATCCAGGGCTGACATCTAAGGCAACAGCAGAGGAAGGGGTCATCCCTCTGGGAACTACGTCGATGGCTGGCGAGGTTAAGCCAATTAACTCGGTAACATCTACCTCGATGGGTGGCTCTCGTGCATCGGTGGGTGGTGGCGGCAGTTAATTTGACTGAACCCCGAAAAAGGATCCAAACAGGCATCTCTTTGCTAAACCCGCAGGTTTTGAAGAAAGTGGCTCTAGGCCAGCGTTTGATAAAACCGGAGCTGCACTTCTGTGCGTGTTGGAGTTCCGAAAAATGCGTTCCATGTCCTCGTCGAACAGTACAGTCAAAAAGCCTTGTGAAAAAGCGTGCCTCCGCATATATCGACAAAACCTCTTTGCCAGATCCCTCGAAACTAGCACCTCAATTTCTCTCACAGCGAATCACATAATTTAAAAATAAAACCCCGGTTACAGTTAAACCGCTATTACAAACCAGAAAGTAATACGATCTCAAAATTACGAACCCAAACTAAAAAAACAAAACCATGAACTTAAAATATGATACAGGGGGAATCGATGGGGGGCCGATTTGTGCAGTAAAAGCAATGGAAAAAGACTCCAGACAGGGGTTATCACCCTATTTACAAATGAAAAAGCTCTTAGGAGTTTATGAAAGAGGGGGAAATCTAAGTTTGGACTTAATGTAATTAAAAGTGAATGTTCCCAAGTACAAGTTTGACAATTAAATAGGATAAATCATTATTACATAAATTAATTAATACAATTAGGGGAGTCTGAAACTAAATTAATATAAAGAGGAATTAAAAATTAAATAATTATGGTTTTAACCATAACATTACACATAAAAGTTATATGGGAAGGGTTATAGGGCCTTATAAATCATAATATTATATATCCTCTTCTTATAGGTATTTACACTGTTTAAAATGTATGCTCATTTTTGAAGAAACTTTTGTTATTTAAGAAATTACTGCTTGATTACTGCTTAAGACGCCTGCTTGATGCTCCAATTAAATATTTCGTCAAACTGAGAAATTTCATTTTGTCATTTTTTTTCACAACATTTATTTCATCAAAAATGAGGACAATTTTAAATCAATATTGACGGATTGACTCGAACCATGGATCTCGTGGTCCAAAGTCATGTGCACTATCGACTGAGCCAGAAGAGCTCTTTTGAATTTTGGCAATATACATATAAGAACCAAAATTAGAACCGAATGAGCTGATAACAATGGAAAGGAATCGTAATAAATTCTTTTTGTTAAAAATGTAAGGATTCTTGTTTTGTCAAAAGTCTCATAATTCAATGACAAAACAATTGTCAAAGTTGACAATCACAGAATGTTCATAGATGAGTATTATATTTCAGAGGGTATATAAACAAAAAAAATTCAATCTAGACCAATGGGAGGGTTTCTGACCCCCCCCCCCATCAACCCCCTTTCTCCCCTGCATACACCTCTGAATTGGACAGCATCAGAATACAACAGAAATAGTAGGTTACATAGTGCTAACTTTGAATATTACCAATAATTACCAGGATAATTTTTTTAAACAAGATACTTTAGATTATGTTAGTCAATTCTGGTCACTAGGAACAGTATCAAATTCTAAAGTAGTTATACAAATCAGTTCTCAGCAGTTATAGGCAGATTAGATTATTCATGGGTTGAACTGAGAAGTGTTGAATAGATGGCGCTGCTAATCGGAAGTTCGGTGACGCTTCTTCGTATACTTCCGGTTAGAGTGTTAGTTATCCTTACCCAACGCTAAACGATCTCGCATAATCATTTTCTTTTATATGAATTTATAGCATAATGCATAAATTGTACTCAGCAAGAAAGAGAGGCGAAGTTGTTGTTTCGTTCCACAATGTTCTTTACGTGCTGGACCGAATGCCATATCGGCTGTACATGCAAAAAAGTGCGCAACAAACAATTTAAGAAAAATAACCTTTTTTAAGCACTTCATTTTACCCCCATTATTTTTAAAAAGCAATCCCATTAAATTTTGGAAATATCTTGTTTTAGTATTTGAATTCGAAATTTCACACTGGAGAAAAACATCATACATACCAGTATGCATACAAAGTGTGCAACAAACAATTTACGGAAAAGGACCTTTTTTCTCACTTACCTTATTTCCATTGTTTTTAAAAAGCAATCCTGCTAAATTTCGCGAATCCACATTGCTTTTAAGAAAATCCCCCTACATTTCGGAAATATCTTGTTTTATTAGTGTTTGAATTCGAAACTCCCACTGGAAAAAAACCTCATACATGCAAAAAGTGCGCAACAACAAACAATTTAAGAAAAATAACTTTTTTTTAAGCACTTCCTTTTATCCCCATTGTTTTAAAAAAGCAATCCTACTAAATTTCGGAAATATCTTATTTTAGTATTTGAATTTGAAATTTCACACCGGAGAAAAACATACATACAAAGTGTGCAACAAACATTTTCCGGAAAAGAACATTTTTACGTACTTCTTAATTTCCATTATTTTAAAAAGCAATCCTGATAAATTTCGGAAATCCACATTGCTTCTAAAAAATCCCCCCACATTTTGGAAATATATTCTTTTATTAGTATTTGAATTCGAAACTCACACTGGTGCGCAACAAACAATTTACTGAAAAAATCTTTTTATATAGGCACTTTCCTCATATTGCTTTTTTAAAGCAATCCTACTTAATAACGTACTTTAATAACTTTCGCCCGATTACTATCCAATCCTATTTCTGAAAGTTTTACATATCAATTTATGCAATATTACAGAAAATGTATGTAAATTTGTCAATACTTTTTTTTTTATAGATTTGGTGTTTGAAGTTTTAATATATATGTAAATTTAAATTATTTTCACATTTTAGTCTAATGTTAGATAGCAAAGCTGAAAGCAGATATGTCTGTTTTATTTTCGATTAAATTGACTTTTTTTTTTTAACCAATAAATTAATGAAATATTCATTATTCAATACAAAAATGAATCAATTTTATTAAAAATTGAAGAATCAATTGAAGAATCAATTTTATTAAGAATCTGAATATTGGTTTAAATAGTTTATCTTTAAAAAACACATTATTGCTTATTGACGCAATTTTCAGAAAATGAATTTTCTCATTTACTTCAATCAATCGGCTAGTTTCACCTTTTAAAACATACTAGGTGTTGAAAATGAAAATACCAAAAAGTTTTTAGTCATATTTGAATATTATATCATTCTTAATCTCTGAATATCTTGCATATACTTGAATTACAGAACACCTTAAAAAAAAATTGAGCTCTTCACAAGTTTTTAATGATCCTGGATGTTGGTTTAATTATGGTTCGAATTACTTTAAAAAATATCAAGATGATTTGTATGCGTGTGTGTACAAATACTGCCGATGAGCTACAGACTGTCGTATCCTAAAAATTGCCCAATGTCTATCTGGTTGTCTTTTAAAACCAGCTATTCATCACAAATTAACCACATTCTGGCAAACTATTACATCTAGCATCTTATAACTTTTGAATTGTTTCTTGGTATACTAGCAAACCCTCTCAACGAGGTACATATAAATGTCGCCGAAATTGAGATCCGGCCATTTGCTTGTGTTATCCGCAAACACACTTTCTCGCAAATCCATGTCCAGAGGATCATGAATTTCAATTTCCCTGCATACTCGAAGTTTTTCCTCATATCGCATTTGAGCTAAAAGCTATAATTTTTTTAAATATAAACTAGTCATCTTATTCTGCAAGCGAAAACAACAACGTAAATAATCATCGGAAACGCTAAACCGGAAGTGTTTGAGGAAGCGAAATTTTTGACCAATCACAGGCGAGTTGTGTTTGTTTCCAAACATCAACCCATGAATAGAGTAAGCTAGTTGTGGAAAGGGTCAGGTTCTGTGTTTTTCTGAAGTTTCCCAATTTGGAGGTGGATGCTAGACAAAAGCTAATTAACAAAAATTGCTTACTTGTTCCATATAAATTTTAGTATCAACTGTATCTTGCTTAGTCATATCTTCATACATTTTCTTAGAAATTGAATATTTTTTCTTGGATTGCAGCAAGTTTGATTTCAGTTCCTGTTAAAAAAATAATGTTATCATAACTATCATTTTTTTAGTTTACTTTCTTTACTTAGCCACACATAACCATGTTGTAAAAACATAATTCCATAATGAAGGCTGAGATTCAAAGATAGGGATGGTGATTTTCACACAATTATAGCTTTTTTTTATATAAATACATTTGAATTCATTTCAAAGTGTATTTTTTGAAAAAAAAATATTGAAAATACTTTTCCTGTAAAATGAATGTTTTCAGTTACAAGCTTTATCATTTACAATAATATGTAGATAATAGACATATATTTTATATTCAAAGAAGTGTTTTGTTTGTGAAATTTGATTGTGCACAATACTTTATAAATTTGGGAGTCTGTACAAAACAGGTGCTGATTTGCTTGTCTTTTCTATATGTATGACATGATTTTCAACAAAAGAAATTCTAACTTAGGATCTAAAATTAGATTAATACAATTTAGGTACTTTGAAAATGAAAATTTGAACTAAATGAAATTTTCTATATATCTTTTTTAAGACATGCACATTTTTTTTAAATTGAATTAAATAGTTTAATTATATAATGGAGCAGATGTTAAACTTTATTTTTTACACAGTTACAATTAAAATTTTAGACAAATCTTACTTTTGTTTCATTTAGTTGGTCCTTAAGAATCTTGAGGTCACGGCCGATTGGCCGTATGTGATCAAAACATTCATCGAGAGAACTCAATTCTGAACGCAAAGTTTTTATTTGTTCCTGAAATACAATGTGATAATTATTTTACACATTTTTATTTTACAGATTCTGCATGTTGTCATTGCATCATGAACCTTGCAAGTCAATCTTGATACTTTGAATAAATTTTACTTACTTTTACTAGTGAAAAAATATTTATTCATTAACTGAAAATAAAAATTTGAGCTACTCAAATAAAAGAAATTGGCACTTCATAGTAAGGAATCTACACAATTTAATTTTTGTCACTATATAAAAGCAGATTTAATAAAAGTGTGTGTCTTAAAAAACACACATACATCTTATAATTAAATATATTTTGTGAGAAAATAATAAAAATCCATTTCATTTGGACATATACAAAAAAGTAAATACTAATATTGGTTAAAAACACTTACTTTAAATACTGAGATGACTCTGTATGATGCGCTCAAAGAAGTGTAACGGTCTTCTAAGTTGGTTTCGAGGGAATGATGTCGACTTTCAATGACTTCTAAATTTTTTAGAATTTCTGAAGAATTTATATCTTTACCGGCTTTTTCAATGACAACTTTAGAAAACTTTTTAAGTTTGTTAATTTCATCTTTCATGGAAGTAGCTTCCTGCCGTAGTATCTGAAAACATACAGTTGTTACAACATAAAAAACTTAAAACTTGTATACTTTTGTCTGCAATAAATATTATAGCAGTTAGACAATAACTAATATAAAGTACTATGAAATTGTTTAAAAAAAGAGATAAATCAAATGGTGTGTGAATTTAGTTTTCTGCTATTTAATAATATTTAAATCTTAAAAAATGTTTTTATATGAGTTCAGAGAGTTTCAGGTGTTACATATACGCACACATTATAAAGATACTATTTGTAATTATCGTCTGGGAAATTTTTGCATTGTTATAAATTAAATATTTCGTATGTTTTTAGAAAAGAATGTACCATTTTGAGTTTATAAAGCAAATTTATAAAAAAAATTGATGTTAAAAATATATGAAATTAGTGTTAAATACGACTGTTGTTGTTTTTATATTGACAAGCTTAATTTCCGTAAAATAAAATTACAAAAACACTCAAAATTACATATAACCTACTTTCAATCGATCTAGAAACACGGGATCACAAGAGACATCTAAAGTGTCATGGGAACACATTTTATCTTCCAAACGTTGCACTCCATGTTGCACGTCACGGAATTTCTCATCATACTCAAATAATACTTGAGACAAATCTTCTAGAAATTGTACCTTTGCAACAACACCTAAAAATTTTAATAAAATATTATAACTATTCATTTAAAACTTATCAAACTTAGATTTAGATCAAAACAAATAAAAACTTAGTTTAAATAGGTTAATTTAAATCACTAACTTGCAAAATATTATAAATTCAATAAAAGAATATTCATTTGATTCTTAAGAGATATTATAAAAACCTCAGATGAATAATTAAACATTCTTTTAAACTTATTTCAATACAACTAGTATATAATGTATTGGTGAACAAAATATTAATTAAATATAGTAATTTGTTTTATTACCATTATTAAGACGTTTCCATTTCCCTTTCAATTCTTCTAATTGCTTTTTGGTAGTTTCAGTATCACATTCACAATTAGATAGAATCACATCACCGAATTGTTGGATATTTTGATAAACTTGATGTTGAACAGACAACTCACTTTTGATTATCTAATAACAAAACATTTATTAAAATATATACATTGTAATAGATATATAAAACATAAGGAAAATAAAACTACTAGCTGAGAACTATATATAAAAGCTAATGAAAAACTGAAATAGTATTAAGAAAATTAATTTTAAAGTTATAAATGTATTAGTAAATTTAAAACATTTTGTTTAGATTTTGCATTATCTACCATTAGAAGAAACTTGAAATATTGAATTTTAAAAGAACTGAAGAATTTTAACTAAAACAATTTTATATTTTAACATCAGAACCACAAAGTGGGTCAACTTGACCCAAATCTAATTTTGTTTCTCATAAACTTATGCACATAACTAAATGAAATTCCTTGACTTTTATCAAAATTATGTATATAATAGCCCACAAAAATAGGATTCGTCAGGCAGTTATTATAGTTGGTGTTTTTAACAGTTATACATGGAACGACTGAATGGGTCATTCTGACCCAAACACCTTCCTCGAATACAGAAAGAAGATCATAATGATTTATGGAACTAAAACACATTGCATCCATTTCGTGTGCATTCGGCTAGCGTCGACAAGGGAGTGAGTGACCTTGACTTAGATATTCAATCTCACTGATCAAACAAAACTGGATTTTGATTTGTTCAAACTAGTTTTTGATAAGAAAAAGCACATTTTTTTTCTTGGTGGAGACAGGACTGCAACTAAATGAGCACAGATAGGATAAAGCTCGAATGAAATGATGTCTTGGAAACTTACTGTTAGTGAAGCATTAGAATACTTTCAACAGTTGTTGTAAAATGAATCCGAAAACTTATCTATTAATAGCCTCCATGAACTATCAAGTTCATTCAAAATTCGATCGCAAGCTACAAACCATGACCCTATATAACAGTTGAAAAGCAACTATTTCCTACAAAATCCAGATATCGATTTACACAATACATGCCAAACAAACCAGATGAATTTGGAATCAAGTTTTAGCTTGCAGCTGATGTTAATACTAAATACATAATAAATGGCTTCCCATATTTAGGTAAATATGAGCATCGTCCTGCAAATCTAGAACTTGCCGCTTTACGTTTAGTGAAACTTCTTGAAAGGAAAAGAAGAAACGTCACCACTGATAACTTTTTCACAACACTGAAACTTTCGAAAATGCTATCAGTAAAGAAAACCAATTTGATAGGGATGGTAAGGCGGAATCGAAAACTTTTGCCTGAAAGAGTGAAAAAAATTAAGACATCATTGTATGAAACATTGTTGCTGAAACACAATGATAGTACAACTAACATGACTTTTTACCAAGGGGATAATAATAGGAATGTCATGTTACTCAGCTCACTTCACCCCACAGTTCATGTTGACCATATTGGGCTGAAAAAGCTTCCAGAGATATCGTTTTACAATTCTACAAAATTCAGTATAGATCAGTTCAATCAAATGGCATGAAAGTAGTCAGTGAAGGCAGCATCGAAAAGGTAGCCAGTGTATGTCTTCTACAACGTTCTAGATTTTACTAGAATTAATTCCTGGTTTGTATAAAGCAGTTACCAGTAAAAAGCTTTCGAGAAGGAAATTTCTTCAACAATTTATTGAAGAGCTTCGCCATCCTTATATTGAGTCTACTCATAAAAGGAATAATTTGGATTTACAGAAAACCAGTAAAACTAGTGGAGTATCAAAAATAGCACACAAAAGAGATAGATGTCATGTTTCTCAGTGTGTTAACAAAACAGTTGACACAAATTTATTCCTATTGCAAAAGACCAATGGGTGGCAAGTGTACAAATTACGTAAAAAAAAGCTACTGCTACTTTGTGTTAATTGTACGAACATCTTACTGGTCATAATCATTATATATTAGATCAAAAATTTACACACAAATTACAAAATGCCTCAATAAAGTTCAATTTAAATATATTGTAAACTGTTTTAAAACATAATTCTTTGTTTATTTTTAATGTTTATAATTTAAAAATTATATGCCCTTAATATTACTGTCATTGAAATAATTGTCATTACTGGAATAATAATTAAAAAAACTAATAATGGATTTCTGTACTTTAAGTCAATTTGACCCATCTCACTGTTCTAGCTTTATCAAAACTGATGTCTTTTTAATGTTAAAGCATTCATAAAAATAAAAAACATTAGTCAAGAATGCATAAATATTTGCAATATTCCACAAAAAATGTGTCTTACCAGTTATTAATGCATCTTGTTCACAAATATATTTTTTTATTATTGATTTCAGTGGGAAATTTTCAATGAATTCCTTAAAAGTTCCATAAAAAATGTTTCTTGGCAATAATGATGTGAAGTCCCAGTCTACTTAGTAATTTTTGTGCAAAACAGATAATTAGTAAACAAAAATAATCTTTTGGATTATAATTGCCAGCCAGTAAATATAAGAGTCAAATTGAAATTTATTTTTAGTATTTTCAAGCTTAAAGTTATAGATCTACTGTGTAAAGTTATGTGGAAAAAAGACACTAGCATTAAAATCATTTAAAAATTTGATAATAATTATAGCAAATATCAAAAAGAAAGTATCAAAGTAACATATCAATGGAATGCACTGATAAAAACATACCTGAACTTCTTTGATTTGTTTGTTCAATAAATCTCGTTTTAAACTTTCAAGTTTTAATGTTTTAAAAATTTCTACTTTTTCCTCCAGCCAAGGCACAAATGTATCAATCGCAGTCTGATATTTCTTGCAGTTTTCTAAACAACTACGGAGGCTAGTATGTCTGCAATATAAATTGATTAAGTTTTATTAAGAAATGTGCTGTGTAAATTATAAAATTATACAAAATTTAAAAAAAATATCAAAACCTCAATACAAAATGTTCTGTAATTTTTTTTACAAATGATTATTTGTTAACAATAATACATTTACAAATTTATTAGAATAAATATATTCTACTTTTATATTATGAAATAAAATTTATAAAATCAATATCTGTTGTCCCTGTTTTTTAGAACAAAGAGTTGCATTTTTATAAATCCAAAACGCTGTTAAATCCAATTAAAATTTTGCTTTTTTTTCAATTGTTATTACAACTTGGCAGTTGTGTACCTTATTTATCTAATCACTAAAAACTGAAATTATTTATATAATATACTTCATTATAAAAAGCATTATTGCCAAATAAATTTATTTTTTAAAAGCTTGAATATATTAGTTACTCATATAATTGATTTGCTAACTGATAAATAGTTTTTTTTGTTTCTATATGGGTAGAATTGTGTATAAAAGAATGTTGAACAAGATCATATTTTTCAGTTTGATTCGATTATAAAGAATGGCTAGTTCATAATTTATAAATTTCTTTGCACACACCTGTTAATGGCAGTCTTTTTAATTTTTTCAAATTGTTTCTTAATAGAATCCAATTTTCCTTTCATAGAAGCTGCTTCTTGTTTGCTTGATGTTTTAGATAGCATGTCTGATCCTTTACTCAAACACAGATAAACTTCATGTTCCTTATTCATGATTTGCTTGTAGAATAACTATAAATTTACAAAAAAAATCAATATAGTTCGAAAGTTATACAAGGCTAGTTCCAACTCTAAAGTTGTGTACAAGTTTTATTTTAAATAATACATATTAATAAAACTGTTTTATCACCTCATATTCCTCAATCTCTTTCAATAATTTTGAAGTATTTCCAGATATTTTCCCAGAACGAGAAAATGAAGATTCCGTTGCATTCAGCCATGATTGGATATCTTCACACACTTTAAAGAACACCTTATCTTCTTTAAGGGATGATTCAACTTCTGCCTTTTTATTTTCTAAAAGAAAATTGCATATTTCAATAATACAATAAAAATTGCCCCTTCTTATTATATATAAATAAGTTATATCTACATTACGTATAAAAAGAAAATATTATATGTATTATATAAAAGGAACAACAAGTTTTATAACACTTATAACAAAAAAAATTAAAGATAAATACACTGCTACTTCTTTAAAAGTATTAAGAGTGAGAGTTATTTTTGTTATAAAATATAAGTTAAGCTAATTAATGTTAGACAATTTTTTTTATTTAAACATTTGTCAAATAATATGTCTCAACTAAACATCACACATTATGCCACATATGATAAGATAATGCATCCTACTTGATGTAAATTATTTTAGTTATAGAAAATATAATACCTATTTTTTTCCTTAAAGTGTTGTATGACTTTTCCAGTATGTTAACTTTGTATTTGATTTCAGTCTTAGAAGATGAATCACTTATTACATCACATAGTTGCTCACAAACACTAAATGCATCTGCCAGCAGAGGTCTCAGCTTATCTAACTCTTCTTCCATTTCCTTTTAATCAAGATAATTTGAAATCAATCTAACAGTTTAATGAAAATAAATTTATAATAAGTGAAATTTAATTATGTGAAAAATTGGTTATAAAACAGCAAATATTAGGAAATAAAGAATGCTTGAAATATATTAAAATTCCACTACTATATGAATGTTTTAATGCAATAAAATTACCATCAGAAATAATCTTTTTATTGCAAGATAAATCAAACATTAACATACAAAAGAAAATGCATGCAAAAATTTTACAAAAATGAAAAATATTTAATTTTTAAAATATGAAACCACAAAGAATTCACATTCTTTTTGATATTTTTAATAACAAAAAAGTATGTTTACTTATTTTCTATAAAAAAGAATTTTTAAGGAGGAAATTCAAGAAATTTACTATTTAAATTGTTACTAAATAGGCATACGTTTGCCGATATGTTTTAAAATTTTAACTAAATGAGTGTGGCATTTTTACCAAAACTATAAATATATACATTTTCATTCCTTGAATAACTGAATATTTAATAAAGAGAGAGGATATTCCTACAAATATGTACGATTTTAAAACCAATACAATCACATAAATCATTAAAAAAAGGCATGCATTGTATGAATAATAAGTAGAAGAATTTGGTAAACATGCATTTGACAAAAAAAATTTACTAATATATAAATTAAAAATATAGTTTAGTTTAACTATAAGCTTTCATTAATCAAATTTATTATTTCATTCTTTTAAATCAATATTTGTTTTGGTGAAAAACCATATTCGTATTTTTAATTCTAGTTTTACTTTTTATATTAATTGTAAGAGACTCCCTTAAATGCATAATTTGTAAATTAACTATTGGTAAAAATTTTGTACCTGTGGAACAATTACTAAGGTTTCCATGAACACATTTCCATTACCCCTTTTCATAGCCCCCAAGCAGTTTCGAGTGTAAATAAAGAAATTCTCTAATGTTTACGCTAAAAAGGGTGGTTTTTGACGATATTTGGAGGCGGGAATGTGTATTCGGCTGACTCGAAAATATTGAGCATCTGATTTATTGTTCCATCCGACTTGCCAGATGGTCATTTTTCGTAATAAAGTCAACAACTTACTGGTTTGTTGTCTCAAAACTGGCTTGCTACTAGCGCATCCAAATTACGAAAATTACAAGAAATTCTCTGATTGGTTGAGAGAAAACTCAGCAGAGATTTGAGGCACTGCTGCTGAACAGAGGAGGTTATAAATACGAGAGCACTCAGTTTTTAGAAGACTTCTTTTACTTTAAACGATTAAACTACTTTGACATTTTCTACTTTCCTTGACCCTTGACTATCACAGAGTTCAGCTCCAAATGTTTCACTGACAGCGTAATGCTGTAAAATGCTGGCCAAGGGCCTATAATCGATAACTTTCGGGTTCCAGTTACTCAAGAAATTCTGTTAAAGAATAGCTTTGATGGGAGTATATTTCCACCATTTCCTGGGATGTTAAAAAAACCGAGCCCCTCGTCAGATGAATGAAGAGTGGCCTCGACAGCCTCGAGCCCCACGGATGGAGAAGATGACTTACAGTCAGTTGGTCGGCTAGTGTGACCTCAACAACTCCAAGCCCCCACTGTCAAGTATTTGAAATTTACAACTTTAACCTTTTGAAAATGGGTGGTACAGTATATGTACCAGCAAGCTTTTTTCCTTTAAACACGGGCTGGCTGGTACAACATTTGAACCAGCGATTTCTACCCCCTTTTTGCCCAGCGACGTGTCAACTTTTGAAATATTGAGGGAACGCCTTTATGAGTTCTCGACAGCAAGGCTATTGTTGAAAGTAGGAGAGTAGCTTTTGAGTTATTTTGGCGAAATGAGGAAGGGCAACTATTTCATTTGTTGTTGCCAACCTTTTCAAATAGTCCTAAGTAAATAAGCATTTCGCATCTTCTTGTATTTGTGTGCAATTTGAAAATGGTGTTTCGGCGGAAAATTTGAACCCAAGATGAGATTGAAAAATAAATGGCTGAGAATGATTTCGACATTATCTAATAAATGAAATTCTAATATATTTATTATTACAATATTTTTAACAAGAAAAACTTTGAATATGAAAATAACTTAAACGTTTCTGATGATTTCATTGGAAATTGAACTGGTAATTTAAGTGTAATTAGCATATTCGTATCCAGAAAAAAATTTGGGGGGGGGGAGTACATGTGGATCCGACACCTCCCGGAACACATGTAAACAATTTTCTTTTTATAAATATTAGAGCATTAATTATTTAAGTCAATAATATATATAAATATAATTCATTATTTAATTAGGTCAATGATATACATAATGACCTAATTAGGATTATTTGCACATAATTCTTAAAATTTTAGCTTTAATTTTCAACATTTCAACATTTTTATTAAATGTCGGCCACCATTACCGCTAGAATATGGTTGTGTAAAATAGGGTCATTTGCCAAACAAAGGGGACCACCAGATAAACACAAGGTGGCCATTTATTTATTTGTGACATGATGACGCACGCTGGCCTATCTACCCCAAACCTTGATGGTTATCGCTGTTATGTAGGGAGCGAGAGGGGTTGACATTTATGTAAAGCATTGTGATTATTTGAGAGGAGAGAGAGATCATTGCATGTTAGATTGATTTAATGGGTGTTGTCCAAAGGTGGTTAAAATGCTCGACTTCTGGATTGTCTAGAACATGACAAAACCTATGCTAATTTTTTTACCTGCATAAGTCTTCCATGATTACATAAGTAAAAAAAAAGTGGACCAGTATGAGGAGCACGGGCCTCTATGCCCCTCCCCTAGATCCGCCAATGGCAATTAGAATATAAACAAAACACATGTAAATGCTGAATTTGTGTAGTTTCAACAGTAGTTTGAAAGATATCTGAGCACAGTTTAAGTGGCATACTGTTGGTCTGATAAAAAATATTTTGGAATTGTAAATTAAGATAGAAGGTAATAAAATATTACTGATGTTGCGGACCCATTTCTTCTTTAAATTATTTATTAAAGGTTCGTACTTTTTGAAAATTAGATATTAAACGTGTAGTGAAAGATCTTTGTTTTTCACACAAAATATGTGCACTAATTTTGTTACTATTTAAAAAATGTTATAATTTACAATTGCTATTAATTTGCCGTAACATAACGTTTCCGCTGATGTATTTTGCCCAACACAACAATGGTGTACATTTTATTTTTCTATAAGGCACACACATGAACCTTCTAGAAGTATTTGTGAAAAATGTGACAGACATTTATATATCTTCCTCGCATAAGGCTATAATTATGCACGCATGTCTTTATAATTGTTTGTTGTAGCTTCTTTTTCATTCATTGTCCCTAATCTGGGGGCGAAAAAATACAATGGTCTACCTACAGTATTGTATTCCCCCTCTGGAAATTTCTCAGAACTGACCCATTGAGCGTCGCAGATGCCATATAAACCAGTTATTAGGCGGTAATTTTGAAGTCTGTATTCTTTCACATACTTTTGTGAGAGTCGGACATGCAGTACAAATCTACAAATGGAGCAAACATGCTTGCCCTATTCAGTAGACATCTCAAAGAAGCATTTTGAAATGAATAGTCTACGAAACACGGAAGGGGGGGGGGGGGGGGGGGAACCATTTATTACTTTCCAGGGAATGTCAAAGCACATATTGTCAGAAGTTTCGAAAGAAACTGTCTTCGACGAATTAAGTTCACATCTGGAAGCTTGTTAAGAAGTTTTTAAATTTTAAAATAAATTATATATAGTTACCAGAGACTAATTCACCTTATAACATTACCAAACCTTAGC
This sequence comes from Troglohyphantes excavatus, assembly GCA_963932185.1. Lineage (NCBI taxonomy): Eukaryota > Metazoa > Arthropoda > Arachnida > Araneae > Linyphiidae > Troglohyphantes > Troglohyphantes excavatus. Next base: position 2,046,371 of record OZ010676.1, on the reverse strand, counting down.
TTTGTATACTTCTTGCATTATTCGGGCATTTAAATGAATATTATATTTTGTTGAATATTTTTCAATCTCCACCATTATTAATAATCTTAATTTAAGTTATATAACTTTTTACGTCTTCAATTTTTTCGGAAATAAAAAAAAAATTAGTAATTTTAAGTATATAAGTTTTTAGCAGCATTTACACTTACATTAAAGCTAATTGATTATGTTATTTTATGTTATGTGCATATATATAAATTTAGCAATTTAAATTTAAGGTACGTCGGGGTCCCCCACATGTTTTTTTGCCCGGGGCAAATAAACTTGTAAATCGGTCCCTGTAGCTCACACAAGAGGAGCTAGATATTAAGACGTATGGACAAAAAAAAAATTTAATTACACGAAAGTAATAAGAAAATAATAATTTACCATCGTGGAAACAGTCTATTACTTTTACTACAATAACGATATTTTTATGTCATGCAGAGTAAGGTAGGATTTTAGAAAAACCATCCATTAATAATCAAATGTATTAAGGTTTTAAGGTTGTTATTTTATTCAAGTTACTAATTTGATTTAATAGTGTGATCTAATAATGTATTTTATTACGAAAAATTAGATAATTTAAAAAGAAATACTTATAAACCTCGGAATAAAGTTAAAATATAAGATTATGTTTCCAATAAATATATGAACAATTTTGTAAAATAATTATAATTTAAAATTTTTTTCTTAATAGAAATTGGACTTTTATGTCAAAAATAGAGTTTTAAGACCCATTCCCCCATCTTCTATAACTTAATAATAATAATATTGTGCGTGTGGAACTTCCATTGGAATTAATGGTTGTCATTTACAATATATGCTTTCAACAAATTATATACTTTCCAGAGGTTAAAATATATTTCGCTTAATTCTTTGAAACTGAAAAAAAGTGCGTTTTTTAAATTTATAATATTATATATACACACTTATAAAATTATTCATTAAAACTATTTCATTAAAATAAATAAATTACATTCATTTTTCTTTTTAAACGAAATATAAAAAAAAGTAAATCAGTTTTCGGATGTCAGCCACATGGAGCAATAAAATTAAAATATTGCAACCCTTCAAGTATTCAGCTAACCAAGTAGTAAACTCAGTTTCCTCGGTCCGTGGCTTGGACATCGAAAAGGGATCATTTTCTATGGCCTATTGAAAGGTGTGTGTATATTGTCACTCAAAGGGGGGAAAGCAAATCTTTGCGAATTCCCAGTGTCAAGAGAATTTTTTTTTTAAATTCCCCCGAATTCTAAAGGTTAAAAGTGAACTATGTTACTATATTTAAATTATTATGAGACACCTGGTCATTTTTTTGTCTTAAAAAAATAAGAGGATCAGTTAACCCTAACAGTTTTGGAATGCTACTAAATTTCTTTAGGAAAACAAAGATCAACTTGGTAAGATTCTTTAGGTATTTGTTATGAAAAATAAAAAAAACTCACATTTTTCGTTTTGAAAATAACTTTCATATAATATATTAGAAAAGAAATACCATTAGTTTCTTCAGAAGAATTTCTATATTAATTCCTTTTTCTTCATAGCTTTCAAATTTCTCATTTATTTGTTGCAAATTCTCTTTCAGTTCATTCAGATTCTTCTGGAAATCTTTAGCAACACCACTGGCTGTCTCCAAACTTTTTTCCCTTTCAATAAGTCTGAGAGACATGTCATTCCACTGATGCTGAATAACATCCGTTTGTTCTGTGATTTTTACAGAACTTGATCCAGTGCTTTGATAATAATGTATAATATTTTTAGATAGTTCATTTAGGCGCACCATAAAAGAATTCTGGGAAGTGAATTCATCTCTCATAACCTGAAATACAGCGAATATTAATAACTTAAGAAGATGAGATAATAAAAAAGATATGCAATTGTAAAAATAAAATGTACTATCTGGTAAATTAGTTTGATTGAATAAATTACACAACTAATTGCATAGTTAGATTTTATTATGTCTAAACAGTTAAGAGAACCATCTTGTTTCAAACCAGATAGATCCATTTCTTTCATTTTTAGATTACATAGTTTATTTTTAGTTTTCCCACATATATATCAGTAGGCAAAGCCATAAGATTCCATAACAGCTAGATGAGATTCATTTTGCGTTGTGGAAGTAGGATTTGGTTGCGAAATAAGACAAGGAAATAAATCAATTTCAAAATCAGATAGATGAAAATGATGGTTGTTAGTATTTCAAATAAATGCCTGCCCTACGTTTGTTTATACAAATGTCGACATAAAAGATATTATATACTCATAGAGCTTTTTACCAATTTCCTAGAATTTTTTACACTTCTTTGATTTATTTAAGAATAAATTAAAAAATGCAAGTAAAGAAATGAATAAAGGAAAATAAAATGAGTGAATACCTAAATAAAATAATTATAATTTATTAGAATACAGGTAATATAGTATATCTATGAAAATAAATGGATAATTAATATTGTAAATTATTTTTATTTACGAAATCTTCTGGAATTAATTTCTTTGAAATATTTAAATTACTTAAAAATGGCTTGTAATCTATATTAACTGACAGGAGCATAGGATTACTGAAAGATATGTTACAGAAGAACTTCAGCTAAGTTGGGAATTATAGTGATTCAGCAAGGAATGGAATTTGACCTTAAGAGGATAGAAATACCCAATTATGGAAAATAGAATTTCAAATTTTCCCAATTAATATATAGGATCAAAGAAATTATAAGATATAGCATTTTTAATTATCAAAGTGCCTCTTGAATATTTAGAAGATGATATAAACATAAAGTAACAAGCTATTTAGGAAACAACATTATTAAGGAAATAATTTTGTCACTTATGCACGGTTACCTGAATTTGTTGAACTTGTGAAGAAACCATACGTGGTTCAGATGCAATAGGTCCAAGAACTTGAAACATCTTCTCTTTCTGGGCTAACCAGTTTTTCATCAGTTGTTGTAAATCTTGGTAATCTTTCAAGTTTTGTAAGAAAGTAAGGTTTTCTTGAATGGTAATAGAGAGAGAACTCCATTTCTTTACTAAAACATAATTTAAACAAATATTCAACTATTCCTTCTGATTAAAAATAATAATAACATTAAAATGAGTGCTTTGATGATAAAATGAATTTGATACGTTGCAGCAGATAGGTTATCATAGCAATGTTGATTCAATGGATTAATTGTAGAACTGTTTTAAGAAAATGTGACAGTCCTCACTTATTTTGAATTTTTTTATTTACTTATTTAGTTTTTTTGTCACACCAATGCATTAGTTAGGTTTCACATGATTATATTTACAATGACAATAAGTTTTTTGATAATACTTGTAATAAGCAAAATATTATTGAAAATATATGCCAGACTGTATTACTAAAATACTTTTAATGAACAAATTATCCAAGTCCTTACTAGATGTAATTTAAAAATAAATTTAAAATAAAAATTTTCATTACAAAATATTTTTTTAGAATCACTTAAATTTAGAATTGCATTAATTATATTCACATGTTCAGAGCTAAAGTAGATTAAGTCCAAAAGTATTAAAAAAATGCGTTTGTTGCGGATTAATACTTGTTAATGGTGTATATTTTCAGAGCCATAGTAAACCAAGTCCCTGCTATTTGCTAGTATATAACAAATGTCATTATTACACTCTAAATCACTTTAGGATTCAACTAGTGTTAATAAACTTTTACCTTGATTATCTCAAAACTATAACTTAGGGACTTGATCCACTTTAGCTCTGAATGCCTCATATATCAACAAACTTGCAGAAATGTATATACTATCAATTAAATTGATAAGAACCACAAATAAGCCAAACACATATTGCCGAATCAACCATGACTATGTAAAGCAAAATTTCATATCGAGATTCAACCACATTAATATAATTGTGTTATTTTATGGACATAACAAGTTTCAGAAACAACATGTTTTAACATATTATTTGTGCTTATAAAAAAAATCTTTGTTTTTCATTGTAGTATTTTTCTAAATGAAAATAACTAAATGTAATTCATTACAACAAATATTTTCCTTTTAAGTAAACAATACCAATAAAATTTAAATTTCCATCGAAAATTATTCTTACTTTATATTTTTCATCTCTAATTTTACAATGTTAGAGAACAGAATTTTTACAACAATTTCAGTTAGAAATCTCAAGAAAAAAATCTGCCATTTTTCATTACAGAAATTTTCAACAAAAATTTCCTGTAATTGTTTTTGAATACTTGTAGAAATATAATATTTACTTATTGCTAGATTAAAATACAACATTTATTTTAAAAGATTTACATTATTCGTGTTTTACAAAATATAAAAAAATATCAATACCAGGGATGGGAAATGCTAAAGCAAAAATTTGGAGTAATTTTTTTACCAGCAAAATTCAAGTTTTGGACCAGAAACACGACACATTGTAGCAGAAATACAATAAATAGTAGCAGTTTAAACAACATCTGTAGCAATTAAAACTTTTAACATGTAATTATAATTATTTTTTTCACACTAAAACACAAATTAAGAAATATTGAAATGTAAATGATATGACATATCTTTTGCTTCCGAAAAATAAGATAAGTTTTTTTTTGGTTTTTGTGGGGAAAGGAGGGGGGGGGGGTTACAAGTAACACATTAACTAAAAAAATGTCTATTAAAAATGTAACTGAAAACCAATACTTAAAATAACTGCTAGCTAAACATAAAAAAAAAACATTTTTTCAAATGTACATTGTTATTACACAAAAAGATAAATCTGCAACTCCAACTTGGTAAAAATACATAGTTTTCAAAAATCGAAAGAATTAAAAGCAACTTTGTTTATTATTAGTACAATGAAAATCATGATGAACTAGAAAATAGTGAAAAATAAGCATATATTTATAAATGCAAAAGGATTGAAAGTATTTCCCGGACGTCACAGTAGGTTACAATTAGGGAATTTCTACAATTCTAAGGTATTCATGAATGAAAACAATTATGAAAAGAGTGCCATTTGCTAAGTTTTCATTTACCAAATACAACAAAATGTAGACAGACTTAAAAGTATTTAGTCATCTTAAAATTAAACAAAAGTTAAAACGCCTAACATTTGAGAATGAACAATGAGCGACAATGAACAATGTAAACAGAAAAAAAATTAACGTTTTCTGAAATTTTTACAAAATGATGTTAAAGGTTATAATTTTCACAGTTTGGTAAATAAGTATTTGTTTTATTTAAGATTTTATTATGATAACGGAGATTTAATTTAAGAATATTTCCTAAATGTAGGAAGATTGCTTTTTAAAAGCAATGTGGAAAAGGTAGTGCATAAAAAGGTTCTCCTTTTCAGTAAATTGTTTGTTGCACATATTGCATGTATGAGGTGAAACATGAAACAGTGTATGAAAGCATTGTTTCCAATGTGCTTTCTAATTGCATGAAATAAAAACATTCTTTCCATTAAGTTTACTAATTTTTCAAAATGAAAATGTTGTATTAAATAATTACTTATATCTTTGAGATTATATGCGATTTAATTTTATTATTAATATATAAATTTCTAAATAAAACAACTAAATTTCCCTCACACCCTAAACACAAATTAGAAAAAAAAAGACTTAACTAATTAGTATAATAATTCATTTCTATCGAACTTCCATTTTTAATCATAATTGCCGCTCTCATCTCGGCTGAAACAACATTTCTATTGCGTGCAAGCAAATTGTGCCGTGTACGCAGATCTGTAAGTTCTAGCGGATAGAATATTGTAAACAATTTTCGGCAAGGAAAATCGCATTGCTAATGGAAACACTCAAGCGAGTTTCTCGCACAAGTTCTCTAGCTGGCGAGCTCGATTCCTCATGCCTATAGCTTTAGGCATGAGGAATCTCTCTCTCTTTCTCGCTAACTTTCGGGGAAGCCAGCCACGTTTTCTTATTTTTTGATATATCAACTTAAATATTTTTTTGAGAATAAAAATTTTATTTTATTTTTGATAATTTATTGATTTAAATCGGAATTTTTCATGTACGAAAATACTACTCTGCTTATACGCCAATTTGCAATTTTGGACAAAAAATTTGAAAATTTTTCCAGGTCTAGTACTTCAAAATCATAGATTGACCGGAAGTCTAGTGTACATTTTTTTTTTTAATATCGGCTCTGCATATATCATTTAATATCATTGTAAATTTTCTATATTAAACATCAATTATGCATAAGGCAACAAAGGAACTGCTTTTCCAATGATAATGAAAGCTCCTCACTGGGGGAAAAAAATTGGACAAGAGGGATCATTCTTTTTTTCTACGTGGATCAGGCATTTAAATTGAAGCTATGTTCAAAGTAAGATGAAATATGTTCTTATTTTCCCTGATGATCAGTCACAATATTCTTATTAGCTAAGCTGCAAAGAAAGTGATGAAATGCCCATTTTCACGCTTCTCTCTCCCCGACTGTAATTCATGTTTACATCGCATATGGCGGAATTGCACTACACAAGCTATATTTCAACTTTAGAAAATGTGCTTGAAATTGAAATTCATCTGGGGGACTTCAGATTATAGGGTGTCATTTTATTTTCAATTCTTTCGGGTGCAAGTAAACGTTTCGTATTCCTTTTTGGAAAGGATTTCTTAATTTTTCCTTGTGTAGGGCATGACATAGATGGTAGTGAATTTAGGCTTCACTGGGGCACAAGTTTAAATCCATAAGAAAGAGAAAAAGTATGCCACTGTTTTCCCCACCCACCATGGAGTCCATCTAGGATAGCAGCCATTGGACAACTTAATAAACAGATAAATAAATTATAAATATTAATAAAACCCAGACACGGCGCTTACAAGGGATTAACACGATGACAGCATTCCATGAAAAATCCCAGTCCTTTCCCTAGCAGTCAGCAACACAAATGTCCTGGTACCACAAGCTGATTGACAGAGATGGCCAGTCTCTGCCTCCCATTTTGGACAAAGCGATAGCCAAAGAGCCATTGAGGAACTCCAGGATCCCCTTTACCGCCTGCACGAGATGCAGAACACGGCAAACGTGCAGGTTAGAAAATACTAACAATTTAAATCATAAAACCAAAATATGAAGAAAAAAAAATACGATTTATATAAAAACCTAAATGTTGAGAAGACTACCGAACACAATAAAAACAAATTATATGCAGTGCACATGGTAAGGCCCTCGCAGAAGGAAAAGAAGAATGCTAGGGTTAATTGGGCTGGCCATACCCATGGTCTCTGAAGAGAGCCCCCATAAAGGAGAAAAAATAAGAAAACTAGATCACTAGGGCACCTTGGGGTTGTGAAGTCAGTGTTTACTTAAAGAAAGTAAACCCCATGAGGGGCTCAGAAAGTTTAATCTAATTATGTAATCTAGAATTATAAAATGGTATTGCCCTAAACAATTAAATGTAATATGTGTGTAAGTGGGTTGTCAGCAAACTTGGAAATTTTAATCGCATGTCAAATCAAGGACGAATTCAGGAGGAAGGTGCAATAGACTCATACATTTTCTTAAATTAAAGTAAAAATCTGCATAATATTGGATTTACATTTTATAATTTTTGCAGGGTTCTAAATTTTCAACGAAATGCTGTATTACAAGAGAGTTTTATACTTAAATTTATAAAACTATATTAATTTGTAATATTTTTAATAAATTCAAAGAAATTGTCCAAGTAAATTTAAAATATAATATATTGCTAATTTTTAGTTGTATACAAAATAAATAATAGGTGAACTTGAATTATATACTTACCAAAAGTTTTCAATTCTTCTTGTAGTTCTGCAGTTCCTTTGGCCCCTTTCCTTTTACTTAACATACAAGGGATATTTATTTTAAGATTCTCAACTTCAGATTGTTTTTCAAGCATTTCCTTTTCAATTTCCTAAACATGCACGAGAGAAAAAAAATTAGGATATGCAAGAAAAAAAAGCAGATGATTAAAAATAATGTGGACAAACCTTCAAAAACTTGAATTTATTTTCAATAACGTCTTTTGAACTTGATGTGCTTTCTTTAGATAATTGTTTCTGTTTTGCATCAATATAAGTAAATAAGACTTTAATAATGCTGTAAAAGGACCTAGTCTCTTCAGTAATACTAGTAATTTCGCTGTTGCGATCAGATATTTTGCACCTCAACAGGCTATATCGATCATTTATTTCCAATAGTTGGTGTTGAACTGGAGTTAAATCTGAAAACAACAAAACAATAGTAAAAAAAAATTATGAAAACTTTTAACTGTGTCCTAAAATAAGAGATACATTTTATGTACTTACTAAATTATAAGTATATTTTTTTTTGTCATTCAAAATAACTTGAAATGACATAGAATACAATTATTTAAAAACCTTCAGAAGATTTGTCAGTATCTATTAAAAATAATTATTAGCAGTTTCAGTTCAGCAATAATGCAAAATATTATTGTACAGCACAAAAATATAATCTATAAACTTTATCGACATCTATATAAAAACAATCAGTTTTTGAAAAATAAGAAATCGAGATTATGTATGTAAAACCATTTGTATGTCTACATTCAGATAAAAATTAATTAAATAATAAAATTATGTCATAAAAATTTAATTAATATGGAGAAAATGTATTATAATATATGCATACTAATTTAGAAGTTTGCCAGTATGTAGGAAAATTCATTATTAGTATAAATAATTTTGTAGGATAAACTTAATAATGTTCTAGAGTAGAAAAATATCAAAAATTTAAATTCTTCATATAATACAAATATACATAGTCTTTATATACTATTAAAAATATTTATATAATTCGTCCAAGGACATACCATCAAGATCACCAATGGTATCTGTTGAACTTCTGCTACTAAAACCACTTGAAACTTTAGACAATGGACTGCTCAAAGATGCCTGGCTTTTAACTGGTGATATTGAGAAATTGTCATTAGATCTCGATTCTAAAAATAAAAAAAGTGTATACCCATTTGTTATTGAACCATATATTTAAAAAAAAATTGAAAAACATTTAAAAATTAAATTTTATATTTTTAATTAATAAATAGGAATAATACAAATAATAGTTGCATGCATGCCTGATCATTATAAAATTGTTCTGTTGATTTAAAATTGAGCTGTCTAGTTTCAAAACCAAATAGATCCACGTTTTTCACAAAATTGTTTTATATATTTTTCACAAGTTCTCAATGCACTACATCACATTGAAGAGCGGTATTGAACAAAACTTGTTCGAATCAAGTCCAAAAATGAATTCAAAGTCATAGATTTAGATCTAAAAGTATGTGGCTGTCACTCCTTTTTGGCATCTCATGTAAAATTTATGAAAATATATCTATTAGGACTTGAAACTAGATGGCTCAATTTTGAAATGCGATACGATTTTGAGAATATTGTAATTGTGGAGAGACATTTTTCTAGCTATGTGGTCATGTGTTACTAAGGAGCATTGAAGTTTATACATACACAAATTCTCTGCATAAAATGTTATCCCCTAAGCAAAACTTTTTATTAATTTTTTAAGAGAGGAGTACAAAACCTTTTTTCTTTTTTTTAAATTATACATTGCAAGTCTTTTAATGAATCAAAATCTGACCTAAAACGATCAGATTGGTACTTTAAAAAAACAATACCCATTTCCTTTTGCAGAATTAGATATTCAATACTGTCTTGATTCAATTTATTTATAACAAAAAAAGAAATACTAAAACTTTTAAGTAAAGCATACAAAAAATAAGTCTAATAAAACTTAAAATTATAAATAGCTAGCTACATCCTGTTTATTGGAATTTCCCTTAAAAACTAATAAAATAACGTAAGACTCAACTACATTTTGCTGCAATAAGGTATTAAAATCAAAACTAAAATTAATATAAAATCTAAACATCTGAAAGAAGTATTGTTTTTTTATATGAACAAACAGTGCCTAAAATCCAGTAAACAAGGCTCGAATGCTTTAAACTCCATCACATTTTAGTTGTCTATTGCATTATTTACTTTAAGTAAATTATACCTTCTTAGTAAATTTATATTTTGACATTCATTGCATATTTAATTAAATAGAAAAAAAATCCATTAACTGCATTTAATTTGGTTCGTATATTTTTAATGAAAATGTTTTTCACCACCTTTCCCCACTCTCTACCTTTCGCCCAACTTGTAACCCTCTGGCTTTGCTGCTCAACACCTGACTATCCTTACAGCAAGGAGCACCGTATATACTTCTTTTGAGAATATTCATTCATGCTTTCTCGTAATAACTTGCAAATCCTGTATAATGACTTGCAAATATGCAATGAGACTCATTATCCCTGAGCATTTAGACTAAGTTGACACTCCGATTCTCTAACAAGACTGCCATTAAAAGAGCTTGAAAAAAATAACAAGGAGGCAACTTTGGTTTGGTAAATTAACGTCGCACTAGAGCTGCACAGTGGGCTATTGGCGACAATTCGGGGCCTATCTCGAAGGAAAGACCGGGGAACGATGCCTTGTATATTTGAACCATGGTCAGATGACGAGGACAACACCTGAACTGGCACCAACACCTTCAATAGACTTCGGGAATTTGGACCCCGATCAGATTTATCGTGCACCAGCCTTGTATACACGCCGTTAATTTTTGTGGATGTTCTGGACGACATTCTAGTAATTTGGTATCGAAGTTGGCAACCCTCCGATCGCAATATCACTACTTTTTTACTATAATTTAGTCTAGTCCATCGCAAGGTTTGAACCGGGGACCCTTGGATTCCCAGCTGACGCCAAATCCAGTCGGCCACGGAGACCTCTCACAGGGAGGCAACAAAATTCTGGAAAAAAAGTTCACCAATATTTCCCTGATGGTGTAACAAAAATTTCTCTGATTTTACAATTACATTAAGAAATGTTGCAATACATACTTTGTATAGAAACAAAGTATCCACGCTACAATAAATATATTGCATTATAAATGAACAATTATAAGCAATACTTACTGTCTGTTAAAATAATAACATAAATACATACAAACAATAACATAGATACAACACAAATTATACAATTGCGACAGGCATAATAGCAATTAAACATGTTCTGTGGAAGCAGATAATGCAAAAAAGCAAGTTTTTCCAATTTTTATTTCGGAGATAATTTTAAATATTTTATATGCTTCATATTTCTTTTTCCAATCTTTAATAAATCGCATATTCATTAGCCTCTCACATGTTGCTTACAATCTAAAGTCCAACACAATTTGCTTTTGCTTCAGTGGTAGATTCAGCAGTGGTACGCATTTTTACAAAAATAAAATTGAAAATGCGCATAACCATGCTTTTTTAAAATTCTTTTTCAGAACTAAAAGGATATATTGACAACTAAACTACCCAGAATAAAGGGCATAATAGATGATAATTGCTGTTTATAGATCAAAATTTAAAATTCCCTGATTTTTGGTAAAAATTTGAAAAATTCCCTGACATTTCCAGAATTAAAAAATTCCATGATAATTCCCTGGTTTCCAGGTTATGTTGCCACCCAGAAAAAAATTGTATAATATACAACCTTCTTAGTAAAGTTAGTTTTATAATACGTTAATGCAACCATTGTAGTTCTTCTATCATGTTCACCAAAATAAGTTACTTCAAAGAAACCAAGAATAGAATGTGTGTGCATGTAGTTGAAAAAGATCGTTATTAAATAAGATGTTAACCCTCTTGTCTCAATCACTGTTACTACCGGTAATTTGTACCGGTGTCGGGGTTAAGACAATTGTATGCAAGTTTAAAAGTGAGATGTTTTATTCTTACTTGAGGGCGATTTTCTAGTAGGACTAGAAGCTTTTCTGTTAGGACTAACAGTTTTACCATTTGAAGTATGAGTTCTTTGTAGATTATCACAAGAATTTCCAAAGTGATTGAGCTTCTCGATGGTTGAAGAGTAATCAGAATGCTCTTTAAAAAGATGCTAAATATTACAAAATGAAATAAAAAAATTATATTAGGAAATTAATTCAAATTAGATTAGAAAATGTAGTCAAATGTGAAATTTGACTATATTTTCCAGTGCTTAATTAATATAAGTGCATAAAACATGTTCATGAACGTTAGATATAAAATTATCATAATTTTTTTTATATAAAACATATATTTAAACACAATACTTATATTGGGTAGTTCGGAAAGTAAGTTCATTTTTTTTTATGAAAATGAAAGACGATTTTCTTATAGTGAATAAATATTTTATTGAATTATATATTGTCCATTCTGGTTCAATACCTTTTGCCATCTTTCGGGCAGTAGCATGATTCCACACTCATAAAATTTTTGTTCTGTGCTGGAAAAAAACTGATCCAGGTAATTTTTGACCTCCTCATTTGAAGTAAAGGTTTTACCGTCTAAACAATTTTGTAGAGACCGGAACAAATAATAATCAGAAGGTGCCAGATCTGGAGAACATGGAGGGTGTGGCAGTATATTCCATCCAAGCTGTAAAAGCTTTTGGCGAGTTAATAAACTTGTATGAGGTCTCGCATTATCTGGATGGAACACTACACCTTTTCCATTGATCAATTCTAGCCTTTTCTGTTTAAGTTAATCATTCATGACAGTACACTTCAGAATTGATCGTTGTGGTGACCGGTAGAAGCTAAAAAAATTATTCCTTTGAAATCCCACCAAACAAACTTTTATTTATGAATATCCGCTTTCAAAGTGCTTTGAGCTGGTTAATCTTTTTTACTCCGTGATCTCTTGCGTTTAACATTGTTGTAAACAAACCATTGCTCACCTCCAGTGATAATACGCTTAAAAAATGGATCATATCCTTGACGTTTCAGAAGCAAATCACAGACGTCAACGCGACGGCACAAATTTCTCTCCATAAGGACCCCATATGTGAGCTTTGAGATTAAACCTAGGCGTTTCAAATGATCATGAACAGTGTAATTTGATAAATTAAATCTCTCAGCGATCTCACGAGTTGTTATTTGCCGGTTTGTATCAATTAATGCCTTCATTGTGTCTTCATCAGCTTCAACTGGCCTTCCAGCACTTAGTCAACATCAAAATTTTGCAAACTAGTTTTGACACTGGTGTTCTGTCAATACATCTTCTCCATACACATCGGATATTTTTTTCATTTATACCTTTTCGATAGTAAAAAAGTAAAATATGCCAAAAATGCTGCTTTTCACTTTCCATATTTGAAAAGGTACCAACCAAAAACTACTGCGTAGAATCAATTGAACTTTTTCACAAGTAAGCTTTGCTATATCAGCTGTAAAAATATATTATGATTATGTGGCTTACGTGTGAAGTTGGTGTGAAAAAATACAATTAAGTCCTCAGTTGGGAAAAAACAAACTTACTTTCCGAACAATCCAATATATTTTTTAAGAGTGGATATATTGAAGAGTATGAAATATGGCAGATATATATAACTTTATTTTATAGTCTACATTTTGCAAAAAAAACAAAACATACTTTCATAGCATAAAAATAATTACCATAGTTTCAGCTGCTTGCTTTTTCAATATGAGTTGATCAACAGCTAATGGTTCAAGTTTCTCAAAATCTCTTTCCAATTTTAAGAGCCAATCAAGCACCTTCACTCGTGAAGAATCATAGGCAGCTACCTGCTCCGATCTAGATTTTATAAGTTGTTTCTTTTCCATTAAAATATCTCCCAGATTCTTCCACTGTTGTTCAACATTATGGATTTTATCTTTTACCATGTTCACATCAGAAACATCTTTTAATTCTTTTAAATTTTTCCCTACTTTAAAAAGTTGATCAAAGTCTTCTTTCTTAGAATCACGTTGGTTTATTATATATTCAATAACCGATGAAAAACCATCAATGTCAGTTCGATGAACATCATCTGTGCTTTCAATACGTTCAAGAGCCGAGACACACCATTCATCAAATTGCTTAACCATTTCTTCAAATGCATGAGCGCTTTCAGATACCTAAAATTAAATAATAAATTAATTCATAAATTAAAAGCTTTCAGCTAAATCTGCTGGCATTTTTTTTTATAAAAACGTATTACTAAGAAATGTCTTTATTAATTCTTGTATAATGTAAAAGTTGTACTACCTCCTAAAACTGTGTAATGTAAAGACAATAAAAGGCAGAGGGGACGGGGATATATATTTTTTACTTCAAAGTGTTAAAATTTCCTTTTAAGAAGTCATTTAAATGCACCTTTACCATTTACATTTTTTAAAAACTTTTTAGAAAGCATCTTTTCTGTAATTTTTTTTTTGCTGGTAATTTCTGCATCATTACTGGAAACAGGTTCCATAGTATAAATAATATACAGTACTGATTGTCAAAATATTTGGCTTATTATAAACTGTAATATAAATTAAGCTTTAATCGAATAAAAATTATAGAATTTGTATCATATTTATATATACCAATTAGAAATTTTTGAAGTTTTTCAGTTTAAATTTTCAAAGGTTTTAAATAAAGAATTAAAAGATTTGATCAATATGTTTTATGCTTACTCAGTTTTAAAGTTAATTTAGTGAACAAGGAAGCAACAATTAAAAAAAAATGCCTTATACAAAAAAAAATGTTTAATTGAATTTATTTATCAAAATAATTGAATTTGTATATAATAAAAATTTTATGAGTTCAAAATCATTTTTAATTTAACTTAATTTAAAAGTATATATAAAATTGCTACAACTTTTATATAAACCTAAGACAAATTTCAAAATTACTCAAACTGATTCCCCAAAATCTGTTATTAATCATTGAGTAGATTAAGTCACTATGAACGAAAAATCATTAATAAAATATTTATCTTTTGTTTTTTTTATGTATAATAAATTTATAAAATTTATCATTCATATGAAAAAATATGACTGAGCTAGCACAATTACATATTTTATTTTATACTAAATTTAATTAATAATAATTACCTCTTCCAGTAATTGGCATCTTTTGAATACTTTCTCTGATATTTTATCAAACCGTTGTGATATATCCTTCAATTTTGTATCAACCTTTTTTGCTAATTTTGGGTTGGCTTCAGCTGATATTTCTTTAGCAGTTGATTTCAGCATTTCTATGCTTTGTTTTTGATTGCTTATATCAGATTTCAATATTTTGTATTCTTGTACCTATAAAACAAATATAGCTAATAATAAAATTATTAAAATTAACGATAACTGTTTGATGTTCATGGAAAAATACTATTCTAAACTCCTTACCTGATATTCTAGTTTCTCAATTATCAAGCTTATTGGTTGATTCTGAAACTTCAAGCTCTTTGTTTCAGTTTCTTCCAGCCACTTCAAAAATCTATCTAATCCACCTTGAATGTCTTGCGAATGGATAAGAGCAATTTGCAATTCCTTAATACGACAAGCAATTCTATCATGAAGCTCAGAATATTCATCTTGAATTGAATTAATAGTATTTTCAATGCTTTTAGTGTCTTTTGGAGCAACATTGCAATTTTCCAGAGTATCTGTAAGAACTTTCACTGCTTGAAAAATATTTTCAACCAATCTACTTTGTCCAACAACTTCCATATTAATCAGTTTTGCTTTGTTTAACTGATCCTGGACAGCAGAAGGTTCATCAGCAACTGGTTCCTCAATGACTTTTTTAGAAGACTTTTTAACTTCAGAAATCCAAATCTTGGCCTTTTCTACTGTTTCGTTATAAGATCGATATTTGCTACAAATTGAAGCATAATTATCACTCATTTTATTCACTACATTGAGGAAATTATGAATGATAGTTGTTATTTCTTGGACTTCTGATTTTATTTCATTTTCAGTTGCTTTTAGTGCAGGTAGTTTATTGGGTAGATTGGTTCGGAATGTGTTTAGAGTTTTTAAGTATTCCTGAAATGGAAAAAAAAAAAAATTATTTTTAAAAATATTTTTGTAACAGAAATGATGAATAATTAAAATCAAAGTAGATTTTGTAAAATTAAAATCCAAAATTTTAAAAAGGATTTCTGTATGGAGATATATGCAAACTGTTTTGTGGAAAGATAAATGTATACTGTATAAGTCAGAAATCATATGGGTCAAGTGCAACACACACCATTGTTTATTATACACCAGTTGGACAAATGCGGATGATTTAGGTCTACTAGAAATTAAAGAATATTTATTATTCAGCCAGGATAGACTTCACAGTTAAAGAGGCGGGATGTTAATTTATATTAGTGAAAAACTATTTTGTAAGGAGTTAACAATTGGCAACAAACCGCAGGCGATTGAATCAGTCTGGGAGGAAGTTTCGGATTCTAATGGAAATAAATTGGTTATTGGAAACATTTATATTTGTATAGAGTCGGATGAAATGTTGTGTAAACATATTACAGAAGCATGCTGTAAAGGAGAAATCATTTTCATGAGAGATTTTAACTTTCCTAACATCAATTGATGTAATAACTTAGGTGAGTATGATAAGACAAAAAACTTTTTAGAAGTGATCCAGAATTTTTTTTTACAACAACCGGTTTTTGAGGAAATTAGGGGTGCTGCTATTTTGGACTTGGTCTTCAGTAATTATGAGGACAGGGTATGTAATTTACGAGTGGGAGAACAATTAGGTGATAGTGGCCACAATACTATGAGATTTGATATTAAGTTTCAGACAGATTCGGTTAATAGCAATAGATTAATATTGAATTTCAATAAATTAGCTAAACTAAGTAAGACTTTTAAAAATGGGTTAAAACAGTTACATGTAGTCATCAATGGGTAGAGTTTAAAGACCAATGGGTAGAGTTTAAAGATAAATTGCATGAGGATGTAAAGAAACATATTTCATTTAGGCAAAAGGATATAGCTAAAAAATTATTTCCTATGTGGTTTTCTAAGGATTGTAAGAGAACTCTTAAGAACAAACAGTAAGCTTACAAGAATTTTAAGTGGTCAGGTAGGCTATCTGATCAGGTTATTTACGAAAAGTCTAGATGGGATTTCAAATATATCAGTAGGAAACAGAAAAAGTGGCTGTAGGGAAAAGCTAGCTAGGGATATTAATAGTAATCCAAAGAAATTATTATGCGAATGCCAATGGGAATAAGAAGGTAAGCACATATCTGGGTCTATTAACAGATAATCAGGGTAATTTTGTTCAAGATGATGAAGAAATGGCAAATATTTTGAATGAGGTTTTTTTTATGGATGTTTTCAACAGAGATTTTAATGGGGTCACTTAACTATAAAGAATAACTTATGCCAGGAAATACAGGAATGCGAATTTTCTAGGGAGGACATTGCTAATTGTTTGAAGAGTATTAAACCTTTTAAGGCCCCTGGACCATATGACATTTATCCAAAAGTTTCAGTTGAATGTTTATAGACAAATGGGATAGTTTTCCTGAGTATGTTGTTAATTCTTCAAGAATGAGTAGTTTTAAAAGGGAATTGAATTAGCATTGGGGAATCGTGAGGATGATAGATTGACAGGACCAACCTCGCTGCGTCTAGAACCTGTAGGTGGTCTACATTGTTTGTATTAGATAAAAGGAACACTAAAGAAAAATAAAAATATTTTAAAATAACTGCTGGTACTAATACAGCAAAAACAAAATCACTTGAAGTACTAAAAATGATTTATTTAACTAAACTTTAACATCAAATAAGTATAAAGTCAAATCTTCTTTACAGCATCAATGCATACCAAAAAAAAACCTACCTACATAAGAAAAGAAATATTTATATTTTCTTATTAATTCCATCTTGTTTTCCTAAACATGTTTTACCCAAATCTCTACAGAAAGAATGTCAAAAGTATGTTAATTATCAATAGTTTATTAAAATCTCTTAAAAGTTGTTTAAGACAGTAGTATACAAGAAATGTCTTGTTTATAAATGCAACAATACTATGGTTCAATTTAAATAATTTAAAAAAAGTATACAAATTCCATAATTATTGTGCAAAAATATTAATAGTACCTGTGATTCGTCTATGAATTTCTGAGCAGCCATTGTTACAAATCGAAGATCTGCTTGGTGAGCAATGACATCACTTGTAAATGTCTAAAACAGATTTTATATTTGAAACTATGGCAAGCCAATTACAAAAATAGGCATAAGTCATTTCAGCATACTTCTTAACTTATATGAATTACTTGCATATTGTGCTATTTTTCACATTACATTATAAAATTAAAAAAAAATTTTGTATTTCATCCTATATTATATATATTTCTAGAAATAGAGGTACCGGAACTATAACCTTCCATGGGGTGTGGGAATGCAATGCATCAGCCATCGAACCCAAGTCTAGAATCATAATTTTTTTTCCCTAACAAGAGGTCCCGGTGCATTCCAGTTGAAATCGAGCCCTGTATATACACACACACATGTATACATATATGTGTATATACAGGGCTCGATAATTTCATATATATATATATATATATATATGAAATAATCTTTACTATTCAATAATTCCATATGAAATTTTCTATAATTCTATTCTTTTATTATTTTAAATTCAAAATAATAGCAATGAATCCATGCATAAACAAGCATATTATCAGATATTGACATTTATGAGCATACAAAAGAAGGTGGGATTGTATAAACTCATAGTGAAACTTCTGACTGTACCAACAAAATGAGGCTGCACCTTTTGAGGTAAATACAGTAGACGCTCTTTTTTACGAACACTCCCGATTTTACGAACTAGTGTCTGGTCCCAAACATGGTTCCATAGGCATAATGTTATTTTTAATTCTCAACTTTTAATTCTCAACAATTCTTTTTATTAACAAAAATTCGGAAAATTCTCTTTTTTGCGAACTCATTTTCATACTTCGTTAGCGTTCACCTGACATCAGACAAAATTTAAAAGCTAATTTCTGTGGGGAATAGCGAAGCAACACATGCAAACATTTCAAGGTCATTCTGAGAAAAATTACAGGGGCCAACAGCAGGTGGGTAGCAGGAATGTGGTTGGAGAGTAGCACTTTGACGTCAATCTTGACCCCTCCCTTGCTTTCAATAAGCATGTGTCAATGTCAAGAAGAGAGAGGGCTGCTTTGTTATAAGATTATGCTTTGCAGCTGGTTTAGTTTCATCTGGACTCTCAATGTCTGAAGTTTTGTTAGTGCAGAGGGAGTTTGACCAGTTTTAGTTGAGGAAATTTAGTCATGTCGCAGTTGAAGAAACACGTGTTTATTTGCTGAGGTAAAAGAGAAAATTAAAAAAAAAGTAGAAGAGAAAATCTTAAGCAAGACAGAAATCTCTAAGAAAAATGGAATTCCAAAGAATAGCCAATCGACAATTTTAAAAGCAAGAGAAAAAAATCATCGTTGGACATGCAAACAAGACCAGCAGGAGTGCCCCTATCAAAAATATTTTAGTAAGTTGGAAAAGGCTTTGCTTGCTTGTGGATGAGGAAAATGATAGGAATGAACATTCCGATTGATAGTAATGTGCTTAAGAAGGAACAATTGAACTGCTTTGTTTAAAACTCAATATAAAAAACTTCAAGGCATCGGCCGTATGGCTGCAAAAATTTAAATTCAGACACATTTGAGCTTCAAGAAACTGAATGACTATCAGAAATAAGACTTTTTTTTTGAGGAGAACAAGTTTTTTTGAGAAGAGCAATAGTGAAATACTTTCAAACATCGATAAAATGAAAAAAATAAGCGATTTTTCTGATGTTTGATTTGTCATTAATAAAGGTATATTGATTATTTTTTATTTAACTATTTTATTTTACAATTGTCTCTTATAAAGTATAACTAAATATAACTTTACTTCCTACTATAATCTCGAAATACTGTTTTAATTATAAAAAGAAGACATTTTAATAAAAATAAGCATACAATTTATCTATTTCTTATGATTTTCTATTTTACGAAATTTCGGTTTTTTGAACAATTTCGTTGTTCCCTACGAGTTCGTAAAAACGAGCGTCTACTGTATATGCATATTTTGAAAATACAAATAAAGGCATGTGTGCATTGCATTAGAAAAATGGACTAGAATTAACACTAAAACTGAAATTAAAAATGACATAAAAATTAGAATATATGAAAACAATTTTAAATGATTACATAAAATGACAAAAAAATTATACATTTAGTAATTTTCAACTTACAAAATGTAAAAAAATATATATAATTAATGTGTTAGACAAATTTTTAATTAGATGAAAAGTGTACAATGAAATAATTTATAATATTTAAAAGAACAACTTTGACAATGACATTTTCTATTCAATTATATTTTGATGTGATTTTAGAAATATAATGTATAATATTTTTACAAAATACGTATCAGGGCATATTTTAACATAGAGTTGGTGGGGATTTTTCCCGACTAGTGTGTAGAAATGCCCCACCAGTCGTACAGATTTGCCCCAGCGTAATTTTTTTTGTTTAATCCATTTTCCATAGTAAAAACATAAACTTGAATCTATTGAATAGGAAAGAATGACGTTAGATAAAGACAGATCCCCATTCCTGTGAAAAGGCCTTATTTCGACACTCAACCTCCTCAGATCCCCCATTCTTATAGATGCCCCTTAACCTAATGGGAAACTAACGGGGACGACTATTGTATCTTTAACGAGGGAAAAAAGCTTTCACACCCCTCCCCTGTCCAGCTATTTCCCATCCACAAGAATCCTTTTGTTCAGAACTGAGAATTGCCACATTAGTAGAGAGGAACTGTTAAGTTTCATTGGACTTCTGACTTGTTGATAACTAATTACACCGGCTCTTCAATTTTACAACGCAATATCCTTTCGAAAGTTTATGTGGTTGAGCAGTTGACAATATATTTCGGATTGCCTACTGTTCAAAATCGTTTTATTTCACCCTTCCCTTATCTACATGATCTGTTAAGTGGACACTAGTCGGCTCCTGGCATGTATTTGAAGGGATTAGGGCAGACATATATGGCCTGTAGGTGTGGAGAGTGTTATAAGGGGTGGAAAGCGTTTCAATGGATCCTTTTGGAATGGTTTTCTTGAAATGTTGCCAGTAAAAAAAACTGTTCACAAACAAGACTAGTATTCACATAGTTTTAAAAAAGGGCAGGGGGGGGGGAAATTTGTCAAAAAGGGCAACTGGATTTTTTTCAAGAGGGCCAGAATTTTCTTTTTTTTAAAGTGTATAATTTAGAGTTTTTTTAGAAATGTTTAAAATTTCACAAAAAATAAAATAATTTTTTTTAAAAAATGCACCATAAACTCATTACATAAAAAAAATCTCTAATAGTAGTGTTTTTTTTTTAATTTCAAAAAAGAAAATTCTGAAATCTTAAAATTTTTCTTGTTAAAAAGTTTTTATTATCTCAAATTTCATAAAGGGGAGCAGAGAGATAAGTTTCAAATAAAAAAAATTAACAAAATATATTAGCAGTAAAACAAATTAGAACGTTAATACAAACTAAACAAAAAGAAACAAGCTTCTTCCAAAAATGAATTTTTATAACTCCAAAAGACAAGTCCTAAACTTTAATTTCATAAATTAAATTATATTTTCGAAAAATTTAATACCATTTTGTTAAGTAGTGCAAATCAAATCATGATGAAATATAAAGTGGTGAAGTATAAACATTTATTCAACAGATGCAAAAGGATTGTAAGTCTTTCAAAAGCGATCGCAGCAGATCGCTTTTAGTGAATTTCTACAATTTTAAGGTTTTTTATGAATGAAAAAATTCTTAAAAGAGTGCCATCTGGAAATTGCATTCGTCAGAGGCAACCGAAATTAAGAGTTATAACCATCTTAAATTTCGTGTGAAATCCTCGTTTGACGAAGATCGCAAATATTTTTGCGGAAAAATAGTTTTTTTTATCTTGCGTGTCCAATACGAGGGTCTCGTTAGAATTACGTTGAGTCTCCTATTTTGAAGGTTATATTTCCATGTTTGTAATTTTGGCTTTATTTGATATAGTTTATTCTGCGATTGTTCATTCCATTCTATTTGCCAGACTTTAAATATGTATTCTCTAATAGAGAGTTTGAAATCTTGAAATGTGACTTTAAAATCTTGGTTAAAAATAGTGCTGCACTTTGCTGCTTCATCAGCCTGTTCGTTGCCAGGAATATTTATATGTCCTGGGATCCAGCAGAAGATAATTTCATGTTTCAATATTTTCAATTGAATGAGGATATAGTGAATAATGGGGTGTGGAGAAGTATTGCGTGCGTGCAGAGACTGAAGGACGCTAAGCGAGTCACTGAAAATGATGCAGTGCATCAGTTTTTGCGTTTCGATATGATGAAGGGCAAGTGAAATGGCATGCAACTCAGCCATAACAATTTAAGTATGATTCGGCAACTTTTGGGATTGGGATATATTCTTGCATACAAAAGCTGCACCTACGGAAAAAACTGTTTTTGATCCATCCGTGAAGATATGTGTAAAGTTTGGGTATCTGTTGCAAACATCATAAAATAATGGTTGATAAATGATGTTTGGAGTGTTCTCTTTTTTATAAGTAGTAAGGTCCATATTTATCTCAAGGTTGAGATCAATCCATGGTGGTAAGGGATTTACAAAAGGTGCAATGTCCATTATGTCGATGTTTAACTCTTCAATCAAAGATTGCATCCTAATGCCAAAAGTTGGAACACATGATCGGCGGTTTTGAAAAAAGTTGATATATTTTGGTTCACGAATGGTATGAGAAACTGGGTGGTTTTTTAATGAGAGAGATTTTGTAAAATAACTTAAGGAGAGTTGTTGTCTTCTGAGAGAGAGGGTTCCATAGCTTATAAATACAGACTTCGAACTGGTGAAGTACGAAATGCACCTGTGCATAAGCGCAGACCTTGATTGTGGATTGTATCAAGGGACTGAAGTGCTGATTTGCAGGCAGATCCGTAGACCAGGGAACCATAATCAAGTTTGGATCTAATAAGGGCCTTATAAATTCGTAGAAGTGAGGTTCGATCTGCCCCCCAAGAAGTACGAGAGAGAACTTTAAGAATATTCATTGCTTTAAAGCATTTTGTTCTTAGCTGAGCAACACGAGACCGAAAGTTTAGGGATTTATCAAAAGTTAGTCCCAGAAATTTTGTTTCCGGAATAACTCTGATAATGTTCCCATTTAGACGGACTTCTGGTTCAGGGTGGCCACGTTTTCTACAAAAATGGACGCAGACCGTTTTCTGGGTAGAAAATTGGAAGCCGTTATTTTGTGTCCATTTAGAAATTATGTTTAGTGCAATCTGTAGTTGTCGTTCAATGTGGGGCATATGTTGTGCACGGCACGATATCTGTAGATCATCAACATACAAGGATGCTTGGATCGTTGGAGGAAGGTTTTTGATAATTCCATTTAATTTTAAAGTGAATAGGTAACCACTGAGAACACTTCCCTGTAGAACACCTTGTTCTTGGCAGACTGGTTTAGAAAGCACTGATCCGATATGAACTTGGAAATTTCTATCCTGTAGAAAGCTTTTTATAAATACAGGCAGGTTTCCCCGTAAACCACAATCGAAAAGGACCCTGAGAATTCCATGTTCTATCATACGCCTTTTCGATGTCAAAGAAGATCGACACAAGGTGTTCGCGCTTGACAAAGGCTTCTCTGATAGCAGTTTCCAGGCATAATAGATTATCTCCGTTGAGCGCATTCGACGGAAGCCACTTTGGAATGGAGAAATGTGTTTTCCTGATTCAAGAAAATGTACAAGCCTGTTGTTTACCATTACTATCAATTTTTGCTATCAATTCAAATTTCTCCCAATTCGCGCTGTCAATTTTCCATTTGCACATTCTTTCCGAGATACAATGTGTATTTCCAGTGAATTGGATGACGATGGGAAAGTGATCGCTACCAAATGGGTTATCCATAACTTTCCAAGACCACTTCAGCAGAAGTGATGGTGAGCAGATTGACAAGTCTATTGCAGAGTAACTTTGATTTGGGGAATGAATATAAGTTGGTGAACCATCATTTAAAAGAGATAGACTTTTATTATTTATGAGATTTTCAATTAAATTACCTCTAGAATTAGTATCCTTGCAGCCCCAAAGAATACTGTGGGCATTAAAGTCTCCAAAAAGGAAGATGGGGTTGGGCAGTTGGTCTATGAGGTCGATAAGAGTAGTTTAATTAATAGTTCCTCGCGGTGGCAGATACAAAGAACAGATTGTAATGGGTGATGCTATAGACAGGCGTACAGCCACTGCTTGTAGAGGGGTATTAAGAAAAATTTTAGAAGATGGTAGTTAATTTGGAACAAAAAGAGCAACTCCTCCACATGCTTTCTCTCCATCTGTATTATCATGTCTGAGAATTGTATAACCTTTTAAATTGATGCTTTGTATGCGTCATAAGAAAGTCTCCTGCAGAGCAAGACAAGCTGGAGAGTAAGTGTTTATCAAGTGCTTGATATCGTCTAAATTAACACGTAAATCACGACAGTTTTACTGTAGAAGGTTGGTAAAGGCCATTAGTGTTAGGTGGATGGTTTGTTATTCTTTTCCAATTTAGTTTTCGTTGATTCGCAGTTGGAACTTGTGTATGAATAGTTGCGATGGTAGATATTTCGTCTTCCATTTCCGAGGTTTCTTCTTTTTCATAAGAGGAATTTCGATTAGAAATGTTATGTTTATTCTTTAGATACTCCAAAGTTTTCATTTTATTTGATTTTTCTTTATGTTTTTCAGGAGTATATTTTTTCCCTTTGTGCTTTTTTAAGGATTCTTCATATTTTGTGATCTTCTCCCTTACATTTTTTGAGGTAGATTTTTTTGTATTACTTGCATTAGTTGTGATAGTTGGCCTGCTGGTCCCTGATATGGTAGTTTGTGTAGTTGCATCTATCATAACTATTTCCGGTTTTGATGCTGTAATATTTGCATAAGATATTGTTCTTGGTTGTCCTTTTCTGTACATTTCTTTTGCTTCAAAATAACTGATATCATTTTTAACTTTGAGTTCAATGATTGTCTTTTCTTCTTTCCATTTTGAACATGTTCGAGAATAAGATGCATGATCAGCTTTACAATTCACACAGTTTCAGGCAGTTGCTTCACATTTTTCATCTTCATGGCCAATTTCTCCACACTTTGAACAAGTTAGTTTGCCTTGGCATGATGCCTTGGAATGTCCGTAACATTGACACCTAAAACATCTAGTCGGGTTGGGGATGTATGGCTTAACTTTGCAGTTAAGATATCCAGCTCTGATTTCAGATGGACGTTTAGGTGTATTGAAGGTTAAAATTATATGTTGCGTGTTTCTTAGTATTCCATCTTTTTAGTCTTTATTCGATAGCCAGCAATCATGCCTTGCTCTGCAAGTTCCGTCACTAGTTCCTCTTCTTCCACATCAGTAAGGTCATATTCTGATAAAACTCCCTTAGAACTGTTTAGCCATTTGTGTGGGCTAATAGAGACTGGTACATTGACCATTTTATTGCAGTTTAAGAGGTTTTTCGATTGGTCAGGTGTAGCTGTTTCGATCATTAAGTCACCAAATTTGAGTTTCTTTATATTTTTCACAGATCCTGACACTCCTTTAATTGCCTTTTGGATGGCAAATGGGGAGAGTCTTTTAAAATCGGTTGATTGTGATGTAACAATTAGAAATGTTGGGACTACTTCAAGCGATTTCGGTTCTTCTTTACGTTCGATTCTCTTTTGAGTTGTTTCATTAAATGAAACGATTTTTTTTGGTATCCATGGATGTGTAGATGATTTTTGGGGTCCCGGCGTCTCCTTGGAGCCCAACAAGGGGACGTTGAACCACGTCAGAGATGACCAGCACCTATAACCGCGCATAAAAAAATTCCGTTTGGTTATCCCCAAGCCGAACGCTGCTGGTATTTGAAAAATAACTCTGATCATACGATTTTAAAATAAAAAGTAGAAATCACAAAGGGATTTCACAAGAAAACAAAAAAAAAAGCCAAAAAACACCAGCAGTGTGCGACTAGCCGATTGGTTCAAGAGAGGATAGACTTGAACCTCCCGTTTACCAGAAGCAGAGTCCAAAGCAGTGTATTGGGGACAGTACCTGGCCCCTCAACTACCAGGATCCCCTTTTCCTAGGACACGGGTCTCCACGCACGGAAAACACATGGGTAGCTTAATCGCCAAGAGAAGCTAAGCGCAACAAGGCGGCGAAAAGATTCTCAAGGAGAGCCCTCGCCTCCGAAAAGGCAGCTACAATAAGGGAGGAAGAAAAAGATTAAAGCTAAGAGGAGAGGAGAAGAAAAATAAAGATCACTAGGGCACCTCAGGGATGTGAAGCCCGTATTTACTTAAAGAAAGTAAAACCCCCTGAGGGGAAACATACTTTTATAAATCGGTAGAAAATTTCATGAATTCGATAATCTTTTTTAAATAAACTTTTTATAGAACATATAATTTTAAACTAAGTTTATTAAATTAGTATAAAATTTGATATTTTAAGTACAAAGTTTTCATTAACTTCTGGGGTTCTGCATTCAGCAGAATTTAATTTGCCCCAACAGTTAAAATTCCTTAAAATATGCTCTGATACATATAGACTTAAAAATAAGTACATTATCTTACTCTAATATATTCAGATTTCTTTTCTAATGCATTTAAATCACCAAGGCCACTTTGAATCCTCTTAAATTCTTGCTGAACTTCAATCATCCAATCTTTAAGAGTTTTAACTTCAGACTAAAATAGGAAATAAAAGTGTTAATAACACAAGGCTTTAAGAGGTTTAGTTATTCTGTAATAACTTCAATATTCATCTGAAGGTAGCAGAAATAATAAAACACCAAATATATCTAAAGGTTTCCTTTATAAAACGTTTATATAATTATAATATTTTAGAAGGACACATACACAGATTTATCACTTATTTTAAATATACTACTCCAAACTTGCTACAAAGTATTTCTTATCCATGTCAAACAGATACACAAATGGTAAAAGAAAATTATAAGATTCTTTTTACATGATGGTCCAAAAGCACATAACTTAAAAAACAAAACAAATATTGCGTAATATTTTGAAAGAGATATGAAAAAATTTACTTCTTCAATGTTAAAATAAAACTATGCATCTCTTAAAGAAAATCAGATATATTTGAAAATTTATTCCAGAACTCATTCGATTCGATTAATGCGATATTGGAGTTACACAATCAGCATTTGGCTTCATAGTATTTGGAAACCTGAAAAGTTTAATGTCTTGTTTATCTCCATTAACATGAAAATTAATTGAAGTAAAATTTGTTAATTTAGTGTATTATAAAAAAGTTATAGAAACACAAACGTTTACATATTACTCAGTTTTGCAGAAACTGAGTAATATGTAAATGTTTGTGTTTCTCTAACTTTTTTTATAATACACTAAGTTTGCAGAAACTTCATCTATGCATGACAACATTTTTTTTACTCCTTTACAACATGTTAATTATTTTTATCTTACATATGTTTCAAGATTGAGGGGAAGTAAGGAAATTGCGCATTTAAAGGATTAAAACAACAAATATAACAAAAATGTGTTTTTCTTAATTTTTTTTTTTAATAACAAATATTAAACCCCTTCTAAACAGAAACTGTACTACAATGTCATAATTGGTTAATGCCTCATGCATACACTTTGGATACATTTATTTCCTATCCAATACCAAAGAAGCTCCATTTGAAGTATTAAACCACATTTTTATTTTAGCAGGATTCACACTTTTTACTTTAAAAAAAATATATATATAAATACTAAAAACTGGTTTTCACTTAATGCTTTAAAAGCAAATTTGTCATTCTGGTGTAAAGTAATACATAAAATTCCACCACAAAACTATTTTGTTGAAGCAAAACTGGTTCATTACATATCTTTTTAGAGCATGATTAGAAGATTTCACACTTGTAGGATTAAATCTTGCCACAGGTCAATTCTTTAATTTCAAAGAAAATCTATTTAATTTGTATCACTAATTAATAATTCTAATATTATATGTTATCGAGATTACATATTTATATAAAGTTTCAAGTCGATATGACATCAAGAGCATTTATATTAATTGCAAGCATAAAATTATGAAAAAATTAAATTACCCTATACTTTTGTAATTCTTCAAAAGCAGATGTCAAACGCTTTAGAAATCTGTTACATTCATTTAAAAGTGTGTCATAATGTGTCCGTAGCGAAATCAGATTCTTCTGTAGATAGTTAACTTCTTCTTTACTTAAAACTTCCAGACCTCTTTGAGCCAAGTTTCTCATTTGATCCAAACAAGTAGTAATCAAATTTTGTTTGCTTTCAAGCTCTTCTTTCAAGACCTGTATTTTTACAAATATAAATATTTGAGTTTAAAATATTTGATTATATTAAATTTTTTATAACAATGTTTATTAATTAATAGAATATAAACCAATAATTCTCAGTGATACAGGCATCGCACAATTGTGTGCGAGTGTATAATGCTAATAAAATAAGTCTAATAACATTTTCAGGAAAATTTACTAGAGGAGGTCTATCTTCTGTCGCAATGGGGGAGGGGAGAACTTTGCAATGTCATTGAAATAAATAATTTTTGTTGCAATATATACTCGCGTATAAGCCGACCCCCTAATTTACGTAGATTTTTTTGTCCAAAATTGAAAACTCGCGTATAAGCCGAGTTGTATTTTAGTACATGAAAAATCCTGATTAAAATCTGTAAATCATTGAAAAAAAAGAGTGAAATTTTAATTCTTAAAATAAATATTTAAGTCGAAAAATCAAGAAAAAGTGGCTGGAGCAACGGCCTTCTCTAAAGTTCATAATGATTCATCGTGCCTAAAAGTATGCACCATTCGTGATACTCGTGTCTTTCAAGCCTCTATCGGATTGCTTAAATTAATTCTCCCTCATTATCGTAATAAAATATTTTAAACTACATACTAAAATGTGCAATTTATAATCCTTAACCTCGTTTTAGAATTTTTTAAAAAAAATTTGAGAAAGCATCAATTATTTTCTGTCGGCTGTAGCTATTAAATACGGATGAGCATTTTTTTTTATCCATCTCGGAAGGAAATACAAGTATAATATTAATTAAAAGAATATTTTGGATACTTCTTATTAAAATAAATAGTTTTAAATTACAAAATAAACTACTTGAAGGTAGCTTGAATTCGAGGATCAGCAATGTCTCGATTTTACCACTTCAAAGTCAATTCCATACGAATTTCTAATAAGACAACCATTAATATCTTTACATAATATTATTTAGGAATAAAATCAGTGCTGGTAAAATAAATTTTGCATAATTATTACAATCGAGTAAGAAAAATAATGACTTTAAAGTGGTCTCATTCACTACGCACAATGTCAACTTCTTAATCTTCCATCAAAATCCTGTTAAAGTAACGTATACTAGCTTAATAGATTCGCCTGATTTCAACTTCTAACCTTTTTCCATTTTAGGCGCAAGTTATATTATAAATTTTACTAACCCAAGTATACGCTGACCCACTACTTTTTGATGAAACTGTTAACTTAAATTTATTGGCTTATACGCGAGTATATACGATAGTTTATGAGAAAATAACTTAAAAAGAACATGATTAAAATGATTAACCAAAACATTATACAGTTTTAAATAAATTTTTCTCATTTAAATAATTTTATTGAAAATTAATTTTAACAGAACCTTAAAATATTATTAAATTGTGTTCAATGTTTTTACATAACAGAAAATTTTTTTAATTTAGTTTTGTATATTTAAAAAAAATTATACATAAAATTGTTGCTGCTTTATTACAAAAAATTTAATGTTGATAATTATATAAATTTTTATAACTTTTTAAGTTGTTTGAAAAACGTTTAGATAAATAATGCCCCTCCTTGATCAGTTTCCACTACCTTAATTATTTATAAAAAAAATAAAGGCAAGTTGTAAATAAATTTTCCAAGTATTAAATCAAATTTATTCATTTCATCCACATTCGGCATGGATCCGATGGCTTTGTGATAGTTTTAAAATTTGCCATTAATAAATAATAAAATAATGCTGCTTCAAATATAGAAAACAGTAACAAATTCATTATACCTTTACAGTAGATATTTGAAGCTGTAAGCTGGGGAGATGCCCTTGGATTACACCAAGGTCTGTAAGTTTTTCTTCTACATCTTTCATCCACAAATTAAGTTGTGTAGTATTATCTTGGCAAACTTTGAAGTTTTCTTGAACTGCCACCTTATGCATTATTAAAAAGAGAATGGTAACATAAAAAAGGTATTTTTTTCAGTCATATTTATAAACAAGTTAAACACTGCAAAATATTCCATTAAATGTAGTCATGGTAACCAAACTAACATAATAAGTTAAACATTGAAATCCTAAGTATACAAGCCATAAATAAGACATTAAAAAATGATATTAAAAATTTTCAATTTACATACTCAAGCATGAATTTCAAGGGAAAAAACTGAATCTTCAGTAGTTGTTTGGGAAAAAATTATTATTCACAGTCACTAATCTGCACTACAATAGTAAAATTTTTTTTACATCATGGTTATGCTTGAAATTTTTTAATAGTTATTATCCTTTCGATTATTTTTTCTTTTCATATCTTTAGAAAGACAAAATATCTTTGTTATCTTGGAAGCATTCTTAACCTAGTTATGTGTGATTCATATTAAGTTGCATTAATTGAATTTTTTTAGTTTTTACAGGGTTCCTACTCAAAACCTAAAACAAAATTCCCTGACTTTTCCCTGTTTTCCAGTAGATTAAAAAAAAATTCCAGTATACGACCGACATCATTGTTATACATGAAAAACCAAATACTGTCTTATGCAACAGCGTGTGCAGAGTTAAATTTCTGTATTAAGCACTTTTTAACCCATCAACAAAATTTCTTAAACACATGCGTGAACATCAGTTAGCTTACACTGCAGCAAATACCCAATTTATGTCAAATTAGCTACTGCTAAAAAAATCATTTCAAAAAGCACACATGAAAATATGGAAAATGTATTTGTTCGTCTATCAATCAATTTAAATTAAGGTGCAAGGTTCGCTTTTCAATCTCTTTAAATATATAGTTGCATAAAAAAACCTTCAAAAAGTTAAATAAAATTACATTTTTAATATTAAAATAAATTAAACACATAAAAGTTTCAACCCAATATTAATGCCTAAAATAAGTTTTATCCAAACATAAAGAGACAAGCTATACAACGTTTTAACATAAAAAGACCAAGTCCCAAACTTCAACTTAGTAAAATAAATTTAATTTGTGAAAAATTTAAAGCAATTTCGTTAACTAGTGCAATGCAAATCCTAATAAACTAAGAAGTACTGAAAAATAAGCATTTATTTATGAGATGCAAAAGGATTGAAAGCATTTCAACGGACCTCGCAGCAAATCGCATTTCGTGAATTTCTATAAATTGATGCTTTTCATTAAGGGAAAAAAATTCTAAAAAAAAACCGACCTTTACTGAGGTCGCGCATTCGCCAGACAACGAAATTTAGCATAGCCTTAGAGGTATAACAATCGCAACTTTAGAATGTCTCCAAATTTTAAAAAAAAACGGATTTCCGGGTTAGACTACGAAAAGTAGGACCTCTGAAAAGTTTGCCACAAAAATAATGCCCCCACAAAATTATTCAATAGGGGAACGATCCATTCAAGGAAACAGGTGGATGTAAAGAAATTTATTTACATGATATGCCCACGTGAATTACATGAATTACATGAATACATCACAAAATAATGCATCATAAAATTCTGCAATAAAAAAAAACATCCATTTCGCAGTATATGGAATTAAAAATTAAAGTAAACCTTTATTGTAGGAAATAAAAATCTGCAAAGGATCGTCTAGAAAGGATTGCATTCGGAAATTTGGCAATAATGGCGTTGAAATATTCTTGTTGCATGGTATCAGAAACCAAAAACGTTTGCAGAAAACTAATGTTTGTAAAAGATGATCCCTAAAAAGATTCATTAAAATATTCGGCAACAAGAAAGTGATCCCTTGCAGAAACAATCACGGTGCGCACGTCACCTACAAAGAGTATGCGCAGAAAAAGAATATTTATATATACATCGCTTCCAAAATAATACATCACAAAATTCGACAATACGAGCATAATTTTTTTTTACAGAATGGAGTTTAAGACAAAAGAGTGTAAAGAAAATAAAAATCTGCTACAGGATCGTCTAGAAACGAGAGAAAAAAAACGTACGGGTGCGGCGTTAGTTAACGTAATATAGATTGTGACAATCATTATAGAAAGCGCACAGCTAAGCTAGACGTTTGCACGCGCACATTTTTCCTGTCATTAAAAATGATGGAAGAGTTAAGTATGACATCATCACTAAGGAACATATTGAACGACGGTGAACGGTTTCGGTGACAGATTGAGAATTAGCCAACTGAAAAGAAATTCCCTGACTTTTCCAGAAATTGTTCAAATTCTGCGATTTTCCCTGACATTTCCCGGTTTTTTAAACCCCTTTTCATTTTCCCTGACAATTCCCGGTTTTACAGGTTTTCCCGGTGCGTGGGAACCCTGTTTTTAACTCAGTTCATCATTTTCTTTAACACTGTTATAATTAATCACTTACAAATACATATTTTGACGAGAAACAACTGGCTTGAGGCCCAACATGGTTGGTCCAGTCAATCATCTCCTGAATATTCTCAAATGAAGATACAATTTATTCGTAAAATCATTTACTTCTGCAGAATTAACAATATTCAAAGACAAGTTGTTCCATTTATCAATGACCTTATTATAAAAATAGTGTGCTTTCTCCCTTTTACGATTAAAAGTGCGATACACTTGAGCCTGTGACCTCTCGTTCTATCGCTCACATTAAAATCCTGACACATATTTTCATTAAAATACATAAAAAATGTAGAAAAGCCATTGAAATCCAAATTTTTAAACTAAATAAAATTATATTGTGGTAAAAGTTAATTTAAAGGTGGCTTCAAATACCTTTAAATTAACTTTTGGTAAACAAATAAATTAAAAACTGAAAGATTCACACAAAATTAAAAACAAGTTGCATGTTTACTTTAAATACATAATACATTTTTTTTAAGTTAAGTAATTAGTAAACTGCTAATAAATATAATTTAAATTATGAAAAATACCAATGCATTTAAAATAAAGTAAAAACAAATTATATTGTGTGATAGGAATTATATACTAAGCTTTTCTGTGGAGATAAACACATTTGTATTTCTTAGCACATATATGCACATTTACTTGAAAAATATAATTTCTGACAAATGTTACTTTCATAATGCTGTGTTGAAAAATTTGCTTTGTTTAAAAATCAATAATAGTATGCAAAGTAGCACAGAAACAACGATGTTGTAAATAATGATATAAAGAAGTCACTTCATTGTCTTTAATACAACTTCATGACCATCAAATTAGAAGTGGAGTTTGTGTTGCAACATTGTAATATCGTTATACTTTCATAATACATAAGACTTGTTTCCATTAAGAAAATGTCCATTTTAAGTTACATATAGTTTGTAAAAATGTCTTTGAAGGTGCTCAAACCAGAGCTTGTATGTTTGTTGAGGAATCCTGTTTCTAATTAGTGGGTTATGATGACACATACTCTAAAGGTGTCCACCAATTCAAATTTCAATCATAAAGTTTCCACTACATATTTTGGCTTAAATTGTATAGCATATGTTTTAGTAAAAGCTATAAATGCAAAATTTTATAAACATTAAAATTATAACCAAGTCATGAAGTACAAAAAATATTAGAATATTACAACAATTTCAAAATTGTATCTAAAATCATGAAGTCTCATGTTATGGTATTTGCCATGTTACAAATGTCAGAAATTTAACAAAACTTAAACGCTTAAAATCTGTTTCCAATGTTGTGACAATGATATGTGCTACTTGAGATTTTACTGTCAAATTTAAATACATTTTAAGCAACAATATATTTTAACACTTTAATGACCAAGAATTTTTTCCAAATATGGGGTTGGTACTTTTCAATTAAATGTTTGCAATTCAGTGCTCAGCAAAATGTCAAAGCAATAGTGAATGTTTACAGTTGTTACTGTGAATGGAAATCTATACAGAAAAGAATTGTTAAGACAGTATAAATATGATTCACTATCCAAACTAATATGAATAACAGTGTTGGTTTAAAGACTCACTCTTACATCACTGGGCCATTAGCAATAAATCAAGATCTTTGATAAAATGGTTAGGGAAATAAATCATGATTTTGTTTTGATATAATTTTGCACTAAAGTTGTACAATGCAGATTTCTAAGAATACATATTTTATTATAACAATTGCATTGAGAGAAATAAATAAACATTTTGATGAAAATTTACATAAAAAAATCGGATTCGTGGGTTATGATAGTATGAGATTCTCATAAAAAATATTATGTTGCACATTACACGAGTATGTTACAGATGTTAGTATTGTTCAACATGTGGAAATTGGTGTCAGCCCAGATGTTGTCTTTGTGGTACGAAAGTACCAGACAGTGTTTTTTTTAGCATAGACTCTGAACCATCGCCAATAGGCTATTGTGTTGCTCTAGTGCGACATACATTTAACAAACTAAATATCATTCAATATATCGGCCGTCACAGTGTTTTATATGATTTGTGGGGGAAGGTTAAAAAATTTGGTACATTTTTGCATGTTTGGCAATTACATACATTTACAGAAAAGAAATTTTGATTCTATTATACAGATCCACAGATTATACACAAAATAAAGTGTATAACAAACTGTCTTTATAGATTTTTGTTATTTGTAAAAGAATTAAAAAAAATAATAAAAAAAAGAAACTATTTATACTGCTCAAACAATTTTTAAAAAATAATTACAAAATATTATCTATCTAATACTTATCCCTAAAGGCAAATTAAAGCAATATGTCTGAAAAATACTGCAGCAAATTTGATGTTGTTTCTTCAAATAGATCTGAACTGATATCAATTTAAACTTGATCATTTGATAAAAGTCATCCAAATCTTAATATTGATTAGAAAAAAAAATTAATGTAGAAATATAATTTTGGCATCATTAGACTCAAAATATAATGAATTACTTTTTAAAGCAATAAAGTGTTTTTGGAGATTATCTGTCCCATACCACTTTCACATTTAAAAATGAGAGTTTACTTATCCTATAACGATCCGGTTTCGATGAGGCTTGTTAAAA
Source organism: Troglohyphantes excavatus (assembly GCA_963932185.1). Taxonomy (NCBI): domain Eukaryota; kingdom Metazoa; phylum Arthropoda; class Arachnida; order Araneae; family Linyphiidae; genus Troglohyphantes; species Troglohyphantes excavatus. The sequence continues at coordinate 2,011,274 of OZ010676.1, read as the reverse complement.
TCAGTTTCTATTTGGAAGGTTTTTTTTTTAAAGGCTGAGTTTTTTTAAGTGAACATGTGATTTATTTTAGTTTTTTAACACCCGTTGTTTACATCCGTTACCCTGCCACCAGTTCAGTCAATCTATCTAATGACATAGAGTTCATTGAGTTTGGTAAAAGTGAACGAATTTTTGTAAATTAAAACTTTTTTAAGTTTGACTATGTGTCAGGAAAGGCTTTCGGATCTTGCAATTATATCCATTGAAAATAATATTGCACAAAATATAAATTATTTCGACCAAATAAAGAAATTTGTCAGTGATAAATGGAGAAAGGTGCCCATATAGCATGTTGCATCTCTTATGTAACTGAAATCTATTATTAAATAAAGTTTTTTTAACCAAAAACAATTATCATAGTTCCTACTAATAAACAAACTGTAGCCTACTATGTGGCGATTAATAAATCGATTATCCAACTCCATAGAAGATGTTCTGAAACTAGAAAATACTGCATCACATGGAAAATGTTCTAGAGCCATAACGGAACATATTGTACAAATCACTAACAGCCCTTTTAATTTCTTACCAATCACTAACAACCTTTTGAATTTCTTATAGCTTACTAAATGATTGACTTTATGTTCAAATGGAAAATTATTCAATATACAACAGAAAATTAAAATATAGTAAAAACAATGCTGGAATGTTCACAGTTGGTTGGGAGGTTTCTTTATCTGGGATTTTTTTTTCTATTAAACCGCCTGTTTTCTTGATAAAGGTACAAGAACAATGATATTTTTTTCACAATTTCAGAAAGCTTAGACAAGATTTTTCGGGGTTATAGAAGCATAAAACATTAAACAAGATTTCTCTAGGGAGTCAAATGATCTTCGTTATATTGCTCCTTATTCAAAGTTCAATCAGTTTCAGAACTGTGACTACAATAAGAAAGGAGCCAGGCCCAAACGAACCTTAAATTTTCATATGAAAATTGGAGCTGGGCAAATTGCAGTCAGGTTCTTTTAATGGATGAAGAAGGTGCATTTGCTATATTGTAATAATATTATACTGATTAAAGTGTAGCTGTTATTTCATTTTCAATCTAAGGAACTCTTTTTAAGTTTTTTTTATGTAATTTTTAAAAAAGTTATTATAATTATAGGTTCATTTCTCAAAAGCTGTATGATGATTACTATTCAGATGAATCCAAAAGCATGTATTTTGCTTTGAATTATTTTTTCAGAAAAACAATATAAAAATGTACGGTATTCATTAAAACAGAGCATTCAAGAATCATAATTTATTTTTAATAAATTAAAAAACCTTTTAGATCAAAACAGCATTAGGTAAGTTAATTTGATTATTTAAATTTATACATCTATTGGGGGGGGGGGGAAATGATTTAAATAACAACAGCAATTTTATTAATTTCAATGTAATATTCAAAAAATTGAAATTATGTTTAAAAAATATTCAAAATTACCAAAACCATTAAGCCCCTTCACATTTCCAATAAATTATGACGGATATTTTTTTCAGTAGCTTCCGATATTTTTAACAATTTATAAAACATTTCAGCTATAACTTTATGCAATAAATTCTTTCAAACAAGTTTACACATAGTTAAAATGTAATACAGTTTAGTGGGTGTGTAAACAGTGCAGTAAATTTGACAATTCACATCATAATAAAATAGGTAATATATACTTACAGCAAACTCTAAATTATGTTGATCTTCAGTTAGAGAAACTTCATTTCTGTTAGTAATGGTAAAATTTGAACTTTGAGAAACCAAGTTTTCATCCATGGCTTTGTGCAATAACATACTATCACTTTTAATCATAACATTGCATGTTTCAGGCTCAATGAATCTTGATGACACAGCATCAGTACTAGATATATGATGAATATTGGGTATTTGACATTCAGTCGCTTTAAGTTCTGTTGAACATTGAATAGTATCTGGTACTGTAAATGTAGATTCGTTATAACTTGATTTTAATTCAATTGATTCTCTGAACTCAGTTGTGTCAATGTTTTGGCTTATCACTGTAGAAGACAAAGTATTATTTGAAAAAGTATACAGTAACTCGGAATGCAATTCACTATTATCATTTGAATTGCCATCTTTTACTTGATTATCGGAACAGTTTATATAAGAACTAACATCAGTGGAAAGAGTTAATTTGTCTTTTTCGCAATTTTCTTTAGATGCAACTGAATGAAAAATAGAAGTTGAAGATTCCAGTGTTTTAGGAATCGATTTATTATTAGTTGAAACTAGTTCAGTTGTTGTATTAAACTGACTTTCAGCTTCAGTATTTTGTACAGATTGCACTTGCATTGACAGTGAATTAGATTTTTCTATAAGGGATTTTCCTTCTTTCACTGGTGATTTTGTTTCTTTCATTAGAGGTTTTGTTTCTTTTTCTGATAATTTCAAATCTTTTACTGGTGATTTAGTATTTTTTACATGCAATTTTAAAGGTGATTTTATTTCTTTTACTGGAGATTTAGTTTCCCTTATTGGTGATTTACTTTCTCGTACAGGTGAATTATTTTTTCTAGCAGGTGATTTAGTTTCTTTCAGAGGTGATTTAGTATCTCTTATAAGAGATTTAGTTTCTTTCATGAAAGATTTAGTGTCATCTACAGGAGATTTAATTTCTTTCACAACTGAGATAATTTCTCTTACTGGTGATTTTGTTTTGTTTGCATGGGATTTACTATCTTTTACAAGAATTGAAGTTTCTTCAGCAGGTGACGTTCTTTCTGTTATTTGTGATAGTATACCTTTTGTGGGTGGTATTGTTTCTTTTACAGTTGATGTAGATTGGGTTTCATATACAGGTGTTGATATTCCTTTTACAGGTGATTTTGTTAGTTTCGAAGAAAATGCAGCTTCTATTAATGGTGATGTAGTTTCTTTTAATGGTGATTTAATTACCCTCACTGGTGATATAGTTCCTCTCGCGTGGGATTTGGTTTGCTTTACACTTGATTTTATATCTTTTACATGCGATTTAACTGGTTTTACAGTCAATATAGTTTCTTTTATACCTGATATAGTTTCTTTAACAAGTGGCAAAGTTTCTTCTGCAAGAGATATTGTTTCCTTAGAAGGTGATGTGGTTTCTTTAACTGGTGGAGTTATTTCTTTTATAGGCGATTTAGTTTTTTCCCCAACTGTTAGTGTATCTTTTCCATGTGATTCAGTTTTTGTTGTTGATGATACAGGTTCTTTTGCAGCTGCTGAAGTAACTTTTACAATTGCCGAAGTCATATTTGAAGGTAATAAAGTTTCTTTTGGATGCGATTCAGTTTCTCTTATAGGTGATTTAATGTGCTTTTCAAAAAAATTAGCTTCTTTTACAGGCGATTTAGAGTCTTTTTCGAAGAATTTAGTATCTTTTTCAGTTGATTTAGTACCTTTATCTAAGAATTTAGGTTCTTTTTTAGGTAATAGAGTTTCGCTTACAGGATATGAAGTATTTTTTATAAGCACCAAAGGTTTTTCTGAGGATACTGAAATTTCTTTTGCTAGTGCTACTGTTTCTTTAAATGGTTCTATAGTTTCTTTATCAAGGGATTTAATTTTTTGTATGTAATGTTCTTTGTTTGTGAATAAAATTTCCTGTTCAGGGGCTATAATTTCTTTCAAAGGTGATACATTTTTGTTTTCCTGTGTTAAAGTCTCTTTTGCATATACTGATGTTTCTTTTGAAAATACTAACATTTCTTTTACAGGTCTTGGGGTTTCATTTGCAGCTAATTTAATTTGTTTTGCAAGTGAGAGTTCTTCAACAATGAACATTGTCTCTTTTGCAGGAGAAACATTTTCCTGTGCATGGGATAGCGTTTCCTTTTTAGCCAATTCAGTTACTTTTACAAGTGAAAACATTTCTTCTGTACATGATATTGTTTCTTTTACAGTCGATATTGTTTCTTTTGCAGGGGATATTGTTTCTTTTGCAGGGGATATTGTTTCTTTTGCAGGGGATATTGTTTCTTTTGAAAGTGATATCGTTTCTTTTGCAGGGGATATTGTCTCATTTTCAGGCAATATTGTTTCATTTCTAGGCAATAGTGTTTCTTTTGCAGGCGATATTGTTTCTTTTGTAGGGGATATTGTTTCCTCTTGAATGAATATTTCTTTCTTTGCAGATAATGGTATTTTCTTAGCAGGTGTTACTGTGTCTCTTTCAGGTGAAACAGTGTTATTTCTGTGTGTTATAGTTTCTTTCTCAAATCTTATAAATTCCTTTTCAAGATCTAGGATTTCTAATGCAAGTGATTTAGTTCCTTGTATAGGTGATATTTCTTTTGTAGGTGACTTAGTATCTCTTACTGGTGACTTATTTTTTTTAACAGTTGATTTAGTTTCTCTTGCATGTGATTTGGTTTCTCTTAAAGGTGATTTAATTTCCCTTAAAGGTGATTTAGTTTCTCTTGCAGATGATGTAGTATCCTTCATAGACTTTTGAGATGCTTCTAAAAGAGACAAATGTTCTTTTACATTTGATAAAGTTTCTTTTTTGGGTGATATAGTATTTTTAGCAGTTGATGAAGTGTCTTTTGAAATTGATTTAGATTTAGTTTGATGTGATATTGTTTTTTCTGGTGTTGATTGAGTAGTTTGTTCGGGCTTGCTTTTGGTTAAAAGTGAACTATGTGTTCGATCCACATCTTGGTTTATTATTGTTTCTTCAACTGGTTTATCATCCACAATGACAAATTCCTTTATAGTCCTTGTGGACTCTGTATATGTAGAAAATGGTGGAATTTCTTTTGAAGATAAAGCACTACTAAACTCTTTACCAGTTACTTTATCTGATCTCACGATTTCAATTAGGCTTGAGGCATCTTTTGTAGCTGATGATAGTGTCAGTGAGAAATCAATTTCTTTATTTGATTGCTCAAATACATTAATTGGCAAAGTATCTACATTGCCTAGGTAGTCCCTTTGATTTGATATCATGTTTAATTCATCTCTTTTTTTATAACTGACCTGTTTGTTTACGTTTCTATTACTTTCTTCTTTATTACATATTAAGTCCATGTTTTGAAGAACCTTCTCAATATTGGCAGTTCTAACAGAACTAAATTTTGGTACTTCTGCTTCTCCATCTTTACTAAGCATTTGGTCTTCATATGCACCAGATGATTCACATTCCCTTTCTTCTAGATTTAATGCAGATCCTTCTCGGCAACTTAGGATTTCAGAACAAGATTGATGTTTTACATTTTCTCTGTAATCTAATACTTCTGATGATGGAAAAACATTTTCTTTCCTTGGAACAGGATACAATAAATTGGTTGGTATCAAAGGAGTTGTAAAGTGATCAAAATTTTTATCTCTTTCTTCATTGTTTTTAATTAAATCAATTTTTTGCGTTTTAACTGAACTTAATATTCCCTCTTCCACATCTTTATTAAGAGTCTGGCCATCATGCACCTCTGAAGACTCAAAATCTCCTTTTATATCTTTCAGAACTAATGCCTTACTTTCTTCATAACCGTGTTCAACATAAGGTTGATTATTTGTTGAACTCAAGGTATTTTTTGTAGTAGAAATAAAGTCTTTCACATACACACTTTCTGAAATAAATGGCTTACATGAGTCACTTTCAGTATAGTTTTTTTCTGATGAGTGACCACACAAATGTTCATTTTCATGAATGTGAGTAATGTTCTCAATGGTACGATATTCTCTACAAGTTGAGTCGTCCATAACAATAACATTGTTCTGAAGATTAGATTTATTTTCAATGTTCTTTACGTCATTTGGATCACAGTATATTTTTGTAAGACTACCATCTAAATTTACTGAAGTGTTTAGGAAGCATATTTCTTTATCAGGTGATTTATTATGTTTTTTTGTATCGGATATAGAAGTCTGCTCAGATCTTATAGTGTAATCTGAAGGTTTCTGCAATTGGAATTCATGGATAGATTCCACATTTTGAAACATTTGTATCTTTTCATCTTGGTTATCTGCCTCAAAATGGGAAGCTATTTCATTTTCTTTTTCATTCTTCTGTAACTCTTCTCCAGAAAAGTATTTGTCATGCAAACTTCCAGTAGAAAGACTTTGACATTTCTCATTAGAAGTTAACAACTCTGAATCATTACTTGAATATTTAGATACAGAAAAATCATAGTTATCTTCAACAGTAATAGTTTCTTCTTCCATTGGGCTACATTCCAAAGGAAGAGAAGTTGGTCTATGTGCAACAGCTTTTTCTAATGTTTGATCAATTGAAAGCAAATCATTTGATGAATTGGACTGAACAGAAGACAAGTATGGAATGTTGGAGAAAGCAAAATGACCCAAGTTAGCTGCATCGATGAGGTTTGTGCGCTTTCCAGTGGATTTTTCAATATAATGACCAGTTTCACCATCAATAATATTTCTATCAATTGCATCTCTTAGAGTTAAAGTATTTCTTTCCTTGGCATCATAAAGCATAGAATCTAAATCTATTAAATCATTTTTTAAAAGATCACCAAAACTAACAGATTCTTGAACATTTGGGACAATAAACATTTTTGTGTTGTCATCATAAAGACTTTGGAACACTTGAGAAAGAGACAATTTATTTATGTAAATATTTTCTACTGCACTAACTGGTTGAAGCAACTGCATATTTATTGGTTCAGTTGTTACATAAGAATTTTTAGCCATTTGGTCATACAATTCAGAATCCAAATTTCTATTGTCATCCTTTAAAACTGTGTCAAAAGACCTTTTACTAGAACAAATTTGAGAAGAATTTGTAACACATACATCTTCTTTGTAAGCATGATCAAATTCTCTGTCACGCATTGTATATGTATTTAACATATGTGGAAAAGTGGTTAATCGCACAGGCTTTGCCATAAGTATTCCGGATCTCATTGCTTCTCTTATATCTGTTATTTCCCCAGTGACTGGATTTCGGAAGGTAAAATTCTCAACATCTATTAATTTGTTACTAATAACGTCATCCAAAAGGAAATATTCCCTTTGAGGTTGGAATGGAATTGATAGCAGTTTAGAACTGTCTAGAGCTTTTTGTAAAGGTATTCTTTGATTAACGATAGGACTAATGAATTCTTTTGTTTCAATATCAATGTATCCATATTGTAAGGCAGTTGGAAATGTAAAAGCCAATAAGGGTGGGCATTTGAATGGTACTTTTATTGATTTAAAAAGTCCTTTTTGAAAAGCTTCTAAAATGGAGATTGTTCCAGATGATAACATAATTTTACCTATTTTGGGATTAAAAATACCAAGTTGAATAGCTTCTGAAATCAACATTGTACGGTTATTATCTGGATCAGTATACAGTGAATAAGGATTTATAACATCACACATTAAAGCTTCTTCAAATGTGAGCTGAACACCACTTTCAGGATGAATAACCTTATTGGATGACATATCATAAAGACCTTGATTAATAGTCTGATTTATACTTAATGAACAACCAACAGGCACTAGCAATTTTCCTGATTCATCAATCAACCCATAGTCTAATGCTTCCTTTATGCTTATTAATTGGCCTTGTTGAAAATTAGGTATTTTGCCATTTACTTCTTTTAAATTATTATTAGCAAATTCATAATCAATATCCCCTACTCCTTTCTTTGAGCTTGAATGGCAACTTAAAGAAAACTCATGAGGAATTGTCATCAAAATATCAGCAGTATTTTTATCAATAAATCCCTCCATATGTGCATCTTTGGGACTCAGCATTCTCCGAGGAATTTTCTGCAATAAATTTTGATTTTTTCTAGGCCAAAATGTAGTATCAGTTGAATCATTGTAGGAATTTTGATAATCTAAATTATAATTAGATGTAGCTAAACTAGCATTAAACAAATTTGGTTTTTGAATTTGAAAATTATCAATTTGAGAAGTTGAGTACATCTTATCAGTTTCAACAGAAACATATGATTCAGGCATATTTGAAGATTGTGAAATAGGCATAGCTATCTCTAATTGCTTTAATTCAGAAAATATAATTAAACATTTCTCAATTGCTTTTTGCATAGACATTTTATCACCAGCTTTATCGTTATAACACCCAGTTGAATCTAAAATATTATTTTCTAATGCACAATCAAGAGGAACAAGTTGTTTTGAAAAAGGCACAATGACACTTGCAGACATAGCATTTATTATTTCCATTTTCACTGTTTCTTCAAAAGTTAGCAAATGATCAGTGCCTGGAATAGTGAACAAACCAGTGGTCGAATCAAAAAGATTTTGGCTTATGGCAACTTTGAGATCCCATCCACCTGGTGGAAGTTGTAGAATTTGAATACTTTCATTACATTCTTCTATTATTGTGTCAGTTCTTGGACAATAATTTTCAATTATTGTTTCCTTTGATACTGATTGTATTAAATCTTTATGCCTATCTTCATTTTGGAGAAAGGTGTTACAGTTAGGAGATAGTATAGTTGATTGAGTATCTTTTGAATAAAGTAATTTAAGCTTGTTATCATCAACACTCCCATCTGAAAGAACATTTTTGTTTATTTCTTTAGTATGAGGAGACATTCTTGAAGATTTATCAATGGAAAGTAAACCGACTGCTAGAAGTGGAGGCTCTGCACTGACATCTTTTTCCTTCCACATAACTAGTTCAGTTTCAGAATTTTTATTTAAAATGTCAGTGACTTCGGCGCCAACATTATTTTGACCAACTGAATAGTTATAACTCTCTTCAACAGACACTGGCAAGTTGTTTTCATTAAAAAATATCTTTGATGGAGGTAAACTAGAAGTTTGGCCTAATGATGAAAAGTCATCACTTGCACTTGAATATTCCATTTCATTTTTCGCACATTGCTTCAAATTCCCTAATGCATTACTTTTTTTAGCAAGATTTAATTCCAGATATTTGAGGTAAGTTACAGGATCAGGTTGTACTTTCTCGGGAGAGGATACTTGTTCAATAAAAGGGGACTTGAAAGAAACAGGAACAGCTTTGGAGATGATGGGGAGCCACTATTGAGAAATTCAGAAAAGGAAAGAAATAGTCAAAGAAGAGACCATAAACCAAAAACAGTAAACAAACATGCACACTTAAAAGAAAACGTGATATAAACTAAACTAAAAATATAGGTATCATAAAAATTAAAAATACACAGTAAAAAAATAATAAACTAAATGTTTTTGAAATTGTGCACTGAGAAGTAGATTAAAATTGAAAATACAGAATAGAAGGTGCATATTTAATTAAAATAGTTAGGGTTTGTGAAATGAGATTTTTTTTATTCATGCAAGTATAGTAAACTTCATCATTAAACTTGTAGAACATTTAATGACAGATAAGTTTATATGAATTTTAAACCTTCATACACTCTTAAGTTTTTTTTTTTAAAGTTCCTGCTTTTATAATAAATGTCTTTTTAATGAATTTCTACATTGATATTCTCTAAACAGACAAAATATATCATTGAAAAAAAAGTATTTTGTCAAGTAATATGTCTATGCAAAACTTTTAAATTGACATGTCCACCCACTAGACTAAACTGAAACTTCATAGAAAATACTTGAAGAATATCTTGTATACAAACATTTCTTTTGTCATTAGTATTTATTATTATTATGGTGACATAACCACCTGATAAGAACATGTGAGCTAGAGGAAATTTTGAAAATATTAAAAAAAATTACATTAAAAATATTATTTGAAATTATTAAGTTATAATTTAGATGAATATTTTTTAGATGTTGTTGAAGTAAGCAGAAATATACATTTAAACTTTACTGAATGGAAAAAAGTTTTGGAAAGTAAATTCCAAAATCAAAACATTTAATGTTAATTACATATGCATAAAATATCACATTTTAAACATGTAAATCGCCTTTTAAAACCTAGTTTTATAAAAATAATTTTTCATGTGAATATACAATACATCTTTTTATATTTAATTGGATATCTCAACCTTTACAATTAAACAGTTTCAGTTGTATTTTATAACTAATGTGATATTAGATTCCATGGGCTGCAAATACAAATAATGAAGACCAAAGACAGGCTTTAAGCTTAGCAAGGTTGGTCCTGTTTAATGCATCCTAACAATCCCCCAATGCCAATCTAGTTGTTTAGACAAGTTGTTAGAATTAAAATAATTTAATAGTTTTCAACAATAGTTGTTAAAAAGAAACAATTTATTGCTTTATTACAATTGTATAATTAAGTTACATGTTACAATTAGAGCATAATTGAAAACAAAAATCTAAATTTTAATCAAATAGTTTTTTAATACATTATATATAATTAAAGACAACTTTAAATATTTAATGAATGGTCCTTATACAATATGTAAGGATAATTGTTTTAGAACACATTTAATAAGTTTACAAAATTTATTTATTAAAACAAAGATTATAAAATAGCAAATAATGGTTTAATATTCAATAATGCTGATAATATACTTTGGTAACTCATGTTTTAATATGAATTGGTATTTTATTATTTAATTTAAAATATATCAAATGTTTCCATGAAACAAAATATATTTATAAAGAAACAGGAAAGTTTACCTTTTCATTTTGTTGAGCAGTAAAAACTTGTTTCAACTCTGTCAAATAATCTAAAATAACTTGCATTAAAGAGGAATAGTGTTGATTCAAATTTCCTATTTCATTTTCAATACCATCCACTCCAGACATAAGAGTAGGGCTCTTTTGAAGGCTAGCATCCAAACTTGGATGTTCCTCTTCTAAACTTTCTTTGTAATGCTTCAGCCTGAGGTCATAAATCTAAAGGGACAAACTAACTTGTAGCCCAGACAATATAAAAACATATTTTGTTTGGGCGAAAAGGCAGACCACTAAGAAGTAATATATGCACAAATCCACTTACGAATAGCAGATGCATGGGTGACATTCTAAAGGAATTGGGAGGGAAAGAGCCAAGCCTATTCAAATGCATGCTTCCCTTTAACATGTAGAATGAACTGACAAGCACAAGAGCAGATTTGAAGGAGATATAAAGTAGATATTTACATACACACAAAAATCTCTGGTATAAAAATACAATTAAAATAATTATTGTATTCAAAGACCATAAAGTCTTCACTTAAATTTTATTCCTTAAAAGACCAAAGTATATATATTTAAAATAAATAAATTCATATAACATAAATATAATATACATACATGTTTTAATCACATAAAACAATCCTTTACATAGAGGGCAAAAGATGACATGCTTTAGCTTTCTCTAAGCAAAACAACTTAATATAATAAGTTTAGAAATAAACATGCAACTTATTTCAAATTTCATGCAGAGTATAGACATTCAAACATCATTCTGAAGCAAAAGCAGGATATTTCAAAACATGAAAATGAAATGAAAGAATTCACATATCAACATAAAGTAACATAAAAATATTAAAACTACATTGTTTGACAAGCATATAATATCCTTTAAGTTATAACAATTGTATAAAAAGAGATATTAGGATACATATTAAAAAGATCAAATAGATTATTTTTACCTTAGCTTCTCTTATGTATCTTGCTCCTAAGGTATTTGTTTCATCAAATGATGAATTTTTTTCAGATATAGAAGAGTATAAATTCTAAAAAAAAATTATTGTCTTAATTATTTATATTAAAATAATAATTTATGCAATGATAATTGAACTATATGTCACTTTTGAAAGACAAAGCAAGTTGCTAAAGAAATAGTGTTATTATATATATGATATATATTTGAAATATGTACTGTATTGTATATGCTCATGTAGAATCTGTGAAATTTAAGTTTCACCCAAAAAAAAATGAGGGAGGGAGGGAGGAAGAGAGAAAATCAGCATATATATGATGCAGTAAAAATTAGAATAAAAGTTACCTAAAATGGGATCATGCAGGTTATATTCAAGTTAAATCTTGTTTTCCTGATATAAGTGTGCTGATAGAAGAATGAATTGCATGTTGGGAAATTTCATAAAAATCTTAAGCTATTCACAAAAGTAAGTAATCAGAATCTATTCTAATTAAAATATTTATTTATAAATCAAAGACTAAAAATTGTAACATAGACAATATATACAGATCACAGAGTTTAAAATTTGTCAAAATGTTGTACATAAAATGTAACTAAATTTTTATTATGTGTCAAAGTATGTATACTACTTTTAAAAAAATATCTGTTTCTTATTAATTTAAATGCTTATAATTTAAGGTTTTAATGAATGTTGGTAATATTCCTCAAAATATGTGTTTGCATTTTTATTGATAAATTTTCTATCAATCAATTATAAATTAAAAAAAAAATACTGTGAATATCCGTAACTGAATTTTCAAATTAAACAGCAACAAACTTTGATATAGTGTTACCTCCGAAAGTGGACAGTTACAGGATTGTTATTGGATTTGATATAGTGTTACCTCCGAAAGCAGACAGTTACAGGATTGTTACTGTTGGGGACGACAAACTTAAAAAAAAAAAAAAAATTGAGCTTATAGCATTACATTTAAATGAAAAATTATGACTGCAATTTTAATTAAATAAGCAAAATTACTATTGCATAATAAGAGAATAAGAACAAATGCAGATTTACTACTTTACCCTTTAAAATGTGTAATAATCCCTTTATCTTACTTAAAATAATCACACAATTCATTACATAGAAGCTGAATTAATCTAGTTAAGTGAAGTAATCTGGTATCAGAGTATGATTTAGTTTTGCAAGGCCCTTAGGTTCCCCATTGCTTAGAAAAACTTTTTAAATTGGTACTCCATCCGAGAGCTTTTGAAAAGTCCTTAATTTGGTAGGCGTCATTTTCTTCCACAGGTATTTCATCTTTGGAAAGATAACATATTTCAGTAGTGTCTCGAGGAATGATATAGGAAGCAATTAAACTCTTCTTTTTTAATGTATATTGTTCAACGCTGACATTTGAATCCCAATGTGTCCTTTCTCGTTGTTTTCTTCAATTGCACTGTCAAATACCACAATGCCAGGACTTACACAAATCCACTTACAAAAACACTTAAGAACTTTCCCAAGTTCCACTTTTTAAGAGATGCTGTGATTCTGAAAACTGAATCTAAAACAAATACAGATTTGGCTACACTAAATTTACATAAGAATATCTGCAAAAGAACATGTCTGAGTAGAAGCTTTCTGTACCCTGCTTTAATAACCCTTTCCATAAGATATCGCCTAAGACGGCTTTACAAGTGGAACGGATTAAAAACTTCCTTCTCGTAATTAGAGGTATCTGCTATTCAGGAGTGTCCATTAAAGGAGGTATCACTGTATGTATGTATATATATATATATATATATATATATATATATATATATATATATATATATATATATATATATATATACATACTGAAGTTGATCCTAAAGAATTTTGTTTTATAAAATTTTCTCCATTTATACAATATTATAGATGTTTCTAAATATAAAACGGGAGGTAAAAATATATTTCATTTATATGCCCAAATACTACTTTTACAAATGCAAAAATTCTACTGTAAACCTTCACCAATTAGATAAATGTATACAATAGAGAGAATATAACTTTTATTAAAGTAAAGGACTATTAGAAAAATAAAATTCAAGAATAATTATAACTATTTAAAGTTATTTGTGATGAAATTTTATATAATTTACAACAGTATATAAACTAGTTACAGTAGAAAGTCCCAAATCTGGAATCGTCAGAACTTCGGCAATTCTAGAATTTAGATCCTTACGATAGCCAGTCACATTTCCGTACTCTCTGTGCGAAAGCAAGTCCGGATTCCGCTCCAATTGAAATTTCCCCCCATCAAATTTCAATTTTCTTTAATATTGCTGCTAGTTATAACAGTTGTAAAATGTTAAAAAAAGGTTCGGAAATTAGACCATTCCAATATTAGATAACCGGATTTTGGACATTCTACTGTATATTGAGCAAATTAACATGTTTAATTTTTAATTAAAAGAAATTTGGCAAGCTATTTCACCATTTGAAAGTAATGTAATATGACATATACAATAAATATTTATTAATTAAAAAATAAGTATTCATTATTTCCAATAATTTATTTAATTATCAAATTAAAAATCTTTACCATAGAAGGTTCAACTGTCATTTCTATTTCTTTTGTTGTCATTTTCTTCACAGTCTTTAAACTGTTCAATTTTACAGTTGTTTCAGAAATCCAAAGATGGTCTTTTTCAACCTTGTTTTTATATGTTCTAAGTAATTCGTATGAGGCTCCACAACTTCTTAATCTTATAAATAAAAAAAAGAATATTGAAGAATTTTTCTAAAATGTATACAAAATTAGAAAATTGCACAAAGTATTTTTTAAATATTACAAGGTATTCGCTTAATAAAATATGTCAAAATTACAACTTATACTATTTTAAACTATAAAAGGGAATAGGCTAGATTTACATTATGTATTAAAAATATATAATTGCATAAAAAGTGGATTTACTAATTTAAAGAAACATTTTTATGATAGTACTTAGCTCAAATGTTACAGGTTTTTTGTACATGAAAAATAACTATATTTTTAAATATTTATGAAAAAATTTAGATCTTAGTATAAAAATTTTAATGACCCTATGGATGGTTAAGAGAAGAACCTTTAAATATTTGTTATTGTATAAGTTAAATATAAAATGAGAGAAAAAATTACCTTTCAACAATTTGAGATTTGGCACTATCCCATCTTACTAAAAGTTTCTTTAAGTCATTTTCAAATTTGTTAACATCAGGATGATTTGCTTGTTTGGTTCTAATTCTATGCATCAATTCTTTTAGCTTTCTAGAAGATTCTTGAGCATCATCTACGATGCTTTGAGATTTCTGCATATCTTCTTGAAATGACTATTGGACATGACTTCATTATAACACTAGTTGGAAGTTTCAGAAATATTAAACATACAATGATAACCCTATTCTATGTGTGTTTTTCCTCAAGGAGATACTTATAGTAAAAAAGGTTGCGTAATAAGAATAAGTGCATTAGTTAATGTATTTTTAAGCTTATAAAAATTATGAGCTTTTTATTTTAATCCCACCGACACTTATGGATGTGATATCATGTCCTGTGATGTCAAGTTTTTATTAGCAATGTACCTTTTTAAATTCTCTCTTTAAAATAATAAATACTCCATTTTATAATATTTTTTTTCATATCAAAGTTTGAGAAACAATTTACAAGCTACTTCTTTAAAATTAATTAAAAAAATTAAATATGAAAAACATGCACATGAAAAAATATTTAAAGTATCAAGCATAGTCAAAACAACTTTACAATCACAAAATTTGTTTGAGCGACAGTGGGTTAAATTAATATAAATTAGTTTAAAATTTAAAAAAATATTAAATGTACACAAACTTCAAGTTTTTTTCCTATTTATATTTTGTATGTATATTTTTGTTTCTATAGCATTTTTGATAACTTGGTAGAAACCTAACATGTTGCAGTGTCATATTGGTTATTAAAAGAATAAAAATAAAAAAAGATACATATAATATTAATCATTGTTTAATTTAAGAATTTACATGGCGCAATCGTGTAGTTTTAAACAAATTTAGTACAATAACTAGGTCTAAGAAGAAATAAAACCAAGACTAAAATTAGTGATCAAGGGTAAATAAAAAATATTATATAACAAACAACCACAAATAAGGGAACAAATTACTAATTAAAACCTTACAATGCCAAACATTTAAAGTTAATTAAAAAGAAGAAGGGCAAAACATAACTACGAGAACTTCAACAACAACTTCGTCGAGTGAAATGTGGCTGGTGGTTACTAACACTAAGCATTAACAATGAATGGTACAGAAAATATAGCCACGCCGCTACTGCCACTAAATTAGAAGGTGTTCTATTTGAAAACGGATGAAAAGGGGTACTTAAGTGGAGAAGCACATTCATCGTCAGAGTCATCTCAGTTGTTTGGGACTTGAAGGACAGTCTCTAATGCAGGCGTTGACTTGAGGTGGTCAACATAATTGTCTCAGACAAGAGGTGGTTTGAAGAGGGATCCGAGACTAAACCGAGGATCACAGGGCCGACAATAGAGGCATCCAGGCTCAGGGATGCAACTTCTGGAATCGCGGCTCTCGGACATCAGTCAGAGACACAGTGTGAGTAACACAGAACACTAGGCGGTCGGAAGACAACCGGCTCCGAGATATAGCATCATAGATGACAACAGAGATTGTACACTTTTTATTGTACATCCTTATGGGACCTACGTCGATGGGTGGCTCTCTCGCTATTGCGACATCTCTAGAGGTGATAACTCATAGAGTTTTGAAAAATAGGATCAGAGCCAGCGTTTGTAGAAATGAAGATCTGAACTCCTGTGGTACTTAAGGCCCACAAAAAATGTTAAAAATCTCCTAAAAGCAGAGAGCTCTCGTATATAAGCACCAACACAGCGTTGCTAGATTGCTAAAAACAAGCACCTCAATTGATACAACAAACAATCATAGAATTAAAAAAAAAACGGTTACAGTTAACTGGTTTCCTCTTCTTCACTGTTGCAAACCAATAAGTTTGTTTACGAACCCAATCCAGGGGCTGAATATGAAGTGTAATTCGAAACCTAGGAATGTTGGAGAACGTGCAGTACGGACGGAAATGCAGTAAGAACGGACCTTTTCCACCGGAAATTGATTCCAGGCAGGGGATTATCGTTCTATCTGCACACAAAGCCACTTAGAGGGTTTATGAAAAAGGGCAATATTCAGTTTGGTCTTTTGAAATTCTTAGTGACAGTTCCCAGGTACAAAAATTTTGATAAATAGTTAAAGAAATTACACATTATTGCATTTAGGGTAGTCTGTTATAAAATAAATATAAAAAGGAAGTCAAATTAAATACAATTATGGTTTTTAACCATAACAGCGGTGGTTGATACAAGTTTATTGGCCATGCTATCGTTGACTCCTTTTAGTTTAGATTCAGAAGGTTAGGTTTAAAAATAATAATTAAGTTGATAAGTGCCATAGTATTTAAAAAACAAATAAAATTTAATGATAAAAGTATAACAGTTAAAAATTGACATTTAAAGGTAAATTAATGGCATTACAATTATGATAAAGAGTATGCGAGAAGCGCATGTGGTTTTGTTTGTTGGCAGTCTAGCAATGTGTTTGTTAAGTCAGTGTTTATCGAAATCGGCCGCTCCTTTCAGAGGGCCTCAAATGTTGAAGATCCCCCATTGGTTCTGGGGTGTAAACACTGGAGAAGTGGAAAGGCTTTCTGTGAATTGCTTGAGAGAGAAAGAAACGAAAGCAGATGAAGAGAGAAAGAATGAACTGCAGTGGCACCACAATCTATATAGAATACACAGATATTTATACATCGCTTTAATGTTGTCAGTTGCCAAAAATACTTATAGTTTGAAAAGTTAACAGCAGATAAAAAATTGCCTATTTTTTTAGTAGAAAAAGAATAAACATAACTTAAAGAACAAACATGCATATGCATTTCCTTAGTTATGCAGCAGCATTGTCAAGTTGAAATATTAAAATGTTTGTGGAGATCTGTAATTTCTAATGTAAAGTTATAAATACCATATAAATTGTTGCTTTTACATTGATTACTCTTTTTCTATTACCAAATCAATTTATAAATTTATCCATGATAAGAAACTTCATAATTCTTTATTAATAATATAAATCATATATAAAATACATAATGATATGTTTACAACATTTTTAATGACTTAAATACTTACCAAAAGATTATCATGTACACCTTGCAAATCTTCCAAATTTGACGAGAGATTATTGCAGGATGCTAATTTAACTTCTATACAAGACACTGCTTGAGTAGCCTCATTTAAACGATTGAGACCAACTTCGACTGTCTTCAATCTACATAAAAAAGTAAAAAATGAATATTGAAATATCATTGCCGATTATTTACTAATGAGAAATACATTGTATTGTTTACTCATTATCTAAAGTTAAATTTAAGTAAAATTTTGAAGTATACTAACAAAATTCTTAAAATAAAAAAATCCCCTTTTTTATCGTTTTTCACTGGCAATACAAGACTAGGCTCAGAATAAAGTATTGCAACATAAAATAGACATAAGCTGTTAACATGTGCATTTCATCTCTCCCCCCATTTAGTGATTGAATTGATTTTATCACAATGGTACTGTTGTTATTTATGATTTTATACTCGTATTTTATTTGGTATTAATATTTTATTTTTTAAAAATATTTTATTAAAATTCTTTTTATTCTGGCATTATTTTAGACTTTAATTCAGATTTTTGTCTTGGTTTGTTTATATCCTTTTAAGATATTCTTAGCCTGTTTACTTCTTATTGGCCATCTCTTTCTTCTTCAAAAATAGACAAAACATCCTTCCTTGGCATACCTTCTATGTACTCATCTGACATGTACCATAGGTATGTGTCCATACTTGACTTATCATAAAACAAGAGCATTCTCCTGGGTTCATCGCCTTTTGACACTTTCACATTAGTTTCTTCATGATAACCTTTAGCAAGTCCTTGTTGCCTGCCTTTCAGCATGTAACCATGCGACTTCCTGGCAGCCAATCACGACCCTCGATCAAATACCCATTGTATTATAAAAAGTGTACTCCTTTAAGCAAATGAAGTTCTAAAATAAAATTTCCAATTTACACCCAAAATAATGCGCAAACAATTCCACACAAAGAAAAAGTTCAATGTACATCTAAAAGAAAAAAAAACAAACTAAAGGTTCTTTTAAAGGTAAAAGAATGTGCCCCCAAAAGTAAAATCCCAGTATACTCCCAAAAGAAAAGCCCAATGTATCTTTAAAATAAAACCATAGAGAACAACGAAAATCTTAATGTAGCCTAAAAAGAAAAGCTTCATTCTTTTTATGACAAGTCAAGAAAACACTGTACTCTTAAAAGTAAAAGCCTAATCTATCCAAAAAAGAAAAATGTATCCCCCCCCCCCCCCAAGGAAAAACCCAGTGTATGCCTCAAAGAAAAATCCCAACATACCCTTAAAATAAAACTTAAGGTACCCTTAAAAATAAAAGCCTATAAAGAAAAATGCCCACTGTGCCTATAAAAAAGCCCAATGTACCTAAAAAGAAAAAGTCTAATGTACCGTTCAAATTTAAATCCTAATCTACCCCAAAAAGAAAAAATTCAGTGTATCCCAAATGAAAAGAAAAACCAGACTCAAAAAAACAATATACTCATAAAAGAATACAGTGAACCTACAAAAGAAAAAGCCCCTAGTATCTTTCTAAATAAAAATTCAAAAAATAAAGCAGAATTCCCCCACCTCCTAAAAAAAACATTAATGCAGCTCTAAAAAATAGAAATATACTCCTAATGTATATTTCTAAAGCCGAAGTAAGTAAAAGCCAAAGTAAGTGAAAGCCGAATGTACCTCTAAAAGTTAAAGTCGAAAAGTAGTCTCAAAAGAAAAATGTACCTCCCTTAAAAAAAGATCAATGTAACCCTATAAAAGTAAAACAATTTCAATGTTAATATACCTTAATTTGTTTAACTTTAATATATCCCCAAGATCTAAAATATAATTTATTCTAAAAGATAAAGCCGAGTGTACTGCAAAATATAAAGTTTAACTGAGAAAAAAGTAACCTTAAAACAAAAATTATCATGCACCCTTCAACTTTTAAAGTACAATGTACATATAAGAGTACAAGTTCAATATCCCCCTCCCCCCCCCCCCTCGCTTTTCAATTATATCTAAAGAAATTGTGAAATGGGCAAATTATGCATATATATTATAGATAAAAATTAAGTAGAGGGCAGTATTTACAGAAGAGTAATAATTGAATTTTATGCATAGGGTCATAAATTTTTTTAAAAATTATCGGCAAAATTATTAAATTGGTGTTGTTTTGGCGTAATTTGGCTAAAATTAAGTGTTTTGGAGCGGAAATCGCGAATTGTCGCAACACCCCTGGATCTTTTTTTTTTATGAATTGGGTTTACTTTGTTTAACTTCATTTGTATTAATTCATTATTAAATTATTTTTGTCCTCCCTATTTGGACATTTTTCCAAATTATGTCTTTTTAAAATCATCTGAGGCAACACCAACAAGAAAGCAGTTATGAAATGATAAATTATTATATTTTATAATAATGCATAATAAAACAACATTGAAAAATCTTACACTAGTCATTTTCTTGAAATTAAAAATGTTTTCACTTAAAAAACTTTATTTTCAATTAATATATTGAAAACTTTCACTAGGTCATAAAACTTATGTATTCTTGTATTATACCTCGTTAAGTTAAACTGGGCCTTATGTTTTAAAACAACACTGACTTACTTTTCAATATATAAGTTTGAATTTTCCCATATTTTGTCCCAAGTTCGAACAAGTGTATCATATTTCATCTGTAATGCCGTTGTTTTTTTGTTTAGATTTTTAAAAGCTTGGACAACTTCATTCATTTGATCTTCTAATCCTCTCAACTCAATATCAAAGTCCTATACAAAAAATTAAAAGATTTTAAAACATGCAAGAAATGTTAAAAGTTCGTGACAATAACATTTCCAATTTGTAAGCTTACTTTGTGTTCAATTACCGAATTCTCTAATAAATCGAAATCCCATACAATTGGGGCTTGCAATTTACTTTTGATGAACTTTTCTTTTTCATTCAATGTAGTTTGCAGTCCTAGAATTGTATCGGAAAGTTTTCTTTCAACACTTTTTGGAGATATCTCACCTGTAAGGAATTAATATTATAAATTCATATTATTAAGTATAATAAAGTATAATTTAATTGTTGCTTGGTCACAATAAACACTTTATTGTACTAGAGAACTTTATATCTAGATTAAATGTATTTTCAGTAGGGTGAAATGTTATTTATATTAAAAAAATTGCCATCCATAATTTTTGGAATTTCAATAGATGCCGGTGACTCCTGGCTAGAAGTCCGGATATTTGCTTGGCAGGTACCCTTTTTAGCATACTGGTTAATAATCAATTGCTGACGATTTTATCACTACATCTCTAATCTCATGAGTCTTTCTGATAAGATTAATATTGCAAGTTTCAGTGTGTGGAGATCCAACTTTTGAAAGCAAGAGTGATTTTTGTCATACCTTATAAAAATATTTAAACTTTTTAGCGGAAATAAACCAAAAAATATATAGAGTGAATATACTAGAAATATGTTAATGTTCTTATTTCTCCAGTAATTTATGTATTTAAACACTACTAAAGCTATTTGTTAAAAAAGATGTATAAATAAAGACAATAGAAACTTCTATTTTTGAAAAAGAGGAAAATAAATGTAAGTAAAAAAAATTCTAATGTTTTACATATCATAAATATGTTATTCATAATTTTGAAATACATTTTTAATATACTTTTTTAAAAATATATGCATTCCTATTACATGGGAAAATAATTTTAATGCAACTGTCCAATTATAAAAATACTTCATTAACCCTCCCAGTGGCCGATCTAAAATTTTCCTTACCTAGCAAACGGCACCCATCTTAAAAAGCTGTGGCCTTCTTAGCGGCAGGTAGTTTTAAGAGGCAAGTTCCTTCCCCCCTTTGCGGTTTTTCCAAGTGACAGTGATGTATTGCTCAATTAGCGGACTGAGGGACCGAACCCAGAAGGGAGGGGTTCGTCTTCTTTCGCGACAACGCGTTCCCTTGCGCCCGTGGCAAAAGATCATTAGTATACAAAGGCCGGTGTTGAAATGACAATCGGTTTAGTTCGCAGATGTGGTTGTGCTCAGTAAAGGGAGATTTAGTTTAAAGTGTGCATTATCGCACTGCACAGTGTTTTGTACAGATAGCATTTTTTTCTTTTCAAGGAAGTAGTTTTTCTTTACAACTTTTGCCTCTGCGCAACAAATGAAGATTTAACATTTAGAAGATGTGTTTGTTAACTGAGAGCATACACGTTACTATTTTCCTAATACAAAAAAAATATTAATAACTAAATATATGTTTTATTTTTGATTGTTATGTGGATTATATAATTTTTTAATTACCCGCTTCGTAAATCTAAGTATTTCAAAATAAAGTTGCAGATTTATAGTATAGACAATATTTTACCAAAGCCGCGAAATGTAAAAATATCAAACAATATTAATTATATTTAAAAGTCTTACTCTTATTAAAAATAATTAATAGTGTTCCGTCCTAAAATGTTTAAATGTATAGCCGGAACGCTCCGGAACGGCGTTCCGGTACCTCTCTTTAGTAAAAAATTATTATGATTCCAGATTTGGGTTTGATGGATGCTGCATTGCACTCCCACACTCCACGGAAGGTTACTGTTCTGGTACCTCTATTTTTAGAAATCGAGCACTGACTATAAGTATATGCGAAGAAATAGCAAAATGTTAGGGGGTGGGTGCATTTTTTTTTGTTTTACAGACAATGATACAAGTCTATTGTAATAAAATTCCCAGCCTTTCTAAAGGGATGTTGAATAAAGTAAATAGAGTGTAAGTTTAAGGCTGTTTTTTCACACACCGGGAAAACCAGTACCGGTGATGGCGCCGGATGCAATGCTACGGTATACATTGCCGCATCGGGCTACGTGAAAAGTTCTAATTTAATAACATTACCACCTGCTGCCGGTGCCGTACCCGACTCCGGTTTTCCCGGTGTGAGAAAAAGCGGCCCTAATGACTGTCTTTTAACTGCAAAAATTTATTGTGGAGACAAGGGGGAGGGAGGAAAGTATGGGGAGGATTAAAACTAATGTATCAGTGCGTGACATGGAGAAGAGGGATAGACAAATAAAATGAAAAATAGCGTGGCGTAATAAATGACCGCTCTTTGTACGAATTTTTAAATCGTTTTATTACTTCCTTTCTTAAATTTCCAATTTTAAACCTTACATTTACTTATTTTAGACTTTTATAGAATACGTTATATTCAAAACAATTTTAATTGCATGGTCAAAACTTTTCCTCATTAAAATTTCCATTTTATAAGAGTTTCATTCTTTCCACGTCATCTGAGTAGAGATGGGCACATTTTTCTTATATAGTTATTGAATACAATTTGGTTAAGATATTATGTTAATGGATTTTAGTGTAGTTGTGTTGTTTATGATTTAATGATTATTATTGCTTATTTTTGAAATAGTGATTATGTATAATCATTGTCAACAGGACGTAGAAGCAGTAGAGTGCCAGTGTTTCCATGCTGATTTCGTACAATTACTATCATTCAATTATTTTTATTTTTATTCGTCAGACAAGGACAGTGTATCACAGCGTTCTCTTCTCATTTATTAAGATGACACCCTTAATTATCGTGCGACGTAATAATATATTCATTAAAAAAATTAAATATAACAAACTAGAAAGTTAATTCGAAATCAGTTTAGAATACCTCATGCGTTTATAATAGCTTCGAATCTTATGTTGCAATTTTGAAAAATACGCATATTTTTTAAGTATATATGAGCACGCGTAAGTTGAATAAATTTTAGTTAGTTAAATAAAAGTTGTGGCCTCTAGGCACGGACCTAATGCGTCTATTGGTAACTCCTACCGTGATTCCACCAGCACCTGAAGATATATCTTCCGTAATAAATTCATTCACGTCCTGAGACTCTACTGAGGAACCATCCGAATTTATTATTCATGTTAAGCTTGCACCTTTCTCCACTGTGGGAGGTATTCCTCTGTGTATTTGGCTGAACCGTTCACAGTATTCCATCGTACAGCACAGTTTTTATTTCACAGTCCCTCAACTAGCCTCTAATGAGATTGGCAGAAACAACAATTTTTTCCTTTGTCTTCGACCGTATAACTAACGCAAACAGTGTAATTGGAATACTATTCGAAAAACCGTTGGCCACATCGTCTCACAAAAACACTCCAACAAGTCAAGTCTATAGAGTAAAATAAGATCGTAGGAATATTAAAGCCGAGTCAGTGTGCTTTTGTAATTCTCCTCAAACAACCCATAAATAATGAAGTGGAACTGAAGAAGTTGTAAACATTCAATTAATGTTGCTATAAATTGGATCGAAATCGGAAGCATATGCCGTTCGCATACTCTTGGCATACAGCCTCCGCAATCATCAGTTCGATAGCATGTTTGGCATATTTCTCGCATACTATAAATCAGTCGGGCATACGAAGGGCATACACGTGTCATATTAATATTTTGCCTCGGGATATATTCAGTTTAAATATATTTCGTAATCAGCTATTGGAAGTTGTATTGATTAAAAAGAACCTGAAAAATTGCTTTTCGGGACATCGTGCTTCGTTTATACAAGATGTTTTATTTCTCTTTGTAGCTCAACTGTGTTTTGTTCTTTGGTAACGTTTAAATAACAGATTTAAAAAACTTTCGAATTTTCTATATAGCAGAGCTCGTAACACTTTTTACATGTGTCTCTAGGGGAAAAGGGACTAAAAATCTTTAAAAAAAGGACCTATAAAACTTAAATACTCATTAAATTTTAGGTCATCAATGTTAGATACAAAATTATAGGAAAAACTCAATAGAGCAAAAAGAGTTTTAAATAAAAAAAAAGCTATATTTTCTATGTAACAATACATTCTAGTCGCGCACTGGCAACTATTGGTCATCTAAATGAAAAATTAGTTGCTTGTAACAGAAAAATTCAAATTGTATCTGCTCATTTAGAAATTATTGGGCATGTAACTATTGTGCGAAAATACTTTTTTAATATGTTTTCAATAATCTCACGTTTGTTTGTTTTTAATTTTAAAATTATGGTCCGAATTGAAATTTAGCAGTTATACTTATGCCACTTATGTCTATTTTACAAATAAAATGTAAATCGAACAGTATTTTTCTAATTACAATATGAGGTACTGGGAATATATATAATTACAATTTACACTTGAACCTGCTATTTATCATTCTTCTCCTAAACAAGGTCTTCATTTACATTTTGTTTTTGATACAATGCATAAAGGAGATCCGGTGGTTCTGGAAGGACAGAAATTTTTTACACATGGCCCTATATTCTACACCAATGTGATTAATTACATTTGTAAAGACAAAAACAGTAAGCCTGCTCCTGATTTAACGATATTTCGAG
Organism: Troglohyphantes excavatus; assembly: GCA_963932185.1. NCBI lineage: Eukaryota > Metazoa > Arthropoda > Arachnida > Araneae > Linyphiidae > Troglohyphantes > Troglohyphantes excavatus. The sequence continues at coordinate 1,986,251 of OZ010676.1, read as the reverse complement.
AGTTGCAACACCCTATTAGCAGACCCAACATAAATACTAACATGAATGGTGATTTTTGTAATGGCGATTTCAAAATAAATATAATTAATATTTGGTTAAATAGGAGAGGGGAAAGGGCCAGAAATGTGTTATCATAGGCATAAAGGGGAAAAAATATTTTTGCTAAAATAAGGGACCGTATTTAAAAAAAAAAAAGGACTTTTAGGGAAAAAAAGGGACCTGCTGCGAAGCCTGATACAGTTCTCGAACGTCTTTCGTTTCATTGTTCCAGAATTGGATTTCCTTACATTTTAACCTGTATAGTCAGACCTAATTAATGGCTATTCCCCAAATTCCACTAATTTGATTTTTTAAATTAAACGACACACATATACCTTCTTAATAAAAATGAATATATAATCAGATTATTTTTTCTTCAAAAAAATAGCTTACAATGAAAAACTAGCTTAACTTAGGGGTTACTTGAACAACACAAACCACAGCTCTCAAAAGAACTCCTTTATTCCTAACAAGCTTACCCCCCCCCCCCCCCCCTTCCTGAACACATAGCAGGATAAGATGTGATCCACCAGCTGCTATTCGCACCTTTCTAAGAAAACCTAACTTTGGATTGCACGTGGCTTCCGTATGGAGGAACTAGTTTTCGCAAACAATGCGCCTCTTTGGTCAACAGGCAGCAGCAGGGCGGGTCCGCAATTGTCATGTCGTAGTATTTTTACACAGAATGCTCTCTATACATCATAATGAATAGTGGTTGGGTGACATAGCACGGGCTTTGGTTCAGGATCTCTCCATAAAGGAAAACCCGGGAGTCGTAATTTTGACAATGATCAGCTGACTAGGACAAGACCTGAGCAAACACCCTATGCACCTGACACAGTCGTGGGGACTTCGAGCCACGACAGATTAAACGTGCACAAATCCGCTATTTATTTAGGATGGACATTTGTTTTGCGTATGAAAATGTACGAAGCTGCAACCCCCTGATCACGACCTCGCTGGGCAGTTGAAGTCGATATTTGAACTCACAGCTCGCCAATTACGAAATTTACAACTTTACTATGGAGACCCAGTGTCTTATAAAGCTAGGAAAAGAGTATTTTAAATTAATCCGACAATAATTGTGTAAGATTTTCGAATTTATTTAAAGAATAAATCGGACAGTTGCCAGTTCCGTTCCTCCGCAATAAACATCAACCGTGTATAGGGGAATTGTGCACGTTAAACCTGCCATGATCCAAAGTTTTCACGCCTATGTTAAATGCAGTTGGTGCCAGCTCAGGTCTGTGCTCGTCATCTGAATATGTTAAAATTAAATCCTTTATTTCATAAACTAAGTGTACTTTTTTTCAAATTATCTGAAAATAAAGAAAAATATTATATCTTTTAAAACATTGATTTTTAAAATTGATTTAGAAAATTTAAAATATTAGATAACATCTTCCCGATGTGGATGTAGCGTATAATTCAATTATAATATTTATTCCTTACTTTAAAAATAAAAATCAAATTTTGCAGTTAGTTAGTTACTGCAATAAATTACGTTTTTACTATAAAGCACGCATTTTTATAGTTAATTTGGCAGTTGATGGAATGACATGGACAATGTTGATGGAAGTGTGTACAAAAATATGCCTTTTCTACATAAGTTTCTGATTCCGTAAAAAAAAATTGTACAAATAAGAAACTTTAATTATTCCACACGGCGCAAACAAAAAGAGTTTATCTGAATTCCGTACCGTACAATCTGATAAGATTAATTATTCAATTACAGAAATCACATATTCACCTAATGTTTACCTTATAACAACCTCTTTCTTTTCCCGCTCGTATTAAACCTATCAACCATGGATTTCTATTTTCCACCATTATGTTTTCTCGTCCCCCCCCCCCCCCCCCATACCATTTTGCAGATTTTGTCCGGGGCCATCGTTGAACCGCTTTGTTCATTCCACTCGCAAGCGGTTTTCAATTGCCCCTGAAAACACACCTGGTGAAAGGCCGCAGTCGTACAAAAGAATGGTGCTTGTTTGTGCTTTTCTTTTCGACTGGAAACCGGGTCTGTTAGCCATTGGTATTTACTAACAAAAGAAAAAACACAACCACTTCACCGACACATTTTATTTCCCCGGAATCCAGTCTAGAGTCGGGCATTATGAAAATTTAAATTGTCATTAGAGCCTTCTCAGAAACACTCACATTGCCTAACACGTGGGCTCACTGTACAATCCTACACAACTGCAAATAGTTTCCACCAACAATAAGAGTTTTAGGATTTTGGAATCAACCGACCCGATTTGACTTTAGGGCACACTCTACAGCTTAGCGAATAGCAAAGGAAAGAATGTATAACATATGGAGAATTTGTATATGTGAAAGTTAATACTAACAGGATTACGAAAGACTCCCAATCTTATTTTATAATAAATTAAAACATTTAAAAAATATTTCCACAATTTTTTTTGTAAGTTAATAATCTTAATAATATAATTAATCTTACGATTTAACCCACATTTTGTATTTATAATCTGGGGCCTCCAGTTGTTCAATGCAAAAAGGCCTTTAGCTGGAAATCAGAGGATTACTAGTTCGAGCCCAGGCGTTGGACTTGACAAAGACAATTAAAAAAAAAGTAGGGACTTGCGATTGGAGGGTTGCCAGTTTCGCTACAAAAATGCTAGAAAGTCGTCCTGAATATCCAACAAATTATACTGGCGTGTATATGGGACTGGTGCAAGATAAATCTGATCTCGAAACAATGTCATGACGCCTATTGAGGTCGCATGGGGTGCCATCTCAGGTTGTGTTCTCGTCATCTGACCATTCAAAAATACGAGGCATCGTTCCTGGGTCTTTCCTTCGAGATAGACCCCGAACCGTAGCCAATAGCCCACTGTGCAGCTCTAGTGCGACGCAAACCAAAACCAAAATCTAATGCGACGTAAATTAATCGAACCAAACCGTATATATAATCTCCCGGTTGTAAACTGACAAATTGGAAGCATACAAAAAAAGTTTTTGATATTTTACTCTCTCACATTTGATGCACATATTCGCTGACGAATCGGTTTAGGGGATACAGCCTCTTTCCTAGAGGTATTGATCCATGAAAGATATAACGTGCAATATCCCCTCATCACATGATACGTTTCTAATAGTATTTGTCTGGGATAGAACAAGATTAACTTGGGCATTTCAGCATGCCCAATATAAATATTACAGTTGTAAATAAAAAATCGTAGAATAATTGCTGTACGTTTAAGTAATTTCTGTAATAACTCAATGAATTTGAAAAAACTTATACAAATCAAATCTTTCTTATAATCAAATGATAGATTAAAATTAAAATTTTGTAATCGAGGATTTTTAAAACTTTAAAAAAAAAAACTGCTCCTGTAAATAACGCTTTGATATATTAAAAAATATTTCGAAAAATTAATGAATTAATTTCAAAATATAAGTTTATTCTATAAGATTTGTCATAATTTAATTTTAATAAATTTATAAATTGTTTGTAACCAATTATTAATCAATCAATAACCTTTATTATTTCCAGCAAAAAAAAATCAGTAAAAACTTTTCTAAAATAATAAATTTAATAAGTAATGAAATAATTTAAGTAAAATACTATAATATTTTAATTGGATGTAATACTTTTAATTAGTACATATATAATTTAAATTTAATGTAAAAATTAAAACAGATGAAATTATTTAAATTACTTGACATATTTTAATTAGATCAAATAATTTTAATTAGTTGAAAAAATTTTAATTAGATGAAATAGTTTGAATTAGATCAAATAATTTTATTTAAATGAAATAACTTGTTATTTGAAATGTATTTTTTAATGCATATTAATAAACTGAAAAACTATTAGAATTTTGTATTAAAACTTTCAATGGTCACCATCCCAATTTAAATCCGAATAAAAGGATATAATTAAACCTTAATATTTTAATTTCTTAATTTTTCCGATAAATCAGAACCAAAAATATTTTCTTTCATAACTTTTCTCTTAAGTTTTTTAAAATAGCAATTATTATATTCAGTACATTAACAGTTTCGTTCCTATTAATAATATCAACATTCCAGCTAAATATAAATTCGAATACTTAATGGAAGACAACATCTAAAATTAATTTAAAAAATCAATATTAAGTTTTTAAATCATCACTTTACACTTCTCAAGTAGACAACTAAAAGATTGCCGTCTTCTACAAAAGTGAATAGTGTCCTTCCCCCAACAGTGGAAAGAACTTCCATATGTCTTTCAGCCCAGCCCCCAATTAGTAAGCTATGGGAGGTCTGGGGGGAAGGAAAAAAGATAAGAGACGAGAATACTCGTCGGTGCCGCTCAGGGTGTAGAAAAGCTAGACGAGTATACTCGTCCTGTGCCGCTTTCCGTACAGAAAAGTTTCCGAGATATCTCGTCGTTGCCGCCAGGAGGGTTAAAAATGTATTTTGAGTGCATTTTCATATATAAAGGATTCTAGCTAATTATTCACATTTTTGATTTTAAATATCTAAATTATTTATATAAAAAATTCAAAATTGAAACAATTAAATAAAATACTCAAAATAATGGTCATATAAAGTAAACATGTAAATATTTAAAGAAATATATTTACTTTCAGTTTCTGATATTTTTTTCACCAAAGTATCAAATAAGAGATTGCACTGATCCATCTCTTGCTTCAACTTCATCAGTGATGGTTCTGATTCTGTACCTTCCTTAATAAGCTTCAGAGCATCAGAATTAAGAGCCTTCAATATTGACTCGCGTTGAGCAACATCCAAACTTCGTAGCTAAAAACAATTTTTAAATGAAAGGTTTAGTAAATTTGGAACTAGAAAGCTGTTAATAATAATAAAAAAAAATGATAAGCAATTGATTTTGTACTTACATGTGTCAGATCCCATGATTTGACCACTTTAATTGTAGCAAAAATTAAGTTTTGTCTTAATTTTTTCTGTCTTTGTGTCCAAAGAGTCAAGAGATCATCATAACGCTTTTTCAAACTATCAAAAAATTAATGACAATTCAAATAACTTATAATAATAACAATTGATATTTATTTGAAGTTGCTAAAAGTTACTAATAAACTAAATTATAAAAAATCAACCACAAGATTTTAAAAAAATAGTGTATGTTTATTATTCTAGATGTTTTACAAATTTTAATATGAAAATCAGCGAGTTTTTTGTATAATAACTAGAATAAGAAATGTAAAGTATTATTTTAATCATTGATTTTAAGATTTCATGTATGTATTACCTTTGTGCTAATTCAGTAGCTTCCGTGTTTGGAGGTGGAATTACAAAGCAAACACTTGGTATCACAGATTCCTTGTTACTATTTATCAGAACCTTTTGAGAAAAACATTAAAATAAAAAATATATTACATAATATACCAGTCAAATACACACACAGTAAATACATTTTTAATTAATAATAACAATACTTTTTTAATAAAATTACATAAAGCATTACATGAATATTCTTATATAAGAAAGCTGAATAAGCAAAATAGTCAATTTTTCAAGAGGAATTCTTTTTTAAAGCAAATAACAATACAATTGGATTTCTGTTGATTATTTATGATGCAGTTGAAAAAAGGTAATGGTAGTAAGACAATTTTTAAAGTTTAAATAGTATTATTTATAATTTTTTTAAAATAATATTATTTAATTAGATTTAGTTATTTGTGTACTTTTGAAAGACCCAGCATCGATTTTTTTTATCTCTCAACAAAGTATAATAAATAACTAAATTATAAATAAAGAAAGAAAAAGGATAAAATGAAATTAAAAAAAAATAGTACAATAGGAAAATGCTACATGCCTATAAATGTGTGCGTCTCATGACTTTTCAGCATAGTTTACCACTATGTGGAATCAGATACAAAAATACATTTTATAACCAAGACCATAAATTTTTGGGGAGATGCCAAATTACTATGTGCGTCTATGTCATGCTATTATTTAATTTCTAATAGTTAAACTGAAATTAAAAAGTTATGAGATTAGGGGCATTTAATTATAGATTAAGCTAAATTTTGTTTAGTTAGTGGGTTTCATACTATAGAAAAAAAATCAGTATTCTACTATCTTTTAATAAATGTAATAAAATAATAGTATATAATATATATGACATGTCTATGTCATATATATTATATACTATTATTTAATTTCTTATAGTTCAACTAAAATTAAATAGTTATGAGATTAGAGGCATTTAATTATAGATTAAGCTAAGAAACCTAATTTAGAAAATATAATATGGTTAAGACTAACTACAAATGTTTCGCTGTGTAAATCTTTATTTGTAATAGTGAAAGAAAATGCAGCAATTTTACTGAATATTAATACAAATGGATTTTGACAACTTATCTATAGAAAAAAGGCTGCATAGTCATTCATTTAAAGAAGAAGAAACAATAAGTTAATTCCTTTCATTATTACAGTATATACATATATAAATAAAAAGGTATCAAGGGAAGAAATAAAGACAGAGTTGAATATGATTTATAACTAAAAGAATAGGAGATGTTACATACCTTCCATGTTCTGTGTGATATTTCTTTCAAAACATATCTATCATCTTTTAAAATATTCACCTGTAAAATAAATACTGTTTTAGAATTTAACATTACAATTACTGATTACTCATGCACATGTTTCACAGAAACCAAAAAACTTCATGCGAAAGTAAAAGGCTCGCAATGCCGTACACTTTGTAATGCAGTACATGAAACAGTTGTGTTAAATATCGATATTTAACTCAAATAAAAATGATATTTGTTCAAAATTAAAGGCTTCTGTTTATGTAACAAAATAAGATATATATTTAATAAAATTTGAGAGTTTTTCTTAAATATTTTTAAATAATACATAGATAAAATAATAAATACGAATTACACAGGTCTGCAAAAAAATTATTTTTCAAATGTTTTAGATTTGTTAACTGATTTTTATAATATTTTCCGTGCCGATTCTAAAAATGAATTCCATTTTTTTTTCTATCACATATGTTTTTTTTCACGAAGCGATTTCATATTTTGGAATAAATAACTCATATCATATTATTTAACATTTTTATTTTATCCCCTCATACTTACTTTACATTTGTAACCTAGCTCTATCTTGATTTAAATGATAAATGAGTTTATGAAAAAGATTACAAGTCGTTATAGTAATGTTTACTATTTTTCCCAAAACTTCTTATTTTGCTTTTCTTCTTGTGAACTTGTGGAGGATCGTCTCTCTTCAACATGCAGCAGTAGTTGGTTATCATGTTCATATTTCATCTTACTTTCAATTTCCTTTATATCTTTGTGAAAGTGAAATCTTTCTCACTTTTGCTTCTCACTAGTTGCACCTAAATTTTTCAGAAAAAAGTCCAGGTGCAAATAGCGAAAATGACCTTTTAAGCTTATATTACAAGCAAAAATCTAAATATTTGCTAATATATATTCTACAATAGATTTATAGTTTAGGTACCTTTGGTATCCAAAAAAACTGTACTATTAATTTGAAAGATTTCCAGATTTTCCTATTGTTTGTTTTCATTTTGTGATAAAAATTTTCATTTTTCATCAATTTTCTCTGATGTTGAGTCCTACAAATACTTCTTTTTTCAGCTTTGCTTTGGATAAACCCATGAACTGTTCACTAAAGTATTTGGAACACTCTCCTTTTGGTAATACCTTAACAAATTGTTTTGTATGCAGCAGTGGAAGTAAAACCTTTTTTGAATTTGTAATAACACGGCCCTAATCATATTCATTAGCATGGCACCGACCAACTTCATTATTATGGCACCATCGTCAACTAGCATCTCCCGAACGCAGTGCCTGTTGGAGGAAAAGCATCTTGGCACGATAATGTTCCAGCTTTGGCGATATTGATAAGTTTAGTATTTCGCAACCTTGTGAAGGCACGGCTGTTCAACTTTTTGACTGACCTTGTTTGTTTTGTTTTATAAATGGCATTGTAATTGTAGCATGGAGAAGAGCTAGTTTTTTGGCAATAAATTGCGACCATGCTATGAGATATTTAGAGTGTTGTAATATATCAGACAATATAGAAAAATTCAATATTTATAAACGATAGAAAAGATATTCGTAATTATGACAATATCACTTTTTCTCTCTAAATATTCAAATATATAATTAGTTTTATTGTTTAAAACTTTAAAGATTATTTCACGATTTAAGAACATGCATTCGATTCATTGATATAAAAAAATGTTATTTATTTATTTCTTTGATTGTAATTTGCAATTTTAATATTATTGTAATTATAAAAATGATTTTACGAATATCTAAGAAATTATATTATACCATCGTGGGACATACCATAGGGGAGCCGCATCAACCAGGTTGACCATTTATTCACCCCTGTGACCTTTGTAACGCGTGAGCTCCTCTAGCATATTCACGAGTTGCGTGATCTTTATATATACTTCATATAACAGTAACTTCTTATAATATAAACATGTATGATTTTCACTTAATTAAGCAGAAAAAAAATTATACATTTAATATACAATATCATACAAGTGCACACTATTATCTGTATTATAAAAATGCTAAGCATTGCTAAAGGAAATAAATTTAAATATTCTCAAAATTAAGTATTTAAAACTGTAGGTTGCAATATATTATTATACCATTTTCAATGCGTACACCGAAATTTAAAATAAAACTAATTTTTCTACATATTATATTAAAAGAATATAAATTTAGTTTGCTTATAATTACAGAAAATGAGAGTTATTAATTATGAGAATAAATGCTTATGAATAAAAAATACCAATTCTTAATTTTTTTTATAAATATTCGTTATGTATTTCAAATTAACCTTATATTATTATTATTATACAAAAACTTACAACTTTTACTTTGCTGCTAGTGTTTATACACAAAATTATATTGATAAATTTATATTTACATTTATTTATCTTCCATAAATTACTTGCTTTTTTCCGTTTCTTATTCTTAATATTTTTTTCTACAGAATACAAAATATTATACTTTTGTTCATTAGTTCAAATTTTTATTATGTTCTGTAAGACTATTTTTTAAATAAATACTGCACTTTATTTTGAGCGCCCACTCTTTTCTCTTTAATAAGCAGAAAATTCAACCCCTACTCCACAGATCTATGCCAAGCAGTTGAATATCAATAAAAAAAATACATCAATTTAAAACAACCATATGCTGTAACTTGAATCTCCCGGGGAGGGAGTGAATGCAATACAAGGTTGCAACATTTGGCAATTTATCCCCTCACCGCCAAACAATTATCTTGCCAAGATGCTTTTACTCCAACAGGCACTGCGTTCGGGAGATCCTAGTCCATCGTCATCCTCACTGTTTGTTCTACTTGCATTTAGTTTAGTTTATACTTAGTTATGTGTGGCAACAGCTATATATATAAATATTACAACATGTTTTGCTCTGTAACTTTTTGATAATAAAAATCACTCTTTGCTTGATGCTGTATATTGTCTCTGAATATTGACTCTGTATACACAAAAGGAGTAATCCTTTCTTTTTGAATATTTTTAACTTCAAGTTCCAGTCTTCCTTCTTGGTCATTCTTTCTATATAATGTTCTTTCTGTTACAACTGTCCTATTTGCAAAAAAACCAACGGAATTTCGTATAACCACTCTGTTGACCAAGTAACATAGAAATCACTGTAAATCGCCCATTTGTGTTCTGTATACGAAACTTTATTAAGTATCAATTCAAGATTTTCATAGCATGAACTGAATACCCAACAGGTACTTAACACAGTTTTTTTTTACCTTGAAACCCTTGTCTTAATTCTTTTACACAAATGGAACAAACTTTGTGTGGGGCTTAAGGCTAGTATTGATACCCCAGTTTCATGCCAAAATAAACAAAGGACACTTTTTGCACCAAATCTTAAATCTTTCTTTATTATTTTTTTTACTGTAATTTGTTAATTTTGTTAAAACCTAAAAATATGATTAATAAGTTCAAATAAGTAAAATTATGTTGCTCTTAAATATACAAAATTTGTACATATTAGGTCTGTAATTTGTGATAAAGCAGTACATGGATTTTTTTTGTTATTTTTCCATCAATCAGCATCCAAAAACCAATAAAAACACACCTTATTTTTAAGATAATTTTTTTTATCACAGACCTGTGTTATCAATTAATATTGAAACTAAGAGATAATAAACACAGCACTGTATAACGAAGGTCTTGTATATTTATAATATAGATATACATAAGAATATTTGAACTTACCTCAGAACATTTGTAATTACAAATTGCAATAATTGGTATGGGCTTAGAAGGCTGTAATCGTCTTTGTTTTAGAGGCACTACTTCGGAAGCACGATTTACAAAAGAGTTGATTGTATCGTTATATTTAGAGAGATCATCTTTTAATGTTTCCATCTGTTTAAGATAACTTTCACCCTCATCAATGGAAAATGCTGTCTTATTAAATGTGGTATTGAGTTTTTCTTCAGTCTTTTTCAGCCACTGTTCAGATTCCCGCGCTTCTCTAAAAAACTGAAAGAAAATTATACAAATTAATTCAGTAGTAACTTTATTGACTATAATATCAGGCAGTTAACTAGTCCAATTTTGACATAAATGTTAGACTGGCATATTTTTCAGGATTATAAATTTACATTTGCATGCAGAAAATTAAAAAAGAGTATTAATGTGAAAAGTGGTTTCATTATTGTTACAAATGTGCTTATGTTCAAAACTGGCTAAAGCACAAAATAGAGTGCATGGATAACACAGTGTATCAAAAAAAAAATTTAAGACTGGGTTTATAAAATTAAATAAAAACAAGTAATTATATTTTTGTTAGAATTTTTATTCAAAATATGCTCTTTTGTCTTTGATACATTTGTTACAGCGGCTTGCCTGTTCAAGTTCACTTTGTGGGATTGATTCCCAAAGCTCAATTCGAAACTGTTTGTATAGTCACAATGCCATCAAAATAACACCCTTTTAACTTTATTTTAGGTTTTTGGATTAAAGAGAAATCGCAGGGTGCAAAATCATATGAATACGGTGGATGATTTAACAAGACATTATTTTTTGCCAAAAATTGTCACACCTTTAGTAAGTTGTGACTGGACGCATTATCGTGCAACAAACAGCAATTGTTTTCATCCCGATATTCTGGACGAATGCGACGAATTCTCGGCATCAAAACATTTAAATAATACTCACCAGTTTGTCCAGTCGAAACAAATTCTTTGTGGATAATACCCTTGCTATCGAAGAATGTAATGAACATTGTTTTGATTTTTAATGGAAGATTATCAATTGATCCAAAAAACGTTTTGTGCCACAAGAAAACATTAGAACTACTTAAACAAAACTCACTGTAAACTTGTTTTATTAAATGATACATTTTAGTGGCATCCGTATAGTTTGTGATAGCGAACAAATGCATTGAGGTTTTGGCAGTGCATCAGCTTATAGTTAAGGTGTATTATGCATGCACAATACACAGATGGCGCAACTGTAGGACGAGATCCAGTGTTAGTCTTAAAAATTTATTGACACACTGTGTACACACTAAATTATTTGATAATTTAATAAGTTTAGGTTAATGTTTTTTTTATATTTCAATATTTATCACTGACCGTTTTTGATTACAGCACTGGGTTTTAAATAAGAATTAATAACAATTTACATAAACCTTTGTGAAATTGAAATAAATTATAATTAAAATTTACATTGCATATAAATAAATTTACATAAAGCCAAACTTGGTTAAATGTACATTACACATTACCTACAAGAAAAAAAAATGAAAATGTTTGTTTGTCCACTTATGTTATAGTAGCCAGTTAAGCAGGTGGTCATCAATATTTTTAATAATAATGCAATTTTCATTATTGCATAACAATAATCTGTAAAAGCATTATAAGGATTTATATTATTATTATAAGGATATATTTGTTATATAAAACCAAAATCAAACACTTACTATATGATACACTTGGGCATGTCTTAAGTGAATTTCTAAGCAGAATGTTAGTTGTAAAAGCCATGACCACTGATTTTGCATTTTTGATAGGTATTCCTGTAAAATATATAATACTCAAATGTAAAAAAAAATCAAGGAAATTGAAGTAAAAATATATATATACAACAATATTCAGTGATGGGTTTAATTCTTTATAAAATGTGCTTGAAGAATTTTCTGTTTATCTACATTGCAGAAATGTACATGTTGTAAATGTACAAAATGTAATTCTGTTCATGCTTTAGCTAGCACTAGTTTGGTAATAACAATACTGAATACAGCTTCGATTATAAAATTTATTAGGTATCAGCAAAATTTGAATGCATGAAAGTGTGCGAGTATTGAATCTGTGTTTACTTAGGGTATTCTTTAATAATCCTTTTAAAGCAGAATATTCAGTAGATATTTTAATCAGGAAAATATGCATTGATGGCTAAAATAACAAATAATAAAAGAAAATGTTTTCTCAGTCAAGGTCAGTGAGTATATTAGCTTCAATAAATTTTATATGTTTGGTGAATACATTTATTTCTCTTACATATTGTAATGGAATGCTTGTTTCACAAACAATGAAGACTATTATATCAACTTTATTAAGATTTATGATTGGTTGATATATGTTGCCATTGCATCCAGAACTTCACTTGCTGTTAAAACATTAATATCACATGTAGCAGAGCTCTTGTAAGTAAATATAAATTATTTTCATAATTTCCAAAGAACATTCAATTATTACCATATACAAATTGATGGTTTCTTAAATACTAAACATTTGACTTCACTATAATTGAATAAAATTATTTGGTATACAAAATAGTTCAATATTCAAATAATGGTTATAATTAATTTCATAAATCCAATAAATTATTTTCAAAATCATCGTATGCACCGTATCAAAGTAACAGTGAATGTACTAATTTATTATTTAGTGTTATTTTATAATTTTCTATCACCAAAACATTACTACAACTTTTTCTGTGAAGGTTAACAGGATTGACAGTACAACCCACGAAGTAAAGAAAAAGGTGGAGATGATTTGGCGAGATTTCATGAGACGTAAGTTAGCAACCCCAAAGTAGGAACAAACAAACCTAGTTTGCAGTGATTTTTCTACGAGGGATGCATTATTTTCAAATTAAGAAAACGCATGCTAAAACTTAAAAAATGACTACTTGTGCAGTTGTGAGATGCAGTACAAGTTCCAAATTGATAAAGGATGCTATTATTTCCACTTCATAGGTAAATTAAATTATAAAATAAACTATCGCCAAGTACTGGTACCAAGTAGTGCTTTGAAATAGCGCCAAATACTTCGCCAGTACCTACTTTTTAAGCAATTGCTTACTTCGCATTGAAAACCGTTTTTTTTTACTTGATCGCACCTCCACCTTCTTCTTTACTCCACGGTACAACCCTATGGATAGAGCTAAATAGTTAACAAGTTCTCATATTGGCAAGTATATATACTTTAAGCATAAGATACTTTATTATCTATTTACAGAATTTTTTCAAAAAAGACATCGAAATCCCAATTCAATGGGGTCTTCTCCTTATATCTTTGTACTTGTATCAGGAAAAGTTGACTGTTGTCTGAAAATTGAGAGCATCAAAGAGCAGAAAGTTTTTGCTAGAGTAAAATCAAATTTACTTAAAGCTTTTACCAAACATAGCTATAGTCAAAATAAAAAAATTAAATAACTATTCATCTTATTGAAGTTTCATTTTTCTTAAATAAGCATAAACTGGGTCTACTTAAATGAAGAAATGTACTTAAATGAAAAAATCTACTTAAATGAAGGTGCAAGAGAGACAAGCTTTTCATGTACAATTACATACTTTAACACATTCAGATGCAGGGTGTTTTTGCAGCAAAAGACTTTCTCCTCGACTTTGGACAGCATTAAACTGTATTTCACGTTTTTCCAAATCACTGGTCAATGTCTAAAAATAAATAAAATAGGCTATTAACAGTAATGCATTATAAAGCAATTAAATATAAGTTACAATAAATTTATATTCCTTTATTTTCTAGATTTATTTGCAGCAAAAACTATTTGTAAATGTTGTCTGCAAATAAAAATACTAAATAAGAAAAAAAAAATCAAAATACGTAATAAATACCTCTTGATGATGTTCTAAATTATTGAGGTTTAAATTCTTAGCACTCCAATCACGAGCTATTTCAGTTTCTTCTTTGTCACTCATCCATTTTAATTCCCTTGTAGCAGATTGTATGAAATCTAACAAATTTTCAAATTCTTGTTGTTTTTGAGAAGTGTAAGACTAAAAATAAAATTAATAATTACAGAATAAAAAGTATAATTTAATGTATGTAAATATATTGTATTCTAAATTATTCTATTTTATTTTTAAAAAGACAGTTTTAAATTTTAAAAGTTTGGTCACTTTTTTCTTAATCATATTAAATGCATAAAAAAGCATATATAATCAATATAATAACTTATATAGTATAGACTACAACCTAAGATTTTTTTAATGATTTATAATTAACCTTTACAGGACGGGTGGTTGATATCTCAATACCATTTTAAAACCAAACACCTGCCTTCGAAATTTTAAGCTATATATATATATTAATAAAGTAGACATTAATTAAAAATGTACCGCCTTACAATCAATTTTATCTTATAAATCGGATGAAACAGATGGACTTTTAACTACATGTGTATACATTTTATACTTTGCTTCTTTGAAGCAACTTAATTTGAGAAGCGTTTGTGAGCGAATGCAAAGTGGCGTTCTGTAGCAACGTTAGAGGGTGAATGAGCATTAGATGAGTATAGGGCAGAGCAGCCTAGTGTACTTAATTAAAGTATACATTCAAAGGTTAGTTTTCACAAAAGATTTATATTATTTCCTATATATATTTGTTTAAAGAAATGATGTTTAAAGACTATGTTTTATACTTATAAATAAATTATAATAAAATTATAAATATTCTAAATGTGCAATGGACTTTTAAAACATTAAATTTTCATTAAAAAAATCCTGTGTACTACTAACGGAAGCAACTACAATAGGTTAAAGATATAATTGTTCTATTTAAAGAAAATATATCTGTCTATGAACAGATTAATATTAACTATGCACTTTAAACTATACTTTTATAAATTTCTTTCATCATATGGTTTGACTCTGTATATCATTAAAAATATTGAAGTGTAAAAATATACAATATATTAAAAAATACTTACAACTAAGTTATCAAATTTATCTTGTAGTGTTTCTAGATCACCTTCATCTGATACATTTTCAGTGTCTTTACCATTCTGTAAAAAATAAATCGAAATATAAAGAGTTGAACTTAAATTGTATTAATTAATAATGATTTTACCTTAATGAATTTTTGCTAAATTAATGCTTATGTATATATTTTGATACTTTAAAATTACAAAGAAAAAATAAACAGTTAAAGGATATTTTTAATTATAAATATTACAGGATATTTTTAATTATAAATATTACAGGATATTTTTAATTATAACAGATAACAGCTTTTTTTTATTTGTACCTTTTGGGGGTGGGATGGACCAATTCTTTTTTTGTACTGTTCAATAGTCTTTTGTTCCACTTTGATTTGGTCAAGATTCCCTTTTATAGTTTGATAATCATTACCAAATTCTAGTGATTGAATACGTTTCTGTAAGCACATTTAAAACATTAGATTAAGAAATAGTTTGTTTAAAATCATTTCTTAAATTTTAAGAGAAAACTGTAAAATATAAACTTACATGCTTTTTGTCTATCCAATCGAAATGTTCTTTCAGTGGTGAAGTTTGTTTAATATTAGTTTCAGATACCTTTTCGTTTGATGAAGTTTTGGTTTTAGTAGCTTTCTTTTCAATTATGACTTTTTCTGATTGTTCTGTAAGTAGAATTAAGCCAGACTGAAAGACTTCTTTCAGATTTTTAAACCTTTCTTTTAGAGAGTCTAACCTGTAACACATATATAACATACATTAATGAAATAAAAAACGATTAAAATTAAAAAAAAGATAGTATAAAGTTTATTATCTACGTCAATAGCAAAGCAGTACAATTATTATAAGTTTGTAGAGTAAACATTTTCAGAGTCAGGTGAAATTATTGAAAAATACACTTTATTTTAGATTAGTTTAAGATATAGTATTAATTAATACTTTAAATGCACTTTCAAGTTAAGACAAAATAATCCATGAAAAGAATAGAAAGAAAATGAGCAAAGTTTAGGTATTGTGGAATCTAATGATTGGTATATCTGTTTTCATAACACTAAGTAAGGAAGAATATCCTAACTAATATGCAAACTGCATTTGACATTAATTAAATATGCAAGACCTTTGAATTGCATTATCAACCAAAGAAGAAAAATGATATTTTTTTTTATAAGATGATGCAACCCACTAACTTTTTGAAACAGAAGGATGCTATCCATCTGATAATCTTAAAATTTTCAAGATAAATTAATCCTATTTTTACAATGATTTTAAATTTTATGGAAGTCTAATAGAAAAGTGAAGAAACTAATTATTCCTTCAACTTCAAGTTAAAACAACATGGTTCATATATTGCATATTTCATAAAATGCAATGTATAAGCATTGGCAAAAAAAAAAAAAAAATTTGAATTACAAAATAATTTTAAACATTAAAATGAATTGTACCCATTCCTGGATACACTAGCCAAAACTCGAAATTTGAATTGAAGCAAAAAATAATAAAATACCATCTATAAAGAAATAAAATTATAATGAGGTTAATTTTTAAAAAAAAAAATATTCTATTCAGTATAATCAATAAAATAAGTAAGAAAATTATTTAAGGTGATAAAAACTCTCAAAATATTACGGTTGTTGTCTAAGAATGCCTGTAATTTGAAAATACATAAAAAGTTACCTAAATTGTAATTCAGCAGTCTGGGAATAGTTTTTCTCTTGAAAAAGAAGTAAATCTTTGTGCAATCCTTTTAATGTATCCTCTATAAATTTAAAATCATTTTTAATTTGATCACAGTTATGCTTCAAATCATCTGGACGAAGTCTCTGTGACCGCTTTTCTTCCTAAATGTAATGAAAATTAAACAATAAGCTCATTTGTAATTTTTAAGAAAATTCAATATATTAAGTTGGAAAAATAATGCATAAAAAGACAGAAAAATTGATTTTAACACAACTAAATACTTTTAAGAATACAATCATTCATAACTACAGTACATTGGGATCTACTTACAAAATTTGACACACTAAAGGCCCGTGTACACGAGCGAGAAAAGTTGCGCGAGTTTCATGCGATTTGGAATCTCGCGCGTGTACACGGCGTTGCGAGCTCAATGGCGCCGAGTTTTCGCCTCTCGCAGCGAGAGCGCGCGAGGTGAAAAAGAAACCCGTGTAAACAGGTCGCGCAACTTTTCTCGCTCGGTTCCAACTGTTTGGAACTTGTCGCGAGAACACTGCGCGAGATTTCAATAATGGCGGCGGCGGCTGTATTCAGTGTTTGTTTAGAGAACTGTATGTGCATAAATTTATATGTAAAACTTTCAGAAATAGGATTGGATAGTAATCGGGCGAAAGTTATTAAAATACGTTAAGTAGGATTGCTTTATAAAAGCGATATGGGAAAGTGCCTATATAAAAAGATTCTTTTCAGTAAATTGTTTGTTGCGCACCAGTGTGATTATCGAATTCAAATACTAATAAAACAAGATATTTCCGAAATGTAGGGGGATTTTTTAGAAGCAATATGGATTCCCGAAATTTATCAGGATTGCTTTTTAAAAATAATGGAAATTAGGAAGTGAGTAAAAATGTTTTTTTCCGGAAATTGTTTGTTGCACACTTTGTATGTATGTTTTTTCTGCAGTGTCAAATTTCGGATTCAACAAGATATTTCCGAAATTTAGTAGAATTGCTTTTTAAAAATAATGGGGACAAAAGGCAGTGCTTAAAAAAAGGTTCTTTTTCTTAAATTGTTTGTTGCGCACTTTTTGCATGTATGAGGTTTTTTTCCAGTGTGAGTTTCGAATTCAAACACTAATAAAACAAGATATTTCCGAAATGTAGGGGGATTTTTTTTAAAAGCAATGTGGATTCGCGAAATTTAGCACGATTGCTTTTTAAAAGCAATGGAAATAAGAAAAGTGCGTAAAAAGGTTATTTTCATTAAATTGTTTGTTGCACACATTGAATCTTGCATCCTGTATGAAGACTCCAATGTGCTTTAAAATAAAAACATTTTTTTCGATATGTTTTCTAATTTTTCAAATGAAAGCATTATTTGCGACACGTTCCCTATTTTTTTTTAAATGAAAACATATTACTTCCAATACGTTTCCTAATTTTGAAAATGAAAACGTTATATTAAATAATTATTTATATATTTTCAGATTATATGCGAATTAATTTTATTATTAATATATAAATTTCTAAATTAAAAAAAGTTAATTTCCCTCACACCCTATAAACACAAATAAAAAAAAGACTGAACAAATTAGTATAACACTAAATTTTTATCGAATTTCCCTTTTCTATCACAATTGCTGCTGCCTTTCTCGGCCGAAACGATCCATTCCCTTCGCGCGCGAGCAAATTGCGCCGTGTACACAGCTCTGCGAGTTCTAGCGGATAGAAAATTGCAAACGACTTTCGGCGAGGAAATTCGCGCTGCTCGTGGAAACGGCCAAGCGAGTTTCTCGCACGGATATCGCGCGAGTTTTCTCGCTCGTGTACACATAGCTTTAGGTGGGAAATGTAGGGTAGCATCAGTTATGACATTATAATATGCTTAAACATTTAAAAGCTAAATATAGTAGGAGTATCAAAATAGTCAAATTGTGTTTTACATGATTTTTTAAAGAACTTTAAGACACATATCATACATAATTTTTGCCTCTCTGTATAATATGCATTTTTAAAAATGTGTTCTTTAAATTTTTATGGAAAAATTTGCAAGGAAACAATTTTATTCTTGGTTTATCCAAATGCTTAAAAGGAAAAAGAGTCATAGGGGAAAACTTGTCCAATTAACAATATTTTAACAAGAAGGTATTTTCCACACTTATTCCTTTTATAATACTATACTTATTCTGAAAAACATACAGTAAAATCCATTTATAACGATAGGTAAGATATAACAATGTAAAATGCAAAGAAAGTTTGGATTTATAGCAGTTCATATGAATTTTTTTCTATATTAAGATGCCGGTTATAACGATAATCTGTATGTAACGATTGAGTTTCCCTCGTCTTATGCTGATAACAACCACTTATAACAATGAAGAGGACAAGCACGTCCTCTCAACGAGGGGACGGGAACAGCCAAAATTATTTCTGCTCTGGTCATGTACTAGCATCCACCAACCATGGTGTCTACTTCTAAGAAACATTGTGCATTCTCTGTTAACGAAAGTCTGAATGATAGAACGTTTGGAATTCGGAGCATCAAATTGACGTTTGTCGGGACTTGGGGCTTAGTCAATCCCTTTTAACAATTAGTCATAGGCAAATCCCAAACTTCTCGCTGCTTTAAAAATGTTGATAAACTTCCAGTGATGTACAACAGTAAGAAAGCTTGGATGACGAGTGGAATTTTCACTCGCTGGCTGAGAGTGGGATCACAAGCTCAAAAAACACCATCTAAAAATTTTACTAACCGTTGACATCTGCATGGCACATCACCAGATAGGGAATCTAAGGAACATCAAACTCGTGTTCTTTCCTCCCAACACCACCAGTGTTTAGCAGCCAATGGATCATGGGATTATCAAAAACCTGAAGGTAAAGTTTAGAAAGCAACTAGTTCTCAAAATTGTGAATTGAGAAGAGCAGGAATAGGAATTAAAGATTCTTGTTCTCCAATGCAATTCGAAAGTTGGAAGACTCCCGGAATAACGTAACTGAAGTGACAATTATAAAGGTTTTCCACTATGCAAGATTTCAGATCAACCTAAGAATTACCCATAACATAGATAACATTGTCCTAGAAGATAACATGGATAAAAACATCATAGAAGAAGACACAGATAAGAAGCATCCGGATGATGAAATGGACAAGTGGGAAATCTGAATAATCGTTTCCCACCCAAAGAGTTGGTGTTATTTGCAGAAGTTGACAAAGATCTGATATCTCTACTGATGAACAAGTTGCCCAATTCATTATGAATACGGAGGAAACGGATGATGTCCAAAATGAAGCTGACGATTCTGACGAATATTTCCAAGCTGCTTGCTTAGCAGAAGCATTTTAATGTTTGGATGAAGTGCGTGCGTGTGTAGACGAACACTCTGAAATTTGCAAAGAGTTCCCCAGTTTTTTTACAATGTTAGCAAGAATAGTAAATTTTATGGAATTTTGAAGTTGATTTGTTCACAAGCTTGAGGTTTGAATTCAGCAGTATCTTACAGGGTAATTTTATAAAAATGAATTATTCTCAGATCCACATATGCTGACCCTATGGAGTGAATAGACAATAAAGGCTTAGACTTTCTAAAAGTATTTAAAAGAAAATGTGTATTCTGACCATGATTTATATAGCTACTTCTTAAAAATATATATATTTGAAAGGATATTTTCGAGCTCCCACTCACTTTTCTCTCCTCAAAAGGGTCAAATCATCCCCTTTTCAACTATCTGTGTAAAAACCAAACTTTAATAATTTGTATATCGCCCCTTTCTGTAAAACTTATTTTCCCTGCCACCAAAGTTTTCTCTCTCCAACTGACGATTTCATATCATGATGTAATATCCCACAATCTAATTTTAGCTGAGGCTGCATAAATAACTCTTAAAGTCAAAACAACTTTAAATTATGTGCATTCCTTGCATTCATTTCTCAAACATCTCTCAGTCCTTCTCAAAGTCTTGTGTCATTCTCTCTCTAATTCTGGCTAAACACATGCTCGGAAGAATATTAAAGTGAATTAATTATTACTTAAGATTCTTTTTAATCTTTTAAACTAAGCCAGCCACCCCACCTCCTCAAAGCAGTTTATTTCAAAAGTCGACAGAATGTTTTCTTGTTGGGGAAACCCCAACTCTTTATTCAACTGTTGAACAAAAAATATAGCTGATCAACTGAGTGTAAAATTGCAATCCGACGCATGCGCATAATGAACTACAAACAGAATATTTAACCGCTCAGTGATTGATGTTTTCCACGCTAGAAATAACAACCAAGCAACACCGAGCATGGCTTCTTTTTCTACACGCACCTATCGACTGGAAAATGTTTTTTCAGCCCCCGTGCAGCTTACAAGGTATCACAGAACCAGAATGGCAGCCTGTAGACCAACTATGCAGTTAGTTCCGAAGAGTGTCGTCCAACTGCAGTCATATTATTGTGGCAGTCGCCCAATCCTTCTTTCAGCATCCGAAAACAACCCGATTTTAAGCCAACCGGCGTTCGTCTTCTTATTCCACCCAAACTTTAAGAAACTTCTCAGTGCAAAAAGATGTGTCATATTATGGTCAACTACGCTACTTATTTTCAATAATTGTTAAGTTTCAGTTCATTGTGAATAGTAATAATTTTAATAAAAATTTTTAGGATTATAAGTTTTGAAATTTTACAAAATGTGTTTTTCCTTATTAAACTTTGAAAAAGTGAGACCAACTTGGGAAAAGTTCATATAATTTAAAAATGCGATTATGTGCCATTTTTAGACAGTTTGATAAGGTACCTTTTTTTAGCTAAAATTTATGTGGACTTCATTTCAAAATTCAAGATTGTTTTTATGGCAATGTCAATAATAAATTAATATTTGTTTTTAAAAACTTGGAAATTTTTCAAAAAACTTAGAAATGTAATTATGTTTACCTGTTTGGAATGTCATTAATTGATTAATATTTGAGTTTCAGTATTTCTTGTTTTAATTTTAATGACAAATTTTAAATTGGGAGATTTGACATAGGCACAATAAATTTTTGGGAAATTTTGCACTTAAATTGCTTATTGTTAACATTAATTTTGAAAAATATTTTATTATAAGTTTACAAATAACAAATACATTTGTAATTTTATATAGTGCTGAATTTTATCATAAATGTAATAAAAAATGTGCACAAGATGTACCTCAAATATTCGCTTTTCAATGTCTTCTATTTTTCCTGCACACTGCTTTGATTCTCTAATAAATTTCTCAGCTACACGCTGCATCTTTTCTAACCTTAAATATATGTACATTATGGTGATTTCAAAGGAACTATTATAAAACTCAATTAATACACATAAATTTTATAGTTTTTACTATTTGAAATATAATCTACATTCACTAAAACATTATCAAAGAAACATTACCATTAGGAAAGTAAGAAATATATGTTATAGATATTTTTAGACTAAAATAGTTAAAAGTAGGATTTAACTTTCTGGATTCATATTTCCAACACATTCCATTTTTTAAAAATAATTCCTTTCAAATTATTTCAGTAAAGATGCATTTAAAAGTCTTCTCAATGCTTTGAATTTGAAAATTATTTCAAAATAGAAGTAAATTTTTTGTGCATTGCTTGAGGAATTGGTAATATACAAACCAATATTCAGGTCCATATATCCCTCATATGGTTAAATTCTGTTTGCTTTATAAAGAAAGAATAAATTATTTAATAACTCTATATACTTTATAAAATATATAAAAAAAGGTTTAATCCCAAAATCACAGTTTGATAGTGGATTGGCACAGTTAAAGTACAATTTTATGATCATTGTGTAAAATATTAAATATGAATACATACAAATCAGATTTAAATTTTAAATAGCTACCTAATAAAATATTAATAATCCAGAATTCAAATATATAACAGAAAATTCGAGATGACTCACTTTCAATATCACTACAATGGTATTTTACCTTAAAAATCATCAAGAGAAATTATTTCACATTAGATTATACAGTCAAATGCCGTTAACGCCAAATCGTTTATCACGAAATTTTGTTTAAGATGACATGAAAGCGGTTTCCTGTTCGATAAAGCTTAACATTAAGGATAAATTGTTCGTTTAACATGAAATCGCATAACACAAAATCCTGCTTAAGTAAAAAAAAAATTCCTGTTAAAACCCAAAAAAAGAAGTTTGTTTTACAATAAGTTTTCTTTGATGAAGCCGAGTTTAAAAATGAGCAGTGTGGTTACTAAAACATTCTTAATAGTGGAGAAGCAGGTGAAGTATATCAGGGGTGTGTAGTCTAAGAACCATGATTCCGTTCCTGTCCCCCCAAGCCCCAATTTTGTCTTTTTGTTGGACGGAACTGACCAAATAAGAAATGGATCTTTATTGAAAAAGCATGAACAGGAACAAGTTCTCTGTATCCAACTCTTTTCAAATTGAGTGTGACAATGAGAATTTCCATTCCACAAACTGAAACACGTTTGTCCACCTGTTAAAGTCACCTAAACTGTCGTAGTTGCTTTTTGAATGCTTTCAAAATGAGTTGCAAGTAGTGTTAGATACAAAGCAAAACATTTTAAATGAAATTGATGACAAACTATTGAAAAAAAAACCCAGAAATTACACCAAAGTATGGAATTGCCAGCATCACTGTATCTACGCTTTAAAAAAAAATCGGGAAAAGATTGAAGCAACATATGCTGTCTGCTGTCAAACAATTTGAACCTGCAAGGAAAAGTATGAGGACTGGAAAGAATGAAGACGTTGAAGTTGCCCTCGTGCGTTGGATTAGTGAGGCCAAAAATCAAAACATTATTCTCACAGGTGCGGTTTTGCAAGAAAAAATCAAAATTCTTTGGCAATGCCCTTGATGTGGAAAATTTCATTGGCTCCAATGGTCGGATGTCAAGGTTTAAAGAACACCATGGAATCGTATGCAAAAGAATTTGTGTGGAAGAAGCGAGTGTGAATGCGGAGAGTGTGTATTCATTTTTTGCTGAAAAATGGCCAGCCTTCGTAAAAGAGTATGCACCCTGAATGCAGATGAAACGAAACTTTACTTCAAAGCACACCCTTCACGTACACTTAACATAAAAGGGGAAAAGTGTTCCAGCGGAAAATACAATAAACAGCAGATAACTGTTATGGTTGCATGCAATATAAATGGAAATAAAAAAAATATCATTGCTGGCTATTGGAAAGTCCGTTAAATTTTGTCGCTTTAAACGAGTAAAGACTTTACCAGTGGAATATGCATCAAGTTAAAAGGGTATGGATGAACTGTGGAATTTTTACCAAATGGCTTCTAAACCTAGACTCAAAATTTCATAAGAAAAAGAAACATTTGCTTAATTCTGGACAATCGTACAGCGCCCATTCATAGATGTTAAAGGGCTCAAAGCAGTAAATGTGTGTTTTTAACACCAAACACCACCACAAAACTACAGACTTGTGACCAAGGTATTCTTAAACATTTAAAGACACAGCGCTGAAAAGAAATGGTCCAAAAAACAATTGAATGCTTCGACAACAAACTGAATTTTCTGTGGGTTTTTTGGAAGCGATGTGCTATATAAAAAGTGCTTGGAACAGTGTTACTAATATAACAATTACAAATTACTTTAGTCATGTAGGTTTTAAAGAAGAGGATTTGAAAAAAAACCTGGAAGAACCTAGAAAAGAAGGGAATTTTTTATACTGCCTTATTTGAGCAATATATCTCCATAGATGAAGATGTTTTAACATCCGATATTGCCACAGAGGAAGATATTGCAGAATTATCGAAAAAAAGGATGATGTAAATGAATCTGATGATGACCTAGAACAACAAAGCTTAATGAGTCTAAATGAAGCTACATCGGCATTGAAAACTGTTCAACGCTTCCTAATGCAGCAAGACAATGCTAACGACTTACAAGACAATTTGAATGACTTAGAAGTAGTGATCACATTTTAAAAAAGTGTTATTTTCAAAAATTGAAGCAAAAGTCAATTACCGTATATACTTGCGTATAAGCCGAGAAATTTAAGTCAAAATTTTCATCAAAAAGTAGGGGGGTTGGCTTATACGCGGGTCATTAAAATTTCTAATATAATTTGCCTAAAATGGGAAAAGGAGAGAAGTTGAAATTAGCGGATTCTTCTGAAATCGCCCTGACACATTTCCGAGATCGAGAATGTGCGTCACGTGCTGACTGAAGACCGTTCTGCGCATCGTGGCGTAATCGTAACGCAAGATTTAACTATGCACATAAATAATCAGTTTAATTTAATAAAAAGTATATATTTTTATAAATATTTAATTGGTTTGTAGAATTTATGAAGCTAGTAAACGCTACTTTAATAGAATTTTGTATGGAAGACTAAGAAGTTGACATCGTGCGTAGCGAATGACACCACTTTAAAGTCAATGTCTTTCTTGCTCGATTGCAATAATTAAACAAAATTTATTTCCCCAATGCAGATTTTATTCCTTGATAATATTATGTACAGATATTAATAGTTGTTTCATTAGTATTTTGGATGGAATTGGCTTTAAAGCGGTAAAATCGGGGTTGCTAATCGGCGAATTCAAGTTCTACTTTCAAGTCATTTATCTCGTAATTAAAAAGTAAATATTTTAATAAGAAATATATATTCATCCATAAAGTAGTAGTATTTCCTTCCGAGATGGATAAAAAAATGCTCATCCGTATTTAATAGCGACAGTAGTCAACGATGGTGACAGAAAATAGTTGACGATTTCTAAGTTTTTAAATCTTTACAAAACGATGTTAAGGATTAGAAATTGCACATTTTGGTATTTAAGTTTGTGGTTTAAAATATTTTATTTGATAATAAGGGAGATTTAATTTAAGAAGTCCGATGGAGGTTTGAAAGACACCAGAACATCGCGAGTGGTACATACTTTTAAGCCCGATGAATCGTTACGAACTTCGAGGAAGGCTGTTTCTCCAGCCACTTTCTTTAAACTTTTAATTTCTAGGCTTAAATATTTATTTTTCTAATTAAAATTTCATTCTTTTGTCGAGGATTTGCCGAATATTTCATATACGAAAATACAACTCGGTTTATACGCGCGTTTCCGATTTTGGACAAAAAATCGGTCTAAAATTAGGGGGTCGGCTTATACGCGAGTATATACGGTCCTGACTTTTTTTAAAAAATGATTGAAAGGTAAATAAGTAATTTTATTGTAGTTCTTTTGTACTTGGATTATTATACTTAACATAAATTTAACTATATGTATATTTTTGATAAAATCAGCAGTATTTAGCATTTATTTTTATTTTAAATATGTGCTAATTCGTTGAAAAAAAATTCTTAACAGTTAACACAAATAATTTTAGCGGCCCTGTTGACTTCGTGTTAATGAGGTTTGACTGTAACAATATATATTTATTTAGACAATGGTGGGAGTAAGACCTCAATTGTAACAAGTTTTAAGTTACAGGTTAACTAATTAAGATACTTGAGCATAATTTTCTTTTTACAAATCATAAGTATTCAATGTTGTTAAAATTCTGAGAAAGTTTCGGAATAAAAATAAACTAGTCCACATTTGAAATTGTCAAAATTATTTAAGTTATAATCAGATGAAGGAACATGGCAAAAAAACAAGGAAGTGATATAAATTTTGTTATTTTTTATTTTGAAGTTTAAGAGTTATAACACATAATTGAATTCAACTTATAGAAACAAATAATATAAAATAAAGAAGAAATCACTTAAAATATTAATAGGTATTTAAATATACCTATTAATATTGTTGTTCCAACTTGAATATATCTTATTCAAGTTGGAACACTTGTGAACTTATAACTATATGAACTTTTGAGTAAAACTACTCGTGTCATAATCCATGCTAACATTAATATTTTACAGTTAAAGGAGAAACATTAAAAAATATAATACTGTTCATGAAATAACTTCTATCACGAATTTTAGAAGAGAAATTAAGACAATTATTTAAATTTATAAATTAGGAATTATAATCAATATTTTCTATTAACTAAATTTAAACTATTTACCGAGGCAGAAATAACAGAATAAAGATTTTACCTGCAAATTTCATCTTTAATTTTCTGATCTCTATCCTGTAAAGCTGAATTAGTTTGGTCCCAAGTTTTCTCTAATTCTTCAATTTTTATGTCTTTTGGAAAATCATCAATAGAATGACGACTTGCTTTCTACAAAAATTATTTAACTTATATTACTATAGTAGAATTAAATTATTTGATATACAAAATTCATATTTAATTAAAAAATATTGAAATATTATATTAGTGAAAAGTAAAAACCTCAATATCTCTGTACAAATGTGATAACCTCTGCTTGTCTTTCAGTCGTTTTGGCAGCTCGTTAGATCGAAATTTTGACGATTCCAAGAGTAAATTCTGAAATTCATTTAAATAATATTAAATATATATTAATATAATAAATTGTTGAAATACTATCACACATAATTTTGAGATAAAAAGAATATAATTTTGAGATAAAAAGAATAAGCTACCAAAACTTTCTTTTTTTAAAGCACATATTCAGTGTTCACTCTTGCCTATAGGCATTTTTTGGCGGTACGGCCCGAACTTTTTTCATCAATAGCGCCCTTATGCCCTTTTTTTACAAAAATACTGCCCTCTTTTGAAAAAATTCTGTCCCTCTTACCTTTTTAGTCAAGAACAAGCGTCCTTGCTTTCCTAGCTGTCTTTAAAAAAAAAGCATTAATTTTTTTTTGTGTGTAAATCGGAATTCAGTGAATTATGACAGCAGAAAAATAAACTTTTTAACTATGCGTGTTACATAATCGCATATAATTCTGTGGTAATTTCGAGCATGGGGCATTGCACTCCATGAATCCCATTGCTTGACTGTGCCCGCATATGAAATACTAAGGTTTGTTTTCTGTATGTATTTTGAAGCAGAAGATGGTTTGGGAGAGAGGTTACCATATCAGGCAATTGCTGATGAGATCGTATAGCTCCATTTCAAAGTTTCTTATTTTAGTGTAAAGAAAGCAATCTTAGGAAGCATTTCTTTTTACAAACAAATGTAGGAAGTTTCTGCTGCCAGCATATTCTGCTGTTTTGCCAGGTAAATAATTTTTCTGTATTCTATAAGACAATTAAAAATCATACCATCTTTCCTAATAATAAATATTTTGTAATTATGCTTATCAATTGGCAATAACTCTAATTAGAATGATTTTGGGATTTTCTTATACACTATTAAGTCAATAACACTAAGCATGTTTATGTGTAGAAACAAGTTGAGCTCGAATTAAATCTTAAATAACATATAATAAATTAAATTTTATTGTACAATTAGTGTAAATACTAGGAAAAAGTCTTTTACCCGAGTCTAAATTGCTAATGATTTTATTGTAACAATATAATAATTATATATTCAACAAGTTATTGTTTATTTAATTTATTTAAAAAATATTATACAATTTTACTTTTCTTAAACTCAATATACTGTGGCTTACGTAAAATTGCTTATATTTTTTATATTAGTAACTTTTAAAACTTCACAAAAGCATAAATAGTTTACAGGCCCCAACTTGCATCATTTGGGGCTCAAAGCACAGTACAAATTTGTGGGCTCCCTACACTCAAAGTGAAATAAAACCTTGCAAAACCAATCAAGTAATGGCTTATGTCATAAATGCATAACGTGCACTTGAGCTGCAACTAGAATAGAATGCACTAATTCGAATTTCAATAAGAATTTAGCAATTTTAAACATTTATTTTTAAAATTGATTGATTGGCCAAGTATCCAGTTATAAATAGCCAATTAGTTTGCCAAGTTTTGGAAACATCAGCATTTCGGTGCGATTTCTACGATGTTGGAAGATACATTTTTCATTTGAAGTACACTTTATAGTCCAACATGCTTTTTTTCCCTGATTGCATATAATATAAGCAGTCAATCAACGACGTTTCATAGCCAGAAATCAGCTTGAAAATAATTTATTTTGTTAAATTTCCTGATTTTTTTTCAAAAAAAATCCTAAAATCCCTGATATTTCCATGTTGATGGACACCCTGGGATCACAACGGAATTTCCCTCTACATAGCGGATTATTTCTCCTATGTTTGTGATGTTTTCTCCCCAGATCAGATCGCTACACTCATGAATCGAATCCTCCGGACACGTGTTCAATGTGTCAACGGGTGGTTCCGCCCCCCATCCCAAACTTTTTACTATACATGCCCTTTTAAAAATAAAAAGTGCCTTTTCAAAAACAGGGGTCTTTTTCATGCCAACAGAGCCTTGCCCCTTCTTATTTCTAGACTGAACACTGCATATTTGCACATTTCATACATTTAAAAAAAATATTTAACAAGGGTAAAATATAATAGTACATAAAATGGCTTAGGAATTCTATTATTGGTAAATTCCCAATTTGCGGTGCCGTTAGGCGTGATTGTGAAAAATTGTTGCCCAGGCCAAAATGAAGTGTTTTTTTGTTTGCCACCAAGTAAGAATGGGCTATTGGCAATGGCAGAATTCGATAGGTCAATTAGGGAGCTTGCGTGCATCCCTTCGAGCAGTTAGTTATGTCAAAAGTTGGAAACAAGCAATTGAGAAGTGACAATTCTTCAACATCAATCAAGCATTCATACACCAAGTCAATGAAGGGATGTTTGCCTTGCACCTCCAAATTTCAAACAAAATTATTTTTAGAGACATCTTCTATCACATCCATTACAATATTGGCGATATCAGAACACAACCATGTGTCAAACGCAGTACATAAAACAACGGAATAATTTTAAACCATAGTACATAAAATACTTTAAGAATTCAACTTTTAAAAGTACGATAACATAAAAATTATAGCTTCCGACACCATTTTTAACTGGATTAAACTATATTGCATACTCTTTGCTTGTAATGCAAAATCATAGCATGTGAATTAAAAAAAAAAAAATTACACGTATATAGTCATTAATTTAATTTTATAAAAATTATCAACAAGGTTTCAAGATAAAAAAAATCATATTAATTTATTAACAAGTTATTAAATAAAAACAAACCTTCATATCTATTAAATTATTAAAAAGCTTCTGATTCACAAAGGTAGTTCGAGACTCTTGCATCCACAAAAGCAAACTTTTTGCCAATTCTTTGTATTCTTCCATCTTACGGTTCTTCTCCTAAAAGCAGAAAATTATAAATATGTTAAAAAGTATCAATAAATGTACATTAACTTAATTATGATTATTGAATAAGATACTACTTGGATACTAAAATATATTTTATCATTTTCAAATACATTTATTTAAATAAGACATTTTTCATCATAAATGTTTAAAATATTACCTTACTTTATCAAAATTATAATTCTCTTTATTGGAGCAAATAATTGTTCATTGCACTTTTGTTAAAGAAATAACGGATTAAATATAAGCTTGACTGAAATTGCTCATAACAATTTAAATCATCATCAATTTTTTGAACTATTCAATTCTAAAATAAATAAAGTAATTTAAAATTTTGATTTTATCTTCTCCAAGTTCATTAAAAATACTTGAAAACTTAAAGTAAATTATAAGTTTAATAAAAAGATATCTAAAAATAAATGTACAAAATTAAAAATAAATAACATTAGAAAAACAATCAAACTAACATCGTCAGCAAACGGATGATGAGTTGGTGGATCTGGGAAAACATCATAAAGTGATGAAATGTATGTAATAAGGGACTTTTCGTCCGGTTCTGGAGTGTCAACATCTATAAAAATTATAAAATAATTATCTTAAACATAAAAATCAATGTTGAACTAGACATAAATTCAAAATATTATGCAGAAATATAGTAATAATTATAAAGATAACAGTAAAACAGAATTAAAAAAAAAATAATTAATAAATACATAAAAATAAAATAAGCCATCAAATACCTTCAGCATCAAGAAGTCTTGTAATACCAAATTCCTTTTCAGCTAAAGAAAATGCTGCTTCCAAATTGTCTTTAGCATTTCTAGCTCTTAAAGTTTTAAAATCTAACAGATCAGGTCTGAAAAAGAAGACAACTATATTATCAATACTATTAAGGGGGGGAGGGTAGGGTGTTGAACACCAATTTTAAATTTATCATAATTATGTTTCTACTACTCAAAAGTTAACACAATCTCTACTTGGAGTTGAGTTGTAACAATTTTGACATTTTAATTTTAAAAAGTTTAAGGTATACTTTTCTAGTAAACTATTATGAATATAAACAATTTTTTTTTTTTAAATAAAAATTAGACTGCATGTTCAACTTGTGGAACCAACAAAACTTATATTTTTGTATGGGTAAATATATTTAAAAAATATATACATTTTATAACTAAAAATGTTTATTTAAACAAAAGTAAATTAAATTTTTTAAAAACATTAAGTATACATTTTGTCTATTTTTTGAGGTTCCATAAGTTGAACATGCGGTCAAATTTGTATTTAAGAATTTTTTTTGTTTATATTCATAATAGTTTACCAAAAAAGTGTACCTTAAACTTTTTAATTTAAAATTTTTAAATTGTTACAACTCAAAGCCAAATAGAGATTGTGTTTCACAAATTTCAAAAGTTATCAATAATAACATAATACATATATCATAAGAATTGTGTTAACTTTTGAGTAGTAGAAGCGTAATTATGATAAATTTAAAATTGATGCTCAACACCCTCCCCTCCCCCCTTAAGCCAATCATATCAACAATCAATTATATTAACAATAATACAGAGAATTGAAGTGCTGAATAGGTATAAACAGTATGCATCAAAAATTTAATTTTGAGAAAAATCAGCAAGTAAAGTTATGATGCTTCAAAGTTCTTGCAAAGGTATATATCATTTCAAATACTAATAACTCTTCACAAAGAATGAAATAATTTGGTTGTAATTTATTTAAAAAGCATATTTATAGTAACTTCATCTAAGAAAATGTTTTAATGTCAATAAACATGTTCTTCCACAAAGCTCTTTAATGTAAAGAAATAAAAAAAAAATTGGTTAACATTCAAAATGTAGTTGAAGGAAATTTAATATATGCAATAATTAATTAATTAATAATTAATTATATAATAGTTAACATATTAAAGCTATCATAAGCTTTAAATTCTGTGGTTTTATGTTTTTTTTAAAAAGGAAATGAGAATGTTAATGTTAAACAATGAAATTTCAGTAACAAACATTTGTGAGAATAACCAATCTCTGCAAGGTTTTATTGCATTTGTGGAAACAGGGATGCTACATTTTGAAGAGAAATAGAGTCAAAAATAATTTTGAATGCAGTGAATTATGAACTAATTATGAAGTTGGTTGATATCTTCTGTACAATGTTGCAAAACTGTCAGAATTCTGAACAAGTCTTGAGACTGGATGCCCTCTTTTCAATATTAGAATGACAACACCAAATTGCAATGCTTACACAATCATTTTTCAATTATGTTATTATATCTCATGATACTTGAGAAGAATTCAAGCATCAATAAATTCATTTTGTGATAAACAGTTAACTTAATAGAATATCCCAATTATTATAAATAAGAACTTGAGCTTCGATCCCCAAAGAGATGTAGATTATATAAATTTTGTAAAAAATTATAAATCCACATATTTTCTAAACAATTTATGACGAATTGGCAATTTCGTGCTTATACTCTTATTGGATACAACAAATAAAGTATAAAAATTAACAAATCAAACAAAAAGTTACCTATTTCTGTGAAGAATTGCATTGAAAGCCAATCCATCTCTCCAACTCCTAGTGAAATCAGTCACCTTAACACCAGGGTAGCGCTCTGTTGTGCGTTGGGCCCATTTCAAAAGTGCTTCCCGAGCAGTGACTGTTTCATCTTCCATGCCGGTAATAATATCTGATATCTGCGTTAAAGAAATTAAAATTTTTAAAAGATTTATAACATAATTAATAAATGATATATATAGAGCATCAGCCAAAATAAGTTAAATTAATAGAAAACAAGCATACAAAAGATTAAATCTCTATTTTGTGTAAATTCAGATGTAGATCCATACACACGATGCTCAATATTTACTATATTATATAAAAACAGAGGAAAATCTACGAGCGAAGATCTAATATAGTAAAAAATTGAGGGTAGAATGATACAGATAAGACTAATGCCAGTTCCCCTCATACCCATGTCTGAAAAAATAAAAGTTTAAAAAACTTTAACCCCCCCCCCAAAAAAAATTTTGCCTTTATGTATGTATAATAAGATTTTTAAGTTCCTAAAGAAGAACAGAGGCGGACTGGCACATTTTTATAAAGTATCGAGGTGTTTCCATTCAATATCGACTAAATTAACTGAAGATAAATTACACAAAATATTCAGCTTTGTTTGACAAATGGCTAATTCCATGCGTGACTTACACTACATTTGACAATTTATACCACATTGTAAGCTTTGTTAAAATAAGTAATTTGTGTTTTAAAAAAACTCTTTATGTCAGTTGACATACTAGACTTATATTCTATTTTTTGACAATGTAAACTTTATTCATTTTGTTTTACTTTAATTTCTAAAATTAAAAATGTTGCAATGTGACTTACACTACAAGAATGGACAATATTTTTCGGATATAATTTCAATTTATGTTTTCTTCCTCATGCTTTGTTATAAAAAAATTATGTTATGTCAGTTTCGTTGTATAAGGTTTGAAGTTTAACCAGGTAAAAAATATATTTCTAGAAGTGTTTTCAAATTATTTTATTTTTAATTAATCTGTGAGATATACACTACAACTAAAATATAACTTACACTACAATCACCCAAAGCACTGGTAAAATGATTTAAATAAAATAGAATTAACACACTTATACATAATTTGAAAATTATAATCAGCAATTACAACATCTGCAGCACCTTCTTTTTCTTGGCCAATGGAAATTATTTCTTGTGCATTGCAAAAACTCCCCTTTTATTGTAGAGCCTTCTTTAGCAATGAATTGTCCAGCAAAAATTTTCACTTTTCTTTTTCCTACAAATGAAATCTATACCCAATTGTCACTTTTAAGTTCTTCTCGATTGTAATCTTTTTTCTGAAGTCTTCTCCTTTTTTGTTCAGTTCTCTAAGAATAACAAAATCCTTGATGACATGATTCATTAAATGTTATTTTCTTCATAATAATTCTTTATCAAAAATTTTATTTCATTGCTCAGTGTAGTAATTTTTTAATGTTGAGCAGATGGGTTGAGCCATAGAGTAATGATTGAGCTATCTCTGGTGTAAACTGATGTGCTAGTTTCTTTACAATGACCTTACATTTATTTTGGCTTTAAGGTAGATTTTTCTTGACTATTGCAATAGCTTTACCAAATGAGCTGCAATTTTGATTGGCTTTCTAAGGGGAATCAATTGAATTTGGATTTAAAGCAGCTGCTGAAATTCTCTTTTGCCTGTATTTTATCATCTCTACCCTCTGCTTTGCTTTAAAAATCTCTCTTTGATCAACTTTCATTGTAATTTCCATTTTCTTACACCTTTCCTTTGCTTTCTGGATTCATTCTCTTTAAATGCTTGAAATATTCCATTTGCTTTTTTTCTTCTCCGAGCTCTTTCTTTCGTTTTAATGCTTTTTTCCCCCATTTACAGTTAAAATAAGAAAAGTATAAGTAATAACAATGTTTAAAAGTAAAATCACTTGTGATATTATTTTTAAGCATTGTTACTGTACATTTTGCAACCATTGTAGTTTTACAAACACAGCATATAGTTGTGACTTACTTTATGCTGTGTTTTACTGTTACACTACAGTTTTAATATATTAAATATTCACTAAAACATTTCATTCTCTTAAAATTCAAAGCTGCAGTCTCATAGAGATTAGTATGAAATCACAGAATTGTTTTTGAATTGTGGCTCAATTTAGAAAAAAGTTTGTTCTTTTTTGTGACTTACACTATAATTGAAATGTCCTTATTTCATTTGGTTCTAAATCAATAATTAAACCAAGATAATTTTTTAGTAAAGATTTTGATTGTACATTAGTTGTTTTTCTCAAACCCATGCTCAAAATATTCCGAAAATGTAACTTATCTTAGGAATCAAGCAGTACAAATAATGCAAATGCAAGCAAGTTCAATTTCATTACATACAGGTAGCAATCATTTTGAATTTGTACCAGTCACAAAATATGTTGAAAATTTCTATTAATGCAAAATATAATAAAAATTCAATCATTTTTCTATCAAATATAAAAATTTCAACTTTGTAAAAAAATATTTTTTAAATTCACATTTAGGACACATTTACATGGAATTACCCAAATGTAAATTTGAGGTGTAAATTTATATTGGGTGCATAGGTTTGAGGCACCAATTGGAATTATTAACAATTAATTTGATTTTGTCCCCAATAATTTGAAAACTCAGCTCAGTGTTTATGCTTTTAAATGAAAGCTAGTGCCTTTCCCCCACCAATAATTTTGAAATTGTTACATATATGTTGACACATCTACATTAGATGAAGGTTTGTTTTGAAATTTTTAATAGATTTACAGATGGTTGGTTGTATGGGTTTTAATGGCACAAGGGCCAAATATGGCCAAGCCGCGCCAAACACTCGGTATTTCAAACCAACATTAAAAACAAAGCAAGCTGTGCCAAACAGAAGGTAATTTCAACCGACATTAAAATTCTAAAAGATATACATATAAACAGAAATTAAATTCAAAGAAGAGGTAAAAATCCCGTGTAGTTTAAAAAGATAAATAGTGATGAATGAGGTGAATGATTCAATAAATACGACAAATGGGGAGATGAAGTATCAAAAAAGTGATTATATAAAATTCTGAGACGAGGACAAGAAGTTAAAATATGATGAATAGTGAGAGGTTGTTGGCAATGATGACACGGTGGGGAGGTTTCATTGAGCAATAGGTGTCTATGTGTTGATCTCGAATGACCTATGCGGAGACGGGTTAATATTACATCACACCGTCGAGATGACAAGGAAGGTAGGAACGGGATGCTGGGAAATACAGAGGCTAATTTATTAGCCGTTTGTAACCTCCAGCCATCGCTCCAGTCCTTCCGCACTAGGTCCCGCAGAACATTTCGTAGGTCGTCATATGGGATTCTGATATTGAGCTGGGATGTGGCACATTTGGCAACTTGATTTGCCAATTCATTGCGATTTACAGATGGATGCCCTTTATTACCTGAACCTGTTTATGTATTTGCACCTGCACAGCGCAAAAGCAAGTACATGAATATGATATTTTTCAAATACAATTTTTTTTTCTTTCAAATTTAGAAATAACTATTTACTTCTAAACGTTTATGTAAGTTTCCGAATAGTTATAAAGAATTTAACAAGTATACTTATAGTTAAGAAAAATATGAGAATTTACTACTATTTAAACTTATTTTATTTAAGAATCTATGTTATGTTTTTTTATCTGGAGTAAAGTTAAATCAAAAGGTAGGGGTATAGACCCGGTTAGCCTCAGTGTAAATGTTGAATGGTTTAAACGACCAGGGGAGATGAAGTATTTTTGTGTACCATCTGTTTACATTTGGAGCAGACAATTATATATTTTAAAAACAAGCTAAGAACTTATCTAACCCTTTGCACTCCATTGTCTACTCTCGGCAACAACATAAAGACAATTTCTTTAAATTAAACAAGAACAGCATAATCTTGTGTTTTAAAAACATGGATCTTTTTTTAAACTTGTTCGCTTGCAAATCCAAAACAGATATTTTCCCTTTATAAGCGCAAAAAAGAGGAATAACTGTTCCCAGAGACAAGTCGTGAGTTTTTGCGAGGTCACCATAAAAAGTTGTGAACAACCATTATATATTTGAAAATATTTATATTTAAAAATTTTTTTAACCATTTACATCAAAAAATATTTTAAATAGCATTAGTTTCTGACAAATATAATTTTTATGTAGTTATCCGCCAAAAAGTGGAGTTTTTAGGACGTAGAAATAATGTTCATTTGAAAACAAAACTGTTAGTTGAGCATTGAGTAACGTAATAAAAAGTTAACTTGCGTTTTTCCGTCAATCTATAAGGAATTTTCTCAAAATATTCCTTGAATTAATGGTTAATTTCTAAAATCTGTTTTTCCTTACACAGAATATTTTTTGGAAAAATTTGGTCAATGTTTTTAATTGGGATAATTAGTTGATTGCAGTTTTTATTAGACAAAAAAAATATTTATCATAATGTAATAAAAATAAACATTTTTAGGAAAAATAGTTCCTTAAAAAAAATGAAAAGTTAGACGAAAAAACCCAAACACAAAAACAAGCGAACCTAAAATGAACCGATAAGTCAAACGATTTAATGAAAAATTACGCAAATATATTAAAAAGTTTAAAGTCTATTACCAAATGCGGCCTTAAAAAGTCAATCTGGTAACCATACTGTGAACGAAACGAATGTCTACGGTTGCTTGAAGAATAGGCAATATTTAGCGATGACTAGCCAGATAGTCTCTAAATTGACCTGGCTGATGGGAATTTTGGGAGCATCTTTCTGATTGGTTGACGTTTTAAGAAAAGAAAAATTAAATAAAGTAAACAAATGTATTAAAACACGTTTTAAATAAAATATTACAAAAATATTTTAAAACAATTAATTTTTTAATTGATTTTTTTTGTCTATTTTTACGTGGTCATCGGCAAATCTGTCGATGATCGGGCCCTTCGCCACTGACAGTTCCGCAGAAAGAACACATATGTCAAAAATATTTCTGAAGTGGGACTAAAGAACATCAGAACATGCTAAAGAACTACTCAGAAATGGTTATGAACAGGGATAAACTGTTTTCCAAATTGCTCTTTCCTCTGCTCCAAATCCTCTTCCCAATTATCTAGCACGACTACCAAGCATTTTTTTAGAACTTACAGTTGCTTTAGAAAGTAATTAGACTCTGATGTAACACTCATCGCTTTTCTTCGGGAAATACTATGATAAAAATCAACTCTCAGAAAAACATTTACTCTTGTGTGTATCGCAGGCTTAAAAAACATAGTTACACCAAAAGAAGTTTAAGGAAGTAAGTGTTTGAATTTTTTTTTTTTTAAGATCCCAAATTTCAATAGCAAAAAATATCAAAGTGTATAATCACCATAAAAAAATATTAATGCAATATTTATTTTTCTCAACATTAAGATTTCTTGCCATATTTATCGTTATATAATATAATAAAAAAAAATTCTAAACACACGAAATACTTATTCACGCCATTAAAACACAGAGCCCCTTAAGGAATGTTATGTTAAATTACTTCATGGAGAAATTTTAAAATTGTTTGTAAAGCTTTATTCCAGCGCAAAGCTTAGGTTCGTAGACACTCTTGCGGCCACTGGACAATTCAGAACACCGAACACTTGAGAACACCGGACAATTCAGAACACCGGATAATTCAGAACACAGGACACTTGAGAACACCGGACAATTCAGAACACCGGACAATTCAGAACACCGGACAATTCAGAACACCGGACAATTCAGAACACCGGATACTTGAGAACACTGGATAATTCAGAACACCGGATACTTGAGAACACCAGATACTTGAGAACACCGGACAATTCAGAACACCGGACACTTTTGCGGACAGCGGACAATTCGGAACACCGGACACTCTTTTTTTACTTTTGCTTTCCCAATCCTCGTCCGGTCCTCGCTTGTTTTTCTCTTTTTCAAAACCGCCAAAAACAAAACACTTTCTCCCTCGCGTACACCCGCGCCATTCTGCGAGTGGCAAGAGCAACATCTCACACCTTCCCTCCAGTTTCCACTGCATGACTATAGTCCTGCAGTGAAACTATTTCCAGCTTTGTCCGCGTACACTTCAATATCCAATTATAGAAAGTACCTTCAGTGTGTGTTAGTGTTTGTGTCCCATAATTGCTTCTCATGCATGAGCTTGCAATTAAACATATCCATTATTGCATATAAACAAATCAATAAAATAATAAACATATTAATTTACTAAAGTACATAAACACATACATTTACATTTTTTTTTTTTACAAAATTTACATTTACTACATAAACATGTACATTAATCCTCATACTCGATGCGAGACAGAGCATCAGCGTCCGTGTTAACAGCACCTGGTCTATGGGCAACTTGTACATTAAACCTTGCAAGGGCTAATGCCCATCTCTGTAATCGAGCATTCTTCGGGATTCCCTCAGTAAGAAATTTTAAGGGATAATGATCAGTATGAAGTAAAATTGGTTTCCCATAAGTCCAAACTTCAAACTTGTTTAGCGCCCACATTACAGCAAGAGCTTCACGTCCTATTGTACTCCAGTTTGTCTGCGTATTTGTCAGTTTCTGACTAGCAAACGTTATCGGCCTAGCTCTTCCCGTAGAATCTCTCTGAATTAAACACGCGCCTATTCCCGTCAATGAGGCATCTGTATGAATTTCAAACGGTCGTGCTAAATCAGGTGTGTACAGCGAAACCGCTCTACATAAAGCATCTTTTAATTCATTAAATGCACATTCTGCTTCTTCGGTCCAGGGGACATCGTTAGGAATGGATTTCTTTGTCAAGTCAGTTAATGGTTTAGCTATTCTAGCATATCCTGGTACATATTCCCTGTAGTAGTTAAATAGTCCCAATGCTGACCTCAAAGATTTTTTTGTTTTAGGTACTTTTAAGTTTTTGATAGTCTTAATTTTGTCCGGATCGGGCCCATTATTTCCCGAACATACAATGTGACCTAAATATTTTACCTCTGGTTTGCCGAAGGAACACTTATCCAAGTTTGCAGTAAAATTTAAGGATTGAAGCGTCTTCAGAAAGGCTGTAATGTGTTTTAAGTGATCCTCCCAGTTTGCCGAATAGATTACTATGTCGTCAATAAAACTTTCTGCATAACCATTATGCGATTTTAGAGCTTGGTTCATTGCCCTCTGAAAAGTTGCCGGAGCCGCAGCTAATCCAAAAGGCATCACTTTCCATTGATATTGACCTTTCGGTGAAACAAAGCTAGTCAGTATTTTACTGCCCTCTTCCATTGGAATTTCCCAATAGCCTTTCAAAATCTCTAGTGTGGTCAAAAAATAGGCAGCTCCCGCTCTATAGCATAATTCCTCTGCATTCTGCATTGGAAACGACATTATCTGACTTTCCGCATTTAAGCCGCGGTAGTCCACACAAAGTCTAATGGTACCGTCCTTTTTTGCTACACACACTATAGGGTATGCTATTTCAGCCACTGAAGGCTCTATCAACCATAATAAAACAAAACAAAAAATATATATATGTGTGTCCCCCCCCCCCCCCCCCCCCCGGTAGTTTATGAATAGTAAGGTATATCTATTACCGTTGATTATTGTTGCAACACCTCATGTCACCGGTTCCAAGCGTTTAAACAAAACCTACTTTTCTGGAAAGATGCCGTATCAGACAATCCCAGACAACCGCTGCCGTCGGCGCCACTGTAAAGCTTTGTTCCAGCGCAAAGCTTAGGTTCGTAGACACTCTTGCGGCCACTGGACAATTCAGAACACCGGACACTTGAGAACACCGGACAATTCAGAACACCGGACACTTGAGAACACCGGATACTTGAGAACATCGGACAATTCAGAACACCGGACACTTAAGAACACCGGATATTTCAGAACACCGGACACTTGAGAACACCGGATAATTCAGAACACCGGACACTTGAGAACACTGGATACTTCAGAACACCGGACACGAGAACACCGGACACTTTTGCAGACAGCGGACAATTCGGAACACCGGACACTCTTTTTTTACTTTTGCTTTCCCAATCCTCGTCCGGTCCGGTCCTCGCTTATTTTTCTCTTTTTCAAAACCGCCAAAAACAAAACACTTTCTCCCTCGCATTCCGTCACTTCCGGTACACCCGCGCCATTCTGCGAGTGGCAAGAGCAACATCTCACATTGTTAAATGCATAATATCGATTATTTAAACAATCTATAACTCAATTACACCTAAACTATAAGAAAATTTTCGTCAGTTAAACATTTTAACCGGCTTTTTTTTTATTTCACGAAATTTATAACGTTTTTAACTAAAAAAAATGAATATTTAAAAAAAAAAACTTTATAAAAAACGTTAAATATCATTTGATAACAATAAAAATTACTAGTAGTTAAGACAAAAGTAATAATTATGTAAGTAAAAAATTATTTTGATATTTGATCTAAAAATGGAAACAGGTTAAGGCTTTTAACGAAATATTAATCTGTAAAGTGTAGCGATAATATTAATATATAAACTAGTCACACGTTATAATTATTATTTTTAGAAATTTATAAATATTCGACATAATTATTCTTTACCTCTTAATTGTTTAAAAAAGTGCAGTTAGAAATTAACTTTCCAAAAAAGACAATCGAACTTTTTAGCACCAGGTTGATGCAAATATTTACTCATTCTAATGATCGATTGTCAAAATAGAGAGCCATTAGACAATAATCTTGAAGATAGGAGTTCACCTTGAAACAATTTGAGACCTCTCCGAAGTTGATTCTAGACGAGCATTAAATCCCTGCGGTATGGCCGTCTTAAAGAAACCACACCTTTTTATAAAATAATTACGTTATGTTTTTTTTTTTGTGTGGTTCCCAACTCGTGGTTAGTGAAAGGGCCCAAAGTGGCCCGTTGAGCTATTAATTAACCTTCAATATTTTTTTTTTTTTTGCGAAAAGGATAAAAGCAGTCGTTGTTTGAGATGTGTTCTTTTCATAGCAAAAATATCTAATTCGAAATCAAAATATTTTCTAAATGACACGTATGTATTTTTTTTTCTAATGAAATTTTTTTTTAGAAATGTATCTTTATTTGATTATAACTGTGTTTAACCAAGGTGTTAACGAAAATGTCTTTAAATATATTTTATGGTTAAAAGTACGCTTTGGAAAGAAAATTACGCAAATAGAATCGTTTCTTTTGAATGAACGTTACCTTTTTTAAATGTACAACTGTATCAAACCAAGTGGGTAAAGTCAAATATTAAAGATTATTAAAGTAACAAATGACTTAGGTAACTATAATTTGAATTTTTATCTTAAGTAATTAAAATAATTTAAGGTAAAATTTTTAATTAATAAATTTGTTTACAAAATAAATATGTTATACAGAATACCCGAACTATAATTTTATTACCTCAACTGTATTATTATATTCATTACATAAGGTTCGCGCTTTGGACAATTTTCGACTCAGTGATCCGTTGCCATCTAAAGTTTGACCAGCGCACAGGGGTTAGAGAACGGAATTCAGTGGGAATGGGATTCAAATTGTCAGATTGATAAGAAACAATAAGCAAATAGTTGAAACGTAGCGATCAGACACTTTTGACACATTCTTTTTTTTATCTCACTCGGACGTATAGCAACTTCTATTTGAACCTTTATAAATATCATATCCACTTAACTTTCTAATGCGGAGGAGTATATTCCGTTACATACACGTGAGCGTATATAAAGCGCTTGGAGTAGGATGTCGGAATTACACTACGTAGCAAAACAGTTATGTATTGTAGTTGGGTATTTGTAGCCGAGCTATGTATAGCTGATCTCTGTAGCTCTGACTAAAAATGTAGGAAAAAGTTTTGTAGCTGTAACAGCTATGGGTAGTAGCTATGTTCTCGATGAAGTCAACCGGTTGACTTCGAGATGCTTTACTTCTTGAGAGCGCACGTCTTCAGGCGGCAGCTATATAGCTGTGCTACAACGAAACACGCGCCTCTAGCTCGGCTCGGCTATATAGCTCAGCTGCATAAGTTCCCTTTGATCTCTCGGACAACCGACAGGTAGATCATTTCCAGCTATATAGCTGTTTATAGATTACGTTTTTAAAAACTTGTAGCACTGCTATATAACTCGGCTATACAGCTGTTTTGCTACACTGTGCTTAACGCTGAAAATGTTTAGTTGCCGCTGTAGTGCGCGATCACAGCGCTTATGGCACACAAAACTATTTCTGAATTTTTCTCTTTAAAAAAAATTATCCATTATAGAGCTAATAATAGAATATACAACGTCCTTCCAGAAGGAAGCAGGGTACTGCCAGTAGGACTCACCTTTATGATGGTATAGAAGTTTACCTTCCTTCTGGCAGGACGGCCGGTACTACAATCAGAAAAGTCCGAGTTGGTACAAGAGAAGAGTTTGAAATTCCAACTGTAACATTTGTTATGTACAAAAGTGCTTCCGGAATGACTTTGGCATGTGCTTTCTATCGTTAAAAATTTATAAATCACGTAATATTGCTCACTTATAAACAACACTAGACCTGACCTTGTCTCGCGGTTATCCAATTTGAACGGCGCAATTAGTGACCCCCATGAAGCTGTTTTAAGTGTGTTAGTTAAAGTGACTCCTGGTCGGTTTAATTTTTTTTCTTTTTAAAGATAATAAGAGAGATTACTTTGTAGAGAAACACAGATTTGCATTGATAAAATTACTGTGTATAGTATTTCAGAAAATTGGATTCAATAAAAAAAAATCATAAACCAATATAGCATTAAAATCCTATTTTGGGTGTTTCTAATGGCGGATTTCAATAATTCAATCATATTAGTTTGAAGAAATAAGTAGTTGTAAATAATTAAAATGGTCATTACGTTGGATAAAACTCAGGTGAGATTAATTTCATTATGTTACAAAAGAAAGCTATGAGAACTGGGATGTTTTTTTTTGTCTAATTAATTTTTTTTTCAACTTTAACGAGAGGGAAAGCAAACAGGACTTACAGAAAATAATTAAATTCATGGAAATTTGTTTTTAATCAATAATAAATATTACTATTATTAAAAAAAATCATTCCTATTCGAGACTAATTATAAATTCTAATTAATAAACTGACAATAATTCTAATTACACTAGGCCTATTCAAGCCACCTTTGACAATAAGGGAATGATGTCTAACCCCACTTCTCTTTCCTGGTTACACCACTAGAATGGCAATAACAATAAACTGCAGAAATAAAATTCTACTTTCCTTAATGGCCCCTAATTACTCTACTGTGTAACCGTTTACATTCGAATTCATTCCGTGCAATTTTGGTTTCTTCAAGAAAGTATTCTGCTCTTATTATTGCTCGTGTGGGCCGACCTGTTCGGTTTCTCGAGGATTTCACTTTCCTTGAGCTGTGTGGGAA
The DNA here is from genome assembly GCA_963932185.1 of Troglohyphantes excavatus. Classification (NCBI taxonomy): domain Eukaryota; kingdom Metazoa; phylum Arthropoda; class Arachnida; order Araneae; family Linyphiidae; genus Troglohyphantes; species Troglohyphantes excavatus. The sequence continues at coordinate 1,942,190 of OZ010676.1, read as the reverse complement.
GAAATCCTACGAGGGTGTCTTCCTGTTCATAAGTTCTGAATTCGCAAGGACAACAAGAGGATGTTGACCCGTTTGCTTTGCTCTTAGAACTCTTTGTATTTTATGGGTCATGAATAAGATCAAACTTTTGAAAATCTTCTAGGGCACGATTTTTCCGCCTTAGAAGATCCACGACCGGTCAATAATTTAAAAAATAAATTCGTATAAAGTGCCGCGCGCTACCGACTACGCTACAAAGGCACGTTCTAGTTAGATCTTGAAAATATTTTTTAAAGACTTTATGCAATAATTCTTTTAAACGCATTTTTTTAAACTTATATGAACGTACGATTCGTCACTGCTCCGGGAAATTCTCTTCCTTTTGAAACCTCACTTGTCGTTTCGTGTAAGAGACTATAAAAATAATATCGTCCCTCAATCTCAAAGCGAAAAAGGTCGTCTAAAACCTGCAATTTTCAGTAGAGAGCATTTTTTTAAAAACAATTCCTATTTCTATTTAATATTATGATAGAACCTTTTGGCATTTGGTTGTACCTTTTAGTCGATCAGCTGTTGACATCAATAGATTGTGCCACCAGGTGGAAATCACAAAGTACCACATTTTGCAATAACAAAAAAAAATTAATTAATGATTTTCAGATACGATCTTTTGCACTTTGAATGACGATATATATTATCGTAGGCCGGTGGTGGCCGAATGGTGAGGGTGTCGAATTCAACGTCCGGTGAGCGCGATCCCCAGCATGTGGTGTACCTATCTGGTAATCAATCGGACAGTTGTCAGAATCGTTCCTTTCACGTACTTACTAAAATGTATTCACCGTGTAGAGAGGACTTTAAATCAATCGTGGTTCGATGTCCCGACGCCTATTCAGATTCCGTCGTGTGCCAGCTCAGGTGTTGTTCTCATTTGACCATGGTTTCTAATTAACTTGTTAATTTCAGATACCCCATATCTGCCATTAAGTTAAAATTTTCATCCATTAAGTTAACATTACGCGTATGGGGTTTCAGAAATAAATGATTCAATTACGAGGCAATGTTCTCGGGTCTTTAATTCGAGTAGCCTATTCTTCCCGCTCTAGTGCGACGTTAATTCGGGAACCACTGAACTCTTAACTGCAACTTCTGGAAGGCTCCAAACTTGTTTCCTCTATGGGCGCGTTGAAGCCAACGTGGAAGCAGCCATACCGTACACCCAATTCAAAAAAATATAGTATTTAGTGGTGTTTTTTAATACCATAGCATTGGTAGAAATATTACATGTATATAAATATTATACTTTCTTCTTATAGAATTAATTTTTATATTGCCAAACAAATAGTTTTTGCTCTTGCTTTTTAACCACTTCGACTTGGAAATGACTTTCTATTTTAGTAGCAGATTGCATTTAAAACAGGTTTCAAATGAAAACAGAAAAAAAACCTTAGCCAAAAGCAAGACATGTCGGCTTATTTTAACATGAAAAATATACGAAATATTGCGGTATCGATGAAAGTGGGGTACAGTTGTTACCCCTTCAATTGGTTTCAAGTCAACAAAATGCCTTGCCCAATCCAGAAGTTACAATTAGAGATCAGTGTTCGGAAACACTGCCTGGTATTTTTGAACCATGGTTTGATGACGAGGTGAGCCCGTGATATAAAAATTTTAGTGGCCTAAAATCGACATTTGATAACAGTTTGAAACACCATGTTTCAGTCTTTGCCATATTGGTTTAACCATTTCGCCCTACTGAAAAATCATGAGTTATCAATAAATTTAAATATGCTGAGTTTATACAGAATTGGTCAGTTAAGAAGCACAGTAGGGGAAATAAGTATTAGAACATTTTTGTTTTTACAACAATGTCATTGTAAGTAAATGAAATAAAATTCAATTTAAAAATACAAAAGCGTGGAAAACAAAAAATAGTGTACAATTTATCACTTATAAATAGCGGAATGTGCAAAATGTTAAAGGAAAAAAGTATTTGAACTGAATATTACAAGTCAAAAATCAAAATCAGTTTCATGACTATGGTACATAAAAACACAAAATTTACTTTTATCCGTGAATAGTACATTTTCCAAAACTTTATTGACTTGTTTATATATTTGTGAAATGAAGCCGTTTATTTCTATTTCTTTCACTGTAAATGGATTCTGCCTAACACTCCATCCATTCCTAATTATGCCGGTCATTTCTGACTGTTGTAACACAAATGGTGTAACACAGACACCTGAACATAATGCAATGTCATTTGCGGTTTAAACAGAATTTTTTTATCGAAATTCACATTTTTCTGCATTATTACGTTTCACGCACTTTTGAGTATCCTCTGCTTTAATCTTATTTGCAATATTTCCGGTGATATTGTGTTAATTTTAGAATGACATAATAAAGACAATACACTTAAAAATAAAGTTTTAGAAATTTAACAAATAGCGCAATCTTAAATACCAAACTAACAGTTCTATCGCACATGCATCAAGTCTGTTTACTTTGAAAACCAGACATTTTCAGAACATCTGACTTGCCAATGAACAACAGCAAAATAAATTAGAAATTATAAAAAAAACTTAAAATTAATCTAATTTTCTTTTCAGTACCTTTCCTAAATTTCAGTGTTTATCATTACTTGTTCAAATACTTTTTTTCTTCGATATATGCATACATATTTCTTTACAATTTTTAAGTAATATAAAACTGATACTATTCTTTTATGTTTAGATAAATCGCATGATATTTAAAGTTTAAAAATTTAGTAAAATTTAATTTTTTTTAAAGTTATTACAGAAACAAGCAGTGTTCAAATACTTTTCCCCCACTGTATATTACTATTTTATAGAATCTTTATTATATTTTAAAAAGTGAAAAAATAATATTTAATATTTTTAGATTTTTTTTTACGGAAAGTAAAAAAAAAAGTGATTGGCAATCCGAAATTGATTGATCATATACTGCTTATAAGTTGTTAATGAAATATCATCGCTTGTTTTTTACAACTCGAAGAAACTTCAGCCAGAAAAGTGAATCATGACATGGACTAACGGGTTCACCCGAAACTTTAAAAAGAGTTATGACTGTAGGTCAACGCTTTTCACTAGGATTTCGAAACGGGATGCAACATGCTTCTTGAAATAGTGCGTGGGACACAAGTTTTTACAGATATTTATAAAAAAAACTGTTTTACTAAAAAAAAGAGCTGGAGTATCAAAATGAACATTTTAGGATCAAAATACATTTTCTACAGAAAATCAGACTTTAATCTTTACTCAATTGTTTGCAAGAAGCAATTTTGTGAGACCTATCCTCCATAAAAGTTATGTTGTAAAAAAGATTTCCTACTTGCATATATTGACCTGTATAAAATTAAAATAGAAGTTTTTTGAGTAAAAGATTGATTTTTTTCAATTTCCACAAGAAGCCTAATTTATTAATTCGATCTTCCATTTATAAAACCGATATTGTCGCAAAGGGTAGAATGCAATGTTCAATTTCATACAAAAAAATTTCCATTAAGTTATTATTTAGTTGTTCTTTTATTCATCTCTGGAAGGTTGCAAAAAACTCGGACTGCGTAGTGAAGAACGTTCCTAAAGGTATACTTATTATAAGTATACTTATATTAATAGGTTTATTTTTGCATCAACCAGATATTATTATAGATAATTTATTTTCAGTTGTTAACTGCTGTATAAAAAGATCCATGTAATATTCATATATTTTAATGTAGTAAGGATTTATGATTGTCAATATTATGGAAGATCATTTTATTTTTATTAACCTAGTTCACGACGACAATGAATCAAGATAAGTTCACGACTCGCGAATTTGTCTACAAGAATTATGGTATCGAATTAACTTTTTTTTTTTTTGTGGTATAAAGAATTATTATAGCCACCCAGCAAAAAAAGTCAGCATAAAACCTTCATTAAAAACCTGCATAAAGCCTTCATAAAAACTGCAGTTATTTGTTTCAATGTCCTTCAAAAAACCTTCATAAAAACTGCAGTTTTTTTGCAGGTTTTATAAAGGTTTGATGCAGGTTTCCTGGTAAAGAAAATTAAAGGGAAATTGAAGGTTTTTGTCTGCATAAAAACTGCAGTTTTCATGCAGGTTTTTTGAAGGACATTGAAACAAAAAACTGCAGTTTTTATGAAGGTTTTATGCAGGTTTTCCGTTAAAGAAAATTGAAGGAAATTTAAAGGTTTTGTCGGCATAAAAACTACAGTTTTCTTGAAGGTTTTTTGAAAAACACTATTTTTCTATTATAAACAAATCAAAATTTAGACTATTTAACATTTTAAGTTGTATTTCAATATTTTTGCGTTATAGAATATTTTGAATAAAAAGAATAAATTTGTTCTATAATCTAACATTCAGAAATCTGTACAAAATATTTCAACTGTATACATATGAATGCAAAAAAATAATCATTAGCTTAAAAAACTTTATTAAAACTTTTTTTAAATATCTTCATAATTTCATAAGGTCTATTTTATTGCTAACGAGTTATAACAAAAATTGTAATTGACTTTAAAACTATATCTAAGAATTGAAACTACATTACTTAGAAATCAGGTTTTTAATATTTAAAAATAATTTTGAATTATGAAATAATTTTGAATTATGAAATAATTTCTAATGATTATTTTATAAATTACTAAAATTGTTCAAATTAGTCACAATGTAGGTGAAGTTGTAAACATGCGTAATGCGCATGTGAGCAAAATATAATTTGGAAATATTAAATTAAAAAAATGTTTAATTTTTTAACATGTATTGTTCAGTTTATATTTATTGCTATTGAGATCATCATGATGATTGCTTGAAGCATCTGAAACTTAGCCAAACTAATGTTCAGGCATTATAAAGTTTTATAACAAATAATTGTTCAAGTTGACTAATAATTTAAATTGAATTCGGAGCACTTCTGAACTGTTTTCATCTGGCCGTGTATTTTGTTAATAAGTGCTCCATCTATTTACTTAAGCCTAACTTGCAAAAAAAAGACCGGTACAAGAAAAAATAACTTGTCATACATTTACCTTATTAATACTACTATTCTTTTCAATAATAACATTTAACTTCAAAACCTGTTTAGAACAGTTTTATTATAATCACGTTATCAATGGTCAATTTATTAATTATTTTGATAGTTATCAATCAGTTTTTATATTATCACTTACTAAAAACGCACGTTTTAAGATAAAAAGTCCTCATGTCCAATTGCTTTACTGGTTTGACCAACATATTAAATGCCGTTTATCGTACTTTTTGTATACTTGGTTAATAAAGTGAAATATATTTCGTTAACATTTATCTGCACAAAAATATAAGTATTCAGAAAAACTTTGCAATAATTTTTTTCTTCCACATACGCATAACTTTTTTATTTTTCGAACTAATATGTAAAGTACGTTTAAACCCTGAAACGTACTTTACCCCTTTTTTGGTATACAGTTTTGCATTTGCAAATACTAATATTCGACCTAAAACAATTATCTAATTTTATAACGTACTTGTAAAAAATAAAAGAATACATAAGTTAAAATTCAACTTTTATTGTATAAAAATCCATTTACATTCTAAAGATAAGAACAATTATTAAAATAAATATTAAAAACTACCAAATATCCAAACAATTAAGAAACTTTGCTACAAAAGTTAACAACATTTTACATGAAAATCCAACTTTGGAAACCGCACCTTTTTAAACCGTCGAGATCCAACTTTTTTGTTCTATTCCAATGAAAAATTAGTAAGAAATGAATGACCACGTTTATTCTAAATTTCACCATTTAAAAAAACAGCAGTCAGTGAACACTTGCATCTAATTATACCATGGCATCTGGTTTCATTGATGTGGTTGCAATGTTGTTCGAAATCAAGTAGAAACGGTCCTGAAGTATAAATCATTTTCCGTTCCATCTGTCAAGCTTGCTAATATTTACATTTGATAAACATTTGGGTGTTGCCACTCAATCATAACAAAATTATGTTGGAACTTCAAAACAGTTGAGAGCAAACGATTTCGGACAATCTACATTTTAATTCTTATTATTCTAAACATTCGCATGTTGTTTTGGCTATTAACCATCTGCAATTTACTTGTAATTTGTATAATTAAATTACAATTTCTTTACAACCAGATCGATCTACCAGTTGATAATTAAAAATGTGGCAGTGTTATAAAAAATAACTTTCCTTTTAACGAGCAAAAATAAATATAGACGTATTCGGGAAAAGGTCACATTATTTAAATGTGTGTTGTCTGCAAATATTAAAAAAAAGGAATGTGTTGAGTTTGAGTTGCATTATATATCAACAAAACTAAATTGATTTGTTGAAGTAGAGGTACACAAGAAACTATTGGTGATGGTTCGATATCTATTCCGTAGAAAATATCCGAAAACACTGCTTCGTAATTTTGAATCACAGTTAGAAGACCGGAGAACTAGTCCCCCATATGCACCTGTGTAGGCGTGCGGATGTTTAGACCCAGAGCCACCCTTAGGGGTGTGCCAAATGTGCCTTCGCACAGAGTCCCGCGCTTTAAGTAGGATCCGCCGCGCTCATAAGAAAACAATTATTTTAAGAATTTATTTTATATTTATGTGAAATTTTTTATATTATTTAGGATATATTGTTTTGTTACGGATTTTTATTTGGGAAAAATATTTTAAGTAACTGATAGAATAATTGTTTCAAATGCAAAAATTAATGCTTGTCAGTGCTACAGATTTATACAAACGCGCTTATTTTGTTGAGTAAAACAAAGAATAGTGAAGAATTTTATTCATTAGTTTCAAATGAAATAATTCTTAAACGGGTTTACTCTACATAAATTATACAAAAGAAAATATGTACTTATTAACAAAATTTTTTTAAAAACTTATGATGTATTTTCAAAAAATGTTAAAAAAAAAAAGTCTTCAACTGCATTTTGTTTAACGTTTGTAATTTAGAGGTATAAAATCTTAAATTTCACAATTTTATTTAAGGTTTTATTCTGACTCTTTTTCTGCTGGGACATACTAATTATTTAACAATTTTATCCACCAATGCTATGTAGGATTTTAATGCGAATGTCGGGATAAATTAAAGGTTAATATAATTTAAAATAAACGATCAATTTTAATGATTTATTTTTTATTTTAAGAAACATAATTATCTTTTTACAGAAAACAATGAATTGATGGTTAAACTTTTCAATAGCATTCATACTTTTTTCTTTAATAACGAGCCCATAGTCTCTAAGAGAACCTACTCTCACATAAATTTAGGAAAATGATAAAATATCGTTGCCAAAATTATTAATTTTAAATTAGGAAAATCTTATTAAAAAATAAATCAACTTTTGTTAAAGTGAGAGAAAAAAAAAATAGGATAAAAGGAATTCTCAAATGGGAGCTTTTGAAACCTCCCCTTCCCTTCATTATTGAAGCAAAATTTCGCTTTTATAAAACATACAGGTAAAATAAAGCTTTCAAAAAAATTTCAAAATATCAATTTTCCGAAAATTTACTTTTAAGAAAACCTTTACAAAATCTACACATTTTCTGCAATAATTTCAATGCTAAATTTTTCAACATTAAAAAAATGCATTTTTTAATGTTTTTAATTTGTCTACATAAAACATATAAAATAAAACTTAATTTCCCTTCAAGAATTTAAATGCTCAATTTTTCATCAGTAGAAAAAGTTAAAAAAAAAGTTTTTAACTTTCGTGCAAGCTTTATAAAATTCCGAATAAAACCTTCAAAAAAGCTTCACTTTTCCTGTAAGAATATCATAACTAAAGTTTTCTACATTAAACCTTCAATAAAACTGCAGTTTTTTTTAAGGTTTAATTTACCCTCATAAAACCTTTAAAAAAACTGCATTTTCCCTTCAACAATTTCGATGCTGAATTTTTCAGCATTTAACCTTCAAAAAAACTGCAGTTTTTTTGAAGTTTTTAATTTACCTGCATAAAACCTTCAATTTCACAATTTTAATGCAGGTTTTATGCTGACTTTTTTTGCTGGGCAGGACAGCAAAAATGGCCAAGGCCTACAATATGTGAAGGTCTTACAATAGCTGACGGTAAGAAGGGAGTTATCTGAAGAACAGAACGTAAAGTATTTCTGAATGTTCAAAAGAAGGGACCATTTATGCTTCAAGGGACATTTTGCGTGTTAATTAACTAGTAATTAGATGAAAATTAATAAATTTTAATAAATATATTAGTCTTGCATACAATTTACCTAATTTTGTTAGCTAACCAAGCAGTTTTGGAAAAATGCTATTTAAATTATTCTAAAAAATTATATTATGATGAGGCTAATTGCATGGAGAAATGACTTTTTCTCATAGATTTAATTTTTTCGTAACTATACACAGTAAACTTATGGTACTTTGTATTTACTGGATGTTAAAAATGGTAAATGTTGTAATATACTTGGAAATACGAATAGTTTTGGCTATTTATTAAAGAAAAAAAATGTTGATGCAAAGGACATTTTGGCAGTAAAGTATGGGGATCTGATAATAAGTTTCAAATTACTTTTTTTTTGTAAATAATTTAATTAAATGTTTAAATTTTACTTGCATGTTAAACTATTTATATTTTGCATTTAAATTAATAAATACAAGAATTTTTTTATATTTCTGTAATCAATGTTTTAATGTTAACCTTGAAATTTTTAAGAAAGTCTGTTTAAAACTTCAGAAAATAGCCTGTTATTTTTAAAAAAAACTACAAAAAATTGTATATCAGTAGAATATCATATTCTTTAAAAAGAAATGACACACTCTTTGAACCCTTCGGACTCGAGTGGCGACTTTCAGTCACCAAAATAACAACGTGTTATTTTTTTCTCTCTGTTCTTCAAAATGAAAGAGAACAACATAGTCTTGAGTTGAAAACGTTATTCTGCCACAAACTTTCTATTCAAGTAATTTTTTCATCTAGAAGCACCAAGTATGGTGGTGATCTAAAAGCTTCTTTCGGATTGCTTAGAACCCCTCCTTTAAAAAAAAATGACAAATGTCATAAACGACGAAATATATGTTTGCTATACCGAGATGAACTCTTTGCAGTCCGCTGTCTACTCTCAGGCGACAACATAAGGGCCAGTTCTTTAAGTTTCCGGTTCTTTAAAAGAAACGTGACTAACATGATCTTATGTTCAATTTGTTCTCTCACAGATCCAAAACATATTAGGATTTTTTCCCCTCTTTGAGCACAACAATTCTAGGGAAAAGAACAGAAAGCGGAATAACTGTTCCGTTGAAAGAACGCAAATGTCAAAGATGTTCTTGGAGTGCAAAGGGTAAATATTCAGCTTCACTTTTTAATTTTTATAATTATCCACCCTAAACGTAAAAAGAACACGCTAAAGAATATCTCTTTAAAAAGAACATGAACGGGATGTAACTGATCTATAAAAAAAAGAAAGTAAATATCAACATGTTCCTCGAGTGCAAATGGATAACAAATTAAAATGGTTCCTTATTACACTGAAAAATGAGGTTTGCACTGTTTTATGACCATTCACTCAAATTTGATTTGGTTCACTTGAACTGTGAGGCTTCCAAATACAGGTGTCATAAAAACGACGCGGTAGACCTGTAGCCCACAAGCCCGTCCAATTCTTTTCTTTCGAGATAATTAGCCTAATCTGCCAATGGAAATTTCCATCTTCGTCTTCTACCCCTATTTACCGCGAGCAAGCATCAATCTTCGAGCCAGAGAAAAGAAAAAGTAGGGCGCCGCACCAACTCGCATCCTTATAAGGTAAGACAAACTTCCACCTCAGGTAGCCTTTGCCTTCCCCCCACCCACATGCAGAGAAAAGGCCTTTTAAAGAAAGCCACCCCTTTCGTGTCCCTTTTTTTAATCATTATTTTTGGCTCATTCGAAAACACGATTTCACAACATGGAATCGATGAGTTTATTGATAAAGAGTCTGCCATTACTTAAAGGTAGAGAAATTGAGATGGATTTTGATGCAGAGAAAAAGAATAGCAACACCTACTGAAGTTGTAATGGAGGCGTTTTTGTGGATGGTAGAATCATAAATGATGACGTCCAAGGTTTTTTTTTTTTATGATGAAAATTTCCGTCTTGGGATGGTGATTATTTAAATTAGGCAGCCTATTTTCATTAATGGATTGGATTATTTCGAAACCTTGTCACTATCACATAATAAACAAAAAAAACGGTACATATTTTTAGAAAATCGTGGAGTTGATGGAAAAACTCACTAAGTCATGAAAGGCTGTTTTGAGATATTAAGATTCTTGTTTTGACGGAGCCATAGAAAATTATGTTATTCTACATATGTAGTTAATAGTGTTTTATTTCTCAACCACACTCGTTGGCGACTTTGGAATTTTTTTCTTAAGGCTTATTCTACACGGACGTTATTTACGTAAATACAAACCACATGGTTTGTATTCACCATAAAAAAAATTGTGTTTTAACATAAAAATTTGGGTTTTTTTTGTGATTAAAAGGTGTTTTTGTTGTTCACAATTTATTTTAGAAAACAGATATGTAACTTAATTATATTAACATATAAACAGTGTTAAATATATTGTAGGTAATTTCTTGTTGTTTATAAGCTTCAAAATCATATTTTTTATTGAATATTGCTCAATTTTTGAAGATCGATACATTCTTCCGGATTTCCTATTCTTTAGCATTAATAATTCGATTACCTATTTTACCTTACCTTGCAAATCATTGAAAACAAGCTAAATGAAATAGATTTTTAATTTTTTTTTCATTAGAATATATTAAAAGGTTTCTTTTCTATACAAAACCCAGGAATATTGGTAAATAATTCAACTTTTCTAGTTTATATATACACTATAGCAAGTTAGTTTTTTTTTTTTTTTTGTAAATTCAAACAAATCGTTTGTTGGACTTGATTTAAATGACCCAGAAATTTTATTTTTTGCTGAAATGTACTAGACTAAACGAAGTATTGTTTAAAAAAAAGAAAGAGATCGAAGCATAAGTTTAACAATGTGTAATTTATATTTCAATATACTCATTTTACCCCACCTTATCCTACTGGATGTGTTAAAGAATTTTTTTTAGGTATAATAAAATATATTACAAAGTTTAAAAAAGGAAAATATTGGAAATATAAATTAAATTTTTGCAGTACAAACTTATAATTTGCTTATCCTATAGAGGATTGCTAAAATGACATAATTAAAGTCGGCTTTTATAAAATACACTAATAAGCTGGAACTTTTTAAGAAAACTAAATTCACAAAGGACATGTGGATACTTTCGAAGAGAAAATGAATAGTAAGGCGAATAATAGAATTTTCGTGTCACCAGATGTAATAAATAAAGCGGTAAGCTTCGTACAAAACAAAGGAATAATATTTTTCGAAACATTCCACTGGACGCTATTTTAGAAAATGCGCTTTCGAAATCTTCTGTGCTCATTGCTTGAGTGGACAGTCAGTTGACTTCAGTGAGAACCAACTAGGAAAGTGAGTTTTTGACTATCGATTACTTGAGAGCTCGGAATAGTTCACCTTTCTTCGGGTGCAACTGATCGGACAGGCACAGCGAGGCCGTTTATTGACATTTGTTCCGACTTATTTCATGTCAAATAATTTTTATTTTTCATTTATATGTCTTTTTTTGACATTACTAATAATGATATCCATCATTTGGCAGTTGTATAATTAGGTGTTTATTATGTTTTTTTTAATGTGTGCTCATTAAGCACATTGAGCCCTAACTCGGCGATCAACGTATTGCGCCCGACTAAAGAAAAAGAAGCTAAATAAAACGGGAAAATGTTCTAAGCATGGGAACAAATAATATAATTTTGAAGTAAATATTGGGTCACTTAAATCAATAGCAAGTACACAACCTATTAAAATCTTAATAAAAATCCTACTTGTATTGCTAAATTAACTTCTTATGTAATTTTTTACACGCTTTTATGTAACTCACTCTATTGTAATCGTCAAATCTTGAAATTTCATATTAGCCCCATTTAAATATCCTAATGACGTGAAACTGGGCATATTTAAATAGTGCAATATTTGACATGATGATAATGCATCCAAAATAATGACAATAATAATGCAATTTTTAAAAATAATAAATAGTTATCATAAATTTATATTGATTTTTTACAATTCATTTTTATCGAAAAATTATTTAAGGAATCAAGGATTTAACCTGCACGATTATAATAACGAACAAGCACAATTTAAAGGCTTTCTTTAAGCAAGGAGTTTTTTACACTACAATAACATACTTGGCTCTCATTTAATTTTAAGCACTATAAGTTTCTTTAATGAACTGCGCTATGAAATATTTAGGACGCTTTTTCACACACCGGAAAAACCGGTGTGGAGGATTAAGCTTGAGGATTAAAATGGTTTTTGGTATAAATATTGTTCATTAAAAAGTTTTTTAAAAATCTTTGAAATCACGCATTTATTTATTAAATGCGTTGGAAAGTAAAAAATAAGTAATTGAAGGACGTGGATGCAAGAACTAAGCTATAGGTATCTAAAAAAGCTTTACTTTCGTCTCAGATGATGAAAGAAAAGTGGTTTTCATCCTTTTGAACAATTTTGAAAACTGGAGCTGTCAGGTTCTTATACATACGTCTTTAAGAGCTAATTGACTAAAAATACAAACTTGGGGCGCGGGCAGATCTCAAAGAATATCAAACGTTTTTAGCGAATACATAAAGACGCAAATATGGTACATTTAGTAGTATGTAAACTAATCTGTAGCATTTTGCTCGTAAACTACTAGATCAGGGTTTATTTAGCATAATACGTAACATATTTCATTTTACGTAGATTGTTATGTTTGGTTTGGTTAATTATCGTCACACTAAAGCTGCACAGTGGGCTATTGGCGACGGTTCGGGGCCTATCTCGAAAGAAAGAGCCGGGAACGATGTCTCGAATTTTTGAACCATGGTCAGATGACGAGGACAACACCTGAGCTGGCACCCAACGCCTTCAATAGACGTCGGGACTTTGGTCCTCGATCAGATTTATCGTGCACCAGTCCCCTATACACGCCGTTAATTTTTGTGGATGTTCTGGACGACATTCTAGTATTTTGGTAGCGAAGTTGGCAACCCTCCGATCGTAATATTACTACTTTTTTACTATTCTTAGTCAAGTTCGTCGCACAGGTTCGAACCGGGAATCCTCGGATTCCCAGCTGACGCATTAATTCACTCAGTGACGGAGGCCTCCATTTTTCGTAGAAGTTACGAATTGTTAAAACAGACGATCCAAACAATTGATTCAAGTAAGCTGACAGATGATTCAAACAGCTTAACCTATTCCAAAACTTTATTTCCTTAAAATAACATAATTTCAACTTAATAAATAACTTGATTATAAATTAAGTTATTAATATTGACTAACTATTTATATATTTTTTAGGAAAAAAAAGAATAATTATAAAAATACATTTCGATTACAACCCAATAAAAAAAAATGACGAGCGAAGAAAAAAAAAAGTTTTCATCATAAAAGTAAAATGTGATTGCAGCTTAATTAAAAAGCTTACACGTAAGCAAAAGATTCAAATGGAACCAAGTAGTCTGCTTCTGCTTGATACTGTCTAAGAATATTTCTTTATCTTTCATAGCCCTTTAATGACACTTTCGTGCAAGTTCATCCCAAAATACTAAAGAAACTTTGTCCGTCTATTTATTGTCTTTCATTTGAAGGCTATTCCCATAACCCTTCCTACACCGTCTCTCCCACGTACGGACTGGTGACGTAACTTTACCACTCATAACACTATGCATCCATATCATTCATTCGATTATACTACTTATTTACAAATATACATTGCAACTTTTAGATGATATTTTTTTATGAACGTGGAAAACAAAAATATTTATTAAAGTAGTCAAAAATGGCCTGGAAAAAGCCCATATGTTTTGTTAGAAATAAAGCTTATATTTATATGTATAATATAAATATAGCTTATATTATAAAGCTTATTTTTATATATACAAAAATAAAGCTCTTATTTTTTATATGTAAATAACATTAATATATAATTTTTTGAAATTTAATTTAAAGGTAATAGTTCATTAACTACACAATGTTTATCAATTCAATATCAAAACATTTAAAAAGCATATGTCGGAGAAGTCTTAGCAGTCGATAGAATTAATCCATAAATTATTTTCTACGTATGCTTTACGTAAATTTAAAAGTGAGTAATTCACTCGAATCCAATTGCAATTTCGCTACTTTTTTTTTCTAACATAATTTCTGTTTTGAAAATTATTCAAAATTTACTTCCGTTTTTTTTTTTAATTGTTGAATTTCGCCAGAACAAAGACAAAAAATACGTCAAATGACTAAATATTTCATAGTGATCAATTTTCAAAAAATTTCGGTAGCCGTAAAGATTTTCAAGGCTGTGATATTCGTTTACATGGCATGATTAACAACTAATTTAAATAGATGAGTATTAAAAAGAATTGTACAAACAATTACATTATTGTACCAGAACTGGGTCTGGATATCATAAAAAACTGGTTAAATTTATCTGAAGTTAATTTTATGCCCTAATATACCCAGCAACATATTCAGCATACAACCTTCATCAAACTTGTGAAATTGAAGGTTTTACGTAGTAAAACTGCAGTTTTTTTTTTTTTTTTTTTTTTAAGATCTATTAAATTAAAGTTTTTTTTTCAATATCCTTCATAAAATATGTAAAAAACATTCAAAAAATCCTGCTAAAAAAACCTTTAATTTCAAAGCATTGGAATTATTGAAGGGAAAATGCAGATTGTTTTTAAAGGTTTTGTGCATCAAAATCAAAAAACAAAACTGCATTTTTTTCTTTTAATATCCTTTATAAAGCCTTCCCATTTTATAATTCGATGGAGGTTTTATGCCGACTTTTTTTACTGTATAGTAGGGCGTAAAATTAATAAATACATATATAAGTGTATAAGTACGTGTTTTAAATTAAAACAATTGAACGCTTTTTACTATTTTAAATCGTTTCACATATGGTGTTTTTGAAATAAAACAGTAAATGCTTATTCAATTTTTCTGATCTTAAAGTGGTGTAAAAGCACTACGCCAAAACTTTAAATATTTACTCGGTACAAAAACACTAATAAAAGCGTGTAGAAAAATAATCTTTCTTAACCCTCCAGCTTAAATATTTTGGGAAAGTAGGCTTTGTGTGACTTGAAACTCTTCTTTAGCACTCAGGGAGTAGATTTGTGTTCTGCTGGAAATTCTATTTGCCAAGCAAACCCTTTTTATTATTTCATAGAATGGTCTCTTTCTCTCAAGCCTTAATGCAAACTTTCACTATAAATCCTTGTTCATTTCAACATCTGTTTACACTAACCAAATATTTGACGACACAAAAGGAAAAGTGGAGGGATGTTGAAACAAATGTAAGTTGCAAGTATCCCAGCAAAATAAGCATAAAGCCTTTATAAGAATTGTGAAATTGAAAGTTTTTTGAAGGTTTTATAAAGGAATTTAAAACAAACAAAAAAAATGCAGTTTTTTTTTCAAGTTTTCAGTTTTCTTGCATAAAACCTTTAAAAAACCTGCATTTCAATTCAATAATTTCAATGCTTCAAAATTGACAATTAAATCAAACAAATAGCTGATTCGACCATTTGTAGATCTTGGTTTTGTTTTTTTAATAAACGTCGCACTAGAGCTGCACAGTGGGCTATTGGCGACGGTTCGGGGCCTATCGCGAAGGAAAGACCCGGGAACGATGCATCATATTTTTGAACCATGGTCAGACGACGAGGAAACCCCTGAACGCCTTCAATAGACATCGGGACTTTGGACCCCGATCAGATTTATCGTGCACCAGTCCCGCATACACGCCGATAATTTATTATCCCGGGCCTATCTCGAAGGAAAGACCCGGGAACGATGCCTCGTATTTTTGAACCATGGTCAGAAGACGAGGACAACACCTGAGCTGGCACCCGACGCAACCTCAATAGGCGTCAGGACATTGAACCCCGATCAGATTTATCGTGCACCAGTCCCGTATACACGCCAATATAATTTGTTGGATGTTCTGTACGACTTTCTAGTATTTTTGTAGGGAATCTGGCAAACCTCCGATCACAAGATCACTACTTTTTCACTTTTCTTAGTCAAGCCCGTCGCTCAGGATCGAACCAGGAATCCTCTGTGACATCTTTATCCACTGGGTCACGGAGGTCCCATTTATAGATATATCGCTCAAAAATGTAATCAACTGCGAACTTCAAATTAATGTAAATTATATTGACTTTATCCAAAACAGAAATTCATACTTGGCCAATTTTTGATGTGAATACATGGTTCATACAGATTTGAAAAGTAGAAATTAAATAACTTTTGCCAAATTTTTAAGGACCTCTTAGCTTTTTATAAATCAAAATTCCAATGTATCTTAAAGGTCCAAAATTCAAAAATACTCCAAGACCAGAATTTCATTGCACTTCATTTCATAAATTTGCACCATAAACATGTAAGGACTTAACTAATTGAATTTATTATTAGCATTTTTATTTAAGAAAAAATCTAGGGCTATAAAAGAAGACTGATATGTAAATTCCATTTGATGCCTGAACTTTTTTTTGTGACACTTTTTTTCCAAAAAAAATTGAGGACCTATCAAAATTAAGTAGTTCTTAAGGACTTTTAAAGAAAGTGCGAACCACTGTAATACATCTTTATTTCCTATGTATCTTAAAGTTTCATATTTTTGTAGTATCCTCTTATTACCATGGTTTAGAAATAATCCTATGGATAAACATAAATCTTTTATTCTGTTTAAATTAGGGTGAATGCACCAGTTACCAATCATGTACCAGTTACCGACCATTTGAAAAAAAATATTTAAAACTACGAGCTTAATCGTTATGTTTGTCGGAAGTACTTTCAATCAATTTTACTTAACGGGTTTTAAAATTTAGGTAAATTTCATTTTACAGTCTAATGTGAATTCGGTGGTCACAAAGATTTTTTATGTTTGTCCCTGGTCGAAAATTGGTCTAAACTGGTCGGAAATTGGGGCGTTCATCCTACTAATCTTCGGAGAGCAGAACATGACAATAAATCAATATATTTAGCTAATAGTTTTGTCAATTATTAGCATTTGGTTATTGATGATATTTAAAGAAGAACCAACAATAGGGCGACGATGACCCAGTTGGTAAAACAACGGATTCGTTAACGGAAGCTCACGAGATCAAAACTCGTAACACGAGAATACAGATAGTTTAAATCCGATGCCGTGTAGTATGAAATTACAAATTTATGTGAATTTATTTAGCTTATCTGCAGTCACAGGTTATTTTATCAATTCATCATCAGAATAGGTCTGGTGGAAGTCTAATTTGTCCTGAAAAATGGTCAAATATACCACAGCATCTGCTCAAATTGGATGGTATTGATACAAAGCAGTTTCCATTTGAGTTTTTTAAAACACATACTTTATCCCCCTGCCCTATATATCCATGAAAATCTAAATGCGTTTTACAACGATATATAACCATAAAATAAACATGCCAACTTATGCACTGTTGTCGCCAATAGCCCATTGCGTAGATATAGTGTATATGCAACGTTAATTCAACCAAAAAAGTTTTTTTTTCAATTCGCTTCTTAAGCTCGGATGTGAAAGGGGTACAAAACATTCTAACCCTTCTTGTGTGAATAAAAAATGGAAATATATTAGTTAGAGAAAACCGTTTAGTGTTAGTGAAAAAGATTTGTTTTTTAATTCAAGGAAAACATATGATAATAATATGGACATATTTAATGATATAGTCACTAGTGATTAAACGAAAAATATGCGATGCATCACATCGTCTTCAAATATATTAGGTCGCAACTCGACTTACACATAAAGGTTCGAATTTATGTTCCGTGATTTGACGGAAGAAACCTCCACATGTAACATTACTCCTGACAGTAACACGATGTTGTTTTTTAAACATATTTTATACATGAAATGAAGTAAAGTGTGGTCACAATTGTTGGGCGACGGTCGTTGCTTAACTACATATAATAAACCATTCATTATGCTATGCTATTAACTACTTTGTTGTTTGTTGCTATTACAGCTAAGCGACCAGTTTAAAATATAAGCGAAGTAGTTGGACAAAAATAAAATTTTATTATGCTAATACAGCTAAATGGGATACAACCAAACAATGACCATCTGTCAATAATTTGTGACCACCCTCTACATGCGCGGTTCACACCTACACCCATTAAGGAATACAAGAATAGTTGAGTTAAAAAAATTAAACTGCAGTCATAAGTTAAAAAGTAATAACTTCAAATTTGTAAAAAAAATCCTTTTTTTTAGCTTTTTCGATTTGTCCTTAAAAAAATACACCTTTTTATGATTTTAAAATCCCTAAATCAAATATAATGGTGAGTTACAGTGACATTTATATTGGCCCTAACTCTAGTTCATGGCGGTTTTTGATAAAAGAAGGTCCTATAGGACAAGTAAATACCAAAAATGCCCTAAATCCATGATGAGTTGTACATAGAAAAACATAATCAACTTACATGGTAAAAGAAAATATAACTATCACCAAAATAAAATTTTGTACATGCAAACAACTACTTTTAAACAATAAAAGCCTTTTAAAGTATTAAAACTTTGATGGAAGTGATAGATTTGTTTTTTCTTGTTGCATGTCAAATTTTGCTTTTTCGTTTTTTTTTGGTTTGTTTTAATTAACGTCACACTAGTTTGCTTTTTGGAATTAGGGCTTTCTTTCTTATGACGGCAGAATAGGAGAGGGGATTGAAGCAGCTCGCGGACCTCGGAGGCCTAGGGTGGGTCGAAGAGATATTGCATACCTTTGATTTCTTTGTCGGGAGCTTGGTGGTGGTGCGAGTGACTGTGCGCACTTGTGGAGACGACTCCTTGGATGACGTGACGGTGGTCTCGGTCACAGTCTTATTCCCGCCCACTTGCTTGACCACGCGTGTGGTGTGGACAATGCGACTGCCAGAGGGCTCGCCCCCCTCGGAAGACACGACCCGGGTTCGCACCGCTTGACCCTCGCCCGGTGTCGCTACACTCGCGGGGGTGACATCTTTACACTCCTCTCTGGACGTGACGCTTCGGGTGGTCCGGACCACCGGCTCACCTCCTTCTTCCCGGGAAGTCACGACCCGTGTCCGAACCACCGGGCTCGTCACGACGCGGGTCTGGACCACCGGGTCGCTCGACGACATCTCCTCGCGGGTGGTTACAATCCGGGTCTGGATGACAGGCTTGCCGGAGTATCCTCGGGACGAAGACATGACGCGAGTGACGACGGGCTCGCCGGACTTCTCCTGGGTGACGACGCGGGTTTGCGACGCATCCCCCCCGCGGGTGGTGACCACTTGGGTGGTGCGGACTACCGGCTCGCTGGACTCTTCCCGGGTGGTCACGATTCGGGTGCGGGTGACAGGCTCGCCGCCGGACTCGACCACGCGGGTCTGGATGACGGGCTCGCCGGATGACGAGATGACTCGGGTCCGGATCATGGGATCGCTGGACGACGACGAAATGACTCGGGTGGTCCGGACGACGGGCTCGCCCTGGGTGGACGAGGTGACCCGGGTTGTTCGGACGGTTTCTCCCGGCTCTACGGCTCGGGATGAAGATACGACGCGGCTGCTGCTGCGGCTGCTGCTCGAAGACGATTGCATGACCCTTCTGGAAGGGCGACGAATCTCAGACTGGCAGAAGGGCGAGAGAGTCTCCGAAAGAAACCGGCCGCTTCCCACACCTTTCTCCGCACTTAACCTGGCGGCGCAACAACACGAGGAAGCCGAGGCAAGGTCAGCTGCTTGGATTATGGGAAAAGGCTGGGGATGCGCTGTCGGAGACCCGGAATATGGATCAGTAGATCGAAATCGGAGGGCTGATTCTATGCGGAATTGACGATTGAATCGCAGTTGATATCAAGTTCGAATGTCCCTTTTAACCCCAGAGGTTTTCTGATGCTTTTTAACCCGGAGAGCCTTACCTTCGAGGCTAGCAAGCTGTAACAAACAAACCAACCACCCACTTACTCGCCTCCCCCCCCCCCCTTATACTAACACTTGTCACAGCAACGGGTACTTGTACTGGAATAATATACATAGAATATAGTTATTTTATGTATAATTGGGTATAGTTATAATTAATTATTTCGGTCGCCAAGAGCAGATTCAGTAGGTCTAGTGCGACGTAATTACAACCAACCAATCATTCCGACTATACAAATGTCATTTTTGAACAAGCAAGTTTTCAGAAATAACTTAATTTTTCTCAATATATATATATATATATATATATATATATATATATATATATATATATATATATATATATATATATATATATATATTATATATATATATATTATATTATATATATATATATATATATATTTTACACAAAACTTGAAAAGCGTAAAAATGTCAACGGATTAAAAGTAAAGGAGGAAAGTGGAGGATAATAACGTTGTATAATCCACTATATTCACTTATTGAAATTGTCCAATTTTTTAAATGTCCGTTCTTTCAAACGTAAAACGCAATCGACTGTTAATTCAATGCTATTTGCAAAGGTAGAAAACTATTTGTTTACAGGATTCTACTCTCGACAAACTCTTCCTAAAGGAAATTTATTCAGTTATACGAAACGTGTGTATCACTGCGTGAAATGAGTTTCGATATTTTTTCAACTTTTCGGCTTTTTTTTTATAATTTAATAATTAAATAGAAGGTCGCTGAAAGCATAATTTAACAGAAAAACAAGTAGAGAAAAGTAATAAAATAAAAATCATACCAAAATGCTATTTTCTTAAAAATTAAAATTATCTTATTAAATTATTTGTTTGTTGATTCAAATGATTCTTCGAATGGGAAGGAAACCATTTCAATAATACCATTGTAATTCAGTAAATTAAAATAATTGTGCAGATTCGGCTATTCTTATAGAGCATATTTTAATATAAAGAATGAGGGACACTTTAATTGCCCAGTCCGAATTGTAGCTCAGTAAAACCATTTGTCGTCCAGTGATAAAAATCATACTATCCATTAATAATAATACATTTCAAGCAATGTACTCGTATAGTAAATGAATACATATTCAATATTTTAATTAAAAATTACAATGATAAATTATTTTTGCTTCTGGCACTTACCTTTGTTTTTGAAAAGTACAGGAAGGAATAGAACGATCATATATATTATTTTTATAGTAGAGATCCCTTTTAGATTCTTACACTTGATGAATTTTAACAAGAGAGGTTTCAAAAGAAAGATAATTTCCCGGAGCAGAGACGAATCGTATGTTCATCTCTTAAAATAATTATTAAAAATAATTATTGCATAAAGATATATTTTGAAGATCTATCCAGAAAATGCCTTTGTAGCTTGGCCAGTAGCGCGCCGGACTTCGGAGCAATGGGTCACGGGTTCGAGTCCCGAATGGGGCCACTCAATGTTTTTTTTCCACGAGGGTTTGCGGGGCAAAACAACTAGTTTACATACTATGATTTTCCTATATTTTTAAACAAAAATGCTGCTGTTGGAGGTAAATTTTCTCGTGTATCTTGGCTACTTACAGGGCTCGATTAACAGGGCCTATTGGGTACCTGGTTATTAAGGGCCTATTGGGTATTCCTGGTTATTGGTAGCCCCTGGTTACTTATGAAAGGTTTACAGTTGATATACGCCCCTCAGGTATGCGATAATCAAGAATTTAATGAAATGCCTGATGGGGAAAAAATATACATTTCTGTGACTTTATAGAAAAGTTAAGAGGCATTTCGTGGATGGACAAGCCATTCCTTGAAGTGAATTTTTAATTGCATCTGAAGGCGACTTTGGCCTCTAGTCGCCCAATGACAATTTCTTTAAAAATGCACTACTTTCTATTGTTGGCAAGTATGGCGCGTGGAATTGTTTCGATCCCGTTGAAATGTTCAATTGTAGTCGAGTCGGGTGTTTGTGGCCTTGTGTCGTTAGAATTCCTGGCGCATGTGAAATGAAGGGAAAGCAGCAGGTGCCTCCGCAGATGTTTCCGTCACGATTCGCCCCCATTCCACCTCCTCACTTTGCCCATTCACCCTTCCTTCCCGCCATTCCATTTGGAACACTATGGGGATGCACTGCAATGGCAGCCCACCCACGTGACCAAACAACCGTCACCTCTCTGCGCACCAAAACAAATGAGTTGGAGACAGGTCAACGCGCAACTTTCTATCACGACTTCATATCCACGCGTCGAGAAGCTATTCACTCGATTTTGATAATAAACCAACAACTTTCCACTTCAATTGCGCTCGTTTTTGTATTTTTAAACTTCTGCAACCCAAGGCCTAATATCGGCCGGTAGTCCGGTACAAGGCTTAATTGGGCAGTCGTAAATTTGAAATAGGCAGTTGGGTAATTTAACAAATTGGATTAAAAAAATAACACACATATAATTGAATTGGTTAGGGAAATACGAATCTTAGTTATTTTATTACATTTTCTAAATTCCTTAACCTTGAACGTACAGGCGGAAGTCCTAACAGGAGGACTTTTGTACGTAAAAAATGTTACATTTGGATATTTTTAACTTTGTTTTTGCGCCAACTCAATATTTTCTTAACTTTCTGGTTTAGAAAAATACGTCTCGACAAAAGAAAGGAAAGACGATCGTACAGGTGAGACTTACTGGCAGAACATAAATATCCTTACGAAAGGACGTTGTACGTTCTAAGGTTAACAGAGATGGGTTAAATGAAAGTTAACGCCCGCCATCCATTGTACCCCCCGCGCCCCTCTAGAAATATTGTATAAAGAAATATCTTAAAAAAATAGTACCAAAATCTAGAACGTGCCTTTGTAGTTTATTCGATAGACTTCGGTACAATAAGTCGCGGGTTCGAGTCCCAAAGGGGGATACTCAAATTCTTTTTTTTTAATGTACACGTCAACGGGTTCCCCAGCAACGCATGGCCAAACAACTAGTTCAGTAAAAATATTTTTTTTTAATTAAATATACAGGTAACGAATTCGAACAGGCAGATAGCATAGGGAAAAGAAAGACCCGTTTCTAACTTTTGGCCGTAACGTTGGAGAATTTCTACGTAAATGTCACTCATCTTATTCTAAAAAGTAAAACTACGTTACTATAGCAGTTGTACATGGGATCTTTATCATTATTATTTAAGAATTGTAAAATAAATTTATAAATTAAAAAATATATATACTTTTATAAATTTAAAAATTGTGTAAATTTGTAGAAAAATTTGAGTCTTCCTATTTCGGGCTAGCCGGTCAGAATTAAATTAACAAAAAATCCTTTAATTAACAATGTCTATAATTATCAGAAGGTAGCCACTTATTTATAATTATTTTGCCGTTATTATTTTTCGTGGTTACAGTTGAGTGGAAAGTGTTTGTTCTGGAAACGAAATCGCACAAACTGTTCTACGCGAAGATTTTGATTTGATGAACAGGAATAGAAAGTTGTATGATGATTTCACGGCTGATAAATGGATCTCTTTGTTTGTAAAAAGCCAACAGAGGTTCCGGCAAAATAATATTAATAATAAAAAACATCTTTCAATCATTGTCCGAATCTAATGGATTGTCTAACGTTCTCGCTCTTCGTCGCAATTTGTCATGGAAACCTGTTTAGTTCTGCTTGAGACGGTGAACTTGCTCACTTAAAATAAATTGATACGTTATTTAACTCGCTTTATAGATAAATTTTGCGACTTGATTATATCCCCTTCCTACCATATGTCATATTAGTTGAAATAATTATTAATTACTAATTAATGATTGTTATTATGGTCAGCTGCAAATATCGAACACATGCGATTAACCCAATGTTATAGTAACGTGTACTATATGTCGACTTTCTTCCAGCACTGTCTCACTGAGCCTAGCAGGCTTAATGTAATGGTTTGGAACAACAACAAGATGATGCACGACACCGGCAACATTAAGAGGACACGGTACCATTTAATTATTATTATTTTTTTTAATCAAAGTTTTTTTTTTTACAAAATTAAAACTTTTTCAATTTTTAAAGCTTTTTTTTTAGAACGCTAAGATATTTTTGAAAATATATTTATATTTTTTCAACAAAATTTTGTATACTACATGTATTTGATTTTTATTAAAATAGTTATTAAAAAGGTTTCCTTAAAACTAATATTTTTTTTACTTTAGTAATTTAAAAATAAATTACTACTCATAGAGGAAATTTGCATGCCAGTTTATAATATACACATATATACAATATGCTTAAAAATTATATACATTTTTCCATTAATCCGTTATAAATATCAAGAACCGTAACTTAATATCAAGAAAAAACAAACACTGAGAAGGATTTAAAGTTGTCGTTTCTTGAAAGTAACATCCAGCATAAAATCTTAAATAACTCATTAAAAAAACATAGATGCAATTCTAGAATTTTGCAAGCATATTAGAAGATTCCAAACTACATTTTTAGCAAATAATAAAAAAAATCAAGAATTTTACAATTATTTTGGGGTACTGTGTCTCCTTAATGAGTTGAAAAGTGGAAAGCCTGTAATTTTTTTTAATTTAAAGCGCTTAAAATGGGGATCTTTTCAAATTGAAAAAAAAAATCTACTCCGGTCCCCTGACCGAACTCTCACTCTCCTAATTTAGAATGACTCTTTAACCAAATGTACAATGGGTAGAAAATAATAAGTTTGAAAATTGAATTTTCAATATTTATTACTAAAAGTAAAAAATCATATGTATACTAAATACTAAACCGTAATCAAAGCACCTTCACTCTAAAGGTTGCTTTACTTTCCTATTACTATCTCCGAAAAAAGCCATCTTTAAGTACAACTGACATTCTCTCGCTTTGATTAAAATTTAGCAGACATTATTAAATTTATCAGTTTTGATTTCTGATTTGAATATGTCAAAGTGGTACCCAAAAAGGTGCTTATTCTTGGAACCAATGTGGCAAACAAAGTATTAAGTCGTTTGTTTAAACAAAATTTGACTTGTACTGTTCTAGCAATGCACTAAGCTATATTATAAAAAAAAATCTTGTAGCTGATATATAAAAAAAATTCTACGGTTGAAGTTCTGTGCGTTTCATTTTTTTTTCTAATTAAAAGCGTAGTTTTTGTTTTGTTATTTTATGGGAATAATATTAGTACTATCTTTAAAAGCAAATCAAAGATTATTTTATTCCAATTGAAATTCACAATTTTAAGGCGATACACTTTTTTAAAAAAAATCACTGCGATAATATATTTTACGTTGATAAAATGATGGCAATTGTTTCTTTTTTCTAATGAAATTAATATTTAATTAAGTTTCATATAACTCACGCGGCAGTCAAAGTGCTAAATATCTTTTACACATGTAATTAAATATGTGCGCAACCGATGAATGTTGCATTCACGACAAGCCTTTTGAGAAATACTAGAGAAGTTGAGCTTTAAACGGATTTAGGAGGAAATGGGGGAAGCACATAACGGACCTCGGAAGCCTAGAGTGTTACTCTCATGGTTAAATTTAGGCGATAATCTAACATAGCTGAGGCGGATCAGTTTTACGAGCAGCAGTAATTGTATCATCTTACGGAATGGAAAGAGCATCTGCTCTGAAGAGCCAAAGGTAGGTCCCACTCCCAGATATCCAGGCGTCAGTGGACCGAGTCACATTTTTGTAAAATTTGAGCTAATGCCGTCAGAATACATAGAAACTAAATTTCCAGTATAATAATGAATCAAATCCATAGTTTCATTCTTAACCATAACAGTAGTCCTGTTTCCATTCCTTGTCAATTCAATCAATATAAAACAAATTCAACTTTGAAGAGGGATACGCCTCAAGACACATTTTTCACCAGGGAGAGATGAGTTTTTAGAGAAATAAACAAAAAGGTGACACACACAGAATACTACAATTAAAGTTCAGAATCAGCCGTTTGGCCCCGAGTTGCCGGGGAACCCGTGGCGAAATATTTCAGTTGCACCAGTCGGGATTCGAAACCGCTTCCGACTACGCTGCAAAGGCACGTTCTAGCTAGATCTTGGAAATACTTTTTAAAAGATGTTTCTTTATGCAATAATTAATTTAAACGCATTTTTAAACAAACCTTTGATATTTAGGAGATGAAATTACGATATTCGTCAACGTTCTGGGAAATTTTCTTTCTTTTGATACCTTACTTGTTAAGATTTGTCGTGTGTCACATGCATAAGAGGGATCTATACTGCAGAAATCTATATGTATTAAGAAGAGTGTCAGTGGGTTTGTTTTTTATACAAATCTACCGTTTTATTCAGAGCTTGATGACATTTTGCACACTTGACATTCAAAACAAGAGGAGGGTCACTGTCCACATGAAATTTCGAAAAAACACCCCAATCCCCCCTTCCCCTTAAAGTAGAAACGACTTCTTACTAAAACCGCCAGATGACGCCACAGTGAAGAAATCGGCCAACACTGCGCAAAGCCCGGGCAATGCCGGGTATTTTAACTAGTAGTATATATGATAAAGATGATGTTTCGGTGGATCTTAATAAGAGAGGTGCCCTGTTTGAACCTCTTTAATCGCCCCTGACTTTGATAACCTTTTTTTAATGGACTTTCACAGACTTGTTCCACTTTCAATCCGAGCTCTCCCAATAAAGGCGCTCAAACCACAAGCAGAAATGGACTTGGGAATGAATGTCACACAAAAAAGAATATTTCAAAAGCATATCGCAAATGAAGCGGCTTATTAGGAGGCGGGTTGGTTAGTCGAATCGGCCCACGTCTGGCGGTAGTCAGGGCAGAAACTGGTTCCTACCTTCCTACCCACGCGACTCGCCCCCTCGACGGGGAAAAGAAATCAGAATTCAAAGCAAGAATCGGCTGTCTGTGGAAGGAAAATGTCTGAGATTTGCAGAGTAGGGAAAGCCTCGTGACTAATTGGGCAACCGGAGGCCAATCATTATGGAATATTTCTTCTGGGAGATCTTATTGTATTCACTTTTTGCGACATCGGAGAAGTTGAATGACATTTCTCTGCAAAAAAAAAGCCGAGCGATAAAAATACGAAATTTATATCAGGATCGGCTGTAAACTATAATGAAGTACGCTATTAGGACGGATGAGCAAAATATAAGTTATAGTAGAATTTTTTTTCACGAAAAATATTATTAAACTCGAAATTTTGTACGATATACATTGAAAGGCAGAAGAGTTATCAAATTATTTTGGAAAAACCATCCGACAAAAACATTTAACTCAAGCTGGATTTTAGAACAGAAGAATATTCTTGTGTATTGTGATTTATATTACGCTAATAATTATAACACTGGACAATGTATTTACAACAATAGATTCCATATAAACAATTATGGAAAATTTGTTCTCTTATATAAATTTAAATAATATACATTAAAATTTTGATCCAAAAAGTTTTAAAAAAAAAGGTTAGTTGATACACCGTGTCCCCTTTAAAAAAACGGAGGTTCATACAAATGGATACATCTATCAAACTTTTTGCTGTTTTATGTAATGTTCTAAAAACGTACGCAAATGACCTTTTTAAAATAAAATATCTGCAGTAAACTCGGTTCAATCCTTCCTGAATTACAGTATTACAAAGGAAAACAAGAACAAATACAAAATTCAAATAAATAATTATTCTGCAGTCATATAGTTAGTAAAAACTGTTGGCAAAGTCACAATTCAAAAAAATATTAATTGTTGAAAAAATACAAATATCAATTACTCCCCCATAAGAAATTATTGAACTTTACAAAATTGATTATACCAACCTTTCTATCCTGAGTCACAGCACACTAGCGTACGAAATTATCAAAAACTTTTCTTAAAGAAATACAATCAGCTAATATTTGAAATGAAGTCCCAATGAATCTCTGTTCAACGAATGGACTGGTGTATTCAATGATTGTCACAATATTTATGGTCAATCCTCCGAGTACAACACATCAAAGCACTTTGCAAAGCATTGGTGAGGCACTGATTGATGCCACTCTTGAAAACATTCAAGATCTATCAGAAAAAAGATTTAAGTACATGGTACATAATTGGCGACTTTTTCCTTAGATCATCCAGACAGAGGCCGGGAAACTAGGGTTACAGTTGATCAACTGTAACCATTCCACGGTATCGGAGTGGATTGCCAAGTGGAAATTAAATTGTCCTCGTTGAAAGTATTTTTGACGCCAGTTGGCGATCGTACCATTTACTTAACTCATCCTAGATCGCGAATTTCGGTAATGCGCAACAATGCAAAAAACGTTCCCCATCTCTAATTTCGTCCAAGGGTTTGTTTAAAGGGACACAAGATCCGACACAGGAAACCAGACTCAAGGGTCAGATGATAGAAATGTAAATGAATATAGCACGTGGATTTTCTTCCCTTGTCATTCACAAGGTAACCCTATCCACGCGCTATCTTTCATCGACACAAGTCAAATGTTCGTTCGACAGAAGTTACAGAAAATCATGTTTCCGAAAGAGAATACTAATCGTTTGGCTTCCTTACCATCACTAAAAAGCATATAAAGTTTAAGGCATTAAATGGTAACAAAGATATTCGAAATTAGACACTGGGAGTTTTAAGAATAACGTAATATCAGAGAAAACAATAGACTATTTGGTAGAAGTAATTCCTTTGTCTCGTTTACACAGAATGTGTCGGAATTCTTATTGTGAATTGCGCATTTGTTTAAGGTATCAAACTACCTTGAAATTGCTTTACAAAATTTAAAATAATCATAAATATTCAATAAAAATCCCATAAAAAAAGGCCAGCATAAAACTTTGTCAAATTAAAAGTTTTACGCAGGAAAATTGTCGTTTTATTTAAAATGTAAATGAAAACTTCAAAATAACTGCAGTCAATGAAGTTTTTTTTTTTAAATTAATTTATAAAACATGCAAAAAAAACTTCAATTTTGAGAAATTTAAATTATTAAAGGGAAGCAGATTTTTTATAGATTTTATGCAAAAAAATTAAAAACTTTTTTAAAAAATGCATTTTTTTTTGTTTCAATATCTTTTATTAAAACGCGCAGAAAAAAAATTCTATTTTACAATTTGTATGTAGTTTTAAACTGACTTTTTTTACTGGGATGTTTTTAAAAAGTTGAGAATAATATAATAAAATTTAGCATAGATATGCATCAAAACTTGCCAAAATGGTTGCCGGGCATAAACAGAAGGTAGATAACTTTGTTACGCAAGAAGTACAATATTTCTTTTTATTGAAGACAAAAAATAAACTCTTAAGATTATTTGATGTCAATGAGTCATTTCAAGGCTTATATATTTAGAAATCGTCGAAATACACTTTCAGAATAAAAAAAAGTTGAAAGAGTGAAATTGAAATTAAAAAAAAAGGTTTTTACTTAGATAAGTATAGAAATTTAAAAGAAAGTTACAAATTCATCTTATCATAAACATTCTCATTTTATGTAATTTTCTGTAATAAGCGCGGCCCTGTGCTGTGACACACGTCGCACATCTCTAAAGGCGGCCATGTAAGAAGTATTTAGCGCAAACCTCCCTAAACAATCAATGCAAACGTTTTTCAAAATTAACAAAACATTTCAATGGAAAATAAAATTTAAAAAATGAAATAATCTTATATTATTTAATTATAAAAATGAAATAACCAATTTTTAACTAAATTATTAGAACACTAGGATGTCGCAAAAAAGTTGAAAAATATTTTTTTTAAATTAAGTTTAAAGGATAAATGTATTGAATAGCATCAGTTTAATCAGTTGCAATGTATAATTTTTTCTACGTCGTCACGGAAACTACGTCATGTAATTTGAAATATCGAGTATAACAATTTTAAATGAAAGTTTAAAATCGCGTGTCAGTCATAGTATTATAAACTGGCTATAAATTTCTTCATACGCACATATTATATTACATGGAAATTTAACCGCGTAATATTTTAACTGAATTCGATGAGTATAATCTTAATTTAAAAATCTTCAAAAAGTTCGAATCACGTTTGCCAATGGTTAAAAAAAAGAATGTAGATTTTTTTTTTATATTGTACGAACTCGGTGATCAATGAAATCTGTGTACTCACTAAGTTCAGCGCAAAATAAACAATATTTTTGTCTTAATGTAAAGTGGGTAAAAAATTTTAATTTAAGTCAACGAAAGTCTAATATATACATTGAAAGTTGGCGATAATTTTTTTTTTGACGAAATATCTATTATATCCTTAGGTTTTCCCAAGAGTTCCTAACTTAAAATTTAAAAGTTACTTAAATTTAAAAGAACATCGCCTTGGCGTGTAAAACTGAAATATGCCTAATATAATCCAGCAAAGGATATTTTCATCAGCCCATTTTTTTATTTTGACAATATTAAAGTATTGGTACAAATCCACCGAAAATTCAACATCTTTATCAAAGTTTTTTATATTCCGAGATATATATGTTTCAACGGGAAAACTAAGGGAAAAGCTAACATTTGGAGATGCATGTGAAAAAGAGAATTCTAACGGAAAATATATTAGTACTTATATAATAATTTTCAATTTGTTTAAGCAACCTAATTTGAAGCTCTATTTTATAAGGGTTTCTACACGTACGTTTTAATTAGAAAAAAGGAGATTCGAATAAAAAAACAGTTTAAGGAACTACGTATTTCATATGAAAGGGTATAATATTTCAGAAACTTTGATTATTTATTTAATTCATTGTTTATCGATGTATCCCTTGGAAAGATAGCTTAGAATGGTTCGTTTCATATAGGTAAGCTATTTTGAATCGATTCTGGAGTTAACAATTACTTTTTCTTTGAGCAAAAAAAAGGATAATACAGGGGGGGAGAACGAACCAATGACAATATTTTTTTTAAAAACGCGTGTGAAACCGCGGGTAACAGCTAGTAATTAATAAATCAGTCTCTCTTTACGGCAAATTCATTCGTTAATTCCCTGAATGCCAGGTAACTTATGATCGGTGAGCGAATATTTCTTATGAGTAAATGCAAATAAAAAATAATAACGCGATCGCAGTTTTAAAAATAGGAACTCAATTTTTGTTTTATTCGGTGCCTTTTGAAGCGCGAGGTCATGTACGGTAGCACGCGTCGTACACCCCTAAGGGCGGTCCTGAAAAACGCGAATGTCTCATTCAAAACAAAACACCTAGCAAGTCAAAATTTAATGAACCTATTTTAGACATCAGAAGGAAAAATTCAAATGAGCATACTAGATGTGTGGCTTGGCACAAGAAGGACCAACGTCATAATTGACAGTTTTGAGACAAATGACTTCAAAGTTTGAGGCTCAGCCTTATTGCAATGTTACCGAAATCGCAGAATTCTTTGATTTGAAGCGTTAGAGAAGTCTGGCTGCATTGGTTTCTATTTTATTTAGAAGTTTAAAATTAATATATTTAAAATATTTTTTTAATGATAAAATTGACATTGGTCCTTTTTCCAAGCTATAGAAATACTATACGATGGTCACTTTGTGGTTTTTATCGATTTGAAAGTTTTAATAATCTTCTTTTAATTTTTTTTACGTTTAAATTTTTTTGCTCGCCAATATTTGGCGCCCTTTTTAGTCCGGGGCCTCAAATGACCGCTTGGGCTTTAAGACATCTGTGGAGTGCAATGTGCTTGGTGCAAATCAAACATCATTGATGGATTTGAATGATCCAAACTCGGATCGGGCACACATTCCGAGAAGTCGCGACACCTCGCCCGCAGAAAAGGCGGTTGCGAGACCTTCACCCTGACTCACCGGTGCTTGCCCACGTCTTTTCACTGCCCACGACTTTCCACCCCAACACAACCCACTGGGCATGGGAGCGGCACGTTCTTCTTGAGGAACAGTTAATCACTGGGTCTGTTCCTTTTAGACAACGAGAGAACCATGTGTGTCGACTCATAAAAAAAAATAGGTGTCTCTCCCGAGTATTTTTAAGGATATAACTTACAACGTCACGTCCTTCCTACTGGTACTACCAATAGAAAATTCTGAATTGGTGGGAAAAAAAAGGGTTAAAATTTCCAACTATAATTTTTTTTTACAAGAATTTGAAAATTTGCTACCTAACAAAAGGAAAATGAGCTAAAACCCACTTTATGTGCTTCAACACTGCGGTTTTCGACAACTTAGATTTTTAATTCACGATCCTAAGTTCAAAATGAATACAAAACGGACGTCCTGTCGGCAGGACGCAGTGATTGGTGGAGCCATGTACAAAAGTGCTTCCAGAAGGTCTTTCTGACAGAACTTTGGTCTGTACTTTTTATCATTAAGGTTACAGTTTTGTGAAGCTTATACTTGTCGACGACAGTCACAATGGCTTTTTAATGAAAAGTCATTACATTTTTATACAATTTCTAAAAAAAGAAAATATTAAAACCATCTACCAGGAAAAAAATTACCGATATATATAAAGTCTATTATAGAAATATAGCTGGTATGCGAAAGGAAATGTTTTCAATCGTTAATTATAATTGGTAATAGTGAGCTTCGTACTTCGGTAGTAATAATGAGCATACTAAAAACTATTTTGCTACTAAAACGCAACAGATAGTTGGTTTAAAAAAAACGTCGCACTAGAGCTATACAATGGGCTATTGCAAAAGGTTCGAGATCTATCCCGAAGGAAACAACCGGGAACACTGCCTCGAAATTTTGAACTATGGTTAGATGACGAGGACAACGCCTGAGCTGGCATGAGGACGTTTGGACCACGACGGATTTAACGTGCAACCTATACATGGCGGATGTTTTCTAGCGGACGACCTTGAGTCCTCCAGCAACCCTCCAATTACGAGTTCTGCACTCTGAAGTCTATATTTAACACAATCCTTCGGTTACGAGTCCGTTATTCTACCGCCTCGGCCACCCGCTGGTCATTATTTAAATCTTTGCACTCCGATGTCTCCTCTCAGACGTCAACATAACGGCCCGTTCTTTTAGTTCCCTGTTCTTTAAAATAAACGAAAACAGCATAATATTGCATTTAAAAAACATCGATTTTTTGTCAACTTGTTCTCTTGCAGATCCAAAAGAGATAATTTTTTCTCCTCTATAAGCACAAAAAATTCTGGGGAAAATAACAAAAAGAGGAATAACTGTTCCGTAGACAGAACGCAAATGTCAAATATGTTCTTGGACTACAAAGGGTTTAATATCTGTGGGTTGGAACAAGAAGGACCAATGTCAATTTATATATTAAAAAAACCTATTTTGAATATAGTATTAATTTTAAACTTTTAAATGAAATAGAAACCACGTCAGGCATCTCTAACCCTTCAAATCAAAGGGCCATTCGACGGTATTTGTCAGTGATTTGTCCCCTATCCACAACATTTTGTTATTATTTTATAATATGTTAATTATCGTTAAATAAACAAAGTTTTAGTGAGTTTAGTTAGTCTTCATTTTAGTTATTTTTTAAAAAATTGGGTTCAGTTACGTTAATTAACATATACTAAAATAATAACAAAAAGTTGTGGAGGGGACAAATCACGGACAATTATCGTGGAATGGCCCCAAAGAATTGAATTTCCGCATCATTGTACCAAGGTTGAGCTTTAAACTCTAAAGCCATTTTTTTCAAAACTGTCAATCTTTATATATATTTCTCTAACGCGGTGATTGAAAAACGCTGTTTTTCTGTATGCTGAGTGGCAACAGTTTGTTTGTTTACGAAATTCTGTTGCGCCCGCATTTTTATTTTGCCATTATGTAAGCCATTTTGACGATTAACCCCTTCAATTCATCGGTAAATAATTATTTTGATGATGTCAGCTTAAATTAGGAAGAATATAAGCCTTATAAATAAAAAAATAAAAGTTTTGAAAAACGCTTTTCCTAACTTTCTATGAAGGAAAAATAATGGTGGCGCCATCTATTGGCAATTTTGAAAACTAGATTTCTATGAGCTTCATTTTTATGACGTAAAAACTCAGTAAATTACACACCTCTGGTAGGCAAGATTTATGGTAAGCTTAACGTCATTTATGGCCAAATCAAACTACCAATAATGTTAGAAATTTAACTGAAACGCGGGAAAGGTGTGGAAATAACGTGAAAAATAAATAAATAATGGTAGGCTTGCCAGTGGTACAATTGTTTTCATTTGTAATTAAAAAGAAATTAGTTTAATTGATTTTATATTGACTTACATGGCGTAAAAATGTAGTGATGCCAAGATGAATATTAATTTAAATTTACAATTTCAACTTCTAAAGTTTTTAGTAATATAATTAAAAATGTATTGTTACTAGGACACATTGTTATTGTGTCCTACCTTTTAGCGAGCGAAGCGAGAAGTGGTTTGCGAAGCAAACCTATGAGGATTGCGTAGCAATCCTCCGGGGGTTGGCGGAGCGATAGCGGAGCAGGGGGCGGAGCCTCCTAGTTATCATTAATCCTTGTTCTAATCTACAGATATGTAGCTACGAGTTCGGGAAGGGTTTGGTTTCGGGAAAAACACTAGGCACCAAAATCAATGATAAACCAATGTGAAGCCACAAAAGCAAATCTGTCATTTGGGATAGTTTGAGAACTGGTTAGGAAAGAGCAGATTAGAAAAATAACGCCGTTCTTTAAGAACAGTCCGTTCCCATTCAGTGACGACAACAGGGGAAAAGGATAGGCTGTTCTATTTTTTTTTCCGCAACCCACATCATTCGCATATCTCCTCGTGGCTGCAGATAAACTGGCATTTTTTTTATTGCGAGAATGAAATCGATAGAGTTGTTCCCATCTGCCATTGAAATGCCTTATATGTAGATCTCGCACGCAGATTGCCGCCCCCGTGTACATGCAAATACTCTTCCCAAGGGGGATGCCTGCAGATACCGGCGAGCAGCGATTAGTTGTATGCATTCAAACTATTTAATTAATTGGTTGGTTGCAACATATTCTCTACCAGATGAGCAAGCTTCGAATAGTAAAGCATTTCGAGGGTTTTTTTTAAGGTTCCATCAATACAGAAAGAATGGACTCGCCCTCGTGTGGTGTTATCTTTTATCTGGGGCGAAACCAGTCTAACCGCCGATCTAAGTCAAAAAGGCGCATGTCAACTTTTTATTAGTCTGTCGTAGTCGTAAGTTTTCGTGGCGTTGGTCACTAGACAAGAAGTTGTATTACGGGTCGTACGCGAGCTATTTGATATAAACAAATGATATATTTTCTTTTATGAAACGCTTATTAGAGGTTAGCTTGTTGGTTCCGCGTTAAAGGAGGGGGGGGGGGGGCACGTTTGTAGTATACTTTTATTTTCTCTTTTAACACTCCAGAACTCGCGCCGTGAGCGAAATACACCCAGAAGAAAAAAAAGTATATCTGGTATTCTACGTCCAACAGGAACATTTTGTGCCCCACAATAAAAATATTATTATTTTGTATAACATTTGGTGTTTAGAATAAATAAAAATGTTTTTTAGTTGAAAATATTTCATTTAATAACATTTTTTTGAGGGAAATAGGTGGTGTGAGAAAAATTCTCACGCGCGAGTTCTCAGGTCACTCATTTTGACACGAGTTCTGGAGGGTTAAATTGAGTGGCCGCTTATTAGAGATTTAGCTCGGGATTAAAAACTATCTCGGGACTCGAACCCGCGACCTGTTGTTTCGAAGACATGAGTGTTACCGACTAAGCAACAAAGGCATGTTCTAGGTCTTGGAAATTCTTTCTTAAGATGTTTCATTATGCAATATTTCTAAAATTGTTAAAATCATTTAATAAAACTAAATGGAATTTTACAATTTCGATCCTTAAATGCACTCTTGAAGATGAATAGTACTTGTATATAAATGTTCAATTTTTTTTTTATATGCAAAGAAAGTTTTTTTTTTTGTGTGTGTGTTATCCACAGACATGCTTTCTTTCTTATTATAGATAGCAGCACTTCTACTCCTATAACAAGGTATTTTGGACCAGAATGATCTGCAACAAAAGTAATTTATGTGCAGTTTTAGTATGTGTGTGCAATTTGCTAACGGATATTGAAGAAGCATATTCACTTATTTTTATTTTCTAAGGGTTACGTAAAATAATGCTGGAAAAATTTTGTAGAATTTTTTTTTTTTTAATAATTATTAATTTATGTATTTTTTTCAATGAGTAAATACAAACATTATGTTCAATTAGGCACGCGGATGAAATGCGCTGCTTAGTTAATGTACGTATAGAATGCACCAGGTGCAAAACGTGGTTATCCTCCTTGGACGAGAGGATAACGGCGTCAACTGGGAATCAGAGGATAGAAAATTAAAAAAAGTAGTGATCTTGTGATCAGAGGGTTGCCAACTTCGCTACAAAATACTAGAAAATTCAACCAGAACATTCACAAAAATTATCGGCGTGTATACGGGACTGGTGCATGATAAATCTGATCGGGGTCCAAAGTCCCGACGTCTATTGAAGGCGTTGGGTGCCAGTTCAGGCGTTTCCTCGTCATCTGACCATGGTTCAAAAATACGAGGCATCGTTCCCGGGTCTTTCCTTTGAGATAAGCCCCGAATTGTCGCTAATAGCTCACTGTGCAGCTCTAGTGCGACGTTAATTAACCAAAGGAAAAAATAGTTTATTAGCAAAAACACTTGATTCAGCACGTGTTCAGCATTTCGCAAATCTTTTTTAACAGTTCCCGTCAGATCGTACTGTAAACCATCTTTCTTAGCACAGTGCAATAACATAACAGGTTTAGTTTAAAATAGTTGCCCTTCCCCTTGCATAAGTTACTGACAACGAAAAAAAACTATTGCCAAGAGCCCATCTCCCACAGATTAAGGAATTTTATTTTGCAATATGTACCAGGTATATACAACACTATGCCCTATGTTAAAATATAGGACATATTGCTGTACACCTCCAAGATAAAATTCTACAAAAAAGTTCGAAAAACCCCTTAGGCATTTAAATACTTTAAAAGAACAATTTTTTTTAATTACTATATAAAAGCTATCAAACGAAAAACAATGAGCTCTTAAGGGCTTAACCGTAACAACCTTGGTTAAAATATTCCACTTTCAAATTGATTGCGTGCGTATGCTCCTATTAAAATCTCAAGTGTCTCTCTCCAGGTATGCACGCCACAGTAAAAACAACCCACCTAACCCCACAGACAACATCTAGCACGAATTAGTATTATATATTAAAACAATTCAATTGATCGGCAACGACACACTGCTTACTGAGGGAACATGTTTAAAATAGAATTGAGTTTTTTTTTAATTCAATAATATGTCCTTGACCAACTTAGATTTAATGAGATCTCCTTAGTCGGCATGCAATCCGTGGCTAGTTGGTTAAATTAACATCGCACTAAAGCAACACAATAGGCTATTAGAGATGATTGGGATCCATCCCGAAGAAAAGACCCGTTTTTTTTGTTTGGTTTGATTAATAAACGTCGCACTAGAGCTGCACAGTGGGCTATTGGCGACGGTTCGGGGCCTATCTCGAAGGAAAGACCCGGGAACAAAAAAGACCCGAAATAACTGCCTCGAAATTTTGAACTATGGTCAGATGACGATGAGAACACCCCCACACAACTTAAATAGGCATGAGGACATCGAACCCCGACGGATTTAGCGTACACCAGTCCCGTATACACGGCGGATTATTCTCGATACGCAAAAGGACCGATTCTGACAACCTTTCAATTTCTCAATTGAAAGTCGTTTGCGTATCCTGCGGTCCTTTTGCGTATCGAGACTCATCTGCCGTGTATACGGGACTAAATTAATCTGATAACCACAGATTCTGCGGTTTGGTTTGGTTAACTAACGTCGCATTAGAGCTTCACAGTCGGCTATTGGCATCGGTTCGGTGCCTTTCTCGGAAGAAAGACCCGAGAACGATGCCTCGTATTTTTGAATCATGGTCAGATGACGAGGACAACACCTGAGCTGGCACCCAACGCCTTCAATAGACGTCGGGACTTTGGATCCCGATCAGATTTATCGTGCACCAGTCCCGTATACACGCCGTTATTTTTTTGTGGATGTTCTGGACGACATTC
This sequence comes from Troglohyphantes excavatus, assembly GCA_963932185.1. Taxonomy (NCBI): domain Eukaryota; kingdom Metazoa; phylum Arthropoda; class Arachnida; order Araneae; family Linyphiidae; genus Troglohyphantes; species Troglohyphantes excavatus. Next base: position 1,904,156 of record OZ010676.1, on the reverse strand, counting down.
TAGTATTTTGTTAGCGAAGTTGGCAACCCTCCGATCGCAATATCACTACTTTTTACTATTCTTTAATCTAGTCCATCGCAAGATTGGAACCGGGGACCCTTGGAGTCCCAGATGACGCCTTAGGCCACGGAGGCCTTTACAGATTCAGCGAATCAAACAGACCGCTTCCTGTGATGAATCGCATGCTCTATCTAACCATTCCGCCACCTGTCGCCCGCAATCCGCAGCTGACATACGAGCAAAATATACAGGTATGTGGGAGGTCAGCTCAGGTGTTGTCTTCGTGATCTGCCTATTGCCCAGGGTTCAAAATTACAAAGCATTGCTCCCGTTCCTGGGTATTTCCATCGGGATAGATGCCGAAAGCTCTCCAATAGCCCATTGTGTTGCTCCAGTGCAATTTTGATTTAACCACACTGTTAAAAATGCATGCTCATTTTTTCCGATTAAATATTTCGCCAAACTGAGAAAATTCATTTTGCCTTTTTTTTTACGAAATTTATTTCTTCAAAATTGAGGCCTATTTCAAATAAATATCGACGCCTCGACTCGTACCCCGCATCTTTTGTTCCAAAGTCACGCGCTACCGACCTGACAGAAAAGCTCTTTTGAATTGAGCATACAAGAACCAAAATCGAGCTGATACCACCGGAAAGGAATCGCGAGTAAATTACTTTCGTTCAAAATGTGAAGTTTCCTGTTTCGTCAAAAATCAAGTGATTCACTGAGAATCGAAGGATTCAGGATAGCTGAATGCTGAGAGTTCTTTCTGAGAGTCAAACCACCCCTGTTTTTGTAGCAGAAATTATATTATGTGTGTTCAGTCAGTAAATATTGCCCACGACTGGACATGCAGACCCTTCATGTATAATCTTCCCACTTCCAGGACAGAAGCTGCAAGGAAGAAGCTCCCTCTGAAGACGGGCGTTTCTTCAACCAGACGGGATCCCCCGCAGTGAATGCATGGGCGGATGTCGCCCGCTCGCATCGCCCATAAACAGCAAGAAAAGGAGATGTTTGCCTATCGCAAACTCCAGTTGTAAAAACTACTTTTTGGGAATAGACTTCCTTTATAAAAAAAAAGACTCGCGTGAAAAGCCTTACAATTCAAGTGCTCCATACATAAAAGTTCAAGTAACGGTGTTGCAATCCTGGGACGTTTCAGTTCAGGACTCCGACCGTATACTACCTAAAATGGACTCGAATTGCACACACACACAGACTGGCCACTAAACATTAACATAAAAATTCACTGACTTTGGAAAGATTTTTGACTGGGAGAGAAACGGGAAAGTGATTTATCATTGTTGAAAATGGTTACTCGGGTCTGACAAAAGTTTTATGAAATACGAATAAAGGAATATTTTGTCAAATCTACAAAATTTGTGTCTGGATACTGAAGCAATAGAAATGGTAATCATAATAGAAGTTATTTCACCTTCAGGCTGGGCCTGATTACTGAATAAGCCCGTGAAGCCCAGGCTTACACTTTACATTTTTGAGGGGCCCCCAAATCACATATATTATATAAATGTATAACATCTCTAACATAGTTTGCTACTAAATTTACTTTAAACGAATTGCATTACAAACATAAGTAAAAAAATTGCCACTTGTATTAAATTTGCTCAAACATTGTGGAAAAAAATCGAAACATACAGAATATTAAGAATACTCATTACATTACTGATTGATATGTTTTAATATATTATTTATAATGTATTTCATTTTAATGCCAATAATGGTAAAGATGTTAACGAATGTAAAAGTTCGAATTGATGTTCCAAAAGGGTCTATTTGAGAGCAATGGAGCCAGGATGAGAGAGAACTCCATTATCTTTGAATGGGGCCCCATTTGAAGGCGGGCTTCTCTTTGCTTCAATGTCTTAATCGGGCCCTGCCTTCAGGTTTGTATTTTTTCTATAAGAATATCTCCATTCATAAAAAAATAGGCACTGCTTACATTGTACTGTAAGGGTTGGTTTGTGAAGGCTTTCCTTCTTGCGCTTTGGGTAAGCTCTAGATCTCTCCACACTTGTCCTAAGTTTAAATTTCTTGGTATGATTTTGTTTGTCTTGAACTACTCTTTTAACTTTCTTAAGTTTCATATGCCGTAATTGAACTTTAATGTGATATTTAGCTTCATAGTGAAATCTATTACAACTACTATCTACTACTTTTCACTCCAAATAATTTTCACACAAATGGTTTAAACTATCGACTAGTCAAATTTAATAGTAGAACTTTTCGTTCTCTTAAACTTAAACACGCACTAGCCACGGCCCGTCGATTAGAACTATAGAGGGCTAAGACAGCGGTTAAACAGGCCAGAGTATGCCCAATTTGTCACTCATTTCCCTCACCACGCGTAACAAAGGTCAAAAGGAGATAATGGATTAATGACCGACCTTGTCGACGCGGCTCACCTTCCTTTACACGATGTCATTCCATTTATCCGCAAAAACTGATTTCCCCTGCATTTATGGGGCTTTGAAATATTAACACTTTTAGAGTCGCACAAGTTTCTGCCGATAACCGCTGTAGCCAAATCGATTTTAAAGACGTATTTGCATAAAAAATTAGCAACAATTTCACAGCTTATAAATATAAAAAACAGAACTAAAACCACCTTTATATGCGATGTTAACGTCAACTGGGTCAATTTTTTAACTGTCCAGTCAAGTTCCCAAAACAACCAATCATTCAAGTCTCTATTGTTGGTTCAGGAGAGTTTGGCAGGACAGTTGGTAAAGTTGCCCCGCCAAGTACAGCTGTCCGATATTTCTGTGCTTTTGGCTATGACATTTAAAGGCTGTATGGTTGACGAATTTACTTTGAAAACTACTCGAACGAAACAGACATTTAAAACAGTTCTTTTTTTACAATTTTTGTAAAAAATTTTAAAAAAGATAAAAAAAAAAATACGCTGGAAGCGGTTTCAAACATTACCGAATTTTCGAGAAAAAAAACTTTCGAAAATTTAATTCCTACACCACGCATGTTTTTACACTAGTAATGCGTAAATTAAATTTTATAATCATAATGAAGTCGTTTTTTTAATATAGATATTCTGTTCATAGAACCAAGCTTTTAGAACCATTTTCATTAAGACCTCAATGTCTGCATAGGACTAATATTAAAATATTAACTCGAAAATACTTTCAGTATTCTATGTAAAACACAGGATATAGAATATAAAACTCAAATGAACAACAGCGCACTTCTATTGTGCCCATTCTAAGTCCACATGCCAAGAAGTTATAGAGACCCACACGCGTTCAAAAATTATACAAGGTTTTCTCTGAAACTTCTGTATCATTTTACTTCATATTCAATACTAGGATTTTTTTTTTCTTCGGAAAATAACTTTTAAAGTTGTATGGGTGGCGATTTTATTAAACCGATTATATATAAAAAAAATTTATAAGTTTTAATCAATTTCTGGTGGATTATATAGATTAAAATTTTAAAAATCAAAAGAGATATTAGCATAGGCATTTTGATAAAAATCATTATACTGTTTTTGAAAAATTGTAAAAAGAACTTTGGATGTCATCAGCCCTGCTAACAGAGATTTCTATAAATATTGTTGAAGGTGCGACCTAGCATAAATCAAAGAACCAGGCTTGGGAACAAAACTTCATTAAAACAAATGATGTTAACTCTTCCATTCTTTCTTTAACTCTCTCATAAATTAAGACTTGAAATAATGCATATGGATAAATTATGTCTGTTCATAACTATATTACATTTATGAAAAATTTCATTTCTAAATATAGTTGAACTTTGGTAAGGACCTAGTAGTAACCTTGAATGGGTTAAAAAAGTTCTTGTCCCTCAGTACTATTACAGAGATATTGATTAGCTGGAAACAGGCATCCTTTATTAAAAACCAACCGAAAATCAACAATACTGTTCATTCAGGGGCACTTTTCTCTTTGAAAAGTTTCAACAATGTTAATTGGTTAAGTAAACCTTTTGAATATTCGCTATATTTATCTTTGTTAGCTTTCTCTGGATAAAAGATTTTCAATTAATTAAACATACACTAGCTAAATTTTTTTAAATTCTGGCTTTCATGTGTACAAATAGACATTGAAGAGTAGATAAGTTTAATATCTCTGATTTCTGCATGCAGTGGAAAATGAGTGCTTTGCAATCCACAGATAGTTGAATTTATTATAATAGATTAGCTTTATGTATTCAAAATGCATCATATTTGGATCTCTAAACTGAGAGTTTTAATTGACATAAAAGTTCCTAGAACAATCTGGTATACCCATGTTCCTTTTTGCTTAGTATATGCTTGAAATTGATTGTTTTATCCCCCAAAAGAGATTTTATATTTCGAATAAACTTGTATTGACAAAAACATGACAACGTGTTAAGTTAAAAGCAAAATATATTTTAGGATTATTGTACAATTTAAAAACAGTTTACAGTAAACCAAGACTATAATAATCCCTCCCAACCAATCCCTCCCAATGAATGAAGTCATGCATGTTTATACAATCAGACCATGCATTATATATATTCATATATATTTATTATCTTTAATAAAATTGATAAATGTACTGGCAGTTTGCAGTTCTAATGTGTGTTGTAACAGGTATGAACATTGGATAACAAATGACATTATGTGTGCGAAAGTGACAACCAAATTTTACAATTTCTTGTATTTAGTAAGAATATAAAAAATTATTAGAGTGAGAAAAATTCAACAAAACTGTGTATTTATTTGTTTGATAACCACTTAGAGCAAGATCTTCAACAACAAAAAATGAAAAAGAAATGCATGTTTAACAAACTTTAATAAGCCAGAAAATGTCTACAATTTAAAAGGCAATGTAATATTACATATTATGGAACGCCAAATGGTGGAAATTATTTAAACAAATAAACATTCTATGCAGTAAAAATTTCAGATCAGGTTATATTCTTAAGTATCCATGTCATTTTTGCAATAAAATAGCTTATAATTTTTTTTTAATATTTATTGAAAGGCATTAAAAATAAATAGTAAAAAAAATAAACACTTCTGTTACTTTAAATATGTCCTTAAAATAAGCTCAATATTTAAATTGATATAAATAATTGTGACGATTCAAAATTTTCGAACTTATTTTGTTTTAAATGTTACTTGTCAATGCATATACAGTTTTGGTATTTAAATATTGAAAATATGTGTCCAATTATACATAAACAACTATTTTAAAAATCTTTTGATAATATTTGTACAAAAGATGGTTATTACTTGTATAAGTTTATCTATTAATAAAACTGTACAGTTTTTTTTTAATTATGTAATATTAACAGTGTATTATTGACGAAAAGTTTCAATAATTTTTTTTAGAATTTGCAGTAGATAATGGTATCAAAGCATGAATCCTAAGTATTAAGAAGTAATGCAAATTTACATATGAAATAAATAGTGGTTAAACATTATAATACTAAATAAAATGACAACTTTTTTAATTTATAAAGACTTATTTTAGACAATTCTTCTTTACATGTTCATCATTAGATAAAAACTGTATATTTTTGTTAAATTTAGATACTGGGACATTTCGTCAATAGATTTAATACTGAAATTTATCCTCTTGCTTATAAACTTGTATTTAAATTCAAACATATCTAATATAAAACTAAAATCTAATTTCTAATGTTTGTTTCTTCATATATTAGCTTCTTATTTCATTAACTTTACTGAATGTACTTTTAGGTCATTGCTACTTTTTAAATGTTATCACTGTGAACTTATATGAATAATATACTAACAGCTAACTGGAAGAAAATTGGAAGCTTCCGGAAAATTTAACTTAACTAATTAACACATATAATTAATCTACATGTTTAAGTGAAGCATTTAAAATGTAAAATGGATAAATAAACCAATTTGGTGGCTGTAGAAAATATACACAATTTAAGTAAACTAATAAGAAGCTTGAATAGAAACTATCTTTGCCGAAGCCTACCAAACAATTTAAAATGTAAATATATTTTTAAGTATTTTGTCAACATGTAAAGATACTATAATAATATAATAAACATTAGGAATTTGTTTTGATTTTTCTAAAAAAAATTAGCACAAATATGTACACTTGAGGTACATTTCAATTTTTAAAAATGAATTGAATATTTAATTTCATTTACTATACTTAAACATATACTCTAAAGAGAAAGCTTCAGTTCCTTAGCAAATCCAATCGACACAAAATAGATTACAAAAAGAGTTGTGAGAAACATGAGCCATAAATTACTAAGTGATTTGATAAAAATTCACATTTCATTCTTTTTAAATTATGTTTTGCAATATTATATTCTGTATATTTTCACTACATTTAAAAAGGGAAAAAGATCCATTTTTAATATTGATATAATTTTTTTATAATTTTTTAAAAACATTTTGTAAACAATTTTACTTTTCAAGAGAGATATATTCAAGTGTGGTAATAAAAATATTTAAAATTAGGAAAGAGTCATACAAAGAAGACTATACAAACAAATATTTTACTAATTATTCAGCTAATTAATATAATTAGCTAATTTATTTTATTAGTTTTAACTCAAATGCAATACATCAGTCAACTTTAAAAAAAAAATGAATAAATCAATAACTTGAAAGAATGAGTGAATTGCTTTGTGATTTTTTTACAGTACTATATATTACTAGTAAAACAATTAGCATAATAAATGTATTGAAGAAAAAATTTATAGAATTATTAACTATTTATTTACTACATAATAACTATAATTTTGTGCAAAAACTGTGCGTATGAAATTTTAAATATCTTTTAATAAATTAATATAAAATATAAATTAATTTGCGAGTTTTGCTAAATTAAATATTTTATTAGTTAAAAATGAACTTGCCAGTTTTTCACTATAAGAATTTAAATATAAAATTATCAGATAGCATGATTATATAAAAGACAATACTGCTAGAAAGCAACTCCTAATATATTTCATTATTTGCTAAGATGTCAAAGAAGTTTGCAAGCTACAACTTATAGCACTCTAGAACACTAAATAAAAAATTATTTTAAATGACTCACAAAATTAACATATCACACTTTAACAAGGATAAAAAATTTCTTTCAAAGCTATTATAATAATTGCAAATAAAGTGTGTAAAAAAAAGAGTTAAATGCCCATACCAAATACATGTGATATTTTATAACTCTCAGGAAACTTGCTATTTAGGTCATAGGAGAGAGAGGACTAGTTCAGGATTTCAGAACAATGTTACGGTCATACATTTTTTTTGCATAAAATCGTTCAGTATCTACTAAATAAGTACATCCCCTAAACTTATGAAAATTTTAAATAAATGAGGAAAAACAAAACAAATTATTGTTAAAAATTTGCATTCAGTAAAAATCAAATCTTTCAGATGTGGTCTCAAAGTTATAAAGAATGGCTAAATAGCTTGAGTTACAATTAGGCAAAAATTTCAATTTCTCTTTAAAAAATTAATTATGGAATATCACAAATATGGCTATTTGAACACTGACATTCAATAAGCAAATTGATGAGTTTCAAACTTCTGTACTTCTTCTTTGTTCAAAGTTATAGTTATAATTTAGTAGTTGCTATAAGCAGTACATGTACTTTAATTTGTTAACCATATAGATTCAAAATACACCATATAGATTCAAAATACAGAGATAACAGTTGTTAAAAAAATGCATATTATAGAGCACTCATATGTACAAAAGATATTCTGCATTATAAATAATTTTTGTACATACACATATATACTTATAAAATAAACTAACCTGGAAGTGGAGGATAATTGTCCATATTAAACCTAATGTCAGCTTAGGGTTTCCATCAACAATATCTTCTGGACGAATGTTTACCAACCTTATCTGCAAAATATACAATTTAATTTTTAAAAAAATAACAAAACAAATAGACAAGAAAACTAAAAACACACAATTCAGAATCACTTAACATTAAATTAATGCAGAATACACAAATTCATAGAGAAAGAGAATATATGATAATATACGAGTGTAAAAGAGAGAATACAAAAGCACAAATACCTAACATATATATGGCATTACATTCAATATGGACCAGATCCAATAATAGTAGAAAAACTAAAGTCAAACAATTTTAGATATTGAAAGATAGTAACTCGTCTGTTAGTGTTTTAAATAAAAAAAAATATCTAGACCTTTATCTAATTAAATGAAGAAATGTGATATAGAAGTAAAGGGGGTATAGAAAAAATATATAGAAAAAAGGCCCTAAAAACAAACAATCTTTTAAGTAGATTTGACAGCTTGATGTAAAAATTCGATATGTTACAAAAGGCTGTTTTAGAGATATTAAGGTTTTTGTTTTGACAGAAGCATAAAGACTGAATTAATTTCAATATGTAGCAGTTTTATTTTTAAACCATACATAATATTGACTTTGCAATTTTATTCTAACAGTTTGTTTTAGCACTGTATTAAAAACAACACTATATTAAAAAAATTTTAAAAAATGGGAAAAATAGACTACAGAGTTTCTCCAAGCCAATATTCAATCATCTTATTTATGTTATTACTACAAAATTTATATTTTCTAATTTGTTGGTTGGCTTCTTTTACTAATATTATTAATTTATTAATTACTATCTTTGTGGCATAATTTTATTTTTAGGTGTATAAAATGTATATTTGTATGTTTAATAGATTTTGTTTAATTGATTTGAAATAGGGAAGTACCATAATTCAGATGTCTTAGGTTGGAACCACTTCTTGTAATAGGTTATACTGAGCTGACTTTCAAGTGAACAGGCAAAATAATTTTGGAGGGAAATTTCATGGTGAAGGTTCTGTTGTCACCGAGGTGTGCTTTTCTTGATGGAATCATTAAGAGGGGAGTGCAGTTTTTTTAAGGTTTAGATTATACAGTTAATGTGTCATAGAAATAACAAACGTTGATATTATTCATTTTTGTTGTGAAATAACTTGCAATATTGTTATGTATACATATAACCTCAAAAACTAGGCTTTAGAAGGGAATCAGGTATAAAATACAATCCCCTTCCTCTGCCCCTTATCCTGACCCCCTTTGTGTCAGGTTATGGAACACTAAGTCTTTCAGCCTTCTAAACCTGACACATATATTCCGTTTAAGGCCTATTTGATAATTTATGGAAGTTAATTTATAATAATTTGAGACTAAATGCTTATAGTCTGCCCACAAAAAGAACTTTAACTCATGATTAAACCAAGTAATTTCATGGTCGGACTGTAAACATCAAGTCTAAAATTATAAAAATTAACTTCTGCAATTTCTTTAAACTGATTTTTTTTATTTAGTTTAGAAAATTGAAAAACATGCTTCATAAGCTGTATATGACGCAAGGGTGTCAGTATAAGGAGCAAAGGTAGGGGATTGTACTTTAAACCTGACACTTTCTAAAGCCTAGTTTTGAGAATATAGTGTCTAAATAACAATACCACAAATTATTTCAATACAAAAATAAATATCAATGTTTGTTGTTTCTCTAACATATTAACTGTACAATCTAAATCTTTATAAAAAAAGCACACGCCTCTTAGAGATTACATCAAGAAAGGCACAATAGCACAAATCAATGGCAACAGAACATCTACCATGAAATTTTCTCTCAAAAATGATAATTATGGCAAAAATAGCTTATTTAGCCTAACCCACTATTAGTTTGAATTTTGAAAAGTATTTGGAAATTATCTGCTTTAAAATAGACCAGTAATATTTTATTTACAAAAAACTTCTTGATGTTATGTGTGTTTTAACTTTCTAAATATCCATTTCTGTTTGTTTTATTCACATATTTTTACAGTTATAACATTGGCGTTTCATTCATATTTCCTCTCAAACAGTTTTTCACAATAAATGTATATTGAGTTTGTTTAAAAAAAATATTATATGTGTGTCAGCTTTAGGTTCATTACAAAATGTTGATGTAAACTTTAGGGGCATTTAAAGGGTATAAAAAATAAATTATTAAAAATTAACGTTTTGCTTGGAAATAGCTTTTATGACAATTTCTGACATTACAACAGTTGTTTGAAAACTTATAAACTACTGACTTCAGCCAGACAGATTTTTTTAGTTAAAAAATACATTCTATTGAAAACTATTCCTTAAAGTGTCAGGTTATGGTGCACTTTATTTAGTGACAAAAATAGTATTTATAAGCTCCATAGGCAATAATTAATATGTTTTTATCTGTTTCACAAATATCTTTTAAAGTATAAGTATTAACTAAGACTGACAAAGTATTCATATCTTTCAATTTGTGTGTATTCTTTTGCATTGGTTCTTGTAAAAAGTTAATATTAAATAACATGATTTGTTACATTTGATTTTCCACATTTACTTCCTCTAAGTATTATTATAAAACAATGATTATGACTTTAATACAAGTACAAAAAAAATCGTTTAAAATACAATCAAAGCAACTTTGTTTGATCAACTAATGTTTATTGAATTATTTTATCTTTTAGTAATTATTTTTGTATACATGTTTAACCAAACTTTTAATTTTTTTAGACAGATTACCTCTATTATTTAAGTTTTCTTCACACATATGTATTAAATAATATACCAAATATTTTGTTACATTGAAATGTCTTCAAAGAGCTTTCTTGTTCTTTTCTTTGTTAGTTTATATTAATTTAAATGCAATGTTTTTTCAATAAAAAAGAGCAGTAGATAATTAAAAAAAAGTATAAAACAATGGTGAGATAATTGTGCAACATAAAAATACATTTTCCAAATATTTTGAAATGTAATATTAAAGAACTATTTTTTTAAGCAGGACAAGACAAGTATGAACTAGTTGTATCCATCATTAAACTTGCATACAAGTAAATCATGGACTGTCAAAAATGAGTTATATTTTTTATGTCAAAACATTAACAGGTGTGTAATAAAATATTTATAGGGACTTCATCACAAATTGATTGAGACATTAGAAATAATTATTTTTTTAAAAGGGTAATAGAAAATTGAAATAGTTTGCCTGAATATGTTGTTAATTCTTCAGGGTGGATAGTTTTAAAAAAGCGAACAGATCGACATTGGAGAATCCCAAGGATGTGCTAGATAGACAAGACCAACCTTGCTGGGCCTAGAGCCTGTAGTTGGTCGACATTATTTGTATTTATTTTTATTAAAGTATAATTCAAAATTTTGTATATTTAAAAGCACAAACCAATTTAAATTAATTTTTTTTAATTAAATAACCTTCAACTGACAATTGTTACAAATAAACAGGTGAAAATAAAATATAACACTTTCTTATGCAATTTATTGTTTAGTTTCTTAAAAAACTAACTTACATCACTAGAAATTTACTGATTCCCTGTTTCAAATAAATAAAAAAAAACTTCATTTGACTATTAGCAATAAATAAACATTAAAAATACACAAATACCATAAATTTGTATCTAACCTATTCAGGTAACTTACATTTCTATTTCTCAGAAATTCTAATGCCATTTGAATATTCTGTAACTGGTGGAATCTCATTCTCCCCCTCTCTCTTGACTGAAATAAAAAACAACTTATTAAATAAATAGAATATACAAATAAATATATCACACAATTTACTACATCATTGAAAATATGTCAATTGGTAATGAAATTTTACCAATTACGAAGACACAATGCTATTTATCAGTGTTAAACAAGGATATTTAAAACATACATATTCTGGCACTCCTTATTAAGTTTCACATTTTTACAAAACAGTCAACTTTATTCTAACAATTATAAACTTTTCAATTTTACCAAGCCAATTATTACATAAACAAAAATGTACAAATTTTTCAATGAAATTTCAACTTTAATCTTTGACATGTAAATACATTTTTTTTGTTAAAAAACTTATTTCAACTGGTTATTGAATGACATAGGTTTACAATTTAACACACACTGCAAAATAGATTCTAAACTTCCTGCTGATTAACTAAATTTTTCTATATAAACCTTGAAAGTTAGCCAAGTAAAGTTTCCAAAAGCAATACAATGCAATTATTATTACTTTTATACTAAATATGTTTCAATTACTACTTGATATTTATGAAAAATTCTTCAAAAAAATAAAAAATGAAAAAGTCGTTGAAACTTAATATTTATTGTTAAATTATGTCACTCTGTATCCATGTAAAACATATGTAAATATAAAGTTTCATTGAATGCAAAATAATGTTTATTTTGTTTAAAAATCAATATTTTTCTTAATGTCTAGATATATACATACTATGTAAATTTACATCACATAAATAATTGTAACTGCAATATAAACACTTGATTAAAAATATAAATTGTTATATTGACAAAATAAACATTGTTCTATACTTTAATATTCTGAAAGTGTGTGTGTGTATATATATATATATATATATATACATGCAATTTTAATGGAAATATATATATATTTTCTATAAATAATCTGAAGTGTATTTCAATAATTATTTGTTCAGAAGTTACGCTACATTATCTTTTACATACTTTAATTCAATTATAGTAAACTTACCAATAGTTCACCAGACAGAACTTCTAACAATGATATTAGGTTATTTCCATCTCGTAAATCTTCAAACAGGTCTTCCACATGGTGATTGACCTGAAAAATGCAAATAGCAATAGAAAAAAATATTGATGCAGGAAAATTAAAAGTTCAAAGTTAATAGGGATAGTTAATAAGGATTGTTAAACTGATCCGAATTATTTAATAGGGATCATGGGATTAATTGGGATCATTATAGCAATAATTTATGATTATTTCTACACAAGCACATATTTTGGAAAGGGTATAACGATTGGGATCAATGCTTGGTAAACATTTCAGATCTTCATAATTTTATCCTTTTCTATTTAACAAAATTCATTAACATTTTATCTGCATTTCTACTATGTTAAAAGCGGTGGTTGTATGTCAAAAGTGAGGGGGACAATGCTTAATTTTTCAAATTTGTCTAAATGAAAATGCGGTTGCACTTGCTTCCTACTTATGAGGTGTATCCCCGTAAAGGGGTCTATATTCACTCCCAGTAAATTTTCAGTATTTCTGAAAAAACTGTAGAAAATATTGCTGTACACCCGATGTTTGATAGTATTTTTCCCCAGGATAAAATACTCTTTGGTACATCAATAATTTACCAGTATATGTGTCGAGTTGCAGAGCTGTTACAGCAAGGTTGAACTCATTTTCATCCAAAAATTAATGTAGGCCCTTTTTGCAGTGACACGTTTCATATATTGGTTAATTTGGTGTTGCTCAGAGCACATGATTATAATCTTTTTGCTATAAGTAAAATTATACAAAATAATGTTTTTGAAATGCTGCAATCTTTAAACGTAATCTAGAATTCATTTCTTTAACATGAATACATAAAAAAAATCTCTAAAACATATATTGGTAGCAGACTCTACACAATTAAGTTAGCATAGACCTCACGATTTTATTTAGGATATGTTCAAAGTTTATGATGCAGATAGATATGCAACATTATGCACTATAGGGTTAAGTTAACTAGACATAAGCAATAACTTACACGAGGGGCGCAACAAGCTTGACAGGAATAACAGACATGGAAGCAAGCATAAGTCTGAAAGAAAGGGTTGGTTAAACAGATAGGGATAGAAGCAGCACAGTATAGAAATATCGCTTTTCGGAAGAAGATGCTGTTTGGAATTGAACTGTTAATTAATGATTTATTACTTTTCAATTAAACTGCAATTCTGCCCTAAAAAAAAGCCCTATTTTCAAATTACAAAATTTTACAGGAACTAAAAAAAAAAAAATTATCACAGGCATGGAATTTTTTTTTTTTTTAATTTAGAGTTTAGGGACTTTTAAATTTTGAGGGCATAATTATGAATTCAAATTTCAGAAATAAATTGCAATGAAAATTTGGTTTTAGATAGTGCTAATATTACACTAATATAATAAAAACTGGAATATATTTAATGGCCGAAAATATAAGCTATTAGAATAAGTATCATAATTATGTTTAAAAAAATGCTAATTTTCTTTAACTGATAGAATTCACTATTTGACGTAAAACAAAGATGCAACTCACACTTTACTGTTGTAAGGGACAAGAAACAAGTTTTTTTTTTTTTCAAGAAACATTTTACAAGAAAGCTTCAAACTTTGAAATTTAACATTCATAGCCATATTTGATGCAAGTTTTCTCAAAATTTAGTTAGTAGAAGGCCACCAGAGTCAAGATGGTGATTGACTTAGAAAATTTTGTTTCAACCTATTCAACAAAACTGATTCAACCAATTCAACATCATTAATCATCAAGAGAATGACAGTACTTAAATTAATTTTTCTGAGCTAGTTTAATAAGTTATATGTGTTACACTAGGAAACGAGAAAAAGCAGAAAAATATGTTTTAATACTATTAAAAAGCAGAAGATTACATATTAGCTAAAAGCAGAACATTACATGGGCAGGCGGGCTGCCAAGTGGTATAAGTAACAAAATATGAAAATAAACTTTAACATCATTTTCCATTACCAAGAAGCTAGATCCATCATTTAGCCAAGTAGTGTGTTATGGCTCCAAGTTCAATAGGTTGCTTAATAATAAGTTGAATGTGATCCCACTTAACATTATACCCAAGGCAAGTTATAAGCAATAAACATTCGTCTTAGAACTGTGTTTTTGGAATAAAACTACTTGGCAGCCTGCCGGCTACATATTAGTTCATCAAATTAAGCACAATATTTGTAATTCCAAATGCAAATTTACAGTAAATTGCTGCACTGACAATTAGGTTAAATACAAAAAATGCTTTAAAAAAAAGTTGTTCAGATTTATAAATTTATCAATAAGTTTTAAACTATTAATTAGAGAGTTATAGCTTGCAATAACCAGCTGTATTTATATAATAAAGCAGGTGGTGATTGTATGTCAAGAGTAATGGGGGCAAATTTAAAAATGAGTGGAAAAATGACAAATGTCGTTAAATTTTTTTTAATCAATTTTTTAAATATTAGGTGGTACTTAAATTTCAATTTATTATCCTCATTTTCCAATAGGCAATCTTATTTGATAGAGAAATGCTAGAAAACTACAGTGAGTGTTTCTAGATATTTTTACAAGGAATATAATTAAATCACACTTTAGGAGTAAATTAGTATAAACAAAATTGGTAAGAAATAAATTTAAAGTAGGTTATTAGCAAAACAAATTCTTTACAGTTAAACTTGCAGAAAACTTTTTTTTTTAAATCTATGATAATCCCAAGTAAAAATACTTCAACAGATAGAAGACAAGCAGTATAATCAGCATTGTGTGAGCATTGTTATTTGAGATATTTTTAATCTGCAGAAAATACTACATCACCTTTAAGTAACACATTGTGTTTTAACATCTTTATGCATGAAATTAAATATATGATCATTATTCCGAACATAGCCATGTTGTATTCACGATTGGTCCTTTGAGACAAAGCAGTTGAGCTTGAATAATAAGGAGGGAATAAAAGCTGCTTGCGGGCCTTGGGGGCCTAAAGTGTTACTCTCAGAGTTAAGAATTCCTTTGATCCTATACTATTTTCAATAAGAAAATTAAAATACCAAAACGTTTTATCGATTTACTACTTTTATTTCAAAAAAACAAATAGAATCCTTTACTGTGGTGCTGCCATCTATCGGAAATTCAAGTAATGAATGTCTGATGTGAAAAGCGGAGATAGAAATATGAAGAGGAACATTTTTAGGACAATTTTTTAATTTCTTTAAAATTGGAGATAGTTTAGGAAAAAATATATTCAAATAATTATCGAATGAGACTTAATTTGTAGCTAGTTTTGTAAATGTTTAAATTAAATTAATTTAAATTGGCTTTGAATATGTAGTTCTAAACCTTTTCAATTATAGTTTTGAGTCTGCAGCTATGCAATATTTTGGAATTGCCTGAAATTCGCTAGCAAATTCTGTATTTTTCGTTGAACATACAATGTATGTTAGAACTATTGTTACTTCGATGGAGTGTTTAAAGTTATACAAAAATGATATTTTATGTAATTACACAGGTTATTAGGATTATTAGACGAAAATAAAGTCCCCCTAAGCCGTATAAATCCTTAATAAACTGCGGAAATTCTTCGAACACTTATAAAAAAAAGCAGAGAGTACTTCGAAGCGCTCTGAAGTCCAATAATTATTCAAGTAAAGATAACATGTCTGTAACTAGGTGAACGGGTTCATTGTGTCAAACATATTACCTTAACTCCCATTAAGGAAAGTGTCGCAAATACTCATTAATACATCGGTAATTAATGGATATGTACATTTATTTATACGCGTTTAGAATATTGTGGATGTGGATTATTAGGTAGGGTAAGTCTAGATTAAAAAGTGTTTATAACTATTACATGGATAAAATATATAAAGTCCGATGTTGTAAACGTGGACTAAAGGCAGTTGTATCAGGCTGTATCTTACTTTTGACTCTTAACGAGCAGGGTTTTTTTAATTAAAGAATCGAGGTTCATTCGGTTAGGTTATTAAGCTTAAGTAGCTTTTTGACAAAGTTACATGTTTATTTTTAGGATATTTACGTTTTTATGCATTTTTACAATGTGATCTTGACAAGAAGACATTTTTAAGGTTCTTAAGATATTGTCAATCAGTTATAAACATCCAATGCATGTCAGAACGATAATACTTTATGGTTGAACTTTTTGTGTTGGGTTCTATGTTAACTTGAATTTTATAAAAATAAAAGTAAATAAACAGTCGCAAATTCATGACTTGTCTATATTAAATTTACGACTGCCCAAGCCACGACTAACCATTAGGCCGTTTTATTACACACCAGTAAAACCAGAGCTGGCTACCTGTTCCTTCTGGCAATGTTAAAAATATTTTTTCGTGGTTGAAGTGACGATTAAAATTATACCAAAACTACTAATAAATAATGTCAATAACACTAATATACTGTTTTTGTTTTTTTGTTGAAAATCTTTCAAAATGTACAATTTATTTTACACACTTGTTGTTTTTTTATTTTATTTTATTTTAAACCATCAGTAGTTTTTCTTACTAACAGGATTTAATTTTTTCAAGTTTCTATTAATGTCAACACATTGTTCTTGATCAATGTACATATTTTCACAATGACAGAAATACTCGAAAACAATGAAAGAATTTTTTTCTGGTCACGATAAGAACAACTACAATCCTGAAGTTAAATGTGAAGAAAACACAAACAGTTCTCCGGCACCGATAAATCTAGACTTACGTGAAAAAGTGTGCATAAGTTCACATTGAAACCGACAATCGAAAACCGATTGTCAAGTTTAACACCGGTTACATTTCCTTTGCCGGTGCCGTGCCAGCGAATCTGTCGAAGCGGACTGAGTAAAAAAGTTCTAATTGAATAACATTGCATCCGATGCCGTCGTCTGCCGGTGTGTAAAAAAAAACCGGTCTTAGAATAACTACAAAGCTGACTTGATTATAGACCTTGGTGTATACTAGAATCAAAGAGCAACTGGCTGATTTAATAATAAAATAAGTATTGTGACCTACCCATTTCGCCTCTACCGAAGCTCTAGGAGGAAGCTAGGATTTTAAATAAAAAAACAACACTATCCAGGATATTTCTAGAATCATGTCAAAAATACATTTTTTAAACATGTGGTGCAACTGTTCGTTATTTAGCCATTTGGACTTGAGTAGCGACTCTCAGTCACCAAAATAGCAACCTCTTATGTTTTTCCATTTTAATTCAATTGAACGAGAACTGCATGTTCTTGAGCATAAAAAAACTTTTTCTTTCGTTAGCTTGTACTTTATCTAACTTCATTTAAAAGTATGACATCACTTGGGTATCAACGTATTTTATTAACCCTTTGCACTCGAGCAACGCCTTTAAGTCACCAAAATAACGGCGTGTTATTTTTATATCTAAGTTCTTCAAAATGAAAGAGTTTATTCTTGAGTTATTTTTTCACAAACTTTAAACCGAAATTATTTTTGTCCTCTAGAAACACCAAATATTTTGGTGATCTAAAATTTTCTTTATATTGAAATTCCTCACAATCCCTGTTTTTTTTAAAAAAAAACTTTTAGCCAAAGTCATAAACCACTAAATATATACTGAGATTTCTATTCATTCACGCTTAACTTTTTGAATTTTATAATTATCCACCCTAAACGTAAAAAGAACACGCTAAAGAATACCTATTTAAAAAGAACAAGAACAAAAGAAAGAAAAGAACTAGATGCAACTGCTCTATAAAAAGAACGTAAATATCAAGCATGTTCCTTGAGTGCAAAGAACTGTGCGAAGAAAGGGCCTTTCAGCTATAAGAACGTAACAATATTTATCGAGCTGAAATTGATATACTAATTTTTACAGAAGTATTTCCCACATGTTCCACATTTTAAAGCGCCTTTGAATCCATCCTGTATGCAGTTTCTAATACCTACGATATCTTAAGGCCGTTATGCACTTCAGAGTAAATAACACTCTGAAAGTGGATTTGTATCGCGGTAATTCCGGAATAACTCAGCGAATGTTTACATCAGAGTTTAGTTACTTATCGGAAACAAATGTAAGTTCTTCTAAGAAAATAATAGTATTTAGTCAGAAAAATAATGGCATATTCTTCCAATCTAAAATAAGTTATTACAAAAAAAGTGACGAAAAGTTGCTCTTTTTTTTCTAACTTATTTTCCAAAGATGTCGAAAAATCGGCTCAGAACTGTTGATAATACAATTCTACTTCTAAAAATTTAGCTCGCGAAAGTTAGTTACTAACTTTCGCGAGCATGCACAACGTGAAATGATTCGAGTTCACAAGCTCGAATAGCACTTCCACAATTTTGAAATTTCTAAAAGTTCACCTGAATTCCCCCCCCCCCCCTATTGTCTCTGAAAACTCTCTCGTATACAATCCCTTACGCCCTCGCTTCCTCTTAACACATAACTCAAACACATCCTATGCTCTCGAAGTTTAAAAACATTTATAGTTCTAAAGCTATTTTAGAAAATAAATAACTTCTAAATGGATTTACGTTTATTCAATGCAATGTTCTTAGGAACTCTAAATTTAACAGCGATATCATATTATCACGCAATAGACATGCAAAATAATCAGTTAACACTAACCTCAAGGTACCTCCAGTGCTGGAGCAGCAACGAAAAGAGAAAGAAAAGTTTTGTTAATAAATACAATCATCATAATACACGCAAAAATGACACTGATAATATATATATATATATATATATATATATATATATATATATATATATATATATATATATATATATATATATATATATATATATATATATATAACTCATGAACGGAATTACACCAAATTTCATATTACGGACATTGAAGACATGAAAAGAGCATTTCCGTAAAAATCACAAATAAGGGGAATTTTGGCGCTTTTCGAGCATAAAACAAGCATAATATATAACAAAAAAGTTGCAATAGACACACAAATAGAAAAGAAAAATCATCCTTTTTTTTTATTCATTAAAAAATCAAGATTTCCAGAACCATATAAACTATATTTAATGTGCTGACTTCCGTTGCGTCAACAAATTGCATCCCGATTCTCATGAATAAATGATTATTTATTTTGAGTTTCATCGCTAAATTAATTTGTATGTCTATAGCAACTTTTTTATATGTTATACCTATTTTCTGTTATAACAGCGCCAAAATGCTCGGTGAAGTTTGATACTATTTTTTTTTTACGGAAATCTTCTCAATAACCTTAATATGAAATTTGGTGTAATTACGTTCATTAGTTTTGCCTCTAAACAGGGGAACTTATTTTTTGACCACCCTGTACATCAAATTAGATACAGAAAAGTTGCTAATAAATTATGTGAAATGGAGGACTGCCGATAGAGCAAGTATTTTTTTTTTGAGTTATCGATATCTGTATGCACACAGCTTGACGAGCTTTATCGCAATATCAATAGACTTTGTGGCTTTTAAAAAAAACCAATAATAATAATACACATTACAAAACAAACAGACCGACGTGTCGATGGATGGGAAGCTCAAAACTTTAGTCATTTCCTCAAAACAAAACATTGAAGTTGTTGGTTTATTTGCATTCTCAGCCCTTCAAATAAAAGAGAACTCTGATCAATTACTAGTGAACTAGAGCAGCTATACTTCCCTGGTTTTTAAAACCACGTGGTTTAAATTACAAGGAAATATTGCATTTGTCATCTCAAAATTACGTAATAATACTACATTCGGTCCATGTACTAGACTATGTGCTACATGACAGTAATACAATCTAGCACAAGGAATAAATGCTGTAATCAGAAAAGACCAACACTGCTGAAATTGTATAAGAAAGCCATTTAAATTAATATAAATAAGTCTTCTACGTTAATGACCCTTTTTAGTTTGTACAAAATTAGTGCATATCGATAGCTAAAAACACAATCACTGTGTATCCATTTTTGGCAAAAATGAAATATTGGTATCAATGTAAAGGTGGGGTCTAGCTTTTCCCCTTCTGCACATACATTGTCTGTCCTTTCCAAATAATGATTTATGGTGCAGGTTTAAAAATCGGCAAAACTATGAAAAGGGCCCACTTTTCGAAATCTAACACCCTAACCCTTAACAAATTCATAACAAGCGGATTTTTTAATATGTTACACTTACGGATGAGAAAAGTGTCAAAAAAAAGTCCCCAAGATTCCGAGGTGCGGAAGGCTTCCAAAATGGTATTCGAAGATGGCGGAATACTGTTTTCTGCAATCCTCTTAAACTTGGTCCATTTTGGTCAAAAATACTCGGAAAGTATATCAATTGCTTCACAAATTAATTTTCTAAACGATTTAAGTCTCAAAACTTTCAAATTACCTTTATTAATTAAATAATATATCGCGCAACTTAATTTTTAATACTTTTTTAAAATTATTAAATTAATTTTTTTAATTATAATAAAATAAAATGTTCGAAATTAAGTTTTAGAGCAATTATTCTAGTTTCAGATGGCATATTTACTTTGTAAATCCCATGAATATTAACAGAGTTAATTAACTTTGAGTAGGGTAGCGAGGTCTTAACCTTAAGGCAGCATTTTATGCGTCATATACCAATATGTAATATATGATACAAAACATTTTTTTTTAAATTTAATGGTCTTATTTTAAAGAGAAATTATTTTTATTTATAATTACTAGCAAACTATTATGAAGTAAATATTATTTATTATATAAATTACATTTTTTATTTAATTTTCTGGATAGTTTAAATTTTATAATACAAAAACATATTGGTAGAAAGCATAAATGTGGTTGTAAAACAGGTTTGAAAATGAAACTAAATTACGCAAGTCTTCTAAATAATATAAATTGTAAAATTTAATTTAGCAGCAAAATTCGATCTATGAACATACATTAAAAATATTAAGCAAAAAAACTTTAAATTTTTATGCGCCAAAGGGGCAACAATGTGCCATATCTATCACATTTACATATAATAGATGCTGGAATTGTAAAATATGCCAATGGTTATAAATGTTCTTCATTCATTAAAATGGAAATTCATACTGATGATTATAAATTTTATTATCAAAATTGGACCTTCAGTCATTTGATCAGGAATATTATGTCTAATATAAGTATAGAACTGATTTGATAATTTTTTCGTGTAGCTTTTACTGTGAAAGTGCGAAAATTTGTACATCTGTTGATTCAAATAGGCTGATGCGCGTAAGTGCGGAAAATTGTTTGATTTCGCACATACACTAGTGAATCTGCAGATACACTGATAAGCACAGGGCCTCCCTTAGCAGCCGCGAGGCTCGGTGCGAACTTAGTAGCGGGCCCATTTTTAACCTCCACACGCATTTATGAATAAGTTTGAATTAAAATTATGAATAAGTTTTCAGATTTTTGAAAACTCAATCAGATTTTTTTATCAACTACAAATAATGCTGCAACTGCTTATCATTTGAAGGGAATATTTATTAAAGAACTTTGTTACCAAAAAAAATATATTATTTTTTATTCTTTTAACTACTATAAGCCTAATTTTCAAAAGAACGAGACCAAATTTATGCCAGTAGTGATATTTATCACGGAATGGATCCCTCTAAGAGATTAATGATAGAAGGTACAAGCCAAAATTCTTTCGGAAGCCACTTTTGTACATAAAAAAATCTTACGGTTAGAGTTTTTAAATTGTTTTGTTGCGCCAACTCAGAACTTTCTAGTGGTAGTACGGGAAGAAGGAAGAAAAAAACCTATATGATCGTAAAGATGAGTCCTACCGGCAGTACTCTCCGTCGTTCCGGAAGGATATTGTATCTTCTATCATTAACATGATGTTTCTATCCGGATATTTCATGCAGATGATTTTTAACACGTTTCATGTCAAAGAAATTCATTTCATATGTAAAATTCTTATTTTTTTACGTTTTTCTTTGATGAGCTCGTTGCCACTCCAGAAGCGCGGGTCCCTGTGCGGTGGCATGCGTCGCAGACCCCTAAAGGCGGCCAGGGATAGACACTTGTGAAAGTGCGAATAAGATCGTTGCTCGTAAAATAGCAAGATTTTTGTACACTCATTACGTTTATAACTTTTTAAAAACTGAAGGAAATCGGGCGCGTCTAAGGATAGGTAAATAAAAAAAAGTGCTAACCTCTTTCAAAATTTAATACTTATTACCGAGAAGAATATGTATGCAACAAAATTTTAATGACCAAAGCTTTGTGACCTTTCAAAATTCCCGAAAACAAAAAATATGTCAACATTGTGTGTGTTGTAATAAAATGAATTCCTCTATCCCATACTTTTACCTACTAGAATAACCTTTTATTCACATGGTTTATGTGCTAAACTGACGAATATCGGATGATTTATCGAGACGTACTGATACAAATACGCCACTGGTTAGGCTGCCTATCACGAGTGCCTATCCCGGGCCGCTCACTAGCAGCAATTGCATTGCAAGTTTTAATCTACTGAGCAACCAAAAAAACTCACACTACAACAACTTTTGATTATTTACTTGAATGATTTACTTGAACAACTTTGATTATTTACTCAGGGATGCCAGGTCTTAGATTTCGCAATCGACAAAGTGAATGTGAAAAATGGTCAAACGCGTATTACCGCAATCCAGACAAAATTACCGATTATTTGTCAAAGCTTTTAGTGCGATAACGATTGAAAGGATATTTTTTTCTCAACTAAAGTTGCTGAGTGAAAGGATATAATTTGAGTTTTCCAATCGTTTACAACTACATAGTTTGTGTTCATTCAAGTTGTTTTTGAAGAGGGGCCCGCCCTTTTATCTTGAAAATTGAGCCCTCTTGTCCTTTTATGCACAAATCGCCGCCTTTCTTTGAAAACGGAACCTGCACTAATCAAAAGCGGAATTTACCGCCAGGATTTTTCGACTTTAGAGATGGAAAAAGCTCCATTTCTTTTCAAAGTTACTGCAAATTTTTAGCAATAATGGCATTTTTTAGCATTAATTAAATTCGTTAATATGAATTATTAACATATGATTAGAAATAGAAACTAATGATGTAAAGTTTTTGAAATATCGGCAATGTGACGCCGTGATTACTCCGATTTTGATAACGGAAAAATAATTACGTTCTCATTATAGAGCCCTTAGGGGGGGAAAAGTGTCATTTTCTCAAAATAGCGCCCTGTTTCTTTTCATTTCTAGAGTGACCATTGTAGTTTAGTTGCATGTCCGATAGTTGCCTGTGCGCGACAAGTCTAATTCGCCAATTTCGCTCTCCGAGATGCAAGCCCCCTAAGGGGAAGGAATGAGCAGCAAGACCACAGATAGAAACACGCACACACAGATTGTGCGCGATAAAAGTTGCCAGAGCGGCAAGGGAAGCCGAGCGCAATTTGGTCTGTTGAAATGAGCGATTGGCGAAATGCTATTGTCTGGCGGCCCAAGGCCGACATTTTCCGGTCCTCTTTTAATAGACATCCGCCTCCCACATACTCAAGGTGACATTTGGAAAAATGACAGAAATCAAATCTATAGTCTGGACTCGAGAGCCATACACAACAAACGACGCACCCGAGACACGTCAGAAAACTGTCAAAACAAACCTCCGGCAGACTTTCAACCTGGGATCCACAGACTTATCGACCTAAAATCAGTCAGGGCCCCATTACTGATTAGGCACGTGAAATCCGTGCTTACACTTTAATTTCCGAGGAGTCCCCAAATCCCCCCCCCCCCTACTATAAAATTATTTAACAGGATTGTCACTCCATATATATTTAGATTACAATTTCCTGACTTTTTCGTGTTTTTAAACATTTCCAAACTTTAAAGATTAATATTGGGACTCATAAAAATCAATTGCCTTCAAGTAATAACCTACCAAAGTGTAAAAAAATCGAAAGATGGGCATTTTTGCAAATATGTATTTTTTATAACGAAAAGAAAATGGAATGGCGATGAAAGGAATACAATAAGGCACCTTCATCAAAAAAAATTATAAAAATATTTTTCCGGTTTTCGACGATCACTTTTGTTGTTCCCTTCCTTACACGAACATGCAGTGTTTTAATACTTTTGCGCTTGTAAATCATCAACGAAGCTTATCGCATCCAGATATTTGTAAACTAAAAATGTATCTACCAATAGACAAAAATAAGAATGAAGTAGAAATAATGGAAAGACTACGGTGTTGGTACGTTCTACATTTTAAATGTATAAAAATAATAAAGACCGCCCCTAAAAGCTTCCTGGTATTCCTAGTCACGATCCGCAACTAACCATTTTAAAGGGCAAACAGGAACAAAAGACAGAACTGCATGCTCGTGAATTGAAGCACATACGTTTACCATCCGTGTTTGAATATGGAAAAACATGGTCTTTTGTTTAAAACTATCTGCAAACACGGGTAGAAGTTTAAAAACAATTGTATAATAGTTTGTCCGTATTTATATAGAGGTGTGGATAAGAAACTAGTCTCTTTTGCCCTAAAAATACATGTTCACAGAATAGATTTCAGCTGTTTGCTGAAGGAGGTTGGAGATATACATCACTCTTTGGGCTCGAAACTGGACATTTTCCGTGTTCTAAACATTTGTCTTCACTCGTTACGTCTTTAAACGCCATTTTTACGCCTAACGCCATTTTTTGCCTCACAGAAAGTGTTGGTAATGGCATAATAAAGACAAGGCCGTTTTACTTAGGAAAACCGAGAAAAATGCATAACAAGGATGACAAACATTGAGGCACTTAGCTTCAACAACGAATTCGTTTAAAAGCGCCGCTCATTTTTGAGTCAAGATGGAAAATAAATTGACCAATTGAAGAGTCTGATTATACGCGAGGGATGCCAGAACTGCACATGACCAAATTGAATAGCCCTTGAAAGTTTCAGCATTTAGTCCAATAAAAATCAATTTGCTATTCTATTATAATATTTTTTGTTAAAGTTGCGAACTGCTAACCATCAATTACCCACATCATTCAAACAAACACGAAATTGGTGTTAGGTAGGAAATGAAACCTGCATAGATGCCAAGGCCTATTCTAAGCGTCCAATTTAACCGTTCTCAACTTCTTAAAAGTAGTCACAAACTTGAACAAAATTTAGTATACTTTTTTAAAAGTGCTTATTTTTTTTATATATATATTTTTTTAAAGTCCCAGCATTCCCAATAATTTTCTAAAGGTTCCAATACATTTCATACTTTTTCTTTTGTATATTTTGGGTTATTCTTGTATTTGCCAATCCTCATACGGTAATATTTGAGCTATTATTATACGTTTAACCATTAAAGTAAAAGAAGAGTGAAGATTTAATATAATAAAGTTTATCAATAACATTGTTAAACGAGTTGTAAACCTGCTTCTTAAAACAATGGGCAAGTCGCATTTTTTTACCGAATCAATTCATAAAAGCAGATGCAAGCAGCGTCCGATTTACCATTAGGCACGTTAGGCCCGGGCCTAGGGGCCCTCGTGTTCAGGGGCCCCATCTTTTATTCAATTACTCATAAATCAAGTAAAAGTTGTCTATACTTGAATTTTTTTTTAAGTATAGACAACTTTTTTTTTAAGTATTTTTTTTAAAAAATATAACTTTTCAGCAATCCCCCCCCCCCCCCCAATGTTAAAATTATTATTATTTAAATAAATAATTAATTTAATACGTAACGTTTTTCATTCCTCGAGAATATTTTATAGGAGAAGGGCCCCCATCTGTGCTATTGTGCCTTAAGGATTGAATTTTCTGAATCAGGGCATGGATGCAAGACTTTAAAAATTGTATTGTAAAATAAATTGGTTTGTCATTATGTTAAATACATCTTATATACAAGAAATTGCAGTATTAAAATAAGTTCTATTTTGTTTTTCATAGATATTTTGACCATATTATTTTTCAAGGATATGGTTTATAAAGGGAAAGTACAGCGTAAATTATATGGGAAAGGAATCTAAATACTGCGCATTTTAAATTTGAGAGAAAATAATTTAAGATTGAAATAAAATTAAGGAAATAGAACTCGATGAAAATTAGTAAAATATGAAGACGTTAATTTTGAGAAAAAGTGCTGTATGGGTACATTACACTCAATATATTTTGACAATCCTTGTTTTACTATCTGAATGTGGGCCTAGGACCAACCTTAGGGGTATGCTAATGCATTCGCAACAGGCCCGCGCGCTTTGGGTGGGCCCACGCTAAGAAGAAAACACTTTTTTCTTCAAAAATATCTTTTAAAGTATAATTTTATTTTATTTAAATAAAATTATTTGACTTAAATTGAACAAATATTTTAAATTACGGATAAAATAAAGAATTCGAATGCCAAGATTGCATATTTATACAACGTGCTTATTTTGTTGAATGAAACAAAAAAAAATAGCCTAGAATATATTATATTATCAATCGAAAATAAAAGAAAGAAAAATGTATTGGTTTCAAGTGAAATCATTTTTAAACGTGTTTACTCTTTACAACTCCAAAAGAGAAAATTCTATACGGATTACTATTACTATTTATATAATAAATTTTACTATTTCGGAAACCCGTTCTCATGCGTTGTTGTTTGTTTAAACTTAAGTGCCTTCGTATTAGCTCCATTAAAAAAATATAGTTAAAAAATCCCACATCTAGCTTTGCATTGGACCCCGCAAATTTAATTTCAGCAATTGTAATCGGAAAAAAAAATTGCCAGACACTAGTTACTTTAATTTTTCTAATACGGGGAGCGCCTGGACAAAAACAAACATGTCAGTTCCATCGCAAATCGCAGAAAACTGCAAAAAAAAACTTTTGGTATATTCATGCATTTCTATGGACGTTCGTATTTTCAAGTTTTAAAACGACAGTGATATTTTTGGATTTTTTGTTCAAAAATAGGCCATCCTACTTTCATTAAATTCAATGCTTATCCCATTTTTTTAAACATGTTTGGGTTTGCATGCACGCACGTTCTTCATAGAAGGAGCGTGCATGCAAAACCAAACATGTAAAAAATATCAAAAATGAGATAAGCATTGAATTCTATATAAAAAAAAAAGTTGATCGCTATATATCAGTTTTTGAAGAAAAAAATATAAAAAAATGCATCTACCAAACGCTTTTGCGGTTTTCCTCGATTCGCGAAATTATGACATGTTTGTTTTTG
This sequence comes from Troglohyphantes excavatus, assembly GCA_963932185.1. NCBI lineage: Eukaryota > Metazoa > Arthropoda > Arachnida > Araneae > Linyphiidae > Troglohyphantes > Troglohyphantes excavatus. The sequence goes on along the minus strand of OZ010676.1, from coordinate 1,876,517 downwards.
TATGCATGCTGCTCATATAGTTTTGAATTTTACTAGTTATAAAAAAAGATTGAAAGCGTTTTCATTGAAGAAAGCATTGCCTATTATGGTCCTCACCTAACTTAAAAACCTGCTCCAGACACCAAAATTAATAACATTTATTTCACTATCCACAGAATTCCTCTTAAACTGACGAGCGATTTTTAAAACTTCTGCAGAAATTTCATTTCATTTTGTAACTGCCCATTCTTAATTTACGACTTCGCAATTAGGCCACGACTGCCCGTTCGAATAGGTCAGGCCCCCGCGTCTGCTAAGAACGGCCCTGTGTGGGTCCTCTAAAAATTGCAAGAGATCGGGCCACTTGATTGAGTGTAGGTTAGGTAAGAATTGACTCCGCTGGGGAGCATGCCAAAGAAAAGATTCATTTTTCGGTATCTGTCATGCACTCCAAAAGCTCTTGGCTGCGATCCACGCGCACTGTTCCAAATCTTCAGCAGGCAAAATGCTCAACTAATCGACCCTTGAAAAGCACTTGGCAAGGAATCAGTGTTTCTTTCGCATACACACGTGGAGGGAGGAGAGTGTTCAAAGGAGATGAAGGCAATAAGAAAAGAAACCTTTTGGGAGAAATTCAATCGCGTCAAAAACTAAAGGGCGTCACAAAGACGTTTAGGGACGATGGGAGAGTTGAATCGATCAATCGATACGATTTTTGGTACCTTTATATGTAATACATAACCTTAAATTACCATATTTTAAAATTTCCTTAACTACCACCCCTTTTATGTAACTTAATTGCAATGTAATAAGATTCCCCCGTGTTTATAAAACTCTTTTTACCAACCCACATAACTTCTCGATCAGATGCTTGTTTCTTACTTGAATGCAATAGAGTTTCCATACTTTTCGCTGATGACTTCAATTCCAGTCACAACAAATTGCCTACGCGAATATTTGGCGTGACTTTCTCATAGGAAGATAATACCTAAAAAATATCTGTCCTTATATATGAAATGTCCATACGAGAGCACACACGCTCTGATTCTTCATGTAACCCTGATACTGTAACGCCACGCTTCTCTCGGCTCTGAAAGAATAAATGTTTTAAACTAAACTTATCGGCCCTTATTGCTATACTTTTTACGATTGATATTTTAAAAATCATGACAACTGCCACCCAACAATAGAATCACTACAAATATGCTGGTCTATTACAAATTATGTAGAAAATTATTTATATACCACTTACCTAAAATATGAACTAATCAATTTGAATACTTTTCCTATCATATTATATTTTCATTCTATTATATTTTCATCAGATTGTTTTGGAATGCATGCACTCTTAAAAACGCATGTTCCTTTTTTTATGAAGCAGACGTCTGATAAATGCTCCGATTAAATATTTCGTCAACCTGAGGAAATTAATTTTGTCGTTTTTTTTCACGAAATTTATTTCGTAAAAAATGAGAACGATTTCAAATAAAAACCGCCGGCTTGACTCGAACCGTGGATATCTAGGTACGAAGTCTCGCACGCTATTGACCGGGCCAGAAAATCGTACGTATAAAATCAAAAATGAGCTGAAACCACTGGAAAGGAATCGGAGAAAATTACTTTCGTTAAAATGTCAAGATTCTTGTTTCGTCAAGAGTCAATGACGAAACGATTGTCACGATTGGGAGGGGAAGGGGGGGGGGGGGACTGAAAATTAGGGTGAAGTTAAAAAATTCAGTAATCCAGATCAGACATTTAATGTATTATATCGAAAGTTACAATTCATTCACTAATAATAACTTAAATCGCCCCTTCGATAATCGAGCCACACCCTTCCATTTCAATTGCTTCTGAATATCGAAATCTGTGTATCTAAAAAGAACAGTAATTACCGAATGATAAAAGAAAATCTTCATATTTTAAACAAATTTACCAAATTTACAATTATCTAAAAATTTCGAATTTTTCTTAATTTGTAATATGGCGAATATAACAACTTAAAAAATTTTTGGGGCTGGAGATCACCCCAACAAGCCAACCAGGATATTTGAATCTTTAAACCAAACGTGTATACATTTTATAAAAGTTAGCCCCTTCCTTTGCCAAATCCAAATAGCTGGAATCTACAGCAGTAGACATCTTTACAGCTGCTGCTAAGAAACGTCATAGAGGACATATCCTTTGTCCAAAGCGAGAAGACGTATTTTCCGAGTCAAAGTTACGAATATCAAGCGAGAGCGACGACAAAGAGGGCCAGCTAATAAATCTCGTGTTCACGCAATCTGCGAGGGAAATCGAATTCCACTAACAACGCCAATGGAAATGCAATGGAAATTTGGTGGTCATCCGATCTCAAGGACTTGCGTCTTCCTGCTCAGGTTGAGAAATGAGTGCTTTTTATCGCGCTACAGATGGCATTTTTATTACAATTCAGCATAAAAAGCATTGGGGGCTACTGCAAAGATGGACTGTTTTATCGTTGGCAGAAAACCTATCCTTTCTATTGTTATTTTACTTTCACATTTTGTAGCCTTAAGAGGACTTTTGGTGATTTCACAGCAAAGTAGTTTTAGTGTACGGTCCCATACGAGGTTTACCGGGGTTGCCTTAGCAGCCGCAGTGCAAACCTAGTAGAGAGGCCCCTTTTAATTCTACACAGAAACTTTTGAAAAAGTTTGAATTACACTTATGAATGTTTTATGAAATTTATGAATAAATGAGTCAGATTTTTGAAGAGCTATTCGAGATTTTTCTTTATCAACTACAAATGTACTTACAAATGTTGAACCCCTTCAGCACCAGGGACGTGCCTGTCGTACGTCAAGCTATATACATACAGAAATACCAATGACGTACATGTCACGGCATTGTTAGTTATTATACGAAAAACATTTAACTGGTTTTATTCATACTAACTTGATTTTCTCTCTGGTATTATGTTACGCAGAATTACCTTTGCTTTTCAGAAAGAAAAAATTCTCTGATGTGGAAGGGGCTACATTTCGTTTGTATAGAATATTTATTAAATAACTTCCCAACGTAAAAAGTTTACATTATTTTGTTTTTTACTTGCAAACTAAAAATAAGCCTAATTTCTTATAGAAAGAGACAAATTTATCTCAGTCGTGCTTTTTGTCATTGGATTATAGTGTCGGAATGGATCACAATAAAAACGTAAAATGGTGTTTCTAACCTGAGGTTGAGGTCATATGCTGAATTTAAAAATGTTTTACGTCAAAAAAACAAACATAAGAAATTCATTCTATCTGTGACATTCTCATTTTGCACATTTCCTCTTACGAACATTACCCTCCAGAAACGCGGGGTGCGATAACACGCGTCGCACACCCTTAAAGTCGACCCTGAGGGTTACTATTCGCAGAATAGTATTAAAATAGGTTTGAGAGATTTTATAAAAGCCATTTAATGTTAACTTGATGTATTAATTTTCTTGAATATTAAATTTACTTCGATATGTTCTTGATTTTTCGTCACTTTTTTTAAAGGGAAGGGCCCTTATCAGTAGAACCGAAATTTCTAAATCAGGGCTTGCCTCACATATTAGTATTTATATTTATTAAAAATTCGACACCTACATACCAATGGGAGGGGTTGCGGCCCCTTACTCCCTCCCCCCCCCCCCCCCCCCGCCCTCCTACGTACCCCACTGGTTATATAATCGTGGAGGATTTTTAAAATGTTAAATCTAATACATACAAAACACTCGAACATGCTTAGAATTGTATGTGCGGAATTAACTTTTCTTTGATATATGAAAAAGTTATGTAGACATACAATAAAATAAACGTTAGATACTATTTCTCTTTCTTTGCTTATATTTTTTTCCCCTTGGACTTGAAAAAAATGCGTTCGTTTTTATAAACTACAATTTCCTGTGATATAATCCAACAGATAAGCGGCGACCGATTCATTTTGTGCCCCGAGTTGTTTCCTAACATTGCAACTTTCAGTCAAGCGTCGAACCACACCTAGTTTAGTATGCGGGATTTCAAGGAGACACTTGCCGCACGCACATCATGCAACAATAAGAAAAACAGGTTGGGCAAAGATAAAAAAAAGATACGGAAGCGTCAATTATCCGTTAAGACCACGAGGCATACAGAAGTAGAGATAGGCCGAGACCCAATTGGAAAGCGAAGTCTATATATAAAAGTACATTGAGTACTGTTTTTATAATTTCTATTCAATACCAAAAGAGATAAATGTTCAAAACCAGGTTCACATTTTTCGCAAATACGTTTATTTTTTTATTTCTTGTTATTTTTTATGGTTCTCAATGCACTACATCACCTTGCAAGGCGGTGTTGACCAAAAGTGTCGGAATTCAGTCTAAAGGCATTCAAAGTCATGGCTTTAAGATCAGTGGTTCTCAGCATTTTTTCTCTCACGTACCCCCTTGATAAAAGTTTCCATTTATGAATTACCCCTTTTTCTCATAATCCTTCTCACTCATCCACCTGCACAAAAAAAAATTTAGTTTTTGTTAGGCAGCAATGTTCTTCAGTTCGCAAAAGTTGTTAAGTTCTGTTCTTAAGTAAATCAAACTACTTCAATTTATGACACTTACAAACTTTTTTAATTTTACTTATTACATGACTTTTTTTAGGTTTATTCCACCATTACTAATATTTTCGGGTACTTCCAATCGGACCGCTACGTACCCCCGGAGGTACGCGTACAACATGTTGAGAAACGCTGCTTTAGATTGATTGAAAGTACGTGGTTGTTAATCGTTTTTGGCGTCTACTTTAAAAATTATGAAAATGGATCTATCTGGTTTTGAAACTAGACGGGGCTCATAAAAAAGAAGAGTGTCTATGTTTTTTTTTTTTTATACAAATCTATAGTTTTTGGCGAGTTTGATGAAATTTTGCACACTTGGCCTTCAAAACAAGAGGAAGGTCTGCATAAGATTTCGAAAAACCACCTCCATCCCCCATTCTATCCTTTAAAGCAGAAATGATTTCTTACTAAAACCGCCAGATGGTGTCACGGTGAAGAAATCGGCCAACACTGCATAAAGCACGGGCAACGCTGGGTATTTCAGCTAATTTTTTTAATAAAAATGTATACAATAATATCACGCATTCTCTCATACCCAAGCTAAAGACTTCCAGTTTAACTTAAAATAGTTTGTTCGGTAACTTCTGTGACGATTTAATTCCAATTGAGTTTACAGGGATAAATACAACTATCTGTTTGGCCCCGCGAACCCGAGGGGGGAAAATCAACTAGCAGCCGTCGGAACTCGAATCTGCGACCTATTGCTCCGAAGTGCCGTATGATGACGACAACACTGCAAAGGCACGTTCTGCCTAGATCTTGGAAATATTTTTTAATATGTTTCTTTATACTACAATTCTTTTAAATGTATTTTCTTAAAAAACGAACCGTTTATATTTATCAGATAAACGTACGGTTCCTCACTGGTCCGGGATTTGCTCGTTCTTTTGATTCCTCTTTTAATCATCTACACAAAATGAAGAAAAAAAAACTTCTACTGAATTACTATTTAGAGTTTGTCAAGATTGGTCTACTCTAACAGATGCTGAGATTAGTGCGTACAAATGTGTATTGGAAAAAATAAATAAGAAAAACATTTTTTAATTATGACTTTTTTTAATTATATAATAAAAAATCTCGAGGGGTAAAAACATTCTCCCAAACTATGGTTTTACCAAGCCTCAAAAATATTGGACATTTATTTTCCGAGTCAAAGTTATGAAACACAAACCCTCACCCTCAGAAATAATACTCATTTTTCAGAATTCTGCAATCGTCGAAGCTACGTTCGTCATTGAACCACTTGACTTTTGATGAAACAAGAATCTTCGCATTTTATTTACTCAGATTCCTTTCCGGTGGAATCAGCTCATTTTTTGCCGTTCTTATACGTCTGGTACGGTCGATAGCGCGCCTGACTTCATACCAAGAGATGTGTGGTTCAAGACTAGTCCTCGATTTTTATTTAAAATCGTTCTCATTTTTTTTACGAAATAAATTTTGTGAAAAAAAAACGACAAAATTAATTTCCTCAGGTTGACGAAGTGTTTAACCGGAAGCATATAGCAGGAGTCAGTCTCGTCAAAAAGGACGAAGGTTTCTTCAAAAATGAGACCACCTTTATAACAGTGCTATACAATTTTATTAGTACGGATAGAAATATGCTGAAATCTTAAAGAGCCACAAGGACATATATATATATACTTTATTGTCATTTATTTGAAAAATTACATTTTAGACAAAAATATTTTTTCAGTGATTTATATTGTATTCTATTATCCACATAAAAAACGTCATAAAATAAAACCTGGAAATGCTCCAAGATGTTTGAAATGTTTAACATATACTCATCAACTACCCGTTTTCACAGAAACTCTCTTTCCACCAAAGAGTATAGAGATTTTATATTTCGATAATGAAATGTTTAAAATGGTTCCTCAAAATTAACAAAATACATCTAAAAATACTCCAATTTTATCAAAATGACGAAATCTCGAATCGTCGATTGTAAAACATTTTTAATTAAAAATAGCGAAATATTTCGCCGATTCATATAAGTTTTCCTAAAAATCATTTGATGCATCATTTAATGAAAGATTTATTGGAGCCAATATCTAACAACATTCGTCAGAAGTGAGAAACGTTTTAATGAAATGGAATTATTTCGACACGTATTACATGTTATTTTACATAACATTATCAATTTTCAAGAAAATGACTGAAATTACTACAAAAAAAACTTTGAAAGTCCTTGGCATACCTGAAAATGTCAACATACATGAAAAAGCTATTAGATTACGGAATGCAATCAAAACCTTCTAGGGTGTCCATTTCCAAAACAAGTTTGTTTCGATGGACATTCATTACAGAACGCAAATGAAAGTGAACTTACCTTCTTAAGGTGCTTATTAAGCCACTTGGTAAAGGTTTTCTTCTGTATCGCATCCCGTTCATCTGCAAATTTAAAGAGAGATTTCCACATATTAGAAAAGAGCAGCGATATACTGAGAAGCAAGAGCCACACACATCGTCGTCAGAACTGTCAGCAAACAAGTTCTGCACGGGAAATTGAAATGAATTCGTTTTGTACCCTTTCATAATTTTCCTTTCAGTTCGGAAATTTCCATCCCACTTTCACGTCCGGATAGTTTGGTGACCTTCCACGGATTGCGTACAGCAGGTTATCAAGTGAATAGTTCTGTCGAAACAATACCGAAATGTACCATCCTGTCGGCTATTCATTAATAGTGTGGCACTCAAAAAGAAACTTATTTTTTACACCTGTGCCAAGAATATACTGTCAAGAAACTTTTTCGACACATTTCTCCGATTTGGAACTGATACATAACATTAGGCATTGGCGCATTTACAAGGGTTTGGTCCGAACATCGCGGAACAAAACAATGCCTGGACAAACCATTGACTCGAAAATTAACATATTTCAAATAACATGTTTTTGCCATTTCAACTATTCTTACAAACCATTTCTATATCTATTACTATTTGCATTAGAATGCTTAAGAAACAAAAAAATTAAAACTGAAATTTAAGGTAGGGGTATTTTTTGTATATAGCCCCCCACAAAGGGGACAAAATGGATTTTTTGCACTAGAAACAATCTTCTGCAAGGGGAACAATGACGGGAAATGTGAAAAAATGCATGAAAATTAAAATTGTAAACAAAAAATACTCCCTCTCTTTACTTCTAAAGCGAATTTAAAAAAAAAATAACTGAAACGTGTAAAGTAGAAAATTGGATGACCTATCAAAGAAAGAAAAAACCAAATCTATATCTCAACTACATCAAGATATAACTTTTCCCGCCGATATTATGGACCGGCGACGTTTTGGACGCGCGATGATATGTTCCGTGATATTTTGGCCAGGATAATATGTCCGTATACCTTCACAAGATGACTTAGAGGGCTATAGCTCAAAGCGGCAAATTTTGTTTAAGTATTGATATTCAAAAGATTAAAAGTCAGATTTTTATTTTTATTTTGAACTGAAAAAAATTGAGTGAGTAAGGTTTTTGGCCCTTTAAATTTAATTTAAATAGTGAAAGGAGGTGTAAAATGGGTAGGAAAAGTGCACTTTTTCACTTTTAAAAGGAAAGAAATTTTTCACTTTTAAAAGGAAAGAAATTTTTCACTTTTAAAAGGAAAGAAATTTTTCACTTTTAAAAGGAAAGAAATTTTTCACTTTTAAAAGGAAAGAAATTTTTCACTTTTAAAAGGTTATCAATATGACACTTTTTTTGGTATATTTATGCAATGGGTTCCTTGACATCTTTGAATATGTTTCACATTTTTTTTTAATTTTAAATTGTTATATTTTTGGAGGGTTTTTAATATCTTATTTCAACTACCTACAGGTGGGGTAAAATGGGTAGTCAGTGAGAATCATGGAATTTTTCGTGAATGAAGGCATTGTTAAAATAAAATTTTTTACAACTAAAAATAGCTTGTGAAATTAGTAACTTAAATAAAATAGAATAAATAACAGCCATCAACTTTTAAAAACTAAGTATATTTAATTATTAAGAGACTGTTATTGTATGTCTTTCTAAAAAAAAAATTAATCCGCCATTTCAAAAAATCGACTTTTTTATTATTTATTATCTTCGAAATAAAACGTTTCCTAGTATAATTTTTGGCTTATTTTGTTTTCGGAATATTTGCTGTACTTATGTTATTTTTAATTTGTTCCGCAGACGACTTTTTAATACAATTAAAAACTTTTTATTTATGTTCTATCAAAACCAGAAAATGGTGTTTTTTGAGGGAGATCAAAGTGTGTTCTCTTTATTAACACGTTTTAAAAAAACATATATGTAACTTAATTATATTAACATATAAACAGTGTTAAAATATATTGTAGATAATTTTTGTTATTTATAAGCTTTGAAATCATATTTTTGTTGAATATTGATTTTCGAAGATTGTTCAATTCCATCGAATTTCCTATTCTTTAACATTAACAATTCAATTACCCATTTTACCCCACTTCGCAAATTATTGAATAAAGCTAAATCAAGTACATTTTTTTCATTGGAATAGGGGAGAGGGGTTGTATAGAAAAGGTTTTGTATAAAAGAAAAACCTTTTAATAAGGTTTTTTTCCTATACAAAATCAACTTTTCTAGTCTATTTATAGAAGTTTTCAAGCATCACACTATCACAAGTTTTTTTTTGGTAAACTCAAACAAATCGACAGTTGGACTCGATTTAAATCGACAGTTGGACTCGATTTAAATCACCCGGAAATTTAATTTATTGCTGAAATGTACTCCATTAAACGAAAAATTGTGTTAAAAAAGAACGAGATCGAAACACATAAGTTTAACAATGTGTAATTTATACCATAAAACCGGGTGAATAGGAGCAATTTTGAGGAACGAGTTGATATGGCTTATAGCAATATCCTCAAACATTCGAAGATCAAATAAATTCACCATTGGACAAAAAATGGATACTTCTATTCACCCGCACTTGTGGGTGAATAGAAGCAGTGCATAAATTTTGAAGTTTTTGCCCTCGAAGTCAAAAATTACGAAAATTTGACCATGAGTGCTTACAGTACAGGCCGCCACAGAACTTTTAAGGTATTACTCATCATTTTAAGTATACAAGAAGAAAGCTTAATATGACTGTGAAGTTCAACTATTCACCTGGTTTATGGTATTTATTATTAATATTCCCATTTTACCCCACCTTACCTTACTATACATTACTATATCCCCCTCTATATAGGATTCTTTCCTTATGACGACCTTCACTGAGTCCTAATCGCTTGATTAGTTTGTATTATAATATTTTTAATTCGTTAATAGCGATTAACTGGTACTGGTCCCGTGAGAGGTAGTTAAATCCAAGGTCTAATGTACTAAATAAAATGGAACGATTTTGTATATTTTTCTCATAAAAAATAATCACATCTTCCTATTTCTAATAAAAACGTACGATAAGATCCAAAGAACAGCGTATATTAGGGAGCAAATAATTTTTTTAAAAAAGCATCAATTAAGAGGACAAGGTACCGCCTAAACTTTTTATTTTATTTTTGATTTTGAATACAAATTTGAATGTATATTATTTAAATTTATATAAGAGAACAATATTTCAAACATGAATTTTTTTTTAATTTTTTACAATTTTTTTTTAACTTGCAGTCTTTGTTTTTTAGATATTTATATTTTTTCGACAAACTTCTTTTTTCTCATGTTCTATGAACAATAATGCATAAGAATTGGCATTAAAATTTTGATTAATACATGTATTTGATTTTTATACGAATAGTTACTTTCAACTACAAATAGTTACTAGCTCTACTACTCATAGAGCTGATTTTCCTGTCGATATATTTATGTAAAATGTATTAGCATTATGTAAAATATACACATATTTTACATAATGCTTAAAAAATTTCATATTTTTTCATTATTAAAACTTAATATCAAGGAAAACCAAAAACTGTGAAAAAACTTTTAAAGTTTTCGTTCCTGGAAAAGTATACCTGTCACCTAGCAAATAATTCATTAAAAAACATATAGAGTTCTAGAATTTTGAAAGTATCTTTAGAAGATTCTAAGCTATAATTTTAGGGAATAAAAAAAATCGAGAATTTTACAGTTTTTCGGATACTGTGTCACCTTACGGAGCAAATAGTTTGGAAAAAAGTACCAATTAATAGTTTCGATGGGCTAAAAATGGCTAGTCTTTCATAAGGCTACACAGCGGAATGGTCTGAAACAGAGAGACAACATCCCGTTTTGTTAATGCTGTCTCTGTTTCAAACCAGTTCGTCGTCTACAGTGAAAAAGAAAAGCCGTTTTGGGCTTTTTAAACTATAAGTGGTACTTATTGAAATTAAATTGCGTCTAAATGTACGTTGTTATTCAAATCTTATTGTTCAGCCCAAAGTTGCATCACCCTTGTGTAAACACATGCGATATTTTTTATTAACGCAACGCAATTAAAACTAAAGCTGTCTTTATGATATCAATATAATAATTTCTTTTAAATAAAACGTCGGCTTAGAAGCAAAACCACGTACTTTTAGAGTAAAGATTTAGCAAACCGTAAAAAAGAAAACTGTTTGGGAACGAAATACAAGCGATTCACTCCTAAATGTGCTCACCTGGTGCTGCGCTATAAAGAGTTCATTCACATGAATCGCTTGGATTTTGCCCCCAATCAGTTTTCTTTACGTTTGCTAAATCTTTACTTTAAGAATACTTGGTGTTACTTCTAAGTCGACAAACTTTTTGTATTTTATTTATTTCTTACCTAACTTTGAGGATATTTTTTTACAAACTACATTGTTTACCACTCTTCAAAGTATGAAAATAAAGCGTCTAACAACCTTTTCGTTACATACTTTATGTCGGAAGCGTCAATCAAAAATTCCAATATGTCATTTTTTTTTAATTCCATCTAAACGTAATATACCCAAAACGCTTTGATGCATAAAAGACACCTCACAATACAGAGCCGCCATAGAAAGCAATGACGCATCTGAATAATTTAAAATCGTACTATTTGCATTTTTTGGTATGTCTAGTTATTCTTGGAACGATTCTTGTAAGAGTAACACAACAATCATTGAAAAACAAGAGTGTTTTGAAGAATTTCAGAACTTGGAGAAGTTACAAAAACTTGAAAGTGACTGGATACTGAAGGATAAAAAAAAACCTCACGGGAAAACTGCGAAACAAAAAAGGTAATTTTTATTGAGAGAAATTCAAAGGAAAAGTCATTAACATGTTTTCTGGATTTGTTCCTGCATTTAAAAATACTTTGCACTTACACTGCAATAACTTTAAAAAATACTTCAAACATTCTTTTTCGCCATTTCTCATACCGTCGGCTTAATTCACAAACCACTTAACTCCAAACCACGTTTTAATCAGCCGTAGCGAAAGCTGCTTGGTGACGAAATGCAAGCTCAAAAATCACGTAACTCTTTAAGCCAATTTTTCACCTATAATCTAAGCTCAAGTATTCCGATCACTTTTGTTTTCAAACAATTCCACATTTAGAAGTGAATCGCTTGAATTTCGTCGCCAAGCAGCTTTCGCTACGGATGCTGAATCCGTGGTATGGAATTACAGTTTTGTGAATTAAGTCGACAATATGTATTTAGGATGGTTGGTTGAATTAACGTCGCACTAAAGCTGCACAATGAGCTGTTGACAACGGTTCGGCCGAAGAAAAGACCCAGGTACAATGCCTCGTAATTTAAAACCATGGTCAGATGACAAGAACAACATCTGAGCTGGCACCCTACATAACCTGAATAGGCGTGTATTAGTCCATGAAGGATTTGACGTGGGGGCACGAAAGGAACGAATCTCACAACCCTTCGATTACCAGACCGCATGCTGCGAATCGAACACGCGCCCTTCTGATACCGAGTCCTAGCCAATTACACCTGAGCCATACAAGGGCTCGACGTGAATTTAGAACTGCATACATTGTTTGAATTCTGATAGATGAGAAATTGGTCACATCCAGGGCTCGCAACACTTTTTACAGTTGTCCCTAGGGAAAAAGGGACCAAATATCTTAAAAAAAGGGACAAAAAGGGACCTACAAAATTTAAGGCTGCGTTAAATTTCCATTAACTATCACGATTATAAATATCGCACCATAAAACTATTAATATTATTAAAACAATTTGTTAAATCTCATGAATATTTTAAACCTTATGTTAACCAAATTATAGGAACAAAGCAATGGAGTAAAAAGTGTTGTAAATTAAAAAAAATATATATATTTTCTATCCGTTTGAAAAAAAGCTCGAAATGATACGTTTCATATACGCAAGCTACTTCTGAACACTGTACCAGTTTTTGACTTTATCGTCTATGCTTTCGGTCAGGGTCGCAGTCGCAGCCTAAAAAATTAAATGTGTAAAATCAATATAACTTCACTTAGAATCTGCCTATGGGGATAAATAAAGTACGATCGTGTGCAGGAAAGCGACTTTTCGAACCGGTCTATTTTTAACCTATTCCCCCCTCTGACCTTTGTACGACGTTGGGAAGGGGTGTTGCACGTAATTGTTGCAATATACAATTCAACCCCCATAACTCCATGTGCATAAATGACATACCATCGTGTAGAGGAAGGTGGAACACTTCAACCACCTGCGATTCGTCAACCACAAATGGCGATTGTCAACTCATTCCCTCATTTGACCTTTGTACCGCGTGGGAGGGGGAAGGGATCAACCTTGGCTGCAGTATATGATTCAGCCCCCATTACTCCACAGAGAATAGACCTTTGAGGTATAAATTATCTACCATCGTGTAGAGGAAGATAGGCCACACCAAAAACATTTGGCAATTTACCCACTCCGTTTCTGAAATGTGTACCGCGTGGGGCCCAAATGTCCCCATGAATAAATTCAGCTAGCCTTTTTCTGGTTTAATGATATTCGAGAGTTGGAACACCCCAGTAGCAGATTCAATACCTATACGAACATGATTATAATGACCATTACATAATAAAAAAAATGGTTAAATAAGGAGGAGAAAGGGTCAGAAATGTGTTATTATAGTCATAAAGGGGGAGGGAATTATTTTTGGTAAAATAAGGGAAAAAGGGGCCATATTCTAAAAAAAAAAGACTTTTAAGTACCTGTAGTAACAAAAAGAACTTTTAGGGAAAAAAGGAACCTGTTACGAGGCCTGGTCACATCCTAAAAGCACGACCTACTGACCATTCTATTTGACAGCAACCGGAAAAGAGATAAAACGTATTTTGTTACAAGCAATAAAGTGTTTTTCACTTCGCAGGACGACAACCAATTTTAGAAAGCTCTGAGAACCTCCACATATAAACAAAAAAAGCCATAAGAAATTGAATCGATCATTTTGAAAAGAGTCAACTCCACTTTTTCAAATTTTTCAGGAGGAAAAAAAAAAACGCAGTTTTGTCCTTTTTTTAAAAGAGAGATAAAATTTACTTGAAATTGTTACGATTCCGAAATTTTGTTATAATAGTTGTCTAAAAACATGTTTTTTTCTTATCTGGAGATGACCCGTTTTCAAAATGAACAATGGTTTTTCCAAGATAAATTATAATATTTTTTAATTAACAAAATTATTTTTTGCAAATTTAATGTTTAAGAGACTTAGATAAATAACGTGCGAACATAAACAGGAAAAAAAGATTTTAATTAAAAATTTTTTTAATTTTTCAGCAGCTTCTTCAGTATATATGGTGGGTCAGTCGTAAATTACCTGATACAAATTTTGATGAAGTTCTGGGATGTATTGATGTAATTTTTTGATATCCCTAATTTTTTTCTTTCGTTTATTGAAATGTTTCCTTAGTAAGCGGGATCGCTTGATGGGTATGGGATGAATAATGGCGTATCTTCAGATAACTTTTTAATATGCAAAACCGTTCTACTATGGTGTCAATAAATAGTTTAGATCTCACCACTCCATTTACTTGAATGGTGAACACAAACTCATAAAAGTTATTTACAGCAAAATAAACTTTTTGCTATTTGGAAACCGCTTTCCCGTAACTTTTACTAGAGAGGACTTTCTTTTTCAAGTAGGCTGGCCACAAATTTTTCAAATTGGCAACATCGTGATGTGTGTCACGTGTTTTACTTTAAATTTCTTAGTATTTGGTTTGGTTAATTTTGTTGGCATCAGACAGTATCTGGTTATATGCAAATATTTTACTTATAATTTCTGCGTCTAGATGGCGCTGTTTATTTCTTATATATACTTGTTGATTTACAAATAAAGTTCTTGTTCAGCTAATGTCTGCGTTATTAATCGATCCACATACAACATTATGGTAACGGAGTCCGTGGTTTTTGCGTATAGAAAGAATTAAAAATGTTTAACGCAGATAGTAAAATATCACCGATAGTTCCTGCACTTATTGGAAACAATTATTTCATTTGGTCTGTGAAATTAGAAGCCGCTTTATCGATAAAAGGACTTTCCAACGTACTGCACGTGGCTGAACCTGCAGCAGACGATAAAAGTTATGCAGAATGGAACTCGAAGAACGCTGACGCTGTTTCTTATATCAAGCTGTCTTTATCTGACGAATACCTACTTCAGTATGCTCCTGAGCGGAATGCAAAAGAATTGTGGACTAAGATTAAAGACAATTGTACCGGTGGTATTGAAGATAGAAAAATTGACTCTAGTCAAGAATTAAAGAATTTGCAAATGGGTGAAACAGAATCCGCCAACGACTACATAGCTAGAGCAAGAGGATTAGCTACGAAGTGCGCTAGTTTTGGACTGCAAATTACCAGTCGTGAACTAGTATTCCATGCTGTTCGTGGACTTAATGGAAAATATTCTAATATTAGAGAAATTCTCAAGACCCAAAGAGAAAAGTCCATGGAAGATGTTTTAGAAGTAATGCGAGAAGAAGAACAACAGTTCCAGCGAAATTCCAACCCAAGCCAGAAAAGAACGGAAAATGCATTCGCCGTTAAAGATTTCGAAAAGACTTGCCATTTTTGTAAAAGAAAAGGACACTTGTGGAAAAGTTGTTACGCAAGAAAGAACCAACAGAAAAACCAACCTAAGAACTTGCGCCGGGATTCGAGAGGAGGTTCGAGTGAGCACACCGACCGGAGAAGTTCCAGTGGGGGAAACCGCCGCTCCAATTTCGCTCTGACGGCATCTAACGACCATGAAGAAACGGACAAAACTGAAGATATATGGCTCATAGATAGCGGTTGTAGCTGTCATATGGTAAATAATTTAAAATGGTTTAATGAATTTAATAGTTCTAATAGTGAAATACAGTTAGCTGGTAGAGGTTCTACTATAAAATCGGAAGGTAGTGGTACTGTAAAAGCTAAGTTTAATAACAATGATTTAGATATACATGATGTGTTATATGTTCCTGAACTAAGATGTAATTTATTATCCTTAACTACTTTATTAGAAAAGGGTTACAAGATTGCTTCTGAGCATAATTGTATGTTAGTTATTGATAATCAAGGTAGACAAGCTTTAAAAGCAAATAAAGTTAATAAGCGTTTAGAAATAATTTTGGAACCTAATGTTGAAAAATCTATTAAAGATGAATGTAATTATGTTAATGATAATTTAAGTAAATTGTGGCATGAAAGACTATGTCATTTGAATTATGATTATATGTGTAAAATGCTAATTGATGATAATCTTGCTATTAATACTTCTAATCTTAATGAAGTTGCTAAGTTTGATTGTGAAGTGTGTGATGTGAGTAAAATGACTTCCAAACCTCATAAATCTATTCAATATGAACAAAGTAAATGTGTTTTAGAATTAATTCATGTAGATTTGTGTGGTCCAATGCCTGAAAATTCGTTAAATGATTCTAAGTATTTTCTTGTTATAGTAGATGATTATTCTGGAATGTATTTTACATATTTCTTAAAACGTAAAAGTGAAGCTATTGATAAGATTAAATTATTCAAAGCAAAATACGAGAATTTGTTAAATAAACGTATCAAACGTTTCCGATCTGATAATGGAGGTGAATTCATTAATAATGAACTAAAATCTTATTTTGATGAATGTGGAATAACTCACGAAAAAACAGTTCCTTATAATCCTCCCAGCAATGGTAAAAGTGAAAGAGCTGTAAGAGTTCTTTTGGATCGTGCTAGAACATTAATTTACGGAAGTAAACTTTCTTTAACTTTCTGGGCTGAAGCTATTGCTTGTAGTACACATGTTACAAATTTAACCCCTAGAAAATCTAAACTTAAAACTCCGTATGAATTGTTTTTCAAAAGAAAGCCTAATATTTCATATTTGAAAGTGTTCGGTTGTGTAGCTTATTACCACACACCAAAAGTATACCGCAACAAATTGCAAATCCCTGGTAAAACTGGTATTATGGTGGGATATTCTCGAGAAAGAAAAGCTTATCGAATTTTTAATGTTGAGGAAAATTGTGATAGAAGAACGCTCAGTAAAATTTAATGAAAACTTGAAAGGTTCGAATTTGTTGAAACAATCTTTTGATAATAATTGGGATATTGAGACGTATTTTAATGATGGGTTAATTCAATCCGAAGCCGAAAATTCGAAAAGTGATGTGCAAAATCAACCACTTTTAGATTTAGATCTGGGTGAATATTCGACAGAAGCAAATATCCAAACACAGAAACGTGGTAGACCTATTGGTATGACTAAGCTTAAAAGTCAGGAATTGAATCGCGAACGTGTTTTAGAAGAAGAACGACAAATGTTAGAACAAGGTGTAAGGAGATCAGAAAGATTAAAAACGAACTTAACGTGTTTAGTTACTCAGGATATACCGAATAATTACGATGAAGCTATGTCCAATAAAAACTCAAATGATTGGCTTAAAGCAATGCAAGATGAGTTGAAATCATTAGAACAACATAACGTATGGGAAATAGTGGATAAACCGAATGACGTAGAAACTATTAAAAGTAAATGGGTTTATAACTTTAAACAAGATCAAAATTGTGCTAAGTATAAAGCGCGTCTTGTTGCAGCAGGATTTAATCAAATCAAAAATCTAGACTATGACGAATCGTATTCTCCCGTAGTAAATATAGAATCTTTTAGATTATTAGTCGCTTTAGCTGCAAAGCTTGATTTAGATATTCGATTTTTTGACGTTAAAACAGCTTATCTGTATAGTGATTTGAAGGAAACCGTGTATATGACTATTCCGCCAGGTTATGAAAATAATTTCGGAGAAAACAAAGTTTGTAAACTTAAACGCAGTATTTACGGTTTACCGCAATCTGGTAGAAATTGGAATTTAAAACTCAAAACTGTGTTATTAGAAATCGGACTTAAACAACTCGCTTCTGATAATTGTATCTTTATTTTAGATGATCCGAACAATTTCTTTGCAATGTGTATATATGTAGACGATTTGGGTATTTTTAGCAGTAATCCAAAAATTGCAGATGAGATTATTCATAAATTAAGAGAACATTTTGATCTTAATGAAACAACTAAAAAAGGTAAATTCTTGGGATTAGAAATACAAAAATTCAAAAATGGAATAGGATTATCTCAAAAAGATTATATTGAAATTATTCTTGAAAAACATGGTATGAGTGAATGTAAACCTGTAAAACTCCCAATCTCTAAAAATGAGGACAAATGTTTAGACACTACGAACGAGCAGATTGATCAAACCAAGTATTTAGAATTAATAGGTGAACTTTCTTATCTTGCGAATCGCACACGTCCCGATCTAAGTTTTGTTGTAAGTTTTCTATCTCAGTATAATCAAAGACCAGAAAAGCGTCATTTTTTGTTACTTAAAAGGGTTTTAAGATATTTAAAAGGTACCAAAGATCGTATTTTATTTTACGACGACAATCTTGGGGATCTGAAGGTTAGTGCTGATTCAAGTTGGGGAAACGCCGAAGGAGGAAAGTCATTCTCTGGATCGGTTATTATGCTTGGTAATTCTTTATTAGTTTGGAAAGCAAACAAGCAAAAGTGTGTAGGTTTGTCAACATGTGAAGTTGAACTTTTTGCTATTGCAGATGCTACTAAGAATTTAATTTGGATATGTAATCTATTTGAAGAGTTAAAATGCTCTAAATATATTAATTTTCCAGTTATTGTTTATTGTGATAATAAAGCCGCCATAGATTGGTGCAAAGCTGCTAAATCTTCTGTAAGAACGAGACATGTATGTTTAAAATTTCATTTTATTAGAGATTTAATTGAAAGTAATAAGATTAAACTAGAACACTGCAAAACTAATGAAATGTTAGCAGATTTTTGTACGAAAGCTGTGTCGGAAGATAAATTGTTGTGGACTTTAAATGAAGTAAGTCTGTTAGAGAAAGGTTATCAATCAAGATGATTGTTTATGTTAAATTTTGCATCTACCCAAGGGGGAGTTTGTTGGCATCAGACAGTATCTGGTTATATGCAAATATTTTACTTATAATTTCTGTGTCTAGATGGCGCTGTTTATTTCTTATATATACTTGTTGATTTACAAATAAAGTTCTTGTTCAGCTAATGTCTGCGTTATTAATCGATCCACATACAACAAATTTAACGTCGCACTAGAGCTGCACAGTGGGCTATTCTTAGTATTTGAGAAGGATATGATTAGATCTTTGTATTGTTGAGGTGTATAAATTCGGTCCTGACGGCGAATTTTCCTTCTAACCGTTGCAAAATCTCGGTCTCGCATGGACCAGCTTTCATATGGAACGGAAGTTATAGGGATGTGAAACGGCTAAAAAATTTATTTTAAAAACTAATAAAATAACCGATTTAACTATTTCTACATTAATCTCATTGAAAATTTTAAAGTTGGTGCGGATTTTTATATGAAGATAGTCCCCTATGCAAATTTTTTGTATTTAAATGTGTAGTAGACTTTATTCCCTACAAAATGGTATATTAAGTTTAGCCCTACAATAAAAAATGGATGAAAAATAAGGGGAGGTTTTTTTTTCACCCGACTACAATGCATAGGCGAATGGTGCACGTTAGTGTATTGATCGAAACGGATCCCTGAACTGTCACTGAAAGCTCGTAGTGTATCTTTAATACAACGTTAATTCAACCAACCGTTTTCAGGTAATCACAATTATATAATAATAATATATAAACGATTTATAACAATGTCATTAATAATTACTTTTACTCCTTAATTTCAATTTAGAAATTGCAGATATTTCTAGTCATTTTTATAAAATCACACTTTTTTTTGTTATATTACAAATATGGACAAAGGGGGAAGTTAGCCAAGGCATTTTTGAAGGCTAGTGCAATTTGGCCTACCTGATCTATCCTCTCTACTGGTCTATATACAAATAGCACAGTTCTAAAGCTCCGAGAACAAAGTACAGTAGAACTCCAATTATCCGGATCAATTGCGACCAGACCCCATACGGATAATTCACGAAAAAGGGTTATTTTTAGTAAAAAAAAAAGTTTACTTTGGTATATAATATATGATATGTAATTTAGTGCATATTGTAACTTTTTTATCATTCACCGATAAGAAACTTATAAAATGTGGATTTTACCGACTTTTTTTTTTTCTGAAAGTGATCCGAATAATTGAGCCGTCTAGTTTCAAAACCAGATAAATCACTTTTGACAACTTTTTGAGGAGAAATAAAAAACTAATTAATTGCATTATTTATGCAAGTATGTTATTTTTTTTTACAAATTAGTATTAGATACACCGGTATTAAGCAAATTTTAGCTCTGCATAAGAATTACTTTGAGAAAGAAAAAAATCTTTTGGATCCATCTGGTTTCGTAATCAAACTATGGGTTCTATTTGGTTTTGCAACAAAGCTGTGAGATGTTGCTCGACTACTGCGATGCGATCAGTACGCTGTAGCCTACGCGCATCTTGATCTACCTGTGTGTGTTGGTTTTAAAACTTTTTTCTTACTTATCTGGTTTTGCGACCAACCGCTTTTTTTAACACCGCAAAATGAATAGCATCTAGCTGCTGTGGAATGTTATGATTTACCTACTGATAGATTTGTGTAGGAAAACTAAAAATAAATGCCATAATCTGAAAATCGAAAAAAATTATCTATCTGGTTTTGAAACTAGATGGTTCAATTGGCGATCCGGATAACTAGAGTTATAATAATTGGAGATTTCTTATTGAGCTGGGAAGCTTCGCGACCATCTTGCGCAGCGGATTTCTTTTCGGTGTTTTCTCGCGTGAATATGTCTTTTCATCTGTGGTGATTGTCAACAAGTAAATCTAAAAAACGTGGCTGGGAATCTGCCAGAGCCATTACTCCCGATCTATGTTGAGAAGGGCATGGGGAGTTTCCCAAACAAGCAAGGGAAAACTTGCGCTTGCTATTGGAGATAAACAGTGAAAAACAGCTGCAACCAGAACTTGGCTTCAGATTACCGCCTTCACATCACATTGGTGAATTGAATTAACGTCGCAATAAAACTACACAATGAGCTGCCTCGCAATTTTGAACCATGGTCAGATGGCGAGGATAACGCCTAAATGGCACCGACGCATCTGGTGTAGGCGTGGAGACGTTTGGACCACAACAGATTTAATGTACCCTAGTCCCTTAAGACTGCATTATTCACATATTTCCGCCGCTAAAATTTTTCCAATGCAAGTACCAGTCATATTGACGAGTGTTACTAATACAGCGGATGCTTTTTTAACATGAATACGACTTAATCGGTCCGGGTAAAGCAGTCATCGGCAGAAACTTGAGCTACACGAAAAGTGTACCTTTATACCGCGTTGGGGATGGGAAATGAATGAATTCCCGGGCATACTCTGGCCTGTTTAACAGCTGTAACTTTTAGCTCTAATAGACGAATCGTGGAGAGTGTCTGCATTGAAAACGCCCGTCTAAACGGTACTTACAATGACAGCGAAAGCATATTAATAATGCAGTGTTAAATTGAAAAGAAAGGCGAGTTTTACAATACTATTGAACTAGTTGACAGTTTAAACAATATGTGGGAAAGAAAATGACGACTTAACTATGAAACCAAATATCACTCTACAGTTCAATTACGGCATAGGAAACTTACACAACACAGGTTTAAGGAGCATTTCAAAGACAAATAAAATGGTCCAAGATGTCCAAATTTTTGACAAGTGCGGAGAGATTTAGATCTTATCGAAGACGCAAGAAGGAGTAGGCGCGCATGCAAAGTATTCGTGAACTAAACCTTATGGTAAAGTGAGGACTGTGTCTACTCAATTTATTACGTTTTGTACTGCCCTCATAAGTTTAAAGGCCCGAGCTCTAATGTTTTTTTAAATCATTTTTTTAGCTTCTCCGATATGTTCTTTAAAAATACACCTTTTTATGACATTAAAAATCACTAAATCAAATATAATGGCGAGTTATACTGAAATTTAGTTTGACAATAATTCAAGTTCAAGGCAGGATTTGAATAAAAGGTATGTGACAAGTAAATATTAAAAAATGAGTTCTACATAGAAAAACATGGTAAAAGTTACATTCTAAAAGAAAATATAACTATCATTAAAATAAAATTGTAAATAAAAAAAATACCTTTAGACAATAAAAGCCTTTTAACCCTTTGCACTCCGATGTCGCGACAACATAGCGACCAGTTCTTTTGTTTCCTTGTTCTTTTAAATAAACGAGAACAGCATGATCTTGTGCTTAGAACATCAATCTTTTTTTCAACTTGTTCTCTTGTAAATACAAAACAGATTAGGATTTTTTTCCCCTTTCTGAGTATAAAAAAAAAATCTGTGGAAAAGTACGTAAAGAGGAAAAACTGCTCCATAGAAAGAACACAAATCGCAAAGTGTTCTTGGAGTGCAAAGGGTTAAAGTATCAAAACCTTAATGGTTGTAATACATTTTTGATTTTTTTAGAGATAGGGCTTTCCTTCTTATGATGGCAGTGTATAGTCAGACAACACCTGGAAACGTAATATAATATAAGCGCCCTATTTCTTCCCTCTAAGGCGGGGGGTGGAAGAACGCCAAAAATAAATGAAATCCGGGGAAAAATAATAAGCAAACACAGAAACGAGAGTTTTAAAGTTAACCAATCCTTCAGCGAACTAAAAAGAAAACAATGAATAGGAATCTCAAAGTATTTTGAACCCTTCTTGGATGCCATACCTGTTGAAAATAAGTTCCGGCGGATGTTTTAGAATTGGAGAGCGCGGACATTGAAAACATTCCAAAAATAACCGCTCCTGGTTGCAACACAACCACGGACAGACAGAAGCCAGCAAACAGAAGCTTGCTGTCTTGGATCTTCTAGAGGGGAAGTACGTGACATAATGCGGGCGTCTGAAAGCATTGGCTAAGTAACGCTTTTCAAACTTATTTCACAAATATCCTGACCGAATTCCATTTCAGAATTTATGGGCAGGTTGGCTGCCAAGTGGTGGAAGTCCAAAACTAGAGTTCCGAGCATTTAAAAGGACACAGTACCCAAAAATTGTAAAAATCTCGACTTTTTTTTTATTTGCTAAAATTATAGTTTGAAATCTTCTAAATAGGATTGCAAAATTCAAGAACTGAATCTATTATTTGAAGGGTACAGAGGATAAAGGCGCAATGTCAACTAAAATTAATCTTTCAGAAAACGGGTTTTTATTTTTAACAACGCGCCTTTTCTTCAGTAGCGAAATTTTCCCCGTCACTTACACAAAACATCTTTATTGCCAAAATGAAACTACAGTTGAATAGTTCCCTTCGGATGCTACTAGATGGCATGAGAATCTTTTTCCCCTGTACCCTATTTATAAGGAGTTATTTGAAATTGTGTGCTGGATGACAAGTTAGTTTTTCAAAGAACAAAATTATAATTTTTTTTATTGTTAATGGGGGAAATGTATAATTTGTTAAGCACATTGTAAAGTATGCAAGTATACTATAAATTGACATGCGAATTAGCTCTGTGAGTAGTGTTTTTTTTTTAAATTACTAATGTAAAAAAAATGAGTTTTAAAGAAATTTTTTGTGTTATTAGGAATAACTATTTATATAAAAATCAAATGCATGTAAGTATACAAAATTTCAATGCCAATTCTTATGTATTATAGTTTAAATGAACATGTGAGAAATTTATAACCATTTGAGAAATTCATAAACCACTAAACACAGGCACGTAGGTAAGGGGGTGGTTCAGGGGGTTCAAACCCCTCCCATTGCAAGTCAAGAAGAAAAAAAAAATTTAATTTGAATTATTGTAAAAAGCATAAAAATTTAAATTTCTCGTATAATATTTCTTTTTGAGTAACATGAGGGCAAACCTGGTATTTTCCGGAATATTACCTCGAAAAATAGTTTTCAAAGGCGTCAAAAACATGTTTTGAGGTCATTTTTATCTCAAACTAAGCCTAACATGACGTCATCGTGTTTCATTACCTATTTAGTATTTGGATTTCGACTACAAAGGAAAAATATCGTCAAATTGGGCCGTATACACAAGATGCTCCAAACGTATATTATTCTAAACAAGGGTTCTCAAAATTTATATTTGTTCTCTAATTTATTTCCTATTTAGGAGCGACATTTACTAATTTTAAAAATAGGTAATGACTGATATTGGTAACGATTCCATGAAAACTAAATGATGTTTCGATATTTATCTGCCAATGTACTTAATAATATGTACTTAAATAAAAATTAATAAGTTTTTAAAAAAATGGGGGTGAGAGGAGTTTTAATTTTTGGGGAGAACTGGGGGTTGAACCCCTCCCATGAAAAATCTATACCTACGTGCCTGACTAAACATATGCTTGGAATACTGAGATTAATATTCAGCTTCACGCATCACTTTTAGAATTATCCACCCTAAACGTACAAAAAATACCTCTTTATAAAGAACAGGATGTAACTATTCCATAAAAAGAATGTAAATATCAGATATGTTCCTCGACCACAAAACTCCAAGGAAAACCGTTTCAAGAAAAGACACTTAAGACATCACAAAATATCCCTTTTATAACAGCATTGTTATAAGTAAAAAATATGAAGATAACAGTGTAATCCAAAGAACAAGATTTGGAGCTAATGATACGCTAATTAAATAGAAAAGTGGGGCATTTGCAATTGAACCAGGAAGAACAAATAGATTAATCAAAGAAACCCAAAATAGTTGCTCCAATTAAATTATATTATATCCATCTTGATAGAATTAGAAAAATATCTAGTAAAGAAAAATCTGAGGATACCTTCTTTAACCCTTTGCACTCCAAGAATACTTTACGTTCTTTCTACGAAACAGTTATTCCTCTTTATATTATTTTCCCCAGAATGTGTTTATGTTCATCAGTGGCGTAGCCAGGATTGTTCGATGGGGGGGGGGGGGGGGGGTTCATAAATTTTTTTTGGCCTGACCAATTTTTAACTAATAATTTTAATTAAATTTAATTAATAATTTGAATAAAATGTAATTAATAAAATTTGAATAGAATTTAATTAATAATTTTAAATTATTAATTGGAATTAATAATTTTAAATTAGCAATTAGAATTAATAATATTAAATTAGCAATTTTAATTAATCATTTTAAATTAGTAATTTTAATTAATCATAATAATTTTTAAGTAGTAATTTTAAATTAGTAAATTTAATTTATGCAGTAGTTTTAAATTAAAATTCTAATTAATAAGTTTAATTAATTAAATATATATATAAATTATAAATAAGATGTAAATTAAAAGCTTAATTTTTGCAGGTTAATCTTTAGTCATTTCCTTATTTAAATTACTAACAAACCTGGCTGACATTTTACTGGGATTTAAGCTAAATATTGATGAGGGGTGCGAATTGAAGGAATTTTAAATTAATAAATAATTCTTTAATATATAATTAAAAATAACAGAATAATAATCATTATTTTCCGTTTAATTTTATAATGCATGACTGTGGCATGGGGGAGGAGGTTTTATTGGTTGCGTGACGCAGCAAAATGGCGCATTGCGGCAAAATCATAACGGAAATTGGCGTTGCTCGTAAAAAAAACATTAATTTGTAGAATCTGTGAAGCTAGACAATGGGAAAATGCTTTCCTAATCATCGGCACGAGATGCAGCGCCGCAGAAAAAAATCCAGAAAAAGGTTATGAACACAGATTTAAACGAGAATCTGTTGACCCCACCCTTCGTAAATGGAGCCAACTTTTCCATTATGTGCCCTTCGTATTTATAATAGTTGAATATAACTTTTTAATAATCCCCCATAAAATTTTTCAAACGAATGTGCATCAACCTTGAGAATGAACAAAACACAATTTTTTTAAAAAAGCGGAAAACCGCGTTTCCGCGTTAAAAGTAACACGTCTGAGTGACAGAAAACTAATTTGTAAATGTAATTGAATAAAAAATTAGTTGGTTTTGGTATATTCAACGATAATCTCAATAAACAAAAAATATTTGAATAAGAAAAGGAATACATACTTTAAACATATCAGCAAATTTTTTGCACTATGCTGCTATGCTGCTTTCTTTTGTCTTGAATCCTTCAAAAGTTTATGTTTTAATGACGGCATACCGTAAAAATGGTAATTCAGATAACCTTAGCAAGCACATGCAGTACTGGAGTGATTTTCAAATTCAAATGGCAAATGAGACATACAACCTCTCATAAAACTGATTTTTGAGAAGGGGAAAAAATTCCACCGGCATTGTGAGGGAGCGAAGAGGATCACAATTAGGGGCCTTATTATTTGACGGGAGTCATTTACAATCTTTTCTTAAAGCACGTAGGGTATGAATGGGTCTTTTCATTTAAAATACCCTACTTCAAAGTAAGCAATTTCTGAATTGATGCATTGTGACAAATACAGCTATTTTCTGAAAATGGTAACGTGATCTGTAAATAGTAGGAGTCAAAGGAACTCGACAGCTGTGCTAACCCAATAGCCATTGCTAATCTTATAATGAATACAATAATATTCAAAAACAAAAAGTACCTACATACCAATATGACCATATTTATCAAGTAGTAATTAAATTCTAAAATTTTTAAAATTAATAACCATTTTAATTCTAAATTAATCAATGCAGGAAAACTGGAATTTAAATTATTATAAATAAATTCAATAAACTTAAAAGTATTCAAAGAGAGAGTCATCCGAAGTTAATGTTAAAACGAAACACATATCACATAAAATTAGGTAAAGAGAATAGGTACTGAAAGAGACCGTCCACCACGCATAAAATTTTTGGGGACTCTGAATGATTTTTTTTAACGGAACCGAGGGGTGAATTAAATAAAAGAACCCATGGAAAGTTCTGAAAGTTTCTATTAGAAACCGGTAAAAAAAAAAGAGAGAGAGAAAAACAGAAAGGAAAACGCACTGCGTCAATATTACACAATATCAGGACACAATATGGGAAGGTTCAACTAACCAATCACAAAACGAAACAAAATCCTAGACACGAGACGATAAATTTATAAGGGACTGGCGCGCCAGTCCCATATATTCAAAGCGCCATGGCGCTTCGAATATTAGCTCGAAGAAATTTTCCATATTGGAAGGCAAAAACAATAGTTATATGAAACAAAAGTGATTTTCGAATAAAAGGGGTGGATTTTGATTTAGACAATCACGCCTAACACAATTAAAAGAGAAGTTATTTTAATAAAAAGAACACTGTGTGACGTTCGCGTCAAGAGCAACGCCATATATTTTAAAATTCTTTAAATGATAAGCTGAACGTTAAAACATATAATATAACTTTGACTATAAAGAACAACAGAATGAGCAGATGCGAGCATTTTTTTAGGCGCCTACCTGTCTGGAAATCTGAAAACATTGTTCCTTAATTTAAATAATTTATTATATATTTAAAATGTGGGATTATTTTTTTTAAGAAAACTATGCCACGGTTACAATTTTTTTTCGCTTGACACAATAAAAAATTACAATGAAATTTATAAAACAGTTCCGCCACTGGCGTGTGTCGATTGTAGACTGCATTAGTCAACTCTATCTGTAGCCTTGGGAGCCTTTGCGTCATATCGGTATAAAGTGTGCAGTAAACTCTGAAACCAAACACACGAATTTAAGTTTAATTTTACAAGTTGGACAATTTCTAATTTTCCCTTAATAACCTTGGTGTTTTTGCTTTCATTTGTTAAAAATATTAATTTTTTTCAGACATAAATTTTCCCAACTCGTTTATTTTCAAACCTTGAAAAAAACAACTTTTAGGTTTTCCAAATTATTGGGGGGGGGGGCAGACTCCTCCCTGTTGCGACGTGCCTGCATGTGGGGTATACCAGGAAATGAAACGTGTGTTTTCTCTATAGAAATCAAAGATTTTTTTTTTTTACCTTATTTTTTTTTTTTTTAAATAAAGTTTATTTAAAACTGGCTATGGAGGGGGGGGGGGGGGGGGTTCTAACCCAAAGTAACCCAATGCTGGCTACGCCACTGATGTTCATAGAGGGGGAAAAATAATAATCTGTTTTGGATTTGCAAGATAACAAGTTGAAAAAAATATCGATGTTTTTTTTAAACACGAGATCATACTGTTCTCATTTATTTTAAAGAACAGGGAACCAAAAGAACAAGTCGTTATGTTGTTGCTTGAGCGGCTCCAACGGAGAGTAAAGAGCTTTAGTATTATGATGCATATCAAAGTCATTTACTGACAGCGCTAAAGACAAAATAAAATCCTTAAAACTACAGAAAAAGTATTACTTTGAAAATTATATAACTTTCGAAATAATTATTTAAGATTGTCAGTTTTTAGACAAATTTAACGTAAAGTAATAGCAAAAATGTAGTTTAGGGAGCGACAAAAATTTACTTTAAATATGGAGCTGATTTTCAGATCAAAATTCTAATATATTCAAGACCAAAGATATTTCAATTTAATTTGCAATACAATAAAAAAATTCAATTTCCCGCACAAAAAGTTTTAAAATATATGTGCACCAAATTCACAACTCGGCATAAAAAAAACCGGAAAGAGGCACCTATTTGATATGAATGACATGCGGGGTAGGCTTCAGTTCTTTTTATCTGATGAATCTCAGAAAAAGTCCAGTAAATTATTATTTTCAAATAATCCTAAAGAGTTATCCGATATGATGACAGATACCTAAAATATTATTATCCTTACCTTTTTCGAAAATGACTCATGACACAAACACATCGTAATTTAAATCATAAATAAAATCATTCACAATCACTAAATTAAATGTAAATTATTATGAAATATGCGCAAGATTTATATTTTTATCCACAAATATATGAATACTTTCTTGAGTAAGAAAAATAAATTTCTGTGTTTATTAGGAAGTATGTGGTTGGATATCTGGTCATTTATGTTGAAATTGATTTTCGAAATTTTGTTTTTAAAAAAAATAAATTTTAAAAAGACACAGTACACAAATATTTGTAAAATTTTCGATTTTTTTTTATTTACTAAAATTATAGTTTGGAATCTTCTAAATATGCTTGAAAATTTCTAGAACAGTATCTAAGTTTTTTATTTTATGTTACTTGAGATTTTATGCTGGATGATGTATTATGTTTATCAAGAAACGAAAACTTTAAAATCGTTTTTCTAAGTGTTTATTTTTTCTTGATATTAAATTTTTCGAAGTGCTAAGGCTGTTTTTTATTGTTAATGGAGAAATGTATAATTTTTAAAGCATATTGTAAAGTATGTGTATATTGTAAATTAGTACGCAAATTAGCTCTATAAGTAGTAGTTTTTTTTAACTACTAACTTACTATACAATTACTTACTCAAGTAAACAAATTTGAGTTTTAAGAAAAATTTACGTTATCATGAATAAGTATTTATAAAAAAATCAAATGCATATAGTTCACAATTTTAATATCAATTCTTATGAAATATTGTTCAAAAGATCTCAAGAAAAAAATTGTTAAAAAAATATAAATATTTACGTTTTTAAAAAAAAAAGCTTTAAAACCTAAAAAAGTTTACATTTTGGAGAAAAAATATAAACAATTAAGGAAATTTTATGAGAAATATTGTTCTCTTATATAAATTTAAATAATAAACAAAAACTTTGCTTCAAAAAATCAAAATCAAAAAGTTTCGATGCGTGACAGAGTAACGTCGTTTTACATTTTGTAAACATCTTTACACATGAAATTATATTCGTATTGATTCAAACACATCGACGATGTTTTCAGGACTGGAGGATGTTTTCAGTCAGGACTTCCCTTTGAGGAATAACAGAGCAATTGAACGCCAATATTAAGGGAGGAGAGTAGGAAATGATTTTGCTACAGCTCGCCTAGAGGCCTCAAGTGTTACTCTCAGGGTTAAAAAAAAGTATTTGAGGGGGACTCTGACCAGAAATATTACACCCCTAGTAAGCGACGACTCTAAACATCAGGCTGAAGAATATTCCAAATTTTAATTAGAAAAGTAGAGAACATGTAGATGATTTTCAGCATTACTTTTTAGAGCTGAATTTCAAAACGTCACTTCCCACAATCTTTCTAAATTGAGATATTAACAGCACTGCATTGTTTTTATTTATTCCTGCATTGCAAAACATTGGAATTTTGTAGCAAAGAGACTTTCAATCTATTAAAATATAAGTATAGTACCTTGGAGGAGTATTACTTTAACCATTTCGTACCCGGTGGTTTTACACTAAAACCATCTATTTACAAATTTATAAGATGATACCCAGTGGTTCCCATGGTCTCAAACTAAAACCGTTTGGTACATCATTCAGAAAACACAATGATTAACATGAGAATAGGAAACATAGAGCGCAATCTGCTGGCGCATAGCGAACATTTTAGGTTAATTTGTAGATAACAGTGGAACATATTCAAGAGTCAATTTCACAGAGAATTGTGAAAAAGAGTCATTTTTTTTTTTTTTTTTGCGATTGTGATTCTTGTTAACATCTGTCAATATTTGATTATTTTTTTGCTAATAAAGTAAATGTCTTTAGCCTTAATTAAGCCAGATGGAAATTTGATGTTTTAAAGATAGATAGCTCCATTGATAGTTCAAAACGCTCCATTGATGCTTTGAATTTTCTAAATGAGTGATCCAAATACTTTGTAAAAAATTAAGTGTCATATTTAGATTAATAGAAACTTAAAATATTTTTTTTTCTTTACTACAACAAAAAATTTGGGAGTTAAAGGGCTAAAAATCGCGCCATCCAAAATAATGGGGCTATATGTATAAACGGATTTGAAAATAGCAAGTTAAATATAAAGAAATGCACAGGGCAAAAACAAGTTTTCGGAAAAGGTTCAAATTTCAATTGTAATGACATTTTCTGAGAATATCCTGAATTTAGTGTGTAATCAAAAAAAGTAAGCTGTCTAAAAAATGAATAGTGAGGCTATTCAAAGCAAACCATAGGCGTAGGAAGTAGGGGGGCTGGGGGTGCTTGAGCCCCCCCAGGAAATATTCTGAAGGGGCTCAGCCCCCCTAACATTTTAGTATTTTTTCTAAAATATATTTCAGAAATCAATCTTTTCACATTGTTGTATTTGAAAGATGAATAATTTTTATGCTTATTAGAATAAAAAAATTAGTATTTTTTCATTTCGACTATTTTTAGAAGCATTAGGAAGGGAAAAAAATTAATTAATTAGTTAGGTAAAAAATGATTAAATAAGTTATTTTTTTAGAGTGATTATTTCCTTAGAAATGAAACCAACTGATTCATACTTTATTTTCTAAACAGATTATGTAGTTGAAATTTCCTATTTAGGAAATGACAATTTGTTATAGAAAGTTAAATTTAAATAAATTCCTTCAAACAACTACTAATCTAATAATTAGTACATATATAAATTTATATTTTAGCTAAAAATATGTTTTAGTGATTACTTTATGTTTTAAAGGTGTCCAAACAAAAAAAGAATACACATTAATTTATCTTTGGTAGATTAACACCATACTATTTTAATCACAAAAAAAATCAAAATTATACATCTTTGTTCACAAAATTTTCAGCCCCCCCCTGAAAATAACCATTTGATACGCCACTGAAGCAAACTTTACGTACGCCCGAATGTAATCATAAATTTAAAAGTCATCAATCGAAATGGAAAGCTTCAGCCACAATTTTATTTTTTAAGAAATATTTTAATGTTTAATACATTTTTTTAAAATAATTTTTAACTTTATATACGTATCTTACACTCTATTAAATCCATATCAGTAAAATTCCACTTCTACTGTTTTTTAAAAAACAGCAGAAGTGGAACAAATCGGCAATTTCATTTAATTTTAGAATCCTTTGATCACCTTACAAAACTCAAAATGAAGTACTGTTCAATAGACGCTGGAATCATTTGTTTTTCAAGTATAAAGAACCTAATGGATGGCAAAGGTTGACTTTTGTTTAACCCATTTCTATTTAGAAATTCAATACATTTAATAAAATAACCAATATTCACATTAATCAAACCAATAAGAATTGTTTCGATTGTTTCTTTATAGCAGACAACTTTTCTGAGTTCGTTTGGTCGCTACACTCGCTATTATGGGAAAGTTTGTTTACAATAATTGCTTCTGCTAAATAAGTAATATTTGTATTCGGTATATGAATAAATTTCAATACAGAAATACTTATATTTGATCCGTTTATAAGTAGCCTATTATCAGAATAACAACGAAATACGGAAAAATACTCAGCACAAAAAAAAGTTTTTCACGTACAATGTGTAAAGTGTATTTCTTTGTATAAAGTAGATATTTCTAGGTTTCGGCATTTTTTAATGACAAAATCTTAAAATTTTTAATACAGGAGCTGAGGTTCCATGCTAATCCTACGGAACTTGTTTAGCGTCTCGGATTGTTCTCCTCATATTCGGTATTAACAACGGTCTTCTTCTCGATGTGAAACTCCCCAAGCCCATTTATAATTTAAGATTGTCCGATTATTCCCCGAATGGCCGTTAGAATAGGTCCTATGAGCAATGGTTTCGAAGTAAAGTACAAAGAAACTATGACAGAAAGGCACCGAGGCAAATTCAAAAGATAAAGAACATAAAAAGTAATATCGTGTATGGGAACATTTATCAGTTTAATTAATTCCTCATTTAATTTTAACCCCTAATCCCAACCTAAGGTTATTTTTTAAATAAAATGAAAAATAGATACGAAATATTAAATTGCAACTTTTTAATGCGAAACTACATAGCACGGTTTTTAGATCAAAAGGAATCAACCAAAGTGGTCCATTAGAAGTTCATAAATTTGGCCAGAAAGAAATGGCTTAGTTTTTATGTATTATTTAGAGACATAAAATATTGATTGAAATTGGTTTCAGAAATTGAATTGTATTTATTCAGAAAGAGTATTTTGGGCTTGCGCTGTCTAAAACATTTGTAACATGCACAATTTTCACTTGTTCAATTGCACTTGTGTTACTTTTATTTTAAAATTAAGTTTCAAAATCACTTAAACTATTTTTATATCAGAATGTATTAGAAATTGCTAACTGATTGTGATTACTTTTTGAAAGACAAAGTAAATAAAAAATTCTGGCAAATCTATTTTTCATCAAGTTTATTGTAAGAAGTTATTTTGTAATAAGTATTAAAAAATATATATAACATTATTAATTTAGATCCATAAGTTTTGTCAAGCACTGTTGCTTCTTTGTGTTTTTCTGATATTTAAAAGAAGATAAGAATGAAAACAGTGAAGAATAAGAGCTGCTCCAAATACAAGATGCTACAATCAATCCAGAAGGGGGGCATGTTTAAAAAAAAATTGCGATATTTTATTTATTATTATACTAACAGGGCTCGCAACACTTTTTACATTTGTCCCTAGGAAAAAAGGGACCAAACATCTTAAAAAAAGGGACCTACAAAATTTAAGCATGCGTTAAATTTTCGATAACTATCACCATTATAAATATCGCACCGTAAAACTATTAATATTATTAAAACAATTTGTTAAATCTCATGAATATTTTAAACCCTATGTTGACCAAATTATAGGAACAAAGCAACGGAGTAAAATTAGTTGTAAATTAACAAAAAATATTATTTTCTATCCGTTTGAAAGAAAGCTCGAAATGATACGTTTCATATATGTAAGCTATTTCTGAACACTATACAAGATAGAACCGATGAGGGACCATTTTGTACGTGTGCGAAACCGCGGGTAATGGCTAGTATAACATAAATCAGTGAATGAATGCATGCGTTTTGTTGCAGCAACAAAACTATGTTTAAGAGCCTACATTAAATCGTTGACTTTTCTTTCACTCTTTTTTCCAGTACCACTAGTAAAAATTTGAAAAAACAATTTAATTAAGTTTTTTTTTACTACATAGCATTCTACTATTTCAAACATTATTCCAACCAAATTTGAAGAAAATCGGAGCATTATTAAAAAAGTTAATAAATTTGTGCGAAAATGTTTTTAAAAAATTCATTTCGTAATAATCTCAAGTTATTTGTAATTTTTTTAAATTTTGGCCAAATTTCTTGAAATTCAGCAGGGATGCTACTTACTACAGGAAAAGTCTATTTTTCAAATCAAAAGTAAATCGAACAGTATTTGCTTAAATAGAATACGAGGTACTGGGAAATTGTGTAATTCCAATTTACACTTTCACCTGCATAATTTACATTTGTTTTTGATGCAATGCATAAACACGATCCAATGGTCCTGGGTTTGGTTTGGTTTTGTTAATTAACGTCGCACTAGAGCTGTACAGTGGGCTATTGGCGACGGTTCGGGGTCAATCTCGAAGGAAAGACCCGGGAACACATACACATTCATACATGCACCTCGTTATTTTAGAACCATGGTCAGGTGACGAGGAAACACCTGAACTGGCACCCAACGCCTTCAATAGACGTCGTGACTTTGGACCTCGATCAGATTTATCGTGCACCAGTCCCGTATACACGCCAGTATAATTTGTTGGATATTCTGGATGTATTTTTGTAGCGAAGCTGGCAACCTTCCGATCGCAAGATCACTACTTTTTTACTTTTCTATGTCAAGTCCATTTCACGGATTCGAACCACCAATCCTCTGATTAGTAGCTGAACGCCTTACCAACTGGGGCTCCCAGTGGTCCAGGGAGAACAGTTTACACTTAGGGCCACATTCCACACTAATGTGATTAATTAAATTTATAAACACAAAACAGAGAGCTTTTTTTGGTTTAATGATATTCGAGAGTTGCAACACCCTAGCAGCAGATTCAACACATATACGAAGGTGATTGTAATGACCATTACGTAATAAAAAAAAATGGTTAAATAAGGAGGAGAAAGGGCCAGAAATCAAGGGCGGATCCAGAGATTATTGTTAGGGGGGATAATACAGTATATTGTTATCATGAACACCAAATTTGACGCCCTCCCCCAACACCATCCAAGCTACTTGATAATCGAAAGTTTTTCCGAGTATTGGGAAGTTTTAAAGAGCGTTAAGCAATGCATATATATCACGATTCGCAAAAAAAAATTCTTAGTTTGAAATTTTTCATTGCCTAGGTGACTTTTGAAAATATAATCTTAGATGTTGGGGGGGGGGGGGTAATTTCCCCTTTACCCCCCACCTGGATCCGCGCTTGCCAGAAATGTGTTATTATGGTCATAAAGGGTGAAAAAAATTACTTTTGATAAAATAAGGGAAAAAGGGAACATATTCCGAAAAAAAGGGCTTTTAAGTACCTCAAGTAAGAAACAGGACTTTTAGCGAAAAAAGGGACCTGTTGCGAGGCCTGTACTAAATGGCCTGTACTGCCTGGCTCTATAATTTCACATATCTGGAGACCTTGTGTGGCCAAGCATGAGTAAAACAATGATTAAGACACAAAACGAGCTCGTTGGCGATAAATAAAATTAGACAATTCACCTATATAAGCCAAACCACAGAAGGTTTGCCTGAAACATATTTAATAACCCATTTCTGCAGAGACTAATCCTATGGCAATCCAATCAAATAGGAAGCTAGAATTAGCAGAAGCCCTGTTATTATCTGCATTAAAAAGGTAAAACTGCAGAAACATGATGAAAATGTACAGTAGGACTATTAAAAAAATAATTTAAATAAAACTTAAAGCAGAGAATAAAACACTAATATCAGAAGAAACCTTTTTGAATGTCTGAAATATTCGGCAATTTTTAAAACCTATTTGTGCAATGTAATGGTAAATATAAGTTTTAATTTCCTAAAGAACACAGAGAAATTGTGCTAAATACTACATTAAGAAATAAAAATTAATAAAGATTGTATTCTTATTACTATTCTTAAAAATACTAATGAATGAGAATGTCTAATTTTATTTAAACAAAAACTTTAGGCTTAGGAAAAAATAGATAGCCAAAGTATTTACAATCAAATTGAAAACAATATCATAGTTTGATTTTGGTATTTTATGCTATATAATAAGATTGTCAAGTTATGTAGGATAACTTGAAACTTTGCCCTTAATAATCCTTAGGATATTCATAACAAAACAAGTGGAGTGTGATATTATATGAAATCCTAGAACTAATTTTAACTACTTTTCAATATATATATTGTGGTTTGAATAAATTTTAAATATTAAACATCTTAGCATTGCACATATGTTTGTTTTTAATAAAAAAAGAAAAAAGATATACGTGTTGAAAATATAAATTAAACACTCTTCACCAAAACCACCGTTACAATTGCTTTCATTGCTAGAAGGATCAATCATTAAGATATTTAATTTTCATAAAACATGCATTTTATTTTAACATATTAAAATTGACATAAATTAGTTATAATATAATAGTTAAAAATATGTTAGTTTTATTCAATTTAATTAATTCATCAATATTTTTATTTCGTTTTACAAATTTCAAAGTAAAACCTGTCCTTTCCTGGTAGGTATAAAATAATTTAAATTATATAAGGTGTAGATAGTAGCATTTCATACACGAGGAAACTGTCGTAATCTTCATTTTGAGTTCAGAGTTACTAAATAGAGTTATAACAAAATTGTGTATTTCTATATCAATCTGTACACTATATGGGAGATACATTGTCATCTTAAAAGTAAAACCGCATATAGTATTTAAAATACAGATTTAGTGGTCATAGCAAGTACTAGTTGCCTTGCAACATACACGAGTTTTTTCCTTTCTCTAAGGTGCAGGCAGCACCTGCAAAAGTAAAACACTTGCGATTTTGTCCCTAATCAGTTTTCGCTACGGCTGCTAGGGATCCATGACTTAATGATAATTTTGGGAACCACTGCTATATAGATGGCAATTTGAGGATTAAAATGAGCTCTTAACCTCAAATTCATGAAAAATGCACTTAACGCATCTCTGCACTAAGACATCAATATGGTCATCAAAAACTAGTATTGGAAAAAATAGTTTTTGAAAATTTTGCAGGCCACAAATGTGTGTGTTATAGCCTTGGACAACAAAGAAACAAACCGCCTTAAGATACTAGAAAGAAAAGCCTTATTGGCATACTGGTTAAAAAATTTATTTGCAAAATGACTCCATACTTAAAAAATAGTAAATGGGTCAATAAAGTGGGCTGAAATTTATTTTGGATATTAAAAATCAAATACATGAAAGCCTAATAGCAGAAAAGCTGTGATGTGTATCTTTTTTCGCAGATTCAAGTCTAAGTGCTATAGAAATATTTTTGCAGAAATCGATCATAAGTATTTTATAATGGCTGCACAACTTAAAAAATTATCTGAAGTTTCTTCCTAAGCTTTAATAATATTTTTGTATTATATTGTAATAACTTCTTCAATCTGCGAATGTTATACTTTCAAAAACAAACAAAACAATTAACGCAACTTACAGGGCTATTATAATTAATTTTTTCAAATAGAAAATTAGTAACGGACTAGACTTTACCTTCCTTGTCTTAGACTTAGCAACAAATGTGCCACTTTAGTGACAATTTTTTAAAATATGCTCTAAAATTTCTAAGGGCCATTCTAAAGTATATTTGTTCTCTCTGCAACTTTTTTTTTTATAATAAATTAATTAGTAAAAAATAAACCAAATTTTTTTTAATGGGGTTAGTTTGTTTCCAGTTCAGTGAGTTTTAAAAAATTGGGTTTATTTTATGTTAACATAAAATAAAATAACGAAAAGTTGCGGTGGGAACAAATACCATGGAGAGTCCCCTAAGCTAATTGTTTTTTAACACAGGGGCTGTATATCAATATTTACGTAAAAACTACTTGCCGATATTTTTTAGATTCAAAATCTTGTTGCAGACAAATTTAAAAAAATTCTGCTACTGGACATAAAAGGAATTCCAAGCCTCTTTGTTGAAACCAATCTGTACTACTATATTACATTACCAATGCAAAACTTATTTTGGTTTCCATGTTATCATGCATTTAATACTTTGTATAAATATTCATATAAATATCATTTGCGGAGCATGCATGCAAAACCAAACGTCAAAAATATAAAAAAGAGATAAGCGTTGAATTTTATAAAAAAAATATTATCTTTATTCATTTTTGCAAATATAATATAATATTTCCAAAAACTACTATATTACATTACCAATGCAAAACTTATTTTGGTTTCCATGTTATCATGCATTTAATACTTTGTATGAATATTCATATAAATATCATTTGCGGAGCATGCATGCAAAACCAAACGTCAAAAATATAAAAAAGAGATAAGCGTTGAATTTTATAAAAAAAATATTATCTTTATTCATTTTTGCAAATATAATATAATATTTCCAAAAATATTATTTTCGTTTTAAAACTTGATAAACCGTTTTTGCGGTTTTCCTTGATTTGCGAATTTATGACATGTTTGCTCCTCATATAGAATTGAATACTGCAATATCCATAAAGCATAATCTTATTTTCATAAACGTTGAATATTGCTCGAATATAAAGCAAACACAAGCGATCTGTAAATAACAGAGCAAACAGTGTTCATCATTTTAAAGCTAATAATAAACATTGTTCAAATTAAATGCTTAATGTTTTTTTTACAATAGGTGTGTGTACATGCCTAAGGAAAAATTATAATTTTATTTACAAAGTTCTGTGTGTTGTTTACTAAATGGACACTAATCATGCAGGCTTGCTAATACAATTTTTTTTATTAATAATCAAAGAGACTATTGAACAAATCTTAGAGCCAAACTCTTGCAACCAGTCTTAAAACGAAGCTTCCTAATAATCAATCATAACGTATATAATTTCAGTGTATACGTTGACAGTATTAACGTTTGATATATTATCGGATCCACTTAAGTTGATGTAGATGAAAAAGCTAATTCCACGCTGCAAATATCTATTATATAATATTAAAACTTACAGATTTACATCTTTATGAAAGAAGTAAATACAGCTCATTTGGAACATTTTAAAAGAGTAAGATATGAGAAGCATCCTTTAATATAACATACAGCTAAAATAAGTTCACATTCAAGATGATTGGTCAATTTTGAACACAAACTCTTCATAGTGACAAAAATCAGAAGTTATAAAGAAGCTATTATTTTTTTTAAAATGACTTGGTTTTCATATACTTTACGATTATACACAAAAGATTATTTACAAACTGGAGAAACAAAATTATAACTTTATAGCACTATCTGGACAAATTTTATACACAATGAATAATTACAAATATTTATAAAAATTGCATGTTTCATATGTGAAAATAAATATTCAGAATCAGCTACTTGTTTTTAATGTTTACATTACATAAAATGTTTTTACTTGGCTTTTGTTGCAATAAAAAAATTATTTTCCCATAAAATTACTTAAAATGTATTTTACTTTCATTACAGTAACAAAGAATTCATTAACTATTGTTTTATGTGCATCTAAGTTTCTTTAACATACAAAAATACATAAATTTATAAATGCATTTAGGTTTCCTAAAGCTAATAATGGTGATGACACTGCTGAATGTTTACCTCAATGTTTACAGTGATGCAGTTCTTACTTTTTATCTTAATAAAAATGTAGCTAATTTAAAGATAGCACTGATCTACGATTTTCTTCAGATTTGACAGTGAAGAAAATATTTATTATAACTACAGCTTAAATTGAACTTTTTTTTTAGACTGTACTCAAAATATCTAGAAATAAAACAAATGCAAAGGTTTCTAAGCATGTATTTGGAGTGATGCAATAATCATTTCTCATATCAGTTATAATACATATTCATAACAATAAAACTCATATAAAGATTGCATTGTTTACTGTGATGTAGCTTTTGCTTCTCGTAACATAAATAACAATATGAAATATTTGCAGAAAATACAATAAAGACACACAAATAAAGAAATTGTTAGGGATCTATAAATATATTGACTTTATAAAAGTATGAAAACACTATTTGAAATTTACAAAACAATTGATTAAACTTGTAATTACATTAATGGAATTTAGCTATATTTAATAATTACTAAACAAGAGAAAAATGTTTTTAATACGTTATTTATAATATTGAAAGTTCTGCCTTCAATAGTGTCAGGAAAAACTAGTTTTTGTTTTGATATTGAAATATGTTCGTTTTAAAATATTGTTGACATGTCCCAAGTATTTAAACTGCAATTTTTATATTTTTGTCCGCAGAAAAAGAGTCACACAAATCCTGCGTAGTCATAGAATATTTTTTATTAAATTAATATATAGTTGTCAATATTATTAGACACACAGACCCTAAAACCCCATCTTACCAATTGTAAACAAACATTTACAACGTTCAAAAAAATATTTGGGAATAATTGCTATTTGTGCTTTGTGATCAAATAAATAAATCCAATTTCTCAATTCCTCGCGATCAAGAAAATCCCCATCCCAAATGGTATGTTCGTCTGTAAAATCCGAGAGACGGGAGTTGGAATCGCACGGTAGCCGCCGAACGTGACTAATTTTGGTAAGCAGTAACGGGGAACGGTCTTTAACCCTAACGGCGTGAACCCAACTGCACTTACCTGCGATTTTGAGAACAGCTCGATCAGCTGGGTCCAGCTGCAAGATGCTCAAAGGTTTATCCTTGGCCCATTCCGATAGACTCTGGGTGAAATCCATTGGAAGCCTCACATGGATATAGGAGAGACCGGTTTTTTCAAGAGCGACATCGGTTCATGCCTACCTCCTACTACCACCACGAGCAGGTCTATTTTGGTACGCCATTAAGCCTAACCCCCGGAAGAAAGTCGTCTGTCGCCGGACCACCGCCAAATGTCACGCCAAATTTTTATTTATAGAAAGGGAAAGGCGGGATCTCTTTTCTGCCAATCGAGACTACTCTGCTTTGGAGTTATTTTAACGGGGAATTATTAAAAGGGTTGTTAGAAAAAAACATTATGAGGGAAGGGGAGATGTCATTGTCATA
The DNA here is from genome assembly GCA_963932185.1 of Troglohyphantes excavatus. Lineage (NCBI taxonomy): Eukaryota > Metazoa > Arthropoda > Arachnida > Araneae > Linyphiidae > Troglohyphantes > Troglohyphantes excavatus. Next base: position 1,835,726 of record OZ010676.1, on the reverse strand, counting down.
TGTCAGTATGTTATTTAATACTAACTAGAAACATTGGCGTAGAGAAAGTCACCCATAGGATTTCAAAATTTTCGACCAATAACAAAATTGTTAATTTCTTAATAAATTTATTTAATTATGTAAATAACAAATTAATGATAATTAACAATTACTAATTAACAACCAATTGCTAATAAAATAACAATAGCTAATTATCAATTAGCATAACTGCAAATTGGCGGTTTTTTTTTATATTGGTAGTTGGGTATGGAAGTTTGATATGAAAAGTTCTTTTTACAGACAATAAAATAAATTCCAGAGTTATGTAAAATACATTGCAATATTAATGCAAAATGAACAATGCTTTTAATGTGTAATATAATTTCATTAAAAAATATATACATTTTAAAGTTTTACTATAAATTTTTAACTAAAATAATTTGCATCTTTCAATATTTACACAAATTTAACCTTCCTGGTACTTGAAAGCCGATACAAGTAGCCGCTTATGTTGTTTGAGGTTTAAGCCGGTCCTGTAAAGGGGGCTTCATTTTTTTAGAATCAAGGCCTATTCTAACGGACGGTCCGTGCCATAGCTTAATTGGACAGTCTTAAATTAAAAATAGATAGTCGTAAATTTGAATTGGGCTGGGCGTGAATAAAAATAGACAGTCGTTAATATGAACTGGACAGTCGTGATATATAACAAGTCGATATGTTAATCAAATTGAAAAATACAATCAAGTTACTTTAGGTTCCCTAAATTTGATTGTATTTTTCAATAATAAAGCCATGAATAAGATTTATCCCACCTAGTGTATTTGAAAAACTCTATGGTATCCAATTTTTCAGTCATAAATTTCTGAGCAATTAGACAAAATTACATTTTGCTTAGAATAGATTATATGAATGAATAAGGAGGTCTGTTTACTCAAGCGACCATGACTTCGGCGCAATACTAAAATTTCTTGAAGAATAATAGCATAAATATTATCAAAGTTTTTTTCACTCTTTACCTTGAGTTTTATATTTGCCCCTCTGCCTTTTATACCTAGGTTGCCTATTTGATTAGCACCTATAATCATCTAGAATAGGCAGTGGCGGCCCGTGGTCGAAAATGTTAGTGCAGCCGAAATTATGTGAATCCCCCCCCCCCTCTCCACCCCCTATTTTCCACCACCCATACATGAACGGAAATTCTTTATTATTTACTACTCAAATCAAAGTCTCCTTTGAATTTTTACGAAATAATAACATGCGAAAAAAATACAAAACACTTACTTATTTTTTGAAAATTAAAGCAATCCTCCTTTCTTTTAAACATGCGAATCGGTCAATTTTAATAGTAACTTAAATAACGAGAAACAACAGCAGGACCATGTCCTAAAACAACAGCACACAGTAAATTTATCACGAAAACCATTTCCGTTTGGAAATATTCTCGAAGTTATCGTTTCACCCACCCATTACCGCGTTTCACGCACGTCCAATCAGCATATCGAATCTCAAGTGCAGCTAAAACAAGAAAATTCATTTCGGCTGTACCTTCTCACAAATGCAGTGCATTAGCATGGGGAGGAATCTCCATACTACGTAGGGGTTGCCATGGCAACGATGCAGCCGATTTCGAATTTCGCTTTTTGGCTGCAGTTTTGATTGAATGAAGTTTTTCCCCCTCCTGAATTGTGCATTACGGTAACAGGCTTGCTATTTATCGGAGATTTTGCTTACTACCGTAGAAATTTAATTTTCAATTCTAATCATCATTTAAGAAAATTAGTAAAATATGTGATTTTAGTTTTAAAATACACTAATGAATTTAGGTGCAGCCCGGCTGTACTTGCTGTAGTGAACGAGCCACCACTGAGAATAGGTGACATCTATTCTAGTCTGCAACAACAATCTAGTTTTTTAAGCAAGAAAATTATATATATATATGGGTAATTCCACGTAAAAGTGTCCTAAGAGTGAATTTTAAAATATTTTTTTACAAAGTTGAAATTTTTATATTTAATAGAAAAATAATTGAATTGCGGTTTCGACGGGCCTAGGTTTCATTTGTAGGAAGAAGAAAAGTGAAACATTTTGCTGGACTATTCATTTCTAATAAAGGCTCTACAATAAAATTGGATTTTTGCAATGCACAAGGAATAATTTCCATTTGCCAGAAAAAGCAGGTGCTGCAAATAATGTAATTGTTGAAAAAATAAAAAAAAAATTGCCTGACCGAAACTTTTATTGTAAATTCTATTATAGTTTTTCATATTATAATTTTTCAAGTTATGTAATGTTTTAATTTAATTTTATTTATATCATTTTACCAGTGCTTATTGTGAGTGTAGTGTAAGTCACGTTTCAGTTGTAGTGTAAGTCACACAAATTAATTTAAATTAAAATAATTTAAAAACACATCTAGAAATATATTTTTTACCTGATTAAACTTCAAACCCTATACAACGAAACTGGCATAACATAATTTTTTTTATATCAAAGCATGAGGAAGAAAACGTAAATTGAAAAAAGTTTACATTGTCAGAAAATAGAATATATATCTGGTATGTCAACTGACATAAAAAGTTTTTTTAAAACACAAATTACTTTTTTTAAGTAAGCTTACAATGTGGCATAAATTGTTAAATGTAGTGTAAGTCACGCGTGGAATTACCCATATATATTTTAATTCTTCCGTTTAGTCTGTAAAATCCGCTTATATTCGAAGAAATAATAAATTTAAATATCAAATATAATTTAATGATTAATATAATTTCTAAATTTGAAACACAACATTTTAATTAGAAATTAATAAGAAACTAAGTTTATAAGTGATTGGTGCGCAACCATAATTTTTTTTTCCGAGGTGGTTTTAAGTACATAAAAATTAACTACAGTAGACCCACTTTACTCAATAAACAACAACTAACTCCTCAAACAACTTTAAAACAACTAACTCCTCAATAAAATGATCCTCTTCGTTATAGTAGTAACCGCCAGTGAAATTCCCAATCATCATTTTATTTTAATTCTCCAGTTGCTTACAAAACACAAGTACAGAATATTCGATATATGAATCTTAATTCGCATTTGACTAGTTAAAGTCTTTAAGATAAATACTTTTTATATAAATCACTATATCTTTCTAATGGGTTGAAATGTTTTGTAAAATACACAGAATGAAAGTTTTAATTTTTTACTACATAAATTTAAAATGAAATAACATATGGAGGAGGAGGAGGGTGTACAAAAAGGTGAAAAATATTATGATATAATAAAATAATGCTCCCTAACAGTGCAATAAATTATTTTTATTTAAATTTTAATAAAACAGAGATTTTAATTTCGGAAATATATATTAATTGATTTCTTCCCGATTTTTTTCGGCAGCCCACATGATTTTTTCTTTAATTATAAATGGCTTCGGCTCCATTTAAAATTATATGCAGCAGTCCGTCACTATCAGTGGCGTACGCAGGGGGGGCAGAGCATATTTTAAGCAATTTTAACTGGTGGGGCAAATTAAATTCTGCAGAAAGCAGAACCCCAGATGTTAATGAAAACTTTGTACTTAAAATAGCAAATTTTAAACTAATTTAATAAACTTAGTTTAAAATTATATATTTTATAAAAAGTTTATTTAAAAGAAATTATCGAATTCATGAAAGTTTCTAACGATTCATAAAAGTATGTTTTATTTGTTTTCATAATGCCGTTGCCATAAGACAACAGCAAACACCGCCCCGCCAAAATCAGCTCGAAAACATTTTCCAGGATCAGGAATTATAAGATTCCTGTAAACATTAGCGACCGACTATGAGTTGAGAAAGTATCGTTGGTGACAGCATGCGTTATATCCGCAAACGACTGCTTGAAAAACGCCAACTTGGGATCTGCAGGAGGTGTGGGGGAAAGAACTCAATAGGCCCTTAACTTTTTTTGGGTTATCCTTTGTCATTCCCTGAAAGTATACCAAGTGCACAGCATTATTGCCAAATTGGTAAAAAACACCATCTAAACTTGGCTAAAAATCGCAAACCGTCCAAAAAACCCTCGGGGCTATTCGGACGAATTAGGATTCAGACGAAAACAAATCGGCTCAATCGGAGCCGAATCACCCTCGCAACATTTCCTTACCAAAAGGATCCATTAAAACACTTTTTCCACCCCTTATGACACCCCCCACACCTCCAAGCCATATATTTCTGCCTAAATCCCTTCAAATACTTGCCAAGAGTTTTCCCGACTATAAAAAAAACAGCTGGTGCCGTCTTAAGAGATCCTGCGTAGATAAGGAAGGGTGCAATAAACGATTTTGAACAGTAGGCAATCCGAAATATATTGTCAACTGCTCAACCACTCGGTTCTGAACAAAATGATTTTTGTGGATGGGAAATAGCTAGACGGGGGAAGGGTAGGGGAGGGGTGTGAAAGCTTTTTTTCCTTCGTTAGGAGATTGAGTGCCGAAATCGGGCCTTTTCACAGGAACGGGGATCTATCTCTGTCTAACGTCATTCTTTCCTATGCCACAGATTCAAGTTTATGTTTTTACTGTGGAAATTTGATTAAACAAAACAAAATTCCGGTGGGGCAAATCTGCATGACTGGTGGGGCATTTCTACACACTGGTAGGGAAAAATCCCCACCAACTCTATGTTAAAATAGGCCCTGAGGGGGGGGTTGAGGGGGGTCACCCCCCCCCCCATCGGTCTGTAGTTTAAAAAAATATTCAAAATATAATCTTTTTTTATTTTGAAAAAAAAAAACGAAAAATACAAATGTATTTTTTTTACATTTAAGAATCTACATTTGTTTGCAGAAAGTATAATTTTTTTTTTAATTTTGTCACTGAAAACTTTCAACAGACCCAATTGGAATGTGGTCGCGGAGGTGTTCGAGCCTGAGACAGCTTTCTATAAGCAGCTGCTTATAGGCATAGTCAGGGTGCCAAATGCCAAAATATAGGTCAACCTTGTTTTGGCGTACGGAGAAAATGTTTTCGTGGTTTCTGATGTAGTAAATAGCGTAGATTTCAGAATCGATTGATGCCACTCTGTAAATCTTGAGGATTTTGAAATATCCAAGATGGCGCCTGCCGCGCAACGTTCGCGAACACGTGAGAAGCTTATTTTGGCGTACGGAGAAAATGTTTTCATGGTTTATGATGTAGTAAATAGCGTAGATTTCAGAACCGATTGATGCCACTCTGCAAAACTTGAGCAATTTGAAAAATCCAAGATGGCGCCTACTGCGCATCCTTCGCGAAGAGTGGAAAACTTTGTTTTGACAGATGGAATTTTTTTTTTCATAGTTTCTGATGCAGTAAATAGCGTTGATTTTACAACTGATTGATGCCACTCTGCAAAATTTGATAAATTTGAAATATCCAAGATGGCGCCCGCGAGATATTCATCGTTCATTTGAGTGACGCTGCGATCGACGAAATACATCAGTGTTGCCCAAATCGAAAAGCTTGTTTTGGAGCAGAAGAAAATGTTTTTGCAGTTTCTGATGCAGTAAATAGCGTTGATTTCAGAACCGATTGATGCCACTCTGAAAAACCTTGAGCAATTTGAAAAATCCAAGATGGCGCCCATGATAGACATTAAAAAGATGTCCACTTCGGAGTGTGATAATAGTGGCACGTGAGACATTTTTCTTAATGGTTTTTGACCCAGGAATCTGAATACAATGTTATTTTTCACATAAAATAACTGTGGAAACTTATTTGGATGTTATTCCAAGATGGCGCCCAAGAGATGGCCGCTTTAAAAACGTCCAGTTTAGAGTGTAGTAATAGTGGCAAGTAAGACAACGTTTTAAATGTTTTGGGGTCAATGAATCTGAATACAATGTTATTTTTCACTTAAAATAAATCTGAAATACAATTCAGATGGTATTCCAAGATGGCGCCCATGATGGCCGCTATAAAAATGTCCAATTTAGAGTGTAATAATAGTGGCATATGGGATATCGTTTTAAATGTTTTTGGATCTAGGAAACTGAAAATATTGTTATTTTTCATTTAAAATAATTGTGGGAACTAATTAGTACTGTATTCCAAGAGGGCGCTCATGATAGCGGTTTAAAAATGTTCCCATTGGAGTGTGGTAATAGTTGTTTTTTATGCTCTCAGCAAAAGTGCAACTGTAGAAAAAATGGACTCCAAATAGTTTATTTATAAAATAATTAAGATAATATAAAAAATAGTGTAACAAACTATATAAAACCACATTTGTTTCTCGTTAAGGCAGGAACAAATTGTAAGTTGCAAACACTTTTCACTTTTAAAAAAATCAAGTACGCACTGAAGTAAAATTAAGACTTACGCAATCACGAACCAAATAAGAAATATATTGGCAATAATTAAATATATAATTTAGAAACATATTGGCATGAAGCACATTTTCTTCATACTTGCTTCCGTTTATTGCTTCGGAAACTTTCATATGAGGAATTGCAACACTTTCATTTATTCACTTACTGCACGAAAAGTTGCTATAATGACTGCCACATCTTATTGCTGAGCAGGTTTCGTTAGAACTTTAGGAGCACTTCACCACCGCTCTGTACAAACCCGATTCTGTTAGGTATAGGTATCAATACAATTTCGAATTTCGACTTTCCGCATGTTCTTTCTTTAGAGAAGAGTTCTAGCTACTGCATATAAATTCAAAGAGATGTCGTTTATTATCATTATTTGACTGTTGTGTTTTAAAGAAGTTTTTCATGAAATTAGCTACTGTTCCTCGTCAGAATCAATGTTTAAACCACTGCAAAGCACAGCCGTCCAAAAAAATTAGGTTAGGTATACTTGCTCGATGTGTCTGAATGCGTTTCATTTAGTGATCTCAATAAAACAGGTTTCCTGTCTCAGTCTCTCTCTAAACATAAACGTGGGCACATTAGCAAATTCGTATTTTAATATGTCGACCATTTGTATGCATTTGATTGCCTGAAGGACTATTATTCTGAATTATAAAAATGTAGCTTCCATATGTGTGGTCGCCTTTTGTGCGGAGCATTGTTTCCTTTCATCCATGCTGACAACACCTTTCTGTAAACTGTCATAGAAACCACTTGGAAGGGTGTCTTTAAACTTCAGTACACATTTACCACCCAATTCAAAAGCATTGTCAACGTTAGTTTTTCTTGATGCAATATGTCCAGTCACAATGTGTACTAGGCCTTTTGTGCTCTGGTGGATTTAAAAGCTGCATGCATAATTCCAGTTCTGCCACTTTGCAAAAATCATTCTCTGGCTGATTCCTCAAAAGTACACTTGAAGTCCATCGCTTGACTCCAGCAATGTTTAGTATAAGACCCGTCAAAGAAGATCCTTTTGCAGCATGTCTATATCGCATAATAATGTTATCTATCATCGTATCGAACCATATCACATTCCAATAACGAGTTATATATCTCATCCCATGTTCTTCTTTCAAAAAATTTATAAACATCTTTGTGGCATCTTTTCTATGAACATCACATAAACAGTGGCATACTTTAAATAATTATAATAGACTGCACATGCAAAATATTCATCCGTTTACCATCTAAATTAGTTTCTACAGTCATTTTAATTGAAAAATAACAATATATTCAGGTTCTTTGACCCAAAAATATTAAAAACGATGTCTTACATGCCACTATTACTACACTCTAAATTGGACATTTTTATAGTGGTCATCAATGACGCCATCTTGGAATACCATCTAAATTGTATTCCAGATTTATTTTAAGTGAAAAATAACATTGTATTCAGATTCCTTGACCCCAAAACATTTAAAACGACGTCTTACATGCCACTATTACTACACTCTAAAGTGGACATTTTTAAAGCGGCCATCTCTTGGGCGCCATCTTGGAATAACATCCAAATAAGTTTCCACAGTTATTTTATGTTAAAAATAACATTGTATTCAGATTCCTGGATCAAAAACCATTAAGAAAAATGTCTCACATGCCACTATTACAACACTCCAAAGTGGATATCTTTTTAATGTCTATCATGGGCGCCATCTTGGATTTTTCAAATTGCTCAAGATTTACAAAGTGGCATAAATCGGTTCTGAAATCAACGCTATTTACTGCATCAGAAACTGCGAAAACATTTTCTCCCTGCGCCAAAACAAGCTTTTCGATTTGGTCTGACACTGATGTGTATTCGTCGATCACAGCGTCACTCAAATGAACGACGAATATCTCGCGGACGCCATCTTGGATTTTTCAAATTTATCAAATTTTGCAGTGTGGCATCAATTAGTTGTAATATCTACGCTATTTACTGCATCAGAAACTATGATAAAAAATTTTCAATTTGTCAAAACAAAGTTTTCCATTCTTCGCGAAGGATGCGCAGTAGGCGCCATCTTGGATTTTTCAAATTGCTCAAGTTTTACAGAGTGGCATCAATTGGTTATGAAATCTACGCTATTTACTACATCAGAAACCATGAAAACATTTTCTCCGTACGCCAAAATAAGCTTCTCAAGCGTTCGCGAACGGTGCGCGGCAGGCGCCATCTTGGATATTTCAAAATGCTCAAGATTTACAGAGTGGCATCAATCGATTCTGAAATCTACACCATTTACTACATCAGAAACCACGAAAACATTTTCTCCGTACGCCAAAACAAGCTTTTCGATTTGGCACCCTGACTAGCATGGCCAGAACGCTGTTTAACGAGTCGGCAAAAGTAAACCATTCTCCATTTTCACCCAGACCGGTGGCGTATGCACGGGGTGGTTGAGGGGGGTTGTAACCCCCCCCCCCCATCGGTATGAAGTTTTAAAAAAAATTAGTACAAAAATAATGCTTTTTTGGCCGATTAATAAAAAATTCCAAAACAAAACAAAAAGTTTAAAAAATATAACATGTTTTTTTTTGCATTTAAAACCCTACATTTGTTTGCAAGAAAAATGACACAATTTCGGCTCGGGGTACTGACAATTTATGTATTTTATTACTGGGTAGTCCGACCCGATGTCCGCAGACAAGAAGAGATCAAAGAGATCTCCTTTCAAGAGATCTCCTTTCGTAAATAGGAAGAGTTATGCATCCATTCTGTAAAGAAGACCCTTTTTTAAATCATTGAATGTTTTGCTAGAGGGGGGTTGGATGTTGCCCCCTCACTTTTTCAATATTGTACTTTTAAAAATGAAACGTAACCCCAACACTTTCCTACTACTACAGGCGATTAGAGGGTTGGGGGGGTCACCACCCCACTTTTTTTGGATGTTGCACTCTTTTATTTTAAATTTGCACTTAAAAAAAAGCATAATAAATTTTGGTACTGAATTGACGAACCAAAGAAAAATTTCGTACCCCAACCCTAATTCTTTTTGTTACTTATATTACATTTACTATCGATTTTATTTTCTTGTATTATTTTTTCGCAATAGGCAGACAGCTAACAGCCATTTAGGAGCCTTACTTCCCATTTCAATTATTACAAAATATTCATCGTTTGACTGAAAATAAAAAGAAAATATAAAATAAACATAGGCAATCGGTTTCGATTTCACACGGCGGGAAAAAGGTTGGCGCCGATATATATCTACGTTTAAAATTTAATAAGACAATATGAAATATTTTTTTTCAATGGTAAATAAAATATCGCTTTTTTTTTAGTTTAGAATATTTAGTTTCAAAAAATTTGTCGGTGATGAAATGAAAAGGTGTTTTGAACAGTTTCTATTTATTGTACTCCTGAAAATTGGACTTTAGTTTTTGAGGCTTTATTTGTTTAGTATTTCGGAAAGTTATGGTGCTTTATTTTGCCTTTTATAGCCAAAATGAAACATGTATCAGATGATTGTGTTAAATTATTTTCTAGAAGAAAGCTAAGGTAATAACAATCCAGTTTAGTTGCTTTTTTTCTTTAAAAAAAAAAGCGAAGAAAAAGACAACCCAACGAATCAATCAGGAAAAGTGAGATGATTCCATATGTGTTTTTAAAAGACTTCATTCCTATTGTCAGTTCCCATACATACTAATTTAAAAGAATTATAACAATTGTACTACTTTTACTTTAAAATTCAATTGCTAAAATACAAATGACTAATATTTTGTACAAACATATGCAATTTTTTTTAAGCGTATGTGAATAACAGTGGCAGATTCGTAAGTATAAAAATTAAGTTTGCCCGAATTACAAGTAAATTCAAGCATAATAATCAATCAATACTTAGATATAAGAATGGAGTGTATGTCTGTAGTCTGTGGAATCGAACAAAACACCTCATTTTGAGTTTTCTTCACGAATTAGGATACACTGATTCAGAAAATCACATTACATACTTTTTTTCTTAAAATCTGCACTTTGTTTCATGTGGATATCTCGAACCGTTCAAAAGTTTTAGAACTTTTTTCTGTTTTACCATGCGTTATTCCTATTGGAAATTTACATGTAGATCTTCTCTTCATTGTTAAATTCACCATGATTGTTAAAAATCACCTTGGCTACCAAAAATATTTTTTGACGATAGCGATAAACAATGCATTTCGATTGGGTGATAAGTAAATTTGGACAAATGTTGCCAAATGAATGAAAAAAAGCGCCAAATGAATGAAAATGTCGCCATATAAATAAATAATTTCGCCAAAAAAATTAAAATGTCGCCATATAAATAAATAATTTCGCCAAAAAAATTAAAATGTCACCAAAAAAATTTTAATGTCGCCAAAAAATTTAAATATTGTTAAATGAATGATAATGTCGCCAAATGAATAAAAATGTTGCCAAATGAGTTAAAATATGGTCCTATATTGAAAAATACCAGCAAAATGGCGAAATTAGTGTACAAATAATAAAATTAATGTCAATCGATGAACATAATCGCACAGCTCTTACTTCGCAAATTGACCACGAGCAACGCCGGGTCATATTGCTAGTAGTTAATATGAATAAAATATAGTATAAAATAATCTCTTTTCAAAATAAAAACCGGCTTTAAAAAAAAGCTCTAAAACGTTTTTTAAAAAATCGTTATTAATTTAAGGAACAAAAGTGGAATTTTTTAAAATATTTAAGTATTAATTTTATGCACATTATCACTTTTTGAAATTGGCTATAAAATTTAGGTATTTTTTTTTGTGAATTGGCACGAACTTTAAAGAGTGGTAAAAAGTACTAAATTAATTCTAAATGATTAATTTTGTTCCACTAGTCCCTAATTTAAAAAATATGTAGTTTTTAGTATTTTATTTCTTAAAGTAAGTTTTTTTTTTTTTTAATGATTTTTCTTTTTAGTTTAAAATTTAAGATGAGTACTTTGCCCCCTTCCTCTTCTATTGTTCAATCAGAAATTCGGGTTGTTGCTGACTTATATATATATATATATATATATATATATATATATATATATATATATATATATATATATATATATATATATATATATATATATATATATATATATATATATATATATATATATATATATATATATATATATATATATATATATATATATATATATATATATATATATATATATATATATATATATATATATATATATATATATATATATATATATATATATATATATATAGCAAGATACAAACAATATGTCACCAAATCTCTCGAAGAATATTAAATTTCGTAGATTACGAAAATTTAAGTACAATGATGATATGTGAAATATCACCATTGTACTTAAATTTTGATAAATGATGTCAGAACTGAAATAGTTAGGTAGATTGGTCAAAATAATAAATTACTTTAAACTTTGCAAAGGAAGACTGCGCTTTTAATAAGAATACGAACAACCAGCAGTTATTCTAAGTTGCTTCAATCCACATAAACTCAGACAAATGATTGACATACGAAAAGGAAAAATTCAAAACGTGCTTTGTCACTTGAAGCAAATCTTGGGAAAACGCAAATTAATTTTTCAAATTGGCATAGACAGATTTCAATTTCGCAAGTTAATATCAATGTGACAAAACGTATTTTTGACCTATAAAATACCTTAATTAGATAGAAAATTCGGTGGCGAAATCAGTGATGTATAACATAATTTTTTTTAACAAATACCTTTTGATTGTTTGCTTTTCATATATTGTACAATATTTCTTATGTACATGTCAAATTAAAGTTTAAAACTATCATTATTAAGCATGTTCAGTTCTTTGAATTTTTTTTTCAATTTACATAAAATCGATGTTTTAAAAAAAAATCGAAGGTTCGGTTTTCCTAATTTAAGCAGAGCAACTATCATATAAAAAAAGTTATGAATTGATTGCCCAGGATAATGTGATTCCGGTATCACTATACTTCATAAAAATACATGAATAACACCCAATAGTATTTACAACTACAGTCTCTCTTTTTGCATCGCTTAAAATATATAAATTTACATGAATAAAAACACAAGAGAAAGAAAAAATACTTGACTATCTAACCCAGCTATTAATGAAGCAATAGCATAGAATTCGCCTTTTCCGATGTTTCCGCTCATCAAAACTAACCATAGCGTCACGAATTTTTATTTCCCTCCTTCACTCTCAGATCCGCTGACCCCTCATTTCTACAGCGAATCTCCCGCCTCCCTTAAAACTTTTAACGAATGGCCGTACTCGGATGATACAATAAAGGGTTTCAGTTATGCTGTTTCTGGGCATTTGCAGTGTCAAGGTCATCTTGATAAGGCGAAAAGACGCGCAGCCCCCTTCCCCCTCATCCCCAAAGAGAGGGTCATAAAACGTGATCTTCCCCCAAGGCTCCCTGGAAACTCAAACTGTGGGTATCAAAGCTCATGGCTATTATGTTGCAAAACAATTTTTCAAGAAAAACGTTATTTCTTGAAAAAAAATTCAGTCATAAGCTAAGGAGGGGGCTATACCCTCTTTTAGCCCCTATGTAAATCCACCATTGCTCCAGACAATGTGTTTCTGGGCAGTTTCAGTGTCCAAGGCCATCTTGATAGTGCGACAAAACGCGTAGCCCCCCCCCCCCTATTTCCACCCCCAAAGAGAACCATAAAACTTTGTCCTCTCCACAACTCTCTGAAAACTCTAACTATATGAGGGGCTATAGCCCCTCTTAGCTCATAGCCATTATTTTCCAAGATTTTTTTTTAAGAAAAAACATTATTTCTTGATTTAAAAAAAGAAAATTGGCCACGGCCCAAGGGGGGAGGGCTATAGCCCCCTTTAGCCCCTATGTAAATCCGCCACTGATAAAGAGCGTATGCAATATTAATTATTTAGTGTATTCAATTATTTTAACTTTATGATGCCAAAATTTTTATTTTTGTCAACTATCAATCCCTAAACAAAGGATCGGTCGACGAAAAGTAACGAGACTAGTAACTTTACTCCAAATTCGCTGATCTGTGTTTAGGTTATTGGCGCGTTACAATCGAAACAGCCAATACCGGACCGATTCGAGTAGGAATCAAATTACGCGAATTTTCTATCGTTATGCTTAACAAAATAATTTTTATTGGTGATTTTCGTGTGGATATTTGAAATCTGCATGGTTTTTATATTTAAAAAAATAGTTTTTACTCATTTTCAAAAAATGTGGGAATTGTCCATTAATAAATAAAATAACAAAGGAAATTGGTTGTATTACTGAATACAGTGCCGTCACACCATTTTTTTTGGGGGGGAGGGGGTTTGAGACAAGTAATTTCCCAACTTAACAATTAGAAATTCTCAACTTAACGGTGCCGGGTACAAATACCAGCTAGGGGTTTATTCTCGTCATCTGACCATGGTTAAATAATACGAGGTATTATTCCCAGGTCTTTCCTTCGAGATAGACCCGAACCAACGTTGTGGCACGCCACATTTGTTGCACGCATGTTCCAGTGCTGTGTCTCAAAAATACGAGGCATCGTTCCTGGGTCTTTCCTTCGAGATAGGCCCTGAACCGTCGCCAATAGCCCATTGTGCAGCTTTAGTGCGACGTTAATTAAACAAACCAACCAGTGCAGTGTCCGTTCTAAGGTTTAACGAACAATGTGCAGCTCTAGTGCGATGTTAATTAACCAAACCAAACTTAACGATTGGAAATTGCGAACTTAACAGTGCTAAAAATTCCTAGTTCCAACTTATCAACATTTGTCAATTTTTTTATAGGTAAATATTAAACAGTTTTCTCGAAAGTATTGATTTGTTGTACGCATGTTTCAGTGCAGTGTCCCAAGGTTTAATTTATAAGTTTAATCTCACAAGTTGGGCAATTTCTAATCTCCATTCGTTTTCATTTTCTAATAATAGTAATTTTCTTGAGGTATACATTTTCCAAATTCACGGATTTTTAAAACTCAAAATTTTTTCCAAATTTTAAGGTTTCCAATTTACTGGGGGGGGGGGGGGGTGCGAGACTGGCCTGAGTGAGAGTCAAAGACTTTACATATTGTATGGTATTGTGCTATCGTATCTACTTATGAACAAAAATTATTCTATAATTTCGGTTTAAAGTGTAAAAGTCATTTTAATTCAAAGTTCTATTATCTTATTATAAATATTAAATTAAATTCAAAGGATTTTGTCGCAACGACGATAAAAAAATTATTGGGGAAGTCATAAGAGAGGTTAACAAATACAACTATGTTCTGAAAATGGTAACGTGATCTGTAAATAGTGGGAGTCAAAGGAACTCGACAGTTGTGCCAACCCAATAGCCATTTGCTAATCTTAACATAACACAGGGCCTCCGTGGCCGAGTGGATTGGGGCGTCAGCTGGGAATCCAAGAGGTCCCCGGTTCGAGCCTTTGCGCGGACTAGACTAAAGAATAGTAAAAAGTAGTGATATTGCGATCCGAGGGTTGCCAACTTCGCTACCAAAATACTAGAATGTCGTCCAGAACATCCACAAAAATTAACGGCGTGTATACGGGACTGGTGCACGATAAATCTGATCGGGGTCCAAAGTCCCGACGTCTATTGAAGGCGTTGGGTGCCAGCTCAAGTGTTGTCCTCGTCATCTGACCATGATTCAAAAATACGAGGCATCGTTCCCGGGTCTTTCCTTCGAGTAAGGCTCCGAACCGTCGCCAATAGCCCACTCTGCAGCTCTAGTGCGACGTTAATTAGCCAAGCCAAGCTTAACATGAAACATAAATAAAATAATAATATTTAAAAACAAAAAGTACCTACATACCAATATGACCATATTTATCAAGTAGTAATTAAATTCTAAATTTTTTTAATTAATAACCGTTTTAATTCTTAATTAATCAATGCAGGAAAACTGGAATTTAAATTATTGTAAATAAACTCAATAAACTTAAAAGTATTCAAAGAGAGTCCTCCGAAGTTAATGTTAAAACGAAACACATATCACATAAAATTAGATAAAGAGAATAGGTACTGAAAGATACGTCCTCCGCGCATAAAATTTTTCGAAACAATCGTATCGAAGTCTGAATGATTTTTTTTAACCGAGAGGTGATTTAAATAAAAGAACCCAACGTAAGTTCTGGAAGTTTCTATTAGGAACCGTTAAAACTAAAAAAAAATATTTTTTATAGGAAAAACACAAAGGAAACGCATTGCGTCAACATTACACAATATGGGAAGATTCAACTAACCAATCACAAAACGAAACAAACAAAAAAACAATCCTAGGCACGAGACGATAAATTTATATGGAACTGGCGCTTCGAATATTAGCTCGAAGAAATTTTGCATTGTGGAAGTCAAAACCAATAGGGTTATATGAAAAAAAAATGATTTTCGAATAAAAAGGAGAAGATTTTGATTTAGACAATCACACCTAATACAATTAAAAGAGAAGTTATTTTAATAAAAAGAACACTGTGTGCACTGTCTATTGAAGGCGTTGGGTGCCAGTTCAGGTGTTTCCTCGTTATCTGACCATGATTCTAAAATAACGAGGTGCATGTATGAATGTGTGTGTGAATGTGTTCCCGGGTCTTTCCTTCGAGATTGACCCCGAACCGTCACCAATAGCCCACTCTAGTACGAGGTTAATTAACAAAAACCAAAACGGGACTGGTGCACGATAAATATGATCGGGGTCCAAAGTCCCGACGTCTATTGAAGGCGTTGGGTGCCAGTTCAGGTGTTTCCTCGTCATCTGACCACGGTTCTAAAAATAACGAGGTGCATGTATGAATGTTTATGTGTTCCCGGGTCTTTTCTTCGAAATATACCACGAACCGTCGCTAATAGCCCACTGTGCAGCTCTAGTGCGACGTCTTTTAACCAAAACCAAACAAATATGACGTCACATGAGGTTTTCAAATTCTAAGAAATTGTGATATGAACTGATTCGAAATGAGCAATTCTTTACACATTTCAAAATTTTAAAACGGAAATACGGTATGTTACATTTTTTATATAAATTTTTTCTTAACAACTTCGAATTTTTAAGTCCTCCTCTCTCTTTTGTTGAAGATTTCTGGTTCCTTTTTCTTTAGGGACCTTTCAGCCAGTTTAGCAATGTTGTCTAAATCTTCAAACCTAACCGATAGAATGCATATGCGAAGAGAGCCGTTGGAGCTAAAAGGTTTTCAAAACATTGTAATTGAAGGATTTGTCTCGGATCCTCTCTTTTTTTTTCGTAAATATTGGGTAGGTTTGTTGTCTCCAAGTTGGAGTTCTGAAAGCAATTTTCGCAGTTGATTATCGGAATATTCCTGGTTAAGTCTTTGCAGGATCGATTGCGCAATCATATTATATTTTATAGTATCACTTTTTACTAGGGATGAACCGGATAGTGGTTTTGTCGGATATCCGGCGCACATTACAAATCGGATATCCGAACTGGATTTTGCCGGATATCCGGCAGTTTATTTTTTATGAAAATAAATTCTTATACACACTAGAAAAAATAGAAATCGGTCAAAAATTGAAAAATATTTTTTTATTCTGTAATATTTCCCAATTCTTTATCTTTAAAGTGATACCAAAATTGAATAAACATTCAAAAAACTTTTTTATGTACAAAGGGTTATTCTAGGGTGCTGCTAGCAGTGGTCGTATGTTTTGTACATTTTACACTTAATTTCTGAATAATTGTAATTTTACCATATGTTATTTTATTCCAAACATGAAAACTCAAGTTTGCTTAAACTTTTGCGAAATTTATTTTTTAATTCAACTTTCAATCTGGCAACCCTATGACGTCAACGCGCTGCCCGGAACTATGTTTAACGGCAATTTTTCGTCGCAAAAAAAAAACTGAGTCAAATGTCCTATACTACATCTGTTCCGTTTGTTTCAAATAAGTAAACCATTTCTCAAAAAAATAACCAATTATAATGAATAAATTTACAAAAATGTAATTAAAATAACTGACTAAAGTAGAGAAGGACGTATGAGCTTACCCCAAATTGCGATATCATTCTCTGGAAGTACATGCTTTTATATGAAAATAGCAAGCTGTTGCAATATTTAGTACCATTTCCAACGGAAAATTACAAAGTACGCAGGCGCTATGACAACACACATTTTAGAAGATCGCTTGTAAAAGTATGTTGTCTGTACAAAAGTCCTTTATACACGAGGGGGCCCAGTGGATAAAGGCGTTCAGCTAGTAAGCAGAGGATTGCTAGTTCGAACCCATTCGATGGACTTGAAAAGTAAAATTCGATGGACTTACAAAGAAAAGTTTAAAAAAAATGCAGGGTGGATTTGTCAAAAAGGGCACTTTTCTTATCTTTCACTGGATTTTTTTCTGAAAGGCCAGACTTTTCCTTTTTCTAAAAGCTTTCTTTAAACTTCATATAATTTATTGTTTTTTAGAAATGTTTAAAATTTCACAAGAAAAAAAACCTGCACAGTAAAGTAAAATAAAATATCGGTAAAAATGTACTGTACTGTCACCCTTGGCGATTTTTTCAAAATCTCGCCAAAAGTCGTCGTTTTGGACCAAGATCTAAAGAAAACAACTGTTGTCCAATAGGGTTGCTGCAATTCCTGGTGGGTCGGAGGGAGGTTGCCATTAAAAAAAATTATCGCCAAATGTGGAAAAAATCGTACCAAGGGTGACCGTACAGTAAATCTGACCCAAAAAATCTCTAATAGTAGTGTTTTTTTAAAAGAAATAAAATTGAAATGTCTTGGTTTAGTTAGAACAAATCTAAATTTCAAATTGCACAATAATATCCTTTTTCCTATTAAAAATTAAGTATTTGCAAATAGTCAATATTCCATAATCTTCTATCAAAACATCAGTCCTTGACTGTTATTTCATCATCACACTATACTCGAGTATAAACCAAAAAATTAAAGTAAAATTTTATGAAGAAACAGAGCAACCCCGAGTAGGTAAATATTTGAAATACAGACATAGTACCGGCTAGAAACAAAAAAAAAAGCTGAATTTTTTCCAAAGGGAAAATTTCGAAGTCCTCAAACTTTCTAGAGTTCATTGTATAAAAGTTTTTACAATCTCAAATTTCATAAAGGGGGGGAGGGAGAGAAGTTTCAAATAGAAAAGTAACCAAATATATAAGCAGTAAAACAAATTAGAACATTAATACCAGCCAAACAAAAAGAAACAAGCTTCTTCCAAAAATCAAGTTTTATATTTCCAAATGACAAGTTCTAAACTTAAATTTCGTCTATAAAATTATATTTAAAAAAAATTTAATGCAATTTTTTTATGTATTGCAAATCAAATCATGATGAAATATAAAGTAGTGAAGTATAAACATTTATTTATCAGATCCAAAAGGATTGTAAGTTTTTCAAAAGAGATTGCGTTTAGTGATTTTCTTCAATTTTAAGGTTTTCATGAATGAAAAAATTCTTAAGCGTGCCATTCGAAGTTGCATTTGTCAAATGCAATCAAAATAGAGTTATAACCATCTCAATTTTCGTGCAATATCCCTGTTTGACGAAGATTCCAAATATTCGGACAAAGGGGATTCACTATTTTTCTGACGAGAAGGTTGATTCTGTGGATGAGCTCTTTCAAAAAAGGGAAGGGAAAATTCCACCGATATAGTGAAGAGCGAAGAGGATCACAATTAGGGACGTTAATTTTTTTAAAAGAGTCGTTCACAATACTTTCTTAGAAAAATACCTTCCTTCAAAGTAAGCAATTTTTGGATTGATGCATTGTGACTTCCTGCTCAACTGTCGCCCCATTTCAAATGTTAACCCTCTAGTGCATAGTGTAGCATATATGCTACAGAACTTAAAAATGACCACTAGTTGCATCTATTGAGTTTTATGTTAACTATTATAGTATTGTCACATAGGGAACCATGTGCATGGTTCTTTTTATCGCCTTTAGGTCCCTTATCTTTATAAAAATGATTGTAATAAAGGCAATTAGTTGCTTCGAGGTATGTTCTTCTAAAACTGGCTTGTGAAGGTAAAGTTTTCGAAGATTGTTTTATTACTTATAAGTAGTGTTCCTGTTATGCGTTTTTCAAAGGGCGCTGCGCCCTGCCCTTTTTTTTGTAAGTACCGATGTGCCCTGCCCTTTTTAGAAGTGAAAAATGTGCCCTGCCTTTTTTTCAGTATCTTCTTTGCGCCCTGTATTGAAAAAAATATATATTTCCGCTAAAACGTAGGTCTGTAGGATTGATTGCCTTGGTATCCCAATCGTACCCTCAACCCACGTGACATTTGCTGAACAACGTAGTTAAAGTAAAGAGGCGTTTCTGAGATCTATAGGTTTTCAGTTGGTGACATAAAAGATAATTGTAGGCTGTTTGTACATGTGTAAAGGATTACTTTTCTTAACACTTGAAATGGGGCGGCAGTTGAGCTGGAATTCACAATGCATCAATCCAAAAATTGCTTACTTTGCAGGAAGGTATTTTCCAAGAAAGGATTGTGAATGACTCCTGTCAAAAAATGAACGCCCCTAATTGTGATGCTCTTAGCTCTCTCAAAATGCCTGTTAATTTTTCTCTCCCCCTTTTTTGAAATTGCCCATTCTTATAATCAATCTTCACGTCAGAAAAATAGTGAATTTTTTATCCCTTTTGTCCGAATATTTGCGATCTTAGTCAAACGAGGATATGACACGAAATTTAAGATGGTTATAACTCTTAATTTCGTTTGCCTCTGACGAATGCAACTTCCAGATGGCACTCTTTTAAGAATTTTTTCATTAATAAAAAACCTTAAAATTGTAGAAATTCACTAAACGCGATCTGCTGCAATCTCTTTTGAAAGACTTACAATCCTTTTGCATCTGATGAATAAATGTTTATACTTCACCACTTTCTATTTCCCCATGATTTGATTTGTACTACATAACAAAATTGCATTAAATTTTTCGAAAATATAATTTAATTTACGAAATTGAAGTTTAGGACTTGTCATTTGGAGTTATAAAAATTAATATTTGGAAGAAGCTTGTTTCTTTTTGTTTGGTTTGTATTAATGTTCTAATTTGTTTTACTGCTAATATATTTTGTTAATTAATTTTTTTTTATTTGAAACTTATCTCTCTCTCTCCCCCCCCCCCCCCCCCCCTCCTTTATGAAATTTGAGATAGTAAAAACGTTTTAACAAAGACTTTAGAAAAATTTGAGGATTTCAAAATTTTCTTTTTTTAAAAAATTAAAAAAAAAACACTACTATAAGAGATTTTTTATGTAATGAGTTTATGGTGCAGTTTTTTTAAAAAAAAATTATTTTATTTTTTGTGAAATTTTAAACATTTCTAAAAAAACTCTAAATTATACAAAATTTAAAAAAGCTTTTAGAAAAGAGAAAATTCTTACCCTCCTGAAAAAAATCCAGTTAAAGTTAATGAAAGTGCCCTTTTAGTCAACAGAAAGTGCCCTTTTACATAACAAAAAGTGCCCTTTTACATAACAAAAAGTGCCCTTTTTAACAAATCCCCCCTTGCCCTTTTTTAAAACTATGTGAACACTACTTATAAGTATAATCTGGCTCTACAAAAAATCCTAGTTAATACCAGAGGTATGTATGTAGATTGTATTTAACTATATTTTCATACTTTTTGAAAAATTATTTTAGTAATTACTATTGTTTAGTAATTATTAATGTTATACAGATCTGTGATTAAAAAATTGCACAGATTTGATTTTTGAAAAGTTAGCAGGTATGCTCATCTAGTTTTGATTTTATATCTCCAAATATCTTGTATTTACAGTTCTTTTTCTTACAGCCCTGCGTCATAACATCATTCCCTTTTACTGGTGCTTCTCATCTGTTGTCATATTTAGCACTTCCAAAGATGTCCAGCTCTGTTCCACCTTCCAAAACGCGGATGAACTTGCGGTCCGCCTCAAAGAACTCTAATGTGAGATCAAAAACTCCGCTGTTGAATTTGTCTCCAGGTGTGACCAATGAGAACTATGTTCAAATAACATCTGATATGTCCAACACTGTCGCACCTGTTCCACCTTCCACACAGCTGTGCAATTCTCAATTTTTCTTAGACTCTATCACTAAGAACTCGCCTACTGTGAGATTGGATCGCATGCATCTACCTTTAGGTGCGAAATCAATTAAGATAAAAGAATTATCTGAAAAGATTTTAGGTTGCCCAGCAATGCCTCTTTCCTCTCAAAGGCAAAATATCTCTAATGTGAAATTGAAAGATCCTCTGTTGAGTACATCTCCAGCTGTGACAAATAGGAACTGTGTTCAAGTTACATCTGATATGTCCAACACTGTCACACCTGTTTCACCTTCCACACACATGTGCAATTCTCAATTTTTCTTAGACTCCATCACTAAGAACTCGCCTACTGTGAGACTGGATCGCATGCATCTACCTTTAGGTGCGAAATCAATTAAGATAAAAGAATTATCTGGAAAGATTTTAGGTTGCCCAGCAATGCCTCTTTCCTCTCAAAGGCAAAATTTCTCTAATGTGAAATTGAAAGCTCCTCTGTTGAGTAAGTCTCCAGCTGGGACAAATAGGAACTGTGTTCAAGTTACATCTGATATGCCCGGCACTGTTGTACCTATTCCTCCCAAACAGCTGCCAAACTCCAATTCTCGATTTTCGTTACCGTCCATCTCAAAGGCGTCTTTAGGCGGTACACATAAAAACACTAAACAAATTTCTAATGTTCAAAGCGTTCTGAAGAATATGAGTTTGACTGAAAGTAGTGAATGTCAACATACCTCTTTGTCCAATGCTTCGATTGAAGACCCCAAGAAGAATTTAGATACTTCTGCTTTGATACACTATTCATGTTTGAAGTTGGTATTACCGAGGTTAAATGTTTGCGATTTGCTTAAGTGAGTAAAAATGTTATGTTTTGTATTTGCACAATTGATAGTTGTACATTTAATTGTATGCTCAGTTAGATTGTTAACTGTCAACTCAAAACACTGGGTGCTTAGCAAAAAAAGTTTATTTAATATATTTTATTAAATGATTATACATAGCATCTGATTCTTGCACATTACTACAAAGTCTGTATTGCATTTATTTTAACTACAAAAAAAAAATTGGGGGGCCAAACCCAATTTGAGAAGAGAAGTACAGAAGTTGTTCCCCTTTTTACTTTCTCCCATTGTGAAAGATCCATTTCTTATCTGGTCAGTTTCACCCAACAAAAGCAGATACGGAACCAGCCAGAAGAGAAACATGTTTCCAGGAATAGGAACACCTTAAGGCATTTCACATGTTTTATCACTGAGGATTTTTTTAGTAACCAAACCACTGGATTTTTTCAAATTTCGAAAAAAACTTCTTGTAAAAAATATTTTTTTAGTTTTAACAGGAAATTTGTTTTTTCCTTAACCGGGATTTTGTGTTACATAGTTTTGGGTTAAACAAATAATTTAGCGTTAATTTGAATCTTTATCGGAAGGGAAACTTCTATTATTTCTCATTAAACAAAATATCATGATAAGCGATTTCGCATTAACAGGGTTTGACTGTATTAGAAATTTAGGTTTATTTCTAGTGTCCGGTACTTGATAACGTGCAAAAATATCATGTATGACAACCCTAAATTTTTTGCTCGTGTGCGATGTTAATCAACCAAAACAAAACTTCGGAATCCATTCGAAACCGTCGCCATTAGCCCATTGTGGAGCTCAAGTGCGACCAATGCAATGTCCGCCATTTTGATTTGGACTGGGCGACAACGGGGCACCGTACACTAGGAATTTACCGAAATTTAGTTTTTATAAAGTGTACCTTTTATTATAATTTAAAAAAACTTTCGAATAAGTATGGTAATGTGACATATTTTCATGCCTGAATTCTAACAGTTAACCAATAGTTAGAAAAGTACAGCCATTGTTTGCAACAGGGTTCGTACAATCCTTGGAAGTAAAATTTTCTTATATTTTTTTCATGTCCATAAGGACCCTTATAAAGTACTTAGAAACTCTTTATTTTTGTTGGAAAGGTCCCTGGAAACGTACAAGTTACCGAAGGCTTTAAGAAAGTCTAAAACGACTATCATTTATATAATTTTACTAAACCTCTATTAAAAATGTTTGATCTTAATGTGAATTAACTCTGTATCTGAGTGGAGTAGATAACCCACAGTTCAAGGGTGCCCATCCCCCCCAAACCCAATGGCGCAAATCCCCCCAAAATATTTCTCTACCCTTCCCTTCCCAGGGACGTAGCCAGGGGGGGGGGGGTTAAGGTACCTAATGAAATACGTTTCTTTTTGGGGAGTGCCCCTTAGAGGGTGAATCCTTAAACCCTTCCCTAAAAAAAACATCGAAAAACTTCTCCCCCCCCCCCCCCCCCCCCCCCCCCCTCCCCCCATTTTTTTTCTTCCCAAAAAATTTATTAATTTTCATTAGTAAAAAGGAATACATTAGCATTTGAATATCGAGGCAGCAACAGTTATCACCGTCATTAACTACTTTTAACAGTTGTCAATAACTATGTACTTTTAAAATTAGTAAATTAGTAAATCGCTAGTTAATTATGAAATAAATTTAGAGAACAAATTTATAGTTTGAGAATCCTTATAATATATGTGTGGTAACGATTAGTTAGATAATTTATAGTTATGATAGTTTAAAGATCTAATAAGCGTTTTAGTTGTCCAAAACTAGTAAAGTATAATATAAATTATAAAGGCTACAGGATCTAAAGTATAGTGGGAGTCAAAACACTCGAAATTGCATGGTGTTGAGAATTCCAATCGCCACTGCTAATATTAATACATAATTTAATTCTGAGAAAATTATTTACTTATTACCAAGGTCATTTTAATTCAAAGATCTAAAAGAAACAAAAAATGTATCAACTTAACTATGCCAGATGTTGTCCTCGTTATCTTATCCATGGTTAAAAAATACGAGGCATTGTTCCCGGGTATTTCCTTCGAGATGGGCCTCGCCAATAGCCCAATATGCAGCTCCAATGCGACATCCATTACAATTTTCCCAAATCAGGGATTTTTAAAACTCGAGGGGGGGGGGGGGGGGGTCGACCGGAACCAAAACCACAAATCACGAAGAGTGATAAAAAAAGATAATAAAAAGATAAAGCCAAAAAAGCTCAGACGTTCGGCGCTTATAGATTACGCAATACTCATTTGAATGTAATAAGTTTCATATAGACATTTGATGAATTATATATAGAAAGTTACATAAATAGGGTCAAATAAAATATTCATGGAAAATCCATATCTTAACTATTACAGATATCAACATGAAATAAAGTATAGATTACAAGCAATGAAAAAGTTTCATAAAAAAACGTCTACTATACCCCAACAAATGAGACAGGTAAACACAGAGACATTTTTTTATCGACGAAATTCATGCAAATTACTTAACGTTATTGGCTTTGTTTAAAATCACTCATAACCTTCTATTCTTATATTTGGCTATTTTAAATATGACTATTAAATGAAAAAACTTCATTTTATCGAATTTTAAGAAACCTTAGAAATTAAACTTTAATTTAAAAAAGGCCGTATAATATTTATCCACTTACCACTACAGTTTCTCAAACTCATAAAATACTTTTCATTAAGGTTTTTCCTTTTTTACAATTTAAATAATTGTAACTTTGCTCCACACGTCAACAGTAACTTCAGAAAAATCAAGCATTCTTGTTAACTGAAATATATGATCTGTTCTTTTGTTGTAACACCATTGAAGTTATTAAAACTGATTCGAGCGGCCAAGACGATACCCCAATACATTAAAACCGTCTACTAGTAAACAAACATGAAAGTAATTAGTTTCTTGTGGAGTTGTATATAAAAAACGTAATTTATGTTATACGTGTTATTGAGATGAGGAGACAGTCTGCTTCATTGCAATTTTTTTTTAAAACATATGCCTCATCCCAAGCGGAAAAGTTGAATTTGTTGCAGTCAGCGTTTTCTTTTCCAAAGTGTAGTATGAATGGAAGTGTTTTAACAGTTGCTTAGCTATAGTGATATATATATGAAGCATAAATATCGAATCAACAAATTGACCTTCATATTTATCAAAGCAATTGCTTAAATCTTTTGTAATATAATCATAGTTTATGATATAAGGATATGAAATGAGATTCCAGGTTGAATTTATAGCATTCTTTACATATATTATTATTTATACATTCTTTCTGATGGAAAATTCATTACCTAACAGCTTTTTTTAATTTAAATCTCAGTACTGAAGTGTAGTCTGAATGTTGATTAGTAAACGTGTATTGGTATTAAATATTGTGTGTTTGTGAATGAATATAACTGAAGTTTTGAATTTCCGTCTTGCAATTTTTATCAACTTTCACATGGGGCATCATAGTGTTGGATATAAAGATTATTTTTATGTAACACACAAATTTGTTTGTGGTATGTGGAAAGAGGTGTGTTTTTTAGTATTTATTGAAATGAATTTTATAAGATGTGTCTCGAATAATATCCAATGTGTTAATTTTTTTTACATTGAATAATTTCAGGGCAACTGAAGTGTGCGCTGGTTGGAAATATATGGGCCAACGAAGTTATTTGGTATGTTATACTTATTTATTATGATAGATAAAAAAATGTAATTACATTTGTTGCAGATAGTAAGTCCTAATAAACAGATTGAGCATTCACTGTTAACCATAATTTAAATAGGCAACATAATATTATTTGCATATGTCTGTTCTAAAAGTTCATTATTGTAATTTTTCCCCTTTTGTTTCAGTGGATGAAAGTGTCATTTCAAGGAATCAGAATAACTAACTGGGAAAAGTGTTGCCAATATCTCCAAAAGCGAGGAACTATGCATTTGGTAAAAGAAATTATTAGATATAGAAGAGTATTTTAATTTAAATAATTAGCTATCTTTTTTTTATTGTTTATGTGCAAAATCACACCAAAGTAAACCTTTTCCCAAAATTACAGTAGATATATAGAAATGATGCCTCATTTTAAAGGTGACAGTTTGCAGATTTTAAATATGTGTGCAATGCTTATATAATATAAGTAGTTTTGGGTTCACAGGTTCACGCTTAGACTTGTGTCACAAACTTAGAAGCATGCAGTGCATATCTGATACCAATTGGACTATAAAAGTGAAAGGGATAATATCAAAATATTTTCTTCTTTTGGCATGGTTTGTTTGCATAATAGTTAAAGGTTCTAATTTTAATATTAAGATTTTTTGTAACTTGTTTAGTATGTTTAAAAATGCTGGTGATTTTTTATAGCTTTTTTTTGTACGTCCGTTACTATTTTTGGCTTAAATTGATGCTGGAACTTTATTTTTGAACTTTGAAACTTTAGGTTTACTTTTTGTTTGACTTGAGTAACATTATATTTAAAAAGAAATTTTATATAAAAAAAAAATCGGGTAAATCATTGGTAACGGACGTACCAATACGTCCGTTACCGAAAACCATGCATTTTCATAAAGTCTATTTTTTTTTTGATAAAATCCATTTAAAAGTGTTTATATTATCTTCTGATTGAAATTAACGTATATTTTTATCAGTTCATCACATATTCTATTACAAAATATAAAACTAGTTATTTTTAAAGATGGGGCAAAATCAAAATAACGTACATACTTTTTGCAAGAATAATAAACATGTTAAAATTTATTTACTCCTCATTTATTAATTGTAGGCAAATATTTTCGTATGTTTAAAAACAGCACAAAATTACCTTTCACAGTGATACAAATTTCCATTCTCATGTGAAAACTAATTCTGCGTTTTCAGTCCACGGAATCGCGGACATAAACATAATTCCGCGGAATTATGTTTTTTCAGACTTTAATTTTATCAACGCTATGATTGATGCAAATCTGCATTAAATTTTCGGTATGTATTTATACGGGGTCGTGACTCTGAGTTCCATGAGAAATTTTTCAAAGAAATTATCCACAGAGAAAGGAAAATCCGAAAGCGCAAAAAGGTGGTGTTCGAATGCACCTCGGAAACCTGTTTGTAATAAGAGTTCTGAAAAGGCTCAGATGTTTCTTTCAGGGGTGCTACTTTTCCAGATCCTAACCGAGAATTCCTGGTTTTTACATAATATTTATAGAAATATAAGGTATGTATGGCGCCCTTTTGATCGTTATACGAAGTGTAAATCGGCAAGTGATCGGTAAAGTGAACTTTTGATCCTTTTCGACCGTTTTTTTATACAATGGTATTTCTTTATAATAAGACACTTCGTCACTGAAAAATCTCAGTTCGTTTGTTAAGAATCGTTA
This sequence comes from Troglohyphantes excavatus, assembly GCA_963932185.1. Lineage (NCBI taxonomy): Eukaryota > Metazoa > Arthropoda > Arachnida > Araneae > Linyphiidae > Troglohyphantes > Troglohyphantes excavatus. The sequence goes on along the minus strand of OZ010676.1, from coordinate 1,808,200 downwards.
CTTTATCTAGAAAAATGCACTCTTTTGAGAATTTTTCATTCATAAAAACTTTGAAATTGAAGAAATTCGCTTAACGCGATCTGCTGCGATCTCTGTTGAAAAACTTACAATCCTTTTGCATCTGATAAATAAATGCTTCACTACTTCCTATTTCATCATGATTTGATTTGTACTACCTAACAAAATTGCATTAAATTTTTCAAAAATGAAATCTAATTACGAAATTGAAGTTTAGGACTTGTCATTTGAAGTAATCAAAATTGGTTTTTTGAAAGAAGTATGTTACTTTTTGTTTGGCTGACAATAATTTTCTAATTTGTTTCTGTTTTGTTGTAATGTTTATATATTTCATTAAAGTTATTTTTTTTTATTTGAAACTTCTCACCAAATAGACTCTACAAAATTTGAGAACTTAGAAATTTTATGTTTGGGAAAACATTAGGTATTTTAGAGTTTGGAAGTTAAGCCTTTATAAATTTATTTTGTCTGTAACATGTCTGAAATATGCAATATGGCAAGGATAAAAAAAAGACGTTAATGGAAGGATTTCACATTAGAAAAAAAAAAGATTTATTTATGTTGTCCGATTTTTTTTTTAGTCATGGGGATTTCATCAATGGAAAATGTCACTTCGTTTTTTATTTTTTGAGGAATCGCTGCTCAACCTTGAAAAACGACGAATTTCAAAAAAATATAACATTTTTAACATGTAGAAATATTTGCAATCTTCATAAATGCGCAGATGATTCATAATATGGTTAAGTCCTACTAATTTTGTTTTTAAAGTTAACCATAAAGATATTTTATAATTTGCAGAAGTAGCCTGGTTCCAGAAAAAGTGTTTATTATGTGGAGAAAGGTAGAAGTTAATAAACAGTCTTGTAATATCTTCAATTTTCTTTATTAACAGTGAAGGTGATATGTACAGTCTTGAGAAAAATATTTACAATGTTGAAATATAGAAGTAAAAGAACATTCTTACGTGGTATGGAAAAACATAGCAGGTTCAGCGTCATCTAACTAGATGCATCTCGCATCATCAAGCGCAGCTACGTGGTAAAAAATTTAGGGTTGCCATAGAACATGATATTTTCGCACACATCAAGTAGGGTTGCCAAAATATAACTTTATTGCCCAATCATTTGTCGCCAAATCCCATTTGGCGAGGGCACCAGACACTAGGAATTAACCGAATGCTATGTAGTTAAAAAAACTTAATTAAATTATTTTTTCAAATTTTTACTAGTGGTACTGGAAAAAAAGAGTGAAAGAAAGTCAAAACGATTCAATGTATGTTCTTAAACAGTTTTGTTACTGCAACAAAACGCATGCATTCGATCACAGATTTATGTTATACTATCTATTACCCGCGGTTTTGCACATGTAAAAAATGGTCCCTCATCGGTTCTTCCCCCCTCCCCCTGTCGTATTCTCCTCTTTTTTTCCCTTCAACGGCAAAAAAAAAGAGTAGGCACCCCGCTGTATAGTAATAAATTATTCGTGGAAACATTTGGGCCCCATGCGGTACACATTTCAGAAAGGTAGTGGGTAAATAGCCAACTTGGTTGGTGTGGCCTACCTTCCTCTACGCGATGGTAGACAATTTATACATGAAAGATCGATTGTTCGTGGAGTAATGGGGTCTGAAGCATATACTGCAGCCAAAGTCGATGCCCCCCCCCCCCCTCTCACACCGGTACAAAGGTCAAAGGAGGAAATGAGTTAACAATCGCCGTGGTCGATGTGTTCCACATTCTTCTACACGACATTTATGCACGTAAGCTGATTGCAAATGGAGTTTTGGTGGCTGAATTGTATATTGCAACAATTACGTGCAACACCCCTTACTAACGTGATACAATGGTCAGTGCGGGAAATAGGTTAAAAATAGACTGGTTCGAAAAGTCACTTTCCTGCACAGGATCGTACATTATTTATCCCCATAGGCTGACTCTAAGTGAAGTTATATAGATTTTACACATGTCATTTTTTAGGTTGTGACTCCGACCCTGACCGAAAGCATAAACGATATAGTCAAAAACTGGTATAGTGTTCAGAAATAGCTTACATATATGAAACGTATCATTTCGAGCTTTCTTTCAAACGGATAGAAAATAATTTATTTTTTTTAAATTTACAACTCTTTTTACTCTGTTGCTTTGTTTCTTATAATTTGGTTAACATAAGGTTTAAAATATTCATGAAATTAAAAAAATTGTTTTAATAATATTACAGTAGACGCTCGTTTTTACGAACTCGTAGGGAGCAACCAAATTGTTCGTAAAATCGAAAGTTCGTAAAATAGAATATCATAAAAAGTAGATAAATTTTAGGCTTATTTTTATTAAACTGTCTTCTCTTTATAAATAAAGCATTATTTAGAGATTATATTAGGAAGTAAAGTTATATATAGTTATTCTATATAAGAAACAATTATAAAATAAAATAGTTAAATAATAAGTATACCGTTATTGATGGAAAATTAAGCATCAATATAATCGCTAGTTTTTCTGTTTTAAAAAAACATTTTGGAAAATACATGTTTTCATTTTATTGATGTTTGAAAGCATTTCACTATTGTCCTCCTCAAAAGAGGCCTAATCTTAATAATCATTCAGTTTCCTGAAGCTCAAACTGTGTCTGGATTTAAATTTTTGTAGCAAACCGTCCGATGCCTTGAAGTCTTTGAGGTTGAGCTTTAAAACAAAGCAGTTCAATTGTTCTTTAAGCATATTACATTAATCGGAATGTTCGTTCCTATAATGTTCCTCATTCAAACAAGCAATGCTTTTTCCAGTTTGGGAAAAATTTTGCTGCTTTAAAATATTTTCGAGAGGGACATTCTTGCTGGTCTTGTTTGCATATCCAACGATTTTTTCTCTTACTCTTAAAATTATCTGTAGGCTATTCTTTGGAATTCCATATTTCTTAGAGATTTCTGTCTTGCTTAAAATTTTCTCTTCTACTTCTTTTAAAATTTTCTTTTTGCCTCAGCAGATAAACGGGTGCGTTTCTTCAACTGCGACTTGACTAAATTTCCTCAACTAAAACTGGCTCAAACTCCCTTTGGATTCATACGAAACTTTAGACATTGAGGGTCCAGATGAAACTAACCAGCTACAAAACCTAATCTTTTAACAAAGCACCCCTTTCCCCGCTCAACATTGACACATGCTTATTGAATGTAAGGGAGGGTAAAGATTGACGTCAAAGTGCCACTCTCCAATCACATGCCTTCTATCCACCTGCTGTTGGCCCCTGTAATTTTTCTCAGAATTTCCTTGAAATGTTTGTATGTGTTGCTTTGTTACTCTCTAAAGATATGACCTTTTAAACTTTGTTTGATGTCAGGTAAACGCTAGCGAAGTATGAAAATGAGTTCGCAAAAAAGAGATTTTTCAAAATTTTAGTTCGTAAATGGGAATTAAAAATAACATTATGCCTATGGGACCATGTTCGGGACCAGACACTAGTTCGTAAAATCGTGAGTGTTCGTAAATTAGAGGTTCGTAAAAACGAGCGTCTACTGTAATAGTTTTACTGTGCGATATTTTTAATGGTGATAGTTAACGGAAATTTAACGCAGGTTTAAATTTTGTGGGTCCCTTTTTTTAAGATGTTTGGTCCCTTTTTCCCTAGGGGCAAATGTAAAAAGTGTTGCGAGCCCTGCATTTACCGAATAACACAAATATGAAGCAGTTCCATAATATCAATTTAAAATGTGAGGTCCGATCCCGTGATGAAATACTGTTTTTGTTATGTCTTTCACTTTTTAATGCATTATTTATGATTATTATTACTTTAAGAATTTTAGTTTTATTGTTTTTCATTCCAGTGTTCACTCTAAAAATAAAAAGGGGCAGGGCGCTGTTGGTAGTAAAAGAGCACCCCGTTTTTGGAAAGGCACTTTTTGTTCCTAGAAGATTGCTTTAAAAAAAAAAAGTTTGGGTGGGTGTGTCCAAACAAAAACAAACCTGTGATAAACAAAAAAAAAGTTCCGATTGTTGGTTGACATTGTACTAAAGCTGCATATTGTGCCATTGGTAACGGTTCAGGGCTTATCTCGAAGGACAGACCTGTACAAAATTGATGTCTCTTACTTTTAAATTAGTGCAAATAGTACAAAACAATATTAAAAAAAAAATCACTTAACCAAATAGGTAAGTAGTCCTAATGATACCCCTTAGAAAACTGATAAAAAGGCTACTTAAATCCAGAATTTGGTATTAAAATGCCTAATCTTGTAAAATCCCCTCAAACTATCTTCTCTTTAAAAAAAAACACAGAAAAAAAACCTTAGCATTTCATATGCGGGCGCGGGCAACCCTGTGCTTAAAATTACCGCGGAATCATCGTGATTGCGCAAACCGTGTAGTTAAAATGGAGTTTGTTTTTCTAGTCTGGTAAGTAAGCCACATGGGATAGAACTTCCCAGCTGAGTGCTTCCAACGTGCTGCGAACAGCTTTTGCCGTATGTAATGGAGCAATGGCATGAAGAAAAATCACTTTGTGTTGCCTCTTTCGGAATTCTGGCCTTTTTTCAAGTATCGAGCGGTTCAAATCGGTCAATTGTTGTTGGTAACGTTTAGTATTAACTGTTTCCTTGGGTTTTAACAGCTCATAATAGACCACGCCCCCTCTGATCGCTTTTCCATGTTCCTTGTCTGCAACATCGAAGTCACCACTTTTGAAACGCCGAAACCATCATTTACAAGTATCTTGCGATGGAGCATACTCACCATAAGCTTTTCGAAATAATCAGTGTGATTCATCAGCATTTTTTTTCAAATGAAAACATAAAAATTAGTGTTGTCCGGGAATGCTCTTTGTTCATATAAATTTCGACATATTGAATACCACAACACTGTGCACACACTTTTCCAATTTATCACTCGTGCGCATCTGACACTTGTTGATGTCACAACAAAATGGCGCTGTGTCAAATCTTTATAGCACAAACTACATTGGTGCACCATCTGTTGTCTAAAATCCGCATTTCATACTTGTACACCTGGTACATATCTCCATATCGATTCTAATTTAACAATAGTTTAATATTTCAATTTTTAAATTAATAATTTTCTTGTGTTTTACAGTATATATATATATACACACATGTATATATATCAGGGTATCATTCGATTGTCTTTTTAAAAAAATGCATTTAGAAATCCTGCTTGAAATAAAAATCTCGCTGAAAGTGCCTTTTCACGGTCACTTTCACTCGGACCCATGGGCACAATACAAGTTTATGCTTATGTTTAAGACTGTTGTTACTGAATTATTTTCTTTTCTTAAGGAAGCCCTTAGTTTAAATTAATAAAATGTCTTCTGGCAGAAAAAAAATTCTAGTTTGGTTTAATTTTAATGATAAATTTGAAGTAGGTAAAAAGGGAAGTAGAGCTATTTGTAAAAAATGTTGAATTCCTATAATAAAGAGATAATAATACGAGTTTTTTTAAAAAACAAATAGATATAACAATTCAGTTTAAATTCTTGAATAAATAGAAGTTGACATTATATATACACAGTGTTCACTCTAGGCGTTTTTTGAAGGGCGGTCCCCCCTGCCTGCCCTTTTTTCATCTTGATATCGCCCTCATTCCCCTTCTTTTAAAAATTCCGCCCCTCTTGCCCTTATCAGTCAAGCACAAGCATCCTTGCTTTCCGCATCCTTTCTAAGCCGTCTCTAAAGAAGGCATTAATTAATTTTTTTTGCGTGTAAATAAGAATTAAAGTGAATTGACACTAGAAACACAAACTCCATTTTAACTACGCGTTTTATGCAATCGCGATGATTCCGCAGTAATTTTGAGCACGAGGGGGCATATAACGCAACGGGGCCGCATATGAAATGCTAAGTTTTTTCCTGTGTTTTTTTAAAGACTAGATGGTTTGGGGCGATTTTTCCAAGATTAAGCATTTTATTACCAAATTTTGGATTTAAGTATCTTTTTCATCAGTTTTGTAAGGGGTCTGATTAAGACTACTTACCGATTTAATTAAGTGAAAAAAATTGTTTTTAATATTTTTTTTTGTACTATTTACACTAATTTAAAAGTAAGAGACATCAATTTTGTACGGTCTTTCATTCGAGGTAAGTCCTGAACCGTTATCAATAGCTCAATATGCAGCTTTAGCGTAACGTCAGCCAACAATCGGAACTTTTTTTTTTTTGGTCATGGGTTTGTTTTTGTTTGGCCACACCCACTCCAAACTTTTTTTTTAAAAACAAGAAGTGCCTTTTATAAAACGGGGTTCCCTTTTACTGCCAACAGCGCCCTGCCCCTTTTTATTTCTAGAGTGAACACTGATATATATATTGAATACCCATGTATTTTTTTCTTTCATAAATGTTCAAAATATGTAAAAACTTGGATATTTATGAAATATGGCTTCAGAATGATCTGTAAAATATAATATGTTAAAAAATGAATATACATTACATAAATACATCATTGTGATTTAAAGAAAATTTTAAAAAAATTAGGATTTTTTATACCCTAGTAGGTATGAAAGTAGCAGAGAAAAAAGTGAATATCAAAATTATCCATGACTGCATGAGAAATATAACGAATGTAGGAAACATGTAATTAGGGACGGGTATTTACATGAGGTAAGGGTGAGTAAATACTCATTTTTATTTACTCTACCCATAGGGTATTCACCAGGTCCACATATCTAGAGTAATTAAATGTCCTAAGAAAAAATCTGATTAAAAACATTAATTCTGAAAAAAAATCCCATTTAAATCAAATCTGATTTTTTAAAAGTATATATATTTTTTAATCATGATTTTTTTACACCCCGGTAAAAATATTGAATTACCAAAAAGTCATTTTTGTCAAATTTACTAGATGACTGTTTTTTATTATTTGTGAACATACCTAAACACTTTTTCTTAAGTGTTCATTTTCTTCATTAATTTCCATTTTCCTTATGAAATATAATTAAAAGTAGGGAAAATGTAGTTATTATTCATTATTGTGATTTTTGCTTTTAACTTAGAATAGCTTTTGTGTTTGGCTCCCCCCCCCCCTTACTTAATTCCAAGACTTTTCAAATTTGGTGTGGTTTGAAAGCCATCTATAGAAGTAATTTAGGTTTTTAATCAATAACGAGTAATAAGTTTTAACATTATGTAGAATAATATTTAAAAAAATAATTTTTCTAATTTTTGACTAATTTTTTATACACCATTTTATTAAATAAAATGGTATATATAAATTTAGTCAAAAATCAGGGCATATTATACTGTTATTATTGCATGGTTGTTGTTTTTTAAAAAATAACAACCATGCATTTTAATAACAGTAAAATTTAAATTGATAAATATTTCTCAACTTCTACTTAAAAAATATATATTTTGATTAAAATGTATCAGTTCCCATATATTGAACATATTTTAATAAATGTCCCTTTTCATAGAATTTACATGGTATTGTACATCCAAGTATACAACCTTGGCTGAATTTAGAAAAGAACGTTCCATTGTTAAACAGAATCGAAGAGTTATTTGTGGAAATTTTGCCACCAAGTCTCTTACAAGTGATAATTCTCCATATGCCCCTGTTGCGTACATTAGAGTGCAGTTTGGCTACTACTGCTTGTACATCACCAAGGAAATGGTAAGACAGGCCTTCGATCTTTTCCATTTTGTACAATTGTATTTATAGGTTTAGATTTAATCTCTTACACTTGAGTGCCAACAGCTTCATTTGGAGTGCATTGTTTAGATATTCATTTAACTGTAATCCTAATTAATCAAAGATTTGATTGGTGTACCTATAAAAGCTTTCTGATATACGAGGCACTTTGTTTTTATAAAGCAGTTCAATCAAAAATCTTCACACTTTTTATTTTTCAAAAGCTCACAATGAACTACATTACCTAGCAAAGCAGTTTTTAACAACAGTGTCTGAAAATAGTTTTAAAATGTATCGAAAAGTAGCTCAATCTAATGTTTCCAGTCTAGCACTCCTCTCGAACATCGTTCTAGATAACAGGTTGTCAGCTGAGGTTAAGTCTTAGGCAGGGCTTAAAATAATGTTTTCTAACGCTAAAGATTGCTGCTTGCGACTCATTTCCAAAGCATTCAGAAAACAACTATGTCAGTTTGGGTGACTTTAACAGGTGGACAAACGTGTTTCAGCTCTTGGAATGGAAATTCCCATTGTCACACTCAATTTGAAAAGAGTTGGGTACAGAGAACTTGTTCCTTTTCATGCTTTTTCATCAGGTCAGTTCCACCTAACAAAAGAAAAAAAAGGGTTGGGGGACAAGAAGGTTCTTAGACTACGCATTATCAGACGGGAAACAGCTTTCATTTAATCTTAAACGAAATTTCGTGATAAGAGATTCTTGTTAACAGGGTTTGACTGTAAAACTATATCTGCTACTAATGCATTTTGAAAATAGCACATTTTGCATAGGAAAAAAATCAGGTTGCAAATACTCACCACAATGTTTGCCATGAAAAGCAATAATTGTTGCAGCAATTCTAAGATAACTTGCGGCATTGCTGCGACTGCCATTGCTTATTTTAAGCTCTGGTTTTAGGTTAATTTTCCCTCTGTAAAAAGTGAAAATAATGGTGTATTTGCTATTTTTCTTAACATGACGTTTTCTCTAATTTAATGTTGAAATTAGTTCTAAAATTGAACTTGATTGACCTTGGAAAATAAATAATCATAATAATCGTTTTGTTTTTGTATTAAAACTAGGTTTTTAAAAAAAGAATAAGGTTTTGGACCAATAAGTTGAGTAATTTCAACTTATTTCCCTAAAAGTATAGGTTATCTACACAGATTGCTTCAATCCAATCCAAAATTTAAATTTAATTTAACCTGGAAATACTACAATATGCAAAGTACGCCTTAAAGACATTGGAGAATTCCCTCTTTCCCAATGAAACTTAATAAAAAAAAAAATTTAATCATAATATGATTCTCCTGTAAAATGTATTAAAACGGATTGAGCTGATTTTTGGAAATGAAATATCTCATATATCCCTCCATGGATCTCTAATCTTCGCAGTTAATATATTATTTTTTATTCATTCAAGTGCTTTGTTAGAATTTCATCATATAAGTGACCTCATGTTTGGGAGTAGAGGGTCAGCTCATACGCTGTTCTTGTTATCAGATTGTTATTGTTGTTAAATTTCACATAGTCACCAATAGTCCATTTGTGCTCAATTGCTTGGACACATTGTAGCAACACCATGTTTAATTTTTCATAAAGTTCATCCTTACAAATAGGGAAAAAAAAACTCCGGTGTGGTAGGTGTTAGTTTTAAAAATATTTTCCTAAAATTTACATCAATAAAATTACATTGATTTCTAATATTTATTGTAATGAATAAATAAATCTCAGTAGTAATAAAAAAATTATGTACTGGGTAGTAAAGTAAATTTTGTTTGCTAATGCCCATTATTTTTTCTGTATATTCCAAAATTAAAAGGCAACAGAAAGAGATTACTGTTTTATGATTAGAGTATTTAATTATCATACTTTATCCTTTAAAATAATTTCAAAATTTCTAAACAAAACATTAACTAAGATAAAAACTCGTCTTATAGAGCATTGCGTTAAGAATATTAAAATACAAATGCAACGTTAAAATACGCAATAAAAGTCCGTAATAATCCGGACATGTTTCGACTAAACGGGTTTTTTTGTTTTTCGTCTTTTGTGTGTGTCTGTGTGTGTATTTTGTTGTCTTTTCACATAGTTTTTGTGCAGGTTTGTCTTTTCATTGGTTTCTTTCTGGGCCATATTTTATCTTTGACTGCAGACATTCTTTGACTGCGGACATTTTTATCTTTGACTCTTTTTCCTTGAAATTTCTTTTTGATTGTAATATATTTTTAATCTTTGACTGTGGACATTATGTCTCAGATGAATAGGTTTTATAAACTTCGTAGACAAAAGTTTTCTCATTTGAATAATTTAAGATTTCTTGTTAAATGCAGAAACCTTGGTGTTTTTCCCAGATGCGTTTCTTTTAATTGTTAACTTCCCGCTACTCTCCATATGTCTAATGCGTTTCGTAGATCAAAACTTACTATTCTTCGTGCTCTAATTAAGGACACAAGAATACGTATTTCTCACATTGAAACTGAACTTTACAACCTACATCTCAATTTGTCCAAATGTGTGCCTGAATTTTTCCAACATGATTTGAGATCATGGGAATCCGTTTCATATGAAATTTTTAAACAAGAACAATTACAAACTAAGAAACTTGATAATTTGATACATCAACAACTAGTGGTCGATACTGCACACTTATATCAACCCGTTAATAAAGACGCAGTGATTAATCTTTCCAACTTTCCTTTAGACAACAAACAAAAGCAAGTCCTTGCACTTAACGCTAATTTTGCTATTGCATCCAAACCCTCATTTTCTAGACTAATTGCTCCTGTGGAAAGGACGTTCGTCAATAGTAGTTTATCTCAAACACAGAAAGATTCCATTAGACATCTAATACTAAATAATGTTAATTTTAATTCCAAGAATTTTGTACCCAATCTGAATAAATATGAAACATCCACTCTCAAGGAATTAAAATCAAATCCTTCAATTGTTTTAACCAGGGCTGATAAAGGCGGACAAATTGTGGTTTTAGACCGAACCCTTTATACAGAAAGTGTTACTACCCTGCTCTCTGAGGGACCTTACATCCAACTTAAACGTGATCCATCACAGAATGAACTTAAGGTGATCAAATCAATAATAAAGGACAGCCATTTTATTTCCTCTAAAAATTATCTTATTCCGTCCATATCCAATACAGCCAGGTTATATGCTCTACCCAAGGTTCACAAACCTGATATCCCGTTTCGTCCTATTGTGTCTAATATAGGTACGGCTTCATACAAACTAGCCAAATATCTTGTCACCATTTTTTCACCTCTTTTGAAATCCAATAGATATACTGTTAAAAACTCTATGCAATTCGTTTCACTTATCAAAGACATAAACGCCAAAGATCTCCACATGGTGTCTTTCGATGTAAAATCTTTATTTACCAACGTTCCTATTCAAGGCGCATTAAAGTGCCTTGAAGGTCGCCTCAGAGTTTTTCATTTCACACAATTTGAAATAGATGATTTGATTTCCCTTACAAAGACTTGTCTTTGGCAAACCACTTTTGTATTTGAAGGTAATTTTTATAGACAAACGGAGGGTTTGGCTATGGGAAGCCCTCTTTCACCCATACTCAGTGATATATATATGGATTATTTTGAAGAAAAACTTTTCACCATTATTAAATTTCCCCTTTGGATCCGCTATGTTGATGACACTTTCGCCCTATTAAACAACTCCACCGGAGAAGTTGACGGAATTCTCCCTGTATTAAATTCCATAGATCCTAAAATACAATTCACTGCCGAATCCGAATCCAACAATACTCTTCCTTTCCTTGATGTTTTAATTACTCGTAAAGATGACCATTTATCCACCACCGTATATAGAAAACCCTTCGCAGTTTCTTTGCCCCCTCATTTTAAGTCCTGCCACCCCATACAACAAAAAATGGCTGCATTTTACACTTTTGTTAATCGTGCTCTTAACATCTGTTCTACACCCGATTCACTCCAGACTGAACTTAATTATTTGAGAGCCGTCGCCGTGGATCGAGGTTTCTCACCCAACGTCGTTGATAAGGCCCTACATAAACTTAAAAATCCATTTAAAAATTCTAGTCTATCTGAGCGATCTAAGTCTTTAGTTGTTTTACCATATTATCCCCAGATCAGCCATCAAATTTCTAAAATTCTCGGTAGGTTCGACATACGTTCCATATTTTCACCTATCAATAAGATCACGTTCACACAACTTAAAGACCCTATTGACGATCTTAATAACTGGGGCATATACAGTATTTCATGTCAATGTGGCATGTCATATATTGGTCAAACAAGGAGAGCATTAAGATTTCGTATCAAGGAGCACCAAGCACATACTGTTAAACAAGAAATAAAGAAGTCCTCCATTGCCAAGCACTCTTGGGAACATGGTCATATATTTAATTTTTCTAACTCACATTTAATTTGCAAACCTAAATCTCCATTTGAACTTGACTTCCTGGAGGCGTTTCATATTTTTAGTAATATTGATTCGGTTGTCAATGAAACGTTTGCGGTCCCAATGTTTCCCGCTTGTTGGCACACAATAGTTAACTCCAACCGTTTGTAATAGTTTTTAGTTAGTTTTTTAGTCTTTGGCAACATTTTAGATTTCTTTGGGTTTATTTATATTTCATTACACACAGACTTTACATTTTCCGCTGATGAAGGGTGATGTATCTCCCGAAACATGTCCGGATTATTACGGACTTTTATTGCGTATTTTAACGTTGCATTTGTATTTTAATAAAACATTAACTATTAGTAACTTAATTCTGTCAGTTTACAAACTATTTACAGAGTAATACATGTATGCACATTTTGAATTTCCAATATTTTTTTTAATTCGTATTAATATACCTAAAAGTTTTAAGTAATTAGTTAAGAACTCTTATAACACCTTTTGCTATAAAACCATCTGGTATTGATCATTTGAGGGGTTGTACTATACGATACAAATAAGGCAACCAACTACATGCTCTAGGTCTAGCAAGGTTGGTCCTATCAATCTAGCACATCCTCACTATTCCCCTATGCTAATCCAATTGGTTTTTAAAACTACCCACTCCTGAACAATTAACAACATTCTCAGGCAAACTATTTTATTTGCCTATAACCTATTCTTGCCCTTTACTTTTATTTTATTTACTTTTATTTGCCCTATTTAAGAAAAATAATGCTATCTAATGTCACGATTATTCTACAGTAATATGGTCTTAATAGTTAATTAAATCTTTTTAGAAATTTTGTGGCTAAGATTATTTTCAATATATTTTCTAATATATGTTTCTTTCTTTGTATGTAGGGAAACTTCATGCGAACTTGAGTTAAAACCATTCCAATGTTTAAATAGACTTGAAAGGTTAAAGATTAATTCAGCAGGAGGCATTGTACTAGGAAGTGGATCGAATTTCGTTATGCCTTATTTACCAAAGTTGCGCCACGTGGTATGCAATATATTCTACATAATATATTTATTATAGCAAATTATTTTTCTAATTAAGAAGTTATTTATTAACACTTTTTAAAGTAATAATTACATTATTATTCATACCTCATCAACATCCTGCAAACAATTTCAACTTTTGTTGATTTTTGTTTTCTTTAAATTTTTGCTTCTGAAATGTTTCATCCAATCACTGAATCTAGTATCAATTCTACTAATTCGAAATTTTTTGTCAGTTTGGCTCATAAATGATTTAAAAAACAAAAAATTTAAATATAAAACCATGGTTTTCAAATAGAATTTATGTTCTCCTATTTTGAAAATACTTTATTTTTCTTTTAATAAACATAAATTTGTCATTTTTCAAAAATTTTTAGCTATACGTTATAACTTGTATTATAAGCTTATATTTAATTATACTTACAGCTGTTTATATCTTAACTGTTTGAAATTTCAAGGCAATTAAAAACTTCTTATTCAATGTTGAAATGATTTAAGTTTCTAAGACTTCAAGCAAATCTTAAAGAGAAAATTCAATCCTGATTTTCCTCATGCTTTTAAAGATTTATTTGGTGGTTTTACTAGTTATTTAAAACGGTCATTTTTGAAGCAGGTTCAGAGCAAATATGAATTCACAAAACACCATACCTTATTGCAGCGTTTCTTAATGAATATTAAGCTGTGGACTCCTAGCTAAAACTAAAATTAGACTGGAAGTCCCTTTTCTTATATATGCTCATGAAAGTCACCCACTTTCTGGGGATGTATACTTTTAAATTTTGCTTGAGATGAAAACAAAGATGGTAAAAAAAATCTGAACTCAATTTCATAATTTCTTTTAATTTTACGCAGCTTTTACTAAGAATATAAGCACAAATTTACCTAACTTTTTTGTAACCCCATGGACCCCCAACATCAACTCGCAGATCCCTAGAGCTCCGTGGACCACCTTATTAGAATCATTGCCTTATTGTTTAATTTTTCTACTATACAAACTCCAGAAGAAGATTTTCTAATGTAATTCTGTATTGTGCTAGTATAAAAATTAAATTCTGTTTTTTTGCAGGCATTGACTGGTTTTGACTTCCATTCCCATGTGAACTTAGAATTTTTATTTCACCTGAATGATCTAATTTCCTTAGAACTGGGGAACATTTCCAGCATTGAACCAGGGGTAAATTTATATTTAAAATGTCTATTAAAGAAATATTTCTAATAATTAAATTTAGAAAAATGTCACAATACTACCAATATCTTTGGTTGTGAATATTCTTCATCCAATACTAAGTGTATCTAAAATTTTGATAATTAAATAGATTTAATCTGAAAATGGTTTTCTAAATACGTGTTTTGACAACAAAAATATTCAATTTATTCAACAGAAATAAAAGTTTGGGATCATTATAATTTCAAAATAATGTCTTAGAAAATAACCATTTAATTTAATTTAATAATAAATGAAAAATACTACAACAGACAAAATCTGGCTTCCTTTTTATTTTAAAATTTGAACGTAGCTACATATTAAATTTTCAAGCATTGCAATGTGAATATGGTTGAGTATTAGGGCGGGTCGAATTTCTTTTTCCTTTCGATATCGTTATTCTAATAGTGCGGAAAGGGTGACCAGTGTGGTCAATAAACAGGCTGTAAAATATTTTTTTGATCGGATAATATCTTCTGCCTCCTCATCGCACTTGAAATTTCGAAATTTGGGTAAAAAATGGCTTTTTTTGCTTATTATAGGAAAAATTATATTTTTCGAAATAGTTATCCTAATAGCACGGAAAGAGTGTCTAATATGATCAATAAACACGATGTAAAATATTTTTTCGATCAGATAATATCTTCTGCCTCCACATCGCACTTGAATTAACACTATTTTTGTTAAAAAGTGCACTTTTTCATGTGATAAAAATACGGTTCAAATTCTATTTAATAGATGCATTTACACAAATACACTTACAGATGACTAGATTACAGATGTTTGAATTCATTCCTATGGTCGAATTCATTGGCGGATACAGTGAGGGGGGGGACACAGCCCCCCCCCCCCCCCCCCTCTTCGGACAGGCCCACTTCTTTTTTCCTAATGTAATCGTTGCAGGTATAATGTAGGTAAAAAAACTTTTTTTACTTTACAGTTTTTGTCTACAAAATCAGGTAGTCAAGCATTAACAACTTTTCTACAACAACCACTAAATCAATATATCGTGCAGTGATCTCCAACTCCTTTGAAATAACCACACAAAATCTTTACATAACTTATATCACTGATTTTGATAAGAACGTTGTTCTAATGAATTCATTTCTATTGTCAGCCCCACATAAACCTTAGCACATGCTTCTGTTACTGTTACTAACTTTACACATCGTTCAACTACCTGTGTGTGAGATGGGAAGTGAACTATAAGTCCTATTTCGGGTTGTTTTTATCTCTCCAAATGAACCAGAATATGTCAGTGAACGGAGCATTTGACGAGGAGTAACAGTGGTAGATGACCAGTCAATCATTTCAGTACAGTTATCAGTTTCAAAGTTCAGCTTTGCTGGGAGAAATGAACGCACACCCCTCTCTACATCAGCTTTGGAAGGTGACACTCTTACCTTAATTATGAGCCCTGTAACAAGCTCTCTAGTGTACAATTTTCTGTCCATCAGCATTATCAGCAAAAGGTTCTAAGGATACGCGAAGTATGGGTGGCGATAAATTGCTGCATCAACGACATTTTTTAGTTTTGACTAATATATTTTGATCTAGAGATAGCTATCCAAACAAGCTTATAACCATGTTTTAGGAACGTGTAGACTTTATGTCGATCCATGTTGATGTGTAAACTCTCATAACAAACTTAACTATGTGTGTGGAGAACTGACATATAATCATAGTAATCTGTTCGCTGTGTCATACAGCGCGAATGCGATAGTGTTCTAGGTTTCTCTTCCAATGCTCCATGATATATCCACTGACATATTTTAGTCCATTGTGAGAGATAAAACTAATTCGAAATGGGACTTATAATTCACTTCCCATCTCACGTACAGGCAGTTGAACGTTATGTGAAGTTAGTAACATAGGCATCTTCTAAGGTTTATGTGGGGCTGACAATAGAGACGAATTCATTAGAACAACGTTCTGATCACAATCAGTGATATGATTTATGTAAAGATGTGTGATCATTTCAAAGGAGAGGGAGATCACTGCACACCATATTGATTTAGTGGTTGTTGCCCAAAGGTTGTTAATGCTTGACTTTCTGATTTTGTAGACAAAAACCGTGCTAAGTTTTTTACCTACATTTAAATCTTCCACGATTACATAAGGAAAAAGAGAAGTGGACCTATCTGGGGGGGGGGGGGGGGGCACGGGCCCTTGTCCTCCCTCACTGGATCCGCCAATGAATTCAAATATCTGTAATCTAGTCATCTGTAAGTATTTTTTTTCTTTCTGTAATCGTGGAAGATTTAATGTAGGTAAAAAACTTAGCACAGTTTTTGCCTACAAAATCAGAAAGTCAAACATTAACAACTTTTGGACAACAACCACTAAATCAATGTATCGTGCAGTGATCCTCCTCTCCTTTGAAATAATCACACAACATCTGTTACATAAATCGAAATCTTCCACGATTACATAAGGGGGAAAAGAAGTGGGCTTGTCTGGGGGGGGGGGGGGGGGGGGCTTGTGTCCCTCCTCACTGGATCTGCCAATGAATTTGACCATAAGAATGAATTCAAACATCTGTAAACTAGTCATCTGTAAGTGTATTTGTGTAAGTGCATCTATTAAATAGTATTCGAACCATATTTTTATCACATGAAAAAGTGCACTTTTTAACAAAAATAGCAGTAATTCAAGTGCGATGTGGAGGCAGAAGATATTATCTGATCGAAAAAATATTTTACATCGTGTTTATTGATCATTTTAGACACCTTTTCCGTGCAATTAGGATAACTATTTCGGAAAATATTATTTTTCCTATAATAAGCAAAAAAAGCCATTTTTTACCCAAATTTCGAAATTTCAAGTGCGATGAGGAGGCAGAAGATATTATCCGATCAAAAAAATATTTTACAGCCTGTTTATTGACCACACTGGTCACCCTTTCCGCACTATTAGAATAACGATTTCGAAAAAAAAAAAATCGACCCGCCCTATTGAGTATTATAGGGTTGTTAGAGTAATTAATAATATTTTGAGTTTTCTGGAAAAGCAGGCGAGCATTTTGAGTTGAATATACTAACTTGTATACTTCTCATTATCATTAATTTAACTATTTTAATATTATATATTTAATTTTTTTTCAAAAGTATAAACTTAAAAAAATTTCAATTTTCTTTAATTGTAATAATTTTATAGGTACATATATACAAGAATTTTATTCCTAAAGGTAAATATTGAAGTGTGTGTAGAAGGGATAAGTGAATGAAGGAGGTATGTAACAAAAGTAAGTTTCGAAGTATTGGACCTTGGAAGTTTTCATTTCATATTCTGGTGTGGTCACATACTTCAGGGTGGCAACATAACCTGGGAAATCAGGGAATTATCATGTAAATTTTTAATTCTGGAAATATCAGGGAAAAGTCAGGAAATTTCTCAAAAAATCGGAATTTTTCAAATTTGAATCATTAAAATGGCAATTATTGTTTGTTATGCTCTTTAATCTGGGTAATTTAATTGTCAATATTTCATTTTAGTTCTGAATAAGAATTATAAAAAAAAAGCATGGTTATGCGCATTTTCATATTTGAACCACTACTGAAGGGAGAAGCAAAAGCAAAGTACGTTGGACCTTGAATTGTAAGCAACATGTGAGGAGCTAATGAATATGGGATTTATTGGAATAGGAAATACGAAGCATATATAAAATTTCAAATTATCTACAAAAGAAATAATTTTTAAAAAATTGCTTTTTTTCTGCATTATCTTCTTCCAAAGAACATGTTTAATTACTATTATGCCTGTCGCAATTTCATAATTTGTGTTGTGTCCAAAAATTATTTTTTAAACTGTCAATAAGTATTGCTTTTAATTTTTCATTTATAAAACAATATATTTATAGTATTATTGTAGCGTGGATACTTTGTTTCTATACATAGCATGTATTGCAACATTTCGTAATGTAATTGTAAAATCTGGGAAATTTTTTTGACACCATCATGGAAATATCAGGGAATTTTTTTTCCATAATTTTGTTGCCACCCTGTACTTCCTTCATACCACTAGTATCTGTTAGCCTTCTACAGTGCTGCTGTCAGTGTAAAAAAAAACAGGTTAACACATCCCTCATTTAATTATGATAATAACTCTATTTCTTTTTAATGTTGCATACCTCCTTCATCCATTTTCTCTTAAATTACTTTCACAAATTTCCCACAGTTTGGAAGTATTTAAAATTAGCCTGGAAAGTCAGTAAATATTTGTCTTAATTTGAGTGGTGTATTTGACATTTTTGAGTTTTACAGAGATAAGATTCTCTGCTCTCCCACAAATATCCGCTTTTTGTGATTTTTTTTTCTGAAAAATTTTGCTTTCTGTTGCAAAGTTCTGCTTTTTACAGAAAAAGTAAAAAAATGCGTTTTTTTAGGAACAGTCCACTATTATGATTAAGTTCTAACATTAATTTTAAAAAATAGTCATAAGTAAAAGTTATATTTTGCAAAGAAGTGGAAATCTAGCCAGGTGTATTATAAATACAAAGTTATTATGTGGAGAGAGCGATAATAATCAATAAACAGCATTAAGACTTGTAAACTTCTTTTATTAATATCATTCAAATCCAATAAAAACAATGTGGGTAAGTGCATAAATAATAATCTTCTCAGCATATTAATAATCTTCATAACAAAAAATAATAAGAACCATGTTTCCAATTTGTTCAGACTTTAGTAATACTTATTTCAATGATTTGCAGGTAGGTATTATAGTTGATACAACATCTTTAATTAATGTAAACTAAACATAAATATTAGAGATGTTATCCTTAAAGGATATTTAGATTTAGAGTGACAGTTCTTCCGCCATTTTAACAGGCTTGCAAGCTATATTATCAAAAACGTAAGCGACGGCATTCTGCCGGAAAGGTTTGTGGTAAGATTGTGTGAGAAGGTAGGTTTTTTCCAACACTTTTTCTTAAAAATTGCATTGTCCTGCTCTGTTATGGATGAATCACCGCTCTTCTTGCCATTCCTAAAATCCCTCAATTCACCTGACTATATTATGAAAATATACGCAAAAGTTAGTTTTTCTTCTTTTAGGAACTGAATCTGCTATAATTGCAAACAAGTTTTTTTGACTTCGCAGATGAAAAAAGATTGTTTACATTCAGATTACCAATTTTGTTTTAGCTTTAATGGTATTTTTTTAATATATTGATTACAATTATCAATATATAATTACTGATGTAAAAGTGTTTGAAAAAGATCGGGAATTTGATGCTGCGATTACTTTAATTTTGATGATTGCATATTAATTATTGCTTTTTTTCTAAAGTTACATGCCTTCTTTTCAGTTTTATTTGCGTTTAATAGGTATTTGGTTATCATCAGCTATCTGAAGTTGCCGGTTTCAGCAAAAATTAGCATTTTAGCACAGCATTTTTTTTTTTCGATTTTAAAGATGGAAAACTTAAAATGTTCTGAAATTTTATGTTTTATGTGCCATCTGTGACAGTCCTTTTGCAGAGGTGGGGCCAGCGGAAGGCCCTCTCCCTTTTACATAATTTGTCGGGAGAAAAGCGTTTTCTAATTGCTAAAACCAAACTTGTGTGAAAGAAATCAAGTTTGCTTTTTTAATGAAATGGATTTGAATCATAATCCCGACAGATCAACAATCCTGACAAACCGAAATCCTGATTATCTCGACAGACCAAAATCCCAACAAACCAAAGGCTTGTGGTGGCAGAGTGTTTAAGGAATTGGACAAACATGCCATGACTGTGTTTGGAAACATATTTGGTAGATTTCATAGTGTAGTCTATTCGGTAATTGGAGGATTGTCAAATTCATTCCTTTTGCGACAAAAAATATCCATCATATATAAGGACTAGTGCACGTTAAATCTGGGTGTTGTCGAATTGAGAATGTGTCGTGGGCCAGTTTAGGTGTTGACCTCGTCGTCTAACTATAGTTAAAATATACGAGACAGTGTTCCCAGGTCCTTCATTCGAGGTAGATTACCAAGTTTTTCAAATTTCTTATTAAACAAATAAGGGAATAACCTAGTGTAATTTTTAATGATTAAATTAATATGCTTAAAATAAGTAGCAAAGTATATTTTCTATAATTTTTATTACAATTTAATAAATCTAGTTTGTAGAAAATTTAAGGAATTTTATATCCCTTAAACAATGGCAACCTTTTTAATTGAATTCTTCATGCACACTGTATTCAAAATTTTCATACTATATAGGTGTTTTGGTTTATTGTATAAACCACATTTTACTAAAAAAAAATCGCCATATGAAACTTGCATTGTAAGATATTTTATAAATTGAGTAATTATTAATTAAAAACTCTTTATGGTTGAATATTTTTAATTGCCCAACATTTTTGATTTATTGTTTAAAAAGATGTAAACAGCAAAACACACTTTCAGGGTTTTTACTCCTTAGGTACCATCCATGTAGGGATGAGCTTAGTAGTTATTATTAAATAACGACAGTTATTACGATATTATATTGAAATAACTAGTATTGTAACAGATATAATTCCCCGTACTGGAACTCTTCCCAAATGGAACTGTCTTCCACCCTTTTCATTTTATAAGAACCTAACTAAATGTATCCTTCTGCAAAATGTTAATCTTTGTTTTATATTTACTTCTAAGGGGTTAATTAAAAACACATAAAAGAAAGAAAAGAAGAACTATAATATTAATCGTTGTTTAATTTAAGAATTTACCTGGCGTGATCGTATAGTTTTGAACTGAAAAAAAAAAAACAAGACTAAAATTGGTGACCTAATGAAAACAAATTTATTTAAAAACACAAAAATAAAGAGAACAGAACACTTAAAAACCTTACAAATGCCAAACAAGTCAAAATTAAAAGGGGGAGGGTAAACTAAAATTAAAAACTACTTACTTCAGCAATTTCGTCGAGAGAGATGCGACAGGAAGTCAAGGTGATACACTAAGAGCGCAAAACAGAAACATGGCCAAGCCGCTACTGCCATAATAAAAGTGACCAAGATTGGGAGGTGGTGAAAGGGGGGTACTTAGCACATCCTTTGATGGAGTGTCAACTCTGATGTCAGCTACAGAGGTGGTCTGTCACAAGGCGTCGGCCGGGTGTGGTCGGCCAGCAGAAGATCTAGTTCAGAGGTGGTTTGTGGATGGGATCCTCTCTGGGCGAGGATCACCGGCCTGCCGGGTGACGCAGGAGGCGTCCAGAGCTGACATCCGAGGCAATAGCAGAAGAAGGGGTCATCCCTCTAGGCTACGTTGATGGGTGGCTGGGGCTATTTCATTTAACCCGGCAACATCTATTGGGATGGGTGGCTCTCGTGCATCGTTGGGGTGGTGGCGGTGGTTAAATTGGCTTAACCCCGAAGAAGAGTACAAACAGGCATCTCTAAACCCGCAGGTTTTGAAGAAAATAGCTCTAGGCCAGCGTTTGATAAAACTTAGAGCTGCACTCCCGTGCGCGTTGGAGCTCCTACAAATGCCTTCCAAGTCAGGTCAAAAGCATCCTGAAAAAGCCTCGTTAAGTTAGAACGTCATGTTCCGTAAAAAAAGATATCTGTCGAACAGAACAGTCTCCAAGTCAAGCTCGGTCAAAAAAGCCTCGATAAACAGAGCGCATCTGCATATATCGTCAAAAACCTCCTTGCCAGATTCCTCAAAACTAGCACCTCAATTTTCCTCAGATAATTTAAAAATACAACCTCAGTTACAGTTAAACCTTATTACAGACTATAAAGTAAAACAATCTCAAAATTACGAACTGAAATTTAAAAACCAAAACCCTGAACTGAAACATGATACAGGGGGAATCGATGGGAGGGCCGCTTTGGGGACCCAAAAAGGTGGGAAATGACTCCAGCAAGGGTTATCACCCGATTAACAAGTGAAAAAGCTCTTAGGGGGTTATGAAAAAGGGGGAAATCTAAGTTTGGGCTTAATCGAATTTAAAAGTGAATGTTCCCAGGTACAGGGTTGACAATTAAATAGGATACATCAATATTTCATAAATTAATTAATACAATTAGGGGAGTCTGAAATAAATAAATTAAAAATTAAACAATTATGGTTTTAACCATAACATTTGTAAACCGTTTCACTCTAATCTGAGAGCAAGTAATCCCCGGCTTGGCCGGTCACGAAAATTCAGCTCCTCATTAAATTAATATTTAAATGTTTTCAACCTGAATTCATATTTCTTAATAAGACGGAAATGCTAATCCTAGCTTAAAAGAAGTCTTGTTAAAGTGGCGCCTTGCTCGCGGCTCGAACTGCACTAAGAAATTTACGATTAGCGATGAAATCCAAAGATGCAATCACTCGCATTTGGAACTGTAACGGGAATTCCCCTTTTCTAGTCCTGAGTTTCGATAAATGGTGTCAAGAACAGACTCGGTCGAAAAAGATACCGTTTTCTTCAATCGTTTTCCCATATTCGAAATTGACTAGAGTGAATTGAAGAAGAGTTCTTTTTCGTTTCGGATTATTTTCGAGGTGCAACGTCCGACCGATGGCCTCTGCCCCCTGCATCGCAAAAATGGCGCTCGCCATTTTGGATTTCAAGCAAACGCCATCTTGTCATTGTGTGCTCGATATGGATTCCTGAAAGGTGCAAGACGTGACTGCATTTAGGGGAAGACAATTTATGCTATGTTTTCAACAGGCAATTTTCGTAATTAACTTGCATTTCCTCAAACGGACTAGTTCTTTATAAAAAAAATAATAACTTTTGTTTACTGCAACAGAGACTTCGCAAGTAACAATGGCTTACTTTGGGAAGGGAAAAAAAGCAGGATCTGCTGCTTTTGGCTAATGAACTGGATATCACTGTCGCCGAGACGAGTAAAATTGTGGAAATAAGTCACGCAATTCTCAAAAGCTCTACCTATGATGAAGAGTTAACACGAGAGTTACTTCTTGGCATAATTGATGAACGAAAACAGAATGAAGCAAGACTACATGAATTAGAAAAGTTAAAACAGCAAGCTAGTTGTTCAAATGCAAACCCTATCTCGGAAACTAATTTGTCTAGTGCTGACTTGGATTTTCCGAGACTGGAACTTATAAAGTTAGTTCCTAATTTCAATGCTAAAACTGATGATATAAGTCTCTTTTTGAGTTTGTTTGAAGGCAGTTGACTTTCCTAAAAGTGCCTGGTGCAAAATGGGTGGTGTACTTGGTTGGTCTTCTCCCAAGTGATATTGCTAAGCTCGTTGCTCAAGAGACTGATGCTAATTCTCAAGATTACAAACATATCAAGCAAGTTTTATTGAAACGTTTTAAAATGAGTGCAGAAAAATTCCTTCAACTGTTTTCGCAGCATCGTAGAGATTCCCAGATCACGTGGCATGACTTTTATTTTGATTTGAAAAATTTCTTTGAAGGCTGGATGACCGAATCACAAGTCACAACCTTTGAACAATTAAAAGATCTGATTATCTCTGACCAAATTAAAAGGAAAGCTTCTCCAGATTATAAAGAACATTTCTTGGATTATTGGTCTGATTGGATAGTTCCAAGCGAGCTAGCTGACAAGTTAGTTGCCTATGAAGAAATGCGAAGTAGCAGACAAAAGGTTACAACGCAGGAGCCGAAAAGAAAAGAATATCAGAAGAATTGTTCACGAAATGAAAATGTCAAGTCTGGTCCCCAGAAAACTAAATCGTTTCCTAATCCTAGGAATGAAATTAATTATGAAGATCGACCAACAATCAGTTGTTACGGGTGTGGCCAAGTAGGATTTATCAACCTTAATTGTTCCCCAACTTCAAGAGTGGAATCATCCGATTTCAGCTCAATAGAACTTCGTTCCTGTTCAATTCAATAGCAACCAAGAACCTTGTTGTCAATCTCAATCAACAGCATGAATGGTATAGCAGTTGCTGATACAGGATCAAGCCATTGAATTACTTGTGAGGTGTTGTACCGTCATTTGAAAGAAAAAGGAACAATATTTGAATCCATGACTCTGAAAGTCACACTTGCTGATGGCATTAAAAAAGTAATTAATGTGCATCAAACCCAAGTGAACATCATCATTCAAGAACAAGTTATCCCAATGGACTTGTTTGTTCTACCAACAGCTCAAAACAACACAACCCTTCTAGGAACAGACTTTCTACAAAAGGCAGGGATTGCCTTGGATGTGTCTAACCACAGCTGGCATTTCAGTAACCTGTCTAGACAGAAGTTCTCCTTTGCTGAAGACACAATTCAAAGAATTCCTGAAGCACCAAATGCTGTTGCGAATCTCCATTCAATTCACTTAATGAATGTTGTGAGCGAATATGTAACAAAAATCCAAAGGATGGAGTCAAATGAATTGACAGAAAATACTTCAGAAGGCTATCAACAAGGGGAAGAAACAATCCCAAAGATTCAACATCACATCAAAACTGTGAGAAATCCTTCTGTCCCAAAGAAGAAAGAAGTACAATCTTTCTACGTAAAATTGGAATCCATTCCAGAAACGTGCAATTCTACTGCTGATATGTTGTTGAGACCCTCTTGTCAACAAACCAAGTCTTCATGTCACCCTGTTCATGAAGCTAAAAGAGGAAAACCTAGCAACCCTAGGAGAAAACGTGGACTCCCTCCACGCCACACCGTACATCCTGTGAAGCCTGAGTACCAGAAAGATCGTGATCCTCCACGCAGCACCGTACGTCCTGGAAAGACTGAGCAGCAGAAAGATCGTGATCTTCAACGTAGCACTGTATGCCATGGGATGCATGAGTACCAGAAAGATCGGAATCCTCCCATCCGCAGACGATGTCGTCCCAGAAAGCCTAGTTTCCAGAAAGATCGGAATCCTCCCGTTGCTCCCATCCGCAGACAAGGACACCCCGGGAATCCTGAGACCCCAAAAGACCGAGATCCTCCTACCAGATGTGCTGCCCAGGCCAGTGTGTCTTCTGGTGAAAGACGTTTCAAGTCAGTGTCTGTCCCCCCCGAGAGACACTACCCTCCGAAGCGACGCATCCAACCACCACGTCATGCAACCCGCTTCTCGAGGACGATTAAAGCAGGTTGAGGGGAAGTCTGTAACAGATATTTTTAAAGTACCCTTTTAAAAATAAGAAGTGCCTTTCCAAAAACGGGGTGTCCTTTTACTGTCAACAGTGCCCTGCCACTTTTTATTTCTAGAGCGAACACTGGTATTATAATACAATTTTGTGTTTAATTTTGTATTTAAATACCGTATTTATACCGAAGGATTTGTATTTAATTTTGTATATAAAACAATACAAGCAGCTAAATACAATACAAGTTCATTTATTGAACAGAAAAATTTGAATATATCTTATCTGAGGCGTGGAAAAAAGTTAACTTTAACTTCTTGGTGAATATTAATAGCGAAAATCGTTTCTAAATTAAAAACTAAAAAAAACAATTTAAAAGGAAATCGACTTTAGAAAAAAAGCACTAATTTTAATTATTTAGCATATAATTTTAATTTACGAGCAAGTTTAAAATTTTTAAATATTTAATATAAATTTTATATTTATTAAAAAAAATTTTGGTTGTTGCCAATTTACAAGCGTGGACACTTTGTTTCTATACAAAGCATGTATTACATTTCTTAATGTAATTGTAAAATCAGGGAATTTTTGTGACACCATGGAAATCAATGAACTTTTTTTCCAGAATTTATTGCCACCTTGGGAGTGCATCATGTATTTTCCTTCAAAATTGTGCATTTTGCATTTAGTTTTAACCGTACTTTATAGGAACAAAGAAAAATTTTATTAGCAAATGATCCGTAGGCCTTGGATTACATGGGGAACCTGAGAGTTTTGAAATTTAGCTACACCCAAAAGCATTA
Organism: Troglohyphantes excavatus; assembly: GCA_963932185.1. Classification (NCBI taxonomy): domain Eukaryota; kingdom Metazoa; phylum Arthropoda; class Arachnida; order Araneae; family Linyphiidae; genus Troglohyphantes; species Troglohyphantes excavatus. The sequence goes on along the minus strand of OZ010676.1, from coordinate 1,782,110 downwards.
TTCTGCACTACATTTTAATTTTATCTGTTCCAAAAAGCCTTTTTATGTTCCAAATTTTAATTTTCGCTGCTTCAAAACGCATGAAACCGGGCAACACTCCTGACATAACTTTTCAAGCTTTTATAAGCAGAGGAAGTAGGTGTTTTGCGATCCACAGACAAATTCTTTTTTTATTATAAATGTATAAGTTTAATCATTATTTCTAATGCATTTTTGTTAGTTATACAAAACTCAAAAGTTTTATTACTTAAAACGTCTTTTGTGTACATTTCACTCTGATTTTTATTTTCAGCTCTTTGTTGCTTCTTGCGTATAATTTATTCAGATTTTAGTTATCGTCTTTTTATTTTTGGCTAATCTCGTCCCTGGTTTTATGTGTGTTTTATTATTATTTTATAATAGTTTGTATTGTTTACCTTAATAATGTATTGTTTTGTAGGTTTATCCATTACTCGGTACTTTGACTAAATTGAAGAGTTTGCGTTTAGAAACTGGAGGAAGTATAGATGGGGTCAAGTTTTCAGAAGCGCTCTCTAAAATGGAAAGGTAATTGGACATTTGTAATTTGTTTTTAGCATTTATAATTTGATTACTTCTACTATACTGTGTTTATTACTCAATATATTAAACTTAATTTTTTGTCTTTTATAGTTTAGAGTTGCTTGAGCTGATGAATTTTAAAATTTCATCAAAACTTGCTAGGTCGTTCAACAATTTGAATCGACTAATACACGTTAACATTTATCCTGATACAACTACTGAGGTTTGTAATACTAGTTAATAATAGTATGTGTATATGCTTTGTGTTGGACCTAAATCTTTTAATAGAGTTAAATTGATAATTTTTCGTTTTATATTAAACTTCATATTCCTGCTTTAACCTATAATCTTATTTTATTCTTTCATAAGTGGAAAATGTAAGTTACTTATTAATGCGAACAGTTCTAACAAATCTTTCTTTAAAGAAAAATTTTTGTTTATGGTTCTTCGGAATATATCTACTTTTTGTTTAAATTCCTTTAATATAAAATAATTTTTATAATTTGATTTTTTTTTTCAACGTTCGAATGATATGGGCAAATTTTGGATGTTGTTCCAGTTAATATTGAATGTTTATAAATCTAAAGCGCCGTCGAATAGTCGGCATTGAGAATATTCCCAATTTTGTCTTGTGAATTTTTAGTGTCGCTAAGTTCATCTTCAAGTTCTTATGTCGAACAATCTCATCCAGATTCAGTCTAAAACCTTATTTAGACTTTATTTTGAGGTATAGACATTTACTAAAAATGGTGCAAATGACGAAAATTTACCAGAAAGTTATTCGCAATAACGTTTGTTACGATATTTTCAATTTTTTTTTATCCAAAGGATGAATAAATATTTTTTCATTAAATATAGTTTTTTATAATCTACATTATACCAGTTAACAAAATTGCGTATTAATTTTACTAAATCTATTCGAATTTAAGCTTGATCTAAAATTGAAATAATGTACTGGTGGCTTGATTTCTATTGACTTTTGCATTAATGCATTACATTTTTCATCATTGAACATATGAAAGATTTTTCCATTCATTATAGTAAATTTTAAGCTACAATATACCAGTTTAATTATTTTTTTAATTTTCAGACAATAGATTAATTTTTTATATTGATAAATATTCTGGGTATGAAAGTACCTTATATACTTGCGTATAAGCCCAGAAATTTAAGTCAAAATTTTCATCAAAAAGTAGGGGGGTCGGCTTATACGCGGGTCAGTAAAATTTATAATATAATTTGCCTAAAATGGGAAAAGGAAAGAAATTAAAATGAAGCGGATTCTTCTTTCCCGAGATCGAGAATGTGCGTCACGTACACTGACTGAAGACTGTTCTGCACATCGCGGTGTAATCGTAACGTAAAAATTGCTCTACTTGCATAAATAATCAGTTTAACTAAATAAAAAGTATATATTTTGATAAATATTTCATTGATTTGTAGAATTCATGAAGCTAGTATACATAACTTTAGTATAATTTTGGATGGAAGACTAAGAAGTTGACATTGTGTGTAGCGAATGACACCACTTTAAAGTCAATGTCTTTCTCTTGCTCGATTGCAATAATTAAACAAAATTTATTTCCCCAAAAACAGATTTTATTCCTTGATAATATTATGTACAGATATTAATAGTTGTTTTATTAGTATTTTGGATGGAATTGGCTTTAAAGAGGTAAAATCGGGAAGTTGCTAATTCGGCGAATTCAAGTTCTACTTTCAAGTAATTTATTTCGTAATTAAAAATGAAATATTTTAATAAGAAGTATATATTCATTCATAAAATAGTAGTATTTCCTTCTGAGATGGATAAAAAATATACTCATCCTTATTTAATAGCTACAGTAGTCAATGATGTTGACAGAAAATAAATGACGTTTTCTAAGTTTTTAAATCTTTACAAAACGATGTTAAGGATTAGAAATTACACATATTGGTATTTAAGTATGTGGTTTAAAATATTTTATTTTATAATAAGGGAGATTTAATTTAAGAAGTCCGATGGAGATTTGAAAGACACCAGAACATTGCGAGTGGTACATACTTTTAAGCCTGATGAATCATCGCGAACTTCGAGGAAGGCCGTTTCTCCAGCCACTTTCTTTAAACTTTTAATTTGCAGGCTTAAATATTTATTTTTCTAATTAAAATTTCACTCTTTTTTCAAAGATTTGCCGATTTTAATCGGAATTTTTCATGTACGAAAATATAACTCGGCTTGTACGTGAGTTACCGATTTTGGACAAAAAATCGTTCTAAAATTAGGGGGTCGGCTTATACGTGGATCGGTTTATCTGCAAGTATATACGGTACTTGCTCCTGGAAAAACAGTTGGATTTGTTTCATCTCTTAATGAGTATGAACCCTGAGTTTTGTGATTACACACAATTTCGATTGATGACAATATTGTATCTAGAAATAGCCTTTTTTTTCTAAACAATTGTATAAAATTTGAAAATTCTACTTTTGCATTATTATGGTAAACATAAATTTGTTTATGTAGGGTGCTGTCATCAATCAAAACTTGTTCACTGCCATGTCGAAATTGAAAAACTTAAAGTATGTTTGCTGGGGCATCATTTTCGAAGGAGATACACCCCCACATGTCCTTCAGTTGAGGAAAGAATTCAGCAGTGAAGACAAAACGACTGAGCTTAAGTTGGAAGATTTTTATAAAACACTGCTCCAAATGTTCCCTGGGAGCGATGTCGAGTTGAGATGTGTTCATAGGAAGTTTTGGAAACAGTTCTGTTATGTTCGAGAATAACATTGCTTCTTGTTTTAACTTTCCTCTGTTATATATGTTGTTTGTAAAATAATTTCACATGAGTGTTCTTGCTATGTAAATGTGGTTTTATCCTCTAGAATTGTTTTGATGGTAGGCAATACTAGTAAGGTCTAAAAAATACCTTTTTTTTAAAAAATGTTCAAGTACTTACCCTAAAACATGTCTGCTTAATTGAAAGATGTTCAAAGGTAGCTCAACACATTTAAAGTTTTGCATTATAACACTATGTACAGCCGCGGAAAAAAAAAACGAACCACCAATGATTATTTTGTTAGTTTTTATAGTAGAGCTAAACTTAATATACCATTTTGTAAGGAATAAAGTCTGCTATACATTGATATACAAAAAATTTGCATAGGGGATTATCTTCATACTCGAATCCGCACCAACTTTAAAATTTTCAATAGCAACACCTACTTTTGATAGCGCAAAAATGTTCCGCGCCCTCAAAATAATTTTAAGTTTTCGTTAATATCCTACATTTATATGCAGAGATATTAGACAATATGTATATATCTTATTTGAGGGGCTACTTCCACATTAGACAAAGTATTAGTGAGACTTCGAAATGAAGTACGCTGGTAGAAAATGTTTTGGCGTTGCCCGTGGTTCTTCTTTTCCCATGCTCATTCATTCCACTCCCGTATACCCCTCGCCTTTATATAAGAATTTAGAATTTTATGCCAACACGATCACAGCGCTTTTAATTCTCAAAATTGGTAGATTTCTGTTAAGTTCTGCAGATTTTAAATTTGTGTATGACCCCTTAAAAGATCATTTGATGCACATTTTTATATAGCCAAAAAACTACAAAGAGGAAAATCATGAAATTTTAGATATACATATAAAACGTTCTTCTGAATCCATCACTATCAAAATATAGCATGGTTGCTATTCATAAATTTTATGAATATTAATATCCTAATTTTAATAAAATTTAAAAATATACATATAAGTAATGAAAGTTAGTGTATTTTATTTGGGTTGTTTAGAAGTAACACAGATAAAAATATCAGCTTACTAAAATTATTATTTAAAAAGATATGATTAAAAGTTTAAGAAATTCATTTAACATTACGAGTTCTAATTTTTCGATATTCACAATTAAAAAACTACTTAACCAAATGACTTGCAAATTGATATTCAACGATAAATTTTGTCGTAGATTCTAAATACTGAATCAAAATTAGGTGTTGCTATTGGAAATTTTAAAGTTGGTGATGATTTTAATATGAAGATAGTCCCCTATGCAAATTTTTTGTATATCAATGTGTAGTAGACTTTATTCCCTACAAAATGGTTTATTAAGTTTAGCTCTACTATAAACTAACGAAATAATCATAGTTGGATTTTTTCTCCGGCTGTACATACTACATATAGTACATACACATAATACATTCAAAAGTCGAGCATCTCCCTATTCTTGTTACAGGACACAATGTTGAGAAATTATTAGGTGTTTCCAAATTTCCAACTGGCTGTGGAGGAAGCAATGGCACCCACAATATTGCAAACGCTCAATGATTGAAAAATTGTATACCAGGTTCAATGCATATGTTTTGATGCCACTTCCTGTAACTCTAGAATCAACATTGGTGCCCTTTTAGAACAAAGGATAAGAAGACAGTTTCTGGCCCCAATGTTGATTCAAGTGTTGCTGGAAGTTGTATCAAAGCACAAGCATTGAACCTGGTTCACAATTTTCCACTCATTGAGTGTCTGCAATATTGTGTGTGCCATTGCTTCCTCACAGCCAGTTGCTAGTTTGGAAACGCCTAATAATTTCTCAACATTGTGTTCTGTAACAAGAATAGGGAGACACTTGACTTTTGCATATATCATGTATTATATGCATGTACTATAGTCTCTAAACTGACCTAGCTGGCTTGTCATCGGTAAATTTTATACATTCCTCAAACAACATTTTACATTTGTTTATTGCACAGTTTGATTGCCAGATCGGCTTTTTAGGGCCACGTTTGGCAATAGAAATAATCCTTAATTTTTTTTCGACATTTTTAGTCTGCATTTTTTCATTAAATCATCTTGCTTGTCATCGTTTTAAGTTTGTTTGGGTTTGGGGTTTTTCGTCTCGACTTTTCATTATTTTAAGGAATTGTTTTTCCAAAAACAAATTCTTATTACATTATGGAAAATGGTTTTTCTGTATAATTAGCAATCAACTAATTATTCAAAATAAAAACGTTAACAATCTTTTCCAAAAAATATTTTGTGTATGGGAAAAAAAGATTTCGAAAATTAACCAAATGCAAGGAATATTTTGAAAAAGTTCCGTTATAGATTGACAGAAAAGGAAGTTAACTTTTTATTACATAGTACACTGCTGAACTAATGGTTTTGTTTTGAATGACTATTATTTCTATATCCTAAAATCTCGTAAACTATTGCTATTTTATATGTGTATTCAGTAATACAACACATTTTCTTTGTTTTATTTATTAATTTTACTAATATATATATAAACACATCAGCATGCTCAAACGATACAATTTGTCTGCTATATCTATATGTCATTATTCTTAACAACAATGGCATTGCATTTAATTGAAAATATATTTTTTTTAATTTATTTAAACCATATTACCCAGGATTAAAATTAAAATAAATCAAAGTATGTAAATGGATAATTATAAAAAATATTGCTGGGTTTATGAAGTCGGTTGACAAACAATTGTCCCGTTGTCCATGCACCTAACACACCACTGATTTGATAGAATGTTGGGGAGCGGGGGTAGTGTTAATTTATTATGTCATGTTATTTTTGTATTTCCACCTTCCCTATGTCGATTTATAATTTACTTTAACTTCTTTTGAAGTGCTATGTTTTTGCTATTAACAGAAGGTTTTGGGATATGAAGACTATAAAAAATTTAAATTTGTTTTACAAAAATTTATTTAAAGTAGACTTTTTAGAAATATATGCTCATTTCTTATTTCATTTTGAGCTACTTTCAACGTAAATACAGTACATTATCATTTTTAGTAATTTTCCTGTGATTTTGTTTTTACCAAATATCTCGGTAATAAACATTAAAAAGATTCTGAGTTAAATGAAAAGAGACAAATATGAATGCCTGTGGAAAATATTTCCGAAATTATTTACTACCCCAAAAAGAGAGTGGGGGAGGTGTTACAAAAAATTAATTGTCTCCAAGCTATTACCTCGGGGGGTGGGGGAAGTTGCCGCTCGGTGCGATATCCATCACAAAAAATCGAGCCTCGCCACTGTATATGTAGTATTTAAATAGGATTATAATGCAAAACTTTAAATGCATTGAGCTATCCTTAAATATCTTTTATTTAAGCTGAAATTTGTTATGCAAGCATGTTTTAGGGCGAGTACAAATATTTGGGTCGGCACTTGAACATTTAAAAAAAATCAAAAAAAAAATTGGACCACCATAGCCAATACACAGTTATTTTGTTGGTTTTGAAAAGGATGAAAGATTGCATATCTCGATTTTTTTTTCTCTATATTGGTAAAAATGTTATTAGTTTTAGATGTAAAAATTACCTTCCTGCAAGTATTAAAAATGATACAATCAGCCATAAACTGGTTATTAATTATGTTTAAAAAATGTTTTGTTCTGAACATTTGTTACTTTTAATGCATGACACTGTTATTTACATATTAATTTTTTTAGTTTTATTTTGGTATTTTTCAAAACATGGTTTAAAAAGTTTATACAAAATCAATGGATGCTTTGTAATATGTTACGAAGAAAAATAATATTGTATCAACCATAATTTTCTTTTTGATAATTATTTGGTAAGAGTGCTGTGCATTTAGAATATTTAAGCTACCTAAATTTATCAATGTTGAGATTAATTTAAGCTTCAATGCAAACATATGATGTTCAAAATGGTACGGTCAATAACGAACATAAAAAAAACTGATTAATAATTTTCAACTAATTTTTTTATTTCATTAATATTAATTATGGAAATTCATGGTTGAAGTATTTTTTAAATCTAAAGCATTAGTGTGTCTTTTGAAAGTTATATTTATTAAATAATAAATATAAATGCGGGAGTCTTGTATGACGTCACAAATGTTTAAAACTGGTTTCTTCAGTATACTTATACAAAACAACTTTTCTCTGGCTTAATACTTGTTTAACTGCACTGTTTTCATTTCTCGGTGTGAAACTCCCTCCATTGCATGCATTAGAAATATGATGTAAATTATTTTTCAGGGAAAACCATTTTACAATTTGGTAAATATGCAGAGGGATTATAGCTACTTTAATTTACTAAGATAGTTTATTGAAGGGCTGTTATTCATTAACATACCAATATAGCATATTTATTTTTAAAATGTGTCATTTTTGTGTAACTGCAGATGTTATCAATTGCAAATTATACATATTAACTATCTTAGGGATGAGCAAAATTCAAAACTGTATGTTTGTTTCCACAAACTTACAGTTTCAATGAAATTTTTTTTGAAGTATCTATTGTTTTCAATTATTATTGGTAGTTCAACATTTTTATGTTCACTTCTACAAAAGTTTATAAAGCATGATATTGTTTCTAAAATTGTGCATTTCTGTGATTTTGTTCATTTTGTGACAACTATATTTTAAGTCAATGTATAAATAAAAATGTGTTAAAATTTTTCAAATCTAAAGAATTAGTATGTCTTTTAGAAGTTAAATATATTAAAAAATAACTATAAATTGTATGTATTAGAAATCTGATGTAAGTTGTTTTTTAAGTGAAAATAATTTTGCAATTTGATAAACATGCAGAGAGTTAATAGCTACTTTAATTTATTATGATAGTTTATTGAAAGGCTGGTGATAATATGATAATGGGTATTCAATAATATGGTATTTAGTATTTATTTTTAAAATATGTCTTGTAACTGCAGACTCACTCACAAAATATACATATTAACACTCTTGGGCTTGCTAATGCTTTAAATTTGAAAAATATTTCGAAGTAGAGATTTTTTTTTTAGAAGTAGAGATAAGGCAACAACAGGTTTTTTTTGAGGCATTTGTTTTCAATTAATCTTGGTAGTTCAGTAATAATTTTTTTTATGGTATCTATGTTATGTGTACTTCTACAAAAGTTCGTAAATATGGTATTGTTTCTAAAATTGTGCCCGTCTGTGATTTTACTCATTGTGAGGCACTTGTGTAGTTTAAGTCAATGTATAAATAAAATGTGTTAATTTTTTTTTAAATATAAAGCATTAGTGTGTGTTTTGGAGGTTATATCTATTAAAAAATAATAACTATAAATTCCATGTCTTAGAGAAATAGAATGTAGATTATTTTTCAGGGAAAATAATTTTTCAATTTGCTACATGCAGAGGATTAATGGCTACTTTAATTTATAAGATAGTATATTGATGGGCCTCTATTCAATAACATCATGCCAATAGGTATGTAGTATTTATTTTTTAGATGTGTAATCTTTGTGTAACTACAGATTTTATCATTCACAAAATATTCATATTAACTATCGTAGGGATGGCAAAATATTAAAACTGTAAGTTTGTTTTCACAAACTTAGTTTCAACAAAACAATTAAGAAAATATATTTTAGTGCAGAAAGATTTTAAATGTTTCCCTAATGTTTTAAATTTGAAAAATGTTTTGAAGGGGAGATTTTTTTAATGAGGCAACAACAGGATTTTTTTGAGACATCATTGTTTTCAATTAATCTTAGTAGTTCAATATTTTTTATGGTATCTGTTTTGTGTTCATTTCTACAAAGTTTGTAAATCATTATATTGTTTTTATAATTGTGCAATTATTCTGTGATTTTGCTCGTTTTGAAGCACCTGTATTCTAAGTCATATATGAATAAAAATGTGATAAAATTTTCAATTTATTTTTAAATTGCCATTAAAATAATTATCAGTATGATAGCTGTGTATAGAGGAATTCTTAAAGACATTTTTTTAGCTTGTATGCAAATAGAGAAATACCTTACGAATTAGATATTGCAAGCTATTGCTTGTAGATAAAATTCTGATGAAAGTTTATATTGTGATTGCAAAGTAAGAAATAATATTTTCATCTGTCATATAAAAGTTTGTTGGAATTTGCCCTCGTACTGAAAAGGTATTTTTTTTAACTACAAATACAAAATAAATATTTTGGTTGTAACAGCCATAACTGCTGATGTACTACATAATAGTTTACAGGGTGTCCATCAACAGTGAATTTAGAAATATCAGGAATTTTTTTAAAAAAATCATGGAATTTGACAAAAAAATATTTTCAAGATGATTTCTGGCTATGAAACATCGTTGATTGGTTGCAAATATTCAAATACCTTCTAAATGCAATCAATTTGCAAGAATCGAAGTCATTTTTTAATACATTTATGTGTAATATTTTTTGTTCTTAAAGTTTTTATGCATATATTTATTGAATTATAAAACAAGCAATTCAATATAAGTAATACGATTTATATATTTATACTATTAAATAATGATTTTATAACTTCAGAATTCCAACAAAGTCGCCGATGGATTTCAATTTTTTTTTATGTTTAAATATAGTTGTAACAGTATCATTGTTAGGTTTAATTATTTGTGTTTGATGAACCTACTGATGGTATCTCGTAAACAAAACTTGACACAGAAAGTTATAAGTTATTGCTACAAATATAAAATAACAGTGCACAATTAATGTATCATTAGTTTACGTTTCATTATCGTCTATTTTCAGTATTTTTTTGTTCGAATATGAAAAATAAAATTATTGGAAATTTTTGTTTTTATAATCCTAATGTAACTAAAACTATAATTGGATTTGTATTTGTGACTAATCGTGTGCTTTTTTTTTTATTTTGAGCTTAAAACAAAATACCGCCTTTTAATGCAACGCAAGCATAGCGAAAGGCAACGGAATTTTGTTTGTTTTGCCTTTAAATTTTCCTCGTGGCTCAGCGCGACAGCCTGTGACGTTGCACTGCGCTTCTCCTATTACTTTTCTTTGTCAAGTCCATCGCACGGATTCGAACCACCAATCCTCTGATTAGTAGCTGAACGCCTTTATCCACTGAGCAACTGCGGCTCCTTGTGTGATGACGATTAGCTCGAATAATATTTTTATTTTACAAATGAATAAATCTAAATATAGAAATATTACTTATAGTTTAACTTGTATATAATCATGAAATACGAAAAAATACTTTTATTTCAGAACACAAAATAAAGCTTCACATACGACTCATCTTATCTCATTGTATAAAGTAGAGCAATCAGAAGGAACAAATTGCAAATGGATCGGTGATGACAATTTTTACCTATCTTTAACAATTAACTTTTCCAAGAACACCCTAAACTGTATTCTGTGATATTTGAGAATATCATGGAAGGAAAGACCTCCATGGAGATGGGAGAATATCTTACTTCCATGGAGAATATTATGTAGTTTCTTTGAATTTCGTTCCTTTAAAATTGAGCTTGATGCAATGTTTAAGGCCAGTGGCGGATCTATAAGGGAGAGAAGGCACATGCGGAAGCATGCCTCCCCCCTGTCTAAAAAAAACGACTCAAAAAAAGGAAGGGGTTAAATTTTGTTCAAATCAACCTAATCCAGTGTTCGACAATTAGTTCAAACCTACAAAATCCCCCAAAACTTACTTTCTTAGTGGCGAAAAATTTAATCATTGTGTGTAAGGTACAGTGGCGGTTCGTAGGGTACGGCTGGGATGCACCAAAACTTATTAGTGTATTTTAAAACTAAAACCAGATGTTTTACTAATTTTCTTAAATGAAGATTAGCATTGAAAATGAAATTTCTACGGTAAGTAAACAAAATCTCCGATAAATAGCAAACATGTTGATGTCAGGCACGTCGCACCGGGGAGGTTTGGGGGGTAGTCCAACCCCCCCCCCCCCCCCCCCATAAATTTGAAAACCCTAAAAGTTGGAAATTTCAAGGTTTGAAAATACCAGAGTTGGGAAAATTTATGTCTGAAGTAAATTAATATTTTTAGTAAATGAAAGCAAAAACACCAAGGTTATTAAGAGAAAATTAGAAATTGTCCAACTTGTAAAACGTGTAACTAACAAAACCAAAAAGTGTCCCCTATTTATAAGGCTGGTACACGTTAAATCTTATCGTGGTCCAAACTGCGGACCCCTATTGAATGCGTCGGGTGTCAGTTTTCAAGTGTTGAACTCGTCATCTGACCATAGTTCAAATATAAGCAATGTTGTTGGGTCTTTCTTTCGAGATAGACTACCAATATCCCACTGTGCATCTCCAGTTCGTCGTCAATTCAACCAATCAACCCGACAAGCCAAAATGTAAATATTAAATTTTTAGCTTAAAATTTCAGTGTTCATTTTATAGTTTTTTTTACACAAGATTTAGTACTCATACAGTGTTCCACTACACGTATACTAGAAATATTTTTAATTACATTATTTTATTGAATAATAAAACCGCCCAAAATTGTCACACTTAAATTCATTTTCAAAAGCGTTTACATTAAAATTTTAATATTGTACTAAATCATAAACTAAGGTTAAATAATTGAAACACACGATATTTGACCACACATATCATTGATATAGTGCCAAAGAAAACAATTGGAATTAAAAAGGGAGAATGTAGTGGAAAGTTTGAATGAATATGATAAGTGTTTATTTTTTTAAATAACTTTTTGCGAATTAGTAATTTGATTTAAATTCATTTTAAAATATCATATTATTAAAACCGCGTTAAGATAATATTATTAAAATCCTTTCTTTTAAGTCGGTTATCAATAATAATTTCAAAGACATTTTTATTAATACTAATATTTTCAATTTGGTTTGTCGAGATTTCGGCCTATGGTCAGTTTATAATTATAAGTTTCATAAATAAATGTTTATAATTATATAGTAAGTTTATTATGAAATATAAGTATATAATATTCTTAAAATAATACGTTAATGTAGCTAATTGAAAAGTAATACCCAGTAAATACAAGATAACCTGATATAAATATGTTGATTATGATGTATTTCGATTTCAACGTCTCCACTTCTGTTGCATTTTTTCCTTTCCACACTAATAATTCACTCATCAAAAGTTAACACGGCATTTTCTAATATACAATATCACAGTTAAAATAATCTAAGAATGGAATTCACGGAGACTCAGAAGACTTCAAAAGAGGGTCACTTAGTTCGGCGTCAAATTGTCAAAGAAATTCAAGTTTAAAATGTATAAATATTAATATATTGACTTTAAAACATACTTTTACTTTCGAATAATTAAAACGAAAGTAAACAATTCTTAAAATTTTGTAGATTACTGCAGGGTACTATTTGCAGCTGTTGTTTAAGTTTAAAAATGCTATTCTTAAAACTATATTATATCGAATATTACGTTCGTTATTTATTAAATTAAGTACACTTAGTGGCAGTGACCTTTGATTTATGAAATATAATTAACATTATTATATTTTTATAAAGAAAAGAGGAAGGCTATTTTATTGATTTTCACCGGTAAAATTTACTGCCAATACTTCAGTCAAATACTTGTAACATAGGACTTGAGCAAAGATACATTTTAAAGCTACAGCTGAGAACACCACGTTGCATTGAAATATCGGCAAAAAAAAAGAAAGAAAGAACCTAGTTTTTTTTCACACAAAAGGGGCGATGTAGAATTTATGCTGGAGGCAACCTAACTTCCCTGTAAAAGAAGAAAAACAGCACCGATTCCATCTACAGCACTCGTATCGTAAGCTATTGAAAAAAAAATGTCCATGAAAACTTTTAATATTTAAGTGCTGACATGTTTACAAAATTATATTTTTGTTTAAATTGGCCTGTGCAACCATCAGAAAAAACTGGAACACTTTTGGCCGATGTATTTTCTTGGTGATGCTGCATTAAAATATTGTGCAAACACATTTACAGAAAATCTGTCTTGTATTATATAATAGTCGTTCTATGATATCTTTTCAAAATGCACATTCTGAATGTCTACCAACATTCAAGTAAAGTATCAAAGCACCAGCGACATAACAAAATTGAAGCAACAAATTTCCCAACTTAACGATTCGAAATTCCCAACTCAACAGTGCTGAAAATTCCCAATTCCAACTTATCAGCATTTTTCATCTTTTTTTATATACATTTTACGTAATATTAAACAGTTCTCTCACAACCATTGATTTGTTGCACCCATATTCCAATGCAATGTCCGTTCTGAGGTCTAATTTAAATGTAATGATACAAGTTAGGCCATTTATAATCTGCCCTAGCTTTCATTTGCTAATAACATTAATTTCTTCAGGCATAAATTTTCTCAAATTGGGGATTTTTAGAAGTAGAAATTCCCAACTTTCAGGGTTTCCAGATTATAGTGGGGCCGTGCTCCCCCCGGTGCAACGGGCCTGTACAGCACTCTAAATCAATAAATCTTTAGGAATGGAGAAAATATATATTCAACTGTCCTATGAATTACTTTGAAAGTTTTTATGAAAACCACAAATACACACATTCTAAAGACCTGCTGTGATAATTGTTCTGTAATTTTAAAGTAAATAAAAAATTTAGTTCATTCATTTTAAAAACGTGAATCATGCAATTTAATTTGTTTTAAATTAATTATAAATATAATTAATTATGGAAAAACTACTCAAGAACTTATTCTTAAAAAGGGCAAAGCCAAATAAACTTAAAATATTGTTTTTGTTTTGGTCTGAAGACAACCTATTTGATTTACTTGCCAGAAATGTTATGCGTTACTCTTGTGACACAGTCATTTGTTACTCTTGTAACAACACAACAGAGGATGTTCTATGCATGACACAAAAAATAAGTGGTCTAAAATATGTCTTATTCCACCAAATCAGAGATTAAAAGGTTTCAAGTAAAAATGTTAAGTAGTTTTTACAAATTTGAAACTTTTATATGTTTTTTGTTACTCTTGTGACAATTAAACATCACTATTAAATAGAGTTAAAATTTTATTCAAAAGCTAATCTAAAATATTTCAACTATATATATATGATAAATATGAATTTGTATATATAATGATTTCAATTAATGAACAAAATTAAGAAAATAATATACTATTATCAAAGTGACATTTTTGGCCCCAATAAAAGTGAAAAAATAAGTAAACTTTCAGAACAATTTCACTGCAGACTATTATTCTTATGAAATAATACCTTACAAATTCATATCCAGCAACTTTCTAGGATTAAATTGATATACCACACTTACAGTTTGGTTGAAATTTTAATTTCAGTAAAAAGTTTCATTTTTGGTGGACGTTCCCTGTATCATGATCGTATGAGTTTATAAAAAACTTAGATTTTCTTAAACTTATTTATAGGAAAACACAGATTTCATTAATTGTGTTTTTATTGTAGTAAGTTATTCAGATCGGAATATTTTTATAGTTCTCTAAATAAGTAAATGTAATTGTTTTGTACTCGAAACTCTTTTCTTTCGGGTAACTTCTATACTAGCCCACATTTTAAGAAATTTCAACTAGTGGGGCAAAGAAAAATTTTCAGATAGCAGAATCCCAGAAGTAAATTAAATCTTGGTACTTAAAATAGCAAATTTAATACACTTAGTTTAAAATTATATGTTCCGAAAAAAGTTTATTTAAAAAAATTATCTAATTCATGAAATTTTCTAATGGTTTATAAAATTATGTTTTATTTGTGGTCATAATGTAAAATTTTATTTTAAAATATATATTTCTGCAATCATACAAATGTAAAGTTTTAAATCTAAAGTACATACATCTAAATATGTATACTTGGGTAAATCTTAAACAAGTACCCGAGCATATATTACAAACAAAATGTGCATTAATAACATTACATTAATAAGTAGCATTTACTTTATAAGATTAACAATAATATTCTATTTGTATTTGGAAAATATTTTGTTTTATAGCACAAAAATGTAGAAAAATAAGTAGTTTTAAGTTTTTAAAAAATGTTATCATATTGGTATAACGTTAGCTAAAGTTAGACATAATACTTTTTTAAAACTTGTTATCATTTCTGAAAAATGTTTTTAAATAATCTTGTAAATTACTGCTTCTGCAACTTTTGTTACCGTTCCTTCATCTACAGAAATTTTAGCACAGGCGGGCGGGCATTGAAAATTTGTTTCTTTTTCATTTAAATTTAAGACTGACGAGTCTTATTAATTGTTTCGAGATTAGCCGACTGCCAATGATATGACATCAACATGTTGTAGCTGGAAATGACATTTTCCACTTAGAATGTGGTGTGGCCACAAGAATTGACCCTAATGATTTTTTGAAAGTTCCCATAGCCACAAAAAAAAAAAATTTTAAGCGTACAGAATGTGATGCACAAATATCCAATCTCCTGGGAAGACTTGGAATTTCTTCAATTCAATCCTAATAACTTTCAAAAACAAAGTTACTGAAATTGGTTACCTCTTTGGGAAATAGGGTCAGGTGGGGGAAAGTGGTCATAAAAACAGGCATTTTTAACTTTGCAGGAATATAAATATGAGAAATTTTCTAAAAAATATTATTGTTTTGGATTTTATTTTACATTACATTGTTCTAGAGTACATTAGAATACACTTTAAAAATATGTTTTGAGAGTAACACCTTTTAATGACATCTTTTTTTTGTCATGTTTTTATGACCACTTTTCCCCATGGGTGGGGTAAAGTGGTCAGTGTGTGGGGTAAAGTGGTCATATTGAAGAAATATGACATAAAAAGGAAATTATAAGTAAACAGTGCCATTTTGTTACTTAAAAATATTTTACACAACTTCTATATTTGTGAATTATTATTTAAATTTAAAATTTAAATAATATTATTATTAAATTATAAATTTATAGTGTTCTCTATGGTAAAAAGTTTTTTTTAAAAAGATATTTTAATAACTTCCGACTCTCTGTTTTTTCAATGTCGTTATATTCTGAAAATGTGTAGTAGTCACCAATTTAGGATTTTTCTAGATATTTAATGAAGTGTCCCATTAATTACTATCTCAATCTTGTCCAATAATCTGTTTAATTGATTTCTTCCCTTAATATTTTACTAGCATCCCACAAATATGATTTGTCAAATTTGTATATCTGTGGCACAAATTGGCTCAAAAGAATTTGTTGACTTGATAATTTTCTGTTTTTTTAGCTTTTTTTTTGGCATCCCTTGTTTTTTTTGTAGACAAAGTGCAACTGTTTCTTCTGTTTTCATCTTTAGAGTTATGTATAGCCATTCTATGTACAATTGACACTGGTGGAGATATTGTTGTCAGTATTAACTTAAAGTCCTTCAGTGGATATACACTTGTTGTATTAGCCATTTGACACTTTTGTACTTTTAAAATTTAAATTGCATATATCAGATATTGATGGTTCTGAATTCTGATGAATATCTATTTGTTGATCTGGTGAAGTCAATGGGCAATTCTGTAATTTCTGTACGGACATTGTTATGTTTGGTCAATTTGTTTGTTGACAGTTTTCTCAAATTCTGTGGTAATCAGGTCTTGGTGGTCTTATCAACCAATGGACTTTATCTGCTATTAGGATATTTAAGATACATTTGGATTAAATTTGATATAATAGAACAATCGAATGAATGCCCAACATGGGCAATGAATCTGAAGCTTTTAATGATGCAAGATTCTTCTTCGAAGCCATGATTCTCATTAGGACCATTATGCCTGGACTTGTTAATGACGCATCTTCTTAAAGTCGGTTAATTTCTGAGCTACAGCATAAATGGATATGCCCTTTTTAACCAGCATAGCTAACTGGCTTTGCCAGCATAGCTAATTAGCCTTGCCAGCATAACTAATTGTAGACTGGCATCAGAGTAATTTGGTACAATCTTCCTAACATATTTTCTCGGCATGTTTATTACGTAAAAAAAATAAGACAATAAAAATTATTTTATTATACAAGTTTATCCAAATTTTAATCACTGAATATTAGGTCTTAATAAAGTCATTCCAAGCAATGTAAAAGTTAAGCCTAATGCTGTTTACTTTATCTTATGTTATAAACTATGATAAATTAATATATGCTTTATTATTCTAAATTAATATTTAATAATCAATCTTTAAATATTAGGCCTAAATAAACTCATTGTTACCATGAATACGTTAAACTTAGTCATATGACCACTTTACCCCATGTTACTAAAAACACTATAAAATAAAAAATTTAATAAACACAACTTGCCTATCAATGGAAATGTGTTCTTGAGATACGTTTGAAGCCTCCTGTATAACTAATATATTAAGATTTTGATTAAACAAAATGTAGGAGAGAAGTTCATTAGAGAATCAAAAGATTGTACTGAAACGTACAAAAATAAAATGGCTATTTATTGGCATTCAATGTGTTGCTAAAATTATAATTTTGTGTGAAAAACATTGCTCCTCTTCACTGAAAACTAAAACAAAAATATGTAAAACTTTTACGATAAAAATAAAAAATAGGGAGGAAAAACTACAACATTTATTAAAGTATGACCACTTTACCCCACCTGACCCTAATCATTATGCCTACGATTGTCCGCTGATGTTGCATTACATAATTTTCTTGTGCTCATTCTCATAATAATTTTAATAAAAATTATTTAATCCCTTTTCGATCACATGTAAGTAACGAACTTACAGTTCCATTCCCAGAACATTCACCAATATAAAGAATTAGCAATTTTAATTACTGAGGAAATTGCATAACTTTTTTAAGATATTAACAATTTTTGGTAGAAAATTTATTTACTATCCACTGTATGAAATACTTTCAAAATATTAAAAATTGCTATTGGAGCTGTATCCAATATTTATTTTTAAATAAGTAACTTTTTATATAATATTTGGTTCAAATGCATTGTACGGTTCCCCTTGACAACTTTTAAAAAATGATATATTCACAATATTAACACATTCTGGGCGACAACCGGTTTTGTTAAAAAAACTCAATTTTCTCTCTGCAGTGTTGCTTAAAATGTTAACTAGATTTGGCAGGGAAACCGTAGAGTACATTTTAACCATATATTCGAGAAATATACTAGGACATAATTTAGTTACAAGGCATTTTATGGTTCCAGAATTCCACATTTTGTCAAAAAAAGCCTTACCTACCTTATTTGTTATGGATAACAATTTATAAGAAAATGTAATGTTAGCCTGTTTAGTAGTTATTGTGTACAAGATGGTAATGATAACAAGCCAAACTAATCGAATATGCTTAATCGCTATATTGCACAATCTTTGAGTGCATTATTTATTAAATCTTCATTTGGTTATTCAGATGTGTCTTAATTCCAGAATATATTAGCTCCATTATGATTTGAAAGTTCTCTGCAACTTTAAAATGTATTTTAAGCCGGCACATAAAAGTATACTAGGCAGTTGGCCAAAGCATTTGAAGTACTTACTAAAATCGATTTAATACCATGTTGAAATTTAATGTAATATTTTGTTATCACTCAAACATGTATTTAAACAATTTTAGTCGTGTTATTTTTTTTTTAGAAAAAAGTTTGTGGAATAAATTAGAACAACATGATATACAGCATTATTTATTAAGAAATAATTGCTAGATTTCCTCATTCAGTTATTTTTGACTTGTTATCTAGCATTTGGTATTTTTCTCTTTCATTTAATATGTGTTATATTCCTATTTTATTTTAGCTGAATTTCCACTAGAGCTGCTCACTGATAACTTGAAGAGGCTGCATTGATTAGCCCCAAGATCTGTTCTGAAACCTGATTTATGAATTTTGAGCAGTGTTTGAAACTCATTTCAAGACATATACTCCACATCCTGTAGCCTGAAGCCACTCGGATACCAGCTACTAAGTCAACAAACACCCGAACTGGCACCTCGCTCTCCCAAATTTCCACACCATGACCAATGTGAGGATATTTGGGCCATGATAGATTTATCTCCAGCCCCTTTTCCCACCCTGCCTTTGCTGGCCTTATGGACAATTCAAGGCCAGGAACAAACTCACAATACTCTAATTAAGAGATCAGCACTTTTATGTGAAGACTATTGATAAAGTAAAAAGTGTTAAAATAAAATGTGGTTTAATAACTCTTAGAATGTTATTTAATATTTAAAATAACACTTGTGCACTAATGATGGAGGTATAGTATAAACCATTAACCACTTATGTGATTGAGTCACTAAGTGATAAGGTTTGTTTAGAAGTGGAATAATTGGAAATGGTTTCCACTATATTAATATTTATTATTAAAAAGTGTAAAATATTAAATATAAAAAAACTTTTTTAAATATAATTTCATTATATATTTACTAATGCATACTTTAAAAGTTAAAAATAAGCGAACGTTTTTGCATGAGGCACTCAAGTAAATGTAGACCATTTGTTAATTTTTAACTCAAAAAAAGGTTGTTTTTTTTAAATTTATTTTATAATAAAAAGCAGTAGTGAAAGCAAACTGCAGTAAACTTTAATGTTGGTAGAAATAATTTTCATGGATGTCTTTTTTATATTCGATTTAGTTAATTGACTTAAGTTTATTTTATAATTATCCATAGAAATCAACTAAATTCTTAAACTTTCTCATAATGAGGCATTAGCATCATTAGTCTATAATACAATTAAAGAACGATCTGTAAACACAGCTTCATACTTTACGGTCAAATTATAAGGAAAATGTCTTAGCTCGGTTACTAGGTGTTAGTTTTTTTTGTTTCTAAATTGCAAATAATTTTAAATTGAAACGCAATGTAAATAAGTATAATTTTTACTTTCTTTACAACAACTGACATCAAACACAACACACATTTTTAGAAATTTATTTTGCTAAAAATAAGTAAGCAACTTATCAAATTATATTATATATTCGAGCATATTTAATTTTTATCAATATATTTCATGCTTATTTTATATCGAATATTTCATGCATTCAACTGTTATACTACAAATACCAACTTAGTAGTATTTTAGATTAGAAAATCACACTTAATGTGTTGTAAATGAAGTATGTGATCCAAACTTCAAGGAGTATCTAAATTATTACACAATACCTGTTGCGTTAGATTTCTTTTTTACAACAGAAGGGAGTCATAATAGTTAATTGAGGTAAGTGAAATTGTCCCCAATATTTTATGCCACAGGTGTGTAACAATTGTAATAAAAGATAATTTGGATTTCTTATAAATGCTAAAAAGTTTTTTAAAAACTCTAATTTGTTTTGGTATTTTAACTAGATTGCTAAAAAGTTTACAAAAACCTGCTGAAATGCAGATATCTAACTGTCTTAAGATATTAAACTAGACTACTAAAAATTCTTAAACTTGCTTATCAATCTAGCATCATTAACCTTGACAAAATATTTTTTTTCCTCCATTTTCAAAACTAATTTACTTTGGTGTAAATAACATTTACAATAGCTTTGTGATCCAATTTACTCTCAAAATGGATACTTCATCTTTCAACATATACTTCAATATAAAAGTATTCATTATGTTTTCCTCATTTTTAAAAATTAAGTCTTAATTTTTTTTTAATGTATTAGATGAAGGAATACAAGATAGAAATATTTTGAATTGTGTTTTTAATTTTTTTAAATGGTAATGTATAATGCATTTCATTTAGAAAAGTAAATGTAAATATATTTTTAAATAATATTACAGTTAACTTAGTTCAAAATTAACTAATTTAAATTTTTTAAAAGAATTATAAATTTGTAATTTTAGGAAATTTAAAATTTTAATTATTAAATTTTTTAATTATAATTTTATTGCTATATTTTTATTATTATATAGATTTTGAATACAATTTTTTGATGTTATAAAGAGAAAGCAAATGAGTAGTATAGTCCAATATTTTCCACAGAGGAAAGAATATTTTTCATGCAACAGCTTTAAATGATCAAAAACAAAAGAAACAAATTGTTTTATAAAAATATTTTTTTTAAAAATTATTCATAGTATTGTTCATCAATATTGTAAACCGCTGCTTTCAAATATATTCGATTTCGGCTAATGTCGAGTCGATCAATGTAAATCGGCCACCTTTTATTTAATATTGACAGATATTGCTTTGGCAATATTTGCCAATATTGATAAAAAGTTAACCATTTGACATTGGCCAACCCGACATTCGCCAATATTAGCCGACCTAACGTTAGCCAATATCGGTTGAGCAATATTTGCCAATATTGATAAAAGGTTAACCATTTGACATTGGCCGATCCGACATTTGCCAATATTGGCCAATACCGCTCTACGATATTGACCAGTTCAACATTACCCAATACTGGCCAATACCGCTCTATAATATTGGCCAATATCGGTTCGGCAATATTGATAAAAGGTTAACAGTTGGACGATCCGACATTCGCCAATATTGGCCAATACCGCTCTACGATATTGGCCAGTTCAACATTACCCAATATTGGCCAATACCGCTCTATAATATTGGCCAATATCGGTTCGGCAATATTGCCCAATATTGATAAAAGGTTAACAGTTTGACGTTGGCCGATCCGACATTCGCCAATGTTGCCGAAACTCTCTTTGCCGATATTGGCCAATATTACTGTGCTACCTGGGGACCTCCATGGGGAGTGGTGAGTCATAAAACTGGTTGGTTGGGGTTTACTGGCGCAAGGGCCAAATATGGCCAAGCTGCGCCGTCGTAAAACTGGAAATTGCCACTTTCCTGGCTTTCCTTACAGCTAAAAAGTATTGCCTGCTTGTTCTTGAAACTTTGCGACTGGATGGGGGGTCTGTGCCTTTTGGTCCTGGGGACATATGCACCATTCACTCCGTGTTTCCATTGTATGGCGCCATTCCTTTTCATTGACCAAAGAATCCACTGTGAATCGTAGAGCGAGACGATATACATTGTCAGATTAGTTGCAATTGGAACAAGCCAGCGTTTACTTAGGATTTCGGAACTAAAACTGGCGCAAATATATGAAGAGGATGGCGGATTGAAAAATAAAGTGTGTTGCTGAAAACTTTCGATTCCGAGATGTACGTTATTAACGATTTAAAAAAAAAACCATGAAAGCCAGAAATGCTCTTTAGGGTCATTCCATGGTAACTCAGGTTACATTTGACACATACGTTGGCTGGTTTCACACTAATTCTACCCAAAATAAAATTTCTAAAACTACAATACATTTTTTTAAAACTTTGTACTGATTTTAACTTAATTTAGAAATATCAAATTATATTATAAGTATCAGAATTGTCCGACTATAAATTATTTTCCTCCTGTAACTCAGGTTGTCATGATATTGTAACTGTAAGATTAACTGTGACAGCATTAGAACAGCTCAACCTTGCAACTTAAGAAGTTGTTGTCATGTAATTGTAGCCATGTGGTGCGGTGTGCTTAAGGCTGTTCGCCACACGCCACCTACATTTCGAATTCTCAATGTTAAAGTATAGGACATTCCAATTTTTCTAATTTCTCAAAGAGTTTTGAAAATATTCAAATTATTTTTTTACATATAAAAGTTTGAAATGTTTTCTGTGTAATGGCGTATTGGATTTTTGATATTTTGATTGGAAGTATTTTTAATTTATTTTACAAAATTCCTTTTCCTCGAATGTTTACATTTAGACGCTAACAAATACCTTTTAAATTATTACAATGAAAAAATAAAAAAACCATTACATAGATCTTTTCATTGTCTTTCCGTACGTACCACATTTGAATTTTTAAAAGTTATAGAAATGTAATTATTAGAAAAATTGGAGAAAAAAATACAGTTTAAAACTGCAAAAGCCACGCCTTAGGTGCATGTAGACAAACTCCGCCCTTGACAGCTTGATTGATGAGTCCCAATGAATGGACTTAGTGGGGGGGAGCGGGACGTCTTCAGGGGCAGGTTCAGGGGGCTCTTTCCTTTGTGGGGAATACCATTGTATGTCCTGTGATCTTAGATAAGGAAACTTGCCGTGGTGCAACCTTTCTTACGTTTACGTTTTGCGTCAGTGTTTTTGAGTATAAATGATTTCGTTTTCAAGTTTCGCGTGTGGCTGTTTCTTTTTAAAAAGTTTATATTTAATTTGTTCTTTTATGTCAAATTTTATAAGTAACATTTCGATTCAAATTAATACATTTGTTTTAAACATAGGAAATAAGTTAGCAAATATATTAGAGTGATTACATTTGACTTGTTATTAATAAAATATTGCCAAATAGAAATATAACATTTCTACTTAATTAAAGTTTCATTTTTCCAGTTTTATAAACATTAAGATTATTATTTTGTTAATATACCAAACACATATTTTGATTTTACCAAATTGTATACTGTAAGTTTATTTTAATAAATATTTATTTTACATTAGTGATTTCGAAGAAACGAGCTTGCATGCAAAATCGTCTTTTGTGTCTTCTATGGATTTTAAAAAGTAAACATAAATATATATTTTTTAGTTTTCACAATTTTCAAATATTGTTTTTATAAACAAGTAATAATAATCGTAAAAATAATGATTTAAATTTAGAATATCTCATATTTGGGAAATTTAGCTTACCATCGAAACCTGAATTCTAACTTCGAGATAAATACAGAGATAAATTAGTATGAATATATTTTTTTTCTTATAAAAATAGAACTATGTAATTTATTCTATTAGAAAATCCAGCTAAAAGATCAGCAAAAAAACTTTAAAATAGACTTGGCGAAATTAACTTCAATTTTTTTTTAATTATTAATAATTAAAATTTCCACGCTGTATATTTAAAACAAACATATCATTAAAAAAAATTTACTTTATTACTAGTTAAAGAACCAAACAGCTATACTTATATATAAGAATGGAGTGTCTGTCTGTGGAATCGAACAAAACCCCTCATTTTGAGTTTTCTTCACGAATTAGAATACGTTGATTCCGAAAATCACATTAAAATTTTTTTGGTCTGTCTCTCCGTCTGTCTGTCTGTTTGTCCGGATTTAACTCAAAAACTACTACACGGATTTTTATAAAATTTGCACCATTTGAACAATAGTTTCTCAGTTTAAAATCTGCACTTTGTTTCATGTGGGTATCTGCAACCGTTCAAAAGTTATAGAACTTTTTCCATTCCAAAACTCCGGTTGCCAATTGGCACCCAAAACACTTTTCCGAATACGATAAATTATTTCCAATTGGAAGAATAGATTTTTTTAAACTTTGATTGATGTGTTATTGCATTGTTAGTATTAAAAATAATGAATGTGAAGTTTAAGAAGTGCATTTTTTTGCTACTGGAATTAATTTCTATTAAAAAAATATATACAAATTTTTAAATAATATAAGCTTTCAATCCCATTTGGCAGTCAAACAACATTGCCAAGTGTTTTATTTTCATTTTCTGCAAAATGCATTATTTTTATCGACATCACATTACAGGCTAATATTACGAAAAGCGTTTTTAAATATTAATTTTTACGGATTTTTATATTGCAAAATATATGTATTTAAAAAAAACATCAGTTTATACGCGATAGCATGTAAAGTCGTGAATATAAAAATTAAAAAATAATACGTTAAATATCTCCCTCATGTCAGGACATAGTTTCGCATGATAATCACTATGTAAATGAAATTTCGACATTTTTCTAAAAAAAAAAAAAAAAAACGTGGTTACTGCTACCCCTCATGCGTGACGTAGAAATTGAACGACCCAAGAGGTAATAAACGCAAACTGTGTAAAATCAGCGTACATTTAGCAACAAAAATGTAATAACAAATCTTTGTTGTCTACATATAAAGGGTATAAGAGTAAAACTACTTCACAGCATTTTTTTCAAAAATGAATTGTTTTGTATTTGATTTTTTTTGTAAAGTGTAATCTTATAAAATGAGGCACCCTAGTCGAATCAGGCCCAGCTTGCGGGCCGATGCGTCTAATTGTAAAAGCTGTCCCGCGAAAACTTCTATTCAAATGCAGAAAAAGGAAATAAATGAGACATTTACATTTTACATTTTAGAGAGCGTTTCCAAGACGCTCCGTTTGTCACCATTCTTGCTAAGAAAACCTGTTTGGGGGTGGGAGGGAGGCGGTTTTTCTAGGGTGTGATTGACGTGAAAACCCCCTTTTGTTATATATCTCTCCCCAGTCCGCACAAATGTTCACAATGAGGAAAACAAAATGAATTCTATTATACTGATTACTACTAGAATCTCTATAAGACTGGAAAGAGGTAGCTGAAACGTAACTGATTTGGAGAAAATGAACTTATATGCATAGCGGCCTTATTATTATAATCAAAGGAATGTGGATTCGAACACCGAATGCGACAATGCAGAGAGCACGTATCTTGTCGTCCTTTAATAAAACATCCACCGGGTACAGAGCGGACGGATGCACGTTAAATCTTTCATGGTCTGAATGTCCTCACGTCTACACAGGGGCTTTGCGTGCCAGTTCAATTGGTGACCTCGTTATGGTTCAAATTTACGAGGCAGTGTACCTCTGTCTTTCTCTTCGCTATGGATACTGCTTTATAATTTTGAACCACGGTCAGATGACAAGGACGACATCAGATTTGGCACCCGAAGGCGGCGGCCTCAATAGGCCTCAGGGCATTGGATCCCGATCAGATTTACCGTGCACCAGTTCCGTAGCACACCAGTATAATTTTTTGGATATTTTTAGACGACTTTCTAGTATTTTAGTAGCGAAGCTGGCAACCACGATTAGATTTAACGTGTACCAGTCTTATATTCACGCCGGTGGAGATTGAGGGTGATTTCAGACGACTTTTGTAATTGGGTAGCGAATCAGGCAATCTTCCGACCACGAGATCACTTCATCTTTTCCTCATGCCAATTCGATGCTCGAACTCGCAATCCTCTGATTGATAACCGGATGCTGTCCTCGAGTCTACGAGGTCTCCAATATCTACTTGGACTTGACAAGTTGTAGCGATCTCGTGATCGGAAGGTTGTCGGATTCGTTACTAAAAAAGTTGTCACAAAATTTAGTAAAGTGCCCCTGAACTTGATATGTACTATTTCGCTGTACTACTCTAGAAATATAAAAATCTACAAAACTAAAAGTATTGAAAAGAAAACCATGATGAATACAATATACCAGGAGAATATGTTTTTTTCGTCAAGGCTAGCGGTAAAACAATTGGTTCATACTTGGAGGGTTGTGGATTCGAATATCAACTTTGACATTGCAGCGAGCTCATAATCGAAGAATTGTAAGTTTCATTCCTTGTCATCAGAAAAAAAAAAAAACATCCGCCATGTAGAAGGTACTACTGCGCACATTAAATCTGTCGTGGTTCAATGTTCTCACCCTAATATCTGGTGCGTGAAGTACCAGTTACGGTGTTGTCTTCGTCATTTGTCCATCGCTTAATATTACGAGGCAGTGTTCTATAATTGTACTAAATTATGAAACCGTAAAAACTGTTAGTTTTGTCAAGAATTTATAAAATCATTACTTAGTTTTGTCAAGAATTTATAAAATCATTACTTAGTTTTGTCAAGAATTTATAAAATCATTACTTAGTTTTTCTCATATTTAGATACTTTAGGTTTTTAATTCGTATGTAAGTTAAATATCATACTCTTTTAACGTTCATTTAAAGCGAAATAAAATCCAGGTTTTATATGGGTAAAGTATATGGTCGTATAGGAAAACTTATTTATAAGGCTTCAAAATCAGAATTTGTTATTACCGAGTTAATAAAAGTAATAATAAATAACGATGATAAAAATCGAACTTGGATTTTATTTCATTTTTACCTTACAAATTTAACAATTTGGCAATATCATCAAAAACAGTTTTAGATGCATTATAGTGCTTAATTATTTTTTTTAAATAATTAGTGAACAAACATTCAAAACGTGTTTAGTCCAAAATTTCTCAAATTTAGACATTTGTCATGTGCAAATCTCAATAATTTTTTTTAATTGTTTTGAAAAAAGTTGAGGCGGATTTCGAACTTCTTTAATTAAATCCTCAACATTTTCATCTGTGAGGGCTAGAATATCGACATCGTATAGAAACCTTCTAGTCCAGACCTGCTTGGGGGCCACAGAGCTAGAAGCATCACTGAAAGGTGTTGCTGAAAGCACTGCCTGAAAGTCGCGATGGACCTTGTTTTCGCGTCTTAGAAGCCTCCGGGATAGTTGGGGGAACTGGACAGCTTCATACAATGCCATTGTCCTTCTACCCCCTCCCCTTCAGGCAAGACGACACCTAGCAGGCAGTGGGAAACAGTGGCGGCGATTGGGTGCTGAAAGTGGGGGGGCAAGATAGAGGGGAAACAAGAAGTCCCCCAAAAGAGGGGGGGGACTAAAAAGAATTTGCTATTATATTGCTATAAAAAAGCTATGGTATTGCACACTTGTATTTACTCACTATTTTGTGTTACTTGAAGTATACCAACTTAAAATACACAGTAAAAAAATTTAATAACATAAATTTAAAAAAATAGAAGTTTTCATACCTTTTCGTTAAAATAACGATAAATGCCTTGGCTTCTTTCTAGAAAAAACTTCAACACAGTTATCGAGATTTAACTTCGTTTTTTCTATAGCAAGTAGCGCTAAATTTGACAACCGTTCTTGTTTTGTAGAATTCCTTAAATAGTTCTTCACTCTTCTGAGAACACTAAACGACCTTTCTGCTGAAGCAGTTGATACTGGAATTGTTAAAAACAATTTAAAAAGTTTTAAAATGTTCGGGTAGACATCTTTATTGTATGAATTTTCAGCTGTAAACTTCGACATTAATTTTGAAATAAATTTTTTATCAGTTTCTGTGCATTCTTTTCCTCTGAACACACTTATTTCTGCAGACAAACTTTCACCGTCAATTTTATAAACTTCCATTACAGCGCTACAAGCCTTTTTAAATTCATCACTTTCAACAGAGTCCTGTATAAAGGGTGAAGCCAGCAAAAATTCTATCTGGCATAACAATGTCAACTGGTTTTTTTCAAAACGTGATTTGATGTTTTCTACAATATTGTCTAGAAATGGAAAATAAGCTGTTTTTAACATAAATTCTCGAGGTGAAGCAAAATCTGGATCGTTGTCTCCCCCACCAGCTTTTTTAGGTATTTTTCTTTTTCGTGGAAGGGCTGGATCTTCAAATCCATGCCTTTCGCAAAATATCAAAGCCTCGGACCAAATTTTCTCAAACTGTGTCTCATTTCGGAGATCTGAAACTACTGCTATAGTTTGGTTGGCAACCTCAACAACTCCTTGAATAGAAACTTCATGGTTTTGTATATATTTTGAGAGAATATTTGTTTTTTCAAATACTTTTTTCATAAAATATAAACCGAATACGAATTCAAATTTGGTTATGCATAATAACAAACCATGAGCCTCACCACCAACTTTTGTGTCTGTGGTCTCGATTTCTTCTAGTGTCTGTATAATTTCCAACAAATGCTGTTGGACAGCTCGAAGGCTTTCGTACCTACTACTAAACCTTGTATTGCTTAAAGCTTTTAAAGACAAATTTGATCTTGTTTGGGAATCATTTTCTGCTGAAGAATCTGAAGTTTGTTCTTTCATGTTGCAAAATACTGCATGGCGCTTGGGAGAAGCCTCGATAAAGCAGTATAGTTGTTGAATGGTGCCGAAAACATTACGAACTAAAATAATGCTTTTAGAAACATCCACGAGAGCAAGATTAAGTGAATGCATATAGCAGTGGACATACATAGCATGCGGATAATTTTCTTTTAATCTTGCCGCCACACCTTTAAATACGCCTGAAACGTTTCCTGCCCCGTCATAGCATTGAGCAACAATGTTAGAAGGATCTAATCCCACTTGATGCAACACAGCCATGAGCAAGTTGTATAAGGATTCGCCATCAGTAAGATCTGTTTTAAAGAAACCAATAAATTTTTCTTCGATTTTTAAAGCATCGGTAACATACCTAATCACAACTGTTAATTGTTCATGGTTGGCAATATCTCGCGTCTCATCAATCATTACAGAAAAATACTTGCTCTCTTTTGCTTTTTCAATAATGGCGTTTCTTGTCTGATTGGCCATTATTTCAAGCATTTCATTCTGTACGTCATGATGTACGTAATTAAAATACTTTTCTCGTTCTAAAAACATCTTCTTCAAAATCAAATTGTCTGATGATCGTAGCTTTAAAAGTTCTACAAAATTACCACAATTACTTGATATTTCGTCTTCTCTATGGCCTCTTAGTGCTAGGCCTTGTCTAGAAAGATAAAGCAAGGTTTCAAACAGCAACTTAAGATATTCGCGATTTTTTGTGACTTCTTCTTTATGTTGAGAAGATATCAGTTCGGCTACGCTATTTTTCTGTTTCAGGCCTTCTTGCCATCGTTGTAAAGCACTGAGATGTGAAACTGTTCTTCCGTGCTCTTGAAAACGCTGAACTGCTTTTTTCCAGTTTTTAAATCCGGCCGTAATGAACGCCTCCTCACGACATCCAGTACTAGTACTGCCGAATAACCGGCAAGGAAAGCAAAATGCTTTATCTCCAGAAACACTGTATTCAAGCCATTGAAATTGGGAATACCACACACTTCTAAAACGTCTTCCATTTGCCTCTGGGAACTGTGACAGACAGGGTTGGAATGGGCCATCTTTAAAATGTTTGTAAGCAACATCCATGCCACAAAGAGGATCTCTACTATGAAGGGCAGGTTGCAATTTGTCATCACGTGCGGTCAGTTTATTCGTCTGATTCTCAATCGAACAATTATCGTTAACTTTAGAGGTAGATGTACAGGTTTTAGAAGTAGTCCCCATTGTCGGGCTATTGGTTTGAGATTCATCACTTTCTGGTTTTAAATTTTGTTTTTTATTAAAAAAGTTTAATAGTGTCTTTTTCGATCTACGTTTCATTCTGACTTAAAAAGGCAAAACAAAGCACGATAACTTTCAGAAATACTGTATAAAAGGGCCACAAAAACTAAAGTCCAATTTTCAGGAGAATAAAAAGTATGAACTGTTCAAAACATCTTTATATCACTTGGCTATTTTAGCTATAATGGAAGACAATTTAACTAGATCCTTAAGCGAAGGCTGTAAAAAGACTGAACCAGATTGAATAAAAAAAAATCAACGGCTAATTTAAAAACAAATAAATATCTATCGGAGTAGTCATAAGTCATATACAATTTCCTCTGTAGACTCCAAAATGACTGTTGAAACGAGTCATAAATAATATTCGGCGCCTGTTTTCGCCTTTTTTTTCCTACTGCTTATATGTAAAACTGAGAAAACTTGGGAATGAGTCATTCTTCCGAGAGCCATTTTGTAGATTTAATACGTAGTTACAATAAACTATTTTCTTGATGTTTTCGAAATCAAAGCATATTGAGAATTAAAAAAAATATATATTAATAATAAAATAGAATTAGAAAAAAAACCTATTAAATCTTTTCTGCAACTTTGAGAACATTCGGTGATAACTAAAGTAAACAAATATATTTTGTGGATTGTGTTTTAAAAATGTTAAAATCGGAGATTTTCTGACTAAAATAAATTATTTCAAAACCAAACTATTTAATAAGTAATCATAAGTAAAATTATTATAAAATATTTCTTTCAGAAAAACTATAGAAATTATATGGTTAAGAAAGTTAATCGCTTTGATTAGACTTTGCAAATGTATGTTTTGTTTTGATTTAATTTAATAATTACTGGTACTTTAGAAGCATAATTTATTAAAATATACTACTTGATTTAAAATTCGAACTCGCAATTTGGCGCTCTTTAAAGCGCCAAGTTCATTACCGGGAGGTTGCAAGCCTGTTCTCCCATCGTCCAAACGTTTGGAGGCGACTAGTGCACATTAAATCTGTCAATGAGAGGGGTTTGAACCTCCTGAAACCTCCCCCACCCCCTCCCTTATCTACGTTCCTATGGTAGTGTGAGGAAGTTGGGGTTCAAATTTTTCCCTTTGTTAGGCAATGCAGTAAAACAATTGACTTGTACTTTAGTTTTAAAAAGTGCAATATAAAAAAGTTGAGGGGCTACATCCGAAAAAAGTGCGGGGGCAACATCCAAAAAAAGTGCGGGGGCAACCGCCCCCCCTTGCCCCCCCGAATCGCCGCCACTGGTGGGAAAGAAAGCAGGAAGAAAGGACTCTTTGCAGTGGCAAGTATAGTAGTTCATTTACGAGTAATTACCTCCGAGTTTACTGTGAGGGGAGATTTGGTTATCCAGTATTGGTTTGAAAGAGACATTTGGGGTGTGGTAAAGGCGTGGTCTTTCTACCTTAACATGTATCAAATAAAGCAAAAAGATACTTTATAATTACACGAAAAATAGAATAGCCTGTTTAAAATTTCTAGAGTCGATAGTTTAAAGAGGATACTTGAAAGAATGAGTAAATAATTTTATTTTCAAGTCGGAACTATTTGTTGTAACGCGGAGGAGAATTTTTTCCCCCTGAGTTATTCGGTTTGTCGCCCCGCCTTCTGAAACGAGTATGTAGAGGGCGCTGATCGCGATTCTTAGTTTCGAATTGTGTGATGAACGCTATCTAATAGGTGATGGGCACTGCAACGTCACAGGCTGCCGCGCAGAGCAACGAGGAAAATCTAAAGGCAAAACAAACAGAATTCCGTTGCCTTTCGCTATGCTTGCGTCGCGTTAAAAGGCGGTATTTTGTTTTAAACTCAAAATAAAAGCACACGATTAGGCACAAATACAAGTCCAATTATAGTTTTAGTAACATAAGGATTATAAAAACAAAAATTTCCAATAATTTTATTTTTTATATTCGAACAAAAAAAATACTGAAAATAGACGATAATGAAACGTAAACTAATGATACATTAATTGTGCACTATTATTTTATATTTGTAGCAATAACTTATAAGTTTTTGTGTCAAGTTTTGTTTATGAGATGCCATCATAGGTTCATTAAACACAAATAATTGAACCTAACAATAATGTTGTTACAACTATATTTAAACATTTTTTGAAATCCATCGGCGACTTGGTTGGATTTCTGAAGTTGTAAATCATTATTTAATAGTATAAATATATAAATCGTATTACTTATATTGAATTGCTTGTATACTAATCCAATAAATATATGCATAAAAACTTTAAGCACAAAAAATATTACACATAAATGTATTAAAAAATGACTTCGATTCTGCAAATATGTTTTCTTGTAAAAGTAGGCCCAAATGACACAATAAGTTGTCTCATGGAGTGATGGACTAAGGAGGGTGCAAAATTTCAGTGGAAAAAGAAAAAATTAGAAGATTTATTCGAAAAATTTTAGTCTACATTGTTTTTAGATTGATATTTTTTATTTTAATTGTACATTACATTTGAGTAAATTGATAATATTGAGGTTCGCAACATTATCCGTGTATTATTTTAAGACGGCTATATATTGCTTGGATTTAGTTTTGAAAAATGCATGTTTGACACTTTATAATATAGTAATTTCTCCCAAATTTTTTGAAATTTGGCGTCTTCATGAAACTAATAAAAAAAAATGACATGCAAAGTTAGAAAATTCCTGTATTTAAAATAAAATACAGCAAAAACAAAAATTAGCATAAAAATTCATCGAAGTTGTGAAATTAAAGGTTTTAAACAGGCTAATCTTTAAAAAATGTAGCTTTGAAGATTTTTGTTCCGAATTCCTTTATAAAACCTACAAAAAACCTTCAATTTTCCAACTTTGATGAAGGCTTTATGCTGATTTTCTTAAACAAATTTGTCAAATCATCTATAAAAGAACTATATATATTTATGTTGTTACCCGGCAAATAAAACTAGCATAAAACATAATTAATTTGTGAAATTGAAGGTTTTATAAAGGAATTTGAAAAAACTGCACTTTTTTTTATAGTTTTTAATTTTTTCATGAATTAAATCTTTAAAAATTCTGCATTTCCCTTTAATAATTTCAATACTTTATAATAAAAGGTGTTTTAAAGGCTTTATTTCATGTTGTATAAGGAATTTTTAACAAAAATCTTCATTAAATGCAGTTATTTTTAGATTTTAATAGCATTTAAAACTGGAGTTTTGCTGCATAAAACCTTCAAGTTCGCGCCTTGAAATTTGTATGGTGATTGTTTTTGCTTCACCTTCAATTATGAAGCAAAATAATTTTCGTTTGTGCACAAACATCCCTTGAACCGCTGTAATACAATTCCCATGACGATCTTTTATAATATATATGCATTTAATAATTTGATGTCTTTAAAAGAAATTATTAATTACAATTATCTGCCTGATATTTTAATATAAATACTAATTATGGTAATGTTTTAATCATTCTTAGAGAAAACAAAACAATGAAAAATATTTGTTAATTTATATTTAAATATGTGGATATTATTAACATATAAGTATTTTTTTAATTTGAATTTTACGCCGAATAAAACAGATAATATTTATTTTTTAATTGTATAAACACTTTAATTATATAAATATACAATTAAAACTAAGTAATTTTGATTTAAAAAAATTTCGTTGAACTTGTATACACATTTTTCTTAACATTTAAAATAAGCAGAAAACCCCAAGAAATAACTAAAATGTCCTTAAAATAAACAAAAACAGTAATAAATATATAACTTTATTTTTAAGTTATAATTTTAATCAGTATAATTAGTTTCAGGTAATCCTTAAATGAAGTATTAACGAATAACGCATTGGTCGATCGCGAACAAACATGCTAAACCCATGTTAAACGCTGACCCGCGAACGACGTTTCTGCCTTCAGCTTTTCCGAGAAGCCGGTTTGTTTACAAATACGCCCATCCCCTATAAATAACCTTTACAAACCGTATCTTTATTTGAACTTTAATAGTTATCAGATAAGAGAACATAACACAGGTTACCTAAAACGGACATGGAATATACTTGGTACTTTAAAAACTGCCAACTCTGCTCTTATTGAAATTTTAAATTCATAAATTGTATCCTAAATAAGTCTTAGGATTCTAATCTACATTAAATTTTATATTGGAAGATAAATATCCATATTGGGAATTTTTAATTAATTAATTACCCGGTAACTCATGTTACAGAGTTTTGGTAACTCAAGTTACATATCATCTAACAATGCTCTTCTAATAATTTTCTCAGTATTTCCTTTGGAATTTTGATTAACTTATCCAACTTTTTCACATTTTATATGAAGCAATTAAATTACTGTTATTTTAGTAATAATTTGAAAGTAACATATTGCATGAAAATGCGTATATGTAGAGTTTTAATATGCAAACAAAAAACTTTTTCTGTTCTCTAAAAATACCCAATATTTAAGGAAAGAACAAATTTCATAACAAAATATACAAGGCCTCTGTGGCCGAGTGGATCAAGGCATCAGCTGGGAATCCGAGGGTTCCAGGTTCGAACCTGTGCGACGGACTAGACTAAAAATAGTAAAAAAGTAGTGATATTGCGATCGGAGGGTTGCCAACTTCGCTACCAAAATACTAATACTACTAGAATGTCATCCAGAACATACACAAAAAATTAACGGCGTGTATACGGGGCTGGTGCACGATAAATCTGATCGGGGTCCAAAGTCCCGACGTCTATTGAAGGCGTTGGGTGCCATCTCAGATGTTGTCCTCGTCATCTGAGATGCTTTAAAAATACGAGACATCGTTCCCGGGTCTTTCCTTCGAGATAGGCCCCGAACCGTCGCCAATAGCCCACTGTTCAGCTCTAGTGCGACATTATTTAATCAAACCATAACAAAATACAGAAAATAATTTAAAACACTAAAATTATGTCTTTTCAAACACATCAATTTTAGTGCTAAATTCATATGCGACACGGTTTCCTTTCATAACTAATGATGGAGTCGGTAGAACACGTAACATTTTACTGAACTGTGTATACGAAATATCTGTTTCATCCACTTTAAACCACTTCCTCCTATTAATTTGAGACACATGATTTTAACATCTTCGCCATCATTACTTTTGAAATTTTATCCAAACTTATGCGGTAGCAATGCATAATTTGATCCTGCTGGGATGGTGTATTAGAATCACCATATTTCTCACAAAGCCTTTTTATAATGAATTTCTTTTTTGGGAGGAGTTTGTCAATGCTGTGCGTCCGGCTTGTAGCTCTACCCATGGATGATGCAGTTTTTTAAATAGGAATTTGATTGGGAATAACACACTTTTCACTTTATAATTTTCTATGATTGGAAACGTTTTTTCTTATTTTCTGTTTATTTTCCCTCTTCACTTTTTCTGCTGGTGTCAGGCCATTACAATATCACTATAAAACAGAAATAATAAACATTTAAAGTCAACTTTCTCAAAAATTTCTTAAGGGAATATTTTGAGATTTTATAATTCATCGAAAACCTATTTAATTATTATATCAACCAAACTATTCTTATACATGTCTAATACCAATGTGATTAAAAACACAAAATTCACGTAATGGATGCATTATGAGGGGAAGAAAAGCTATCAGATGTTAAATTAGCATGGTAACTCAGGTTACATGAAGATGTGGTAACTCAGGTTACATAATTTCAATATCAATTATAGCAAGTAATATTCGAAATTTAAAAAAATTAAATGTAAGAATGAATTATGTATCCCATTTGTAAAGAGGAAACTTATTATGAAGTATTACTTTATATTATTAAGTAAATGGGAAAGAAAATTTCATGTTTTGGATCTAGTTCAGCCTTGGTTTTGGTAACTCAGGTTACACGTGGGTTGCCTCTCACCTAAGTCTAAAAAAACTATAATTAAACAACAATAATTTTCCTAATATTTAGCTTTTTAAATACAGAAAATATTAAGGAATAAGATAAGAATTATTTTATTTATTAATATTTTATAAAGCAAAGGAAAAACTTACCTCAAATTTCACTAAACTTTGGATAATATTCGGCTTACAACAAACCAAATGTTCTAATAGGTTCTAATAGCAATATTATTGTTTGTTTACAAGTAATCGGCAACTTGCACGTGCTCGAAATCCCACAAACAAGGGTAAACTCCGTGCGCCACGGTAAAGTGGTTTAAAAATACGAGGCATCGTTCCTGGGTTTTTCTTTCAAGATAGGCTCCGAACCATCGCCAATAGCCTACTGAGCAGCTCTAGTGCGACGTTAATTAAACAAACAAACAAAGCCACGGTAAAGTTCATTTCCACCCTAACCTATAGAATGAATATGTGAATAGAGTCTACTCTCCAGTAGTTATTTGAGCTCAGTGCCAAATCCAGAAAGTAATCTCAAACACAGAGTATATGACGTCACATGAGGTTTTATGAACTGATTCGAAATGAGGAATTCTTTACACATTTCAAAATGGAAATACGGTATGTTACATTTTTTATATAAATTTTTTCTTAACAACTTCGAATTTTTAAGTCCTCCCCTCTCTTTTGTTGAAGATTTCTGGTTCCTTTTTCTTTAGGGACCTTTCAACCAGTTTAGCAATGTTGTCTAAATCTTCTGACCTAACCGATAGAATGCATATGCGAAGAGAGCCGTTGGAGCTAAAAGGTTTTCAAAACATTGTAATTAAAGGATTGGTCTCGGATCCTCTCTTTTTTTTTCGTAAATATTGGGTAGGTTTGTTGTCTCCAAGTTGGAGTTCTGAAAGCAATTTTCGCAGTTGATTATCGGAATATTCATGGTTAAGTCTTTGCAGGATCGATTGCGCAATCATATTATATTTTATAGTATCACTTTTTACTCCCGAAATTTCAAAATTGCTTTCTACTTGAATGAACCATAATTTAATATTTGTTTTCCACAGTGGTCAAAATTTCAAAGACTTCATATTTGCGAGCCAATTTCTCTATCGTTTGGTTTCGAAAGTTACATGTTTGTTTGGTACAGATGTAGTATAGGACATAGGGCGCGCGAGGTTAGTGTTTGGCGTGTTTTATAGGGGTGATAAATTTATAGTATGGCAACCCCACCTGATATTGTTGGTATTCTCCGATTCTTGTGGCGACTTTCAATCTGGCAACCCTATGACGTCATCGCGCTGCCCGGAACTATGTTTAACGGCAATTTTTCGTCGCCAAAAAAACACCCGTGCCAAATGTCCTATACTACATCTGTTCCAAAATAACTGACCAAAGTAGAGAAGGACGTATGAGCTTACCCCAAATTGCGATATCATTCTCTGGAAGTACATGGTTTTTATATGAAAATAGCAAGCCGTTGCAATATTTTGTACCATTTCCAAAGGAAAATTACAAAGTACGCAGGCGCTATGACAACACACATTTTAGAAGATCGCTTGTAAGAGTAGGTTGTCTGTACAAAAGTCCTTTATACAAGAGGGGGCCCAGTGGATAAAGGCGTTCAGCTAGTAAGCAGATGATTGCTAGTTCGAACTCATTCTATGGACTTGAAAAGTAAAATTCGATGGACTTACAAAGAAAAGTAAAAAAGTAGAGATCTTGTGATTAGAGGGTTGACAGCTTCGCTACAAAAATACTATAAAGTCGTATAGAACATCCAACAAATTTTACTGGCTTGTATATGGGACTAGTGCACTATAAATCTGATCGGGTCCAATGTCCTGACGCCTATTGAGGTTGTGTCGGGTGCCATCTCAGGTGTTGTCCTCGTCACCTGATTATGGTTCAAAAATATGAGGCATCGTTTCTGAGTCTTTCCTTCGAGATAGGCCCTGCACCGTCGCCAATAGCGCACTGTACAGCTGCAGTGCGGCATTAATTAACCAGACCTTTATACACAAACATCTGGTCATCACTGAGGAAATGGTGATGGAATTAAATACTCAGTAATTTAGATAGAAAAATGGCTTTTATTTGGCATAACTCATTCTGACAAAACGCGTAGTACATATAAGAGTTTGGTGAATGCTACGCCCGGAAGCAGAAACGCGGCGACGTGCGTTGTACGACGCAGATTTTTCAAAAGTCTGCAGACAAATTTTTGCAGAAGTCTATCATACGAATTTATTTTATGTCTGCACTACTTTAGAACAGATGCAGATTCTTTTTAGGTTTGATAATTACTTTTCTCCAGTGGCGGCTCGCCCACTACAACAAGTACAGCCGGGCTGCACCTAAATTCATTTGTGTATTTTAAAACTAAAATCAGATATTTTACTCATTTTCTTAAATGAAGATTAGAATTGAAAATTAAATTTCTACGGTAGTAAACAAAATCTCCGATAAATAGCAAGCATGTTACCGTAATGTACAATTCAGGAGGGGAAAAAACTCCATTCAATCAAACTGCAGCCAAAAAGCGAAATTCGAAATCGGCTGCATCGTTGCCATGGCAACTGCTACGTAGTATGGAGATTTCCCCCATGCTAATGCACTGCATTTGTGAGAAGGTACAGCCGAAATGAGTTTCCTTGTTTTAGCTGCACTTGAGGTTTGATATGCTGATTGGCTAATGGGTGAAACGAGAACTTACGAGATTATATCCAAACGGAAATGGTTTTCGTGATACATTTACTGTGGGCTGTTGTTTCAGGACATGGTCCTGCTGTTGTTTCATTATGTAAGTTAATATTAAAATTGACCAATTCGCATGTTTAAAAGAAAGGGTACTTCTCTTCTAAACGGCCTCAAATAGTCGCCAAGCGAAAGTTTGTCGCCGTATTGAATATTTACAATTTTAATGTTGCCACTCACAAAATAAAATGTTAAAAACAGTCATAAATGATTTACGATTAGATGACGTCAAAAAGTACATTCTAAATTATAGACAATAAGTCGCACTTAACCTGTGCAATGGGCCATTAGTTACGGTTCGAGGTAAAGACTTTCGCTCGTCCGCGGATCTGGCTGTATTTTCAAGTGAACATCAAACGACCGGATGCGTTGCCCATGCGTCTTTTTTTCTGATCTTTATGGTTACTTAAGGAGAAATGCACAATTACGGTTAATTACTCAAACGCTGTGTCTTATTTTCGAACCACGGTGGATGACGTTCACTGCGTAATGGGCTAGCGGTGACGGTTCAAAATTATTTCAGAAGGATTTCTTTAAGGTCTGCACGATTGAATAAAATAACGTCGCACTTGAGCTCCACAATGGGCTAATGTCGACGGTTTAGAATTCATCTCGAAGCTTTGGTTTGGTTAATTAACATCGCACTAGAGCTTCACATTGGGCTGTTGGCGGCAGTTCGGCGCCTATCTCGAAGGGAACAATGTCTCGTATTTTTGAACCACGGTCAGATGGCGAGAACATCACATGAGCTGGCAATCCTTCCGGCATTCGTTTGGGGCATTTCGACACCACTCTTAAGCGCACGCGCGAAACGCGCGCTAAAGTCACAGACTCCTGACGTCGATTTATGGTCCCGGGCAGTTGTGGTCTCCGGCCTTCGGCCTCCGACTACTCAGGATTACATCCATGACCCCCTCCGGGCAGTCGATCATGGTGCTTACAGGCAATCCTTCGGGCAGTCGTTTGGGGCATTGCGACAGCACTCTCAAGGGCACGCGCGTACCGCACGCTAAAGTCACAGACTCCTGACGTCGATTTATGGTCCCGGGCAGTTGTGGTCTCCGGCTTTTGGCCTCCGACTACTCAGGATTACATCCATGACCCCCTCCGGACAGTCGATCATGGTTCTTACAGGCAATCCTTCGGGCAGTCGTTTGGGGCATTTGGACAACACTCTTATGCGCATTCTAAACAAATTTATTTTAATAGCTATCCTAACAATCAAACATGTTTCCAAAATTATAAAAAATATTCACCAAACCCAATTTAAAATCGTTTGAACCAAACCCATAATTTACAAATATCCGAATTTAAATATTTGTAATTATTAAATAGTTCGCATAGTCGTGCAACCAATCAGAGTTCGTTAAACACTTATATATTCTAACCAATCAACAATCGTAAGGCAATAGACGTTTACTGTCAGATCGCGAAGGAAAATGCGCACACATCCAATGCATGTAATCCAAACAAACTTGTCGCAGGAAGAAAATAAAAATATAATACGAGGCACCGTTCCGGGTCTTTCGTTCTCGATTACTCCGATTTTGGTGACTAAAACAACATTTCTTTTGCAGATTTATTAATTTTTGTCTAGCTGTAACATGGTTTTCTCCATGTACCATGGAGTTGACAAAAGCGAATCGGGAACAACAAAACGTCTGCGGAGATTTGTTCAAACACAAAAAAATTATCGCGATTGCGACTTCCTATTATCTATCTTAGCTGAAAATAAAGTCGCAATCGCGATAATTTTTTTGTGTTTGAACAAATCTCCGCAGACGTTTTGTTGTTCCCGATTCGCTTTTGTCAACTCCATGGTACATTTCAGTACCTGTTCTTTGATAAGATACATTACTAGAAATTAATAAACAGAACCTTCTTTAAGGAGGGAATTTGTGCTAAACGATAACGGCATTTTATACAGCTTCCAAGGCAGATTTCCGACTTTGGCAATAATTTTTTTCCCTTTTGGATTTAGAGCTCAATATTTTTACTTTAATAGCTAATTTTTTTTCTTCTTTTTACTCATTTTTATCTCATCTATTTGATAGTCAATAAGTAATCAATGATGAAAGTTTTTCAAAAATCGGCAATATGACGCAGGGATTACTCCGATTTTGGAGACTAAAAATGTATTTCTTTTGCATATTTATTAACTTTTGTCTAGCTTTGACATGGTATTCTTAATTTTTTTATTGTGTTTGTTAGGAATTTGATTATTATCAGCTAACCACCAGTGACGGCCCGTGGTCAAAAATGGTTGTGCAGCCGAAATCATGTGAATCCCCTCCCCCCCATATTTCCCCAAAACCATACATGAACGGAAATTCTTTATTATTCTCTACTCAAATCAAAGTTTCCTTTAAATTTTTACGAAATGACAACATGCGAAAGAAATAGAAAACACTTACTTATTTTTTGAAAATTAAAGCAATCCTGCTTTCTTTTAAACATACGAATCGGTCAATTTTAATATTAACTTACAAAACGAATCAACAGCAGGACCATGTTCTGAAACAATAGCACACAGTAAATGTATCACAAAAACTATTTCCGTTTGGAGATATTCTCGTAAGTTCTCGTTTCACCCACGAGCCAATCGGCATATCGAACCTCAAGTACAGCTAAAACAACAAAATTCATTTCGGCTGTACCTTCTCACAAATGCAGTGCATTAATATGGGGGGAATCTCCATACTACGTAGCGGTTGCCATGGCAACGATGCAGCCGATTTCGCTTTTTAGCTGCAATTATGATTGAATGTAGTTTTTTCCCCTCCTGAATTGCATTACGGTAACAGGCTTGCTATTTATTGGAGATTTTGTTTACTACCGTAGAAATTTCAATTTTAATCTTCATTTAAGAAAATTAGTAAAATATCTAATTTTAGTTTTAAAATACACTAATGAATTTAGGTGCAGCCCGGCTGTACTTGCTGTAGTGGGCGAGCCGCCACTGCTAACCACAGTTGCCGATTTTATCCGAAATCGAAGTTTTTGCCGGTGGCTTTTCTGATTTTCAAGACAAAAAAACTTGTTTTACTACATGTTTACATCCAGTTTTCTCGTTTTGAAAGGCATTCTGTAGTTTTAATTTATTTTTGTATTATTACTAACCAATTAGTTATACCAAGTTTGTCAAAAATCGGACTTACTAATTTCTTCATTTTTATAAATTGGAATATTTGAACATTCCTAAGGATATTGTATGAATTCTAGTATTTTAAAATAAACTTATACTGCAAAATATTTTATTTTTTATGTTATGATTCTTTTACATGTAAAATAACAGTTTGAACATTAGTTTACAATTAGTTTGACAGTTTGCATTACATTTAATTCGCTATGCCTATTTTTCAATGAAAAGGAAAACTTTATTTTTTAGAAACTTATGTAAATGTCTAAAACCATAATAAATAATAATTTAAATTACTTTAGAAGTTAATTTTTGCAATTTTGTGACTTGCATATTAAAGTTCTAGCAGATAAATAAGAAATGCTTTCTTTTTGCACCTTTACCTTTTTTATTTCCAGTATGAACTCTGCAATTTATTTACCATACTTTAAGTTTTAGTTCCAATATTAATTTACCAAGGAAATTTGGAAAATAATCTTTCTTTCGTTTCATTTATAAATTTTAACAATGAAATAAAATTTTAATTTGTATTGTCCTTTCCATATAAAATATTGTTAATATTTGGAGTTTTTTTTGTAAATGCTGAAATAGTTGGTACTTTATTATTTAAGCAATGAATACTTATAATCAAGCAATGATTAATAAGTACATAAAAAAAAACCCATGAATAACAAAGTAATACCATGAAAGTAGAGATTCTCTCTTTAATCGAATTCTTGCTCATGAATGATATACCAATAGTTATATAATAAATTAAGTTGCAGACAAATCTTATTGACTAAAATCTTGTCGCAGACTGTTAAGAATTTTTCTGCTACTGGGATGCTACGCTGTAAAGTCTTGTGTCAATGAGCAAGAAAACTTGTGCGAGTTTCATGCAATATTCAGTCTTGCGCATGTACACAGCCCTGCAAGTTCAATCACGGAGAGTTTTCATCTTGCAGCGAGATCGGGCAATGTGAGAACAGGTCTTGCAACTTTTCTTGCTCGGTTACAATGGCTTGGAAGTTATTGCGAGCACTCAGTGTGAGATTTAAATAATATAGGCTGGTTGCTGTATTCGGTGTTTGTTTACAGAGCTGTAGTATTTTTTGCTCGTCGACATATAGCTTTACTTTTGTTAAGTTCTTGTTGTTGCTGCGATCAGTATGTAGTAGTGTTCACATAGTTTAAAAAAAATGCAGGGTGGATTTGTCAAAAAGGGCACTTTTCTTATCTTTCACTGGATTTTTTTCTGAAAGGCCAGAATTTTCCCTTTTCTAGAAGCTTTCTTTAAACTTTATATAATTTAGTGTTTTTTAGAAATGTTTAAAATTTCACAAGGAAAAAAACCTGCACAATAAAGTCAAATAAAATATCGGTAAAAATGTACTGTACGGTCACCCTTGGCGACGTTTTCAAAATCTCGCCAAAAGTCGCTATTTTGCACGAGCGAGATCTAAAGAAAACAACTGTTGTCCAATAGGGTTGCTGCAATTCCTTGCGGGTCGGAATTAGGTTGCCATTAACAAAAATTATCGCCAAATGTGGAAAAAATTGCCCCAAGTTTGACCGTACAGTAAATCTGACCCAAAAAATCTCTAATAGTAGTGTTTTTTTAAAAGAAATAAAATTG
Source organism: Troglohyphantes excavatus (assembly GCA_963932185.1). Classification (NCBI taxonomy): domain Eukaryota; kingdom Metazoa; phylum Arthropoda; class Arachnida; order Araneae; family Linyphiidae; genus Troglohyphantes; species Troglohyphantes excavatus. The sequence goes on along the minus strand of OZ010676.1, from coordinate 1,738,646 downwards.
AAATGTCTTTTGGTTTAGCTAGAACAAATCTAAATTTCAAATTGCACAATAATATCCTTTTTCCTATTATAAATTAGGTATTTGCAAATAGTCAATATTCCATAATCTTCTATCAAAACATCAGTCCTTGACTTATTTGATCATCACACTATACTCGCGTATAAACCAAAAATTTCAAGTAAAATTTTATCAAGAAACAGAGTAACCCCGAGTAGGTAAATATTTGAAATACAGACATGGTACAGGCTAAAAACAAAAAAAAAAGCTGAATTTTTTCCTCAAACTTTCTAGAGTTCATTGTATAAAAGTTTTTACAATCTCAAATTTCATAAAGGGGGGGAGGGAGAGAAGTTTCAAATAGAAAAGTAACCAAATATATAAGCAGTAAAACAAATTAGAACATTAATACCAGCCAAACAAAAAGAAGCAAGCTTCTTCCAAAAATCAAGTTTTATATTTCCAAATGACAAGTTCTAAACTTAAATTTCGTTTATAAAATTTTATTTAAAAAAAATTTAATGCAATTTTGTTATGTATTGCAATTCAAATCATGATGAAATATAAAGTAGTGAAGTATAAACATTTATTTATCAGATCCAAAAGGATTGTAAGTTTTTCAAAAGAGATTGCGTTTAGTGATTTTCTTCAATTTTAAGGTTTTCATGAATGAAAAAATTCTTAAGAGTGCCATTCGAAGTTGCATTTGTCAGATGCAATCAAAATAGAGTTATAACCATCTCAATTTTCGTGCAATATCCCTGTTTGACGAAGATTCCAAATATTCGGACAAAAGGGATTCACCATTTTTCTGACGAGAAGGTTGATTCTGTGGATGAGCTCTTTCAAAAAAGGGGAGGGAAAATTCCACCGATATAGTGAAGAGCGAAGAGGATCACAATTAGGGACGTTAATTTTTTTAAAAGAGTCATTCACAATACTTTCTTGGAAAAATACCTTCCTTCAAAGTAAGCAATTTTTGGATTGATGCATTGTGACTTCCTGCTCAACTGTCGCCCCATTTCAAATGTTAACCCTCTAGTGCATAGTGTAGCATATATGCTACACAACTTAAAAATGACCACTAGTTGCATCTATTGAGTTTTATGTTAACTATTATAGTATTGTCACATAGGGAACCATGTGCATGGTTCTTTTAACCGCCTTTAGGTCACTTATCTTTATAAAAATGATTGTAGTAAAGGCAATTAGTTGCTTCGAGATATGTTCTTTTAAAGCTGGCTTGTGAAGGTAAAGTTTTCGAAGATTGTTTTATTACTTATAAGTAGTGTTCCTGTTATGCGTTTTTTAAAGGGCGCCTTGCCTTTTTTTTGTAAGTGCCGATGCGCCCTGCCCTTTTTAGAAGTGCCCTGCCTTTTTTTCAGTATCTTCTTTGTGCCCTGTAATTAAAAAAATATATTTTTCCGAAAAAACGTAGGTTTGTAGGATTGCCTTGTATCCCAATCGTACCCTCAACCCACCTGACATTTGCTGAACAACGTAGTTAAAGTAAAGATGCGTTTGTGAGATCTATAGGTTTTCAGTTGGTGACATAAAATATAATTGTAGGCTGTTTGTACATACATGTGTAAAGGATTACTTTTCTTAACACTTGAAATGGGGCTACAGTTGAGCCGGAATTCACATGCATCAATCCGAAAATTGCTTACTTTGAAGGAAGGTATTTTCCAAGAAAGGATTGTGAATGACTCCTGTCAAAGAGATGAATGCCCCTAATTGTGATGCTCTTCGCTCCCTCACAATGCCTGTGGATTTTTCCCTCCCCTTTTTTGAAATTGCCCATTCCTATAATCAATCTTCACTTAAGAAAAATAGTGAACTTTTTATCCCTTTTGTCCGAATATTTGCGATCTTCGTCAAACGAGGATATCACACGAAATTTAAGATGATTATAACTCTTAATTTCGTTTGCCTCTGACGAATGCAACTTCCAGATGGCACTCTTTTAAGAATTTTTTCATTAATAAAAAACCTTAAAATTGTAGAAATTCACTAAACGCGATCTGCTGCAATCTCTTTTGAAAGACTTACAATCCTTTTGCATCTGATGAATAAATGTTTATACTTCACCACTTTCTATTTCCCCATGATTTGATTTGTACTACATAACAAAATTGCATTAAATTTTTCGAAAATATAATTTAATTTACGAAATTGAAGTTTAGGACTTGTCATTTGGAGTTATAAAAATTAATATTTGGAAGAAGCTTGTTTCTTTTTGTTTGGTTTGTATTAATGTTCTAATTTGTTTTACTGCTAATATATTTTGTTAATTAATTTTTTTTTATTTGAAACTTATCTCTCTCTCTCTCCCCCCCCCCCCCTTTATGAAATTTGAGATAGTAAAAACGTTTTAACAAAGAACTTTAGAAAAATTTGAGGATTTAAAAATTTTCTTTTTTGAAAAAAAAAAACAACAACACTACTATATTAGAAATTTTTTATGTAATGAGTTTATGGTGCAGTTTTTAAATTTTTTTTTTAATTTTATGTTTTGTAAATTTTTAAACATTTCTAAAAAAACACTAAATTATACAAACTTTAAAAAACTTTTAGAAAAGAGAAAATTCTGCCCCTCCTGAAAAAAATCCAGTAAGGAAAATGCCCTTTCAGTCAACAGGAAGTGCCCTTTTACATAACAAAAAGTGCCTTTTTTTGACAAATCCCCCCCCCTCGGTCCTTTTTTAAAACTATGTGAACACTACTTATTAGTATTATCTGGCTTTACAAAAAATCGTAGTTAATACCGGAGGTATGTATGTAGATTGTATTTAACTATATTTTCATACTTTTTGAAAAATTATTTTAGTAATTACTGGGTCATTCCATATCAAATCAACGGAAAAAAAAGGATTTTGACACCCACCCCCTCCGATTTTTTTAAAATTTGGTGAAAACTCTTTCCTTGTGGGTCAAAGTAAAAATCCGAAATTTTTTTGCTGTATCTCAAATAGTTTTTATTTTACAGCCATTCGAAATTTCAGAATTTCAGCTCATCTTGCACGTTTGAGATTTTTAAAATCAGTCGCATATATCTAGAGATAAAATTATTTCTCCAGAACTATTCATTGGATCTCTATGAATTTTTTTTGGCAAATCAATAAAAGCCTATTGATGTTATAAAAAAATACTTCATTCCTCAAAATCAATAAAAAAATCCAGGAAAAAATTTGAAAGAGGCAAGTATTTGATTTTTTTTGTAGAAAAACTTACTTTATTAAATCGAAATTATCAAAAAGAGGGTCCTCTACAATTTTAATTTTTTATATATGAAAATAATTGTAAGAACATGTTTTATCATAATAAAGAATAATATTGATGGCTATTTTTCTCTTTATAGTAAAAGTTTAAAATAACTTTGAAATAACAATTTTAAAGTCCCTTTAATTAAAACTTAATTTCAAGAAATTTGTTTTCTAGTCTATACGTCAGTTCAACGAGACCATGGCACTTACCACCTCCGTTTTTTTATAAAAATTAGTGTAAACTCTTTCTTTGTAGATAAAACTATATATACAAAATTATTTTGCTGTATCTCAAATAGTTTTCGTATTACAGCCATTCAAAATCTCAGCTCATCTTACACATTTAAGATTTTCAAAATGAGGCGCATATATCTTGATATAAAATTCTTTCTCCAGAACTATTCATTGTATCTCTATGAATTTTTTTTTGAAAATCAATAAAAGCATATTGATGTTATAAAAAAATATTTCATTCCGCAAAATCAATATAAAATTTCAGGAAAAATTTTGAAAGAGCAAGAATTTGATCTTTTTTTGTAGAAAACTTACTTTATTAAATTTAAATTATCGAAAACAGTGTCCTTCAAAATTTAATTTTTTATACATAAAACTCATTGTAAGAACATGTTTTATCATAATAAAGAATAAAATAGATGGCTTTTTACTCTTTATAGTAAAAGTTTGCACTTTTGTTGGCCATCTAAAAACTTGCACTTGTTGAAATTTAAAAAAAAAGTAACATTTTTATTTATCAATAAAATTATAATGCTAAAACTTTTGCATGAATATTTGTTATTTTGATACCATTTACTTAATTAAAATATCTAGATAGATTAAATATTAAAAAAAAAACTTTAAATAAAATTAATAATATAACATTCAAAGTATTCATAAAATCAATTGTTCTCTGTCAACTCAAACTATCAATTTCTTCAGTTCCTTTATTGACACTAAAAGATAACTTAAATGGCATTCACTTGGTGTTATCTTTCCCACACTACATTTTGAAGGTTCCACTTTTCAGTTTTAAACTTAACTACAATTTGAAAACCATTTAAATAACCAAAATTAAAATTATCCTTCCGAGATATTCTTTATAAAAGTGTGACTACTAAGTTCATTCCCAACTTCTTTTCTGTCCATCTCCATGTGAACATTCCATAGCTCAAGTGGCTTCAATTGTTTACATTATGTTCCAATCAAATGTCTACAACACATGGAGGCCCTTGTAGGGAGGCACATACATTTATGAGAATTTTCCTTTTTTTTTTGTCTGTGATCACCAAAAAAAAAGAAAGTTGCAAAATTGAGTATGGCTATAGACTAGAAAACAAATTTCTTGTAATTAAGTTTTAATTAAATTAACTTCAAAATATTTATATAAAAATTATTTAATTCAAACGTTTTATGAATGCTATCAGAATAACAAATAATTATATAAAAGTTCCAGAATGACAAAAGTGCACATTTTTACTATAAAGAGTAACATATATAACATAAAGAGAATAGCCATCAATTTTATTCTTTATTATGATAAACCATGTTCCTACAATTATTTTCATATATAAAAAAGTAAAATTGTGGAAGACCCTCTTTTTAATAATTTAGATTTAGTAAGTTTTTCTACAAAAAAATCTAATACTTGCCTCTTTCAAATTTTTTCCTGGATTTTTTTATTGATTTTGAGGAATGAAGTAAAGAAGAGTGAGGAACAAAGAAAGAGTTTACACTAATTTTTATAAAAAATGGAGGTGGTAAATGCCATGGTCTCGTTGAACTGACGTATAGACTAGAAAACAAATTTCTTGAAATTAAGTTTTAATTAAAGAGACTTTAAAATTGTTATTTCAAAGTTATTTAATTAAAATATTTTATGAATGTTATCAGAATAACAAATGATTATATAAAAATTTCAGTATTATAATTATATTGCTAAATAAAAATGTGTTTGTTTTTAAAAAAATTTCAAGATATGTGATTTTTCAAGATGGCCGACAAAAGTGAAAATTTTTACTATAAAGAGAAAAATAGCCATCAATATTATTCTTTATTATGATAAAACATGTTCTTACAATTATTTTCATATATAAAAAATTAAAATTGTAGAGGACCCTCTTTTTGATAATTTTGATTTAATAAAGTAAGTTTTTCTAAAAAAAAATCAAATACTTGCCTCTTTCAAATTTTTTCCTGGAATTTTTTATTGATTTTGAGGAATGAAGTATTTTTTTATAACATCAATAGGCTTTTATTGATTTGCCAAAAAAAAATTCATAGTGATCCAATGAATAGTTCTGGAGAAATAATTTTATCTCTAGATATATGCGACTGATTTTAAAAATCTCAAACGTGCAAGATGAGCTGAAATTCTGAAATTTCGAATGGCTGTAAAATAAAAACTATTTGAGATACAGCAAAAAAATTTCGGATTTTTACTTTGACCCACAAGGAAAGCGTTTTCACCAAATTTTAAAAAAATCGGAGGGGGGTGGGTGTCATGGTCCCGTTGAATTGACATGGAATGACCCTACTATTGTTTAGTAATTATCAATGTTATACAGATCTGTGATTAAAAAATTGCACAGATTTGATTTTTGAAAAGTTAGCAGGTATGCTCATCTAGTTTTGATTTTATATCTCCAAATATCTTGTATTTACAGTTCTTTTTCTTACAGCCCTGCGTCATAACATCATTCCCTTTTACTGGTGCTTCTCATCTGTTGTCCTATTTAGCACTTCCAAAGATGTCCAGCTCTGTTCCACCTTCCAAAACGCGGATGAACTTGCGGTCCGCCTCAAAGAACTCTAATGTGAGATCAAAAACTCCGCTGTTGAATTTGTCTCCAGGTGTGACCAATGAGAACTATGTTCAAATAACATCTGATATGTCCAACACTGTCGCACCTGTTCCACCTTCCACACAGCTGTGCAATTCTCAATTTTTCTTAGACTCTATCACTAAGAACTCGCCTACTGTGAGATTGGATCGCATGCATCTACCTTTAGGTGCGAAATCAATTAAGATAAAAGAATTATCTGAAAAGATTTTAGGTTGCCCAGCAATGCCTCTTTCCTCTCAAAGGCAAAATATCTCTAATGTGAAATTGAAAGATCCTCTGTTGAGTACATCTCCAGCTGTGACAAATAGGAACTGTGTTCAAGTTACATCTGATATGTCCAACACTGTCACACCTGTTTCACCTTCCACACACATGTGCAATTCTCAATTTTTCTTAGACTCCATCACTAAGAACTCGCCTACTGTGAGACTGGATCGCATGCATCTACCTTTAGGTGCGAAATCAATTAAGATAAAAGAATTATCTGGAAAGATTTTAGGTTGCCCAGCAATGCCTCTTTCCTCTCAAAGGCAAAATTTCTCTAATGTGAAATTGAAAGCTCCTCAGTTGAGTAAGTCTCCAGCTGGGACAAATAGGAACTGTGTTCAAGTTACATCTGATATGCCCGGCACTGTTGTACCTATTCCTCCCAAACAGCTGCCAAACTCCAATTCTCGATTTTCGTTACCGTCCATCTCAAAGGCGTCTTTAGGCGGTACACATAAAAACACTAAACAAATTTCTAATGTTCAAAGCGTTCTGAAGAATATGAGTTTGACTGAAAGTAGTGAATGTCAACATACCTCTTTGTCCAATGCTTCGATTGAAGACCCCAAGAAGAATTTAGATACTTCTGCTTTGATACACTATTCATGTTTGAAGTTGGTATTACCGAGGTTAAATGTTTGCGATTTGCTTAAGTGAGTAAAAATGTTATGTTTTGTATTTGCACAATTGATAGTTGTACATTTAATTGTATGCTCAGTTAGATTGTTAACTGTCAACTCAAAACACTGGGTGCTTAGCAAAAAAAGTTTATTTAATATATTTTATTAAATGATTATACATAGCATCTGATTCTTGCACATTACTACAAAGTCTGTATTGCATTTATTTTAACTACAAAAAAAAAATTGGGGGGCCAAACCCAATTTGAGAAGAGAAGTACAGAAGTTGTTCCCCTTTTCACTTTCTCCCATTGTGAAAGAACCATTTCTTATCTGGTCAGTTCCACCCAAGAAAAGCAGATACGGAACCAGCCAGAAGAGAAACATGTTTCCAGGAATATTAACACTTTAAGGCATTTCACATGTTTTATCACTGAGGATTTTTTTAGTAACGGGTCATTCCATGTCAAATCAACCCAAAAAATAAGGTTTTGACACTCATGATCACAGATTTTGATGAAACTTGGCATGTTTGTTCCTTTTATAGATTTAAGTAAGAATATAAAATATTTTTGCTCTATCTCAAGCGGTTTAAGTTTTACAGCATGTTAAAGTTTTTGGAATTTTCCGGTTTTTGTCGATTGGGTAAGGAAACGTAATTTGTTCTTACATAGAAAATAATTTGTATCTCCCTTGTTTACCAACCAATGTTGATAAATTTTTTTATGAATATACATCAATATGTAAGGAATCTGGGGTAAAAAAAATAAAACTAGTAAGTATTTATACAAGGTCAGAAAAAAATCCTAAAGTTTTATTTATAGATATTTTTAAATAAAATAGTGAGTTCTATGCAAAGTAGAATATCTTCAAAAGGGAAAAGGATAATCAAAACCTTTTTTTAGTATTCTTGTTCTAAAAAACATTTTCTACCAGATGAAAAAATAAAATGAATGGGTTTTTCACTCCTTCATTATTTTTTTGCATTTCAAAGATGGAAATAACTTGACTCGTTCATTTTCTTGAAATCGTTAAATTAAAATTACAATTTTAGTAAAATTATATTAAAATTGGACATGATACATGAAATTGGATTTTGCTTAACGAAATTACATGCATTGTTGAACATATCAGATCATCTTACTGTAAAAAAAACTACAAGGGGTACATAAAAATCTATTAAAAAAAAAAAATTTCTTGATGTTGATTTTTCAAAGAAAAAAAAATACTTTTTAAAAACTGTGATCCAAAAATCTGAAGACCTAGACAAGCTTATCGATAAAGTTAAAAATTAATTAAGTGCTGCAGCAAGAAACAAACAGATTCAGATGCTGACAATTTTAGCCTCCCTAATTTGGCTTAAAAGAAAAATGACAGGGACTTTCAATGTATCTGATTATTCTGTTTATAAGGCTCAAAAACTATTCAAATTAGTAAAAAAAGGTTATCAAAGTGATGAGCAACCCAGAATTTTTCCAGGGATGAAGGATGTGGTAAATACAAAAATAAAGTATGCAATTAGAAAACATTTGGTTTTATGTAATCTCAGTGAGCTATACTCAAATTTTAAATATGCATAGTACTTTTCAAAATTTCCTCTCTGAAACCTAAGTAGTGTGGTTTGGCTTGTCCTAGTGCCACACACTTGTGTGTATGCACAATACATCAAAATGTGATTTTATTGATTCACAGGGCAGGTATTAGTAAAGAGGATTACAAAATATAAATATTTTCTAGTCGCAAGTAAAGTTTTCTGATTGGTACACAAGTTAAAAATGAGAGTTGGTATTACATTACTGCTGATTCTTTTAACCTCAATTGTTGGCTGAAAGCTGTAGAACGATCTTGTTCCTTGAATCTTTAACTTGACTTTCCAAAGCTAGACAAATTGAATCAAGCAGATTTTTAGAAATAAGTGGGAAATTAATATATGTAATGTTGGATTTGTAAAACTCAAATAGTTTATTTGTTGTCATAATTTGTCTGTCCAGATGTTATTGACTTTCCTTCCTTTCAGTCACTTTCAGTTTTATCATGACTGGTTGCAAAAAATTACCACTGAGCTGTGAGTTGAAAGTCCATCTCATGCAGACACAGATTCATGAAATTGTATTTATTTTTATACTGCCCAACACATCAATCACTGAAGTAATGAATGTTTGTTATATGCAAGCAATTATATTTCAGAAAGGCTGTTACAGTTTTTGGATATCATATACTATACCATTAAGATGATCAGATATTATACAAAGAGGTAAAATTAGCTTTGTATTGCTTGTATTCTTGCAGTGAATCATGCCAAGATGAATAGTGCATGAATCTGAGGTCCAATGATAACCTTGAGCCATTTCTTGTATTGGAAAAGCATAATTTTAACTGAAATACATTGAGATAACTGTATTTAAGAATTTTTTTTTTAAAATGAATCTTGTGATTTCGCAATGTATGGATGAGGTATTAACTTATACAGTTTTTCTACTAAGTTATCAATAAACACACCAACTGAGCTCGAGCGGCATATAATTTCAGTTTAATCAATCGAAACCCACTGATTATACTCGGCAGGGTTTTCATCATTGTAGTTCTCAAAGTTTGACTGTAAAAACTGGACAATATTATCCTTTGATGGGCACTTGTCGCAGTGTCTTAACATACATTATTTTCCTGCTCTTACAATATACATTAAAAACAATATACATTATAATCCTCTTTAATACCTGCTCCGTGAATCAATAAAATAACATTTTGATATATAACAGAATTTTGAAGGGTATGCACATTTAAAATTTGAGTATGCCTTATTAGGTATTAAAATTTGAGTATAGTACGAGCCTTGCAAACAGAGTAATTAGATACATTAAAAGTCTTTTGTAATTTTTCTTCTAAACCCCATTAGGGAAGCTGAAATTGTCAGCATCTGAATCTATCTACTTCTTGTTGCACCATTTAATTAATTTTTAATTATATCTAGAAGCTTGTCTAGCTCTTCAAATTTTTGGATCACACTTTTTACTAAGTCATTTTTTTCTTTGGAAAAGAGCATTTTCAATTTTTTAAAATAGATTTTTATGTACCCTTTATAGTTATTTTTATTGTAATATGATGTGATATGTTCAATAATGCATGTAATTTCGTTAAGCAACAACCAATTTCATGTATCATGTCCAATTTTAATATAATTTTAATTTAACGATTTCAAGAAAATGAGGGAGTCAAGTGTTTTTTCTCTTTGAAGTGCAAAAAAATAATGAAGGAGTGAAAAACCCATTCATTTTATTTTTTCATGTGGTAGAGCATGTCTTTTAGAACAAGAATACTAAAAAAGGGTTTTGATTATCCTTTTCTCTTTTGAAGATATTCCACTTAACGTAGAACTCACTATTTTTTAAAAAAAAAATCTATAAATAAAACTTTAGGATTTTTTTTTGACCATGTATAGACACTTGCAGGCCTCACAACAGGTCCCTTTTTTCCCTAAAAGTCCTTTTTGTTACTTGAGGTACTTAAAAGTCCTTTTTTTCAGAATTTGGTTCCTTTTTCCCTTATTTTATCAAAAATAATTTTTTCCACCCTTTATGACTATTATAAAACATTTCTGGCCCTTTCTCCTCCTTATTTAACCATTTTTTTTATTATGTCATTACAATCATCTTCGTATATGTATTGAATCTGCTGCTAGTGTGTTGCAACTCTCGAATATCATTAAACCAGAAAAAGGCTCGCTGTTTTGTGTTTACAAATGTAATTAATCACATTAGTGTGGAATGCGGGTCTAAGTGTAAACTGTTCTCCCAGGACCACTGTATCTTTTTTATGCATTGCAACAAAAACAAATGTAAATGATGCAGGTGAAAGTGTAAATTCAGGGTGTCCACAAACAGGGGAAAATCAGGGAATTTGACCATTCTGAAAATATCAGGGAATTTGGGATTTGGTAAAAAAAAAATATTTTTAACTTGGTTTCTGGCTGTGAAACATTGTTGATTGGTCACAAATATTCAAATAGTTTTTAAATGCAATCAAAAAGAGGGAAATTGCGTATGGGACTTTTAAAAGTGAAAAATTTCTCTTCAAAGTCGTAGAAACCGCACCAAAATGCTGATGTTTAAAATTTGACAAGCCAATTGGCTATCTATAACTAGGTACTTGCCCGCCCACTCAATTTATTTTAAAAATAGATCTTTCAAATGTTTAAAATTTGCTAAGTTCCTAGTAAAATTCAAATTTCTTTTGAACGTCCCAAAAATGATTCTTTTTCTGTTAAACTTGACGAAACTGTTGTTGCCTTTATTATTTTTTGGGTACATTTTAGATCTTAGGAAATATATTTTATGTACTAAACTGTATATCTAAAGATACTGGATTAGATTTAATAAATTAGTTTTATTATTAGGGATAGGGATGCATTGGGTTTCTTCCTTTTGAGTATATTGGATTTCTTTTTTAATATTGAGATTACTTTAGACTTTTATCTTAAAGTACAATCACTAATAATCTAAGAGATATATTGCACTTACTTGGACTTTTATGATTTTTAAATCGCATTTTGAATTTTTGATACATATTTGGTAAATGCTCTGGAATTTTGAATTTGGGGTACATTAAATTTTTATGGATTGATTTTTGGATGTTAAACTTTGGTTGCACTTTTTTGGGAGTTAGAAAATCAAGCGAAATAGTTAGTAAACTTATATATTAAAAATAAATATATTTTTAGGAAATAATAAGATAATGTCAAAGCATATCATAATAAGGAACAATAACACATTTTTTAAATATTGCCGTAAAAAAAAGTACGGCTTGCAGGGAAATATCAGGGAAATTCAAAAAGCTTTCCCTGTGGACACCCTGAAATTGGAATTACACAATTTCCCAGTACCTCGTATTCTAATTAAGCAAATACTGTTCGATTTACTTTTGATTTGAAAAATTAACTTTTTCTGTAATAGCATTCCTGCTAAATCTCAAGAAATTTGGCCAAAATTAAAAAGTTACAAATCACTTGAGATTATTACGAAATTAATTAAAAAAAAAAATTCGCACAAATTTACTAATTTTTTTAATAATGCTCCGATTTTCTTCAAATTTGGTTGGAATAATGCTTGAAATAGTAGAATGCTATGTAGTTAAAAAAACTTAATTAAATTATTTTTTTACATTTTTACCAGGGGTACTGGAAAAAAAGAGTAAAAGAAAGTCAAAACGATTCAATGTTTGTTCTTAAACATAGTTTTGTTGCTGCAACAAAACGCATGCATTAATTCACTGATTTATGTTATATTAGCTATTCCCACGGTTTCGCACACGTAAAAAATGGTCCCCCATTTGTTCTCCCCCTCCCCCCGTTGTATTCCTTCTCTTATTTTCTCCTCAATGGCAAAAAAAAAAGAGAGGCACCCACTGTATAGTAAGAATTTATTCCTGGAAACATTTGGACTCCAGTTGGTACACATTTCAGAAAGGGAGTGGGTAAATAGTGGTTTTTTCCTCGCATGTTTCACCAAGGCTAAACTAGGTGCGCGTGTGCACTTGAGTGCTGTCGAAATGCCCCAAACGACTGCCCGAAGGATTGCCTGTAAGCACTATGATCGACTGCCCGTAGGGACATTGTTACCTTCGAGATAAACGTCAAACTGCCGCCAACATCCCAATTTAAACTCTAGTGCGATGTTAATTAACCGAAACAAAACTTCGGAATCAATTCGGAGCCCCAGTTGCTCAGTTGGTAAGGTGTTCAGCTACTAATCAGAGGATTGGTGGTTCGAATCCGTGCAATGGACTTGACATAGAAAAGTAAAAAAGTAGTGATCTTGCGATCGGAGGGTTGCCAGCTTCACTACAAAAATACTAGAAAGTCGTCCAGAATGTCCAACAAATTATACTGGCGTGTATACGGGACTGGTGCACAATAAATCTGATCGGGGTCCAAAGTCCCGACGATTATTGAAGGCGTTGGGTGCCAGTTCAGGTGTTTCCTCGTCATCTGACCATGGTTCTAAAATAACGAGGTGCATGTATGAATGTGTATGTGTTCCCGGGTCTTTCCTTCGAGATTGACCCCGAACCGTCGCCAATAGCCCATTGTGGAGCTCAAGTGCGATCAATGCAATGTCCGCCATTTTGATTTGGCCTTGGCGACAACAGGGCACCGTACACTAGGAATTTACCGAAATTTAGTTTTTATAAAGTGTACCTTTTATTATAATTTACAAAATCTTTCGAATAAGTAGGGTAATGTGACGTATTTTCATGCCTGAATTCTAACAGTTAACCAATAGTTAGAAAAGTACAGCCATTGTTTGCAACAGGGTTCGTACAATCCTTGGAAGTAAAATTTTCTTATATTTTTTTCATGTCCATAAGGACCCTTATAAAGTACTTAGAAACTCTTTATTTTTGTTGGAAAGGTCCCTGGAAACGTACAAGTTACCGAAGGCTTTAAGAAAGTCTAAAACGACTATCATTTTTATAATTTTACTAAACCTCTATTAAAAATGTTTGATCTTAATGTGAATTAACTCTGTATCTGAGTGGAGTAGATAACCCACAGTTCTTTGCACCTGATTATACCTATTTTCTTCTGTTATATAATTTAATTTTTTTTACTTAGAAGCCTATATGCAACTTTAGAGCTAATTTTTTTGTCACAAATGTGGACAAGTTGTTTGCATAAAAAATGTCCCTTTAAAATGCTTTTAAAGTCCTTATTTTAATTTTTGGAACATGCGTATGAGCCCTGTATAAAGCGAAAGTAATTATTTTTATTTCTAGAACTTTGAGGCATATAAAAAGCTTTCGATGTTAATACCGCTTTTTCCTGTATCCCCTCTGAATAAAAATATTGGTATTAAATATTGTGTGTTTGTGAATGAATATAACTGAAGTTTTGAATTTCCGTCTTGCAATTTTTATCAACTTTCACATGGGGCATCATAGTGTTGGATATAAAGATTATTTTTATGTAACACACAAATTTGTTTGTGGTATGTGGGAAGAGGTGTGTTTTTTAGTATTTATTGAAATGAATTTTATAAGATGTGTCTCGAATAATATCCAATGTGTTAATTTTTTTTACATTGACTAATTTCAGGGCAACTGAAGTGTGCGCTGGTTGGAAATATATGGGCCAACGAAGTTATTTGGTATGTTATACTTATTTATTATGATAAAAAAAATGTAATTACATTTGTTGCAGATAGTAAGTCCTAATAAACAGATTGAGCATTCACTGTTAACCATAATTTAAATAGGGAACATAATATTATTTGCATATGTCTGTGCTAAAAGTTCATTATTGTAATTTTTTCCCTTTTGTTTCAGTGGATGAAAGTGTCATTTCAAGGAATCAGAATAACTAACTGGGAAAAATTTTGCCAATATCTCCAAAAGCGAGGAACTATGCATTTGGTAAAAGAAATTATTAGATATAGTAGAGTATTTTAATTTAAATAATTAGCTATCTTTTTTTTATTGTTTATGGGCAAAATCACACCAGAGTAAACCTTTTCCCCAAATTACAGTAGATATATAGAAATGATGCCTCATTTTAAAGGTGACAGTTTGCAGATTTTAAATATGTGTGCAATGCTTATATAATATAAGTAGTTTTGGGTTCACAGGTTCACGCTTAGACTCGTGTCACAAACTTAAAAACATGCAGTGCATATCTGATACCGATTGGACTATAAAAGTGAAAGGGATAATATCAAACTATTTTCTTCTTTTGGCATGGTTTGTTTGCATAATAGTTAAAGGTTTTAATATTAAGATTTTTTGTAACTTGTTTAGTATGTTTAAAAATGCTGGTGATTTTTTTATAGCTTTTTTTTGTACGTCCGTTACTATTTTTGGCTTAAATTGATGCTGGAACTTTATTTTTGAACTTTGAAACTTTAGGTGTACTTTTTGTTTGACTTGAGTAACGTTATATTTAAAAAGAAATTTTATATAAAAAAAAAATCGGGTAAATTTATAAACAGCACAAAATTACGTTTCACAGTGATACAAATTTCCATTCTCATGTGAAAACTAACTTGAGAAATATACATTTTTGAGTATTGTAACGGATATTCTAATTTTGGACATGAGTTACACAAGCATGCTAATTGAGGCTCAATTCCTCTGAATTAATAAATCTCTTTAACAAATATATATTATTTTCAATGATTTGAATGTACTAAGTTATAAAAAACAATCATAACATTTCAAGAAAAAGAACTTCATGATGATAGAAATGATATCCGTTACCAAAAATCATGCGTTTTCATAAAGTCAATTTTTTCCCGATAAAACCAGTTTAAAAGTGCTTATATTTTCTTTTAATTGAAATATAAACTTATACTTTTTATCAGTTCATCACATATTCTATTACAAAATATAAAACTACTAATTATTTTTAAAAATTGTATTTTTAAAAACTTTATCACTGACAAATAATATGCACAACTGTGTGTAACAATTCTACTAAAAAACTGTATGTAACAGTTTTATGATATCTGTTTAATACATAGTACTGTGGAAAAAGAATAACTTTAGTTGAATAGTTTATCTCTAACAAACACATTATTGCTTATTGATGCAGAAAATGAATTTTCTCATTTGCTCCAATCAATCGTTTCAAGCTAGTTTCACCTTTTAAAACATGCTAGGTGTTGAAAATACCAAAAAGTTTTTAATCATATTTGAATATTATATAATTCTTAATATCTGAATATTATGAGTATCTTACATATACTTGAACATTATTTTTTGGGCTCTTCACAAGTTTTTAATGATCCTGGATGTTGATGGTTCGAATTACTTAAAAAAAATATCAAAATGATTTGTATGCGAGTATATATATATATTGCCGACGAACTACAGACTATCGTACCCTAACAATTTCCCAATGTCTATCTGATTGTCTTAAATCCAGCTACTCCTGACAAATTAACCACCTTAAGACAATATATTCCATTTATATTATTGTAAGAATAATGCTTTGTACTTCCTCGATTTTGTATAACTTGTACCCATGACCACTAGTCGCATTGGCTGTATTAAATATTATGCCCTCTATATCACCTGATTTAAATAATTGAATAAGGTCTCCTCTAGTCCTCTCCTTTAGTGTATACATGTTTAAAGATGCAGTCGATCTATATTTTTAATTCCGGAAGTACCCTGAACCAATTACGTAGCCCTAAGTTAAACCCTTTCTAACAAATCAATATCTTTTTATCACTAGCATTAATTCCAGGACCTTGTAATAGTAAGTAGCATTTGAGTTTTTTAAAAATTGACCCCCTCCCTAAATATAGTAAATCAGCTTTATTATTTGGGGATTCATTGAATCTTCATTTCTAGTGCCAAATCAAGGTTACTCCCAAATTTTTGTGAATGCGCACCATTTGTTAATGAAAAATCTATTTTACGTGTACTAATGTTACTATTATGCCATTAATTTAATTATCTTGTTAAATTAGTTCTTCTAATATGTTAAAAAGTTTTGCCTAAAATTAACTTTTGTGTATTATTGATATTCTTTACAAAATGATGAAAAAACATGAATTTTAATTAAAAATTTGGAAAAGGTACGCCTGTTAACATTGCTGGTACATCTGTTACCGACACAAAATATTTTTTTTTATCGTCATCAAATTATTTTTTTCAAAATGTTATGATTGTTTTTCTGACTTAGTACATTCAAATCATTGAAAAAAATATATATTTGTCAAAACAACTTATCAAATCAGAGGAATTGAGCCTCAATTAGCATGCTTGTGTAACTAGTGTCCAAAATTGGTACGTCCGTTACCATACTCAAAATTGTATATTTCTCAAGTTAATTTTTACATGAGAATGAAAATTTTTATCACAGTGAAAAGTAATTTTGTGCTCTTTTTAAACATACCAAACTTTTTGTTTACAATTAATAACTGAGGAGTAAAAAAATATTAAATTTTTTATTATTCTTGCAAAAGGTACGTCCGTTACTTTGATTTTGCCCTTATACATATATTTTTAACACATTGGAGATTGAAGTGCAAGCCTTAATTGATGATTAAAAATTGACATTTTACAAATTAAATGTAGTTTTACTTTATATATATATATATATATATATATATATATATATACACACAACAAAACAAAATAGGAAACTAATGATAAAACAAAAAAAAGTTTTTTAGTTAAAAGTGCATAGAAAAATCATATGAATTGACTAAAGCTGCATGATATATAACAATAAAAATGTACAGTAAAACACACAAGAAAATAATTAATTTAAATATTAAACTATTGTTAAATTAGAATTGAAATGTAGCATATGTAATGAATGAAAAATAATAAAACTAAAATTAGAATTCTTAAAGTAATAATTATATTCATAAATAATTCAATGAAAAGGGAAAGTCATAATCAAAACTGTACTGCATTGAAAAGTCAAATAGAGCTCTTTCTGTATTAGCAACGTTAAAAACATATTGCCAATCCTACCCCTAGAGCTATAAACTAAAAGTAACTAAATTTATTCAAAATGTTGGCCATCAGATTTGACAGTTTAATGAAAATATATGGAAAATTTATAAACTTAAAATAAACAAGTATGAAAAACAACTTGACTGTCAAGGCATGATGTGAGGTCTAAGCGGGAACAAACACCCCCTTTTTCCAATGTATTTTCTCGTCTTTGACCTCCAATGTGTTATTTACCGCATAACACAAATATGAAGCAGTTCCATAATATCAATTTAAAATGTGCGGTCCGATCCTGTGATGAAATACTGTTTTGATTATGTCTTTCACTTTTTAATAATGAATTATTTATGATTATTATTACTTTAAGAATTTTAGTTTTATTCTTTTTCATTCCAGTGTTCACTATAGAAATAAAAAGGGGCAGGGCGCTGTTGGTAGTAAAAGGGACCCCATGTTCGAAAAGGCACTTTTTGTTCCTAGAAGGGCGCTTTAAAAAAAAAAAAGTTAGGGTGGGTGTGTCCAAACAAAAACAAACCCGTGACCAAACAAAAAAAAAGTTCTGATTGTTGGTTGACATTGTACTAAAGCTGTATAGCCATTGGTAACGGTTCGAGGCTTATCTCGAAGGATATTGATGTCTTACTTTTAAATTAGTGCAAATAGTACAAAACAATATTAAAAAAAAACCATCACTTAACCAAATAGGTAAGTAGTCCTAATCTTACAAAACTGATAAAAAGGCTACTTAAATCCAAAATTTGGTATTAAAATGCCTAATTTTGTAAAATTGCCTCAAACTATCTTCTCTTTAAAAAAAACCTTAGCTTTTCATATGCATGCGCGGGCAACCTCGTGCTTAAAATTACCGTGGAATCATCGCGATTGTACGAAACGCATAGTTAAAATGGAGTTTGTTTTTCTAGTGTCATAATTCACTTTAATTCTTATTTACACAAAAAAAAATTAATTGATGCCTTCTTTAAAGACAGCTAGGAAAGCAAAGACGCTTGTGCTTAACTGAAAAGGGCAAGATGGCGGCATTTTTTAAAAAGGGGCATGAGGGCGCTATTGAAATGAAAAAGGGGCGGGCAGGGCGGACCGCCCTTCAAAAAACGCCGAGAGTGAACACTGTTAATTCATTACCAGGTGTACAAGTATGAAATGCGGATTTAAAAAAAAAAAAACGTTAAATTTGGAAGAATGATAAAAAGTGCTTTATTCAAAGTATGCTCCATTGTTTGTTATACATTTTTCCCATCTTTCGGGCAATTTGTGAATACCACCCCAGTAAAAACCTTGCCCTTTTGCTGAGAACCATTCATGGAGCCTTTTTTTCACACCTTTGTACGTACCAAAGCGCTGCTGAGCAAGTGCGTGACCCAACGATGCACACAAGTGGTAATCGGATGGAGCCAAATCTGGTAAGTAAGCCGCATGGGATAGAACTTCCCAGCTGAGTGCTTCCAACATGCTGCAAACCGCATTTACCGTATGTAATGGAGCAATGGCATAAAGAAAAATCACTTTGTGTTGCCTCTTTCGGAATTCTGGCCTTTTTTCAAGTATCGAGCGGTTCAAATCGGTCAATTGTTGTTGGTAACGTTTAGTATTAACTGTTTCCTTGGGTTTTAACAGCTCATAATAGACCACGCCCCCTCTGATCGCTTTTCCATGTTCCTTGTCTGCAACATCGAAGTCGCCACTTTTGAAAATCCGAAACCATCATTCACAAGTACCTTGCGAGGGAGCAGGTTCACCATAAGCTTTTCGAAGTAATCGGTGTGATTCAGCAGCATTTTTCTTCAAATGAAAACATAAAAATGAGTGTTGTCCGCGAATGCTCTTTGTATAAATTTCGACATATTGAACACAACAACAAAACACTATGCACACTTTTTTCTAATTTATCACTCGTGTGCGTCTGACACTTGTTGATGACACAACAAAATGGCGCTGTGTCAAATCTTTATAGCACAAACTACATTGGTGCACCATCTGTTGTCTGAAATCTGCATTTCATACTTGTACACCTGGTACATATCTCCATATAAATTCTAATTTAACAATAGTTTAATATTTCAATTTTTAAATTAATAATTTTCTTGTGTTTTACAGTATATATATATATATATATATATATACACACATGTATATATATCAGGGTATCATTCGATTGTCTTTTAAAAAAAATGCATTTAGAAATCCTGCTTGAAATAAAAATCTCGCTGAAAGTGCCTTTTCACGGTCACTTTCACTCGGACCCATGGGCACAATACAAGTTTATGCTTATGTTTAAGACTGTTGTTACTGAATTATTTTCTTTTCTTAAGGAAGCCCTTAGTTTAAATTAATAAAATGTCTTCTGGCAGAAAAAAAATTCTAGTTTGGTTTAATTTTAATGATAAATTTGAAGTAGGTAAAAAGGGAAGTAGAGCTATTTGTAAAAAATGTTGAATTCCTATAATAAAGAGATAATAATACGAGTTTTTTTAAAAAACAAATAGATATAACAATTCAGTTTAAATTCTTGAATAAATAGAAGTTGACATTATGTATAACGTGTTCACTCTAGGCATTTTTTGAAGGGCGGTCTGCCCTGCCCGCATTTCTTTCATCTCGATAGGGCCCTCATTCCCCTTTTTTTAAAAAGGCCGCCCTCCTTTGAGAAAATTCCGCCCCTCTTGCCCTTATCAGTCAAGCACAAGCGTCCTTGCTTCCCTAAGCTGTCTTTAAAGAAGGCATTAATTTTTTTTTGCGTGTAAAAAGAATTAAAGTGAATTATGACACTAGAAAAACAAACTCCATTTTAACTAAGCGTTTTATGCAATCGCGATGATTCCGCTGTAATTTTGAGCACGAGGTGGCATATAACGCAACGGGCCGCATATGAAATGCTAAGTTTTTTCCTGTTTTTTTTTAAAGACTAGACGGTTTGGGGCGATTTTTCAAGATTAAGCATTTTATTACCAAATTTTGGATTTAAGTAGCCTTTTCATCAGTTTTGTAAGGGGTCTGATTAAGTCTACTTACCGATTTGGTTAAGTGAAAAAAATAGTTTTTTATATTGTTTTGTACTATTTGCACTAATTTAAAAGTTAGAGACATCAATTTTGTACGAGTCTTTCCTTTGAGATAAGCCCCGAACCGTTATCAATAGCCCAATATGCAGCTTTAGCGTAACATCAACCAACAATCGGAAAAAAAAAATTTGTTTGGTCATGGGTATGTTTTTGTTTGGCCACACCCACTCCAAACTTTTTTTTAAGTGCCCTTTTAAAAACAAGAAGTGCCTTTTAGAAAACGGGGTGCTCTTTTACTGCCAACAGCGCCCTGTCCCTTTTTATTTCTTGAGTGAACACTGATATATATATATTTAATACCCATGTAATTTTTTCTTTTATAAATGTTCAAAATATGTAAAAACTTGGATATTTATAAAATATGGCTTCAGAATGATCTGTAAAATATAATATGTTAAAAAATGAATATACATTATAAATACATCATTGTTATTTAAAGAAAAAATTAAAAAAAATTAGGATTTTTTTTACACCCTAGTAGGTATGAAAGTAGCAGAGAAAAAAGTGAATATCAAAATTATCCATGACTGCATGAGAAATGTAACGAATGTAGGAAACATGTAATTAGGGACGGGTATTTACATGAGGTAAGGATGAGTAAATACTCATTTTTATTTACCCTACCCATAGGGTATTCACCAGATACACATCTCTGGAATCAGGGGTGCCCACAGGGGGGGATCATGGCGCAAGATGCGCCATCAAAATTTTTGGGGGGGATTTTTTTACATAGCTTTTTTATTATTATTTTGTTTTAGGGGGGAAATGTTTTGGGAAAAAAATTATTTAATAAGTATAATACATTATATAATGTGCCTTCAATCACTGGAATTTCCAGCGAATTCGAGAAACGCCTCTTCGGCACATAAGCTGGATGACATTGTAAAAAAAAATTACGTACACGTTTACTCATGTTTGTCCGGTTCAAACATTCAGAATACACTTCTGTGCTGAGATTGAAATTAAAAAACGCTGTGAGGCAATAAATTTTCCATTGGCAAGAATGTATAAATAATAATAAAGATGAAGAGTGCTACAAACTCAGAACCTGAATTCTCATTTCATATCCTTATATCATAAATTACGATTACATTTCAAAACATCTAAGCTGCAACAAATTTAACTTTTCCGCTTGTGATGAGGCATATGTTTTTTAAAAAAAACTGCAATGAAGCAGACTGTCTCTTCATCTCAATAACACGTATAACATAAATTACGATTTTTATATACAACTTCACTAGAAACTAATTACTTCCATTCCAAACGTTTGTTTACTAGTAAGTGTAGACGATTTTACTGTATTTGGGTTTTGTCTTGGCATTTATTTCATAATTAGGGAGTGATTTACTAATTTTAAAAGTACATAGTTATTGACAACTGTTAAAAGTAGTGAATGACAGTGATAACTGTTGCTGCCTCGATATTCAAATGCCAACGTATTCCTTTTTACTAATGAACATTAATAATTTTTTTTTTTAAGGGGAAGAAGTTTGTTGATATTTTTTTTTGGGGGGGGGGGGGGGGAGAGGAATAAGTACCTAAAGAAATCCGCTGCTTAGTCACTGAACCTCCCCGTCCCCATGACAAATCTATACCTATGTGCCTGGCCAAAGTTATACTTTATTTATTTAACTTTCGATAATTTGATTTTCTGATAAATACAATACTTTCAATACAGATGTATTTTTTACTTTTATAATATCTTTAATAAAATATTCTAATGCCACAAAGACTTCTAGAGTTTAAATGCTGCAAAATATAAATTGACATCATCACGAAAATATTTTTCCTGAAATAAAACAATTAACATATAATAGTCTATATGATTAAATAATGTTACTATAAAAGTTTTTAAATAGTTAATTTTCTCAGTTAGCACCAAATAGAAGCATTAAAAACCGTAATTTAAATGAAAAGATTCTTGTTTTAAATTTGTTTTCAACACGTTGTGACCTTTTGATCTAAAATATATGTCTAACAAAATTTTACAAAAACAAGGCCCGTCACTTTATAATATAATTCATTAACTCCTATGGCAACTCATGTCATTACAGCTGATTGTACTGATTGGTCGCCAACAGATGGAAGATAAACAAGATGTTTCGTCTGACGCCGCGGTTTCTCCCCCCCCCCCCCCACGTCTCATATGTTTTGTTTATATCATGAATTTATACGCATGAGCTCCCATTTCCTATTAAACGAAGCTAAATCTGTGTAGTGTGCTATTCGTCACGTGTCGAAATGGACACCTTATCATGATATTTCTATCCCGATTTCCCATGCAAATGATGTGAAGACGTTTCACGTTAAAAAACCGATTTTCTAATTTTTTTAAAGAAATTGTTTCCTTGTCAACGCGGGGCCCCACATAAAGCAGCGGCACCTGTGGCACACCCTTAATGGTGACCCTGCTAATATAAACGCGTTTGTTGAAAACGGATATGCAGCCAGGAGATTATTGTAGTTTCTAAAAGTTGCTGGTCTGGTACATGTTGAATAATAATAAAAAAAAAGGAAAAATAGAGATTGAAATGAAGAGTGAATTTACATAATATAAATAAGATGTGGGGGGACACAATACAAGTTTACGCGGGGGGGGGGGGGGGGTACAGTCCTCCCCCCCTTTGGCTACCTCCTTGGGGAGGGAAGGGTAGAGAAATTTTTTGGGGGGGGATTTGCGCCATTGGGTTTGGGGGGGATGGGCACCCCTGAGTCTGGAATAATTTGACGTCCTAAGAAAAAATCTGAATAAAAAAATTAATTCTGAAAAAAAAATCAGATTTAAATCAAATCTGATTTTTTTTAATATATATATTTTTTAATCATGATTATTTTAGATCCTGGTAAAAATATTGAATTACCAAAAAGTCATTTTTGTCAAATTTACTAGATGACTGTTTTTTATTATTTGTGAACATACCTAAACACTTTTTCTTAAGTGTTCATTTTCTTCATTAATTTCCATTTTCCTTATGAAATATAATTAAAAGTAGGGAAAAGGTAGTTATTATTCATTATTGCAATTTTTGTTTTTAACTTAGAATAGCTTTTGTGTTTGGCTCCCCCCCCCCCCTAACATTTGCAAGTTCTTCTCATGTAATTATTCTTAAGTTGATTAAAAATTGTTAAATTATGCATTCTTAGTATCCATGCAAAATAATTAATTTTATTTATTATAGTTATTTTTATTATTTAATTTTTGCATTTTACAAACTTAAATTTATTGTTTTCTACCTTTTTTAAATTTATCACTACATAACTTTGTCATGACTGCAAATCAACACAAGCCTTTAAACAACAAAAAAAAATTGTAGCTTTCTGAAATACTTGTAAATGGGTATATTAAACATGAAATTATTTTCTGATTTCTACTTAAAAATATATATATTTTGATTAAAATGTATCAGTTCCCATATATTGAACATATTTTAATAAATGTCCCTTTTCATAGAATTTACATGGTATTCTATATCCAAGTATACAACCCTGGCTGAATTTAGAAAAGAACATTCCATTGTTATGCAAAATCGAAGAGTTAATTGTGGAAATTTTGCCACTAAGTCTCCTAAAATTGATAATTGTCCATATGCCTGTACTGCGTACATTAGAGTGCAGTTTGGTTACTACTGCTTGTACATCACCAGGAAAATGGTAAGACAAGCCTTCGATCTTTTCCATTTTGTACAATTGTATTTGTAGGTTTAGATTTAATCTCTTACACTTAAGTGCCAGCATCTTCATTTGAATTGAATAGTTTAGATATTCATTTAACAGCAATCCTAATTAATGAAAGATTTGATTGGTGTACCTATAAAAGCTTTCTGATATACGAGGCATTTAGTTTTTATAAACCAGTTCAATCAAAAATCTTCACACTTTTTATTTTTCAAAAGCTCATAATGAACTACATTACCTAGCAAAGCAGTTTTTAACAAAAGTGTCTGAAAATAGTTTTAAAATGTATCGAAAAGTAGCTCAATCTAATGTTTCCAGTCTAGCACTCCTCTCGAACATCGTTCTAGATAACAGGTTGTCAGCTGAGGTTATGTCTTAGGCAGGGCTTAAAATAATGTTTTGAAACTGGCAGCAAACACTGCTTTGAGCTTTTATGAGCTCTCAGCAAAAGCTATTGAGTGCAAGGCAACACTCAAAATAAAACCGATTTTGTGATCTGTAATTTTAAATATGAATTTCCTTGTTATAAATTTTAAAGCAATTGAACAAATAAATAATGAAACAAAACTTGCTAACTTTGTGAACTATATTATTTGCAGGAAACACAAAAATACATGCTATATAAAAAAAATCAAAAATACTTAAGATTGAATGATCAAACTAGATCAGATGAAAGTAGCAGATTTTGCATAGGAAAAAAAATCAGGTTGTAAATACTCACAGCAATGTTTGCCATGAGAAGCAATAATTGTTGCAGCAATTCTAAGATAACTTGTGGTATTGTCGGGACTGCCATTGCTTATTTTGAGCCCTGGTCTTAGGTTAATTTCCCCTCTGTAAAAAGTGAAAATAATGGTGTATTTGCTATTTTTCTTAACAAGACGTTTTCTCTAATTTAAAATTGAAATTCGTTCTAAAATTGAACTTGAGTGACCTTCGAAAAAAATAATTGTTTTGTATTAAAACTAGGTTTTTAAAAAAATAATAAGGTTTTGGACCAATAAGTTGAGTAATTTCAACTTATTTCACTAAAAGTATAGGTTATCTACACAGATTGCTTCAATCCAAAATTTAAATTTAATTTAACCTGGAAATACTACAATATGCAAAGTATGCCTTAAAGACATTGTTTACTTCTCTCTTTCCTAATGAAACTTAATAAAAAAAAATGTAATTCATAATATGATTCTCCTGTAAAATGTATTAAAACGGATTGAGCTGATTTTGAAATGAAATATCTCGTCTATCCCTCCATGGATCTCCAATCTTTGCAGTTAATATATTATTTTTTATTCATTCAAGTGCTTTGTTAGAATTTCATCATATAAGTGTCCTCATGTTTGGGAGTAGATGGTCAGCTCATACGCTGTTCTTGTTATCAGATTGTTATTAAATTTCACATAGTCACCAATAGTCCATTTGTGCTCAATTGCTTGGACACATTGTAGCAACACCATGTTTAATTTTTCTTAAAGTTCATCCCTACAAATAGGAAGAAAAAAAAACTCCTGTGTGGTAGGTGTTAGTTAAAAAATATTTTTCTAAAATTTACATCAATAAAATTACATTGAATTTCTAATATTTATTGTAATGAATAAAGAAATCTCAGTAGTAATAAAAAAATTATGTACTGGGTAGTAAAGTAAATTTTGTTTGCTAATGCCCATTATTTTTTCTCTATATTCCAAAATTAAAAGGCAACAGAAAGATATTACTGTGTTATGATTAGAGTATTTAATTATATTTTATCCTTTAAAATAATTTCTAAAAAGGACACTAACTATTAGTAATTTAATTCTGTCATTTTACAAACTATTTACAGAGTAATACATGTACGCACATTTTGAATTTCCAATTTTTTTTAATTCGTATTAATATACCTAAAAGTTTTAAGTAATTAGTTAAAAACTCTTATAACACCTTTTGCACTATAAAACCATCTCTTATTTATCATTTGAGGGGTTTTAATATACAATACAAATAAGGCAACCAACTACATGCTCTACGTCTAGCGAGGTTGGTCCTGTCAATCTAGCACATCCTCACTATTCCCCTATGCTAATCCAATTGTTTTTTAAAACTACTCACTCCTGAACAATTAACAACATTCTCAGGTAAACTATTTCATTTGCCTATAACCCTATTTAAAAAAAATAATGCCATCTAATGTCACGATTATTCTACAGTAATTTGGTCTTAATAGTTAATTAAATCTTTTAAAAAAATTTGTGACTAAGATTATTTTAAATATATTTTCTAACATATGTTTCTTTCTTTGTATGTAGGGAAACTTCATGCGAACTTGAGTTAAAACCATTCCAATGTTTAAATAGACTTGAAAGATTAAAGATTAATTCAGCAGAATGCATTGTACTAGGAAGTGGATCAAATTTCGTTATGCCTTATTTACCAAAGTTGCGCCACGTGGTATGCAATATATTCTACATAATATATTTATCATAGCTAAATTATTTTTCTAATTAAGAAGTTATTTATTAACACTTTTTAAAGTAATAATTACATTTTTATTCATACCTCATCAACATCCTGCAAACAATTTCAACTTTTGTTGATTTTTGTTTTCTTTAAATTTTTGCTTCTGAAATGTTTCATCCAATCACTGAATCTAGTATCAATTCTACTAACTCGTAATTTTTTGTCAGTTTGGCTCATAAATAATTTAAAAAACAAAAAATGTAAATATAAACCAATAGTTTTCAAATAGAATTTATTTTCTCCTATTTTGAAAATACTTTATTTTTCTTTTAATGAACATAAATTAGTCATTTTTCAAATTTTTTTAGCTATATATTATAACTTGTATTATAAGCTTATATTTAATTATACTTACAGCTGTTTATATCTTAACTATTTGAATTTTCAAGGCAATTAAAATCTCCTTATTCAATGTTGAAATGATTTAAGTTTCTAAGACTTCAAGCAAATCTTAAAGAGAAAATTCAATCCAGATTTTCCTCATGCTTTTAAAGATTTATTTGGTGGTTTTACTAGTTATTTAAAACAATCCTTTTTGAAGCAGGTTCAAAGCAAATATGAATTCACAGAACGCATTTCTTAATTAATATTAAACTGTGGACTCCTAGCTAAAACTAAAATTAGACTGGGGGTCCCTTTTCTTATATATGCTCATGGAAGTCACCCGCTTTCTGGGGATGTATACTTTTAAATTCTGAACTTAATTTAATAATTTCTTTTAATTTTACACAGCTTTTACTAAGAATATAAACACAAATTTACCTAACTTTTTTGTAACCCCATGGACCCCCAACATCAACTCGCAGATCCCTAGAGCTCTGTGGACCACCTTATTGGAATCATTGCCTTATTGTTTAATTTTTCTACTATACAAACTCCAGAAGAAGATTTTGTAATGTAATTTTGTATTGTGCTAGTATAAAAATTAAAAAATAAAATTCTGTTTTTTTGCAGGCATTGACTGGTTTTGACTTCCATTCCCATGTGAACTTAGAATTTTTATTACAACTGAATGATCTAATTTCCTTAGAACTGGGGAACATTTCCAGCATTGAACCAGGGGTAAATTTATATTTAAAATGTCTATTAAAAAATATTTCTAATAATTAAACTAAACATTTTTTCACAATACTACCAATATCTCTGGATGTGAATATTTTTCATCCAATACTAAGTGTATGTAAAATTTTGATAATTAAATGGATTTAATCTGAAAATGGTTTTCTAAACACGTGTTTTGACAACAAAAAGAATCAATTTGTTGAACAGAAATAAAAGTTTGGGATTTTTTTAATACAAAATCATTATAATTTCAAAATAGTGTCTTAGAAAATAACCATTTTATTTAAATTAATAATAAATGAGGAATACTACAACAGACAAAATCTGGCTTCCTTTTTATTTTAAAATTTGAATGTAGCTACATATTAAATTTTCAAGCATTGCAATGTTAATTTGGTTGAGTATTATAGGGTTGATAGAGTAATTAATAATATTTTGAGTTTTCTGGAAAAGCCAGCGAGCATTTTGAGTTGAATATACTAACTTGTATACTTCTCATTATCATTAATTTAACTTTTGTTTTTCGAAAGTATAAACTTGAAAAAATGTCAAGTTTCTTCAATTGTAATAATTTTCTAGGTTTGTATATACAAGAATTTCATTCCTAAAGGTAAATATTGAAGTGTGTATAGAAGGGATATGTGAATGAAGGAGGTATGTAACAAAAGTAAGTTTCGAAGTATTGGACCTTGGAGGTTTTCATTCAATATTCTGGTGTGGTCACATATTTCAGGGTGGCAACATAACCTGGAAAATCGGAATTATCATGGAAATTTTAGTTCTGGAAATATCAAGGAAATTTTCAACATTTTACAAAAAATCAGGGAATTTTTCAAATTTGGATCATTAAAATAGCAATTATTGTCTGTTATGCTCTTTAATCTGGGTAATTTAATTGTCAATATTTCATTTTAGTTTTGATTAAGAATTAAAAAAAAGTATGGTTAAGCGCATTTTCATATTTTCAGTTTTATCTTTGTAAAAACGTGAACCACTGCTAAAGGGAGAAGCAAAATGCGTTGGACCTTGAATTGTAAGTAACATGTGAGGGGATAATGAATATGGGATTTATTGAAGATTGGAATAGGAAATATGAAGCATTTATAAAATTTCAAATTATCTACAAAACAAATAATTTGAAAAAAATTGCTTTTTTTCTGCATTATCTGCTTTCAGAGAACATGTTTAATTACTATTATGCCTGTCGCAATTGCATAATTTGTGTTGTGTCCAAATGCTTATAATTGTTCATTTATAAAGCAATATATTTATAGTATTATTGTAGCATGGCTACTTTGTTTCTATACAAAGCATGTATTGCAACATTTCTTAATGTAATTGTAAAATCACGGAAATTTTGGTGATATCAGGGAAATATCAGGGAACTTTTTTTCCAGAATTTTGTTGCCACCCTGTACTTCCTTCATAAAACTAGTATCTGTTAGCCTTCTACAGTGCTGCTGTCAGTGTAAAAAAAAACAGGCTAACACATCCCTCATTTAATTATGATAATAACTCTATTTCTCTTTAATGTTGCATACCTCCTTCATCCATTTACTCTTAAATTACTTTCACAAATTTCCCACAGTTTGGAAGTATTTAAAATTAGCCTGGAAAGTCAGTAAATATTTGTCTTAATTTTGAGTGGCGTATTTGACATTTCTGAGTTTTACAAAGATGAGATTCTCTGCTCTCAAAAAAAATCTCCTTTTTGTGATTTTTTTTTTCTGAAAAATTTCGCTTTCTATTGCAAAGTTCTGCTTTTTACAGAAAAGTAAAAAAAAATGTTTTTTTTTAGGAACAGTCCACCCTTTTTATTATGATTAAGTTCTAACATTGATTTAAAAAAATTGTCATAAGTAAAAGTTATATTTTGCAAAGAAGTGGAAATCTAGCCAGGTGTATTATATATACAGAATTATTATGTGGAGAGAGATAATAATCAATAAACAGCATTAAAACTTGTAAACTTCTTTTATTAACAAAATTCAATTTCAATAAAAACAAAGTTGGTAAGTGCATAAATAATAATCTTCTCTGCTTATTAATAATCTTTATAACAAAAAGTAATAAGAACCATCTTTTCATGGTGTACAGACTTTAATAATACTTATTTCAATGATCTGCAGGTAGGTATTATAGTTGATACATCTTTAATTAATGTAAACTAAACATAAATATGAGAGATGTTATCCTTAAAGGATATTTAGATTTAGAGTGACAGTTCTTCCGCCATTTTAACAGGCTTGCAAGCTATATTATTGAAAACGTAAGCAACAGCATTCTGCCGGAAAGGTTTGTAAGATTGTGTGAGAAGGTAGGTTTTTTCCAACACTTTTTCTTAAAAATTGCATTGTCCTGCTCTGTTGTGGATGAATCACCGCTCTTCTTGCCGTTCCTAAAATTCCTCGATTCACCTAACTATATTATGAAAATATCCGCTCTTTAGTGTTGAGCGATATTTGAATAACAGTTAAAATATATCATTATTTCAATTTCGGATAATTTAAAATATTATTTTTGAGAAATAACAGTTCTTCAAACCATCTAAAAATTAATTTTTCGAAATCGAATAAAATAAGTTCTTCATATGATCAATAGATGGCGCTGTTTAATTTTAGCAGAAGAACATTTGTAAAATGAACAGGTTAGTAAAAGAACAGAATAATAAAAGAACTGGTAAAGTTATGAAGTCACTGCTCTTTAAAAAGAACGGGAACAAACCGTTGATTGTCACCTTTGTGAAGAAGGCGGCTTTGGTTGAAACCTGTTCAGCAATAACAGATAACATTCCGATCTAGATAGGAATTTTATCAGTTATAACTAACAAACGGTTGATTGTATTCTTTTACGATTATATTCAATATTAACGGATCCATCGAATGATCGATGATCATTAACGGAGTATCGTGGTAGAAATATTACGATAATCATATTCCAATAATGATCGAAAAATATTCCGATATCATATATATTACAATAACAATTTTATTTTAGATTAAAATTTATAATATTATTCTCGTTCCTTGTCGACTGATGTTTATCGAAGTAATTGCATGCGCAATGACGAACCAAGGGACCGAGAGTTGCGCAGAAAATTCTCACCACCCTTCAAACAACCCATCTTTTAAACACTTGACCAGTCGACTGGTCAAGTTTCATAACGATCGGACGCTCGGACAAAAAGTTTTTTTTTAAAAATCGAATAGGTTATTTTGATGAACTTGTTATATTAGTGAACAGGTAATTTGACAAGAAAACGGGAACAGGTTTTTTTCTTCAAAAGAACTGGTTGTTTCTTGGTGAAACTTTTTCTTGCCTCGTGTGATTAAGAAGTTTAGTTATTTATAGGTGAGGAGGGGGGGGGGGGGGAGAGAGAGGATTTTGTTAATCTCGACGTTTGGGATTGAGTGTGTGGTGAATCATCTCGAGCTCGGGTGTTTATATTAGAGGAATTTTTCGGCAAAGTGATTCATTTAGTGGCTGGGATCTTGGGTATTTCGTAATCCGGTTTGGCGGGGAAATTACTTTGGGTTTTGTTGTAGATGGTGATCGTCGATGGGAAGCGGGGATTTTAAAGTGCGGGTACGTCGTGCTTTTACTTTTAAGTTGGTTTGTAGTTGCCAAATTGTCTGGCATTTTAAACGTTTAAAAATATATTCGCATTGTTTTAAGCGTTAATATTGTCGAATTATTTGAAATAGTCGTTTACATACCTTATTTGAATGCATTGAATATAATTTGGCGTAAATAATTCACACAAATTTTTTTATACTTAGGTATATTTTTTTGTCCCCAATTTTGTTTGAAATAATACCTAAATAACGGTTAAAAATAACTTATTTTTCAGTAATATCGTAATAACTACTGTTATTTCAGAATAACTGTTAAGCTCATCCCTACCGCTCTTATCCTTTTCACTTCAGTAGCAAAAGTTAGTTTTTCTTCCTTTGGGAACGGAATCTGCTATAATTGCAAACAGGATTTTTCGACTTCACAGATGAAAAAAGCTTGTTTACATTCAGATTACCAATTTTGTTTTAACTTTAATGGTATTTTTTTAATATAGTGATTGAATTCGATTAGTGTAGAATTTTCAATTGATAATTAATGATGTAAAAGTTTTTGAAAAAAATCAGCAATTTGATGCTGCGATTACTCTAATTTTGATGACTGCATATTAATTTATTGCTTTTTTTCTAAAGTTACATGCCTTCTTTTCAGTTTTATTTGCGTTTAATAGGTATTTGGTTATCATCAGCTATCTGAAGTTGCCGGTTTCAGCAAAAATTAGCATTTTAGCACAGCATTTTTTTTTTTCGATTTTAAAGATGGAAAACTTAAAATGTTCTGAAATTTTATGTTTTATGTGCCATCTGTGACAGTCCTTTTGCAGAGGTGGTGCCAGCGGAAGGCCTTCCCCCTTTTACATAATTTGTCGGGAGAAAAGCGTTTTCTAATTGCTAAAACCAAACTTTTGTGAAAGAAATCAAGTTTGCTTTTTTAATGAAATGGATCTGAATCATAATCCCGACAGATCAACAATCCTGACACACCGAAATCCTGACGAAGCTATTATCTCGACAGACCAAAATCCCAACAAACCAAAGGCTTTTAATTTAAAAATTTACAAAGAAACATGAGATTATTACAAAAATATTAAAAAAGTATTTTCGCACAAATTTACTAACTTTTTTATTAATGTTCCCATTTTTTTCAAAAATTTGGTTGAAATAATGCTGGAAATAGTAGAATGCTATAGTTCAAAAGAAAACTCAAATTATTACTTTTTTATATTTTTAGTAGGGGTAGTGGAAAAACGAGTGAAAGGAGTTGAAACGATTCATTGTGCGTTCTTAATCATAGTTTTACTGCTGCAACAAAATGCATGTGCTGCCCGTTATATGTTTATTCACTGATTTATATTATATTTGTCTATTTCTGCCAAAAGTAACAAACAGCTTATAATACATTCAATCATGGAAAAAAAAATATGTACACATTTATTTAAAAAGACTTGTGAAGAGTTTATACTCAATGCAAGATATCTCAATATATGCAGCCTTAACTCCAAGATTTGCTTGGGCCCCGAGAGATGCAAGTCAAGATCGGCCATATCGATAAATGCAGATAAAAAGGCTAAGTGACTAATCAATTGTTTCATTACTTGCAGTGTAAATTATTTAAAGAGACAAAGCTTAAATTATAACTCGAATCAAGAATAGCACGTTGTCTTCAAACAAGAGCGGCTCTTAAATATAGCCTAAAATATCAATTCAAACTTTTACATACAATAAAACACTTTAATTCCTTAAAAGAAACCGCATTATAGAAAATGTGTTGAAAACTATTAAAAAGTAACTGAATGTTCCAAATCTTTTGTATTTCTGTATGTGTTAACTATTCCTATCCCTACTTTAACATTAGAACAGATTAAACGACGCAAAAAAGCATAAGCGATTATTTTAACAAAGGTTTTATATATTGTTTTTGGCACGCCACGTTAGAGAAGTTATATGGTTTTAGGTTTTATAGTATATGGGATCAGGACCACCCTTAGGGGTATGCTTTAGGTGGGGGCCCCACACCAACAAAAAATGACAATTTTATTTAGATCGTACCGTTTTGCTAGTTTTTAATTTAACATCATGTGTATAGAAAATGCTGATCTCCTACGTTTCTATACAGTGAAATGTTTAATAAAATGTGCTAAAAAAATCAAGAATTATTTCCTTTCCTGTCCTTTTTTCATTTTTTTGGAGTCAAGAGGGTCCCAAATGAACTCAATTCAAGGGGGCCCGGTAACTGTCCATCCTGTTAAATCCACCACTGGCAGCCTTCGAAGAATTTCGAGTGGATTTGATGTTATAAAACTGGAAACGAAATTATACATTTTTTCAGTTAGCTGGTATTTGGTACTATGATTTAGGAATAGGGATGTTGAATGCATAATTTGTACACTATTTAATCAACAGTTATTAAACTCTTGAATTTGGTAAGGGAAAAGTCACGGACTTGTGACTGATGTAATCAAATCTCTGATTATAAATTATTTGCTTGGCACAAGCATAATTACACTGCAACTTTTAATCAGCGAGTCGCCAAAGTAAAGATGAACAATTTGCCCAAACTCGTATTTTCAAAATCGCCAAATTGTCGATAATTTGACAAAATTGTTAACGCGGTATAGAACGAAAGGATATTTTGTCTAATAGTTACATGTCTGATAATTGCTAAATAAGAAGATAGAATTTCAAGTTTTCAGTTGCATGCAACTGTATAGTTCAGTTAGATGTCCGATGAGATGCCAGTTCGCGGCTAGCCTGTATTGTTATGTGGAAAATATAACTTTTTTTATTTAAAACTCTTTTTGCTCTATTGTGTTTTTCGTATAATTTTGTCACTTTCACATTAATGATTTAAAATGTAATGAGGATTTAAAATTTGTAGGTCCCTTTTTGTCCCTTCTTTTAAGATGTTTGGTCCCTGTTTCCCTAGGGACATATATAAAAAGTGTTGCGAGCCCTGCGGTTTCACTGCTACTCACGATGAAATGACTAGGTGGGATCGATTCCAACAGATTTCCATCGATATTTCAAGCTAAAAGCTATCTTTTATAGTTTTCATTATTCTGTTCATTTTTAGATGATTTAATTTGCAGACGACAAAATAAACATCTGTCATTATAATACGTTACTCTTGTATATAACAAAACTATATGAACCAGCATTTAACATATTAAATACTATAAATACATTTAACTTGGTGTAATCATTTTTCAACTTAGTCATGTAGCTCGGCGTTGCCGTTGATCTAAGTTTGAAAAATATATATATTTTATTTTGTGACGTAAAATGCCTCTTTTTATGCATTGAGAAGAAATACATTTTAATCTGGAAGAAATAACATAGTCTTCTTTGTATCGAAATAACTGATCATCATCTGACCATTGTTCAAAAATTCGGAGTAGAGGCTCTGAACCGTCGCCAATAGCGCATAATATAGCTCTAGCGCGACGTTACCTAACCAAACCAACCAAATCTCTAACAGCCCGCTCTGTAGTGTTCGAATGGTAAGGTTGGTTGGGTTTGTTAATTAACGTCGCACTAGAGCTGCACAGTGGGCTATTGGCGAGTCAATCTCAAAGGAAAGACACATACACATTCACACAGGGAACACATACACATTCACACACACATTGATACATGCACCTCGTTATTTTTAGAACCATGGTCAGATGACGAGGAAACACCTGAACCCAACGCCTTCAATAGACGTCGGGACTTTGGACCCCGATCAGATTTATCGTGCACCAGTCCCGCATATACGCCAGTATAATTTGTTGGATATTCTAGACGAATTTCTAGTATTTTTGTAGCGAAGCTGGCAACCCTCCGATCGCAAGATCACTACTTTTTTACTTTTCTATGTCAAGTCCATCGCACGGATTCGAACCACCAATCCTCTAATTAGTAGCTGAACGCATTACCAACTGAGCAACTGGGGCTTGTTCGAATGGTAAGAACGTCAAGCTCACAGTTATGGATTCCCATCAAAACTTTTGGATAAAGTTTAGCTAGTAATCACTGAATTGCTAGTTCGAACCCATGCGATGGACTTGACAAAGAAAAGTAAAGAAGTAGTGAGATTGCGATCGGTGGATTCCCAGCTTTGCTACAAAAATACTAGAAACTCATTCAGAGCATCCAACAAATAATACTGGCGAGTATACGGGACTGGTACACGATAAATCTGATCGGGTATCAGATGTCCTGACGCCAATTGAATTTGCGTCGGGTGCCATTTCAGGTGATGGCCTCGTCTTCTGGCCATGGTTAAAAAATACAAGGGCATCGTTCCCTGGTCTTTCTTTCGAGATTGGCCCCTAACCGTCACCAATAGCCCACTGTGCAGCTCTAGTGCAATGTTTTTTAAACAACCATTCCGCCAAAACCAAAGGATTTTTTTGTTTTTTGTTAATTTTTTTTTTGTTAACGTCGCACTAGAGCATCACAATTTAAAAATAATTATATATTTTACTTACATATTTTGTCTGTGTTTATGTAAAAAATGTACAAGAAGCGGAATGCCATATTACCGAAAAGAAGAAACAGGGTGGCAACATAACCGGGAAGTCAGGGAATTGTCATGGAAATTTTTTATTCTGGAAAAGTCAGGGAAATGTCAGGGAAAATTAAAAAAAAATCACAGAAAATCAGGGAATTTTTCAATTTCGGTTCATTAAACCGGAAATTATTATTGCCTATTCTGATATGTTTTGTCGTCAATATTTCCTTTTTAGTTCCGATTTAAAAAAAAAAAATCATGGTCGAGCGCATGCGCAGTTTCGTTGATAGATACGTGATCCGCTGCTGGAGGGAGAAACGAAATCAAAGTTGGACTGCAAAGAACATGTGGGCTGCTAATGAATCTGCTGAATCAACAATTTGTTGAAAAATGTATTAAAAATATTTTTATTTTAAGTATGGATGGCAAGATAAAAGATTGGATTTAAACACAGGTCGTAAGGACTTTGAACTTTATTTTAATATAAATAAATTATACATTTTCTACTGCACCCTCTTCATATGCAAATAAGTTTTAAAGACTTTGAGTTTTTTTTCTGGCTATTTTATGGAAGCTTTTCAGATTTTATAATAGATTAAATATAAATTTCATCTTATTTTTCAAAATAATTCTTCAATATCTTAGGAATTTAACAATTTTAAGAATTCCTCCAGTGTATCACATTTTGAATTATTCTTCGTTTTTGTTTTAAAAATAGTACAGTTTTGTTATTTTCTGTACTTTTTTATTTAAAATTAATGATTAGATACCGTATATACTCGCGTATAAGCCGACCCCCAAATTTTAGGACCATTTAAGTCGAGAAATCAAAAATTAAAAAATGAAAGGGGCTACAGAAAAGGCCTTTCTCAAAGTTCGCGACTATTCGTCGTGCATAAAAAAATATATACCATTCGCGATGTTCTTGTGTCTTTCAAACCGCCATCGGTCTTCTTAAATTAAATCTCGCTTATTATCATAATAAGATATTTTAAACCACATACTTAAATACCAAAATGTGCAATTTCTAATTATTAACATCGTTTTTTAAAGAATTAAAAACTTAGAAAACTTCAACTGTTTTCTATTACGTTGATTACTGTCACTATTAAATACAGATGAGCATTTTTTTATTCATCTCGGAAGGAAATACTAGTATATTGTGGATCAACGCATACTTATTAAAATATTTAGTTTTTAATTACGAAATAATTGACTTGAAAGTAGAGCTTGAATACGCGTATTTAGCAACGCCCCGATTTTACCGCTTTAAAGTCAATTCCATCCAAAATTCTAATAAGACAACTATTAATATATTTATATAATATTATCAAAGAATAAAATCTATAATTGGGAAATAAATTTTGTTTAATTATTTCAATCGAGTAAGAAAGACATTGACTTTAAAGTGGTGTCATTCGCTACGCACGATGTCAACTTCTTAATCTTCCATCCAAAATTCTATAAAAATAACGTATACAGCTTCATAAATGTTACAAACCAATTAAATATTTATTAAAATATATACTTTTTATTTAGTTAAACTGATGATTTATCCGAGTAGTGCAATTTTGCGTTACGATTACGCCGCGATGCGCAGAACGGTCTTCAGTCAGCACATGTGACGCACATTCTCGATCTCGGATCGGGAAAATGTGTCGGCGCGTTTTTATAAGAATCCGCTTAATTTAAACTTCTCTCTTTTTCCAATTTTATGCAAATTACTATATAAATTTTACTGACCCGCATATAAGCCGACTCCCCTACTTTTTGATGAAAATTTTGACTGAAATTTCTCGGCTTATACTTGAGTATATACGGTAGATGAAATTTAAGTATAGGATTGGGACATAAAGAAAATTTTGTTTATTTTGTATTTGAAATTTAACTAAATTTTTTAAACTAATATTTTAACATATTAATATATAAACATTATATTTATTGTAGCAAAGATACTTTGTTTGTTTTTATACAAAGTATGTATTATAACATTTATTTAACATAATTGCAAAGTCAGGGAAATTTTTTGAAACCGTCAGGGAAATGTCAGGGAACTTTTTTTCCAGGATTTTGTTGCCACCCTGAAGAAACTACATTAATTTTTGAACTTCTGCATGTGACTGAACGCTAAATGTGGCAGCGCTAAAACCATGTGATGATTTCAATGTTGACTCAGCGGTCTTACAAGAATCTACTATTGAGAACGCTTTTATCATAGCAGAACTATATAGCAAGAACAGAGCTATATAGCTCGAGTAAAAGTTTTGTAGCTCTTGCAGTTGGCATGCAATTAATTAGATAAAGTCAATCAGTTTATTTCGATAGGGCAAGCAAGGAACGTGTAGTAGTTGTTGTCGCCTCAGAAGCAGTAGTACTCGCAACTTTAAGTTCAAGAAGGATACGACCATATTTTCATTCAAGAAATAAATACGGTGGTAGTGATATGTTGAACAATTTGAACCTAGACATCGGCAAGTTTTTTCCACCAAAGTGCCAAATAATATAATTTAAAAAACTTTGGTCAGCATTTAGGACCGCTATACAAAATTCAATTTTTATTTATTCGGGAAAAAAATACGAATTCATTTGAATTTTTTATTAATTTATTTAAAAATCATCATTTTTGTTCAATTCTATCTAAATCTAGCATTCTTATATGTATTGACAATAGTAAAATTGTTTTAAAAAATGAACGGACCAAACTAATCGATCGACATGAACAATTGTATTAATCAAACAAAACGAACGAAAATCGAATTATTGAACAAAACAAACGAAATCAACAAAATGATCGAAATGAACAAATCGAGGGAAACAAAGTAAACGAAGTAAACTAATCGAACAAAACAACAAAAAAAATCAAATATGTTATATAGAAAAATATACTTTGGAAAATAGCACAAAATTAATTATATTGGGTAATATTAAATCCTTAAATACTGGATTATTTTGTGGTTGGTTTAAACAACGTCGCACAAGAGCTGAAGCATTGGGCTATTAGCGACGGTTTGGGGCATATCCCTAAGTAAAGGCCTAGGAACAATGCCTCCTATTTTTGAACCATGGTCAGATGACGAGGCTAACACCTGAGCAGGCACTAAACGCAACCTCCATAGACGTCATGACATTGGACCCCGATTCGATTTATTGTGAACCAGTTCCATATACACGCCAGTATAATTTGTTGGATATTCTAGATATATTTCTAGTATTTTTGTAGCGAAGCTGGTATCCCTCCGATCACAAGATCACTACTTTTTTTTCTTTTCTTTGGCAAGTCCATCGCATGGGCTCGAACTAGCAATCATCTGATTACCAGCTGAACGCCTTTATCAACTGGGCTACCGCCCCCCCCCCCCCCAAAGAGATTAACAGAAGTATTGTTTTACACATAATTGACGCTTGTAAAACATTTGAGAAAACAGTTGTTATGATACAATATATAAAAAAAAATTAATTTTCAGTCGTTCACAACACCAGATTCATACACATGTTAATGAATTTCTATATTGGGCCCTAGGTTTATTATAAACGACTTGTACATCGTAAAAAAATATAACAACTCTATCAGATCAATAAAGATAGAGGAGCGAAAGTGCCAGATTTACCACTAGACATTGCCAATAGCTCCTGCGCAGCTCAAATTCGAAGTAAATTTTAAAAAATCAAAGTTGCACAAGATTGCCAATAAATTAATGTGATAAAGACAAATAGTTTTACAAAAAAGCCAAGCAATTTGTCCGAGCATTTTGACTTGGAAAATTAGTTCACAGGAGAGATGGCCTTTTCCAATTTTCCCTTCCCAAGCGATACTCAAAATTCGATTTAAAATTCAAAATTATTTAAACTGCTTTCAAAGTATTTGATGCTTAATTTATATAAAATTGGTAACTTCTATACAAAAATAAGTAACTTAATAAAAAATTTAAATTAATAATAACAAAATGATAAATAATAATAAAATTAATTTTTTAAATTGCAATGTAGTGTTTCCAGCGGCGGAAATATATTCGAATATCGAGTAGCTCTGGATCCACCCTTGGTCATGATACTTCTAGTTCAAAGTATCCATGCTCGAAGGAAACGACACTCTTTTACTTACTTCTTTTCTTGAGAGCGCATGCGCACGTCTTCGGCGAACAGGTATATAGCTCTTTATTTCTTTGATCTTTACCGACAACCGATGGATAGCTCATTTCCAGCTATATAGCTCTTGATTCGGACGATATAGCAGAGCTATATAGCAGTTTTTAGGTCCCGTTTCAAAAAACTTGTAGCAAGCTATATAGCTGTTCTGCTACATAGTGCAAACTCCACTTTTTGTTACCGATAACCATTTGATAGTTCATTTCCAGCTAAATAGCTCTTGATTTGGACTATATAGCAGAGCTATATAGCTGCTTTTAAGTGGCGTTTTACTAAACTTGTAGCAAGCTATATAGCTGTTCTGCTACATAGTGTAAACCCGCCTTTACAACATTTCTTTATGTAATTGTAAAATCAGGGAAATTTTGTGACATCATGGAAATCAAGGAACTTTTTTTCCAGAATTTATTGCCACCTTGGGAGTGCATCATGTATTTTCCTTCAAAATTGTGCATTTTGTATTTAATTTTAACTTTACTTTATAGGAACAATGAAAATTTTTATTATTAGCAAATGATCTGTAGGCCTTGGTTTCCTTGGATTACATGGGGAACTTGAGAGTTTTGAAATTTAGCTACTCTCAAAAGCATTATTC
The DNA here is from genome assembly GCA_963932185.1 of Troglohyphantes excavatus. Classification (NCBI taxonomy): domain Eukaryota; kingdom Metazoa; phylum Arthropoda; class Arachnida; order Araneae; family Linyphiidae; genus Troglohyphantes; species Troglohyphantes excavatus. The sequence goes on along the minus strand of OZ010676.1, from coordinate 1,698,074 downwards.
TGCACTACATTTAAATTTTATCTGCTCTAAAAACCCTTTTTATGCTCCAAATTTTAATTTTCGCTGCTTCAAAATGCATGAAACCGGGTAACACTCCTGATATAACTTTTCAAGCTTTTATAAGCAGAGGAAGTAGGTGTTTTGCGATCCACAGACAAATTCTTTTATTATTATAAATGTATAATTATTTCTAATGCATTTTTGTTAGTTATGCAAAACTCAAAAGTTTTATTACTTAAAACGTCTTTTGTGTACATTTCACTCTAATTTTTATTTTCAGCTTTTTGATGCTTTTCGCGTATAATTTATTCAGATTTTAGTTATCAGCTTTTTATTTTTGGCCAATCTCATCCCTGGTTTTATGTTTTTTTATTATTATTTTATAATAGCTTGTATTGTTTACCTTAATAATGTATTGTTTTGTAGGTTTATCCATTACTCGGTACTTTGACTAAATTGAAGAGTTTGCGTTTAGAAAATGGAGGAAGTGTAGATGAGGTCAAGTTTTCAGAAGCGCTCTCTAAAATGGAAAGGTAATTGGACATTTGTAATTGGTTTTTAGCATTTATAATTTGATTACTTCTACTATACTGTGTTTATCACTCAATATATTAAACTTAATTTTTTGTCTTTTATAGTTTAGAGTTGCTTGAGCTGATGAATTTCAAAATTTCATCAAAACTTGCTTGGTCGTTAAACAATTTGAATCGACTAAAAAATGTTAACATTTGGCCTGATACAACTACTGAGGTTTGTAATACTAGTTAATAATAGTATGTGTATATGCTTTATGTTTGACCTAAATCTTTTAAGGTATCCGAACACGTTCGAAGCACTTTTTTTAAAATGTGTCAGATAAAATTTATTTAATGCTATTTTTAGATTGTTTGTTAGTAAAAACTAATTATATATCATAAATATTTAAAGTTTATTATTATAATTATTAAAAAAATGAAATAATCATTGAAAATTTTAAGTTTTTATTCAAAAACTTGAAAACTTATACAAGACATACAAATCAATTCATATGGAAAATTTTACTATTAAAATAAACTGCATGTTATTATCTAGTGTTCCAAGTAAAATTAAACATATATATAAAAAATTAAATTTTTGGTGACACACCGAAAATTAATTATTAGATTTTTGACAATTTCACAACCTTATAGTTCAATATTTAGTCCATAAATAAAAATATATTAACGATTTTCCAACAATTTTAGTACATGCACTAGAATACACTCTACTGAATAGGGACACAAAATTTAAAGACAATATAACAATAATATTTTGAGTTATGATTTTTGAAATTTGCTGTTTTTGAATAAAAATCAATTCTGAGAAAATGCTTTTAAAGTATAAATTTATCTATTATTAATATTAAGAAAGTTTCAACACAATTAAAATCCCCCCGATTTATATGTTATACACTCCACTTGCTCATCTTTAGCCATTTTCCCTTTTTTAGCTAATCTATTTTTTTTTCTGGCAACTTTAACATTAGGTAAAGAGTGGCGCTTCGAATCCTTCACTCGTTCGATGTCCAGTTCTGAAAAACCTTTTAATGTGTGAACACCAGGATTGAGCTGAATGACCTTTCCCAATGAGTCTTAGTCCAAATACAAATGAAATAGTTACAGAATGTAATTTGTTTGATTTTTCAGAGGCGCAAAATGTATTTTTGTATTCACAGTTTTGAAATTTCACTGTCATATTTGATGCCAGTCCAAATACAGACTCTTGTAGAATACACAGTTTACTGCTAAAGCAATCGGGGCAGCACAAACTCTTTATCACATTGGAGAGAATTTGAATATTAATTATTTGATTTCCACTGATTTCAGTTCGAGAGTAATTGTCCAAATAAGAAGTCATAGTGAGTTTCTTTTCACTTGCCGTAGGCACGTTGTTCGACGCAGATGAATCGGTTTCAGTGGAACATGTAACATATTTATTTCCTCGGAATTTTTTCTCACGAATAAAACTTCGGTTTCTCGAATTTCCCATGGTGTTTTAACATAAATCAAATCAAATTTGGAGAGTTAATTAAGTTAGGTATATAAAAATAATTATTAAACAGATTATACGAAAAAAAACCACGCTGCTTGTAAAGAAATAAACAAGAGAGTAAAGTTGTTGCCATTTTTAATACAAAAACTTCTGATATAAATGAAAATATCTGGTGGATAGATTATAGCAACATTAAAATAATAAATATTGCAATTAAAAATTAGAAAAAGTTGAAAACTAAGGAAAAAACGATGTTTCTGCCTCATTTCCGGTTTCAGAATGCTACTTCCGTTTTTATTTAATATTTGTCCACTTGAACTTTAAATTACTATAACTTTTTTTCTAATTGACGCACAACTAAAGTAAAAACTGTTTTGGAAACTTAAAAGTGCAGAAAATCATATTTTTAAATAAAAAAAATTTGGTAATTTCAGTCAAAATCACCTTATTCAACGTGTACGGATACCTTAATAGAGTGAAATTGGTAATTTATCGTTTAATGTTAAACTTCATATTCCTGCTTTAACCTATGATCATATTTTATTCTTTCATGATAAGTGGAAAATGTAAGTTACTTATTAATGCAAACAGTTCTAAAAAATCTTTCTTTAAAGAAAATTTTTTGTTTATGGTTCTTCAGAATATATATGTACTTTTTGTTTAAATTCCTTTAATATAAAAGAAGTATATTGTTACTATTTTGTTTACAAATTAAATACTTTAATTACCAAATTTGTGAGTGGAAAAGGAATGCAAAAATTTTGATAAATGTAATTGGGCCACATTTCTAAAAAATATCTATAAAATTTGCAAAGTTTAGATCATATTTTAATTTGAAAATTTATGATGACAATATTTATATTGGGTTTGTACAATCGTCGGAAAACTCCTTGAAATTTATATTTTTTTTCCAGGGTGGGAAAACTCTTTGAAAGTTATATTTCTTCCAGGGCCCTGGAAAACACCATGAAATTTATTTGAAATCCTGGATTTTTTTTTCTATTGACTTTTGCATTAAATTTTAAGCTACAATATACCAGTTAAATTATTTTTTTAATTTTCAGACAATAGATTAATTTTTTATATTGATAAATATTTTGGGTATGAAAGTACTTGCTCCCGGAAAAACAGTTGGATTTGTTTCACCTCTAAATGTGTATGAACCCTGAGTTTTGTGATTACACACAACCACAATTTCGATTGATGACAATATTGTATCTAAAAATAGCCTTTTTTTTCTAAACAATTGTATAAAATTTGAAAATTCTGCTTTTGCATTATTATGGTAAACATAAATTTGTTTATGTAGGGTGCTGTCATCAATCAAAACTTGTTCACTGCCATGTCAAAATTGAAGAACTTAAAGTATGTTTGCTGGGGCATCATTTTCGAAGGAGATATACCCCCATTTGTCATTCAGTTGAGGAAAGAATTCAGCAGTGAAGACAAAACGACGGAGATTCATTTGGAAGATTTTTATAGAACACTGATCCAAATGTTCCCTGGGAGCATTGTCGCGTTGGAAAGTGTTCCTAGGAAGTTTTGGAAAGAGTTATGTTATGTTCGATAATAACATTGCTTCTTGTTTTAACTTTTCTTTATTATATATGTTGTTTGTAAAAGAATTTCACATGTGTGTTCTTGCTATGTAAATGTGGTTTTATCCTCTGGAATTGTTTTGATGGTAGGCAACGCTAGTGAGGTCCAAAAAATACCTTTTTTTTTAAATGTTCAAGTACTTGCCCTAAAACATGTCTGCTTAATTGAAAGATGTTCAAGGGTAGCAGGGGGGGGGGTAGTGTTTATTTATTATGTCATGTTATTCTTGTATTTCCACCTTCCCTATGTCGATTTATAATTTACTTTAACTTCTTTTCCAGTGCTATGTGTTTAATTAATTAAAAATTTATTAAAAGAATGTTTTAGGATATGAAGACTATAAAAAATTTAATATGTTTTACAAAAATTTATTTAAAATAGACTTTTTAGAAATATATGCTCATTTCTTATTTCATTTTGAGCTACTTTCAACGTAAATACAGTACATTATCATTTTTAGTAATTTTCCTGTTATTTTGTTTTTACCAAATATCTCAGTAATGAACATTAAAAAGATTCCGAGTTAAATGAAGAGACAAACGTGAATGCCCTTGGAAAATATTTCCGAAATTATTTACTACCCCAAAAAGAGAGAGGGCGGGGGGTTGCAAAAAAATAATTGTCTCCAAGCTATTACCTCGTGGGTGGGGGAAGTTGCCGCTTGGCGCAATTTCCATCTCAAAAAGTCTTGCCTCGCCACTGTATATGTAGTATTTACATAGGATTATAATGCAAAACTTTAAATGCATTGAGCTATCCTTAAATATCTTTTAATTAAGTTGAAATTTGTTATGCAAGCATGTTTTAGGGCAAGTACAAATATTTGGGTCGGCACTTGAACATTTAATTTTTTTTTTTTGGACCACCATAGCCAATACACAGTTATTTTGTTGGTTTTGAAAAGGATGAAAGATTGCATATCTCGATTTTTTTTCCTCTATATTGGTAGAAATGTTATTAGTTTTAGATGTAAAAATGACCTTCCTGCAAGTATTAAAAATGATACAATCAGCCATAAACTGGTTATTAATTACGTTTAAAAAATGTTTTGTTCTGAACCTTTGTTACTTTTAATGCATGACACTGTTATTTACATATTCCTTTTTTTAGTTTTATTTTGGTATTTTTCAAAACATGGTTTAAAAAGTTTATACAAAATCAATAGATGCTTTGTAATATGTTAGGAAGAAAAATAATATTGTATCAACCATAATTTTTTTTTGAAAATTATTTGGTAAGAGTGCTGTGCATTTAGAATATTTAAGCTACCTAAATTTATCAATGTAGAGTATAATTTTAGCTTCAATGCAAACATCGTATGTTCAAAACGGTACGGTCAATATCGAACATAAAAAAAACTGATTAGTAATTTTTAACTAATTTTTTATTTCATTAAAATTAATTATGGAAATTCATTGTTGAAGTATTTTTCAAATCTAAAGCATTAGTGTGTCTTTTGAAAGTTATATTTGTTAAATAATAAATATAAATGCAGGAGTCTTGTATGACGTCACAAATATTTAAAACTGGTTTCTTCAGTATACTTATATATAAGACAACTTTTCTCTGGCTTAATACTTGTTCAGGGTTCCCACGCACCGGGAAAACCTGTAAAACCGGGAATTGTCAGGGAAAATGAAAAGGGGTTGAAAAAACTGGGAAAAGTCAGGGAAAATCGCAGAATTTGAACAATTTCTGGAAAAGTCAGGGAATTTCTTTTCAGTTGGCTAATTCTCAATCTGTCACCGAAACCGTTCACCGTCGTTCAATATGTTCCGTAGTGATGAAGTCATACTTAACTCTTCCCATCATTTTTAATGACAGGAAAAATGTGCGCGTGCAAACGTCTAGCTTAGCTGTGCGCTTTCTATAATGATTGTCACAATCTCCATTACGTTAGCTAAGGCCGCACCCGTACGTTTTTTTTCTCTCGTTTCTAGACGATCCTGTAGCAGATTTTTATTTTCTCTACACTCTTTTGTCTTAAACTCCATACTGTAAAAAAAATTTATGCTCGTATTGCCGAATTTTGTGATGTATTATTTTGGAAGCGATGTATATATAAATATTCTTTTTCTGCGCATACTCTTTGTAGATGACGTGCGCACCGTGATTGTTTCTGCAAGGGATCACTTTCTTGTTGCCGAATTTTTTAATGAATCTTTTTAGGGGTCATCTCTTCCAAACATTAGTTTTCTGCAAACGTAATTGGTTTCTAATACCATGCAACAAGAATATTTCAGCGCCATTATTGCCAAATTTCCGAATGCAATCCTTTCCAGACGATCCTTTGCAGCTTTTTATTTCCTACAATAAAGGTTTTCTTTAATTTTTAATTCCATATACTGCGAAATGGATGTTTTTTTTATTGCAGAATTTTATTATGCATTATTTGCGTGGGCATATCATGTAAATAAATTTCTTTACATCCACCCGTTTCCTTGAATGGATCGTTCCCCTATTGAATAATTTTGTGGGGGCATTATTTTTGTGGCAAACTCTTCAGAGGTCCTTTCGTAGTCTAACCCGGAAATCCGTTTTTTTTTTTTTTTAAAATTTGGAGACATTCTAAAGTTGAGATTGTTATACCTCTAAGACTATGCTAAATTTCGTTGTGTCTGGCGAATGCGCGACCTCAATAAAGGTCGTTTTTTTTTTTTTTTTTTTTTAGAATTTTTTCCCCTTAATGAAAAGCATCAATTTATAGAAATTCACGAAATGCGATTTGCTGAGAGGTCCGTTGAAATGCTTTCAATCCTTTTGCATCTCATAAATAAATGCTTATTTTTCAGTACTTCTTAGTTTATTAGGATTTGCATTGCACTAGTTAACGAAATTGCTTTAAATTTTTCACAAATTAAATTTATTTTACTAAGTTGAAGTTTGGGACTTGTCTTTTTATGTTAAAACGTTGACTTTTGAAAGTAGCTTGTCTCTTTATGTTTGGATAAAAATTATTTCAGGCATTAATATTGGGTTGAAACTTTTATGTGTTTAATTTATTTTAATATTAAAAATTTAATTTTATTTAAGTTTTTGAAGGTTTTTTTTTATACAACTATATATTTAAAGGGATTGAAAAGCGAACCTTGCACCTTAATTCAAATTGATTGATAGACGAACAAATACATTTTGCATATTTTCATGTGTGCTCTTTGAATTTTTTTTTTTTAGCAGTAGCTAATTTGACATAAATTGGGTATTTGCTGCAGTGTAAGCTAACTGATGTTCACGCATGTGTTTAAGAAATTTTGTTGATGGGTTAAAAAGTGCTTAATACAGAAATTTAACTCTGCACACGCTGTTGCATAAGACAGTATTTGGTTTTTCATGTATAACAATGATGTCGGTAGTATGCTGGAATTTTTTTTAAATCTACTGGAAAACAGGGAAAAGTCAGGGAATTTTGTTTTAGGTTTTGAGTGGGAACCCTGTTGTTTAACTGCACTGTTTTCATTTCTCGGTGTGAAACTGCCTCCATTGCATGCATTAGAAATATGATATAAATTATTTTTCAGGGAAAACCATTTTACAATTTGTAAACATGCAGAGGGATTATGGCTACTTTAATTTACTAAGATAGTTTATTGAAGGGCTGTTATTCATTAACATACCAATATAGCATATTTATTTTTAAAATGTGTCATTTTTGTGTAACTGCAGATGTTATCAATTGCAAATTATACATATTAACTATCTTAGGGATGAGCAAAATTCAAAACTGTATGTTTGTTTTCACAAACTTACAGTTTCAATGAAGCAATTAAATATATATATATATATATTAAAAAAAAATTAGTACAGAAAGCTTTCAAATGTTTCTCTAATGCTTTAAATTTTAAAAATGTTTCAAAGTAGAGATTTTTTTTAAGGCAATGCCAAGATTTTTTTTGAAGTATCTATTGTTTTCAATTAATATTGGTAGTTCAACATTTTTATGTTCACTTCTACAAAAGTTTATAAAACATGATATTGTTTCTAAAATTGTGCATTTCTGTGATTTTGTTCATTTTGAGACAACTATATTTTAAGTCAATGTATAAATAAAAATGTGTTAAAATTTTTCAAATCTAAAGCATTAGTTTGTCTTTTGGAAGTTAGATATATTAAAAAATATCTATAAATTGTCTGTATTAGAAATCTGATGCAAGTTGTTTTTCAGTGAAAACAATTTTGCAATTTGCTAAACATGCAGAGGGTAAATAGCTACTTTAATTTATTAAGATAGTTTATTGATAGGCTGGTGATAATATGCTAATGGGTATTCAATAATATGGTATTTATTTTTAAAATATGTCTTGTAACTGAAGACTCACTCACAAAATATACATATTAACTATCTTGGGGATGAGCAAAATATCAAAACTATGGATGTTTTCACAAACTTTCAGTTCCAACAAAACAATTAAGAAAATATATTTAAGTGCAGAAAGCATTTAAATTTCCCCCTAATGCTTTAAATTTGAAAAATATTTCGAAGTAGAGATTTTTTTTATAAGGCAACAACAGGGTTTTTTTTAGGCATTTGTTTTCAATTAATCTTGGTAGTTCAATACTAAATTTTTTTATGGTATCTATTTTATGTTTACTTCTACAAAAGTTTGTAAATATGGTATTGTTTCTAAAGTTGTGCCTGTCTGTGATTTTACTCATTTTGAGGTCATGCCAATAGGTATGTAGTATTTATTTTTTAGATGTGTAATCTTTGTGTAACTACAGATTTTATCATTCACAAAATATTCATATTAAGTATCGTAGGGATGGCAAAATATCAAAACTGTAAGTTTGTTTCCACAAACTTAGTTTCAACAAAACAATTAAGAAAATATATTTTAGTGCAGAAAGCTTTTAAATGTTCCCCTAATGTTTTAAATTTGAAAAATGTTTTGAAGCAGAGATTTACTTTTATGAGGCAACACAGGATATTTTTTGAGGCATTTGAGGCATCATTGTTTTCAATTAATCTTAGTAGTTCAATATTTTTTATGGTATCTGTTTTGTGTTCATTTCTACAATTTTTTTAAAACATTATATTGTTTTTATAATTGTGCAATTATTCTGTGATTTTGCTCATTTTGAAGCACCTGTATTCTAAGTCAATATATGAATAAAATGTGTTAATTTTTTTTAAATATAAAGCATTAGTGAGTGTTTTGGAGGTTATATCTATTAAAAAATAATAACTATAAATTCCATGTCTTAGAAATATGATGTAAATTATTTTTTAAGGAAAATAATTTTTCAATTTGCTAAACATGCATAGGATTAATGGCTACTTTAATTTATAAGATAGTATATTGACGGGCTGCTATTCAATAACATCATGCCAATAGGTATGTAGTATTTATTTTTTAGATGTGTAATCTTTGTGTAACTACAGATTTTATCATTCACAAAATATTCATATTAACTATCGTAGGGATGGCAAAATATCAAAACTGTAAGTTTGTTTTCACAAACTTAGTTTCAACAAAACAATTAAGAAAATATATTTTAGTGCAGTAAGTTTTTAAATGTTCCCCTAATGCTTTAAATTTGAAAAATGTTTTGAAGCGGAGATTTTTTTTTTTATGAGGCAACAACAGGATTTTTTTGAGACATCATTGTTTTCAATTAATCTTAGTAGTTCAATATTTTTATGGTATCTATTTTGTGTTCATTTCTACAAAGTTTGTAAAACATTATATTGTTTTTATAATTGTGCAATTATTCTGTGATTTTGCTCGTTTTGAAGCACCTGTATTCTAAGTCAATATATGAATAAAATGTGTTAATTTTTTTTAAATATAAAGCATTAGTGTGTGTTTTGGAGGTTATATCTATTAAAAAATAATAACTATAAATTCCATGTCTTAGAAATATGATGTAAATTATTTTTTAAGGAAAATAATTTTTCAATTTGCTAAACATGCATAGGATTAATGGCTACTTTAATTTATAAGATAGTATATTGACGGGCTGCTATTCAATAACATCATGCCAATAGGTATGTAGTATTTATTTTTTAGATGTGTAATCTTTGTGTAACTACAGATTTTATCATTCACAAAATATTCATATTAACTATCGTAGGGATGGCAAAATATCAAAACTGTAAGTTTGTTTTCACAAACTTAGTTTCAACAAAACAATTAAGAAAATATATTTTAGTGCAGAAAGTTTTTAAATGTTCCCCTAATGCTTTAAATTTGAAAAATGTTTTGAAGCGGAGATTTTTTTTTTTATGAGGCAACAACAGGATTTTTTTGAGACATCATTGTTTTCAATTAATCTTAGTAGTTCAATATTTTTATGGTATCTATTTTGTGTTCATTTCTACAAAGTTTGTAAAACATTATATTGTTTTTATAATTGTGCAATTATTCTGTGATTTTGCTCGTTTTGAAGCACCTGTATTCTAAGTCAATATATGAATAAAATGTGTTAATTTTTTTTAAATATAAAGCATTAGTGTGTGTTTTGGAGGTTATATCTATTAAAAAATAATAACTATAAATTCCATGTCTTAGAAATATGATGTAAATTATTTTTTAAGGAAAATAATTTTCCAATTTGCTAAACATGCATAGGATTAATGGCTACTTTAATTTATAAGATAGTATATTGACGGGCTGCTATTCAATAACATCATGCCAATAGGTATGTAGTATTTATTTTTTAGATGTGTAATCTTTGTGTAACTACAGATTTTATCATTCACAAAATATTCATATTAACTATCGTAGGGATGGCAAAATATCAAAACTGTAAGTTTGTTTTCACAAACTTAGTTTCAACAAAACAATTAAGAAAATATATTTTAGTGCAGAAAGTTTTTAAATGTTCCCCTAATGCTTTAAATTTGAAAAATGTTTTGAAGCGGAGATTTTTTTTTTATGAGGCAACAACAGGATTTTTTTGAGACATGATTGTTTTCAATTAATCTTAGTAGTTCAATATTTTTATGGTATCTATTTTGTGTTCATTTCTACAAAGTTTGTAAAACATTATATTGTTTTTATAATTGTGCAATTATTCTGTGATTTTGCTCGTTTTGAAGCACCTGTATTCTAAGTCAATATGTGAATAAAAATGTGATAAAATTTTCAGATTTTTTGGGGATGCATTTGGTTTCTACTTTTTGGGCATATTGGATTTTTTTTAATATTGAGGTTACTTTAGTCTTTGATCTTAAAGTACAATCACTAATATCAGAGATATATTGCAGTTACTTGGACTTTTATGATTTTTAAGTAGCATGAATTATTGATATTTGGTAAGTACTCTGGAATTTTGAATTTGGGGTACATTAAATTTTTAGGCATTGATTTTTGGATATTAAACTTTGGCTGCACTTTTTGGGAGTTAGAAAATGGAGTGAAATAGATAATAAACTGATATATTAAAAATATCTATTTTTTGGGGGGAGTCTGACTGTTTATTTTATTTGGGGACCTTTAATTTTAAAGTAGTAGATCATTGTGCTATTCCTGATTATGAAGATATATTAGACTTTTTTTTAATTAGACGTACTTTGAAATTCTTGGTTGTACACTTAAATTGAGGTTTCAGAGATACATTGCAATTTTGATATTGAATATACAGACAGCTTTAATTTTTGAAGTTTTTATCCAGTTGTTAGTTCCACATTTACTCTTTTATGGATACATTCAAGTTTAGATTGTATGTATACGTTTAAAGTGCATTAGAATTTTATTCTTTGAATATGTAGGCTTTCTGTTTTGGGTGTATTGTATTGTGTTTTTTGCGGATATGTATTCACTTTTGATCATGTATTCACTAAATAAAATTACTTTTAATTACATAGTCCACTATTAACAAAATAAACCTGATATTTAATAAGCTGGTGGCAGGGCAAATAATATAAAAGATTTTTTTAAATATATTCACAAATTATTTTAAATATGTCTGCAAATTTTTTTTCTCTAAAAAATAGCAAATTGTTAATATTGAAAATGTAGTACCGTTAATAACTTTTAAAATATGTTGTGCCGAATATTGTGTGGTGAATTTTCTGTTATCGTGCTTAATTTGTGTGAATCGGCATTGTGTTTAAAAAAATAGATGGTAGGGGAATTTAAAATTTTATTCCCTCTGGACACCCTGATGAATAAGGGTACTAATAAATTTTTTTCGTCATAAGACCTACAATAGCTGAGACAGTGGATTGGAAATATATTTGATAATGGATTTTAATAATTTTTTATACATATTGTTACAATACATATGACTTCATTTTTTTTGTTATGCTTTAATAGCAATAGGGGTAAGAAGAATAAAAGTGGTATTGTTTAAACAATTTTTTTTATAGTTGGGAAGTTTTCTAGATTTTATAAATTCGATTTCCTCACGATATAATACATGTTTTTAGCAAAATAGAATATTATTATTTAACTTTGTAAATATGCTTGATATTGTTTATTAATTGTGTATAAAAGTGGAAGCTTGGTTTGATGTAAAAATGAATAGTAATTGCTGTGTAGTATAGAGTATATAAAGTAACACTTTTTATGAAAAAGTCAAGTATGAAAGTTTGTATATAATATAGCACATGTAAAGATTTTAAATATGTGTATTTATTAATGAAGGCCAAGTCGCAAATTGTGGTATTTGTAGAAGTGCATACAGAATAATAATTATTTTTAGTACTTAGTTAAACCTCAGTCCTCTTTATAATTTTGAAAACAATATATACAAAAACTTATTTTTAATTCATAAATTACAGTGGCAGTATATTATAATTTCACTTATTACTTAAATGCAATATTTCAATTATTAACTTCTTTTTTAAAAAAATATTTCCTTAAAAAAAAGTATGGCTTGCAAGAAAATATCGTAATTTCGAAATGCTTTCCCCATGGACACCCTGTTTTACTAAAACTTTTGGTATTGACTACAGTAAAAGTTATCTATCTGGAAAAATAACAATGCTATTAATTAAGAACTTACATTTTTTGCTTATATGTAAAGAAATAATCATATATTGTGTCGCTTACAAGATATATACATTGAGATTAAGTATATAGACGTACAAGGTTATCAATGGAAAAAGTGGTAAGCTTCTGGTTCACATCACTATGCATTACTTCAATACTAATATTCATATCTTAATAATTTTTTTATGTTAATTTAGCATGTATATGTATAATAATCTAAAATCCACTATTAACTGACATGTCCAGAGGAAGTACGATTACGTTCCTTCTTGAGTGATTCTGTCGAAAACGAAAAACGAAGTTTCTTGTCTTGAAGCACGTACACCAAGAGCAGAGCCTGATTTAGAAAGTTCGTACTAAGGCACAGCATCATTGATGGGGCCCCTCTCGTAGAAAAAGTATCTAAGAATTAAAAACATGGCATATTAAGTGTGTATTATTCATCTAAAAACAATGAAATTATATAAACCAATTCGTCAAAGTATAGACAACATTGGTTCAATTTATGTACATTTAACTAAAAGTTGTGGCCCCCTAAATCCGGAGACCCGGGCATAACGTGCCCAATGATAAACCAGGCCTTGCTCAAGAGGACCCTGATTATCATGCATACGCAAGAACGTTTCTTGTAAATATGCAAACATAAATAAAACGGAGATTAATTTAAATAAGTAGTTTTAAATAAAAGAATAAACGAGGAAGAATGAATCAAAAATTCAATTGACAATAATGGATCTTATATATCAGGCACGTAGGTAGGGGGGGGGGTGTAACCCCTCCCATTGAAAGTCAATTAAAACCTCGAATTACTGTAAAAATCATAAAAATAGAGCTATTTTTTTTCTGGGGGGGGGGGGGGAAGATGAAGAATACCTCTGAACCCCTGTGGGCATGGGGGTATTGAGACTGAGACAGAAACACGATAACGTCATAGGTTTGAAATAAAAATAAGGCTAACAAAGGGAAGAGAACATCAAACAGGGCCTTATAAACAAGATGCTCGAAAACGTGCTATGGAAACCATATATTGTGGTATGGCTATTCGAGTTCCTATGTTTTCTTGTTATTCTAACGGTTTTCAATATATTGCTTTTGTTGACTGTAGAAAACACCTGCACTTTTATTTTTATCTATAAATTTTTCGAAAAAACAATCGGGCGATTTTTATTTTAACTTTTTGTACCCGTTCCTTTTTAACTTAAACCAGTCGGCTCGTATCGCTCTTTTTATTTTCGACCTTCGATTCTAAAAATAGATCAGATCCCCTTTCTTTTATCAAACGTCTATGGAACTTTTTACTTTAAAATATTGCGTAATCTATAAGCGTCGAACGTTTGAGCAATTTTTAATATTTTGATAATAAATCTTAGTTTATTAGACTATTTGTGATTTGCGGTTTTGTTCCTGTCGTCAGGTCCGTTGAACTGGGGGAGGGGGGAGAACGTGCCAGCGCGCGACCCCCCCCCCCCTCCTTCCACTCAATAATCTGGAAACGTTAAAATTTGGGTATTTCGAGTTTTAAAAATACCTAAGTTCGGAAAATTATGCCCGAAGAAAATTAATATTATTTGTAAATGAAAGAGTTTGTTTGGTTAAATATGTCGCACTAGAGCTGCACCAGTTGGCTATTAGCGATGTTTCGGTTTGGTTTGGTTAATTAACGTCGCACTAGAGCTGCACAGTGGGCTAATGGCGACGGTTCGGGATATATCTCGAAGGAAAGACCCGGGAACACATTCACACACACATTCATACATGCACCTCGTTATTTTAGAACCATGGTCAGATGACGAGGAAACACCTGAACTGGTACCCAACGGCTTCAATGGGGGAGTTTCACGCCAAGAAGAAGAAGACCGCTGTTCCAACGGAACATGGAGACGTATTCTAGACGCCGAAACAGTTCCGTAGAATTAGTATGGAAGTACAGCTGCTGCAATATACTTTTTAAGATTTTTCTTTTTAAAATACTAACACGGGGATTTCGTGTAGTGCATTTGGTTGCTCTAACACTGTTTCGAAAGCGGATTGTATTGCAAGAAGAGTTTCTTTTCACAGTTTCCCTCATTCTGATTATTTTCTGATGAAAGCATGGCTAGCTAGGATAAAACGAGTAAACTTCGTTCCTACGAAATATTTAAAGTTGTGCTCCGATCATTTTGATCTAAAATGTTTTTTTCAAACAGGAGGAAATATCAAACGATATATAGAAAAAGACAATTTCACTTAGTTTTTCTGCATATGAATAAATATGTAATAATCCGAAATTTACTAACAAAGGGTCTTTTACTTAAACTTTGCATTGTTAAAAATAAATGATGAAAATACACAGCTAAATTATCTCGTTAAAATACAATACAAAGTTGAGTGAAATAAGCGAGGGAGCGGAGCGACCAATACACAGGCTTGTCTGCTAAAGAGAAGAAATCGAAACTACAATTAGGGAATTCATGTTACTACGTCACGTGAAACTCCCGCATATAGAAATATTTACTACATATACTGAGATAGATTGTACCAAGGCTAAACTAGATAACCCTCCGCGTGGGGTTACAATGCGGGAGTTTCACGTGACGTATTAACACGTTTTACCTACTTGTAGTTTCGATTTCTTCCCTACAGCAGACAACTTTACATTTCTTTGTTTAGTCGCTACGCTTACAATTATAGGAAAGTTTGTTTATAATATTTGTTTTTTCCAAATAAGTAATATTTTTATTCCATATATGAATAAATTTATATACAGAAATACTTATATTATATTTGTATATAATTAGAATTACAACAAAATACGGAAAAATACTTTTATTTCAACACAAAATTACTTGAAAACCGATGAGTACAATCTATCTCAGTGTATGTAGTAAATATTTCTATATTGAGGTATTATTTAAAGACTAAAACTTTAAATTATAGTACAAGAGCTAAAGCTCCATGCTAACCCTACGGAACTTATTCGGCGCCGCGGAACTTTCTCCATGTTCCGTTGGAACATCGGTCTTTTTCTTCTCGGCGTGAAACTCCCCCATTATAATATATATTTTATACAAATATAATATAAGTATTTCTGTATTTAAATTTTTTTATATATAGAATAAAAATATTACTTATTTTGAAAAAACAAATATTATAAACAAAAGCAAAGTTGTCTGCTGTAGGGAAGAAATGGTGTTTGGTGTGTTTAATAAACGTCGCACTAGACCTGCACAGTGGGCTATTGGCGACGGTTCGGGGCCTCGAAGGAAAGTCCCGGGAACGATGCCTCGTATTTTTGAACCATGGTCAGATGACGAGGACAACACCTGAGCTGGCACCCAACGCCTTTAATAGACGTCGGGACTTTGGACCCGATCAGATTTATCGTGCACCAGTCCTGTATACACGCCAGTATAATTTGTTGGATGTTTAGGACGACTTTCTAGTATATTTGTAGCGAAGCTGGCAACCCTCCGATCGCAAGTTCACTACTTTTTTACTTTTCTTTGTCAAGTCCATCGCCCTGATTCGAACCACCAATCCTCTGATTAGTAGCTGAACGCCTTATCCACTGAGCAACTGGGCTCGTAGGGAAGAAATCGAAACTACTGGTAAGTTACCATGTTAATACGTCACGTGAAACTCTTCTATATTCTATATTTTAATGGAACGTTTCTCTGTGAATAACAATGCACCGTGAATAAACTATTTCTATCGGAAGAAAAATAATTGAACGTTGTTAGAAATTATATCAGTGGAAATCTACCAAATTCATCCTCAAACTGGCATGTTTTACAAGTTTTTTTGTTAAAATCTTTTATCGATTAAATAAGTTTACTGCTATATGTGATGAGTAGTATGTTGTAAACGATTAGATGCAAAAGTGATTCAAACAAGCAAATTTTCATTTATACAAGAAGAAAACCTATTTCCTGTGAAATGTTCAACCAACAATTTACTCAAGAGGGGAATCTGGAGATTCCTAAAGAAGAAAAACTTAACTTATGTATTGTGCGCAATCAGCAATTTTATGACAAGACATCCTTCAATACGCATGTTCTCATTCACACAGAAGAAAAATCTCATATGTGTGAAGTGTGTAATAAAATGTTTTCTCAAAAGGGGCAGCTGATGAAGCACCTGCTTATTCACATGGGAGAAAAATCTCATATGTGTGAAGTGTGTAATAAAATGTTTCCTCAAAAGGGGCAGCTGATGAAGCACCTGCTTATTCACACGGGAGAAAAATCTCATATGTGTGAAGTGTGTAATAAAATGTTTTCTCAAAAGGGGCACCTGGTGAAGCACCTTCTTATTCACACTGGAAAAAAAACCCATGTGTGTGAAGAGTGCAAAAAAAAATTTAGTGAAAAAGCTTCACTTAAAAAACATCTTCTCGTCCACACAGGAGAAACACCCGAAAAATCTCATGTGTGTGAAGTGTGCAAGCGAGGTTTTTCGCAAAAGTTATCCCTCAAGAGGCATCTTTTCGTGCACACAGGAGAAAAACCCCATATGTGTGAAGTGTGCAAGAGACAATTTTCTCAAAAGGTGCAGCTGAACAACCACCTACTTATTCACACAGGTACAAAACCTCGCGTTCCGTGTGAAATATGCAACAAGTTACTTTCTGACAAGAAATGTGTGAAGAGGCATCACCTTACTCACACAGGAGAAAAACCTCATACGTGTGAAGTATGCCACAAGACATTTTCTCTAAAATACAATCTGAATAAACACAAACTTGTTCACACAGGAGAAAAACCTCACAAGTGTGAAGTGTGCGATAGAGGATTTTCTGAAAAGGGAGCCCTCAACAAACACCTTCGGATTCATGCAAGAGAAAAACCTCATGTGGATGATCAGCTATGCAGCAGAGTGAGGCAATTTGGAAATTAGTGAAGATACAGTATAGAAAAGTAAGATAAAAACTCGTCTTATAGAACATTGCGTTAAGAAAATTGAAATACAATTGCAACGTTAAAATACGCAATGAAAATCCGTATAATCCGGACATCTCCCGAAACATGTCCGGATTATAAGGATTTTCATTGCGTATTTTAACGTTGCATTTGTATTTTAATAGAAAAGTAGTGTGTAATGTGACAAATTCCAGCGGTTGGAAACCTTTACATTTTGCAGTTATATGGCCATGTGGACCAGTATATAATAAGCAGTGCCAGAATGCTCTGACCTGGGTGGTAATTTTCTTCAGCGGGAAAGGTTGAGGTACACAGAATGGAGCGTAAGCAGAGAATCTTTTCACAATTAAATATTTTTTTTATTTTTAAAAGGTTTTAAGGAGGTATTAAATTTTTTTTCCTTATTTATTTCTTATATTAAAAAAAAAGAACTGTACCGGAATGGCATTTCATCGTGTTTTTCCCCTGTTGAGCTTAACATTTGACTGGATATTTTTTTTTTCTAATTTCGGTTATATTCATTTTAATGAATAAAAAAAAATGACTTTTTGTTATAGTATTTTATCCTGATTTCTTATTGTCTGACCTGTATGTCGATTTGTTCTATCCTGCTAACCTTCTGTCTAATTTATTCTGTCCATTGTCTGGTCCTTAGGTATCCTGAAGAAGATCGTACATGTCGGACAATGCTGGATTGTAACACATGCATCACTGACCAAGAAGGAGTTAAATACTTGTAAAAGTTGGTCTAATAATTTTATTTTATTGATCATTCAAATGATTTTGTTTATGATTTTCTCAGATACGAAAGTGATTTTATCTACTTTTAACTATTTTTAGAAAATCACGAAAAACTGTCATACGATATAACTGTTTTATGATGTGAGAATTTGTTTCTTATAGTTTTTATAAGTAAATAATGGTGTTTTCTGTTATCGTAAGGTAAAATTTTAAGTCAATGTAATAAAGTAGCTGATGATAGCAAAATCAGATTTTTAATTTTTTTTTGCATAGCTTGTTTTGCATCTGGGCTGTTCACATTTAGTGTGATTTTTTTAAAAGTAATATATATTTAAACTTTATTGTTTGTGTAAGCAGCAGGTTCATTTTTTTTGCAACAGTCTAATATAAAATTATAATATTTTCAGTATTTGCTTTTTGAGGGGAATTTTTTAAAAGCATTTATGGAAGCACACATTTTTGGTTTTTAAACATATGCTAATTTTTAGTCTTTATCCAAGAAAAGTCAACTGAATTTTGTTCTTCATCAATTTAATTAAAATAGTGAATATTTATTATTTACAAATAATATCAAACTTGTTTATAATTAGATCTGCTGCTTTTTCATTTTTTGTCATCAGTTTTCTTGAAATTTAAATTGTTTTGAGTCTTTTAGTCTTTAAAAGAGTATGTTTACGTTATTCATAGAATGCTTAATAGTGTGTTTAAACAGTGGTCTGCTTAGAAAAGGTGCTTGAAACTTTTTTGTGTAGAATTTAAATGTGATGTTTACAAGATTTAGGTATGTAAGGTTCTAATTAAACTTCATGAACTAGAATACTATGCTGGCATAGTGATTGCGGTAACGTTGACCATGACTAACACTTTTTAATGTAATTTTGGATATTTGAAATATTTACGAACATTGCCTTCCTTCCCTAAATGTTTGTTGTGGGTTTGGTGGTTGGTGTTTTTTGGCGCAAGAGCCAGTTATGGCTAAGCTGCGCCAAGTTTGTTTTAATGAACTTTTACATATTTAGAGTTTCATAAAAATCAATTCTATTTATAAACAATTGAAAATCTTCACTCATTGCATAATTTTCATTAAATCTATTGCTATGTTTACATTTCTTGCCAATAATATTTTTTTCAGTTTTAGTTATTTTATGAATTTAAGATACAAGTGATTTAAATTTTTAGATGTGTTAGAAGTCATTTTACTTTTGAGAATAGAAGTACAATAGAAGTAATTTTACTTTTTGAGCTTTAAAAAATTATGTTAAAAATATTTTAGATAAAACATGTTCGATTAAGGCTGAGAAAACTGGTGATACCGAATGGATGTACACAATTTGTATTTCTTTTTTTTAAAAAATGGTAAAGTTTTTTTTTTGAAGTCGCATCTTAGTTTTTCTTCACTTTTGTGGCATATATTTTATATCCTCAATTATCTTCAATTAAGTATGATAGTGCAGTGCAAATTCATTACTATATTATGTTTACTTCTACAAAAGGTTGTAAAACAAAGGTTGCTTCTATAATTGTGCATTCATTGTGTTTTTGCTCATTTCGAAAGCATATGTATTGTAAGTCTACGTGAATAAAACAATTTGTTAGCATTTTTCAGAACATATTTTTATTTTTAACTGATATAAACTAAAATAATTATCAGTATAACTGTGTATAGAGGAATTTTTTATTATATCTTTAATGAGAATTAATTAATATTTATTAAATTCCAAACGAAAGCAATGTAATGAAAATACCTATTAAAACTACATATAGCAAGTTAGTATTATTTGTAGACAGAATTATGATGAAAGTTTATATTGTGATTACAAAATGAGGAAGAATACTTTCATCTGTCATGCAATAATAAAGTTTTTAAGAATTTTCCCTTATAAAGGAAAATTATATTTGATTACAAAGACAAACTAAATATTTTGACTGTAAGAACAATAGCTGCCGAGTTCATATTTTATAATACTAATTTTATTTTATTACAATTTTTGGCATTGAAAATATTGACTTTAAAGTAAAAGTTATCTTAATAAATAATGATCCTAATAATTTACAAATTATATTCTTTGCTTATGTTTAAAGAAATAAAGCATATATTGTTGCTCACAAGATATATACTTATTAAGATATCAAGTATATAAACATACAAGGTAATAGGTATATTCATTTTTGCAACTTATCAGAGGAAGAAATTTTAAGTTTGATTCAAATCATTATGCATTACTATTATACTAATATTCATATCTGAATAATATTTTTATACTTATTAGGCAGTTTTGTTTTTGCTTATTCAAAGCAGATACATCACTAAATTTCATTTTGATTAAATATTTACATGCATTTTACACAAGTTTCTTCAATGAATTTTTTGTACACTTAGTTTCATATGCACTATAATAATTTAAAATCCATTATTAACTGACAAATCCATGGGAAGTACCATGACTGTCCACCTGGAGTGATTTTGTAGAAAACGATAAAGTTTCTTGTCTTGGAGACATACACAACACTATACACTTTGACCGGTTATCATCCTTTATTACAATAGACGGCTAAATTTAGGCATAGGCTATAATCTAGGGGCCTTGTACCACAAAAGGGCCCGTACCACACACACAAAAAAAAATGTCAACTTGCGGAAAAAATTATTTGGAAGGATGACAATCCAAATCCTAATGTTTACTGGGGGTAATTATATACTACTATCTTTTCATGTGTTCTTTTAAAAATATGTTTAATTTGTGATAATTATAATGTCATTGTATTAATTTTTTTTTAAAATCAATTGTTTTTATTTCTCTTACATTTTTATTTTACTTAGGGCCATTTGAGAGTGCAATAGTTCATTATTGTTTTCATAGATTCCAGAATACCATTGCACCTGAGATTCTTTGAAACCGTTAAAATTTTGTAACATAGTATTGTAAATTTACAAAAATCAGTGTATCCCAGTTTAAAAAAGAATTGATTGAAAAAGCATTAATTTGTTATACAATTCAAAAAATTTCCCTTTCCTTATTTTACTGGGGGTAATCCAAACGTTTATTCCCCCTGTAGTTGGGGGAGGGGGGGGGGGGAGGCACTAACTCTAAATCCGGCTTTGACAACAGAAGTAGAGCCCTATAGCTAACATAAGACGTTGAGATCTTGATTTTAACAATAATTGGGCCATAATTGTTTTCCCCTGGACCCTTCAGGTAATATGTATTCAAAAAATTATGACTAGTTTCATAGGTTTGTTATATTTTATTGTAATATTTTTAAATCTTACTTTCAAAATCTAATTTGTTTGTATGAGGAGTTTTTAAAATATAAACATATATTTAAAAAAAATACAAACACTTACATTATTTAAGTCTATGTTATAAATACCAGAGGAGCAATAAAGATTTTAATATTTTATCTTTCGATTGAAATTGGCTCTTGCACTGTTCCCTCGGACAAGGATATTAAAGTTGTCATAAAAAGTATATCTAAAGAAATTACCTGTACTGAAGTTTCTGATGCACTCCCAAAAAAAGGATTCACATCAAATGAAGTCAAAACTGATGATCTCAAGGCGGAATTGAGAAGTGGTGAGTTTACCACTTTTCCTGATAACTGTACCCAGGACAGAAGAGGCAAGAAATATACACAATCGAAAATATTTGTATTAAGGTAAGTAAAATGGTTTTTATTCAATTATCACATCTTTTTTTAGTATGAAGTTCACATGAACTCTCAGCCTGCTCTGTTTGGTTTATGAACGAAATGATTTATTATCCACTTATTTTGACTACCAAAATTGCATAGTGGACAATTTTCTGAAATGCGAATGAAATAATTTTTATCTTCGTTATCACATAAACACATTAGTTTTCAGTTGTTTTGTGCCAGGAAACATTTTTAAAAACCCAATTAGGTAGAGGAAATTTAAACTTTATATGGGTTATATGAATTTAATTCTTTCAATGAAATTCTAATAAAAATTTTTTACATTGTGTGCTGCCAAATTTCTATAAAAAACGTCACGCAAGTACATTATACTTATATTCTCAGTATAGAAATAAGTTTTTTAAGAAACGAAAATATGTTTAACTCCTCGACAACTTTCGTAATACATGCTACAGAAATATTATAATAAACAGTTTATAATGCATTTAATCATGGAAAAAAATATGTACGCATTTATTTAAAACGACTTGTGAAGAGTCGTACTCAATCTAAGACCATCTCAATATACGCAGCCTTCGAAGACTTTCGAATGGAATTCATGTTATAAAACTGGAAATTATTCATTTTTGCAGTCAGCTTGTGTTTATGTTACTATGATCTAGGAATAGGGATGTTTAATGCATAACCTATACACTATATAACCGATAGTTATTAAACTCTTGAATTTGGTAAGGGAAAAGTCATGGACTTGTGACTGATGTAATCAAATCTCTGATTATAAATTATTTGCTTGGCACAAGCAATAATTACACTGCAACTTTTAATCAGCAAGTGACTAAAAAATCACTCAGCAGCTGTCCGGCGATTATTTTAATTGCATTCAACTCGGTGCTGCCACATTTCAGATTTCAAAACCGCCAAAGTAAAGATGAAAAATCGCCCAAATTCGTATTTTCACAATCATACAAAATCGCCAAATTGTCGATTATTTGACAAAGTTGTTAGCACAGTATAGCGAAAGGATATTTTGTCCAATAATTAGTTACATGTCCAGTAATTGCTAAATGAGCAAATACAATTTGAATTTTCCAGTTGTATGCAACTGAATAGTTCAGTTGGATGTCCGCTACTGCTATTAGCCTGTATTGTTACATAGAAAATATAACTTTTTTTTATTTAAAACTTTTTGCTCTATTGCGTTTTTCCTATAATTTTGTCACTTTCACATTAATGACTTAAAATTTACTGAGGATTTAAATTTTGTAGGTCCCTTTTTTAAGATGGTTGGTCCCTTTTCCCCTAGGGACATATGTAAAAAGTGTTGTGATCCCTGGTTACATTTCTGATGCTTTAAAATAACTATTTTAAAATGTAAATAAAGGCTGAATATAAATAAAAATCATTAATCTAAAATCATTAAGCATAAAATTAAGTTTGAAAGTTTATTTATATACACATGTTATTTGGACATATATCAATATTATTTTGCATTTTTATAGATCTAAAAGTTCCTGGCTCATTGTATACTGAAATGTATTAAGTTTGATTTAGTGTAAATATATGCATATATTAAGGTAAGTGATAATATTTTATTGTTTTTTTTATTTACAATATTTTAGCTAAATAGTGTACTGTTATTGGGACAGTTATTTTTTTACAAACTATTTACAGATAATTCGATTACAACTTTTTAGAATGTGCTAGATATTGATTTGGAGATTCTTCTGAAGAAGAACAAACTGAACAAAATCAAGCTGACAATTCTATGACGTGAATATTAAGGTCACCAAACGAGAGGCTAACTCTCAATTGAATCAGCCTTTATAAAAAAAAGGTTATGTTCTATATACTTAACATTGATTTATACTTAACATAACATAGAACATGATGTATCAACATAATTAATTCAGGTGCCTTAAGTGGTCTTCCTGATTTTTTGCCAAATCTGTTTACCTTTTATTTATTAAATTTACATGAATTTACTTAATATATTAATGTTAATGTAATGTTTATAAGGAAATAATTATGAAAATATAAAAGGTCGATACTATATATCAACTTTTAAACATTTAGACTAAAATAAAATATTAAAACTTATTAGTATTGTTATTTTTTGCAAGTTATTTTGACATATATATCAATATTACTTTGCATTTTAAAGATAACAGTACCTAGTTTGACTTGTACCTGGTTCATTGTATTCTAATGTGCAAGAACTAAAATCCTGCATTTGATATACAGCATCATTAATTAAGGTAAGTGATACTGGACATTTTAAACTACAAAATGTACAAAAACATTTTCTCTTTGAAATTATAAAAATTCGCAAAATTGCGAGCATTTTTAAAAAATACAGCAGCAGTGATTGACTGATAAACAGATACATGCTCATTTAAAAATGCTTGCATTAAATGCTTAAAAAATGCACTAAATTCTCATGAAATTTGAATTATCTATGTTTGAAATTAAAATATTTTTTTTTGTTGAACATGCCCCCCCCCCCCCCCACACCACCACCACTCTAATTTTAATGCATATAAAATTTCAATTTGAGGTTTTGAAGGTCTTTGGTAGTAAATGAAAAATCAAAAAACCATATTTGCTAGAAATGTTTTTTTATTATTTTATATTCAATATTTTAGCTAAATATGGTACTGTTGTTGTGACAGTTATATTTTTACAAACTATTAAAAAATAATATTTACAACTTTTTAATATGTGCTTCACATATTGTTTTATTCCCTAAATGATTTAGTAATTATGAATACACTTAGATTAAATTTATATTATTTGAAAGACATATTTCTGTAAATAAATAACAAATTGCAAACCATATAAAATTTTAAACCATTAAACTATAATGAAGTATTAAAACTATCAAAAAATATTTCATGAATAATTACATACATATTGTGCATTTGTGTTCATTAATGTAATGTTTTGATAAGTTTTAATTTCATAAATGTAGCCGACGCATTTTTACTAAAAAGTAAGCAAATTGTGAACTATATTTTAAAATCATGCATGAATGTTGCAAATGTAAACCGGCACATCCTTGCATTAAAAGGTAATAATAAATAAAAGGTAAACAGCTAACAGGTAAACATAAAATAAAAGGTAAATTTAATAAATAAAAGGTAAACAGCTTCTCTATGAAAATATATTTTATTAGTATTTATAATACTTTTGGTTTGCAGATGCCTCCAAAGTGCCGTGTACCTGACTGTAATTCGAACTACAGAGGAACGGAATATACATCCTGCTTCATTTATCCGAACGATGAAGTAAATCGTCAAAAATGGTTACGAGCCCTCCACGGAGATGATTTTGTGCCAACTGCAGGATCTGTCATATGCATAAAGCATTTTGACCAACGTTTCTTTATCAGAAAAGATAACGCTCGATGGGATAATGGGAGCTGGCTGTGTGTACAACGTAAGATAACAGAGCTTTCCCCATTTGGGCGAACAGTCAGAACGTGCAGAGGAAGAATTTCAAATGTTCCTTTTTAAGGATGATAAAGTTGACTCTTTTGGACAATTTTAAAGAACTGTTCTCAGATAAGTTACCGAAAGACTGGTTTAAAGTTGTTACAAGTGAATCTGTTATATTATTTAAATGTGATTTTACAGACACGCCAGAAATCACTTTATCCTTGAAGGTTCATTCTGATTTAACTGTTAGTGTGTATAACAAAAACATCTTTGTAAAAAGTTCAAAATTCATTTGGTTGCTAGGCAAAGCAAATAAATGTGACTTGTGGTCAACATTTGAGTGTTTAATCAGTCACTTGAATTCATGGACGAATGAAAATTTAAAGATTGACACTGTAAGTTTTGCTGCCAATTTAATCTTTAATGTTATGCCCGAGTATGCCGATGATTGTGTTAAACTTGCAAAACTGGATTTCCTTCAAGAACAATTGACATTAATTGCACAATTGAACAATGCTAAGCAGCTTCGATATTTACCCAATGTTTTAACATGGAGCTGCATTATTTTTTATGCGTATCCTGCTGCATATTGTTTTATACGCAAGACATATTTTTTGACATTGCCCCTTCCTGTATATTTAAAAAGGTTGTCTCTTGGTCTTGAAGGAAGTTCTTGTATTGGAAGTTAACATATATTAATTACCTAAAGGAAAAATGTAATATATTAAACATTCATAAAAAAATTGCAAATCTTTTGGTAGATGAAATTTATGTAAAACCTAAATTAAGTTATAAAAATGGTAATATTGAAGGCAGTGCTTGCAATAGAGAATCGAATGATGAAGCAACAACCCTGGTGTGTTTTATGTTGTCAACAATATTTTCTAAAAATAAAGATGTCATCGCAAAGTTTCTAGTAAAAAACTTAAATGCAATTCAATTATATGATTTTACGATTCAAATATTAGAAATTAAAAAAAAAATACTGGATACACAGCCCTTGTCGTTATTTTGGATAATAACAGAATCAACAAAAATATGTTTCATAGTTATGTGGTGGCGCTTTAAAAAGTTCTGTTGTAAATCTGTTTACTGATGCAAAGTTATTTTTCCTTTTTGACACAGTGCGTCTTCTAAAATGTGTGCGCAATAACTAGCTTAACCAAACAGATACTGAGCAAACATTTGTTTATTCGTCAATGAAGAATAGTTCTTTATTTGGTGATGATGTGAAAAATTTACCAAACATTTGTCGAAGCAGCGTCAAGCATTTGAAGCAACTGTATGGTAGTGAAAAATGTAAGTTCATTAAACTTGCTCCATATTTGTCAAAGAAAGTTCTATGTCCAATCAAACTGGAACGGCAGAATGTTTTATATGCAACTCGACTGTTTGATGAAAAATATATTGCTGCACTTGAAACTTTGAAAATTGGTCCACAAACACAGCATTTCCTACATATTATTTTAATGTTTTGGAAAATTGTTAATGTTAAGCACCCGCTGAAAGGAAAACACACCAGAGATTCATTGTGTGATCCCGTTACAGACACCAATGATGCAAGAATGAAATATTTACTAAATCTCAAATCTTGGTTGGAAGAATGGGAGACATTCTGCATTGTTGAAAACACGCGTCATGGAAAGTTAACTCGTGAAACACAGGCAGCGTTAACCTATACTGTCAGTGAACATACCCAACACATTTTACAGTTAATATATAGAATTTTTAAAGTACTTATATGCGAGTTCTATGAAACTCAATTTATAAATTTGAATTGCCAAAAAGATTTGTTAATGAAACTAACTTTACAGTTTTTGGCTATTGGTGAAACAGATTTATTTGAATGTGTTTGTGGAAAAGGGAAATGGATTTAAGGAAACAGTGTGTAAAAGTAAGGTCTAACATATTTTAAACAATTACTGTAAAATACAGAATGACAAGTTAGACGAAATGAAAAGCCAAAACAATAAAATGTTCTAAACGTAAATTGAATACTTTAAAAAAGTTAATTTGCTTTCTTGCAAAATGTTTTCCTGTTGTAATTGTACAATTTTTCATGTGTTTCATATTTTTATATAATAAAAAATTCATTACAATTTCCTGTTTTATTTTTAATTTCAAGACTAAATTTGACTTATTCATTTATTAATTATAATACTTTTATTACTTAACATTTTCTTATATATATATAAATTAAAATGTTTAATATAAATTAAAATGATTAATATAAATTATTTAAGTCTAAATAATATACTACAAATGCATAAGTAGTCGAAAATATATAATTGTACAAGAACAGGTGACATTAGTAATTATTAAACAAACTTGGTACTCGCCTAACATCTTAACACAGTGCTGTTGTATTTTTTTTATGCATATCGTTTGATATGGGACTTATTTAAAAATGATAAAAAAGTTAAACCTAAATTTGGTTATATAAATTGAAATAATGAAGGCAATAGCATATGAAATAATGAAGCCACAACACATACTTGTTTAATGTTAGCTTTTAATATTCGTCAGAAACTTACTTATGAAACTTGATCTGTAGCAGTTGATGAAAGATATAGATTTATTTGAATATGTTTGTGGAAACTTGCTCTGTAGCAGTTGATGAAAGATATAGATTTATTTGAATATGTTTGTGGAAAAATAATAAATATTGGAGGACATGCAAGTATGATGTCTAATATTTTGTTAAACTATTATTTTAAAATAAAGAATAATTTCTTCATTCATGAACAAGTGTTAGAAGGTCAGATAATGGAACAACAGATCTCAACCCAAATGCAGATTGCAGACATTATGACAAAGCCTCTACATAAACCAAGACTTGTAATGCTAAGTCAACAAATGGGACTTTTCTAGTACTCTTTAAAATCTAATTAACAAGGGAAAGTGTTAGAACTACTGTTAATTAATTTTTGTATGTAGTACACTTGGACAACTCAACTCTAGTTCATGCTTTTTAGTTATTTAGAATCATTGCTGCATTAAAACGTCTTTAAGATTTTACTATTAGTTTTATTTGATCTGCTTTAATAGGTTATGTCAACTTTACTAATAATATAGTAACTTTTTCTTTCACTAAGAAAGCCTTATTAGTCACCTGGGCACAACGCGTAGAATATGTAACCATTATTATATATCACTGGCCGTACATAATGATATATTAAGACAAAGTTATATTCTAATATACCAACTATAAAAGTAGATATTATATTATAAAAAAATATCCACCAACACAGTAGTTGATAGCAATAATAAGTTGCTGTTGCGATATTCATCTGCCAACGTATTCCTGTTTACTTAAATGAAAATTAATTTTTCTTATTTTTTTTTTAGTTAAGAGTTAAGATTCATTTAAATATAATTCATATAGGCTTTTGCATTAATTCTCAATTAATGTAAAGTTTTTTGTCAGGAAAATTACAAATTATCTTCATACATGAATTATTTTCAAATAAAGTATTCTGCAATAAATTATATGAATTAAAACAATATAAAAACATGTGTCGTAGCTTTCTACTGTTTATTTTAAGCCTTTAATCCTACCTCTAATCTATAAAAAAGATGACAAAAGGCAGTGGCGTAGCCAGGATTGTTCGATGGGGGGGTTCATAATTTTTTTTTATTAATAATTGATTTGAGCAATTTTTAACTAATTATTTTAATTAAATTTAATTAATAATTTTAATTAAATTTAATTAATAATTTTAATTAAATTTAATTAATAATTTTAATTAAATTTAATTAATAATTTTAATTAAATTTAATTAATAATTTTAATTAAACTTAATTAATAATTTGAATAAAATTTAATTAATAATTTGAATAAAATTTAATTAATATTTTGAATTAGTAATTTTAATTAATCATAATAAATTTTAAGTAGTAATTTTAAATTAGTAAATTTAATTTATGATATTTTTTAATTTAAACAGTAGCTTTAAATTAAAATTCTAAACAATAATTTTAATTAATTAAATATATATATATATATATATATAAATTATAAATAAGATGTAAATTAAAAGCTTAATTTTGGAAGGTTAATCTTCAGTCATTTCCTATATTAAATTACTAACAAAACTGACTGACATTTTACTGGGATTTAAGTCTGTAGCTAAATATTGATGGGGGGTCCGGATTGAAGCAAATTTTAAATTAGTAATTTTAATTAATAATAATAAATTTTAAGTAGTAATTTTAAATTTGTAAATAATTCTTTAATATATAATTAAAAATAACGGAATAATAATCATTATTTTCCGTTTAATTTTTTATCATGCATGATTGTGACGTGACATGGGGGAGGAGGTTTCATTGGTTGCGTGACGCAACAAAACGGCGCATTGCGGCAAAATCATAACGGAAATTGGCGTTGCTCGTAAAAAAACATTAATTTGTAGAATCAGTGAAGCTAGACAATGAAAAAATGCTTGCCTAATCATCAGCACGAGATGCAGCCCCGCAGAAATAAATCCAGAAAAGGTTATGAACACAGATTTAAACGAGAATCTGTTGACCCCACCCTTCGTAAATGGAGCCAACTTTTCCATTATGTGCCCTCCGTATTTATAATAGTTAAATATTACTTTTTAATAATCCCCCATAAAATTTTTCAAACGAATGTGCATCAACCTTGAGACAAGAAATTTCCCAACTTAACGATTCGAAATTCCCAACTTAACGGTGTCGGGTACGGATACCAGCTCAGGTGTTATTCTCGTTATCTGACCATGATTAAAAAATACGAGGCATTATTCCTAGGTCTTTCCTTCGAGATAGACCCGAATCAACGTTGTGACACGCAACATTTGTTACATGCATGTTCCAGTGCAGTGTCCGTTCTAAGGTTTAACGAACAATGTGCAGCTCTAGTGCGATGTTTATTAACCAAACCAAACTTAACGATTGGAAATTCCTAACTCAGCATTGCTAAAAATTCCTATTTCCAACTTAACAACATATATCAACTTTTTATAGATAATTTTATTGTGGAAATCATAAGGGGGGACGGGGGTAAACAAATACAGCTATTTTCTGAAATGATAACGTGATCTGTAAATAGTGGGAGTCAAAGGGACTCGACAATTGTGCCAACCCAATAGCCATTGCTAATCTTAACATAAAACATAAATAAAATAATATTCAAAAACAAAAAGTACCTACATACCAATATGACCATATTTATCAAGTAGTAATTAAATTCTAAATTTTTTTAATTAATAACCATTTTATTTCTAAATTAATCAATGCAAGAAAACTGGAATTTAAATTATTATAAATAAATTCAATAAACTTAAAAGTATTCAAAGAGAGAGTTCTCCGAAGTTAATGTTAAAACGAAACTCATATCACATAAAATTAGGTAAAGAGAATAGGTACTGAAAGATGCGTCCTCCGCGCATAACATTTTTGGGGA
Organism: Troglohyphantes excavatus; assembly: GCA_963932185.1. Lineage (NCBI taxonomy): Eukaryota > Metazoa > Arthropoda > Arachnida > Araneae > Linyphiidae > Troglohyphantes > Troglohyphantes excavatus. The sequence goes on along the minus strand of OZ010676.1, from coordinate 1,667,371 downwards.
CTCTGAATGATTTTTTTTAACCGAGGGGTGAATTAAATAAAAGAATCCAACGAAAGTTCTGGAAGTTTCTATTAGAAACTGGTAAAAAAAAATTATAGAAAAACATAAAGGAAAACGCACTGCGTCAACATTACACAATATCAGGACACAATATGGGAAGATTCAACTAACCAATCACAAAACGAAACGTAAAAAAAAATCCTAGACACGAGACGATAAATTTATATGGAATCGGCGCGCCAGTCCCATATATTCAAAGCGCCATGGCGCTTCGAATAATAGCTCGAAGAAATTTTACATTGTGGAAGGCAAAACCAATAGAGTTATATGAAACAAAAGTGATTTTCGAATAAAAAGGACTGGATTTTGATTTAGACAATCACACCTAACACAATTAAAAGAGAAGTTATTTTAATAAAAAGAACACTGTGTGACGTTCGCGTAAAGAGCAACGCCATATATTTTAAAATTCTTTAAATGATAAGCTGAACGTTAAAACATATAATATAACTTTGACAATAAAGAACAACAGAATGCGCAGATGCGAGCATTTTTTTAGGCGCCTACCTGTCTGGAAATATGAAAACATTGCTCCTTAATTTAAAGAATTTGTTATATATTTAAAATGTGGGATTCTTTTTTTTAAGAAAACTATGCCACGGTTAAAATTTTTTTTCCCTTGACGCAATAAAAAAATTACAATGAAATTTATAAAACATTTCCGCCACTAGCGTTGTGTCGGCTGCAGACTGCATTAGTCAACTTCATCTGTAGCCTTGGGAGTATAAAGTGTGCAGTGAACTCTGAAACCAAACACACGAATTTAAGTTTAATTTTACAAGTTGGGCAATTTCTAATTTTCCCTTAATAACCTTGGTGTCTATGCTTTCATTTGTTAAAAATATTAATTTTCTTCGGACATAAATTTTTCCAACTCGGGTATTTTCAAACCTTGAAATTCACAACTTTTAGGGTTTCCTAATTATTGGGGGGGGGGGGGGGGTCGGACTCCCCCCAAGCCCCCCTTCGGGTGCGACGTGCCTGCATGTGGGGTAGACCAGGAAATGAGACGTGTGTTTTCTCTATAGAAATCAGATAAAAAATCTTTCGTTTTTTTTTTTTTTGCCCTTATTATTTTTCAAAAAAATAATTTTGATTTTAATCTGGCTATGGGGGGGGGGGGGGTTCTAACCCAAAGTAACCCAATGCTGGCTACGCCACTGACAAAAGGTCGGTCAGTTAAAACTAGAAATTTTTTGCAAATGTTGAGAATTTCGAATCTTTAAGTTGGGAAATTTCTAGTTTCAGCCCCCCTAAAATATTTTGGTGTGAAGTCCTTGAACGCACCACTCAGGATATCAACACCACAGATGACATTGAACAAATATACAAGACATTTCGCAACACATGTTAAATGCGTTAAGCGAAGTCACCAGCACTGTGCCAAGACATGATGACTTATTTAAACTCCCCCGTTCTATAAGTAAAATGATCAAATTCAGGAACTGGATTTGCAAAAGATGGCAAGCAGCAAGGGGTCCAGCCTATTGAGAAGAAATGTATAACTTAAACAAAATTATTAAAGCAAAAAGTAGAGAATGCAAGAGTAACCAATGTGAAGAGAAAGTACAGTCAATTTGCACTGAGGACAAATCAATCTGGAACATATCAAAAACTCTCAAGCGCTCTACTAAGTCCATCTGCCGACCTGTGCATGGCAAAAATGAGCTTATTGTTTACATAGAAATGGAGAAAGCTGAAGTCTTTGCAGACGTTCTGGAGAGGCAATTCACAGAAAATCTTGACCCAGATGACAATGACTTTGAAGGCAAGGTTGCAAGTAAAGTCAGGAGATGGTTAGCCAGACATAGCTCAAATAATACATTGGATCCTATACGTACACTTTTGAAGTTGAAAGAATTATCTCTGTACTTAAGAATGCAAAAGCACCGGGCATAGACAATATTAACAATGTAATTCTGAAAAATCTACCCCTCGCAATAAATAATAAACTTACATATATCTATAATAACTGCCTTAAATTTGCATACTTTCCTGACTCCTGAAAAGAAGCCCAAGTCATTTTATTTCTGAAGCCCGGGAAAGACCCAGTCATAACCTCATAGTATAAACCAATTAGTATGCTATCCAGTCTGCGAAAAGTTTTTGAAAAGAATAATACTTAATAGAATGCAAAAACACATACAAGATATTATCCTACTCGAACAATGTGGATTTGTTCCAGGAAAAACCACAATACAACAACTTGTCGGAATCTTGGAATTCATCGGCAAAGCTCATCACGTTAGACAAGCAACAGCTCTTCTTATGTTGGACGTGGCCAAAGCCTTTGACCGCGTATACCATAACGGCCTCATCTACAAACTAATTATTCAAACATTCTCACCAGATCTAATTCTAATTTTTAATTCTTTCATCAATAACAGATACTTTAAAGTGAAAGTGGGCTCCATCATCTCTACTACAAGAAAAATTCAAGCTGGAGTTCCACAGGGATCAATCTTTGGCCCAACACTCTACATACTTTACACGACAGACTTCCCAACATTCAAACATGATCATAACACCGCCTTGCTGGATTCTATGCTGATGGCACTGCAATTGCACAAAAATCTCTTAACAGAAATCACGCCATTAATAATTTGGCTGCAAAATTGGAAGACATTGAAGATTAGTGTTCCAAATGGAAGGAATCCATCAATGCAGCCAAAAAAAGTAAACTTGTTGCCGTAATGCACAATTCAGGAGGGAGAAAAACTTCATTCAATCAAAACTGCAGCCAAAAATCGAAGTTAGAAATCGGTTGCATCGTTGCCATGGCAACCTTTATATAGTATGACTTCCCCTACACGCTAAAATGGTGGTTGTGACGACACAATGCAGCCCAAAAGGATTTTTTCAACTCTGCTGTACTTGAAATTCGATGAATTGAATGGCTCGTGCGTGAATCGGCGGGGTGGGCTGGAGGGAGACCGAGAATTTCCAATAATCTCTCCATACGGAAAGAGTTTTTGTGATAAGTTTACGCGTGTGTTGTTTCGTTGCATAAGTTAATATTAAAATTTATAATTTAACCATTTTGAAACGTAGCCTTGTTATGATAAGGTATGCGTCTCGTTTGAAACTCCTTTCAGAAGATGATGAACGCCAACTATTTAAAGAAGATAGACCGATACCAAAATTGTCCATTTATTAAAAAAAGGGATACATCTCAGCATGGTCGTAAGTTTCAGTTATCATGATATACGTTTTTCTTGTGGTTATGCGGTAGTTTTTATTTATAAAAATATGTTTTGTTGGCCGAGTTTGATCGTTGGAATTAAAAAGGGCGTTTGGAATGGTGCTGGATATGATGAATTAACCATTATCACACGAGCATATAAAACACACGAGGGCTCAATCGAACATTGAAAAAATTTTGTAAAGTTTAAAAAATTGATAAGAAGTGGAACTCAAATAGTTGACACTTTAAGGGAAAACTCTCGACTTTATATTGTTGAATTTAACAAAAATCATGTTATCATTTCATAAAAATTGAAAGGAAACTTTGATTTGAGTTTGAGTAATAAATATTAAAGAATTTCTGTTCATGTATGGTTGTGGAAAGTAAAGTAAGTTGGGGGGGGGGGGGGGTTAAGGGGATTCATATAATTTCGGCTGCACTAACATTTTTGTCTGCGGGCCACCCATGCTCCAAGGACTACATCTCAAGAGGCTACTATATATCAGTACAATCAGGCAGAGCATATTTTAAGGAATTGTCACTGGTGGGGACAAATACATTCCTTTGTTCAAATATAGGATGCTGATAGGTCCTGATAAGATAGTTGAACCTCGATGTTAACCTTTTCGCGGGTGCTCCGTAAGGGAAGCTGGAAAATGAGTTCTTAAAGCTTTGTGGAAGGATAACTTGTTTTACAATAAGAGGCCTGTTACTGTCTGACGGAGGGATCGTTAACAATCCTTCCTCGAAGCACGTAGATTTGGGAAAGGGCCATTCAGGTGTCGAAATACTGAAAAGTGAAACCTAAGACGATCTGTGTAAACCATTAGCGAAACGTCCCCTGTTCGAACAAGTGTAATTACCTGTTATGCCACGTGCGTTTTAAATACCCCCCCCCCCCATTCCATGGTTCGAAAGTGTCCCAAGTCCACCACTAGATACTCTATGGGACACATGTTGTCCCAGCCTACATGTTGTCCCAGGGTAACGAAATCTTTGTGCAAAAAATGCTAAAAATTATTTGTTTGTTAATTCAAACTAAATTAATTTACATAATTTAACAAAAATTATCGATGCCTTTCCCTATATAGAAAATATTTAAAACATGAATAAAAAAAAAGTGGGCGTCAAATTCATGTGAGTAGTGGGGCTATTCTTGGCACTGGTGGGGAAAATGCCCCACCCACTCTATGTTAAAATATGCCCTGCAATCAGGCCAATTATGACCTATGCTTCCCCAGCGTGGACAACTGCTACGAAAACGGACCTCTACAACCTGCAAAAAAGACAAAACAGGATTCTTCGAGAAATGTTTGGGTCCATTACATTAGAGACAATCGTATACGTCAAGATTGAAAATCCCTGAAATCAGGAAATTCCTGGCAAATACCAATATTAAATTCTACAAGGAAGCAACAAGCAAAGATGGAGGGAGACCTCAAAGATGTACTTTCGTACGACATTCTGAAGGAAGACGAAAAATATCAAGACCATTTGCTGCATTTGCCTTTTCGGATGCCATTATGTCCAGCAAATTCCGAACATTAAAATACAAATACAAATACAAATATTGACGACCAACAACAGGCTCAAGGTCCAACAAGGTTGGTCCATCTAGTACCTCTTAACTATCCCCCAATGCTTATCTAACTTCTTCTTAAAATCCGTTACTCCTTTACAATTAACAATATTCACTGGCAAGTTGTTCCATTTGTCTATTACCCTATTATAGAAATAGTGTTTTCTCCCTTCCCGATTAAAATGGGATTTGTTTAACTTAAACCCATGACCTCTCGTTCTATCACTCATATTAAAATCTAAACCCTCCACATTTCCTTGTTTGATAAATTTGAATAGTTGAATCAAATCTCCCCTAACCCTTCTCTCTTCCAGAGTATACATATTCAAATTTCTTAATCTATCTTCTTATTTCATGCCTGAAAACCCTTGAACCATTTTAGTAGCCCTGTGCTGAATTTTCTCTAACAATTCAATGTCTTTTTTAAGATATGGTGACCAGAACTGTACAGCATACTCAAGATGTGGCCTTACTAAACCTCTGTACAATGGCAAGATAATATCCTTAGATATTTATGAAACACTTTTCCTGATGTACCCCAACATTCTATTAGCTTTTTTGCTAGCCACTGTACATTGATGACTCATTTTAAAATCCTCATTTACCAACACACCCAGATCGCTTACAATCTCACTATTTTTGATTTCTGCACCCTGTAAAACATATGCAGCCTTACTATTTTTGATACCCATGTGCAACACTTGACATTTACTGATATTAAAAGACATACCCCATTTAACAGCCCATTCTGATATTTTTGTTAAATCACCTTGTAATTGCTCTATTTGTTCCCCAGAATTCCCAGTCCCCATAATTTTTAAATCATCTGCAAAGATGCAGTCCTTCTCTGAACACTTAAATTGTACATATTGCCATTTCCCTTAACAAACAAAATCTACTAGATGTGTACATAATTTAAAATTTCTCAACTCAATGTCACTTCTTAGTATGTCAATGTCACTGCACTGTACCAAGGCCATCTCTACCTGGGGAAGGACTCTCTCTAGAGGAGAGGGGATAGCCGAGCCGATGGTGAGGTATGGGGATCTTTCCTACACTAATAATTTCTTATCTAAATTTACGATGATCTGGGCAAAGAATGCTGAGTTGACCCTTTTTGCAGGGCCAGCAGTCTGAATCTAGAAACATCATCAATCGATAGTTTCAGCTATTTAAAATTTTATTTTAATATTATTTATTTTAATTTTTTTTAAATACCTATTTAATTGGTAAACAAAATTTATTTTGTTTATAAACACATATTTAATCGGAGAACAAATGTATTGTTTTGAATTTTTGTCCATTGTCCCCTTGGTGTATGCTTTCTGTAAATAGTGTAAATTTTGTCCGTCCTGTGTTTTCTGTCTTTTTCCCACCTGAAATGTTTTAAATTCATTTGTATCTATTGCGCTGCCATAGAGGCAAAAATTTAGATGAATGAGTAACAGCCCTTCGGGCCCAGGAACTCAGATTTACATTATATTAAAGTTTTTATAGGAACTTCAAAATCTTTCAATACATGCCAAAACTTTAACTCGCCATAATGTTATACCGATTGCAAAATTAGTAAAAATAATCATTTTAAAAATCTAATTAGTTTTACTTGTTTTCAAAACAGCTTACTTACCTATAGTACTGTAATAAGTGGAAATATTCAAAATTAAGTATTTTTCAGCCTAAAAAGTAAATAATTTAGATACAAACATTTTGTAAGGTTTATTAAGAGATAAAATAATTCAAATAAATGTAAACAATAAGGATATTTCAAACACTCACGTATTAAACTTTGATTACAGATATATTTTTTTTGTAACGAACCAAGCTTAAAATTTGTATGAATTATTCTTTTCAAAATGACCATGTGGGGGCTTGACTTAATTTATATAAATTGCTTCATAAATGTTCACCAGTGGGTCAATGCTCCATTTGTTAAATATTTTGAAAATCTAGCAGATATTATCCATCCAGATGCAGTAAAATTTTAATACTAACTTAATGAAAACTTTGGATAAACAATTTTTTTCTATATTTACAAAAAAGTCAAGTTACTCTTTGGTCAAAAATTAAATTTCTTTAAAGCCTAGTTGATACCTATATAGAACCAGGGTGGACCTTAGCAGCCGAGAGGCCCGGTGACAACTTAGTAGTGGCCTCCTTTTAACCTCCAAACAAATTTATGAAAAAGTTTTAATAAAACTTATTAATAATTCGTTTTTGTAAAAAATAAAGAAAAATACAACAATTGTACACTAAAATGTGTATGTTCTTAGATTGCTAAATGAACTATAATCTAATTTTTAATTATTACATAAATTGTTTTGCAACTAGATGAAGAATTTAACTGGTTTTGTAAATGTGTTGTTCGCCATCTTAATTTTGTCCAAGAAGCAAAACCCGTCATATATTCACATTTAAGTATGTCCTCGCGCTTTTCATCTGCAAACGCCGCACTCGACGTCCGTTATACTGGATTTGTTGGTTTAGACACTTGAATCCAATTAATCCATTGTCAGAGTCCTTGACGGACGTCAACCGCGGCGTCTGTATATGAAAAGCAAGAGGACAATTCCCCTCCCCAGCTTAAAACAAATCAGAAGGCACGTTCTTGACGTTCATGTTCACGTTCGCTGAATACAACTCTGGGACGCAACCAGTATAAGGTTTAATTGGTCCAAATCCCAATTGAAATCTTGAGTTCATGATTTTTCTCCTCCGTAAAAAAAAAAAAAAATCTGGTTAGTTCAGAAAAAACACAAAAGTTTTTTTTTTTAAATAAGAACCTTTATTTAGTATCGGAAATACGATTTTTTTGTGTGTGTTGTTCTCTCAAAAAAGATCAAGAAGGATATTGAGTATCACTATAAGAAACTGCATTTTAATGCTATAGGTGGGAGGTCAACACAACATTTAGTGTATTTCCATTTATTCACAGGGTGGGTATCGTTTAATGGTTCAATAATCACCTTTAAATCACAATATCATCACAACAGAGAACTTATTCCCCCCCCCCCAAAAAAAAAACAAATCTAGTTGCGCCCTAAATATAACCTCTTTTTCATCTGTATCCAGTGTAGATACAGCTACTTTTGCTTCTGAGTAACTTCTTAAAAACATTTTTTTTTAGTAATGACGATTTTTTACTCTTTTATTTTATTTTGAAATTGAAGTTAAAGTTATTAAGTACCTATTGATACCAAAATATATTTTTTCGAATTTTTGGATATAACCTGTTTTGCATCTGCACTATTCATATAGATATAATATTTTATTCTTTAATGGTCTGGAGAACTGGCGGAGGCTGTTATTAAATCTCTTAATAAAAGTGCGTCGATTTTAATGCATTTTTATTTGTTTAATGAATACGCTTCATTTTGGTGTCGCCATCTATCGGTAATAAAAGCAAATACATATTTTATTAAACCGTTCGTTGGCTCCTTTTAGTGTCGTTGGCCGTAGAAATAACAAATGCAGGGTATTCGAAAAGTATCTGTACACTTTTATGAAAACATTAAAAAATATAAACAAAGATATGCATTTATAGTTTTTTGTGTTTAATAAAGGAAGTATTTTTTTCCTATAATGTTTAGAACATTTTAATGGGCGCATCATTGTAGTCGCTTGTGGTAAATAACCATAAGCATATAGAAACTTAAGATGGTATGGAAACAGTGTTCCTGTACTTTTTAATTTATAATTGACGCTTCTGTAAATTTGCTCTTAATTCTGCATTTACTTTTTCATGTAAAAATTAATATAAAATTGACCAGTTATGTAAGAAGTCTTTTGTTATTTAAAAAGTATATGTATGCACACTAATTGTGTATTTATACAAAAAAAATTACATAAAAGGAAATCTCCCAAATAAAGTCAGGTCTGTTACTTTGCAATAAAATAGTTCTTTCGTATCAAGTTTTTTGACTACGTATAACAAAACTGGTTGCAAATGACAGTTGTTAAACCTGTTTATGATGTTAATTGAATGTGTGCAGCATAAAATCATATTTATGGATTTAAAAGAATATATAAACTAATAAAAAAAATTAAAGTAACAGACGTGACAATTTTTAATATAAAAATATATTAAATATTTTCCTATTGCAAAAATATTCAATAATTATTCATTTTGGACTAATTACCTCTATAGAAGCAAATTTACTAATTCAAATAATTTTAATTTCATATTAAAATTTTAAAAAAATGTTCAGTAATAAATCTGACATCTTTTTTGTTCCGTAGTTACGTACAACTGCTCTAAAGGACAAAATTTTAATAAAAAGTTGATATTGACCTTATAAACATGTACAAGACATATGTAAAAACTAATGTTAATCACAAACAACGGTTAATTAATACTCAGAAATGCCTCAAATTTGAAAATGACCCATGTATTAATAGGTACTTAATACTTTGGATTCAATTTAAAAATATTATAAAGAAGAAATATTCATTATTTAATAATAAGAAATTAAAAAACAGAAGTCCTCCAGACGCAAAAGTAGCTATATCTACACTATCTTCGCTTTATATAGATGCAAAAACAGTTATATCCAGCAAACGTGAATGTGAGCGCCAGTAAACGTTATTTCTGATTGGTTTGTATGTGGATAACAGCGGGTTTGGTAACTTGAACAAATTTAAGATAGCGACGCATACATTAGCAAAACCAGTTCAATCCTTTATTGACCGAGCGTTAGGAGGTCCTTGTTTTAACTCGGCCTTTCAGCACTTCGTCTGTTTGTAAATTTGTTTATTTGTTACGCATTTATGGCCGACGCGTTGTTCGATTTTGTTCAAATTTAGCATGAATGCTTCTTGCAGTCATTAAAATAGACGTATATATTTTTTAACCGACTTCAGTGCCAATCAATACCATCATTCGCGCCAAGGTGATAGGTTATCAATTCGACCTGATTTCTGTTCTAATTCAGATATTCGGATAATTTTTTTTTTCGAATAGGGAATATTTCACTTTAAAACCTTTTGTAAAAATATCCGGTTATCCGGCATTTAACTATTTGGAATTCTCAATTAACCGGACCGTACAGGTTTTTTTTTGGTAGCGAGATCTACTGTTCCCAGTACTACTAGTCTAGTTTCTAAACAAATTATGCGAAAATTTAAATTCAGATTTTAAATTATTCAGTAATCTGAGTACTTACGCATTTTAATGTATGAATTGTATTTTGAATTATTAGAAAAAAAAATTATCTTAACAATAGTTAAGTTTTGTCAGTTTTTCGCGATTTACTGAAAAAAGCTTTTCGTTCATATAGCTATTTTTGCATCTGGACTACTCATATATTAAGTTGAATAAAAGCTTGTCAAAAATCCCTTTTGTTTGCCCCGTGTATTTGTGCTGCTCGTTGAGACACAGCATTAACCTTTTTCAAATAATCGAGCCTATTGACGGTCCTTCCACTTACGTTTGTTTCTAATTTTCGTGATTTGATATCCCAACAAAACTTTGTTGCCATAGAGTGGTCGCGTGCTTTCTACTTCTCCATATCACTTGCCAAACATCCTGCATCATGCATTAGATAGCGCTTTTTAGAAAAGGGGGAACATTTGTATGGGTTGTTTTGCATATGGGGATTTCGTGACTTCAAAAAGGTAGAGTGAATCATTCAGATTCCACGGAATGGCTTTACCTGTATAATTTTTCTGGATACAGTTACTTTGATTTGTTTAGGTAAATGCAAACATTACTTAAAACTTTACTAATTGAATGGTTTTTAATTTTTTGTTAGTGATTATTCATTAATTTTATTTGATAAACTAAAAGAAACACGACTTTCTTTATAAACATTTGATAAACTAAAGAAAGTTTGAGTTTTGCACGAAAATTTAGTTAAATTAAGTCTGTGTACCCACATTTTTCATGTAGCTAGATTTTCTTGAAGTATTTGTACTGGCATGAAAAGCTGTTTTTGTTATACAATAACATTGTTATTGCATAACAAATAATGTACATACCCTTAAATAAATTTACATAAAAATAAAAATAATAATCTACATAATCCTTCACACATTGTTTTCATATAGCTAATTATCATTTAAGATACATTACATAATTGTTAAGATATGAGATTTTCTTTCCTTTTTAGAATTTTGAAAATACATTTGCGGATATAAACATATATATCCCCTCCTGCTCCAGAATAAATATTATTATTTTCTATAAAAATAAAAAATGCACCCAAACAGTTAATATGTTTTTAAATTTGTGTCCTTAATGATAAAATGTACAACGTGCTTCCAGAAGGATGCAGCGTACTGCTGGTAGGACTCACTTTTACGAAGATCGATCAGTAGTTCTTAACTTGTGGTACGTTTGTCTCTGGGGGTAAGTTGACACTCTGGTTAGGGGAACACGAAAATAACAATAGTAATGACAGAAAACACACAAAATAAATACATGAAATAAGTAATACCAACAATAAAAACCTATAAGTCATCAAAGTGAGTTAGTCGTTTGTTTAATTTTCCATCTAACATAAGAACATTACTGCCTAAAAAACATTTGTTTTTTTGCGTAGAGGGATAGGTGAGAAGGATTATGACAGAAGGGGATACTCGTAAATGAAAAGTTTTATTAAGGGGTACGTGAGATTAAAGAGATTGAGAACCACTGGTAGAGATGTTTTCCCTTCTGGCCGAACGGTTGAAACTACCATCAGAAAATGCAGAAAATTGTAAATTGGTGCAAAAGAAACTAGTTTAAAAGTCCTAATTTATGTACAAAAGTGCTTCCGGAAGGTCTTTGGCCTGTCCTTTCTATCATTAAGCTCGGAAGTTAATGCCGCACATTTTATATGAAGCGTGTAATCCCACTGGTATTCAAGCAATTTTTACAATTGTAAAGTTGTTTTTACTTCTTGAAATATTCAATAATTGTTTTTGTTCAATAATTTTTTCAGTTTTATATTAATATAGAATGTTTAATGAATTGTAAAAAGATAGCTTATAAGTTGTACCTCAAATCTTAAAAAAAAAATATTATAAAATGGAGTATTTTATGAATTTAATCATTGGATGGAATCCTCGAAAAGCTAGAGATATCTAGAAGGAATATCACGTCCATCGGCATCAGAGGGTAACAGTTACTTTAAATTCATTTCCGTAAGCTCGCGTTCACCCCACATATATTTGACAATCACAAACACATATACCACTTACATATTATCCACATATAGCGAATAGTGTTGGCTATAAGAAAAGCCGTGAACAGTTTAGAGACTGCAGATGAAATGAGTGTCGGATAATCGATAAGGCACTTATTTTATTCGACAAATTGAACAGAGAAGCTTGCAGAAGCTTGAAATGAATGTAAAAATAATCTATGTATGATCGATGTAAAGCGGAAGTAGGATTTGATTGTAATTAAAGACGCGTGCAGGGAGTGATGGCGCTAGGAGGTGGCCCTTTGAACGCTTTTCGTTTGTGCCCGACACCGGCTCCATAGTAACGTGGGTCGCGTGAATCCTGCGAAGAGACAGACGGAATTCTAATTCCTCCGCGGATCTCTCGGGAGACATCAGCTGCGAAATGCTCTCTTCCAGGTAATATTTCGAATTCGGAGACTGAGGGTGTCTGGTTTTTTCCCCCTCGTCCACAGATTGGGGGTGTTTTCGGGATTCTGTGGGATTTTTTGAAGTTTATAAATCTTCTAATATACTGGATTATCTGTTTATATCATTATAGTCAATATTATATTAGCCTGTTTGTCTGTATATTATCATGTTTGATTATATATACATATATATATATATATATATATATATATATATATATATATATATATATATATATATATATGAACATGTTTGTTTATATATCAGCATGTGAGTTTATGTATGGGTATGTTTATATCTTGTCTATCTATGAGAACGTTTGTCTACATATTAGCATGTTTGTGTGTGCTTTTTGCCTTTTTATCTGTTTATGTATTTACATCTGACCCTATTTGCATGTTTACACATTTGTGTGATGCTTATAAGTTTATGAGTTTGTATGTTTACAACAGGTTGCTTAGATTAATCTGTTTCGTGTTTGGCTAATATAATTCAGTTTTCCGGATCTAATAGTGTGACAGTATTAACTTTTGTTGCATGCAATATTTAACCAATTAAAATAATCAAAGTTATCTAAAGCAACGATAAAATGACAATAAAATAGGTATATATTATATCTGTTTCCCATCAGGAAGATTGTGAAATAAATAAAAAGAGGTAGATAGTGTCTATAGAAAACGCTGGAGAGTTTAAGACTTGTAACGTCAAACTCAAGTGAATGGCACCTTTTTGGATTACGGACAAACCTCTACATGTTTTCTACGTTGTATTTCGTTTCCAGAACAACGTTTGCGAGCATCAGAAAAGCATAAAATACATGTAATTGCACCAACGCTGTTTCGCGGCTCACTTTGCTGTACCACAGCATCTTTACCACGACTTCTCGTCATTATCCATTCGACCGGTTTTCGTCCATTTTGGTAGGTTTCCGCTTGTTATGAAAAAATAATGCTTTTGCTAAAAAATACCATAAGACACAAATTCAAATTAATGTTTTAATTTTTTCATCTAAACTACAGTATCTTACCTGGATAATACAAATTGTTTTACTAGGATATCACAAGCCATCTTGAAATGGCGAGCACTCAAACTAGGCTAAGCCGCGAAATCGACAGGTTTTCTGCGCGAGCAACTTCACCACGCAAGGTTGTATGGCGCAAGTCATGAATATTTTTCTAGCGATGTTCGTGAAGTCAACAACGTCCACTAAAGTATTATTATTACTTACATATTTCTGAGAGAATTAAAATGCAAATTTTTGTTAAGGTTCACTTCGTCCTATAGGGGAGATCGGGGCAGGTTGTCACAAGTCTCAGTTCTCAGCCGCTGCTGTCACGTAAAGCCCTCGAACTTCTCAATGTTTACGTCATCCCTAGTACGTGTACGTAATTTCAAGTGCCTCGCGACAATTTTTTGGATTTTATTGGTGTTTTTGCACCTGTAAGTATTCGTTGAACGGTATAATTAACTCTGATCATTCACTGTCTGTTCAATGAAATCAATCTTTCAACTATTTTGTTATTCTATAACTTTTCATGATGTTATTCTGCATCCACATGAGAGGGTAGGTTCTGAAGTGTTTCTGCCAAATCGCGCATTGTCTGAAATGTCCGTTCGGGATTGGTTGTCACAAAAAAAAACACCTGGGATGGTTTTCACATGTTAATCCGACCCGAATCAGCTTTATACTTGTCTACATTGTGAAAGTGCGCATGAAAGTGACTAAATTATTCCTTAAATTTCGGATTTATTTTGTTCTTAATACAATTTTTTTAAAAATTAAAAAACTTATTTTTCTCATCTAAATAACCCATGACAACCGACCTCAATGTCTGCCACAACCAATCCGGTGTCGGAGCAGGTTATCACACAAATTTGCTCAGTCAAAAACTTCTTTTTCTGAATAGCCACTTATTGTTATGTTTTCAAATTTACAGGGAAATATAGCCATGGATACATGCTAAAGGATATTCTAATGATAGAAGGTTCTGCATCTACCTAGACACCAACAGAACGACGTGCATAAAGATTTAAATGTGCCGGGTTGTTTCGAATTCCGACTAGTTAACAGTCTTTAGCCAGCACCTGTTAATCGATATTAGTTTGGAAGTCTAAGACTGCAGTCCTAAGTCACGGCCCATAGCCATGTCGCCAATACTATTATTCAACGTATAAATGTCACGCAACATATTCACTTAGACAGTTTTTTAAATATTGGAACTTTTTTGTTGATGTATAAAGTTTTCAAAACCGGGTTCCGATAACAGGTGGTATGTCGGCAAAAAAAAAAAAAAAAACATCGAATGGAAACTTTAATGCTACTTATTCTATTTCCCATATACCCAGGATAATGACATTTTTGCAGAGTGTTTTTTTAATACTTTAAATAGGGAAAAAAAGCTATTCGCGAACTTCAGCTGGAAAAATCAGTTTTGCGCACGAGGTGAAAATAAAATTTAATTATCAACCCAGGGACATGAAATTTGGCAGAGTTCTTGTTTACTACTTCTAAAGAAAAAGTAAACCATTTGTGTACTTTTAGCTGAAATACTCGTTCTGTGTATGTGTGTGCCCACACGGCATTAAAATAACACATACTCATCATTAATTCTACTACTTCGTATGCAACCAGGAATATGAAATTTGGTAGAGTTGTTCTTTAAATCTGAAGAAGGAAAAGTAAGCTATCATTTTAGGTAGGCTGTGTTGAGGTAGGCTTCGGAATATGGTATTTATGTAGACCACATTTGTGTGGACCCTCTTATGGGGGGCCACCGACAGCAAATTGGACTCTTATTCAATTCCGTAATCTAATTTATAATAAAGAAATGTACGTAAACTTTGTAAAATGTGACTCAATAAATTTGCACCCGAATACACTGTTGAGTTTGACGTTACACGCCTTAAACCCTGCGGCCGTCTCGATAGACACAGTCAATATAATTTTTTTGCGCGGTTCTTTGTTGTTTTCAATTCCGAAGGACGCATAAATGGGTGAATTTGATTTTCAAGCTATATGGGTTGAAATGGACACGCGCGCATTTTTGCAGGTTAAATACAAAATTAAATGTATGCTAAAAAGCGTTTTTGACGTGAAATATATTTAAAACCATTTACATAAAAGACGAGGTTACGTTTACCATGTTACGTTGTTAAAGTGACCCATTCCGACCCTATAACTCTATGAAAAATATCACGATTGACATGTATTTGATTTCGTTCAATAAGAAATTAGTGACGAGATATAGCTAATTTAAACTGATGAGATTTAAGTGGTAATATACGTTTAATAATTAAAATACAAAATATGTTTCTCTAAACACTTTATTTTTTTATGATGTTTATAAAAGTAAAGAAAATTACATATATTAAGTACATATACACTTATAAAAGTATATGTGCTTAAGTAAAAAGTACATTTATATTTTTACATAAACAGTACACATATTTGTTTATTTTCAAAGCGTAAATGAAAATAGTAGTTATTGATCGATAGTTGAAGCTAAAATATCATATTTTATTAATTGATTACTTCTCGATGACGAAATAAACAGTGAGTGGAAATTCAAAAAAGTATAAGTATTCAAAAAAGTATAAGTAAAATAATAATTTTGCATAAAACTAATAAATAAATAATAAATACCAACATAAAACTAACTTTAAGTAAATATTAACTATAACTGCGCAAATGTGGAAATTTAATTTTAAATTTAATGTTTTACTTATTTTAAAATTAACATAAAAATTATTAAACGCTAATTAACCAATTCGATATTATACCATCAACAAACACAACCTCCTGTGCTGCCTTATATTATGCATAGATATATTTGAAGAGTTTTGTGCCCCAAAACTGTGTTAGTCTACTTTTGGTTAAATTGAAATCAAATGTTCTTCGTCGTCCTTAAATAAAGAAGACGATATGATATATCCCGACGGACCACCCAATTAAACAAAAAAGAAATGTAATGCCTTAACCTGTTCCCCAGCAACGTGGTGCCAAACAGCTAGCTCGTTATAAATCTATTCTATAAAGGATAAGCGCTACACGGCCTTCATATGACGAATGGAGGTTGTCCAGACTGCACAATGCACATGCTGGACGGGTGATCCCTTGGCTGTTCTTTGCAGCGAATTTATTTCCGAATCCTGCCAAAGAAATAGAAAAAGAAGAGCGAGTAATCTGCCCCATCTATCTTCGTGGGGCGACACACCCAAGTCACTATGGAAATAATGCCTGAAGTGCAAGCTTTGGTACGATGCCAAAATGTAAAATTTAGTGGTCTTCCAAGATGAAAATATGGTATTCTTTAATAAGCGTGCTTCAATAAAGGTCATTCCTATCATGTATATGTACTGGAAGGGGTATGTATTATGCTTTTGTTCACTCAAAACAGTCATAGCTGAAATCTATATTTAAGGAATTTTTAAATTATTCGAAATTATATTTGAAATTATTTTCAAATATACATTTTTAATGAAGCCTTTGTTTTCTGAATGAGTCATATCTATTTAGAATGAAATAGTCAAATAACCGATTTTGTTTTGCACTACTTTGCAGTTTTAAACTATTACAAAAGGATATGAAGAATATAAATTTTAGGAGATTTAGCACATATTTTAATAATTGAAATTGCTGAAATCTATAATAATAAAAGAAGAGTGTGTCTATCTGTGGCACGCAAAACTTGATATCTTCCGTTGCAATATCTGAAATTTTTAACATAAGTACTATTCGACCTCTAAGTGTGCATCTAAGAGTTAGTTATTTTTTTTAAAAAAAATTCATATATTTAGAGTTCCCATCCAATACGGATAGTTCCGCTGTAGTGAGGGAGAACTTCGCATGTGTGTCTTTTTGGCTTAGTCGGTATAGCGTGGGGTCGCTGCTTTCAGTCCCGACGGGGGCAACTCACTTTTTTTAATGTATAAGCAGGATGGGACCAAACAACCAGTCTAACATACTATTTTTGATTAATAAAAAGTCCTAACTATGTTCTTATTTTATTATTGCATGATTTCATTTATATCATTGTATTTCAGTTGTATCATTATATCTTACAATTTAATATTAAACCATTTCTAAATGTTATATCGGATTGCAACTTTGACTACTTACATTAAGCCAATGACAGTACACTATTTAGTCATAATAAATGTTATTAATATTATTCATAATAAATTTAAATTGAAAAATCGGATGGTGGCAAGTCTCAAGCCTGTGCCATGAGCAAAATTCTCTGACCACTTGCGGTTTGGAAATGGCTTCGAGCAAATTATTTTCTGATGTACTTATTTACACCAAAAATATATAATTGTTTTACATTTAAATTTTAATATTAAATGAAAAGTTGTGATTAGCATTCATTATCTCTACCAACTTCAAAAAGTTGTAATAAGTATAAAATTCATATTAAATAATTAAATTTTTTCAATTTGTACATAATATTAAAAATTATTTTATGTTTTTAGCGCATTTTTCTTAATTTTTTTTCCCTTTTTTAGTTTTTAATTTAGTAGGGAGCTAGCTGTGCCCCCTACTATTATTCACCAAAAAATTCAAGTTGTTGCTCACATTTTTCCACGCCCGGATCCGGTTTAATAAATGTTGGGTAAACAAAACATATTGTCTCAACAATGTATATTGTAAAATAATCCCTATCCATGCCAATAAATACTGAGTGAACGACATTACATTGTTGTACAATTGTTATTTAACAATGAAAATATTTTGCGATCGGAGAAACTGTTAAAAAAGCCCGGTTAACCGATATTTACGGATATATAACAGCTTGATAACCAATTTGTTTTGCATATTTTGCAAAAGTGGATTTTTCTCTACGCAACAAAAAAGAAGTTTCGAAATCGGACAATATTTTCTTTCAAACGGTCCGGTTAATTGAAAATTCCGGATAGTTAAAACAGGATATATATTTTTCAAAAGATGCCCAAGTCCAGAAAAAAAATAAGTTTCCAAATATCTGAATTAGAACAGATATCTTGCGCGAACATACATTAAAAAAATACGTAACAGTCGAATTGATAACTGGTCTTTTTCGGCGCGCTTTAAGTCGGTTAAAAACTGTATTTTTTTGCATAAAACTTTCAATTTCACAATTTTGATGAATGTTTTATACTGATGTTATTTGCTGGGTACCTTTATAAAAGCCAAAAGATAAATATTTGGAGTAATTACAAGATACACATTACAACTTATGACATTTTCTAATTTTACCAACATTTGTTTTTTACGGAGCAATGATGGTAATTGTGATCTATTGACAGGTGGATCCGTTCACTGAATGCAGTTGCTTTCTTCCTTCCTCTGTATTCGGTCGCAGCTCAAGAGGGCCCAGTGTGAGTATTTGCATTCGTTTCCTATAAAATGTGGTTACAGTTTAATTATTCTAAAACACAAGCTATTATTATATTAATATATATATACTAGGTTGGCTAGGCTATATTTTCGGTTGCAGTTAAAGAGGTTGAACCAATGATCGGTGAACCCTTTGCTTTTTTCCGATAAAAGATTTTTGGTTCAACCTAGATTCCACCATAATAGGGTGAAATTTGCTGCAGACCTCTGTTTTGCACCAAAATATGGTACATCGTTGAACTGAAATTTTGAACAGTGTAGCTTGATGAAATTTTGCACACTTGACCTTCAAAACAAGATTTCTTACTAAAATCGCCATATGGCGCCACGGTGAAGAAATCTTCCGATACTCACCCGCAAGGCCGAGCTCTATTGCTAGTTGTACTATAAAGTTGAAAATAAACAATTGTTTTAAATTGACTCAAAACAAAAACGTGGGCCACTGTAATGAAAGTTTAAAACCGTTTACTTGAGCGCGCCTTGCTTTTAGTTTTTAGAACAATAATTTTTTAAAAACTTTATAGTATTAATATAAAAAAAACTTGTTTATATGTATTAATATGAATTATTTTTAACATCTATAAGTGATAAATATTTTAAATCGCGGCAAGTGATGCACTCTGTTAAAAATGGAGCTCATTTTTGACGAAACAATTGTCTATGAAATGGTCCGATTACATATTTTGTTCAACTGTGGAATTTATTTCTTCTGTTTTTTCACGAAATTTATTTCGTTCGAAATGAGAACGATAAAAAAAAATTCGTCTCGAAACACAGATATCTTGGTCCTTAATTCAAAACGGACGTCCTGCTGGCAGGACGCAGTTATTGATGGGAAGTCATGTACAAAGTGCATCCGGAAGGTCCTTCTGGCAGGATTTTGGCTTGTACGTTCTATCATTAACGCGTTAAACGCTGTGCAACGGCATTTTTGGAAATATCTCTTGGAACGGCAAAATTACAATCAAATTTATCAAATCTATATACCAAATGTATGAAAAAGGTGAAAACATAAAATGTCAGATATGAGGAGTGCAATTCGAAAATTCCCCAATAATAATAATCCGAGAAAACATTTTAACTACCCCTATACACAAGGGAATTCAATAAAATAAAGGTTTTGTTCAATAACATTGTATTGTATTAGAATTAAAAATATCCTGTATAATTCAAAAGTATATTGTTCGTTAAAAAACTGTATTTTTCCGATGTGCTATTTATGTTGTGCTATCAATACGTATATAAATCAGTTTATAACTATTATGAAGCAGTAGTCATGTTTTCAAACTTGTCGACACCATCAAATGTATAACAATTGTTAAAGAAGAGTACAGTTCCCAAATTTTATCAAAAATAATCCTAAACTTATATTGATTTATTGATAACTACAAACATGGACAATGCAAGTTCTGGAACTAATGCCCTCATCATATGCACATTGTCCAGTGCCTTTTAGTTTTCGCAAATAATTCATAGTTTGATATTGATTCTGCCAATGGTAAATATTTTTCTGGGAGACATTTGCTGGATGTGAGGGTGCTTTTCCGTTTCGTAATCGAAAATATCGGCGAATTTCATTTTGCTCAATTAGGACGACAAATGATTTCACCACCATAAATACTGCCATTTTGATTATTTTGATTCAATTATTTATGTGACAAGCTGTATCGACTACTTCGCAGTGTAAAAACATCTGTATCATTACAGAATTATTTTCTTGAATTTTTTAGTTAAGAAAAAATCACATCACTGAAATACGAATTATTCTTTTTAAGCCAATGTCAAAAATGACGGCTTCATTCACTTGTTGATGGGATTCGTAATTTTGAAACTTTACAGAAGCTTCGAATATAAATAACTTTCAGCGATGAAATGTTCGTATTATTAATTCTGTAATAACATCTAAACATTTTATTTCGATACCGAATAAACGATAGTTTTAATTATAATATAATTTACAAGTACTTCAGTTTATTATTGCATATCTCCCATACCTTTAAATGTGATAATTATATAGCATTTGTGGAAATCGTGTTTTTCCTTTGTTTTTCCCAAATATAAAAATAGAGTACACTGTCTGTGGTCTCTTTTATGTTTTATATTAAATATTTAACAACTAACCATTGAAAGGAAACAAGGATTTTTGATTGTTTGATTAATTATTACCAAAGAGAAGAAACGCATCATCGTGGGCATAGGTGAATTCCATCGCAAATTTGAAATTGTTGTAAAATTTACCTTTAAATTTTGCCGCAAAAAATCTTACTTCCATAGTTTATGTGAGTCCACGAGCAGTCGGTTTTGAAATCTTGTATCGGTTTATGAGAATATTGTATCATAATAACTGTTCAAAAATACCTGGTACCGTCAACGGGGGTTACTTTACTTTTTGCATGGTAACTTTACTCCATCTGTTGAAAACAGTTTCACATTTAAAAAAAATTCGATACAAAAAATTCAATTTAGTGACAGAAGTCAATAGCATATTTTTTCTGTGACGGTTGCTAACCCTGCTGTCCCATGGTACGACTGTTTTTTCTTTCCATTCTGTTAGGGAAGGTTACATTTAAAAGTGCTGTTGTATATTTATAACACGTGTTTTCCGCAGTGGAAAAAGTTGTATATTTTACGTCAGGTCATATTTTGACATAGAGTTAGTGGGGCAATTTCCACACCAGTGCTAAGAAAATATCGCCACCACTAATGTGAATTTGACACAAAAAAAATTAAAATTCTATTATTTCTGTTCTAAATATTTTCTAGAGGGAAAATCATTAATAATTTTTGTTAAATTAAGTACAGTTATTTAGTTTGAATTGAAAAAATAATTGCTTTTGGCACTAAAAGCACAAAGTTATTATTAACATCGAGGTTCAACTATCTTATTAGGGATCATAGAAAAGCATTTGCCACCGTCAGTGAAATTTCCTTAAAATATGCTCTGTTTTGCATTACCCACGTGTATCCTGAATAAAGTAAGTGCACAATTGTGTTATCAATCAATTTAAAAGTATATTGAAGTATATTGAATGACTTTATGATCTTTTGCTTCTAATTCAGGTTACAAATCGTTTGGCTGACCATTCTCATTCCATTCCAACATTCGGGGTTACTTTACTCCAACAGTTAAAGTGAAGTAACTAGTACAATATATTAAATTATGTCGTTTACTGTGTAAAACAACATACATTTGCTTAATTCCTGGTGTAGAAATAAAATGTAATACGAAACAAATGTCATTTAAAAATGTGAAGGGCTAATTTTTCAAAGTGGATAAGAAGCGTTTAGGAATTTGCGACTCATATCCAAAAATATGTCACCTCCCCCCCTCTGAGGTGTATATACTTTCTAAATAGCCTACTAGTTCAGAATAGTTATTCGCCTATTTATAATGATTTAACGAATTGGCGCTTGGATCCTTCTCGACTATTACACTCCAAATGTATAGGATACATTCATTCGTTTGTTGCGTGAGAAAGTGCTATGTATTTAAGGACTACGAACACTTTTTTTGGGTGGCTATCTCTTACAAAAAATAAGAGAGCGATAATCGGTATGTTGCGTGAGAGATGCATGTGAAAACATCAAACATTTAACTAGGATCGAAAAGGGAAAAAAAAACTTCAAATTTTTTCATTCTACTCATATAAGTAAGAATCAATAACTGTACACTAGGGTATCGTATAAAGGCGATTAAGTACTTTATTTTATTGCTAGTTGTATGACCTCCTCTCGTTGCTGGGACCTTTGGGCGGCCTAGATCGGATAAAAACGAAACAACAATTATGAAAAAAATGAGTTGCTTAAAGATATTCAAAATGTGCCGATTATGAGGGAGTTGGCAAGATGAAGATTTCAAAGGTAGTGAGACTGCGAACTCATAATCCTAATTAAAGGTTAGCTGTCTGTAACAGATTGTTGCAAAGTTGTTCCCTTCGTGTTTTGATTGGAGTGACTCTCAACCAAATCATACAGGTATCCACTAAAATCCTTTATGATCCCTTTACCTTTTGAATGTTGAGAGCTATAGTCCTAAAATTGGTATCTAGTTATAGCAATGTGACTATACACTATACAATGATACTGCTTATAAGTCAGGAATTAGGGTGAATATCACTGAAGTTATACGACATACATGAAAATAGTTATATACAATGTTGAAGATCAGCAATAATTTAGAACGAAAAGACACTTTGTTTACATGAATGCTATAAATAGATCGCGCACAAAGCTTATTTGCTACTCGACTTTCACTGCTACATTATGAAATACGCCATATATTAGAAATTCAGCTTTCGGTAGGTATAAAAAGGGTGTTAAAGAGGTCTAAGTCAAACAAACAAACAAACAAACAAACAAACAAACAAACAAACAAACAAACAAACAAACAAACAAACAAACAAACAAACAAACAAACAAACAAACAAACAAACAAACAAACAAACAAACAAACAAACAAACAAACAAACAAACAAACAAACGAACGAACAAACGAACAAACAAACAAACAAACAAACAAACAAACAAACAAACAAACAAACAAACAAACAAACAAACAAACAAACAAACAAACAAACAAACAAACAAACAAACAAACAAACAAACAAACAAACAAACAAACAAACAAACAAACAAACAAACAAACAAACAAACAAACAAACAAACAAACAAACAAACAAACAAACAAACAAACAAACAAACAAACAAACAAACAAACAAACAAACGAACAAACGAACGAACGAACGAACGAACGAACGAACGAACAAACAAACAGACAGACAGACAACCAACCAACCAACCAACCAACCAACCAACCAACCAACCAACCAACCAACCAACCAACCAACCAACCAACCAACCAACCAACAAACAAACCAACAAACAAACAAACAAACCAACAAACAAACAAACAAACCAACCAACAAACAAACACACACACACACACACACACACACACACACACACACACACACACACACACACACACACACACACACACACACACACACACACACACACACACACACACACACACACACACACACACACACACACACACACACACACACACACACACACACACACACACACACACACACACACACACACACACACACACACACACACACACACACACACACACACACACACACACACACACACACACACACACACACACACACACACACACACACACACACACACACACACACACACACACACACACACACACACACACACACACACACACACACACACACACACACACACACACACACACACACACACACACACACACACACACACACACACACGCAAACAAACAAACAAACAAACAAACGAGCGTTGTACGCGTTCTTTTCGTTGCATTTATGGTTGCGAGGTATCTTTTCGTATTAAATTGACGCTAATTGATTGATTTTTACAAATTTATTATTTAAATTTTTATTTGGTCTTAGACCCCTTCTACAGGAACGTAATAAATGCGCGTGGCATTTTGCAGAAGCCTCTGTGATCGGTACATTCAAACCACGTGGTTTTCATGTTTCAATCACAAACGCTTCTACAAAACGCCACATGTGTTTATTATGTTCGTTTAGAAGGGGTCTTAGAATTTATGCCTTTATTTTGAACATTTACAATTTACATTGATTATCTATCTCCAACGAATAAAAAAAATGAAGCGCTCCACCATCTTTTGAAGGCACCATAGATTTAGAGGATTGGAAAATTGGAGTGCTGGGATATCGAGAGAGGGTGATATGGTTTTGGACAGTTTTTCAGTTTCTAAAATGGCGTGACATTATCTATTACCATCTAAAAAAAGTTGCCATGAAGCGTTTTGTTCGATCCCGATTCTAGAGTCCTAATTTTCGTCGCCATCCCAACAAAAAAAAGTCAGTATAAAAGTCATCAAAATTGTGAAGTTAAAGGTTTTATGCAGTAAAACTACAGTTATTTTTGGAGATCTATTAAATTAATATGTTTTTGTTTCCATATCTTTAATAAAACCTGTAAAAAAAAATTAAATACCTTTCGAAAAACCTTTACTTTAAGCATTGAAATTATTGAAGTAAAAATGCAGATTTCTTAAAGGTTTTATGCAGAAAAATTAAAAACTTAAATAAGATTGCAGTTTTTTTGTTCCAAATTCCTTTATAAAACAATCAAAAACCTTCAATTTCATAATTTTGATAAAGGTTTTATGCTGACTTTTTTGCTAGGATTCGGCACTTGTGATTTCTTTCTAATTGGGGAATTGAAGATTTTTAAGTTAATGAATGGAAATGTTTATTATCAGTGGCACGCCCATTTCTTTCATTATTCATTCTACGGTCTGAAACCAGTTTTTAATTAAGTTAATGGTTTTCTACTTTGAAGACATAAACTGAAATATGATTTGTTTCTTTTTAGATTCACCAACAATGTAAGTGATAAAGAAATTCTTGACACGCTACTGGGGACTAATAGTGGATACGATAAAAGAACAAGACCGGAAAGTAAGTTGGTTTCTTTCGTTTTCACTATTTAGCTATTTTGGAAAAGTTTCCCTCCCCCTCCTCCCTCTCTCCTCTCTATATATAGTGGATACCATTACTCTCTAAATATAAATTGCCTAATTTTTTTTTTGCTTTGGAAATCTTATCTTATCAGTAGAAACCAGGCAAAAAAATTCAGCATAAAGCATTAAAAACCTGCTTAAGAGCTTCATGATACCTGCATGTTGCTGTAAACTTGCAAACGCAAATACCTTTATAAAACCTGCGTGTTTTTGAGTTTTTAATTTGCCTGCATGAAACCTTTAAAAAAAACATGCATTTTCTCTTCGAACATTTCAATGCAGAATATCTCAGCAATAAATTTACATAAAACCTTCAATTTCACAACTTTCATGAAGTTTTGTTTTTAGCAGGTTTTTTTTAAGCTGGGAAAGTTAAGAGAGCAATCTCATTAATTTTTTTAAAGTAGCTATTATTCTTTATTTGTTGGAAGCAGATGTGCTCTTTTTTTGGCGGAAGGATCATGATTTAGGGACACTAGTTTCCACCCTAAAGGGATAAAAGCGCTGTATACTTAATGTGTAAAAAGTATGTTGAAGCATAATATGAATTTCATTTGAGGAGTACACTTTCAGATTTGTCCATGAGCTGTTATATCAATATAACTTTCTTTTTAACTCTTAGTTAATGGGGAACCCGTGGTGAGAAATTTGAGTGTCACCCGTAGGAACTCGAACTGGCTATCTAGAGTTCCGAAATCCCGCGCGCTACCGTTTACACCACAAAGGCACGTTCTGGTTACATCTTGAAAATGTTTGTGTTTGCAAAAATTCTTTTTAATATATTTTTTAAACAAACCGTTGCTATTTATGAGATGAAAATACGTTTCGTCATCCCCGTCGTCGTTTCGTACGTTTCGTCAAATTCTCTTTCTTTTGATACCTCATTTGTAAAGTTGTAAGAGGCGTAAAAGGGATTTATACTATAGAAATAGTTTATATGATTGATTTTGTTGTTGTTGATAAGACAAGTTTTGGAATGTAAAAGCTGCCTAGTAATTTGTGAGGAAACTGCGAGCGAATATATTCATTGGTATTTGAACTCGGAAGGTTAAATGTCGAACCCAAGTGCCACTCGGGCTTTTAACTGGAAAGTGTGAACCCTTTGCGGTCGAGGCACATGTCTCCTATGTACGTGCTCTTTTTATGGAACATCCCGTTCCTGGTCTTTTCCCCAATCAATTCCTCGATCTTTGCTACGACGGTACCCAAATGATATCATACTTTTGAATGGAGTTCGATAAAGAACAATCTAACGAAAGAAAAGCGTTTTTTATGTTCAAGAACATGCAGTTCTGGTTCATTCTGATGAATTGAGAACAATAGAATAGAGCGTTATTTTTGCGACTGAGAGTCACATTTCGACTGCAAATGGTTCAAACTTAAATCGTAAGTTTCACCTCAATTTCCTCAAGGTCAATCCTTCTGCCTGCATTGCTTTAGTAGTACGGATTTGCGATTATATACATATCATGTCTAGAGTTGTATTCATTAATGACCTGAAAAAAACTTTTTTTTCTCTATAAAACGCTTTATTGTAAATACATAATTTAATGTTTCGCTTAATTAAATTGTTACTCAATATATTTTTTGTTGCTTTTAACTTTGCTCAGCATTATTAAAATTATGCATTTCGTTAAATGTTTTTGCGGAAAGGAAAAGTAAGTTTTGAATGAAAATGGAATAATAGTTTGGTGTTTTTAAATCTTTATAAGCTTTTTAGAACTTTGTATTTCCAGCAACGTATAGTAGTCACAAAAATAGACAGCATACACTCTTGGAAGTGTCTATATTACATAATATCCTCTCTCTCAAATTGGTTTTTAATCTTACAAATCTTAGCAGTCCTGAGTTGAAGCAATTAAATAATCGCTCGCAGTGGCTCCTCAAATTTGCTTTTTATTTTACAAATCTTACAATTTGAAGGTTAGCGGCGCATTGGCAACTATCTGACATGTAACTAAATTATTTAATTGCATGCAATTGGAAAAACTCAAATTGTATCCACTCATTGAGTAACTTTTTAATTGCGCAAAATATCCTTTCGTTCGCTAACATGCTAATAGCTTCGGTAAGTACTCGACAATTTGGAGATTTTGTGTGGATTGTCGTAATCTGAATTTGACGATTTTTCACTCTCACTTTGACGGTTGCGGAATCTGAGACCTGGCAGCCCTAGGTTTGAATGCGATTAAATAATCGCTGGCAGTTGGCGTGCAAATTTTTAGTTTCTCAGTTAATTAAAAGTTGAAATGCAATTGTTGCTAGTGTTTAGCTAGTCCAACGTAACAATAACGAATTTACAGATGTAACAATCAGAAATCCTGAAATCGTATAAAAACGCCAAACATTTGACTTAAAATTTCGATTAAAAAGAATACTAATTTTATCATTGTTTTATATTTCGTATAGGTTAATAGTTAAAAACTAAAGTACCAAAATGCATCTGTGGATTGGAACAAGAAAAACCAATGTACTTTTAACCCTTTTTTACAAACTATTTTGAATTTATTTATTTTAAACTTCTAAATTAAATAGAAACCAATGTCCTCAGGCTTCTTTAACTCTTCAAATCAAACAATTCCGTGATTTCCAAAACCCTGCAACAAGGCTGAGTCTCAAACTTTGAAGGAGACTCGGTACCCCAAAATCGATGAAAATGTAAAAAAAAAAAAAAATTATTGGTTTAAAATAACGCTTCAACCTTCTAGCATGTTTTCCCAAAGTTTCAAAACGATTGAATAAATATTAATCATATTATGAACGTTTTCTTCACTCTTTATCCAATGTGTTACATGGAGAAAGTCATAAACTGAATGTAAAAATGGGTACATCTAAGCAAAATAATGGCAATGTATCAAAGGATTGCTTCTACAGAACTGTTATAAAGATAAGTTACCTGCCAAACGCAAAATTTCAACGAAATTATACACATCATCAGCTAGTTCAGGTATCCCAAAAATACATTTGTAAACAAAAAGCGAGTCTGTGTTTTTTTGTCAAATTTTGTATGTGAATACAACTTAGAATTATACATACTATCAAAAAGTCTTCAAAATCTTTAGGATCAGACGAGAAATTAATTTACTGAAACTCTGCGTGTGAATTGATTTGCCCAAAAGACAATAGAGGAAAAGGCGGTGTACTGCAAAATCTCTTATTTTGCAATACGCCACCTTATCAGGGATTTTGCACTCAAACTTGTAAATATTGCAATGCATAAAGAGAAAAAGTAATTTAAGAATAAATTAGGAGTAACTTATGCTGCAGGGTGCTTTAATTTTACAGTGAGTGTCATGTATAAAACCACTAAAAAATTTCAGTTTTCCCTGCATTACACTCAACAATAAAGCAAATTATATAAATATCTGCAGTCAATTTTTGTTTCATAATGTTCAGTAGTTAGTGGTTTGCTAAAAATGTATTACAAGAATAAAAATTTGCTTGACAGTGAATTATTTTATTGCGTTTTTTGATATTTTGCGTGCATTGAATACTGAAAGTGACATTTTTATTTAAGGTTGCAGCAGAATAAAATAATTATTATTTGTCATTAATTTTACATAATTTGTAGGATATATATTCGTTATTTATGTGAAAAAATAATTGAGTTAATTGGGACATTTATAATAAAATATTTTCAATACTGAAATCTTTAAATGCATTTATCTCAGCTTCCTGTTTTCGTGAACATACACTTACTTAAAATACTAAAACTCAAACAAATATGCATGAATTATCATGACAGTTTTTGAACATGTCCACAAGAGTATAATGAATAGAATTAAGGATGGAATTAGAAAAATATTAAAAACAATTTATTTAAAAAAATGAAATGTTTAAGAATTAGAGTTTTTTGGACAAAAATGGCCGATTTTTCAGTAATTTTTTTTTCTCCTAAACTAAAATACTTATGCAAAATCCGATCCCTAAAGTTATTAAGCATAAATCAATACAGCTTACAAAAAAAATTCGATGCAAAAAAATGAAATCTGAAGGAGAAGAAGCATTTTGAAAAATGCCTTAAATCTTCGAAAAATTTAACAAAAATTGAATTTTTGAAAAAGTTTGAAGAAATTTCAAATATTTTTTCTTCTAAATCTTCTTTCCTGCATAGTTTACATGTAGTCATCACAAATTTTTTTAATTTTATATCAAATTATAGAAAATAATTTTTAGTTTACCAAGTCCCCTGAAGCCATTTTTTTCAAAATTGTCAATTTGGACAAGCCACAGACATAAAAGTGTTTTCAAATGTCACGGTCTTTCCATTCCATAGTTCTTCATAGTTTCCTCAAAATATAATTTCTATTTAATCATTTAAAGTTCAATAATAAGTATGGAGTAAACTTCGTGTCATATGATACAATGTTGACAGATGTTGTATTTTCCAAACTATATCAAACTTGCTAATACTCCGGTTATCCCTTCCATTTTGATAGCCTATCCATAGTTTCCCTAATCAGGCATGAATTTGCCAGTGGAATTTTGTTGTTCACCAATCAAAGTAAAGACCGATCTATTGAAATCAACGAATGACGAGTATGAAATGTTAGCTGCGTAGTACTATTCTTTTATCAAAGGATGTGACATCTTATATATTATTATTGCGGTACTAAGACTAACAAGTATAGTGGTAGAACACAACTATCAATAAAAAGGCATATCGAATATTTCAATTGTTCCAAGACACGCGATGTGACAATGATTCCCCTAAAAAAAATAACTGAATACATTTCGAATTTCTACTTCGAAGTGGAAATATCGAAGCCGAATACAATGGAAGTCCATTCTGGCGATACTGAGACTTATACTAACGCTTTGCAATGACTTTTATTATATAAAAGATGTTCTTTTATTGAAATGGTGTATTGACTGACAGAGAAAGGTAAAAAGTCATTGAAATCTTTCCATTGTACACAAATCATGTGGAAATAATACTGGATAATCATCTAGATGGTTCTCAGTAGTAACGATACATTTCTAATTCAACGTGTCTTTTAAGTTCGCCGATAAGTTCTAAATGCTATCGACATAATGAAGGCTACAGAAAAAAGTGTTCTACACCTCATTTTTGCCAGAGTTACATGGACAAAAAGTGCGGAGAATCTGATTGTCACTAGAAACACCGAACGTTAAAATTCTGTATGTTATTATGGTTTAAAAAGAAAATCGTTTGCATTAGAATTTTTTACAGTTTTAAGCATTGAGTTATGAATTTTTTCTGTATTTTTTAAAAAAAGTATTTAGAAATATTTAACTTGTATTTCTGTTGAAGATGTTTTCATTATTACTGTATTTTTATGAAACCCTTGAATTTTTAATTTCTATTCTTTTATCACATTTCATTAGTTAAAAGTTTTTATATTTAATCTGAGTATACTAATTAAACCACTATGAGTTGCGATTTAAATAAATAAGAAAATGTATTAAGATAACCCGTTAAGTGACTGATTCTTTTAGAAAGAAACCGGTTAACATTTAATATTTTGCAAAGTAGCGTGTTACAATTTCGTGCCATCCGTTTAAAAAAACTGAAGCTCTTGAATTATTTAGCAGTATGTTCTCTTAATAAGTATAGAACATGCACTTTGAAGCTGGCAATACTCATAAAAGAAATTACTTGTAAATTATATTCTATGTGATTTGGAGTCTGATTGTACACGAACCTGTTTTCTTCTGTACTTTTAGACGTGAATACTCGAAGCAATCATAGTTTGGGCTTTTATCCTTTTTGAAATAATTCATATTAATAAAGTATCTTCAGCTTGTAATATTTCCAGCAAGTCTGCTTTCCTTTCCAATTATAATTGAAATCGCAGGTTGCAAACAGCAAAAAAATATTTTTGCAAGTAAATAAAAAGTGCGTGCTTTCCAAGCACGTTAGAAGTGAAAGTTTTTAAAGACTTTTGGCGAGAGACTACGGCCATGAGAATTAAGGACATATTTTAGAGAATTGTTATGTTATAACATCAACAGAATATCTTAATTAAATTTATCTTATGTGTTTCATGCTATGTGGTTTAAAAGTATTTCCATTGTTTTAAAGTCAACCTTTCTCATACTAAATTTTTAATTCCCATAACATGAGGCATACCACCATTTCGTCCCAAGGTAGTGTTCGCAGCGCCATATTCCGCCTGTCGGACATGGTTTTAAATTATCATCATAAAACAATAAATGCCATTATTCCACTGTTAAAATATAAACCATTGAAACTACCATCATTCAATATCATATTAAACCACCACTAATCAAATTCGGCGTTGCTACGTCCACTCATTTTCTCCTCTGAATAGGTATACTTAATTTTGTTAAAGTATATTTTATTTAGAATTATTTTTAGTAGTTGAAAGCTCAGGCTTCCCGTTTTCAGTATGTGCATATCGCTAACGTTTTGCTTCTAGCACTTTCGCATGTATTCACATGTTAATTTTAAATATTAGACTTTTTTCAATTAAATACACTGTTTAATGCTTTCTACATTGATCACTGTTCAATCAACTGCAAGAGTATTTTTTGTCATTGATTCAACTGTAAAATACCAACGTGCAGATTGTTAATGCTCAATGATCAAAACAAAATTTTGATTTTGGCTCAACAGTAATACAAATCGTTCGTGGGCCTATATGTTACATGTTTTTTATAGAAACGTGTTCTAAATGCTAAATTTATATTTTTTAGCTCTCACCAAAATTACAGTAAATGTCCTCCTTCATTCATTGTCTTCTCCCGATGAATCGAGCTTAGTAAGTAGCTTTTGACTATTCAATCGTAAATCGTTAAGAATATTGGTTTTTATTACAGTAAGGTTCCTTTAGGGATGATTTTTGACAAAATTCAGAATGATTTCGTTTGATTTAAACAAATTAACGTTTTTACTAAACAATTATGAATTTTAAGGAAGAAGAGTGGAATATTAAGAAATAAAATTAACTGTTGAAAAAATGAGTTATTTTAAAAGGTTTAAGGAAAAACAATTTTAATATATTTAGCGATTATGCATTTTTAAATGAAATAAATATTACCCTTGTAAAATATTTTTCAGAAATGTGTCGACTTCAACTGCTTACCTTACATCTCTATATTAAAACCATTATTTAATGAGACAGGCGGTTTTTACTCATCCACTCATAACAAGGATTTACCTAAGAGCCGGTACCATCGACATTTTGATGTCTATTTTTTATTAAACATTTTAATGTCTATTTTAAAGTTTAATGTTTTTTTTAAACGCTAAGGCTTTTTTGAATATTTATTCCCCCCCCCTCAACATTTTTTCACAGATTCTTTGAACTATAATACGTAAGGATTGGTATTAAAAGTTTGTATTCTACCTATATTTGATTTTTACATAATTTTTTTTCATAATAATACAAATTTTTTCCCTAAACCTTAATTTTCCTTAAAAAACTACTACGCATAGGGCTAATTAGCATACCAATGTATAATATACAATTATTTAGCAATATGTTTAAAAAATTATACATTTCTGAATTAATAATAAAAGCCTCAACGTTTTGAAAAACTTACTTTCAAGAAAAACTAAACACTGAGAATTTTTTTTAAAGCATTCGTTCCTTGAAAAACACACCTGTCATCCAGCATATAATCTTAAATAACTCATTATAAAACATAGAAACAGTTAAGAAGATTCCAATTATAAATTTAGCAAATAAAAAAAACATCAAGAATTTTTGGGTACTGTATCTTTTAAGAAAAAGAATATGATCACATTCATTTTTTTAAGAAGAATTGTATGTAAAAGTATTAAACATGTGTGTAACTGAACTGTGATGGTATTTAGCGGCTAAAAAGTATACTAACGGCGGTCAGGAGTATGGAGACCAGAAGCAACGCCTTCCAATTTTGGATGTGTTCGTTTTAATCATATTTTGATGGCATTTTCTGGTTTGTAGACCTGCTAAATTGGAAGAGATTTTATGGGCACATAAAAAAATCCGTTCGCGACGTGTAAAAATTGGTCGAAGCCGTTGTTAAGCATGTATTAGTAAATATCCGCTTAAACATATTTTTTGTTGTGACCTTGGTGAGGTAAATGCCGCCAAGTTAAGTATGGCAACTTTTCATTATCTATCTTCCGATTGTAAGTAAGAAAAATTGTGCAATGGCAGTGTAAACTACTCTTTGAGCAGTCGATCAATAACAAAATCGACTGTTCTTTGAGCAGTCTGTTTTAGGACTGGGCACATTGCTTGTTCACTGGTACCCCCTTGGAACAGACGTTTCGGCTTTCTCACCCCCTTTAGAGCAGTTAATTTTAGCACCGGGCAATGGCACATTGCTTTTCAAAAACAGCTGCTACCCCATTCGATCAGTCATTTGGGGCTACTCATCCTCTCCATGCAGTCGGTTTGGGCACCGAGCAATAAGCACATCGCTTTTCAAAGAAGGCTGCTACCCCCTTCAAGCAGTCGGTTTTGAGAATATCGCATCATAATATTTTTTTCTCATTTGAATTAAACTTAAACTTAACACAATTAAATTTTTAAAATAATTTAAAAAAAAGCATGTTCATATTCTGCAAATAATAATAATAATAAAGAAGTTTATTTTAAAACATCTATTTAAAACACTACAAATTAGCTACTAACTTTGGAACAGTAATCTATTTAGTTACAATATATTGGAGAGAAAGAGCAGATAACGTTTGAGCGGATTTTTATATATCGATTTAGAAAAACAAAAAAGTTTGAGGAAATTTTTACATACTTCGGATTTTATGCGGGAGATAGTTTAAGGACCATCTGTGGGGTATGGAATTTTATTGTATTAAAAATTAATTTATTTCATTACATTTTAGTCAGATATTAGTAAGTATAAGCAATTTAATTGTTATTGTTTTTGGTAATACATGAAACTCTTATTACAAATTGAACTGAAATACTGACATACCAATATATTTTTGTTTAAAAAATATAGGTTATAAAATTCAATTTTGTAGGGAAACTAAAAGATGAGTTTTTATGGTTTATAATGTTTGTTAGCGCCGTACCAGTTTTCCCTCAGATTGTTAGTACCTTCCATGTCACTGAGGTTAGTCTTAAAAACATGCAAGGGTGACAACACATCACAGACCGACAAAAATTCCTCAAATTTTTCCCAGGAACATTCTAACTACACTATCAAAATGTGTGCTTCAAAACGAGCAAAATCTTATTATTTTTAAGTACTTTCTCTACCTACAAAAGTTCCTAGAAAAGTTAAACATATCGATGCTATAATGTGTATTATTGTTTCCGGGTTCGATAATTACAAGGTCTATTTGTATAATGATAAAGCTCGTCAAGCTGTATCCAAAGGGATGTAGGTAAATTTGGCGGAATCGTAAGAGGGGTCGTCCATATATTGCATAACGCAAATAAGGGGAAGATATTTTCTGTCCTGCATGGATTTATATCCAATTCATAACTTACGCTACTCTGTGTCGCGATTATTTATGTTGCGATTTTTCTATTTTTTTTTCGCGATTCTGAAAATTGGCACCAAGGCCATGCTTTTCTCTTTGTTTAAATTGTGTCATACGTGGCATCTCGCCAACAGTTTTAAGCGCAAGCATGTACCGTGCGCTAATGTCATAGATAGATTCCTAACGTCGATTTAAGGCTCCGGGCAATTGTGGTTTGCAGCCTTCGGTCTCCGGCAACTCAGGATAGCAGCTGGTACCCCCTTCGAGCAGTCGATTATGGTGCTTACAGACAAATCTTCGAGCAGTCGATTATGCCACCTCGCACTCACATGCTTTGCCTTGTAAAGAGCAATGTGTGTCGAACTACTGTGTTCACGCGCGAAAGAGTAATTAGTATTTTTTTTTACTTAAATTGAATTATAGCTGACATTATATTTGTAGTAAAGAAAGGACCTATAAACAACATAGTTCCATGCAGAACAGAAAATCTTTCCCCTTACATGTATATTTTGCAATGTATGGTCGACCCCTCGCACGATTCAGCCAAATTTACCGTTGCTAAATTTACCTTATCCAAATTTACCGGCTCCCTATCCAACGATATCTATAGCTTAAAAAATTGGACTTTGTGTGTTTGTCTTCTGAGTCCCCTATGCATTTCCCTCTAGAATTACGAGGTGGAGTTCCTGCTGTACCGCAGTTGGCACGACGAGCGTCTTCAGTTCGAAGACGGAGGGCGGCACAAGTACCTGAACGGCATGAGCCACGCCGACGCCATCTGGCTGCCCAGCACCTACATCGTGAAGCACGGCAGCCTCAGGGACCCTCTGGTCGACATGAGCCTCAGAGTGTACAGGAACGGGACAGTGGTGCACATACTGAGGTAACACTCCCACACACTACACTCGCATTCTTAAGCATTCTGCGGTCTTCAAGGTTACTTTCGGCATATTTGGCAATCGTTTATTCATTGAATCTCGTGACTTTTGAAGAAAATCTTCAAATTTTTAACGAAACTAATTTACTCAGATTCGTTTCCGGTGGTTTTGCTTTTTATATGTATATTGCCACCATTCAAACGAGCCGTTCTGGCATGGTCGAAAGAGCGTTGGACTTCGAAGCGAGAGATCCGCGGTTCGACTCGATCCGCCGATATTTATTTGAAATTATACTTAATTTTGGTGAAATAAATGTCGTGAAAAAAACGACGAAACGAATTTCCTCAGTTTTGACGAAATATTTAATCGGATCAGATAGCAGGTGTCTGTTTCGTCAAAAATAACGAGAGTTTCTTAAAAAATGAGCATGCATGTTTAACATAAGGAAATACCACATACTAGCTCACTAGTGTCTTATTTATTTATTGACTATATTAATAAATAATTAGCAGATTAGGAAATGAAAATTTATTGCTAATTAATTGTCAAAATGAAGACTTTCAAGTAACGCAAGTAGTAAAAGCAAACTTTCTGAACTGTAGCAATAAGTCATTTTCTGAATGTTGATCTCTAAAGGAAGCCCAGCAGTTTTCTTCTGGTGATTGATTTGATTGTATCAATCGAGAACGTGAAACTGGTGCATCTCTTACACAGCAGTTACCAATGAGCATGAAGCCACGAGCCTTAACAAATATCAAAATAGGACTTTCCCCTCCGCTTTTTATTTGAACATAAAAATGAAGGGAAGAAAAAAAAAAATTCAAAAAAGAATTTTATAACATCGAGAATCCAGGGGCGTATTTTTCCCGCTCGTGTGGAATGGGCCTAAGGTGATTCGTAGGAAAACGCAAATAACTCAATCTATTGGCAGATTCAATTTTTTGTAAGTTAATTTCAATGAAACAAAATGTATTTTGAACGAATAAATTGGAACAGTTCTATAGAAAAGTTGAATGCAAATTTAGTGTTGTAATAATGTAATTTTCAGAAATTTTGAATTCACATTTTCTTGAAGAGCCTAAATACCTTTCCTTTCTTTATTAATTCCCCTTACCGTTTTTTTTCGCATTACATCAAAAAATAAAACTCTTCTTTACCTATGTGACCAACAATTTACCTATGTGAACATATAGAAAGTAAACGTAGAATGTTGGAGGGTTTTAATGAAATAACCTAGTAGTTTTGTAAGGCGCCGTATTTAAAAGAAGGGCAGTTTAATATATGTTTAGATATAAACAAACGAAATAACCAAAAAGTCAGCCAACGAGCAAGCATATTATTACTTACATCTACATTTAATATTAACTACCATATTCAATATATTGACCATATTTAAAATATTTTAGATGTAAACGAGTCACAGAGTATTGGAATCAGGTTTTAAAATTGTTGGAAGAAAAATTGGTCGTTTTGCTCTCTCTTTTAAGGTGAAAATTAGATTCTTAATAGAAATCCCCAAGTTATTTTATTCATGGATTATGGAAATAGATTAAGAAATTTGAATATGTATACTTTGGAAGAGAGAAGGATTAGGGGAGATTTAATTCAATTGTTGAAGTTTATTAAACAAGGGGATGTCGAGAGTTTGGATTTTAATATAAGTGATAGAACGAGAGGTCATGGGTTTTAATGAAACACATTGCATTTGAATCAGGAAGGGAGAAATCACTCTTTTTATAATAGGGTAATTGACAAATCAAGCAACTTGCCAGTGAATATTGTCAATTCTACAGGTGTAATTAATTTTAAGAAGTAAGATATTCATTGGGGAATAGTTAAGAGATACTGGACTGGACCAACATTGTTGGGCCTTGAGTCTGTTGTTTGTCGTTAATATTTGTATTTCAAGTGTTTATTATATAATTTACATTGATTACAAATAAATAAACATATGAAGGGCGTAACTGCAGAGCACTCTTATGATTAGTAATTTTTTCTTTTATATTTCGAATAAACTATTTAAACTGAGTCTTCAACGTTTTGGAAATGGAAACTTATGCATAACTTATTAGTACAATCTAATTTTTAAAAAGCCACCAAAATATAGATAAACGATTTTTATATAATTAGAAACATCAATACGAATATTGATGTTCTATTCATTTATTTGTTATGGCAATAATTGGAAATGCTGTTTCTTTTTTGTAGACGAGGTATTTCGATCAACTGTCAAGGAAATTTAAAGATTTTTCCATTTGATAATCCAAAATGCCCCTTTGCAATCGAAAGTGGTAAGTAATATACAGGATGGTCAGAAATTGTTGGTTGATGGTGATTGTTTGACTGCATCGCATTTAGCTGTAATGGCATAATGAAACATTATTTTTACTCACGCTTATATTTTAAACAAATTGCTTAGCTTTAGTAGCAACAAAGAAAGTAGTACACATCAAGTGCCTTTCACTTTTTGAGGGCAGGAAGGTCTTCACCACCTGCACTAAGTGCCTTGACCAGCAGACTTCTGCAAAGCACATATTGGAATGCATGGGCCTTTACAGGGAAGATATCTATTGCGATTCTCTCCTTGTGCTCGACTTCCTAAAAGTCACTGGTCTTGTGAATCTTGTTTGACTCCATCAGACTATGGAGGATAAGAAACAACAACACAATAAAGTAGTTAATATATAGAAGAAATTAATGGTTTATTATGTGTAGTTAAACAGGTAAACAATTACCATAGCCCAACAATTTGTGAGTGACTACCTTGTAAATCTTTTTCAAAATGAAAAAAAATTATGTTTTTTTTTTATTTGGATATTTTATATATGCACTTATGCGCACTAGAATTGCACTTCTCAGATATTGCATTCAGTTGGTACACTGTTAAAAAAAGGTACTCAAAAATAAAATGTATTCATTTTTGAGTACATTCGATGCTTATAATGGCTTCAAATGCATAAGTTTTAATTTTTTAAAAAGAGGTACCCAAAAATTAGTAAAAATGAATAGAAGATTGACTACATAGGCTGCCTTCATAAAACACTTTCAGTAAATACCGACAATTTCAACTAAGTCTTATCGGGAATCGAACTAAGATCCTCAGCACCGCCGTCCAGTGCCTTATCCGTTAATCTACCAGGGCGACATTAACTTCAAGCTCGTATCTCCAGTTTTTTAAATCATGTACTCAATTTTTAAATTCAAAAAAATATTTCAATTTACAATATTTTTTTAATTCAAAGGTTTCAGGTACA
Organism: Troglohyphantes excavatus; assembly: GCA_963932185.1. Taxonomy (NCBI): domain Eukaryota; kingdom Metazoa; phylum Arthropoda; class Arachnida; order Araneae; family Linyphiidae; genus Troglohyphantes; species Troglohyphantes excavatus. The sequence goes on along the minus strand of OZ010676.1, from coordinate 1,628,479 downwards.
GCTCACTAGCTATTTCTTTACTTAGAAAAATGAAATAATATAAAATAGAATACTCAGGAAAAATTATTTAATTTTCCAAGTAGTAAAAACAACTTACAATTGTCAAATTAGCTTGAGCGTCAGTGGGTTAAGAAGTTATAAACAGAATCATTTTCAGTAAATATCGACAATTTCAGCTAAGTATTACATGGAATCTAACCCAGATCCTCAGCACCGCAGTCCAATGCCAAAAAATGGAAAGAAAAATAATTGATTTGTAATAACTTAGTTTCTATTTAAACAATCGACATCAAATAATGTGGAAAACCATCTTTTGAACATCTATTTCAAGTTTATGAGGTCGCTTTGTTAAGATGGCCTGAACAGAAGCTGAGATGAGCAATATTAAATCACATTGCTCATTTTTGAGAAAATGCGGTTACTTACATTTTAGTACATCATCGCTCGTTTACGATGCAATTATATTTAAAGAAAAACGAGTAGGTTTAGGTACTAATTTTTAAGTACCCTTTTTACAGTGTAGCTTCAAGATTCTACGATTCTATTCTTCTATTAGATTCTATTCTTCTATGTAATCAGGTTTACGTTTTTGTCTCTTGAATGATACGTTCTCATTCATTTTCATAAAATAATGAGTTTCGATTTAACATGTTATCTTTCACTTGACATTTGAAGCATCTGGTCAAATAGTTTTATAGAAACAATGACATTCTTTCTTATGCTTGTTCATGAGACGAGCAGATGTGTTATAGAACGCTGAAGATTATGTCAAGAAAAATGTACTTAATTAGCATTAGTCTAAAAAAAATCTGTCAATTTCAGAAATGACTTTATCAAACACATGTCCAAATAAAGGAGTACAACAAACAAGTTTTTTTTCGGGAAATTAAAAAGACAAGAATTAGAAAGTTTGTGATTCACTCATACTATCATCATACTATATATTTTTTATATGTACTGTACACTCTTACCTTTCTAGAATCCAGCAAAATATTAAAATTTTAAAGTTGTTTTTTCTGGAAGATAATTTAAACTAGTTTGGGAATATAGAAATTAAATGTTTTTTTAAAGAAATTTTGCTTATTTTAAATGAAACGTTTTAAATTATATCTCATGTTTTAAAGAGTTTTTCCATGTTAATATCAGTTTCATAAATCGGTAGATGTTTGTCAATACTAGTATATATTTCGTATATTTTGCCCTATTATCTAAAATAACATGAAAAGATATAAACAATTATTTGTTTCGAATTTAATAAAATCTTGTTGTGGAACTAATTCACACAATTTTTTGCTGTTTTACTCCTTTATTCACTTATTTTTTTTAGTTCAGTAGCTCTGTTAATAAATTTATTTTGTATTTAATTATTTCTTATATTTAAAATAATATCAACTGAAGGCTATAAAGAATTATTGTAATAATTCCGTATCGAGATCTTGCATAGATTTTATAGTGCCTGGATATGGTAACTAATTTAATATTTACTCAAAATTATTTTTGATAATCCATTTCAATATCTTAATTCAAATAAATATTATTTAATTAATTATATTTGTTTTATTATGACACAAATTATAAAACTACTCTTATAATAAAACTCGGTAATGTCCATTTCTAAAAAAAACCTATAAATTTGTACTATTAAATAAAGAATAAACTCTCTTTTAGGGAAAACTTCTTTTTTATTAATGATATTAATTATAAGCATGGAGTGAGTTAAGCTCAACCTGGAGTTTAATAATTAAATTTTAGAAAGAGCTGAGTAGGTGAATTAAAACTTAAGTGAAGATATATTAGCGAATAATTGAATTATGTACTTTCGGCTGAAGAATAATGAAGAAGAGAGCTCAAGAAGAGACTAAGCCAGAAATAAGAAAATAAAAAAAAAAAACCGGGGAAAGCCCGTAAAAGAAAATAGTTTGTTAATAATTTGTAAATGAAGGATCGATGGTTCTCCTTTTGTTACAATCAATTATTTCTATTAGTTACAAAACTATACTTTTATTAGTGAGTCAAAACGAGTGGTTAGAGTTCGTCGAAAAAAAAGTTCTGTGTGTCTATGAGAATGGAAACTTTATTCCCCCCCCCGTTTTATGCACAATTAATCTAGATGAACTGCCATTGTTCTTTCCCTTGGCCATTCAATTATAATTAACTTAAGATTTTGCAATTATAATCTTATAATTTATAAAAAAATTTAGTCATAGTATTATCAATAATTTGTAAGTATTATTTTATTAATTGATAAAAATGTGTAGTAGTCGTTTTATCAATTTATAAAAAAAACCAGTTGTAGTCTTATAAATTTATTTGATTTTTATTCTAGTTGCGTTAGAAGAAGATGAATTGAAGCTCGAGTGGGCCTCTACAACTCCATTGAGCTCTGCAACTTCTCTGCAAGCGTTCAATGCGTATCTCATAAATAACAGCATTGGAGAGTGTGGCGAAATGTTCACGTGGAGGGGTATGTTACAAAGTATAAAACAATGGCGGCTCGTGAGTATGAAAAGGGAGAGGGCCCAAAGTATATGAGAATTCAATTATAATGGTGTAATTCAAAATTTAATACGATTAAATCATGGTAAAAATTGTAAATCCTTTTTGTAAATAAGCAAACAAATAAAACTGAGAATTAATCCGAATTTAAACAAATAATTGAAATTAAAACTAAAAAGAATATTTGTTAGATTGAAGGAGAAAGAATGAAATAAAAACTTAATTAATAATAATACATATATCCATATAAAGAAGAGGGTCTGTGGATTTGTTTTATATACATATATACATACAAATCTACAGTTTTATTCCGAGCTTAATGAAAATTTACGCACTTGACCTCCAAAACACGAGGAACACTGTCTACATACAAATCTACAGTTTTATTCCGAGCTTAATGAAAATTTACACACTTGACCTCCAAAACACGATTAACACTGTCTACATGAGATTTCGAAAAATCAGACTATCAACCTTCCCACCTCTTAAATCATAAATGACTTCTTACTAAAACTACCAGATACCACCAAAGAAATGAGTCAACCCTCTGCGTAAAATTCGGTCAACGCTGGGTACTTAAGCTAGTAACGTATAAAAATCAGGAGAAAATAATAGAAAAAAATTCGTAACTATTAAAAAATATATTTGAATAAAGGTCGACTATTTCCCTTTAAATTTTGTATAAAAAATATTTCAAAATTTGTGGGCCAGAGTCCAAAGTAGTGATATGGCCCGGGCTCCATTTGGATACATACACTAGCCGCCACTTGTATTAATTATAGTAAGTTTAGAATTTATTCTAAAAAAATTGGGATTTAATGACACCACGACTCATAAGAGCTTACAATGCTTAGGAACATTCAAATTTTTGAAGATAACTTAAAATTTAGAATGTTCTGTGTAAATTTTTCTCAAATGGATTAATTGGAAGACTGAAATACAAACAGACCAAGTCCATTTTTTCTGTTTTGAGCCATCGATATTTATTCATTGTCATTGGTCTATTTGTATTCTCAGAATACAAACAGACTTAGTCTAATTATTTCTGTTTGAGTCATCGACAAATATTTGATGTTTGTTGTTTGAAATGTTTTTTTTTTACAATATAGATCTATTGATATATTCATTGGCATTGGTTTATTTGTATTCTTTCACTCCAATTAATATAAACCTACAAATTAAAAAAAGTTGATATATCATCTGAATTTGTTTGATGCAGGTAAATTCAGCTGTCTCCACATCCTCCTCGTGTTCACCCGGGACAAGAACTACTACTTCAGCTCGGTGTTCGTACCGGGCATCATCCTCGTGACGAGCGCCTTCATCAGTTTCTGGCTGGACAAGAACGTCGTCCCTGCCCGGGTCATGATCGGGGTGACGACCATGCTCAGCTTCTGCACCACCACCAACAACTTCCGCTCGTCCCTGCCCGTCGTCTCCAACCTCACTGCTCTCAATCTGTGGGATGGGGTGTGCATGTTCTTCATCTACAGCTCGCTCCTGGAGTTTGTCATCGTCAACTATCTCTACAGGAAGACAGAGCACCAAGGAGAGCCGCCGCTCTTGTCTTGCTGTAAATGCAAGAGGGTAAATTCTATATCACATTCAGCATTTCTCTGCTGTGCAAAACTCATTGACCCTTTCGCTCTCAGTGACCTATTTACAAATACATTACAACACTAAAACCACCTATTTACAAATTTGTAGGATGAGACCTGATGGTTTCCATGGTAACCACATGCGAGAATGGCAAGTGTAGAGCTATATATGTTGGCGCAAAGAGAAAATTTAGCCTAATTTATAACAGTCATCCTCACATAGAATTGTACAAATAAATAGGGTTTTTTGCTATTGTGATTTGTGTTAATATCTGTTGATATTTGACTATTTTTTTTATATTAAAGTAAATATTTTTATCTTTAATGAAGCTTGATGGTTCATAATGAAATAGGATGCTTTGAAGATTTCTCTAGTGACACTTTCTGAAGCTTCGTTGATGCTTTTAATTTTTAAATGAGTGATCCAAAATGTTTGTTAAAAATGAGATGCCACATTTAGATGACCAGAAAACACAATTCAAAAGAAAAAGTATTTTACTGTGATTAAAAAGTTGGGACTGAAAGGGTTCAGTGAGGAGTGTAATCGGAAACTTTTCTTAGCCACATTTATGATAATTTGAAAAAAATAAATTATTATCCCAATACAAATGTGAAGTCAGTAAAATAAAGTTTTTGTTCAATAATAGAATGTATTTGATTCAAATTGACTTGAAAATATGAGTGGTCGTTAAAAATAATGTATTATCGAAAAGCAATTGTTGGTTCGAAAACTTTATCTCTGCTGATACATTGTTCTATCAATGCTTGTATAATTCAGTATATAACCATTATTTAAGTTTAGTTTTTTTTTTTCAAACTTACCAATTGCAAAATTTCATATATTTCGTAAGTCTGTTTGGCATTTCGTAAATAAATTTATTATTATTATAATATCATGACTGTACATTGATGTAACTTTAGCTAGGTTATAGCAGCCGCAAGTCCAACACTGGCATGAATTTAAGCAGAAATTATTTTCACTGATGTATGCAAACTTTGCAAACATAAGCTCTTTCGCTTCATAAAAAAGAGCTAATATCCATGATGCTGGATTCAAATTCGTCTCGTAACTTTGTTCATAATAATACAATTATTTAAATGAGAAAGGATGTTTTAATGATTAAAGAAATGTTTCTTTTAAAGGAATTATACATTTCATATTATAATATACTTTATTATTTTACGTAAGGCTGTGACCATAAATTAAATGTACTAATATGGATTGGACATTGTCTAGTTTTACACCAAGTCACACAATTATATTATTTTATTCTCATCATGTACAAGACAACATCTTCGGTTAATTTAAATGTAACCATATAAAATAATTTCGCATTAATACACTTATTAAATATGAACTGATACTATTGTATTTTTTATGCTGTTAAAAGAACACAGTACGACACAGTATTTTTTATTTGCTAAAATTATAGTTAGGAATCTTGAAGTATGCTCGCAATATTCTAGAACTGTATGCTTTTTTAATGTGTTATTTGATATTTTATGTTGGATGATGTATTATATTTTTTAAGGAACGAAAATATTAAATCGTTTTTTTTTCAGTGTTCGGTTTTCCTTGATATTAAGTTTTTCGAAACGCTAAGCGGCTTTTTTTTATTATTAATGGAGAAATGTATAATTTTTAAAGCATATTGTAAAATATGTGTATATTATAAATTAGCATGTAATTATCGCTATAAGTAGTATTTTTTTTAAAAAAAATACTAAAATAAAAAAATTAATTTTAAGGAAACATTTTGTGTTAGCCTTACCGTTTTAAAAAAAGCTTTAAAAATTTAAGAAGTTTAAATTTTGAAAAAAAAGAAAAGAAACAATTATGGAATTTGTGTGTGAAATATTGTTCTATTATATAAAATTCAATAATATGCATTAAAAGATTGATTCAAAAAGTTAAATAAAAGTTTGCAGTGATATGTCTCTTATGGAACCGTGTCCTTTAAGAGAAATTTCTCAATGTGAAATTGACCATAATTTCTTTTCCCTAGGTTGAGCCGAAAGACAGCACAGACCAGAAAGATTCTGACGAAGCAACTGGTGAGAGCTCAAGATTCGCTTGGATTCGATCTTCAGCTTCAAAACTATCCTCAAAAGAACTCTCGTTTCAGATAGAAAATATAGCGAAAATTGTTTTTCCGAGTAGTTTTGCAATATTTGTTTTCATTTATTTTATAGTGTTTGCTGCCATATTACCTTTTAACGAAGATAACTGGAAGATTCAGTCCTCATAACACATTCTTAAAAATTCTTCCTTAAAATAACGGAAATTGTACTGGCAATATACACCTGTCAAAAATAATCTATTTACAAATGAGAGCCTGAAAAGTAAAATTGTGCCATAAGCGAATATTTGACATGCTTAAATACATTGTGCTCGGAAATACCCAACTTATAGTACCGTTTTATTTGTACCCCCCCCCCCCCTCTAACCTTTGTAATGAAGTTAGCATTTATTTTGGCTGTAGTATATAAAAATATATTAGGCGCTGTTTCCGAACACTCTGTATAAGAATACACATATTTATTCAAATTTGAGTAATTGCAGAACATTCATTAAAAACAATGTGATGGAGTAATATTCTTCAATGTGGATGGAGTAATATTATGGTAGCTTCTTTCGTATGTTATTCTTAAAAGATTTTTTTAAAAAAATAACTTAATTTTTGTTGAAAAGGACTTTTTTTTACAACTGCACTATTCCTTTGGTAAACTTTGACGAAAAAATTACTAAACATTAAAAAAAAATCTAATCTTTTATTTTAATCTTTTTGATATTGATTTTGGCGGCTAACTATACATGATGACGGATTACGGAAAAAGTTTTGTGACCTCAATTCCTCGCTTTCGGATTTTATTTACATCATTATGTGTACTTATTAAATCAGTAGGTGTACTTAATACAGTAGAGCTATAAGTACTCTCAGTTATTGTAAACGGACAAAGTACTTAACTCCTTAACAAAATATTCTCATTCCTAATTACCTACTTTTTACAGATGCCGGTACATTTTCCGTTATTTTCTGAAATTTTCGTTATATAGTTTCGGTTTTCAATAAGTGCAATTACCGTTATTTTTAAAAATATTACACAAATCCCATTTTAACTTTGCTATTTTCCTATCTATTTTGTAAATCGCTGGAAACTTTTTTTAAGCGACTGGACTTAAGCGCCTACAAATGTATCCACTGCGACATCGCCTTACACCGCTCCATATCTCCACGGTAGAATTTTCATTTCCTTTTGAATATAATATATTCAACCTTCGGTGTATAACGAAATTTTCCGTCGAAAATATCAGGACTCAATCGGATATTTTGAACAGTGCATAATATCTATAATCTATCTCTTTTTAAACGTATTAACCATTCTTTGTTAATAAAATACTTTATACAAATACAATTACTGACGACCAATTACAGGCTCAGCAAGGTTGGTCTTGTCTAACTCATCCTAGCGATTCCTCAATGCTGATCCAATTGCTTTTTGAAACTACCCACTATTGAAGAATTAACAGTATAATCAGGCAAGCTATTCCATTTGTCTATTACCCTATTATAAAAAATATTTGCTACCATCCCAATTAAGCTGTGATTTGTATAACTTGAAGCCATGACTTCTAGTCTCGTTGGCAAAATTAAATTCCAATGTCACGTTCAACCTTCAAACTATTTTGCTTTGTTACAAATTTCAGCAGCAACAATGAAGATATGTGCTTCTAAATTATCAGATTAATTCACTTTTCGAAATGTCAGTATAAAAAATTTCCAATGTTACATTTCTGGTGATATTACTCAAAAATATGAATAATCCGATATATTCTTAAATTACACTTAAGTGCACGTTCACAACGACGTTGATTCAATGTTACTATCTTATGGGAGAAACAAAGGAAGATAGATGTTTGGTCTTTCGCTTCCCAACGTCCTTAGAAAACAATTTGAACTTTTTCACTGGCACACATCCAATTCGCGAAAATATTGACTGACATGTGCTTGTGTGGCCAATATCTGAAAGGTTTTAAATTACAGAAGCTTTCAACTGAAATATATCAATTATATATCTTTAATAGTACCATTTGTCATGATTATTTATTATTCATTATATACCACGCTTATATTATGCATTTATATTTATGTCCATTCTTTTGTTATATTGTTTTCGAAATCACGTCTACTTTATAATATGTTCTTTGTTTCAATTGTTAAATAAAAATATTTGTTTTCTGTTGAAGTTGTTGTTAGTTATTATTTGGAGTGATATTTATTTTTGAAACATTCGCCTCGGAAATTTTCATTGTAAATTGAAAAACAAGTTTTTGCTCCTTATTTACTATGTTTATAGACGTATATTTATTTTTAAATAGTACATTCATTAACGAGAGGACTTTTGTCTTTCGACAGCAAGACAAAAAACGTAGGGGAAATATATACTGTTCTAGTTCTATTGTGTTCAAATATGATACATATACTGTAAAGATATATAGGCAGTAAAGTCGACCTTTCAAGCTTTTTTCTTAAATTTTAACAAGCTTTCTTTTAATTACTAAATATGTGAAATTGTTTTTTAAATATTATATAGTATCATATCAGCACAACTTATACAAGAAATATCTACCTAGTATTTAAGTATTAACCTTGATAATGTCTAATCAACCATCAGAGGATGAAACTAATACCTTTTTCGTGTGGAATTTCAAAGAAAATGAAATAGATTTAATTGAAGAACAGACATAAGAAATAACATGGTAACAATGACCCGAAAAAGTTCAATGCTGGAAGTAAGATATTATGGAGTGTAAGCACGTTCACTGAAAGTACAGGGTTACAGTCCCTATAATAATACAATTAATAATTGTTTGAAGTATTAGAGTCTGTTCATTAGCAACCCATTAAAACGTTATAAAGAGTCCCGATAACAATTTAAATGTCTCCATATCATTTATATGTGTGCTCTGTCATGTCTAAGTTTTTGATATAAGTTATATTACTTAAAGATAATACGTTAAAAAAAAGTTTTGGTGCAAACCGCATTCTAATGCAATTTCTTTCATTCTCTATGATTTTTTGTATAATGGGAGTATAAGCAGAGCTCCCCCTCCCCCCCCCCCCCCATAAAAAACTATCTCAACTTTCATAAAGTATATGCATTTTATTAAAATTTAAGTCATGAGCCCCCAACCCGCCCATCCCCGATAATTTTGAAAACATTATGCCTATGGAACGTCCGTATAAAATATTTTCTCGAGGCCATTTCCAAGCCTTTTTCGTCGGTGGCTTGCAATAAACGACGGCGAAAAGTAACATCAATTAATTTTACGTTAAAACTTGAAAATGTATAATTAAACATGTCGCTGGGGATTACTTGGACATACTTCCTGGTTAGGTCCAAGTAACTTCATTGTTAGTTTATCAGCACACTATTCATTACTTATACATCTTACTGTGTTAATTGGTTCTCTATATAGCTAAAATTACTGTTATTTTCTTATGCTATGTATGAAATGTAAATTTCTCATTTCCTTGCGTGTGACTGCAGTGTATAAAAAAATTGAAGGTGAAAGTTAACAGGTTACAGAAATTCGTGTTTTTTCTACAAAGCAACATAATCTGTACTAGAAAAAGACGGGAAGAGCGGGAACGTAGTTTAGCGCCTCAGGTACTAGCTAGTATCCCTATCTGTTGGAGAGATAGTGAATCAAACTATCTTTTTATTAAAATGTATACTTTTATATATTACCGGTAAGATATATAGGGAATTTTATTTTATAATACTTTAAATTTTACACATTGTGTTAAAAAATTGTTGGGTAATAGTCATTGTTTGGCTGTATCACATTTAGAAGTATTGGCATAACATAATATTTTTGCCTAATTATTTCACTTAATGATAGAACGTACAAGTCAATATCCTGCCAGAAGTACCTTCTGCAAGCACTTTTGTACATGACCTCCCACCAATCACAGACTCATGTCGGCTGGACGTCTGCGATGTCGCGGAGCAATTGCTTTACGAATGTCGATTGTTTAGAATATGCAAGCGTTTAACGAACACTGATTGGTTGTACGATATCTCGTAAGATTCAGTTTATCTTATAATTTTGGAAACATATTTGATGGCTACGATAACTAGTTCAATACACCGCAATTCAAAAATAATTTTATTTAAAACATTAGGATATTGGTTCCTTGTTGTTTTATGCGCTTTAAATATTATATAATGGAATAATATATTAGAATTTTGGAAGATTGTTTTCTGTGTTGTAGGGGCTATTATTTTAATATTACTGCATCAGAGTGAATAGAACGTATGAGTGGACGCATTGAACGCGAGTTCGAATCTCTGTCGGAGCGAATTTTAGCATTCATGCTCCGTAAACAATAGAGCGCATAGGATTGCTTTATTGTTAGATGCCATCTGCGCAAGCGCACTACATGGTTGTTTTACCAAACGACATTCTATTAACCAAACTGAAAGACGTTTCACTTCAAAATATTTGAAATCACTCCTCGGTCTGCTCTCACGAAAATATAGACGTGATTCACCTTCTCTCCAACAATCCTGTCTATATTTTCATTAATTTCATGACAGCATACCCAGGAGTGATTTAAAAAACTTTATAAACTTATCGGTTTTTATTGCAACCACAAGTTTCCACGCTATTTCAACGGACTCTCTGTCTCACAATAAGATGAATCCAATGCCCAGACAGATACCATCTCTCACGTCATACGCCTCCTTCATTGCATTCGTGTCCAGAGACTTGGGTAACTGTGTTTGCTTAAGGATAATCCCGAAGGAAATATGTGGAAATCGTCAAGATTTAAAGAAAAAGATTCCCATTGGGAGACTGAACAGTACAATGGGCTACGTTTTAAGCAAATACCACGAACATTTCGTGACTTAGCACTGATTGAGCACCTAGGATTTGTATTTGATTGTTAGAAGGTATTATATTTGGAGAGGAAAACATTTGGTCTAGTGTGGAAGCTCTCATCAGTTTCAATTCTTAATATTCAATACTATGCAGTAGTTTTGAGTTTGGTGCAACTTTTGAAATTCAATAGGTATTTACTTTTTTGATGTATAGTTATGTATTACAAAATGAAATTTCTATGAATTATCTATGACATTTTTATAATAATTGTTTGATGTAACTGTAGATTTGAAATTCATATTTTTCATTTCGATTCGATTTGTAAGAGTGAACATTAGAAATGATAAAATAAAAAGATTAACTGCGTTCTAAATATTAGATAACTCAAATAAGCTGTTTTGGATAAATGAAGCGGATACAAAAAATTGAGAAATTAGCGCTTATATTTAGCTAATTTAATACATAAATAACACGCTTATAATATTTAATTATTTAGTACGATTTTTGAACAGTGATTACAAATTATCAAATTGGTATTTTGGTAAATTTCATAACCAATTGCATCATTGGAAATTATTCATAGTATCATTTTTAATACTTTGAATATTCATAACATTTCTAACAGATATGTTTTTAATAAAAGTTTCGAAATTTTTAAAATTGAATAAAGTAAAAGTTGCTCTTTTTTAAATTTTAGTAATGTTTCGAAATTGTTTGCTATTATTTGAAAAATATATTATTTGAGGACATTTTTCAAATAAAAATAACAATCCATACTTTTATCAATTTTGTCCTTTGAATTGCATTCTATTCGCGGGTTCGCATATAGCTAGTTCTAATAAAATCTTTAAACAAGTGGAATATATTCTAATACTGTAATAATTTTTAAAAGATGTTTCAAATATTTCCAACTTTCCGGGCTTCCTTCAAAATGCCAAATTAACATCCAAGCTTTAGACAGGAGAATCAGTCGTGAGCGAGGTGTTATTACACCAATGCAAATTCTTTATTCGCAATAAAAAGTCAGTTTGGAGCGTGATCGGATGAGCCATGGACCATAAAAGTACTCCAACTCCTCATAGATTCAGCTGCTCAAAGTAAGTCAGGATTTTCTTGTATTTCTAACTTTTTCAACAGTTTCCTCATGGAAATTTTAAAGCAGGCCGAGTATCTAGGGAATTGAGGCATATTGTACTTTTCAAGGTGGTTTACTATTTGCCTTTTGAACTTGGTATAGTTTGATAGTATATATTTTTATTGAAATCAAATATAATTAAAATATTTTCACTTTCGTTTAAGTTTATGTCTCACATTGTTAAAAATGATTTTTGGACATTTGAGTACATTTTTTTCAAATATATCGTGGACTTGGTGGAAAAACTAGAGTCAATATAGACTGTATTAAGAACATAGTTTTTTTTGACACAGCCATTGAAAGCAGTGTTATTCTATATATTTAAAAGTGTTTTATTACTGTGCCATTTTTTTTGTTTACATAGAGAGTTTATCCTGACAACAGTTTACTTTAGCACTACGCAAGCACACTAAAACAATTGAAACAAAAAGAGCAATGGATTTCATCAAACTCACAATATCATTTATATAAGTTTATTTCATCCTTTTCCTTAGATAGATGTTTTGTATGAATTAAAACAAGGGTTCCTTCGTTAGTTTTTATAAAAAGTTTAATTGGAGTACATTTTATGAAACTTCTCTCGTATTTAAGTAAACATTTTGATAGCGGAATAATCGATTGTTTTGGAGACAAATATTTGTTCAATATTATGCATTATTAGTATAATGCTGTACAGATGGTATGGACTTATGTGGTAATCGGGCACCTCATAAACTAATTTGAAATTTTACAAAAAGGCTATTTGAAATTTATAAAATGCCCAATGCACTTGATGAAACATAATACTTTCACAATATGAAATGAGAAAAGTATTAATGTACACAACTATATAGATCAATTTTTTTAACAAAAGATTAGTAGTTTTATCGAACTTTAGAAGATTAAAACTGTTCAATTACAAGGATTTTAAGGAGTTGTTTTACTGTTTTATGTTTTCTTGAAGCTTTAAGTTTTCGCTTGAAAACCAGTGGCCAGCAATGAATAGCCTTTTAAGAGATATAAACGCATTTATCCCTTCGTGTATTCCCAGTATAATGCGTATAAATTAAAAATTCATAAAAACTCTCTATTTTTAAACTTCAGGACTTTATTTATTTTTGGACATTTTGAATCAACATTTTTAATGTTTATTATTTAAATTTATATAAAATAATTATATTTTACACAAAAATTCCATAATTGTTTGTATTTTTTTTTCAAAATTTAAACTTCTTCAATTTTTAAAAGCTTTTTTTAAAACTCTAAGCTTTTTTTTTAAATATTTATATTTCTCCCCAACATTTTCTATTAGATAATTCGATCATTTGAACTATAATACATAAGTATTGGCATTAAAATTTTGTATACTACATGTATTTGATTTTTATGTAAATAGATATTTATAAAAATACAAAATCCTCCATTAATAATAAAAAAAATCTTTAGCGTTTCGTAAAACTTAATATCAAGGAAAACTAAACACTGAGAAAAACGATTTAAAGTTTTCGTTCTTTGAAAAACATACCTGTCATCCAGCATAAAATTACAAATTACTCATTAAAAATATACAGTTCTAGAATGTTGTAAGCATATTTAGCTAAAAAAATATTTAGTTTGCTAAAATTATAAACTATAATTTTAGCAAATAAAAAAAATCGTGAATGTTACTATTTTTGGGTACTATGTCCCATTAAAACTTTAGGAAATATTTGAAATCCTTCTCTATTATATAATTAAAAATACATTAAAAAAAAGGAATATGTTGAAAGTATAAGCGACTATGCCTTCCTTCAGTGAAAACATACTTACAGGTACAATATTTTGCTCATCCTTCAGATGGATAACCAATAACTATTGGCATTTCTGATGAAGACTAATATATTATTGCTGACCTTACTTTTGATTTAGAGACTACATAAATTCACTTTAAGTACATTGTACGCATAATTAAATACATTGTAATATTGTACATAAGCGATTATGCCCACTGCCCAATAACAGCGTTTGGTTTCCATTTATCACTTGTTTTCTATTTGGAGGGCTTTCTTGAACGCATTTTCTAGGTAGTAATGCCAAGAGAATACTACTTAAACTTAACGATTTTCTCAGACGCTTTTACTCTTAAATTGATGTCATTGCCAATGTACTTTGATGGAAAATATCGACATTTAGCTGCCAAAACCATACCTGCTTAAATATGAAATACAAATGGAAGGGATAATAGTTTTATGGCTGAATTTATCTATTGAAAATGCACGGCATGCAACACTGTAGCAAGGACGAACTATTGATTAAACAACGGCTTTAGAATACTAATGATGTTCAACTCCAGTGTTGGTGTTATTTTGGTTTTAACAAGTAGTTTTATTACAGGACCAATTGAGAATATGAACCCTCTGTATTCTACCTTCGGCTTTGCGCTGTTAACTGCTATTGTGGATAGAGCTTATTCTGGTGACCATTGCCCAAGCTTATTTAAGCGTTATTGTGCAGACCATTCCTATTGCTTGCACGCAAATTATTCATGTGATATTGTGGCTTATTATCCAACCCCGGATGAAATTACATCAATTGTGCAACTTCACAACAAATACCGGAGTATGATCGCTTTGGGGACTCAAGGCCTGCCTCCAGCCTCTAACATGATGGAAATGGTAAGTTTAGTACAACAGAAGTTTGAGATTGAAATCCACTTATGTATATTCTCCCTTACATTAAAACTGGCAATCGCCATTGCTAAAGCGGCCTCGATGTAGCTGCTTGCATAGAACCACTAAGGATTTGAAGATTACCTTTCTACTGCCCCGTGAGACTATCAGTTACCTCACATAGAGGGGATTTTCGAACTGAAAGTTTGTTTTATTATCTCAAGAATGAAGCGGTATAATTAATCAAAGTATGCGCCAAAACTACCGATATAGTTTTGCCCTCTTTAAGGTAGCTTGTTAATACCGGCAGCGCAGAAGCTTAGAAAGCAAATGGTGATAAATTAGCGAAATGCATTTTCTACAGCTTGTTGGGAATTAAATATTTTCTCAAACCATCGATGTATACAGATCGGAACTTCTCAAACCATTGACATACTGCGCGTTCATCAGCCCCATCTTTGCCAAACACTTCGTTGACACTTAGAGTTGTCTTGCGCTGCATTAGTTCCACGATGGACCTGACATTCCAAATTTTGAACTTGGTAATAGACTTAAAGCGGGGGAAAAATATTTGAAAACATCTTGTTTCTGTAATAATTATTTTTTAGAAATAAATGATATTGAACTCAATTTTTAAAATTTAGATATTTCAAGTTGTTTTATACGAAACTTAAAAAAATGGTATTAGTTTAATCATTAAAAAAAGGTATATGGTAATATATGTATATATTAAAGGGAAAAAAAGTATTTAAGCAATGATAAATACTGAAATTTTAGAAAAGGTACTGATAACAAATATATAAGAAAAAGTATGACTAATTTTAAGTTTCTATAAATTCTACCTTATTTTGCTCTTGATCAGTCGCATGTCAGGTGTTCTTAAAATGTCTGATTAGCAAAGTAAGCTGACTTAATGCTTGGGTGATAGAACTGTTAATATAGAACTTAAGGTAACTGTCATTTTTTAAAATCTTTAATATTAAACGCATTGTCTATTTATTATGTCATCATAAAATAAACCCAAACTACCGGAAATATTGAAAATAAAATGAGAACTGGAGTAAGTCAAAAGCGCTTTACAGCAAAAGGATGCAGAAAAAAGTGAGTATAGGTAAAAAATCCTGTCAATAATAATTGTATAAAACGCAGATAACGTTGGATCACGTTCAAGTGTCTGTGTTACACCTTTAAAAACCAGAAATTACAGGGATAATTATGAATAGGATGGATGGAGTGTTAGGCAAAAGTCATTTGTCAGTGAAAATAATGGAAATAAACGTCTTCATTTCGCTAATATATAAACAAGCCAATGAAGTTTTGGAAAATTGTACTTTTCGCGAATGAAAGTAAATATTATGTTTTTGGATTTCCTAGCCATGAAACAGCTTGCTAAAAAAATAAGCGTGCTATGATTGCTATGAAAATGTGTATTTAATTGTAAAGCACGAAGTTGGTAGCCTAATGGTTTGATTATGTATAACTTCCAATCAGGTTTTTAATTTGATTGTAATTCAGTGTTATTATAAGTGCTTGGCTTGGATGTGTTTAAAAAACTGCAAAATAATTTATTTAAAACCGTCTAAAATTTAGTGATTAAAGATGACTTATGGCTCCCAGGATAATGATTCCCAATACACGACCAGCGATCAAAAGAGTATCTTGTCTATAAATTTAAGCATAAGACTAAAAAATAATCCCTGATCACCAAATTTCAACAAAAATGAGAATTGAATTTATGAAGCAGTTTTGACCAAGAAGGGTAGGAAATAAAAGTAATTACTTCGAAAAGTTATCTTTTTGAAATATGGAAAATATGTCATCAGATGTAATAAAAAGGTTAACTAAATAAATTCTAAGAAGCTTATAAGCTGTAATAAAACAATAAATGATTTTTTTGCAAATTATTCTTAAGGTAAGGCGTGGTAAGTGGGTACCGATTTTCCAACACCACAAATTTATTTTGAATTAAGATCGTTTTTTCTCACTATAATTTTCTGTTTTTGTATAATTGTAATATCGTTGCTTAAGCTGTTACCTCATAAGCCTAATTGAATTAACATTGGACTTACGTGGTAGCACGGCTTAAACGACGATATATCAAAATGTTCAGTGTATTTTACTTT
The DNA here is from genome assembly GCA_963932185.1 of Troglohyphantes excavatus. NCBI lineage: Eukaryota > Metazoa > Arthropoda > Arachnida > Araneae > Linyphiidae > Troglohyphantes > Troglohyphantes excavatus. Next base: position 1,611,608 of record OZ010676.1, on the reverse strand, counting down.
TTAAATTGATAAAAAACTTCTTGAAACTAATTACTTGTTTAAGAGTAAAACAAGTTTTTTTTAATGTGTAGTCATATGTACCCAGTTCCCTATATCGTCGGGATAAGTGGGAACTCCCCTCTTAAAATTTAAAAACAATGAAGAGATTTTTGTTATTTAGAATCCGGGATGTTCTTTTGTTATTTAACTATGGTTAAATGCTAGTTTCATGTTTCAAAAACAAATTTTTTAGTATTTTTATTGTAGTTGTAATTGAGTGGCGTACTGACCTGTACGTTAGCAGCAAATTGAGAGCGAATAAATTATATCAACTGACTTACAATGAGGCAGTTATTTAATAAATAATTATTTTTCAACTATATTATATGAGCGTGTGTGCATGCGTGTGTATGTGCGTGAGAGACAGAAACTCTGCAGGAAAAACAATAACAAAAAAACTAAGGTATTAGTAATGCTTTTATAAAGGTAAATCAGGAACCTTAACCTTAACTATTTCACAGAATCATTATACAAAAAAAATTCTCTTGTTTGCCACTTCCAACATTTTTTACACATATCCATTCCATTTCACAATGGACCATTCCATTGTTTCCATTTTTCACGTCAAACACTGTATTTTGAAAATATTCTTTTGTGTATCTGTTCCCATCAGATCCATTTGCAGTTTTCCAAACGTAATTTGTCACCATTTTGTCAAAAAAAAATCCGAATATATTAACCTAATAATTTGAGGTTACTGGACTTTACGGGTCTACTTATTGACTACTACAGAATAGCCTGAAAAGGGTAGTAATTCAAGTTGTAAAGTATATTTGAGTAAAGTTTCCAAGTATATTTTGCATTATTCTTAAAACTACCTATCCGACGTGTGAGTTTAATCGGACCTCTTGCTCTAAAGACTCATGTGCTTACCATTTGAACATCGCAGCTAGTAACTCATATAGAGAAAAACTATATGAGGTTTCGAAAACTCATGATTTTTGAACCCTTTGGACTCGAGTGGGAACTCTAAGTCACCAAAAATAACGAATTTTCTTTTGTTCCCAGTTCAACAAATTGAACGAATGTTCAACTTGAAGAACTGGAAACAAATTCGAATGAACAATTCAAGCAATTTCGAATGAACTGGGAACGTAATTTGTAATTTGTTCTAATAAGTATGACATAATTTGGGAATAATAAACAAATGAACCTTTTTGCACCCTAGTGTCGTGTTTGTACTAAATATTATATTTCAAGGAAATATTCTCATATCTCTCTTAAGAATATTTTAATCAGTGTTGTCATATGTAGTAGTTTTAGTACAACATGATACTCATTTTGGTTGATATTTTTTTTTGTTGTCAAACTAGTTTGTCTGTTATCGGATTTTCCATATAACAGATTATCACATTAATGAACAATTAACAATTTTTTTTAGGAATGGGATGATGAATTGGCCGCAGTTGCTCAAAAATATGCCGAACAATGTATATATAAACATGATCATGCAAACTGCCGTCAAGTGAGTAAGTATTCTTTCTGCACCTTGATCACTTCACTTTATTGGTGAAAATAGGTAGTGGGGTAAATAAAGCTTGCTATATATATATATATATGAATAATATATATATATATATATATATATATATATATATATATATATATATATATATATATATATATATATATATATATATATATATATATATATATATATATATATATATATATATATATATATATATATATATATATATATATATATATATATATATATATATATATATATATATATATATATATGATTAATGCTTGCTATACCTAAAATATCGCATCTTATCATTTGTGTATTCAGGGGCTTGCTGTCAGGTAATCGGTATGGATTTTGGAAAGAAAGATCTTGCACATCGAATCTTTTAAATTTCTTTTGTTACTAAAGAATTAGATAAAAGTAACAGTGGGTAGATGTAGTCTACATTCATTTCCAAAAGGCCATTGATAATGTTTTCTACTAGGCAGTGCTGTGGTTAAATTAAAAAGGTTAGGTATTGAGGTGACATTTTACAATGGATAAGAAACTGGTTAATTGGTAGAAGTCAGCGAGTACAAATTAAAGGTAATTACTTTCAGTGAGCAGAAGTTAAAAGTGGAGTGCCACAGGTTTCTGTCTTAGGTCCACTTTTATTTATTATTTTTATTGATTCTATTAGTTTGGAGATTAGGGTAAAGGTCAGCATTTTTGCAGCTGATTAAAAAATTATATGAACTGCAGTTTCTGAGGAATAAATAGAGCAATTGCAAGGTAATTTAACAAAAATATCAGAATGGGCTGTTAAATGGGGTATGTATTTTAATATCAGTAAATGTCAAGTTTTGCCACATGGGTATCAAAAATAAAAATGCTGCTTATGTTTTACAGGCGCAAAAAATCCAAAATAGTGATACAGTCAGTGATCTGTGGGTATAGAAATTGCCCAACACTCTAGCGTTCAAAGCTCCCATTTATCTAGTTCTTTATAAAACCTTCAATTTTACAATATTAACTATATTTGTCATTATTAATTCATATCATAAGTAATTTTTTTAATGACAAATGAACGGTATTTTTCCCAAGTGAATTTTGGAGTGGGACAAAACCTTGCGATCCAAACTTTGACTGGGGGCCACACTGCCCCTCCATCGGACTGGGACTTTGCCGTGAGCATCTGGTATTCGGAAATCATCTACTTCCAAAAGAAGAGCATTTTCCCTTTTGATCTACCCAAAGGAGGTGAATACAGGCATTTTAGCCAGGTAACTTCTATTTATTAGTATGTGCTTTGAAATTTGAATAGAATACTTATATACAGGGTGACCATAAAATAAGTTTTCCTGTTTAAATGTATTTGTATCTAAAAATAATGAACAGAATTACACTAAATTTCATATTAAGGATATTCAAGGCATGGGGGAGAAGATTTCCTTATAAAAATGTAGTACCAAATATCGCCGATAGGGCCGATAGTTTGGCGCTGTCCGAACAGATGTCCCGTCGGTTCCCTGTCTACGGCCCTGTAGAGATGCCTCTGAATAGGGTAAATTATTTTATGGCTACCATGTGCTTATATAGTATAAGGTTATTAAAAGTATCATCCAATTTCAAAAAGTTATTATTTTATATTGAGAATTAGTCATGTTGATGTGATTCTTTAAAAGTTTCTCAAACGATGAACATCTATCGTGGAGGGGAAAATTAGTCATGCTAGGGAATACGCTGGATTGTTTAACCACTGTTACTTCAATTCTAGTTAACGGACCGTAGCGAGTGAGTGCTTAAATTGAAGAGAACGACAAGTTCTACAATCCCATTTGACTAGTTGACAGTTTTGTGAAAAAATTGTGTAGAGTTTAAAGTGATGATTTGTCGAAGATAGGGTAGGTGTCCCAAATATCGTACCTGTGTCTAATATCGCCTACTTGTGTTTCAAAGCTACTATGCGTTCCATCTATGAGTTTATGTAGTTACATGGATTGCAAACGAAAGGGTGGAGAAAGTGTGGTGTTGAAAGTGTAGTTGGTTGTGGTGAAAGCTGGAAGACTTTTACACTGTTAAAGGGCAAAAAAAAAAAATTCATCAGGATTCAACTAGTGGAAGAGCACAAAAGAGGAATCCTGCCACCAACAAGAAAAAGAAAGTTAAATTAAAGAAGCGTACTCTGTTAAAAATTTCAGTTCAACGATGTACCATATCTTGGTGCAAAATACACCAATATTACACCATATTATGGTGGAATATGGGTTGAACCAACAGTCCTTTATCGGAGAAAGCGGAGGTTTCACAGATAATTGGTTCAACGTCTGTAACAGTAATCGAAATTTTCGCTGTCACTACATCAGTAAGCCGCGGAATCACATCTAAGAAAGACACTGACAACCAACAGCCTCCGTGGCCGATTGGATAAAGGTGTTCAGCTATGAATCTGAGCATTCTTAGTTCGAACCTGATCGGTGGACTTGACAAAGAAAAGTAAGAAAGTTGTGATTTGGGGTTGCCAGCTTCGCTACAAAAATACTACTACTAACATACTTAGAAAACTCGAATTTTGAGTTTTATGCAACGTTATGAGTTTTGGTGCAACGTTTCACCGCTAAATGGTAGTACCGTAAAATGGTGAAACTAAGCACCAAATGTTGGTTGCAGCTAAATGGGTACCAAAGTTTGGTGCAAGGCCATAATCATTTTTAACAGTGTACGGTTTCAAGCTCTTCTGACAGTGAGTATTTAAATGAACCTTCTAGTGGAAACCAACGATGATCTCGATTTGGACCTTAACGACACTGATTCTATGGATGCCACTTGCGCGTTTTGTCTAAAGAAGTTTTCAGGTGATTTTAATGGGCAGCATTGGATTATATATTATTCATTCGTGTTTCAACTGGAATAACAAATTTTGTGATGCAGCAAGCGGAGAGTGGAAAAAATACACATGTTTGATTTGTATAAATGACTAAGTAGTACTAATTATACACACGGTTTTCAATTTTCTGATAAATTATGAAGCATTTGTCTTTGTCCTTGTTTTTAATTTTTTTTTGTAGGAAAAGTTTGAAATTAGTTTACAAAAGGTATATGTGCTCTACTAGCAACTCGTTTTTTACAGGGGCTCCTAATTTCGCCTAGTGAACGAACGGTTATGGGAACAAAGGTAGGCGATATTAGGAATCCACTCTTGGAAAATTTTCTTGGGGAATTTTTGACAATTTACTAGTTACCTTAAACTGACATAGATTAAGAAGCGATTTGATCTGTGGAAAACAAAGAAGGATAGTTCCTAGCGATATTCATTTAGTTTTCAGATTGATTTCCCTACCCAGAAGGCCGAGATACAGAGAAATAAGGGTAAGCGAGATTTGTGACACTTACCCTATTATGATTAGACTTACCCTATTATATTTCATATTAATATAGCAAACTTTTCTAAATTATATTTGATTTTCAATTCATAACAGGTTATTTGGGCTAATTCTTTTCGTGTCGGTTGTGGTTATGTTTTATACAAAACTGGACATTCATTAACTTCTACAACTCTAACCAGATTGTATGTCTGCAATTATGGACCAGCGTGAGTAAGATTACTTCCTTATTTCTAAACTTAATGCTAACATAATATAGTATCACAAAACATTTAATTCCAAAATATAAAATTTAGACAAAAGCCTAAATATTTTACTTGTTTAAAACTAGTATAAATAATAAAAAAATTAAAACATTTCGAGTTCCATAAACTGAAAATAAGTGCAATTGTTAGGTTATTAGTATTCATGAGTCACAGTGATATAAATATATGTTTTGTGTTTGCAATTTTTTATCTGTTTTTTTGAAATATTAGAAATATTAGCAATGTATTTGCCAACTTGCACCTCACAAGAATGGCAACTTAACAAAGGTATCTTAAAAAGTAAAAAGTAAAAAAAATGATAAATGCAATTAAAGCAGGACAATACTTTAGCAGACAGTATCTTTGAGACCTCGTATACACGAGCGAGATTTTCACTTTCAGCTGTTGGAAATTATTCTGTTTGTGAAAAAGCATGTCATTAACGTGACTTTGGAATGACGGAAGTCATAGGACGCTTTTAAATAATCGTTAGTCTTTGTTGTAAAACTCTCGGTGTGTTTCTTCAGAAAATGTTTCAAACTTATTTTTATTGCTTATTTATTATTTATAACTTATTTGAGCATAAATCTTTTAAAGACAACATGGCGTTTTTTCCCCATGGTTTAAGATTGACTCTTGAAAAAATGTAATTAATATTTTCATTTGCTATTTGGCAGATGTTACTTTCTTCATTTTAAAACAGTAATTACTTAGTATTTAAAAAAAATGTTGCATAAAATGTATTACAAAAAAATACTTCCATAAATAATATTTACGCACAAGATTAAAAACTAAGTTCTCAATGTATGACTTTATAATTTCATACGAATATACATATAATACTTTTACATACGCTGAAGCAGAAATTTGAGCTTTAAAGAAATACTTTTTAAAAAATGTAATTTTTAGTTTACAAAGCTACTTTTTTTTAATTTCTAATGAATTAAAAATGCTATTTCTTGAAAACTAGCATATGAAATTATAAAGTTTTACGTTGAGAATTTTGTTTTTAATCTTGTGTGTAACTTTTACTTATGAAGTACTTTTATTAATACATTTAATTTTTTAAGTACTTATATTTTATGTAATAACTGTTTTAAAGAGAAGAAAGTAGCATAATACTGCCCACCAAATATCAAATGAAAATATTAATAATAATTTTTCAACAGTCATTCTAAAGATCATAGAAAAAAGCCGTCAAGTTCTCTTCAAAAGCTTTATACTATCTTTAAGATTTTTTATAGAATCAGAAAAATGGAAAGAGTGTATCAAAAAGTCGGTAACGCGATTTCTTTTGTTTAACGGGAGGTAAGAAAAAATTTAAACAATATGTCAACAATAGATTAGATCAAAAATGCTCTAACATAAATAATGTAAAAAAAAAAAATCTTAAAAGTCATATAATGAATTTTCACGACAATTATAATTTTTATTTGACCCCTATCTAGAAAAAGAGTTGCATGATAAAAAAGAAATTGTTTCGATAAGTTTGTTTAAAAAGGTTTAAACATTTAATGATAGAACGTGTAACGTCTTTACGGAAGCACTCAGAGTACTGAGCAATAAGTTTTATCATTAACTTAAAACAATAAACAAATATGTCCTAGTAAGTCAAACTTAATTTTTATTATTGATTCTTAAAATCTGATTAGTCAATCTTCAATCGTAGATATATTCATGCATTATATCATTATATTTTTATTTCAGCATTCTACTTTTCATAGAAAATAGTTTCCAATTTCTACTAAAATGATGAAAATACAAGATGGTTACAAATTGCTGGGCAATAGTTATTATTTAGCTGTATAACAATGATCTGTATTGGAATGATAAAACATTATTTTTATCTAACTACTTCGATTATATTTTAAACAAGTCGCTTACATTTAGTAGCAACACAGAAAGTAGTTGAAGTATAGTAAAAAGAATGCTTTATTGTGTGTAGTTAAACATCAAAACAAATGTGTATGTGAAAAATCCAAAATTTATTTTTCTAATTATTAATCTTTTTGTAGGGGCAACGTGTATGGAGAAAGCGTGTACGTACAGGATAAAGCCTGTAACAATTGTCCCTTCAATTCGTGTTGTGGAAGTTCATGTAGCTACGGAACCATTTATTCTGGTTTATGTAGTAAGTCTTTGAAAACATATTGTTGGTGCTGTGTTCCGATAGAGTTCTTTTATATTAACCAAAAATATTTTAGAAGGTGCCACTTATTCTTTTTTTTAAGTGTAATGTAATACATGTCTATTTAAATGTGTATTAATATTTTATTTGGCAAATATTTGGTACAGCATGACCCTATTGTCCTTGAGCATGACCCTACTGTTTGGTAAAACTCAATCAAATAACAACATTAAGTGTTTTCGTAAAAATTATTGTGTGCTGCTCTCAATTTCAGAAAGGAGCGCGTTGTTATACAATTTTTACTTTGACAAAATACGATCTTTAGTGTCATTCAATCGCCATCTGAAATAAATAAAAATTATTAATAAATTATTGTGTAATGTGAATTAAAGAAAGATTTATTGTTATATATATATTTTTTTGATTGCATGTGCCGATTTTAGCATTGTCTTTGTCTTTATAGCCAAAAAATTAAGTAATCCACATAAAGAATATTTAAATTATGTTGTAATACCAGTTTTCAAAAGAAACTTCATTGTTAAGTAATTATTTTTATGCAACATGATATCGGTGTTTCCCTCGGAAAGTTCCAATTGCTGCCCATAGCAACTTTTTATGTGGGTGATAAACAAATGTTTTCTTCTTTGAGAATATGGTAAACCCGCACCGCTTCGGCCGCAATTGGGCTATTGCCGTTTCCCTGTCTCCAGAAGCCCAAATACAACTCATGTGTCATTGTTACATAATTTTCTTTATCACAGTATAACTTTAGCGTTGACTCGTCTCCAGCTCAGCAAGCTGAAACCAGACAACTAATAAAAAATTGTTAATTTGGACAGTTCAGTACCAGAACTTCGTAAGGGAAGTTTGGGTTAAATTGAGTTAAAATATGTATTCTAACTTTCACATTAGAATTTAAATTTGTGCAAAACATTTTCAAGATTAGAAATCAAGAAAACTACTGTTATGGCAGTGTTACTGTGAGTAGTATTTTTAGATACAAGTCAAACTCGACACTAAGGCAATTCAACCAGCTATTTTGTTAGCACATTTTCGGTCGAGAAGTGACAACATTCAGACACTAGAATAACCGACCTGTTCTTTCATTCTAAGTTCTTCAAATTGAACGAGAACTGCATGTTCTCTAGATGACAAAATTATAAGGTATCAACATATTTTAATAATCATTTTCACTCGAGTTTCGCCTTTCAGTCACCGAAATAACGAATTTTCTCTGTTCTTCAAAATGAAAGAGAACAACATATTCTTGAGTTTAAAAAGCTATTCTCTCACAAACTTTAATAAAAATTATTTTTTTTATCTAGAAGCACCAAGTATGCTGTTGATCTAAAACTTTCTACATATTGAAATTCCTCCCTACCCCCTGTTCTTTTTAAACATTTGGCAAAAATCATAAACCAATAAATATACGTTTGGTGAACTGAGAGTAATATTCAGTATATATTTTTCAAGTATATATTTTTTTTTTATAATTATCCACCCAAAACGTAAAAAGAAAACGTAAGAATACCTCTTTATAAAGAAAAGGAATGAGATGAAACTGTTCCATAAAAATAACTCATATATTAAACATGTTTCACAACGGAAAAGGGTTAATAGGTTACTCATTAATACTTGATTTTGGAGGTAGGGTTAGAATTTTTTTTTATCAGAGTAAAACATTGAACTACTCTTATGACGAACGTAGAGCGAGAGTTAAAAGTCGCCGAGCATTATTCTTCTGGCATTTTTAATTTAGGGTCTCCAGATTATTCGATTAACCTACTGTTGCTTATCCAGATACGATTAACATTGCCTGGATCTGAAATTTTAAGAATAGATTTTCGCAGTTCTGGCATTAAGATCTCCAAATTTTTGGGTGTTACAAATTTCAATAAGAAATTTCCGTTTCTAAAATTTTTATTTGGCACTGTCATCATGCAACAAATGAAATGAAAAATATCCAGTGCTTTGAAATCCTTTTTGATGTCATTTCCAGAGAGGACTAATGACGAGGCTCCCCGTTTCGCCCCTCCCCAGCCGAATTTGTTTTACTGTGGCTTTCGAGACGAACCCGACTGTGACAATTACATCAACGGGAATCCGAATTGGCAAATTTCTCCCACACTCTCAGGTGAGTCAATGCAAATAATCCTAACCACCTAACCAACCAATTTTGAGGTTTCCGATATTCATTTCATTCGGGAATGAACTATAAATTACTCTAAGATAAAGGCAGCTTTAAACATGTATACATTGGAGGAGAAGAAGATTAGATGAGACCTTATTCAACTTATTATAAATTATTATTCAACTTATTATAAATTATTATTCAACTTATTATAAATTATTATTCAACTTATTATAAATTATTATTCAACTTATTATAAATTATTATTCAACTTATTATAAATTATTATTCAACTTATTATAAATTATTATTCAACTTATTATAAATTATTATTCAACTTATTATAAATTATTATTCAACTTATTATAAATTATTATTCAACTTATTATAAATTATTATTCAACTTATTATAAATTATTATTCAACTTATTATAAATTATTATTCAACTTATTATAAATTATTATTCAACTTATTATAAATTATTATTCAACTTATTATAAATTATTATTCAACTTATTATAAATTATTATTCAACTTATTATAAATTATTATTCAACTTATTATAAATTATTATTCAACTTATTATAAATTATTATTCAACTTATTATAAATTATTATTCAACTTATTATAAATTATTATTCAACTTATTATAAATTATTATTCAACTTATTATAAATTATTATTCAACTTATTATAAATTATTATTCAACTTATTATAAATTATTATTCAACTTATTATAAATTATTATTCAACTTATTATAAATTATTATTCAACTTATTATAAATATATCAAATGGGGTGATGTTGAAGGTAAAATATTTAATACAGCCAATGGGACTAGAGATCTTGGGTACAAGTTATAAAAATCACAACTTAATCGGGAATGTAAAAAGCATTATTTTTATAATAGAGTAATATTGATAAATTGGAGATTGATAAATGGAGTAGTTTGTCCGAAGAGGTGGTTCATTCGTCAGGAGTAAGTAGTTTTAAAAGACAACTAGATCGGCATTCGGAGATTGTTAGGATGCATTAAACAGGATGAACATTTCTGGGATTACAACCTGTAATTCGTCGTCATTATTTGTATTTGTATTGAGACTGATCACACATTTCAATAAAATTATCGGTAAAACTATTTGTTAAGAATTTGATACTAATTTGTTTTGTAAGATTTATACAATATTGTTACCGATAACAACAACCATTTGATTTTATAATTAATTGATATTTACCATTAATTATAGCAGATCTATTAAATTATTTTTTATTTTAGTTACATAATTATGTTGTAAATAATGCAAAAGGAATGATTTTCTAAAGTTCCTCTTTAATAACGTCATTATCTTTTTTGAAAGATCTTTACAATAGTGAACTATTCAGAGGAACAAAATATAGGGGAGTGAAATAAAGAGTTTTTTTTACTTTATTAGGTATTTTTGTGTAGAGAGGTTATATTGCACGTATAATCTGCCGTAACTGTTTGTCCTCAGGTTGGTTTTATGGTGGAAGTTTGTAAAGTGGGTTGATAGCTAAACTATATATCTACTCACATAGAATATCTTGGCTTTCGATTAGTGGCTTTAAATTAGGAGACAGTGTTTCCAAAAGTTCTTCAAGAAGCAAATTCGTTATAATAGAAATGTGTATTAAATTATCTGGTTTAAAAAATTCCTTCCAAAACGAAAAAAAAGTATTTTTACATGTAGTGTAAGTTAGAAAATATCTGAGGAGGCAATTTTCCCTAATGACCTATAGCTAGATCCACCATTGTGTTTATCGGACCTTGTCGTTAATTGGAAAAACTGGAATGAACTACAAAAAACGTGCAGATTACGATCTTCATTAAAGAATCTGAAGAAATCGTGACGATTTCTGATTCGAAATTTAGGAATAAAATTGTTTGGCATTGTGTGGCTATAAATATTTATAAATTTTTCAGCTACTTTTAAAAACATAAGCATAACATATACTCATACATAATACTCGGCACTTTTTCGTCAAGGTTACCGCGGGCGTCACGCATAATATCAAATTAGTAAAAAGTATCTCCAAAGAAAAGTAATGGACCTGTAATTCCTTTCAGTTAAGATAACTAAAATGCTCTTTAAGAAAATAGGAAACGTGAAATAATTTTACCGTTTTTTTTACAACTTTCGTGATATTCAGTAAACTTTATTTCCATACAGTATTATAAGAAAATAATTACACATAATTTTTTTGTTGACGAAAAATCTCGTTATTCATGAACAATGTTTTTAGTTAATTTCATTAAAAAATAGTCGGCAAATAATTATTGCATAGCGATGGAAAGTATAAGTGGATGAAAGAGGTATGTAACATTAAAAAAAAAATCGAGCTATTGTCATGGATAAAGGAGGTACGTTTTGGTCTGTTTTTTTTTTGACACCGATAACAGCACTTGTAGAAGCCTTATTAACAGAGATACCAGTGTCATGAAGAAGATATGTGTCCTCAACCAAATACATAATTTAAACTTTTAGGTCAAATATATCAAAACTTACTTTTGGTTTCATTGCTACTACATCTACTTCTCCCTTTCATTATTATCTGATATTTGATATTAATTTTTTCTTCGATGATATGGTGTAATTATAGTGTATTATTTAATTTTTGCTTGTTGACAATATTTTATCTTGCGTGGAGAATAGCGCTAAATTTCTTTCTGCAGTCAGCAAAATAGCATACTCTGAAGATTACCTATACAAAATTTGGGTGTCATTCACTAATTACTTTTAATGTGAAACTTCTTTAACGATGCTAGTGAATCTGAATGACATCTCGACACGAAAATCAAAGATGAAATGGAGAGATGCGTAGAGCACACGTACAAGTCAACTACAAGTTTAAGTCGGTGTCGATGCATCAGCTGTTGTGTGCTGTGTGTTTTTGTACGATCTGGTTTATTCGATAAAATAAGACGTTAATGAAGACGAAAGTAGTCTCACTTCAACCGTGCGTTTATATGGGTGAAGCACATCGGTTTTCTTTTGTTTCCACTGAGCTCAAAAGGTCGACATTCTCCAGATTTCGGTCTTTTTACTGTAACATATATATATATATATATATATATATATATATATATATATATATATATATATATATATATATATATATATATATATATATATATATATATATATATATATTATATTAGACATATATATTAGATGAATTATCAGTGTTCCAGACGTACATAAGTCAGAGGGGGGTGGGGGTGGGAGATAATTAATGGCGATCCCCGTAGGCTGATTTCCCGTGGAATTTGATGACTTCTGCACCCGGACCGATTTAAAAGACGAACTCACGTCAAAAATATTGCTCCTATTAGGAAATTATCTCGGGATCGTTCTGAATGGCGGCGAAAACAGTACCATTTCGTTCCGGAACAAGGTGCATCCAACCGCGCCTCAGTTCTGCATCACCCTGATGTACCGCAAAGGGCCGAACAGCGCTGCGGAGGAGGAGGCCAACACGGCGTCCGAAGTGCTTTCCGTCCCTGCCATGGGCTACACCCACTTCCAGCCCTTGATGTCTTACCCCAATCCAGAGAGGCAACAGTTCAGCAGCTACAATTTGACGCTTAGTTGGAACGAGACGACACAGGTAAGGGGTCTCATTTTCGACACGTGGGATACTTCACTTTTCAATCAATGCCGTTTCAAAAATAAGTATCTTACAAGTTTCTTGTCTTCTTAAAAAGTATTTTTTGTGTTTATTTTTTTCTTACTAGGTGGCTTGTTGGGACAAAAGTTCCAACAAGCCATCTAGGAAATTGGGGGATTATATATGAAAATTTTTTTATGAAAGATTACAAAAGAACACATAATGAAGAACATGTAATAATTATGTGTTTTATGTATGTTATATGTTGCTTTATATAGCTAAGCTGTTATTTCAGAGGTTCGTATCAATTCACAATTTTAACTGGTTATTTTGTATCAGTTGAAAGCTGTAATTTGTTAAGTATATACCATATAAATAAAATTAATAAACATAGTTTAAATTATGTAGCGGTTTTTAAAAACTTACTTTCTCAAAACAAAGTTATTAAGAATATTTTGTTATAAAAACAAAATTCTGCTATTTTTATTCCACCTAACAAGAGTTTGTAATAGACATAGAGAAGAAGAATTAAAGAAATATTACTATTATTTATGTAACATTTACTAAAGTGTAAAACAGTGGAGTAACATTAGTAAAATATATTATAATTTCTAAATAATACAATTTTAGTAAATGACTTTCAAACTAGGATGTCTAAGTTTTTAAAATAAAATAATAAAGATTGTAGATTTATGCAACTAAAGTATATCACTTAATTTATACAATATTTTAAAGAACTGGTGTCGAGTAATATGATATCGAAAGTTTTTTAAACAAAAGTGTCATATTTAAATGTAGAATAATATTAATTATATTAAAATATGTGTGATTTTTGCTTTATTTAGTTTTAATATTTTAAGTAAATATTGTTTTATCTCACTTTATTAAGAATGATTGAATTTTAAAAAGCGTTTAAAATGTATTGTCTTTTATCTTGATATTGAACATTCATTTTTTTGTAGTTTCAGTTGAATTTTGCTGTACCATCTGGGAAACCGGCCCAATTTTTTGACGTCGACTCAGTCTTAATTACAGATGGAAAATGTCAAAATATTCCATAATGAACTATTGTGATAATATTCTTGATTTGTTAATTTTTATCAAGAAATACACATACAAACTTAAAATTTGGAAGAAATTTTGAGATATTCACATGAAAAATGTCAATAAAACACTGAAGTAAAAATGAATTTTTAAATGGTAATGCAATAGATAGATTGAGCCGTCTAGTTTCAAAACCAGGAAGCTCTATTTTTTTACAGGAGACGAGTAAAACGATTGACAGCCACATAATTTTGGATCTATAACCATGACTTTGAATGCATTTTTATACTGGAATACGACACTTTTATTTAATGCCGCTTTGCAAGATGATGTAGTGTATTGAGAACTTGTAAAAAATAAAAAAATAAAAAATGCGAAAAATGTGGATTTATATCTAGTTGTGAAAATAGACTGCTCAAACGTTCTTATGTTATGATTGTTACAGTTCTTTATAATAATATATTTCTATTCTTAAATAATTAAAATATATTATTGCTTTCTACAAAGCTAAATAATTTGTTATAATGTGTAATAATTTGTTATGTAAGTAAGTCATATAGTAAATTTTTTTCATATTATATTTTTTAATCAAGAACAGCAACAAAAAAAAAAACTTAAAAGTTCTTTTATCCAAACTTTCTTTTATATGAGTAGCATTCATTGGTAAACTGATATTGTAAATATCAATTTATATGTTCTTATTTATAAATGTAATTATTATATTTGTTGAGATATTTGAAATATAAAATTAAAATTAAAAATAAATTTATTTTAATTTAATTGACATAAAAAATGGTTAGAAACTATATTTTTTATAAATTTAATTAATTTTATTTCAGACAAAATATGTTTGGTAAACAGCATAGTTTTAGTTTTCATAACATTCATACAAATATTTTGAAGACTTGTCCAGAAACAATTTTCATGATATATATTCAAGTATGCAACATTCATCAACTAAATAAATAAATCTAAGAATCGTATTTAGTTTCATTGTTTTGCACATAATAATCACACGCCTACGTGCACTGTACGGTCGCATATCACATATTTTTTGAAACTGTGTAAAGTTGCATTTATATCTTTCATTTTCAATTAAATGATTTAATTCATCGTAAGGCGTAAGTTACCCATAAAAATAAATATTATTACTAACTGGATGAATATAAGTAATGTTTTAAAGAATAATTATTTTTAAAAATAAAATAAAACAACTGTCAATCTTCTGAAAAGTAGAAAATTCTAGAGTGCTTAGGAGAATATTAGAAGTATCTAATATGAGAGTTTTAAAGGATTCAATACATAAAATGATATATGTGTATATTTAAGAACACTCTGAAACTTCTCTAATAAACTCTGTGTAATATTCTGGAATACTTTAGGAAGGTCAAAATATTCCAGAACTCATAACCTTTATTTGGGCGGGCTGGCTGTCAAGTGGTATAAGTATAAAAAATCCAAAACTAGCCTCACGTCATTTTCCATCAGTTAGATATTTTATTTTGCCAAGTGGTGTGGGTCCTAGTTCAATTGGTTGTTCAAATAATGAGTACACACCCTGCCAAGTTCCTGAACCAATTAATAATTCAAAACTCATCATCAAGCCTCAATCATCATCAAGTCTCAATCATCATCAAGCCTCAATCATTATATCAAGCCTCTATTGGTTGATTCAGAAATTTGGCAGGGTGGTTGGAAAAGTTACCCCACTATGGCAAAGTTGTCCTGGTTGATGGTAGAATGTTATTCCCCTAAATGGACATTCCACTAAAAGCAATCTTTAAAGTTGCTCTTCTGAAGGAACTTATCTTTTGGACATAAAACCACATGACAGACAACCCGCCCACTTGGTAATTAAATTAATTTTTGAAATCTTTTCGTGCGAATTATTCGCACTTGTTAAAAGCACATCAGTTTAGAAATGGAGGCACCCCGAAATTCATCTCTTTAATACAGAAGTTTGATCTTTGGTTAAGCAATGTTCTGCAATCCAGTAGGAGAATGTCCTCAGGCGGATTGCATTTCTTCAATTTCTCTCTCGTGGTTCTGCATGCGACTTCTTCGACTTCTTCTCGCTTGCAGTTTCTCTTGCAATCCCTGGGTGGTTCGGGCTTTGTTGATAGTTTGAGCCTTTTCGAAATCAGCCATTTCGACAGCATGTTTCTTTCGTAATTCGTCAATTTTTCCTAAAAGATAGAGATTGGTTATTTCAATTGTAACTTAACCTTTTCAGGGGGCTTGACAACGTTTGTCCCATAGATAATTTAAGTCTAGCGAGAAGCTTGTGAAAATTATGACCTATGGAAGGGAGGTAACAAATTTGTAGCGCGTGAGGTCTATAGATATTCAGTTGGTGACATAAAAGATAATTGCAGGTTGTCTGGTTTGAAAAAGTAAAGGGTCGCTTTTTTTGACACTTAAAATGGGGAAGCAGTTGAACGGGAAGAACTTCGAGAAAGGGTTATAAATGATTCCTGTCAAAAGCAAACGCCTCCAATCCACGCGTCGTTCTATCACAATACGAGTGTTTCACATTGCCAATAGTGGATCTTTCTTTGAAAGAACCCATTGTTAGAACCGAATTCTCGCTATAAGCCCACACGATAAGTTGAGGAGTACATTCTAAATTTGCCTTGTTTATATGAACTGTTTCTTAGAAATCGATAAGATTATCATTGGTTTGAATTCAGACAAGTTTTGGAAGTGCATAACGCATTTTCAAAATTAATATACGTTTTTGAGGATTCAGGAGTCTAATAACATATATAACCATTCCTATGCAATGGTTGTACAGAATTATATAAGTATTGATAGTACAACATAACAAAGAAAAATATCAGCTTTAGTACAGTCTGCTTTTAGATATGAAAGACAGGATTTAGACAACTATAAATTTCAATTCAATTTAAAGAGTGCGCAATCTCTTATTGAACTAAAACTTTATTTTACTGAATTCCCATTTGTATTGGAATACTAAAATATGTTTTTCTCAGGTTTTCATAATTATGAATAACACAAGTTTTAGAATTGTATTCTTCTCTTGTCTGATAAAAAAACATACACGAAGAAGTAATATCCGACTTGATAATGGATTGACCATAAGGTGTTACCTTTTCATATAACGTTAAAGCTAGTCGCGCACTAGCAATGATCGGTCATGCAACTAAATTATTTAGTTGCATGCAACTAGAAAACTCAAAGTATATCTACTTACTGAGCAACTTTTAATTGCACAAAATAACATTTCGCTCGCTACCGTAATAAGAGTTCTGGTAAATAATTGAAAATTTGATGATTATGTACGGATTGTGGTTATATGAGTTTGGTGATTTTTCACCTTCACTTTGCCGATTTCGAAATCCGTCATCAAATAATCGCCGCTATTGGTGTGTGATTTTTTAGTTGCTCAGTTTATTAAAAACTGTAGAGCAATTGTTGCTCGTTTGCGGCTAGACTCACTACGTGGCCAGATTTAAATGATAGAAAAACAGTGATAAAACAATATTTTTGTGTTAGTAGGATGATTTTTTTGGCTTATATAAGGAATTATAATGAAATATATTATTTTGATACTAAACTATGCAACACACATATCTTGTAGAATCTATACCATCTTCAAAACATTTGTTCTGTTATTCCATTCCCTAAAAGGGGATTTTTTAACGGAATGTTCATAAAATCATAAATCGGTCATCAAATATCTCTACTTTAAAAAAATTTCAAAATTGGAAGCATTGGCAGAACTTTAGAAATCTTTCTCTAATTAAAAAAAATTATTTAAAGAGGAATTTGATGTAAATGTTCGATATTTTGATCATCCCTCAAAGGGATAAAATGGCGCATGAAATCCTTAACCCTAAGCGGTTATAAAATGGACAACACTGTAAAGTTGTTTTCTCTGCAAAATAGTTTACTTTTTATTTCCAACGCATGTATATTACATAAATATTATATATATATATTTTATTTTAATACATATAGTTTTTAAGAAACACCCAAATGCTTTAGAGTTGAAAAATATTTCAACATCGAATATTTTTACGAATATAAAATTTATGTGTATTGTCAGATAAACTGGAACTTCTTGGACGACTTAAGTCGTTCAGCTCCGTCAAAGGGTTAAAGCAGCGAGAAGGTATGAATATCTGAATACCTCAAAGGTTTTTCTGCGATTATCTACAGCAGTGGTTCCTAACGTTTATGTGACCACGGACTACCGAGTTAAAAGCAAGACAAAGTGACGCGGACCACCCTCTTCTAATAACATAGAAAAAATCCTTGCGCCGAATAAAATTTAGATAGTAAATATAATTCAAATACTAAATAAAATATTTATTTTGTAAATGAATATATATTAAAAGAAATTTTACTGTATTTAACTAAAATAATTTTAATTAGTTCAGATAGCATTTAAAATTAATGAAATTGTGGGTATCCCTCTGCTTTAAGATAATGTGAGATTGTCACCATCTTCGATAATTTTACCAAAAAAAATATACTTTCTTCAACGAAATATTGAAATTCCTTTTCCGGTCCATAGCAATAATAAACAAAGCAAGTATAAAAAAGAACAAAATAGTATTAAAGTGGCAGAAAACTTTGTTTAATTATAGCTAATAAATGTTGATTTATTATTTTTTTGCATGGAAAAAATACATCTAAAAAAACTATTTTTAAATAAAAAAAAAACAAAAAAAATCTTGTCTATTAGTCAATAGCATCACGGACTACTTTGGACCCTCTCAAGGACCATCAGTGATCCGCAGACCACGAGGTAGGAACCACTGATCTGCAGTATGGTGTGCATGGGCTGAGATTTGGCAGAGTTCCGACTCCATAAAATAATACCCCATTTGAGAGGAGAGTGTTCTAAGACATTTGTTTTTCTTCCAGGTGAGTTACATCAATCGGTATATTGATTGATAGGACGACATTTTGTCTATTTCTATCCAAACGCATCTATTACTCTCGTGTAAGAGCAATGATTACAAAAAAGATACAATATAATATCGTAAAAATCTGAGGTCATTGAACGAGTATTCTTTTTATAACCTACAGTTCCTTGTAAGGAAATGCTATTATTGATAATACTTGGCATGTGTGTGTGAAACTTCGTCGGAGGTTACTTTTTATGTATGAACCCTGACGGTTGGCGCGATAGCTGATTATTTCATTTTATTATACAGGGTGAGCCAAAAGTGCCTGACACATTTTAAAATTGAATATAAGATCGTGAAAGGAAGCGTTCATTTATTACGTCACGTTATTTTTCATCTTTTTGTCCCTCTCCTTCTCCCACGTCACTGCACGGCAAGGATAGTGAAGACCATATATATATATATATATATATATATATATATATATATATATATATATATATATATATATATATATATATATATATATATATAAGGTGTGCTCGTACTCGCGCTGCCTCACGGAAGGCGGAGAGAGCAACTATTTGACGTCATAGCGACGCCTACTTCGCCTTCTGTGGGCGTGTCTAATGCTCTCGTTTGAACCAATGGCAAGGCTGAACTAGATGCGGGTGCGTTGTTTGATGGTGCTGCCATCTATTTTTTTTTTGTGAACTATTAAAAAGTGATAATCTAACTTTATTTAGTTACTTTTACTGCATTTTATGAGTTTAAATTATATTTTAAGGATTGCATTTAGTATGGAAAAATTGCAAAAGAGTTGCTTAATAAATTAAGCGTATTAAAATAATATTAGCTGCCACGAGAGCATGTCCATGAATTTTGAAAGAGTAAAATAGTGGTTGGAACTATCCGGTCAATGCATTTGTATTGGACATATTAAATGAGTTACAATTTCAATCAAGTAAAATACGGGGACATAACAAAACAAGGACGGATTAGTAGTGAAGTTACATGAACACAATTATTTACAGATATTTACATTATTTTGCTAATTCAAAATTAAATCACCAGTTGTTACCCAACCGGGATCGAACCTAAGTAGCAATGCTTGAAACACACAGCCAATGAGAATGATCAAAAACCGATAGTAAGGCGGAGCTAAAATGATGTCAAAAGTAAGGCGGGGCTAAAATGACGTCAAATATTTGCCTTTCCTTGCCCACTTTCAAAAAGCGAAAAACGAGCGCACCTTCTATATATAGTCTTTACTATCCTTGACTGCACGGTACTTTTTTGCAGTTAAAAAACAATCATTCAAACTTCCGCTCTGTGTAGTTTACCAGACATATCATTAGAAAGATTATGAGGTTCTTATTATTTACCAATCAAAGTAACATTGGGAGTGAAATAAATATACGGGGAGTATAAGGCCAGGGTCACACTCGCGTCCAGCCTGGACCAATACGTTCCAAGTTTGGTCATATGTGAGTACTGTGGCCGCTTCACTATTGGTTATGATCGTTAAATGTTGGAGGCTTTAAGATATTGGAAGGCTTGTCGAAATCTAGGGCCACACACCTGGTCAAATAGTCATTCGGAAATATTTGCTTCCAATGTTTGCCTCCCACTACTGCAATGAAGGACCTAGAAAGTGGGCTGCCTGTAAGGAAGGCATAGGCTGTCTACACACTGATCAAGCCTGGCCTAATGTTCCTTGGCGAATATTTTTTTCCAGAACACTCTTCAAGGATACGCTCGTCCAATTATATTGTCCTCGACTGTTGGCGTTCTACAACCAATGTATGGCCAGACGTGTTGGAAGATCGGGGTTTGGAAGGTTTTTATCATTTTCTTCGACGAGCTTTCCAATACCTTCCAGCCTCCAACATTTGACGACCATAGCTAAAGGTGGAGCGGCCACATCACTCTGCCCATGACCAACCTTGGAACGTATTGTGCCGATAAAGACACGAGTGTGGCCTTAACTGAAAAGTACGACCAGGACCTTCCAGCACGAACCCCAAGTCAAAGGAGTCAAGGAACATTGGGTCAGGCTGGGCCAGTGTGTATCTAGCCTATGCCGTTGGTGTTTCATTGCAAAAGTGGGTGGTAAACATTGGAAGCAAATATTTACAAATGATTATTGGATCAGGCTGGACACAAGTGTGGCCCTGGCTATAAGCGAGTATGAAGAACCGTGTATAGTATTCTACTGGCATTATTGTGTTTGAGATTATAATAAAAGTAGTTGTGAAAATTAAATTTTTCTTACCAAATATTTCTTCGTTTGTTGGAATTGGTGCTAGATCAGACACAGGCACAGGTGTAGGAGCTGGGGGTAATGTAGAATTGGCTGTCAACAAGTTCGGATTCTGCGATATGGAACCAGCATAAGTATCAATGCATAAAGGATTCAATGCAAGAATAAAATCAATAAAACTGTTATTCTCTTATACGACACCGATTGCACTTCGAGTAGAGTTTGATTACGTTGCTGAATACTTACTGCAAGGAATCATCACGTATTCTTTCGCAAAGAGTTCAATAGTAAATATTTTACAGGTGTTATTTTACAGATTTTAACAATTGAAGCATCATTCAATTTTTATAAAGCCAGGAAATACAATTATAATTTTTAAAAAAATCCAGGGAATGTTTATAAATAAATTACTAAATGCAAAATATTTGGCCAAATAAGAAAATTTTTAGAAATTAAAGACACAGATGTTGCTCCAATAAATATAATGTGTTGTAGAAATAACGAGGTTTTCTCTGAAGCCAATACATAGTAAATTATATTTAGATCATCTTTCAGAAGCAACAGTATAATAATCGCTGTTTTTTTAAATATATTTTATTGTGAGATATTCTGGACTTCTACAACGTCAATTATGATAACCAGAAATTATTATTAACTTAAGTGTTACCTATTCTTCTGTAATCCATTATTTTACAGATATTTAAGTTAAAATTCAAGAATATCATATTATTTCGTGTCAAGATTTCAGTTAAGGTTCTTCGTGAAAGAGTTTTAATGCTAGTGTGTCATCGTAGGATAAAAGTAGAAATTACTTCCCAAACATTGTAGGCAAAACACTCCTAATAACTGAAAATTTGCAATCATTATCTATAACATATCTTTATATTTTAGAGACGGTTATGATTTGTCCGAATCTCTTCCTATTTAAAAAAAATTACATTTAACCTTATTAAAACTAAACCTTAACCCAAACCAATAAATTTATTTTGTTTAAAAAAAAAAGATTTAATTTAAACGGTAAAGTTGAGGTAAATCAACATTTTTTAAAAAATCTTCATTTTCCCCCTTCGATATTTTGAAAAAGAAATGAAATGCATAATTAGCATGAGAATTCAAGCTGAAATACCCAGGGGGATTTCTTGTAATGGTTGATAGAAAAAAATTATTAATGCGATTTGCATTTAATTCTTTTACAATTTGTTCTGATTTTATATAATATATGTAAGTATATAGATATTTTAAGAAGTTAGTTAATTACACGCTTTTTTGTTTGTCCATTAAAAATGAAAAAACAACAACATAATTTACAAAAATTCTCAATTAAAAACACAGATATTGCTAGTAAAAGACAGACAGAATCAATTTTAAGAATAAATTTCGTTTTCTGCCCAATTGTATTAGAAAAAATTGCCTTTACTTCGATCGCAGATTTCAAACCTGTATTTAAGATTAATATTATTATTTAAAGATAATTGAGATCCCCTCGCAAAGAAAATAATTCCGATTCATACTTGCCATAAAAATATTCCATTTAATTCTGAATGCGTTTCTTTTTATTTTTGGTAAGACGAATTTTAAATATTGCTAATTCGTAACATTCGTAATAGAACATATGTTAGGGAAGTGAACAATATTTAACAATGTAATGATAACTACATTTGGAATGCTGAAAATACAAATAGACCAACGATCTCAATGTTTGTTTCTCAGGAAAACACCTAATACATATGATTTGTGTTCGGTTTTGATAGCTAAAAGATTTATTTGTATTGTGATAAATCTCTTCAAACTGTTCCACAGATATCGAAAACAGAAAAAAATTGTACTTGGTCGATTTGTATTATCAGTCCTTCATTTTATTTTTGAATTTAAAATTAGAAACCACCACTAAATTATGTAGTCCCAGGACATTTGAGGATCTTATTTTCAAAAAGGAAAATTTTAAGGCCTGTTATTCAGCAGCTGTAGTGAACGCTGCTTGGCGATGAAATTCAAGCGATTCACTTCTAAATGTGAAATTGGTACAACATTAGAAGTGAATCGTTTGAATTTCGTCGTTAAGAAACGTTCGCCCGTAAGCTTCGGTTCGCTCAGACTGCTGCATATCAGACAATAAATGTTCCCTTTTTTAAAATAAGCTCCTTATTTCTCTTTTCCGAGCCTGTGTTGAGGGGGACTGGAAGGCTACAAAAATTTAATTTTGTTATTATGAAAATTTATAAAAACATACCTTTAAAATGATGTATAATACAAAATAAATAGAGTATAAGAAGTATTTTTAGCATAGCATTTATTTTAAATTATGTGTTAGCAAAGAAATCAATGTGCGATTGCTGCTTATGCACCTTTTTCTCAGAAACTTCTTATTAAATTAATTTCTTTATTAATATTCATACCTAATTATTAATATTCAATATTTTTTACTTACTTAACTTACTTAGACATATACTTTTGCAAATTGTAAGTTTTTTATAATATACGAATTTTTGAATTTTTCCATAAAAAAGTCATTCTTTCCTAGGAGACGAAATTTGAGCAATTCACTTCTAAATGTGGATTTAAAAACAATAAATGGTCGGAATACCTGAGCTTAGGTTGTAGGCAAAGGATCGGTTTAAACATGATTGGTTTAATATGATTTTCGAGCTTGAATTTCGTCGCCAAGCAGCTTTCGTAATGGCTGCTGAATCCATGAATTAAGCCGACGTTATATATCCTTCTAAAGGTGTGGTTTAATAGATATAGATAAATTAAAAAAAAACTCAAAATTTGCTCCGATATAATTTTTAGCTATATTATTTTTTTCCGATATTATTTCTTTTAAAGAAGTTTCTAGTATGGAGAACATTCTACATACCTTTCCTTCAAGCCTGTCCGCTTCAAAGAGCCTCGCTACTTGTTCGTCGGCTGCCAAATCATCTGCTTCCGTGTCAAGAGATCCTATAAGATTTTTCTTTCATTCAGAGAGTATTCGTAAATTCATGACTGAATTAAAAAAATCATTATAAAGTTATAAAAAAGTATGTAGAAACGATTTATATCGATATATTCTTCAGTTCAATTTTTTAGTTTCTTCATTCTAAATTTCTGTTCCAAATAGTCCCCATAAAGTTGATAATTGAAGGGAAAATTCGATGAAGGAGGTTTTGAGAAGTAAGTTTTGAGATATTTGATCTTAAAGTTTTCATTGTGTGTTTAAATGTGATCACATACCTCTTTCAGGAGACTGGTATTTCTGTTAAGAAGGCTTCTACAGTGCTGCTGTCAGTGTCAAAACACAGGACAACACATATCTCCTTTATCCATGACAATAACTCAATTTTTGAAATGTCACATGCCTCCTTCATCCACTTACCCCTTCAATTGACGAGCAAACATTCAAAACGTATTTTGTACAAAATGTCTAAAAATTAGATTATTACATGACCCAATTTCCCTACAAATTATCTATTAATTCAATTACTTTTTTTTGTCCAAAATACTCTTTGTCCTATTGAAATTAACTTGCAAAAATTGGAATCAGCACATGAGTCATAGTATTTCTACAATCCATTCAAATTTCATTCCGTTTTATGGGTTATTTTTCACAGTGAATATTTCGTTTAGTGCGGATATAACATGTTGAGCTTTAATGCAAAATCAAATTGTCTTTTGACGGGTTTTTGAAAAAGGAATTTGTTTTTGCGGAATAAGAATCGTATATGGAAAACACATATTTTTGTGCACAATCTTGTCAACTGCCTTCCGTCAACTGCCAAATTAACTTTAAAAATGTGAATTTTTTACGTATTTTATTGCAAAAACCAGCTAATTGCAATTTTTTTAAAGCAATAAATAAATATTATAATTTATTTATAGGCAACATCCACCTCGATAAGATGTTTACTAATACTCTAAATTGTTTTAGCCAAAAGCTATATTAATATCGAAGACAGAATGTTTTTCTTTGTTTTCCGAAAATTTGAAAAAATACACTAGCTGGTTTTTGAAATAAACGACTGAATTATGATTCATGAATTATTCATGGTTCTCCATACATGAATATGTTCTAAGCATGGAAGGAAGATTGAAATGCATTTGAGCACGTTGCTGTGTCAAATTGCCTGGCAACCTCAAGTAGATACTGATAGTTACTAAACAAATTCTAATGGGATATGGTAATGAACTTTAGACAGAAAACAATTCTTCTCTCTGAAATTTAATAATTTGAAAACCAGTTTTTTTTCTAATTGTCTTATGTATTATATTTTTGAAATCATTTACATAGTTTTTGAATAGAAATTATTGTGATTATCTTGTTGATTAATACACATTTTCATTTTACCGTTTATAAGCAGTTAAACTGGAACTCTTTCTTAAGTTTAAAAATATGAGTGTTTTCTAACTATTCCCCAATGACAGTATAGTTTGAAGATAGGATAGTGTAATTTCACTGGAAAAAAGTACAAATTTATCAGCAATGCATCTTTTAAGCAGTATAGAATAATTATTGTACCTAACAAGGTGTTTGGTTATATTTAGACCCTTTAAATAGAGTTATAGACAAATGGAATAGTTTGCACAATATTATTGTTAAT
Source organism: Troglohyphantes excavatus (assembly GCA_963932185.1). NCBI lineage: Eukaryota > Metazoa > Arthropoda > Arachnida > Araneae > Linyphiidae > Troglohyphantes > Troglohyphantes excavatus. The sequence goes on along the minus strand of OZ010676.1, from coordinate 1,585,838 downwards.
TCTCCAGGAGTGGGTAATTTTTAAAAAATTACATGTGAATTGGGGGATTGTTCGAATGCGTGAATTAATCTACCATGCTAAACTTCGGGCATTTCACATAAAGGTCCTGAAAAGCTAAATCATCAATCATTCATTGTATATTTGCTCATTAAATATTAATTGACGCCCCTATTCACATGTTACAGTCATCAACTGTTTGAGTTATAGATTATGAAAATATATAGTTTTAAAGCAGTATTTCTCGAATATTATGTATAAGCTTGGGGTTCATTCTATTTTGAACATAATTTGTCTACAATATTTGAGTAGCCCAAATTAAGTTATAAACCTAAATTTGAAAAATTGAGATTTTGGTATCAATATTTATTTTATAACTTAAGTTTCAATTTTGAGACATAAAAAAAAACGATAATTTTTTTTCTACCATTAAATTTTTAAAAAAGAAGTCCACAGAAGCAAAAGTATCCCTATTCAGCGAAGTTGAACACGAGCGTTAGCGATAGTTTGATTTGATGAAATATAACTAGAGTGGATTTTGCTTTTAGAATAAAAACAATGGCGACGCATACAGTTGCAAAACTAGTTATGTGAACATTAAAATTTAGGCTATAACTTATTCAATAATCTGAGGAAAAACGTATTTTAGTGAACATTTATTGTATTGTTCCTTCACTTTTACAAGAAAAAATATTATTGTATGTATTAACAATAATTAAGTTTTTAGTTTTTCGAAATTCACTCAGAAAAGCTTTTAGTATATATAACTGCTTTTTGCATCACTCATTTATATCTGTACAGCTTTTTATCTAACTCCACAAAAGAACATGCCAGTTTAAAAAAAGAAAATCGAAGGCATGGATGTAAGAACCAGACAGCTCCACTTTTTCTGATTTATGCTTTCTCACTTATTTCTATAAATAAAAAAAAATCTTCTATCGATTGGTGCAAGTACCATAAAGCTCTGAGCAATGGCTATAGATATATAAAGGAAATGAGCTGTACTGGTCTCTCATACGGTGCAAGAAACATAGTGTTTGTAGTCCGTCTTGAAATTTTTTGAAAACTGGAGCTGTCTGGTTCTTACACCAACGTTTTCAATTTTGTTTCTTAGCTTTCTACACCAAGATAGCATATTTCATACCTCATGTTGCGAATAGTACTTAGTACGAATTGCAGTAAAAAAGTTTTCATATTATTATATAATTAAATATACATTTAATTACTATTAGTAACAGATTTGACGGGAAGTACGTGTTCATTCATTAAAAATATACTTTGAAACATAGATGAAAGTAAAATACTCGGTGGCGATATTAAACACTTTCTTAATATTCGCCACTTGTGGATTCACTACAAATTCAATGATTTCAATTGGTATAAATATAGAAATCCTACTGCCGAATAGGTCAGAAGCTATTAATAGGCTATCAAAATGGCAAGTGGAATCGCCTTATGGTAGAATTTGAGAGGATATATAACATTACTTTGAATATCATTGAAGTAATTAACATAGACCCGTTTTCAGGGATAAAGGCTTCCTTTCTTTTAAAACTATTGAAGTTAAATGTAAAATTTAAGTATTTCAATATATAATAAAAGATGTTTAAAAAATTGGTTAATTTTACTTTTTGCACAATAAATCGTTTTAGTTTGATATATTTTAAATGAGTAATGGGAATGGAATAACATTCAATTAATTATTGTAAAACATATTGAATTAGACCAGAATAAAAAAAAATCTACATAAAACTTTTATAAAAGTTGTGAAGATGAAGGTTTTATAAAGACATTTCGAACAACATGCAGGTTTCATGAAAGTTAATGCGGAAAAATTCAGCATTGAAATTCTTGAAAGAAAAGGGTATGCTGAGGGGACACTTGTCAAAAAGATAGATCTAGCTACCTAACGATGGAAAATTTTGTGTTACACTATTTTCGGGTATTTGGGATATTGGGTACTCGCACAACCCGCCCAAATATGAAACTCGTGCAATGAAAAAAGTTTGTAATCCTTTACTCGAGGAACGTGTTTGATATTTACGTTGTTACATCCCTTTCCTGTTGTTTTTAAAAAGATATTCTTTAGCATGTTCTTTTTACGCTTAAGGTGGATATAAAAATAAAAATTAAAAAGTTATGCGTAAATCTGAATATTAATTTCAGTATGCCAAATATTTATTGAGTGGTGTATGACATTTGTCAAATGTTAAAAATAAAACAGGGGTTGTGATGAATTTCAATCTGAAGAAAGTTTTAGATCACCAAAAATACTTGGTGCTTCTAGATGACAAAAATAATTTCTATTAAAATTTGTGGGAGAATAACTTTTGAAACTCACGAATAGGTTGTTCTCTTTCATCTTGAAGAACAGAGAAAAATTAACACGTCGTTATTTTGGTGACTGAAAGGCGACACTCGAGTGCAATGAGTTCATAAAAAAAGCTGATACTCAAATGATGTCATATTTTGAAATGAAGTTAGATAAAGAACAAGCTAATTAAAGAAAAACATATTTATGTATAAGGACATGATGTTCTCGTGCAATTTGAAAAAGAGAGAACAAAAGAACATGTGACTATTTTGGTGACTGAGAGTCGCCACCCCAGTGTAAAGGTTTCATTTGAGTGAGGTTTATGAGGGGTTAAATATCAAAGTATTTGACTTACTTGCATCAAAATCCACATCCTTGCCCGTGATCTCCTTCACTTTGAGCTTGATGAGATGTATCCTCTCCTGCCGCAGCTCCTGGGCCTTGGATTTGCTCTCTTCTGTGATCTCCGCAAGGTCTTTGGAGATGGTCGTGTTCAGTACCTGGGGATGGGGACAGCGCTGAATAAAAAACCGCTCATCGGGGGTAGGTCCGTAACAACTGCATTGCGGTTCCGAATCCTTGCCGCGGTACACGGCATCCTGAAGGCGGTTCTCCTCGAAGTAGTGGACTCCAGGATACCTCTGGTTCGATTCCCGCCGATTCACAGTGTGTTCCGGAGTCGTTTCTTCGGGCACATTCCCGCATAAGTTGCCCATTCCCCACCACACTCGTTTACATGGCGTGTGGGTTTAGGTATGGAAAAGCCAAATTGAAATTGTCCATTTTGAGGAACTGGAAAGAGTTTAATCGCATTGCAACTGGTGCGCAGTTCCCACAAGTACATATTCAAGCGTACTTTGGATTGCGATGACACCTGCTACTTCAAAATTGGGTCATTTGCACTCTATTGCATATTACGCATTGCATACAAATTAGGTATGATTATATTCGTAATAACATTCACGAGTTGCATTTTCCCATTAAAAGAAAACAATGGGGTACTTCTTTTGTTTATTTAAAAGAACCTACTTTAACTTCACACGCCTAAATGAAAGTAAACATACTTCGAATTCGAACTCTTCATCGCTTTGAAGAAATAATAGTTTTTTTTGGCAAATTCATAAATACAATACTCGGATCACAAGATATGAAAATGGCATTCTCCAGATTCTCCTCTTTGGCATTCCGTGTGCTGGTTTTTATACATAAATTAGTTTTGAAAAATGGAGGTTTATATAAATTAGGCATACAATGAAAGTTCTTCAATAGGTAGTTATAAATATTGCTGGAAAACTTCAATGAATATTGTCGCTAAATGCTTAAATATAATACTGATACCACACTAAATATACTCGAATGAATTAAAAGCTCGGCTAATAAGAAACGCAACAGGACTAGACAAATATCCCGGCCGAATGTAGCGAAGACTAGTTCTATAAAAGACAGAATGCAACGCAAGACGAATGTAGAGTTCTGCAAAACAGTAAATTTCCATTGTGGTTTGTCACAAAGAGGCGGCCCATGTTTTCTAATCGAAGAGAGTGTCCAAGTGGTCGCTATGGACCACCTGACAATGCCAACTTGTGTACTGTCAGCGCCTTCGAAACATTATCGACCCGCGTCACGTGACTAAGCGAAGTAACTGCACTTAGATACCGCACAAAAATCTCTTATCGATTCCATTTTTTTTGCACCGCCAAAGTAACGGTAAATATTCACAAGGATGAGGTTAAGAACTGCCATTGCGGAACTTGTCATTATTTCGAAAGAAACGAGACGAGTCTCAACAGGTTGCGCAGAATTTCCCATTGTTCAGCGAAGCGACGAATCAAAGTCTGTTTCTCGCTCGATGGATCAATCGAAAGAATAGCTTAATCGTAGTTTAACACTAGATTGACGTAAAACAATGGTTGAGAGCCTGTTATTACATTAGCTAAATCACATTGGAGCTTGTTATAAATTAGTTCAGTTAATCCGGAGCATGTTATTAATTAGTTTAGCGGCACCTGGATGTATTATTTATTAGTTCCGTACTACCATATCACAAGAACACATTTTATGGAAACTATATTAAATATTTGGTTTTAGGTTAAACTATATAGTATGAGTATATCGTCGCTTAAGCTGTGATATCTCGTAACTTCGAAAATATGAAAATTATGTGTCCATTCTTTCCAGGAAATGTAGTTCATGTTTCTAGTGACACCTTGAAACTCAGAGTCATTTCTAATGTCTATCCTATCAAGCGATAAGAGAGACAACTAGCAACTAAGTAACTTTTAAAAGTGTTTTCTTTTTCTAATGAAACTTGATATTTTGAGTTACGAGTTATATATCGATGGCTGAAAGCACAATCATTGTATGTCCACTTTTGTAAACTTTTGGAAAATGTGAAAAGAAGATTTCGAACTTGGAGTTTTTTCATACTTGGACCGAACTTTAAACCTACACGACAAAATTATTATTTATAAGGGACATATACAGTTTATGTAGGAGAAATTAAGAGCTATACACTCCACTCCACCTTTACATTGTTACTAATATTTCATTTTTGCCAAAAATGGACATTCAGTGTTTGTGCTTTTAGTAGATAAGTTTGTGCTTAAGCGACGATATAATGTCTTAAAAACTTTATTTACTTCAAAATGTACAATTTCTTATTTAGTTTATATTACGTTTCTACTACTGTTGTTTTCAGTCCTAGTTAAAACAAACCTTGTTTCTTCCAAATAAAATAAAAATTGAAATATAAGTTTATATTTATCATTCTTACCTGGTCAAACCACTGCCGCAGTGCCCCAGATCTTCGATAAGTAGTATGGTAACAGTTGAGAGCATGCTCATAACGCTCGTGGGTCTGCATATCCGTAAAAATAAAAGTGACTGCCTGCAAAAAAATCCATTTAAACATATAAAAAAATCTTCCAACAATATTAAACACTTGTACAAATCGATGGCTAAAAGCACAATCGTCGTATGTCCACTTCTGTAAATTTTAGGAAAGCAAAAAGAAGAAGTAGAAAGTAGAAGTAGAAGAAGTGGTAGAAAACTATGAGGACTTTTTTTTAAACCTGAGCCACAAATTTATTATTTGGAAATGACATACAGTGTTTGTGCAAAAAAAAAAGAGCTAGACTCCACCTTTACATTGATACCAAAATCTACTTTTTGCCAAACATGGACATACGACGATTGCACATTTATCACTGGAATAGCGTATTTACACTTAAAATATCCAAAACGCAGATGGCGAAGAACATACTTTTGGATATGTGGTCGTCACTTTAAATATAAAGTTATCCAAACGTACCATAAAAAATAAAAATTCTATAATTTTAAAAGTATTGACACTAGCACAATGCAGTTTGCACATATATGCATTGGATTTTTTGTAGTTATATTTTCCACCAATAGGTGGCACTTTATATGTGATCTAGCTTTCTCTGTACACCTGTAACTTCGAGTAGTTTTAAATTTACATGTAAACTTTATACCAGGAAGATAACATGCTTCATCTTGGCAGAATGTTTAAGTTCGATAATAAACTAGCTGGCGATAATGTATAATAAGCTGGCGGTGCGCGACAGAAATCTGAGCTGATATAAATAAAGCGCTACCTGTTGGTAACAAATGTAAACTATTTAAATCCCATGTCCTTCTGTGCATTTCTCATGTCCTTCTGTGCATTTCTTATGCCTGTGCGCAGTAGCGTACTACTGCGCACAGGCATAAGAAAGTATTGTTCCGATTACCCCGAATCGCTGCCACTGCGCAGTAGCGTACTACTGTGCACAGTGGCGACGATTGGGTCCCAAAAGTGCGGGGGTAAGATCAAGAGGACACAAGAAGTGTGTGTGAGGGGGGGGGGGGAGAAATATTTCGACCATCATTGACCGTCTCTAGAAGTGGGGGTGTTGGGGTTATGTTTTATTTTTAAAAAGTGAGGGGAAACATCCAAAAAAAGTGCGGGGGCAACCGCCCCCTTGCCCCCCACCCCCGAATCGCTGCCACTGATCTGCGCACATCGCTACAGCATTATAATTCTCCAAAAGATTGTTGTATTATGAACATACAATAGATATTTCATATAACGACCCTTCACGGGACCAAACCGAGATGGTTGTTTATAACTATAGGTAGTTGTAATGAGTTACAAAACTATAACATTTAAACGGATGTTTTTTATAACAACACATTTAGAAATTGTAAGAATTTTGGGAACATTAAAAGAGAAGATTTCAAAATTGTATACCTTGTATTTTTTTTTTACAAAATATAAATTTTTTCAAAAAATAACAAGCTGTGGCCACATTTTCTCCATGGTTGCACTTACCCCACTTCACGCTATGTGCTTTTGTTTTTCAAAATCGAAACATAAGTATTTGGACCCTTTATAAGTGGAGAAGTTACTCGTAAAACTGCTGCTTTTTTCAAACCAATCCAATTTGCTTATTTTTAAATACTTAAGAAGACATTCTAGAAGGAAAAAAACAGCCCAAACCTTTTAAAAACCGCTACGTTGAAGTCATAGCTAATGTGAGCCGTCTATTTTCGAAACAAGATAGATCCATATTTGTCGCAAAATCGTTTTTTATATTTTTCACAAGTTTTGAATGAACTACTTCACTTTGCAAAGCGGTATTGACCAAAAGTGTCGGAATACAGTTTAAAAATGAATTCAAAGTCATGGGTTTAGATCCAAAAGTACGTGGCTGTCAATCGTTTTTGTCGTCTTCAGTAAAATTTATGAAAATGGATCTATCTGGTTTTGAAACTAGAAAGCTCTTATATCGTCTATCACAAGAAAAATATATACATTTTCAAGAGAAGTATATTTAAGGTTTTTTAATATTCCGGGAAATAGCTTCTTTTTTATAAATATAAAGAGTTTTTTATAAAACTAAAATAAATATGAACGTCAATCAGATAATTTTTTGAAAAATGAAACAAAATGTGTTCGTATTAACGACATTGTGCTGCGAATACGAGCAAAGAGTGTGTTGACATTTTATCCAAATACTTTGAACTTTGCAGAGTATGCGAACTATGAGAGTCGTATCTAGTTGGCACAAGGACAATCAGCCCTTGGCAAAGTGCCTATAATTCACTTGGAATTGAATAATGGGAGCGTCACCCTCAAACACGAAAACCTTTTTTCTCAAAAATCAATCTTGAAAGAGTATGACAGCCAAGCCATTAAAAATATAGTTAAAAAAATATTAATTTATTTGAAAGGTTACTCATCAGTGTATTTTTGGACAATTTCACATAAAAATCTTATAGTATAATATAGAGCCTATTATAACGCGCAATCGTGGCTTAGCTGGACAGCCGTAAATTAAAAATGGGTAGTCGTAAATTTGAAATGACCAGTCATGAAACCTAACAAGTTGGCGTTAGAAGTATGAAACAAATACAAACGTAATTGAATTTCTAATGAAACCTGAATCAAAAACTAAATTTAAAATATTTCCATGCCAAAGTTGGGTTATAAAATACAATGCTAATCATTAAAAAAATTAAAATGTTAAAAAAAAAGTGTGCCTGAAGTTTTCCTTTTCGATTGACGACTTTTAAATTTATTATCCCAATAGGACAGTCGTTAATTTGAAGAGCTAGTGGGCAGTCATAAATTTTGCTTTGAATAGTCCCTGGAATAATATACTGCATTCTTAACTATATGAAGACCATAATATATTTCTTAAATGCAGTAGAGGACATCGCGAATCAGCAATTATGTTAATTATATTCAGACATTTCGTCCGCATACACTTGTCGTAGAGACGTATTTTGGTATTCATTAACAAGATGTCAAACTGTCTAATGGTTTTATGAAAACTGTGCGGTTTCTTATGGCTGAGTGTTTTGAAAATACTCAAAAACTTTGTTCAAATATTAAACATTTGAGATTTTTTAATGTTAAATATCTTAATAAAGCAAGATGTATATTTTTTGTATCAGTATCTGTAAATTTATGTGAAATTTTATGCTACCTCTCCTTATATTGTTGGATCGTAGTATAAAAATATGTAGGACACTAGGTTAACTCATTTTTAGTTCAAAGTCTAATTTATCTCTGGTAAAAATTGCCAAATTACAATTGTAAAAATACAAACGTTCATTTATTCATTAGAAACATAATCGTATATTTTTTTATTTAATTCTGAGTTTTTTAAAACACATTTTTTAATAATTATTTTTCTAAGGCCACCTATTTTGATTCATAGACGGGGTAAAATTGGGAACCAGTGAGAATCATGGAATTTTTCGTATAAAAAGGCATTTTTAGAACGCACGCTTTAGTTAATTAAAATAAACTACAACCATCAAATCATAAAAACTCAATACATGTGATTATTAATGGATTATTTTTGTAATAGCCTTCTTAAAAGTAAGTTGTAACCTGCCTCTGAAAAATTTATTGTTTTTATTATTTATTTTCTTCGAAAAAGTACACCTGTTAGTATAATATATGTTTTATTTTGATTCAGGAATCAATGCGGTATTAAAGTTATTTTTAATTTGTTCCACAGACGATTTTTTAATTATTTTAAAACTTTCTGTTTATATTCAAAAAGGTTCAAAAATGGCATTTATTTTGTTATCAAAATGTGTATTTTTTGTTGATAATTTGTTTAAAAAACAAGTATGTAGCTTATTTTTATTAACATATAAACAGTGTTACTTGTCAGTTATGAGCTTCAAAATTCATATTTGTATATAACATTGTACTTTTTTTCTGAAGATCGTTAAATTTTTACGAATTTTCTATTCTTTAGCATTAATAATTCGATTACCCATTTTTCTCACTTTGCAAATCATTGAATTTTTTTTAAATTACATAGATTTTTTCTAATTGTTTCATTGGAATATATTAAAATGTTTCTCTTTTATACTAAACTCAGGAATATTGGTGAATAGTTCGACTTTTCTAGTTTATATAGAAGTTTTCAGGCATCAAACTATCACAAGTAGTTTTGTATACCGAAACAAATCGACTATTATTCAATTAAACAACTCAGAAATTTAATTGTTTGCTAAAGTGTGCTCCATTAAATGAAGTGTACTCCATTAAAAAGAACGCTATCATAATTTAAGTTTAACAGTGTGTAATTTAATATTTGATTTCAAAATACCCATTTTCCTCCAACTTACCTTATCAAATGCAATTTATATCAATAATGAATTGTCTTTGATTTTCAACTAAATACGCTGTTTTGTTTACGGGGACAAATGTAGTATGTATTCACCATAAATGAAAACTCATATTGAATTGAAAATTATTTCAATTTTCTGAGTATATATATTATAATATATTTAACTCAATGAGCAATTCAATGATAAACTTTAATTTTTCTAATAACGTTTACTATACACTTACAAAACTTTCGAAGGGAACTTCGCAGATATAAAGCAAAACTTAATGTTTAATCTTTGTCAAAGTGCCAAAGTTAAGTCTTTATCAACTTATTTTCAATTTGTAACAAACTCTCCATTCTCCCAGTTAGATATGTTTTTTTAAAAATAAAAATTGAAGTATATATTATTAAATATTGATTATATTTCGCATTTGAAAATGAATGTGTGTCTTGATTAAAATTAAAATTTAATCACTTGGAGCTATTGTAAACAGAGAAACTATTTTAAAATGATAAAGATTTTCTTATTTCTAAAATCTTCTCCTTTTAACAGCGTTATAACATTATAGTTTTATATCTTACTAGTTGTTGTATATTCCTAATGTTTATTCATAAATGTTAAATAACATTACGGCACATTTCCCCTTCTTCAAAGATATCACTGCGTCACTTTGCTATAGTGTCGTTTGCGTGTCGTATAAAACGTTTTCACACTCAAAGTCCTATCTTGTAACCTTTAACGTGAATATGTTAATACCCAGCGTACTGATAAGAATCTTTTTAAAAGCTGTCATAAATTGGGCGTTGTCCTTTCCTGTCATGCCAACTTTCATCCTTGACCACTTACGGATCAATGGATTCAAAAACAACGATTCAAAGAATCGATAATCTTATAAGGGTCGAAATAGCTCCTTTCGAACACTTAATCGCAATCTACAGTAAGTGTAGGTATCGTTTGTTCAATGGAGAACTCACTAGCGTAGCACTTGGGCAGCAAAATGAACAACAGTTCAAGTAATTTGGTGATCGAATTAACGTCGCACAAGAGCTGCACAATAGACCATTGGCGACTGTATATCCCGAATAAAAGACTCAAGAACAATGCCTCATAAGTTAGAAACATGGTAAGATGACGAGGATAACACCTGAAATGGTACCCCACCCAACTGATGCCAGGGAGATAATGTTTGTATTAAGATATATTTAACGTGCACTTGTCATCTTTACATGGCAGACGTTTTTTACGAAGAAGAACGAAATTGGCTACTTTCCATTTACGAATTTGCTGCATATTGCATAAGATGTTATGTTTGACTCCGTTGTCCCCCATCCACGTGCTTTTTTATTATCCCGTAAGCGCTTTTCTTTATTTAAGGATTTTACACGCATCGTTGCGTAATTTTCAATTGAATATTATCAAATTTATGTCAATTGTGCTATTTGCCACGGAGTTATAGTGTCGGAATGGATCATATTAAAAACTTATTATGGAGCTTCTATTCTGATATTTTATGTATCTGATTTTAAAATCGTATCATGTCCAAACAAATCGTATCATCTCCATGTCCTGATGCTCAAGGAGTGATATCACATCCTGTAATCTCCAATTTTTCCAGCAGTGCATTTATGTTTTAAATTAAAAAAAAAACCTCAATTTTGCCATATTTTTTTAATATAAAGCTATTTTTTTAATATAAAGCTGTGAGGTACAACTTATATATGCTATATTTACAATTAATTATTTTAAAAAATAATATTACGCAGTTAAAATGTGAAAGTGAAATGAATGTCCAAACAGTGAAAAAGGGCGAGGAATTTCAAAGTGATACAATACGCATACTGTTTCCTGTCTAGTAACAGGCCTATAGTCACAACATTTGTTATTTTCAAGGTCGGAATTCAAATTTGTAACTTGCAAAGTTTTTATTACGGATGATTAGACACTTAAGCTCAACCACCATCTTGTACATAGCAAACGTTAAACTAGACGGGATCTAGAGTTGTAAGAGAATTTCGAACCATACAAACAATGCTACCTAAAAGGGAAAACAACTCTCAGTAACTTACATTGGTTCCAACTTTTAAAGATTAGACTTTCTAACACAAAAATGATAATTATAACTATTAATTATTATTATTAATTATGATTATAAATAAAAGATTACAAAACGTAGTTGAGAAAATTCACATTGCACATGGGCATTGAATGATGACAACAAATAATTTTTTATAGAATAAGTTTATCCAAAATGCTAAGTAACAGGGATGAAAAATTTCTTGTTTCTCAACCATCTAAAACAAGCAGTTTGAAGGTACTCTACTAAGAACAGAAAATTGTGAGAAAATCAATGTTAAAAACTAACAAAAACAGGAACGTGTTCAATGTGCATGTGTAATAATAGTGTTAAACATGTGCAATGGATGGTGGTGCCATCTACTGCATTATCTTGAATATTACTATTTATGAAATAAATAAAAAATAAATAAAACTTGATTTTTGCGACACCTTTTATTAAAGCACCATCATTATTAAGACATTCACAATAGTTAACAAAAATAACTGGGATTGTTCAAAGTTTTCTGTAAAATATACACAAGTATAACTGAGTTAATTACTTGCAGAGCGGATATTAAAAGTATTGATATGCTACGCAATTATTATATTGAATTGGAATCTCTGGGGATTCTAGAATTGATCTAGTTATGTGTCTCTTGAAAAATAATTTGTTTACATTGTTTACGGAAATTGACGCCTCTCGTACTCGTGATTGGCAGTTTTCGAAATCGATCCACATTACAAACAAAGGTTTCAGCTTTAAAGAGAACTGCTTCAAATTTTTTTTTCGGAATGGATTCGAAAATAATAGTTAAGTGTCCGTCTGTGCGTATGTACTATGACGTTCATCACAATCTCATCAGATAAAAATAGAATTTCAAGCGAAATCCATGTTGGTAAGTGCGTTTTAATTGTAGGGCCTCGGAAAACTGTTCATGTTGAAGTGAAGCTTGCAATTTCAAAAGCAAATACAAATACGCGTTATAGTAAATCGCAAATTTTAATTTTAATGCGTATTGGCCGTTAAATTTTTCATTTAAAAAGGAATTATAAAAATCGGTTCGGCAGAAATCTATGCATTTTGACGAATAAAAAAAGACACACACATATCTAGATTGCCCGGTTTTCATGTCGCGCAGTGGTGCAGAATCGAAGCTTTTAATATTCAGATGCATTATTGGAATATCGAACATAGATTATAATTTGCTTCTTAAAATTATACTCTTTGTTTATTTATGCGTTGGAGATAGGTAAGCAATATACAAAAACGTTTAAAATAAAGGGAGTGAAGAAATAATTCAAAATGTAATAAAAACTGCTATAGTATTTTTTTTATATAAAACTAAGCATTTTAAATATTTAATTTCTTATGAACTTTCTACTAAAAGAAGCAGAGTACAAAACTTACCTCTTTTTTCATTCACTATAACGCGATCACAATATTCTGAAAAAATATCCAGACGTAATTTATATAAGGAAATCAGTATCAATGGAAGATAATTGGAGCCTTACTTGAAGGTAAAATGCTCATTGGCAAAATAGTGTAAGTCTGTTTAATCGGTATTGTTTTAGGTCAAATATATACGTTTACATTATTACCGTCTGATGTTTCCGCGTTGAAATTCAATCATAAATGCGACAAAAATAACTAAATTTTAAAATGTTTAGTTCTCACAAAGTCCGATTTTAATTGATTTAAATAACATATTTCATTTTAAAATACATTTTAAAATAATTTATAATTTTACGAGATTTAATGCTTTATAATTAACTCTTTTTATTACAGATGTTACCGATTGAACTTTCAAATGTAACTTCTTTTTTTTCGGGGGGGGGGGGGGGGGGGGAGCTGTATAAAATATTGAAAAGTTATTATTTTAATTTTTGAACATTATATATACATGTTCATATATATATATATATATATATATATATATATATATATATATATATATATATATATATATATATATATATATATATATATATATATATATATATATATATATATATATATATATATATATATATATATATATATATATATGTAAAAGTAAGTATTTTGACTATAAACGCAACAAATGGTATGTGAAAAGGCAACGCATAGTATTATCTTCTATCACTAAACATTGGACTACACATAATTCCCATTAAAACCAACAGTGTTAATGCTATAGTTTTTGATAAAGTATAAATTCGTAACAGTTATAAAATGTTAACAAATTACTTTGCATTAGAACACGGTAACTCAGTATTGTTATTTTTAATCTATAAATGGATTTAATAATTATGCTAAATCCTTTCTGTTTACTTTACGTAGCTATAGAAATATTGGTCTTTTAGCTATGTCCTACAAGTCACTTAGACTTTTTAAGTACAGACTTTCTAAGCATCTACTTTTCTAGCAAATAATTTTTTACTTCCAACTATAAATTATATTAAACTAAAAAGTACTTTAGTAAATAACCAAGGCCTAAACATTCCCGTATTAACTCACCATTTTTGATGTTTAACCAACTCCATTTAAAATAGCAATTTTAAAAGGTTTGATTTAACAAATATCCTAAGATATAACATTTCGTATTTCAAAATATAACTTTTAAATTTGAGTTTTAAATAACTAACTTTTTGTGAGAGTTTAAATGTGAACAAAAATACATATATTTAAAAAAAATCTCTAGCGGTTTAATTAAATTAAAAGTATTTAAAATTAAAAAAATATATTGTTTAAAAATAGGGTCTGTTTAAATTTTACCCAGTACTAAACCTTCCCGTCCTTCCCTAATAGATTATGGAATGTATAAAAAAAAATGTAGATTTAATCTGAAAAGTTTTTTTTTATTTTTTACATTATTTTCGAAGAAAGAATAACAATGTGTTTCAAAACAAGAAAATGTCCTGTCTGATATTTTCAGGTAAAGTCTTGGTCGAGAATATCTAAATTCTATATGTGCCCGACTAGATAAATGTACGCACCGACTGGGGGCATTTACTTTTTTGACATTTGGGAGAAGAAATGTATTAAAAGGAGAAATATTTATATTTACTTATAAAAATACTTGAATATTGAGCTATGAATGAGCTGAACCAATTTCTTTTACAATAAAGTTTATTTTTTGTTTTATATTTCTCATATTAATACATTAAAACGAGATTTTATTAATTGATAGATATTTGATATATTGTATTATAGACATAAGAATAAAATATGTTTTGAGTCTGTAAATGTTTCTATGTTTAATATTTAATAGGGGTATATTTTTTTCAGAATATATCCTATTGATTTGATATTTTATTCTAAAGATGACTGAATTGTAGCGTTTCATGCTAATCTAGCGAAATGGTGGCATTTGGAACTGTGTTGCCACATGTAGTAGTTTCAGTCAGGGCCGCCAGTAGTGGGCCTCTTTTTAACCTCCAAACAAATGAATGAATAAGTTTGGAAAAAACATATGAATAAGTTTTCAGATTTTTTTAAAAGCAAATCATATTTTTTTATCAACTACCAATAGTTGATGAGGCTACATATAATTTGAATAGGATATTTATTAGAGAACTTCGTAAAAAGTTTGTATTATATTTCATTTTTTTTATTCTTCTTTTTATCACTTTAAGCCTAATTTTCTATCGAATGAGACCAAATTAATGGAAGTCGTGATATTTGACTCTGAATGGATCCGACTAGGAGATTTATGATAGAAGGTACAGACCAAAGTTCTCCCGGAAGCACTTTTGTACATAAAAAATGTTGCAGTTCCAATTTTTAAACAGTTTTTTTGCGCCAACTCAGAACTTCTGGTGGTAGTACCGGCCGTCCTGCCAAAAGGAACGAAAAACTTTTATATGATCGTAAAGATGACTAATGATAAAACTACTTTCTGTTTATAAATCTAAGAAAATTGAAATTATGTTTACTTTCCTTCCACTTTAAAAGTAAAGTGTTCTTATTGTTTACTATAGATGTATCCTACATTTTACTATTATAAGTACAATAAAAAATAAAACAACATTTGAAATCCCATTAATCTGACTTGACGCAACTTTAAAATACTTTGTAGTAATTTAAAAAAAAATCAATAAGCTTTATTTAAAATATACGTTACAAATGCTTTCAAAACAATTTTGTTGAAAACTAATAAAAAATATATTAACATTTGAAAAGATAAAAGATGATCAGCAGTTTTTTAAATACTATTTAATAAACTACTGATCATCTTGCTCTTAACTGCTGATAACTTAATTTTTAAATACTATTTGATGGATAAAATATTTACACTTAAAAAAAAAGTTGTAATACAATCTAGTTGTTGAAACCTTTTTTTTATTTATAATGTAATACAACCCTTATGTAAAACAACCCTTTTGTAAATAACCATACGTATTTAAAAAAACGATTTGATTTTATCATTTATACCTTTAAAAATCGTTTGTTTTAGAATTTTAATTTGATACAGAAAGCTATGTCCCTTTTTTTAAAAAAAGTATTTAATAGTTTTTTTTGCGTTTGTACTTTTGGCTTAGCACTATTTAAATTAAGTTCTGTGGAATTTATTATTTTTAAAGTAATTTTTCTATTTAATTTTTTAAAAAAAATATTTCTATAAGGTAATAATTTTTAATAATTATTTCTATAAGGTAATCTACTTCAATTCATAAAGGCTGTAAAATGAGTCACCATTAAAAATTGTGGAAATTTTTGCGTAAAAAGACATTATTAGAACAAGCTTTTATGTCAAATTAGCAACTTGAATAAATTAGAACAAATAAAAACCATCAAATCTTAAAAACTCAATATATTGATTATCACATGCCGACAAAAAACTGTTTGTTTCTGGTCTAGATTTTTTTAAATTGATATTGACTATATTTGGTGTGCTAATTTTAAACATGAAAACCGTTTTTCTGTATCACTTCTGCGTTTTGAAATATGACAGTAGCGTTATTTAAGTTTATATGTTAAATTAATCTTAGGGAATAGGCTTTAAAGTAAACACACAATTTTTAAATGAAACTTTTTAACTGATTTTGAATGTATGTGGTGTGTTAATTACAAATATGAAGAAAAAAAATCTGTAATAAGCTCTTACGTTGGCCTATGTTATTAACGAATAGTTTATCTTCCTAAAAGCAAGCTATAGTCCGCTAGTTTAAAAATAGATTTTTGATTATTTATTTTCTTTGAAAAACAACACCTGCCAGTATAATTTTTTTCTGTTTTTGTTTCAGGAATCTTTGCTGTATTGACGTTATTTTTAATTTGTTAAGCAGTCGTTTTTTTTTAATTTAAGTTAAAACATTTTGTTATCTTTCAATGAGTTAAGCAAATGGCGTCCATTTTGTATAAAAATATGTTCTTTTTGTGGACAGTATAAAAACAGCAGATATGTAATTTCGTTATATTAACATATAAACAGGGTTGCATATATTGCAATTTATTAATGTCATTTATAAGCTCGAAATTCATATTTTTGTAGAATAATTTCATTTTTGTCGCAGATCTTTTAATTTTTACGAAATTCCCATTCTTTAACATTAATAATTCGAAAACCAATTTTACCCCATCTTGCAAAACATTAAAAAAAGTTAAATAAAGTAATATTTTTTCTAATTGTGTCGTTGCAATGCATTGAAATGTTTTTTTCTTTAGAAAACCCAGGAATATTGGTAAATAATTCGACTAATCTAGTTTTATATAGAAGTATTGATGCATCAAACTATCATAAGTTTTTTTTGTATACTCAAACAAAACTACATTTGGACATGAATTAAATCACCCAGAATTTTTTTTTCTAAAATGTACTTCATTAAAGGAAGTAAATGTTTAAAAGAACGAGATCAAAACATAGGTTTAAAAATGTGTAATTTATATTTAATTTTGTCGTTAATTTTGTATGATAGTAATTGTGTCGTTGCAATGCATTGAAATGTTTTTTTTCTATAGAAAACCCAGGAATATTGGTAAATAATTCGACTAATCTAGTTTTATATAGAAGTATTGATGCATCAAACTATCATAAGTTTTTTTTGTATACTCAAACAAAACTACATTTGGACATGAATTAAATCACCCAGAATTTTTTTTTCTAAAATGTACTTCATTAAAGGAAGTAAATGTTTAAAAGAACGAGATCAAAACATAGGTTTAAAAATGTGTAATTTATATTTAATTAAAAAAAATATTTTACCCCATAACCCGTCTTCCCTACATTACCCTAAGCGTTAAAGTATGATATAAGTACTTATTTACAAAGCATTAAAAAATTCTTTGACCAGCTCCAGAAATTTGCATCAATCGAGAGCTATCAATCACAATTTTGGGATATGTCCTTACGTCTTGTTACACTTTTGAAAAATTTGAATCTCAAAAACTGTAATATGTACAAACATTCAACTTCCTTACAATATGCTACTCACAAAGAAAAGTACTATTCTGCAGATAGCTCAATATCAACAATTTGGGGATATGCCTTTCTACGATGATTTTTCTAAGGACTAGGACGATTTAAGAATCTAAGGACTCCTTAAATCGTCGCTAACAAAACGTTGCGGCGTATCACAAAATAATTGCCGATATCGAGTTATCTGCAGAATAGCTTTTATCTTTGTGAGTAGCATGTTATGACAAAGTTGAATGTATATATCTATTACCGTTTTTATGATTCACATTTTTTAAAGGTGTAACACGACGTTCATTGATCCATAATTTTTGCCGGAAAGAAATAACAAATTTATTTTACATAAATGCCGACGTTATCATGTCTCCTTTTGTCCTCTATTTACTCAAAACTCTGCATATTTAAAGTGGATTTTTTATATGTAGCGTCTTTAAAATCGGTTTCAGGTAAGTAAGAGGCGCATGTAGGATGCAGTGGATCTAAACGAAAATGTGAGTTTTAATTAGTGTATAACTTTGTATCTTACAGCGATATTTTAATTGTACTGGTATCGTTGCTGACCGCACAAACGCCGCTACAAAAATAGTAATTACGTGGAGAGAAGAGGGTGTCTGTCGATTTTCGAATTGTCGAATCAGTCAGCTTTGAGTACTTACCATTTCAAGGTTGTTTGTAAAATACGTGTGAAACAAATTCCTTATTCAAGTAAAATACAGTAGTTTACGTCGATATATTGAAACTTCAATTTGCATACGTGTCTCACGATAGTTTATAAATTAAATTGGCACCCAATCCCACTGTTGAGTTTGACGTTATGACGTGTTTCTAGACACAACCTACCTAAGTTTTTAACATATTAAAAACCACTTATCCCTTCCATTTCCACGATGAATTTGAGTCAAAATGATACCGATTCCAACGATTCGATTCTTGTGTCAATTCCATTCGTGTTCGGAGGAGCGATTCGTGTCTTTTAATTTGCGAACACGTGTCACCATTCCTCGAACGTGTTCCATTGTTTCCGCAAAGGCAGGATGACCTTTGGCGGAGGCATAAATCACATCCAGAACAATGCGCCATTCATCGGCCATGATGAAAACTTATTCCACTCGCATCTCTCATGTAAAGGCAGATGCTGCTCGGCTCTCTCCCACGGTTCATGTAAACGGCTCTCTTCACACACAGCCGGGATTCAATGCGGAGCTTCTCAAGACTGAGTTCATTTCCGAAGGGGTGTAAAAAAATGTTGCAAACAAAATTATGAATTTTACTCCGTGATTTTTAGTTATTGGTTTATATTTGGTTAATGCTACTTTCTTCCTTTTAAAAGTGAAATTGCTTGAAACATAAGTATTTTCAAAAATGTTTTGTAGCATGAAATATAATAAGGAAAAATAATTCCTAAATAAAAGTGACCCACAAGATTAAATAAAAGTTTTCTATTTATGACCTTTTAATTTCATGTGAATGTACATAGGGTGCTTTTACATTCGCTGAAGCAGAATTTTGAGCTTTGAAGAAATATTTTTCAAGAAATGACATTTTTTATTAATTAGAAATGAAACAAATATTTTGCGAACACAAATTTACATTAAAAAAATATTCCTTCAAAGCTCAAAATTTTATGATCAAAGCGAATGTAAAACTATTCTACGTATATTTATATGAAATTATAAAGTCATATATATATACATTGAAAAGTTTTTTTAATCTTGTTGGTAACTTTTATTTAGGTATTTTTCTTTATTACATTTCATGCTAAAAAACGTTTTTAAAAATACTTATATTTTAAATAATTATTTTTTTAAAAAGAAGAAAGTAACATTTTACAGTACACTAAATATTAAATAAAAATATTAATTATATTTTTCAAGAGCAAATCTAAATATAATGTAGTTTTCAAATGGTTTTTACTCCCCAGGGTACAGTGAACAATCAAATAAATTTCTCCGTTTTTGAAGAAATCCTTTTGAACTTTTTACACTATAACAGCTGATATTTATTAAGAAGATGAGCAATGTTTAGAAACAAACTATTAATATTTTTTATTATAATTGTCGAATACTCGAAAATTATACACATTTTTAAATGCTCCTGGCGCTTTTATATATATATATATAATAAAAGTTTTTTTTTTATAATTTGATATTTATACTGACAATATAAATAATATTTTTAGTAAGCACCAAAAAATTGTTTATATATGTTTAAGCAATATTATGGTAAACTATCAAGGACATCTAAAACATTTAATGTACTTGGAACATTTGAAAGTATAATCAGATGCATTTTCACTAACATGGAAAACCATTTATAAAGTTATTGCGAATAAGATAAAAACACTATATCATATATGAATGAAAATATACATGAATTATGATAGCAGAAGTTGTAAATTGTATTATTAACAAAAGATATAAATTCTCTTATTTTGGTGATTTTTAGCTGTTTTGAAAATTTATTGTACCCTTAAAATTGACTTCAAAACACTTTACACAAAATGTATTTAAATATATGTGTATATTTTAAATACGCCTTTACATAAACCCATTAAAATTTAAAAAAAAAAACATTTTTACATTAACCATAGGAAACAAAAATTCCTTTAAAAGAGAAATTAAGAAATATGTTTCAAATATTGACGAAGTATCGTTAAAAAACGTGATTTAAATCAAACATAAATTTGAGAATTTTTAATTTTTATGACACTTCCTGTCAATTGAATTGTATTGATGTAATATATTTGCTATATATAAACTATGAAGAAATTTTGCGTATTAATATAGCACCTTGTATCCGACTTCCTTGCCAGAATTTTCATTTGTTTATTTACTCTCTCTTTTTCTCTTTGTTTATTTTCTCCTTTTTCCCCCGTGTACTTTCTCTTACAATGTTGTGTGTTTTTTTTCCATGTGAATGTTAAATGTGTTTCTTGCGTTGTCTGGACCGGCCTTGGACCCTTTGACGGCCCACGTGTCTTATGAAATGAAAGTTCTTTTGGTTCTTCTTCATGCCTTAATGCACAGTTCGGGAATTCTCATTTGAATCCCCCAGTCATTATCAAAAAAGTACCTAATTGCGACAAAGCAATTTATGGAAAAAAATTCTGAGAAACTTGCTTATTGTTGTTTCCCATTCCTTATTAAAACGATACACATTTTCAAATGGCTGTCCTGAAAAATGAATGAATTGTCACGTACCCTGTCTGCGCACTAAGGCAGCGATATTTTCTTTATCTGCTTTTAAACATTTGCACTCAAGGAACAAGTTTGATATTTATTTTCTTTTTATGGAACATATACATCCCTTTCCTGTTCGTTTTAAAGATGTATTCTTTAGCATGTTCTTTTACGTTTAGGGTGGATAATTATAAAAATACGTGAAGCTGAATATTAATCTCAGCATATAAAACATTATTTAGTGGTTTATGATAGATGTCAAATGTTTTTTTTTTAAAGAAGGGTTTTTAAAGAAAAAGTTTCAGATCACCAACGTATTTGGTGCTTCTAGATGTAAAAATGATTTCTATTAAACTTTGTGAGAGAATCACTTTTTTAACTCAAGAATATGTTCTCTTTCATTTTGGAGAACAGGAAAAAAAATATCACGTCGTCTGATTTAAAGGCGACGATCGAGTGCAAAGTGTTAATAAAATATGTTGTTACTCAAGTGATGTCATACCTTTAAATGGAGTTAGATAAAGAACAAGCTAACGAAAGAAAAGCGTTTTTTGAAGTACAAGAACAAGCAGCTCTCGTTCAATTCGAAGAAGAAAGAATAAAAGAATAGATCGTTATTTTGGTGACTGAGAGTGGCCCCGCGAGTTCAAAAGGTTAAAAACGCTATTGTGTTGTTCTTCATGATAACTATACTGTTATTCTTACTGAACATATAGGTCAGCGAGTGGCCGTAGTAGAGATCCCGACTCATAATCGGAGGGTTGGGGGTTCGAATTTCGACTTTGAAAGTACAACTAGTTTGTGATCGGAGTATTGCTAGCTTCGTGCCTCGTCGTCCACAAATAGCATTCGCCGTGTATAGGGTATTTTTGAACGCACAGTCACCACATTCCCACACCGTTGCGTGGGTGACAAATCAAGTGTTGACCTTGTTCTCTGACCTTATTACAAAATTGTCTTTCCTTCGGAATAGATCCCAAACCGGCGCCAATAGTCCATTTGGGTAGCTCTAGTGTGACGTTCATTCAACCAACCAAAACGTGGATTGAAAAGAGGAGAGAAATAATATTCCCGAAATAAAAATATATCATGAGCACTTTTTCATTTCTCGCAATTTAATGGCGAGGGAATTTAAAATTAAAAATAAAAACATTTTTTTTAACAATGCTCTGATATTCTTATGAAGATTAAGAAGCAAGTTTTATATTTCCTTTCTCGTAATAAAAGCATTGATAATGTAAAAACCTTTTCCAAAGAACTATCGATTTTGTAATTATTGAGTGAAGACTCCAAGGACTGCCATTGATTAAAACTTCTTTACGAAAGACTGTCCTTCCCACTCGAATTACTTTTGCTTATGATGACATTAGTTGCGAATTGTGCATTCAAGTAAAAAATGAAAAGTTTAGAAATTCGTATATTAAAAAAATCAGTCAAGCGTGAGGAAGATTCGCGCAATTAATTTGAGAAGTTTTCGAGATATCAATACAAAAAAAATTCCATTTGTACTTCGCAATATTTCACAACTTTGTATACGGTCTTCAGTATTTCTGGTGCTGTATTTTCGCAATAGATAAAATGTATTTTGTTGAAAACTCTCCTGTATCCTCTAGGTTTCGGATGTACTTATGAAAATTTTAACAGCTTTTATAAGTACAGTAAGTAGGGTCCCAGTAAAAAAAGTGAGCATAAAACCTTCATTAAAATTGTGAAATTGCAGGTGTTTTGTAGGCTCTATAAAGAAATTTAGAACAAAAATTACAGTATTTTAAAATTTTAAATCTTCCCACATGAAACCTTTAATAAATTTGCATTTTCCATTCCATAATTTCAATGTTTTAAAATTGATGGTTTTTTTGTAGGTTGTTTTTGAATGTTTTTTTTACAGGTTTTATGAAGTAATTTAGAACAAAAGACTTTAATTAAATAAATCTTAAAAAAAACACAAAAAAACACTGCAGTATTACTAGATGAAATCTTTAATTTGTGATGAAGGTTTAATGCTGACTTTTTTTGTTGAGTAACTTGTTGTTACAGTATAGTATGATTTTTTTTTTAATTTTCAGATTCATTTCTTGGTCTCAGAAATTTTGTAATAGAGATATAAATGTGTCATCATTGTTGAATTTCGCGACATTTTGTGTCGTTATTATGAAGCAAATTAAATATCGGAAATATATTCTCATATTACACTATTTATTCAGATGAAAACGTTGATATCTCACACCACTTGGAAATTTTTCATTTATTTTTGCGACCCGTATTGCTAATCCATTTGCGATTCTTATTATAAAACTATCATACAAAAATACTATTTTCTATTTTAGGTCAATCTATGTAATTATGAATTATGTACCTTGTTTAGCGTTTAAGTTAGAAGCCTCTAAACGGACAAAACAACAGTAGTATTTTAGATTTAATGGGAGTATCTTATTAACTGTTTTAAATATATTGTACGTTGTTTAACTACAAGTTGTATACAATATTTGTTACAAATTTCAGAATTTAAAGTGACATAGAACTATATTATTTTTCATAACAGTCGCCTTTGAATCTCCCTTTGTCTTGCTGTTTTAAACTAAATTAAAATGTTAAAAATAAAGTCGTGTTGCACTCAATGAGCTAAACACGTTGATATCTCACACGACTGGGAAATTTATATTTAAACCCCATTACGACACCGATTTGTGAAGCTATTTACAAACCTATAAAATTTTAAATACGATTTTCTATTTTGGGTCATGCAATTACATAATCTGTGCAATTATTAATTGTTTACCGTAATTGTGACGAAATCCTTTAAAAGAATGAAGCATTGATAAACTTTTATATGTAAAGGGTATAGGGTAAGATGCGGTAAAATGGGTATATTGGAATTAAATATAAGTTACACATCGTTAAACTTATGCTTTGATATCGTTCTTTTTTTAAATAAAATTAATTCGTTTAATGGAGCACATTTAAGTAACAAAATTAAATTTCTGGGTGATTTATATCAAGTTCAATAGTTGATTTGTTTGAGTTTGCAAAAAAACAACTTGTAATAGTTTTATGCATGAAAACGTCTATCTAAAAACTAGAAAAGTCGAATTATTTATCAATATTCTTGAGTTTCGTATAGAAAAAAACTTTTTAATACATTCCAATAAAAAAAAAATTCTATTTTATTTTGCTTTTATTTCAATGATTTTTAAAGTGGGGTAAAATGGGTAATCGAATTATTAATGATAAAAATAGAAAATTCGGAAAAATGTAACGATTATCGAAAAAAACCCCACTATTTTGCAAAAATATTAATTTTGAAGCTTACAAATGAAAGAAATAACTACAATATATTGAACACTGTTTATATGGAAATATAATTAAGTTACATACCTGTTTTATTCTAAAAAAAAACTGTCAGCAAAAGATGAAAATATTTATATAACATTTGTTTGTTCATTAGAAGATAAACAAAACGTTTTTAGTGAAAAAAACTAAAAATAACGTAAATACGACATAGATTCCTGAATCAAAATAAACGACAAATTATTCTAGCAGAATTTCGTTTTCTAAGATAATAAATAATAAAAAAATGTCGATTTTTCAAAATGGCGGATTGAACTTATTTTTAGAAATACTGTTACACAATGTTACTGTTATAACAATACCTTAACAATCATATACACTGAGTTTTTAAGAGTTGATGGATTTTAGTTATTATATTTTATACAAGTTAATAATTTGAATAAACAATTTGTTTTAATAATGCCTTTTACAAGAAAAATTCCATAATTCCCACTGATTACCCATTTTACCCAACTCATGAAGGAAAGAGGGTATAACATGAAAACTAAAATTTTAACTCGTTAATATTAAACAAATATTATAAAACATATTCAAAGATGTCGCCCAGGAACCCATTGCATAAAACGCCAAAATTTTTGCATATTAAATAACATTATTGAAGTGAAAGCTAGCTTTGATTGTAAAATTGGCACTTTCCTACCCATTTCACCCTATCTCACAAACTATTTTAGATACCAGTAGTATTACTTTTGGATTATAATATTAACGATCTTCTATAAAAATATGCTATTGAAAAAATTATATAACAATAGGGGTCTAGTGATCCCTGTCTGCGCCACTGCATTGGCAAACCTTTTATGTTCTCTCTTTCACCATATATAAAAAAAGGCAATCCTTATACTCTCTCATTTTCCAGTGAACGGATTTTTTAATAGCTGGGTTACAGATTTTTTTAGCGAGGTTGAAGGATTATAAGATACCATAGAATTTTAATACAAATAGTTCTTAACTCTCTCTCTATATAAAATATGAGTTTTAATTAAAAGCCAGAGATGAAATAATTTAAACAATTAATCTTTTTATAATCAGTATGTTTTTGGAAGGTATTTTTCGAAGAAAAAAAAATTACTTTGTGAATTGTATTTTCCACTGTAAATCATATAGAATGAATAATCTTACACTTCTACAATTTTTACAAAGGAATCAATCAATCATGCAAGTTCAAAGATCGTTATGTTTAAATTTTACAAAAAAAATAACAAAATTTTAAAATAAGGTAAGGTTGTATTAATTCCAATTCAATATTATTAAAATTGCATTTCTCTTTTTATTTGATTTACTGAGCATTGACCTGAATGTAAGCAATCGTTCTCATTCCGCTTTTCCTTCTTTTAAGCAGTCAAAACCTCCACAGGATACCTCTGGGAACTCATGAATTTCAAATTGAATTCTACTTTTTGCCTCAACAAATGATGACTTTTCCCTCTTTGAGGTAGATTTCACTTTGCTTTTCGTTTCCTTTTCTCAGAATTGAATTGCTAAGTAGTTGAGAAAGTTGTTTTGCAAAGAAACGGCAATTCAAGTTTTAAGGATTCATACGCTGCAATAAATGTTAACTTAAAAAAGAACAAAATGTAGTCCGTTTGCGTTACTTTTACCGCTTATAAGAGCACCGAGTACTTACATTTTAATGTTATAAATTGACATATTATTTTTTGTTATAACGTTTTCTTTAACTCCTATAAGCTCTTATTAACTTTTGTAAATTCTATTATTGTATCTTGTAACTTCCTTTCCATACACTACATATCGACATGAAACTTGGCATGCGTATTTCGTAATAACTATGACATAAAAAAAATTTAGGCATAGCATTAAGTAGAGGTAATTAATATTAAGTATCATTATGAACATCATTAAAACTTTCAAGCTTTAAGTTTGGAATTGGTAAAAACTAATTATATTTGTTACTAAAAGTTTAAAATGTAATAGATATAAAAATTATTAAAAATATACTAAAAAACAGACTTTATATTTATTATAAATATTTCATTTATATTTATTTGAAATAGTTCCTTTATATTTATTTGAAATAGTTCCTTTATATTTATTTGAAATAATAAATTTAAGATTATTTGAAATATATTTTGTATATTTATTTGAAATATTTCATTTACATTTATTTGAAATATTTCATTTACATTTATTTGAAATATTTAATTTACATTTATTTGAAATATTTCATTTACATTTATTTGAAATATTTCATTTACATATATTTGAAATGTTTATATTAATTTAAAATATTTCATTTACATTTATTTGAAATGTTTATATTAATTTAAAATATTTCATTTATAAATTATTTGAAATGTTCCATTTATATTCATTTGAAATGTTTCATTTATATTTATTTGAAATGTTTATATTTATTTGAATTGTTTCATTTATATTTATTTGAAATGTTTCATTTATATTTATTTGAAGTGTTTAATTTATATTTGTTTGAAACGTTTAATTTATATTTATTTGAAATGTTCCATTTATATTTATTTGAAATGTTCCATTTATATTCATTTGAAATGTTTTTTTTTATATTTATTTGAAATGTTTATATTTATTTGAATTGTTTCATTTATATTTATTTGAATTGTTTCATTTATATTTATTTGAAATGTTTCATTTATATTTATTTGAAGTGTTTAATTTATATTTGTTTGAAAGGTTTAATTTATATTTATTTGAAATGTTTCATTTACATTTATTTGAAGTGTTTAATTTATAGTTGTTTGAAAGATTTAATTTATATTTGTTTGAAACGTTTAATTTATATTTATTTGAAATGTTTCATTTATATTTATTTGAAATGTTTCATTTATATTTATTTGAAATGTTTCATTTATATTCATTTAAAATGTTTATATTTATTTTAAATGGTTAATGTATATTAATATGAAATGTTTCGTTTATATTAATATGAAATGTTTCGTTTATATTAATTTGAAATGTTTACATTTATTTGAAATGTTTACATTTATTTGAAATGGTTTATTTATATTTATTTGAAATGGTTCATTTATATTTATTTGAAATGGTTCATTCATATTTATTTGAAATGGTTCATTTATATTGATTTGAAATGTTTATATTTATTTGAAATGTTTCATTTATATTTATTTGAAATGCTTCATTTATATTTATTTGAAATGCTTCATTTATATTTATTTGAAATGCTTCATTTATATTTATTTGAAATGGTTCATTTATATTAATTTGAAATGTTTACATCTATTTGAAATGTTTATATTTATTTGAAATTTCTCATTTTTATTAATTTGAAATTTTTATATTTATATGAAATATTTCATTTATGTTAATTTGAAATTTTTATATGTATATGAAATGTTTATATTTATTTGAAATGGTTTTTACTTATTTGAAATGTTTATATTTATTTGAAATTTTTATTTCACTTATATTTATTTGAAATGTTTATTTTATTTATATTTATTTGAAATGTTTATTTTATTTATATTTATTTTATTTATATTTATTTTAAATGTTTATTAGTAATTTTATTTATATTTATTTTAAATGTTTATTAGTAATTTTATTTATATTTATTTTAAATGTTTATTAGTAATTTTATTTATATTTATTTTAAATGTTTATTAGTAATTTTATTTATATTTATTTTAAATGTTTATTAGTAATTTTATTTATATTTATTTTAAATGTTTATTAGTAATTTTATTTATATTTATTTTAAATGTTTATTAGTAATTTTATTTATATTTATTTTAAATGTTTATTAGTAATTTTATTTATATTTATTTTAAATATTTATTTTGTTTATATTTGCTTAAAATGTTTATTTCATTTATATTTATTTGAAATATTTCATTAATATTAATTTGAAATATTTCGTTAATATTAATTTGAAATATTTCATTAATATTAATTTGAAATATTTCGTTAATATTAATTTGAAATATTTCATTAATATTAATTAAACATATTAATATAGTATTTTGTGTTCTATTCTGATAATTACTTATAAATATGCTTCATATCAGGCAGGATTTTGTAGTGTTAGGGGTGAAAACCTATACCCCTACTGCCTAGTCTAGCATAGGCAGTACGCGTCATTTGAACTTGAAAGTCGTTTCAGCTTATTGGAAAGTTCCGCCTATTGCAAAGGGTGCTGCAGTACCTTATTGAGAGTAGCCACCTCATCTTCATCGCAGTACGGGAATGTAATGTTCGGTAGGAAGCCGTGGGCCCCTTGCAGATTTTGGCTGGATGCTACTAAGTTATTCCTGGTTTCCGCGGCGTGGTAATACCGTTGCTCCATATCACTGAAAGAAATTGAACTTCATTAATGAGAATTCACAAAATGGGGGAAAAAAGTACAACTTTTTTTCATGAACAATTAAGAAATTAATTCCGAGATACACGCTGAATTCGTATTCTTGCATCAACTATACAAGCATTCTTTAATTAATCTATTTTTGTGCGGAAATTTTCGTTTTTTTTTAGTTACAGGGAAATTAAAATTAAGATTATAAACTATTCAAAATAATCTGAGAACTTACACATTTTGTACAAAAAAAAAAATCTTAATTTTTACAAATGTTTTTTGTTGTACGAACAATAGTTAAGCTTTGACAGTTTTTTGCGATTTACTCAAGAAAAAGGGGCGGGGGGGGGGGGAAGATGATGCACATTAAATCTTTGGTGGTCCAAACATCCTCAAGCTAACTTGGGTGTTACCCTCACCATGGTTCAGTTTTCCAGGTCTTTCCTTCCTGATAAATACTTAACCGTAACCATTTGATTCGGATGTTTATTGAATTGTAGCCAATTCAATAAATGCTAATAGCCAATTGATTAGCTCTAGTGAGGCATTCATTCAACCAACCAGAAAAAGGCTCCTCCGTGTTTTATACAAGGCGATCACACATTGTTGGATGATGCTCATTGTTTGGCTGTATCACACTTAGTAGTATTAGCATAATAAAACATTATTTTACTACGTCGTTTATATTTTAAACAAGTAACTAGTAGCAACAAGGTAGTTAAAGTAAAGTAAAAAGAATGGTTTATTATGTCGTGTAAATAAAAAGCCAAACAATGATCATAATCTAATAATTTGTCGCCACCCTGTACGTTCAAACTAAATATTCATCATCACACGTTTTTTAAAAAATGCTACTGCATTAAATCTGCAATTTTCGAGGACCTTCAATTCCTGAGTTTTAAAATTTAATTGAAATCACAGCATTTCAAATGCGCAGATGTAAGTGACACTTCTGACAATGACTCGTTCAATATTAAAAAAAATGCCTTAATAGTATATGACGTCATTATGACAACCATTGAAGCAACATTGAACTTCCTGTGATGGGATCCTTTGCTCAAAAGCCGTGGCAAAGCGAGAAATTAATTTTGAAGGATGAATACAGTTGTCGCAACGCCAAAACAGTAAATGCGTAATTTTCAAAATGTGAGTTTCCGTTCTTTACTAAAGAAATGTTATCAAAATTATTATTTATTCAATTAAATTACACCCTCGAAGTATTTTTACGCAATTGTTGAAATTGCACTTTAGAAAAGTTATTGAAGGATATATATATAAAATCGAATATATAATTATTCAAATAACTTGGATATATCGAAACAATTCATTATGGTTTTACCGCTGCAAAATTTATGTTAATAAAATTAATGTTATAAAATAATATGTATTCCAGCTAATGCATTTAAATGGTTATAAAATATAGAAAAATGAAACAAGTTGTACAATGTCAACCCGTTTAAACATTCCGTAATTGACAGTGTGAGTCAAAATCACAATATATATATATATATATATATATATATATATATATATATATATATATATATATATATATATATATATATATATATATATATATATATATATATATATATATATATATATATATATATATATATATATATATATATATATATATATATATATATATATATATATATATATATATATATATATATATATATATATATATATATATATATATATATATATATATATATATATATATATATATATATATATATATATATATATATATATATATATATATATATATATATATATATATATATATATATATATATATATATATATATGTATATATATATATATATATATATATATATGTAGTAAAGAACCCTTTTATGCCCCTCAGCCGCAATGAATCTTAACATATGAGATATCAAAAGAAAGAGAAATTCATGGACAAGTGATGAATCGTACTTTCATCTCATAAAAATTAACGCTTTTTAAAAAATGCGTTTAAAAGAATTCATTTTAGTTTTTTTTAAACAAGCCGTTGATAATGCTGCCATCTATGAGCAAACCGTTAAACTTTTTATTTTCATTTTTTTTTGGCCATAAAATATTTGTTAATATTCGCCGGTGAGTGTTGGAGGTTGTTCATGCGATAATTATCGCACCGTCATGCTAGTGTATATTATTTCAGTAGTAAAGACCCATTTTGCGAATCTCAAACGCAACGAATCTTAACATGTGAGGTATAATAAAAGAAATTTCCCAGATTAGTGACGAATCGCACTTTTGTCTCATGAATATTAATGTGTTTTTTTTAAATACGTTTAAAAATAATTAGTTTCCAAGTAGGGCAAAGGTAAATTTTGGTTTCCGTCGCTGTCAGAACACTTCATTTTTATTTCAAATGCAAAAACCATAATTAGATTTCAGTTCGATTGTTTGCACAAATAGCACCAATTTTCAGATATTCAATTATAAACGACGTCGTTGGACATTTACAAATAAGTTTCTGAAACTTTTTTTTTTAAATTTCGAAGTAAAATTTCCAATATATTTTTTTTGTTGATACATTATATATGTTTTGAAATATTAAAATATTTTTTTTCTTGATAAAAAAAAAAAAGACCCCTTTATTGTAAATACTTTTTCTGACCACTTTCTGAATGATAACAGTTCTACGAGTTTGTCCTTTCTTAGCTTGTATTATATCATCCAATGAACTACGCAAACATTTTAAATTAATTTAGGTTTTACTTTCAATTAGTCGTCAAATAGTACTAGCAAAGAACACGGGAATATATAAACTCGTATTATCAAATAAGGCTTGGATAAATGGAAGCAGAACGTTCGATCATAAATTAATTTCAATCGATTTTCTTGTTTCTGGGTTTGCTTTCAGATCGATTCCAACAAGCATGGAATCTTCTCCAACAAGCTCCATGATTCTTTTCGAATATTTTCATAAAGGTTTTTATATTGGGTCGAAGATTCATTGATTTTATTGGTTCGCAATAACACTCGACTCCAGATCCACTTGAACAACATTGAGAGCTGGGACGATTAAGACGGGACATAAACCAGTATTCTGTCCACTTAGCGAAAAGAATTTGGCGAAAAGACTCAAAATAAATTATTTTCTATAGTTCATCGTATATTGCCAACTTAAAGGATTTGTAACAAATAGAAAGTACAATTCCACAGAAAGGGGGTGAGTGGAAAAAAATATTGTATAAAGTTCAACAACTAGGACTATCTTGAATTTCAAGAATATGCAGAGCATTATTGTGTCTTTGGCGCCATTTTGTTTTGTTTTGGGTGAATAAAACTTATCTATTCAAAGTTATGATAAGCATCGAATATACTCAAAAAGGAGAACATTTTACTTATTTTTGAGTGTTAATTATTATAAACTTTTACCTAAAAATGCACCACCAAAATTGATGGAATGAATCGTGTAGTTAAATATATAAATTAAATAATACTTATAGATTTTCAAACGTTTAAAGCAAGTCAACACTTTCGTTATCGTCACTTGGGGTTACTTGGACACTGGGGAAACCCAAAACAAAAATGTTTTAAATCATTCACCTGGGTCTGCTGCCATGAAAATAATAAAATATATAGGAGTGATTGTTCGAAAGAACGTGAATCAGTTCTATATTTTCATGACAGCAGACCCATGAGTGATGACATTTTTTTGTTTTGGGTACGAGTACCCTATCTTAACCCTAAAGAAAATTTTATATGTTTGGTTATTAAAGTAAAGAACTGTTTAAATTCTAATTTGTGAATATGAAGTGTGTTTATATTTCAGTACTTCGTAGGTAAACAACACAGTGTATCAATTTTTTCTATTTTACAGGAAAGTTATCAAAGTTTTGTATGCCTGTTGGTTTCAATGGAAATAGAGTTATTTAAGAAAATAATATCTTCGTTGGTAATCCATTTAGGAGATAGTGTTTTATACCTCTGTAACGATTGTAAAAACAAAATATTAGAATCATAACCTGTACTAAAAACTTAAATATGGAAATAATGTTACGTTTTGTTTTTCTACGGAGAAGCCAATGTAATTGGCGTGGTTCAAGGATTTTTTTGTGAAACAAGCGAATATGATATGGCATTCCGCTTTACACAAAGCAGCCATATCATATTTTTAGCTTGAAAATGTTTTAATTTGTCAATTTAAAAAAGATATTTTTTCACAAAAGTGTCAAATTTCAAAATTTGGAGAAATATCTGTTGTGCATAATAAAGAGGGTTTTTTTAGGGAAGAAACAAAATCTCAGTTATATATACTGTATCAAATACACAGACAGAAACAATCTAACAACTGAATGTCAAAAATATTAAATTATTGAAATGCAAATATCTGTGGCATGGAATAAAAAAGACCAATGTCAATTTTATCAATTTTTAAAACTATTTTGAATATATGAATTTTAAATTCAAAATTGAAATAGAAAACAATTCCGTCAGGT
Organism: Troglohyphantes excavatus; assembly: GCA_963932185.1. Lineage (NCBI taxonomy): Eukaryota > Metazoa > Arthropoda > Arachnida > Araneae > Linyphiidae > Troglohyphantes > Troglohyphantes excavatus. The sequence goes on along the minus strand of OZ010676.1, from coordinate 1,552,650 downwards.
TTCTCTAACTCTTCAAATCAAATAATCCCGTGATTTCCGTCACATTGCAACAAGGCTGAGCCTCAAACTTTGAAGCCATTTTCTCAAAACTGTTAATTAGGACACGGGTCCTTCTTGTTCCAAGCTACATATATTATTTAACGAAAAATAAAAAAAAATCAGGAAATGTCAAATGTTAACTACAAAAATTTAACTATAATAATTTACATTTCCCATTTTCACGATATGTTTTAACCCTCTTTTTTTCAGGTGGCTGCTTGAGGCCCTTGAGCCGCCCCTGCAATGTATGGAGTATACATAACAATTTGTGTTGACGCTATTTTTAGAAAGAAAACGGTGTACTCGTAACATTTACTTCTCAGGAATTTCTAGCAGCTCCCTCCACTTTTGCACTGCCAGTCCCAGTTGAGCGCACGCCTGCTTGATCATGATTTGTGCTTGCTTCCATTTGAAGTGCGCCTGGTTGATATGGTTCTTCCTTTCTTGCAAGAAATCGTGCTCTTTCTCGAAACGGTTCTCCCGCTCGCTGCCATACGCACCTCCGAATATATTATCTGCAACATACAACAGACAATAACCATTTAACATGAACCCTTTGCACTCGAGGAACATGTTTCATAATTACGTTTTTTTATGTGAACAGTTATATCCCGTTCCTGTTTTTTTAAAGAGGTATTCTTAAGAGTGTTCTCTTTACGTTTAGGGTGGACAATTATAAAGATTCAAAAGTTTTCGTGAATATGACTATTATTCTCAGTATATCAAACATATATTTAGTGTTAGTGTTTATGTGTTTTTTAAAAAAAACAGGAATTGTGAGGATTTTCAATTTGAAGATAGTTGTAGATCCCAAACATACTTGGTGTTTCTAGATGAGAAAAATAATTTCTGTTAAAGTTTATGGGAGAATAACTTTTTAAACTCTAGAATATGTTGTTCTCTGTCATTTTGAAGAATAGAAAAAAAATAACATGTCGTTATTTTGGTGACTTAAAGGCGGCCATCGATAATAACGACTAAAAGATTTTTTTTTCAAACATATATATAAAGATGCTAAATTGTATACCAAGTTCTGTAAACTTAAAAATGTATTTTAGCAAATGTTGATATCGTTCCATTTTTTATTTTAAAACATGCTTAGACGATATTTAGTGACAATATTAAGTAAATATTAAAAAAAAAAAACTCTTTTGCGGCAATATATTTCAGTATTTGAAACATATAGTGGAATCTAATCCATATACAGGATACGAACAAACATTTAAAAAAGATGTTATTTTGTTAGAACGGGATCAACACAGGGTCACGAAAATGGCTCGAGGTACTACATGAATTAATTATGGAAATAAAAGCTTAGAAATTTAAATATGTATATACTCGAGGAGAGAAGGATTAGAGAGCACCTTATTCAGCTTTTCAAATTTATCAAATTGAGTGATATGGAGGGATTGGAATTGGGACTAGAGATCATGGATTCAAGTTATACACATCACAGATTAATCGGGTGGTTAGAAAGCATTATTTTTTTAATAGGGTAGCAATAGATAAATGGAACAGTTTGCTTGGTTATATTGTTAATTCTTGAAGAGTGGGTAGTTTTAAGAAGCAATTGGATCGGCATTGAGGAATTATGAGAAGGTATTAGATTAGGGATGAGCGATATTTGAATAACAGTTATAAAATATCTTTATTTAAATATCCGATAATTAAAAATATTATTTATAAGAAATAACAGTTATTTATGTGCTAAAAAAAGTAGTATTTCGAAATAAAAATTAAAAAATATATATATTGCAAAAATATGTTTTTCAAACAATTAACAGATGCGCTGTTTAATTTTATCGAGAAACACCTAAACCGTCAAAGAGCAAGTTAAAAAAAACAGGTTAGAAAAACAGCAGGTAAAAAGAGATTACTATATTACTAAAAATGAACGGAAACAGAAGAACGATCTGTTCCCACATTCAAGACGGCCTTGGTTGAAACAAACTTACTCCATGATATCACATCCCAGTAACAAACAGGATTGAATTGTGATGTTTACGTCATTTCGTTAGTGGCACGTGTCCAAATTGCGATCCAAACCATTTCAGGATACTGTTTATATTATTACGATAAAAATATTTTAATACCAGAAATCGTTGGTTCGAAATTTATTTTTTGGAGGTTATCGACATTGTAATTGTTTATCTTAGATTGAATCTTGATATTTTTTGAGCTTTATATTCGGCGAAAATTTATTGCTTTGTGGGAAGGATCGGAAGGGATAGTTCAATTAATTTAATCTGGGGAAAAGTGGTTGGCATTAATGGATGTGTGAATAAGTTTTCGAGTGTATTTTTTTATATCATAGCAATTCTTTGGGAAGTGGGGGTTCGGAAAAAAGATACTTTGCTTTCGCTTTGCATTTAGCTGAAGGATTTTAACTCAAAGCGATTTTTTTTGGTACTCAAAGTCGCATTGCAAAAAGTAAATAGCATTATTTGAAATGTTATTAATTTTCTTATTTATCACGGTCTGGTATATTGCGCTATATTAAATAAAAACAAAATTTGGATGGAAGTTTAAAGTGTATATGTTGACATAAATTGTATAGCAATGAATTTTTTATGTGTATATAGAGATCGCCAAAATGCGTTTAATGATGCAAAAATTATTAGGAAAAATTAATATTTATGTAATAGAAATAATTTATCGAAATATTATTAAGTTTTGGATCATTAACATTATTTTAATGAAAATAATCCTACCATCAACTGATAATTTTTTTTATGAAAATTTAGCATTTGATATTTTGCGGTGCCTAATTTCGAGGTTGACGACATTTAAGTTAGTTTAAGATATCAAATAACAGTTAAAAATACTAGTTATTTCATTATAATATCGTAATAACTGTCGTTATTTAAAAATAACTACTAAGCTCATCCCTATGTTAGATATACAGTAGCAACCTAGCTAGGCCTAGAGCTTGTGGTTGGTCGACATACTTGTATTTGTATTTTAGCAAAATAAGACTTTGAGAAGTGGGTTAAAATAAAGTCACAAGAGGCACAGAATGTGTTAAATAAAAACGCGTAGAAATGTATCTGTTACGCTTCTTGATGCATATTTTCCTTCTAAGAGTAACTGTTCTAGTGCAGATGCACCCTAAAGGTTATTCGAATCAATCCAAGGCTTCTCTCACCTAGGAGTTCATCTCTCTGCGTGTACAGCTTTTGGATGAGCTCCCCGTCGATCACAAGGGCGGAGATCTCTTCCTTGAGGAAGTCCCTCTGCTTGGAAGTGCTCTCCAACTGACGCTCGATCACTTCCTGCTCAAACAAGAGAATCAGTCTTTAAAAACACACAGGTACGCGAGTATGCCACACACACACACATGACGCATTTCGAATTGATCGCACTAGAGATACACAGTGGGCTATTGGCGACAGTTCGGGATCTATCCCGAAGGAAAGACCCGGGAATACTGCATCGTCATTTTGAACTATGGTCAGATGACGAAAGTGACACCATGGCTGGCACTCCATCCAATGTGAGGACAATAAACCACCAATGGATTTAATGATACAACGTACAACGTCCTTTCAGAAGGACACAGTGTACTCTGTCAGTAGGACTCACCTAGAGTATTACCGGATGGTTCAGATAGTACATTTAAACTTTTTTTTTTATATTTGACTTTTTGAATCAAAATTTTAATGTCTATTATTTAAATTTATATAAGAAAACAATATTTCCCATAAAAAAATCCACAGTTATTTGTATTTTTTCAAAATATAAACTTTTTCCTTTTTTTTAAGCTTTTAAAGCTTTAAGGCTTTTTTAAAAATTTACAATTTGTCCCCAAACTTTTTTCTTAGATCCTTTGAACTATAATTCAAAATAATTGGAATTAAAATTTTGTATACTGTGACGTCGTGGGAAAGATGTTTGACAAGGGGTATATTTAAATATTTTATTTTAATTAGGCATAATAGGTTTAAAGTACATATTTACAATTAAGAGATTTGAAAGGACAAAACAAGCATCTTCACTTCATAGGAAGCACACAGTCTCTCCCTTCATTCAAAAACAACGAACTATAGCCCATGTTAAGAGGGAAGACAATAAGGTGTGGACTTCCGCCCCATACAGCAATCGATCGATTTCAAGGTGGTCTGCCGAGTAGTTTCGCCACAATACTATTTTATGCAAATAGTTATTCATAATTACACAAAAATTCTTAATAATAATAGTTTTTTCTTTAGTAATTTTTAAAAAAATTTATGATATGCACATATTTTACAATATGCTTTAAAATTATACATTTTTCTATTAATAATAAAAACAGCCTTAGCGTTTCGAAAAAATTAATATCAAGAAAAACCAAAAACTGAGAAAAGACATTTAAGGTTTTCGTTCCTTGAAAAACATACCTGTCATACAGAATAAAATTTCAAATAACTCATTAAATATAGATACAGTTATAGAATTTTGCAAGCACATTTAGAAGATACTATAATTTTAGCGAATAAAAAAAATCTCATAAGGCCTTTTGTAATAGTATCTTGGCTTCCCCCAAAATGAAATCTTTGGTATGGCTTTGTTTCGAAGCAGCGTAAAAGTACAATGTAGTTTTATTCCGTAAGTTAAAAAAATTAAAAATAGAGTACAAGTACAAAAAATATAAATGATTCGAGTATTGTTATTTTTGATTGTTTCATGTAATTACAGCAATTAATTTAAAATTCTAAGTTTTAAGTACTACCTGTCTGTTCAAAAGGTCAACATATTCTTCTTGATCTTCATTTAAAGCTTCTCCCTTTTGGCTTTTTTCGAATAAAAACTGTTTTAAAGATTGGGAGCCATCTGTTTTGTCGATTGCAGCTTGAAGTTGATGTCTAAAAATAATTATGTTCATTACACATAAGTTTAAGTGTTCAATACACATAAATATGTTTCATTTCACAAAGGCTATATCTCCGAAAAGAACTGCCAAAAGTTCATTGATCTTCCCAGAAACTTCTATAAAATACATTTTAATAAATATTACACAACTCTCATAGTAGCTAAGGGACGTATCCGCAATGACAAATCCACAATTTATCAACTTTTCTCATTTTAAGTTCCGAGGTTCTTATAGCACTGTGTCTTACTGCACATATATGTGTGCATGTGGCTTGGAATAAACAGGGACAATGTCTCATTGACTTAACGTAGGACATTGGTCCTTCTGGTTCCAGATATAAGTGGCAAGTGGCAATTTACTAAGTTTTTCAGGACAGCCAATTTAAAAAGTTAAAAAATGTATACACTGTTAAAAATTTCAGTTCAACGATGTACCATATCTTGATGCAAAACAGAGGTCTGCAGAAAATTACGCCATATAACGCTGGAATCTAGGTTGAACCAAAAATCTTTTTTCGGAAAAAGCGGAGGTTTCACCGATAATTGATTCAATTTCTTTAACTGCAACCGAAATTTTAGCTGTCGCTACATCAACAAGCCGAGGAATCAAAAGCCAAGAAAGACACCGACGAACAAGGGCCTCCGTGGCCTAGGGGATAAAGGTGTTCAGCTATGAATCAGATAATTCCTAATTCGAACCCGATCTGTGAACTTGACAAAGAAAAGTAAAAAGTTGTGGTCTAGGTTTGCCAGCTTCGTTACAAAATACTACTACTAAAATACTAAGAAAACTCGAATTTTTAGTTTTATGCAACGTTATGAGTTTTGGTGCAACGTTTCATTACTAAATGGTTTCGTAGTAGCACCGTAAAATGGTAAAACTAAGCACAAAATATTGGTTGCAGCTGAATGGGTACCAAATTTTGGCGCAAGGTCGTAATAATATTTAGCAGTGTAGTGTTCTTATAAAAAATTCAACAATAGTCATGTGTTTCTGTCAATTAATTATTTTTCGCTTCATCATAAACAGGTATCGTAACTTGGGGTTACGTGGACCCAAAACAAAAAGATATTTTAAATCTCTCCTGAGTCTGCTGTAATGAAAATAACGAAAATGTAGAAGAGATTTTTGGGGAAAAATTGAATCACGTCTATATTTTTATGACATCAGACCGAGGAGTGATTTTTTTTTGTTTTGGGTTCAAGAAACCCCCTAGAGTTCAAGTAACCCCAAGTTACGGTACTATATAGGTTACAATTAGAGGATTCAAAAGAGTTGTTAATCTCAATATTATGAAAAATGGACTTAATACACACATCTATATTAAGGCATCGATTATTCTTCCATCTCAAACACAACGCATTGATTTTTTTAAAAGATCTAATCTTTAATAAAAAAATATTTTTTTTAAATATTAAAATCTTTATATATCATAAAAAATGTATAAAGTGTCTTCGTAAGTGAACTTTTAATTTCACAATTAAAAAAATAAAATTTAAACTATTTTTACAGGCAGCGATTTGTGTACACTAAAAGGCTAGAAAATATTATACAACCACACATTTAAAGTCAGCGTATGACTTCAATAATTTGTTTTTTGTCTATCAAAGAGCATAACATTTAAAAAATTATTTTAGTGAAAATTAGAACACGAAATTCTTACAGGTTTTGAGCTTGAAGATTTTTACTGTCTTGCAAGGCTTTCAAATTCTTTTCTAACTGGTCCATCTGCTCAGCTTTCAGTTGATAATTGTCCAACACCTGTCGTTTTTCAAAGATTTGTATTTCTTTTTCTAAATCCAAATATTTTTGAAGAGTTTCTACAGTAATTTCTACGGGCTGAAAGAAAAAATTTAATCATTTTATAAATACCAATATATCTCAATCATAACAATATATATATATATATATATATATATATATATATATATATATATATAATGTATTTCTTAAAAAAAAGTACAATTAGACGTGGCTATGTCGGAGCACAGCCAGACTAAGTTTTCTAACTTTAATGACCTTTTTAAAACTATTCAAAATTGATTAAATATGCCCCACTGATAGGGTAGTTGTTAACATATCTGGGGCATATGTAAACAAAGCATTAATATGGTTGATTGAAAAAAAGGCTACATTAATTTATTTATATTTATTGTAGAATTTGCATTTATGTTAGCGATTTTACAAGCAACATTGCTCGTGTTCAGATTCATTTAAATTTATTTTAATTTCATTACTTGAAGCTTCTAAAACTTGATAATCTAATGTTAATGTGTGATGATGTATGAAATAATTTAGTTTTAAATTACATATAGCTGTGAAATTTCGAAATATAAGTACACTAATAATTTAAAAGTGAAATTGGGGCATTTGTGAGGTGATCCTTCGATAGATTTTAGCTTAACTCTTGCGAAAATTAAATGTTCTTAATTGAGAGAGATAAAAAAAACTATTCATAAACTTAAATAATTAATGCCACTATAACTTGAGAATACGACATTCCCTTGAAAAGTTATTTATAACTTGTTTTTATTTTGGAATGCAGATAATCAAAATTCCGGATTGCTTCGTAAGTTTGACCAAGATATTTCATGAGTATTACCATTTATTGGTAATTTTTGAATATTTAAAAAAAATTAACTGGATGAAGTAGACTGCTTTTATGTTCCCCATATAAACAAGGGCCCCCCCCCCCCCTGCCTCTTCACTACTTAATAAAAGAAGCAAATATAGATTAAGCTAAACTTCAAACTACTAATATAGTCAAACTACTTCTATAGTTTCTAATACATAGATTTCCATTCTTCCCTTGCAGACTTAACATTAATGATAGAACGTACAGGAAATAGTCCTTTTGGAATAAGGACTTTATAGAAGCAATTTTGTAAATAAAATTTTTTAAACTGTTTTTATTTTTTGCGCCAACTTAAAAATTTTCTTGTAATAGTACCGGCCGTCCTGCCAGAAAGAATAAAAAACTTCTATACGATTGTAAAGGCGAGTCTTACAGGCAGTACGCTGTGTGCTTTCGGAAGGACACAACATACTGCTGGTAGGACTCGCTTTTTCGATCATATAGAATTGTTTCCTTCTTTCTAGCAGGACGGCCGGTACTAACAGTTGGCGCAAAAAATAAAACAGTTTAAAAATTTCTAACTGTAACAACACTGTAATTTCCATTAATGAGGTCAAAATCCATATAGGCGGTACCAAGAGCCTTTACGTAGGAAAATATAAAACAATACAGGGGACCGATTGAATAGTCAATTCTCATTGAATACTGTATAAGGGAGTGGACCCAACCCGTGGTCGACGGATCACTGGTGGTCCGCGAGAGAGTCCATGGTGGTCTGTGGAGCTTTAGTGTAATCAAGATTTTTTTTATTTTGCTGTTTCAGAAGAAGAAAAAACCAGGCATTGTTTGAGAAGGTATTATTCTTTTAGCCAAAAGAATCTAATGAGGAAATTAACGTTTTCCCATAAAATAAATAATGTTTTGGGCATTAGTACTCCGATTTTATACTTTCTTCTTTGCCTTAATTTTTATGGATTTTAGCAGGAAATGAATTAAATTCAATATTTTGTTAAAAGAAGTATGTGATTATGAATCTGCTAATAATTTATAATCGGAATACTTCTACTTACAGCTTTGAAATTGTATCTTTAATCTTTACTAACAGCTTTAAAAGTTTGCTGTATTACCCAAGAATATTAAAGTTAGTGAATCAATGTAATTGAAAATATCATCATTATTATTTGAAATTAAATATACTTGTTTTAGTTAATTTAAAAAGCTGTTTTATAAAAACAGAGAAAAAAAATAATTAAATAGTTATTTTTTTTAATAAATGTATTGAAACATATAGTAATTAATATCTTAATTATATTTATTATTCGAATTTCATATATGTTTTGTATTTGAAATTTTTTTTTACATATTAATGGAAGATGCGCGCATCGTCTAACTTTGAAGTCGGTGGTCCGTGGCCATCTAAAGGTTGGGAACCGCTAGTATAATGGCTCGCGTATGAACTACTTTATAGTGTGAATGCGTTAATCTGGTGTAAAGCAAAGTAAATTACTTCAGCACTCTGTAGTTCATTCGCAGACTCCATTGTGAAGGCCCCCTTAAGTGGCTGTGCACGAAAAATTTCAAATGGAACTGAAAAGGGTAGGAAGCGAATTACTATTTGCATTCATTTTTTCGCAGAAAAGATTATGAATTATATTGTTAGAACAAGTAGGAAACCCAAATTACTGCTATTTGGGGGAAAAGCTACAACAATTTTCTCTTTAACTGTATAATAAGTATATTTGTTTTCAATTGTTCTACTCCTATTACCCAATTGCACTTGTCTTCATAAACTTTTGGAATATCAAGAAAAATACTTTTATTGTTCGCAGGGGCTGATCCAGGATTTATTCTCGGAAGGAGCAATTATTGTTAAAATTTTGTGGTACTATTCAGAGTTTAGGTAGTAAACTTTTTTTGCAAGTTTTATACATCATTGTTGCTAATAAGCTACACCATTAAATTGTATTTTAATATTATTTTACCATTAATTAATTAATTAATGCAAATTTTACTTATTAAGTTTTTTTGTGTAGGGAAGAGAGCACCTATAATCTTTCGTAGTTATTTATCCTAACGTTGATGTAAAAGTTTTGTACATATAATCTGTCAATGGCTTTAAATAAGGAGGCAGTCTTTCCAAAAATTCTTCAAAAGTTTGTTATAATAAAAGTTGGGTGTTGAATTATTTGATTTTTTTAATAAATTTCTTATAAAATGAAAACTATCCATTGTTAGTGTAAGTTGGAAAGGAGGGGGTAATTGCCCCTAATGACCTATAGGTGGACCAGCCACTGATTGTGCGTTTATTGTTATCAATTGACCAGTGTCATTAAGTTACGTTCGATTAATTTCTTTTTTTCAAAAAATAAGAGAATCATTTATGTTAAATAGATAATTTTAAACTATGATAAACAGTGCATAATTCCTGTTTTACATATACTTGTGCAAGCATCTGAAGTGATAAAATATAATTGTAGCACTAACTTTTTTTTGTTAGATTTGTTTGTTTGAATGAAATCTAATATATGTTTACAGAGACATAAATTTTTAATAAGTACGAATTTTGAATTTTAAAATGGAATATATGATATTGAAACTTTTAGAACGGTTTAGTAGTGAGAAATCAAATGCTTTTTTTAAAAAAAATCATATTTCTTAAAATTATTTGCGTAAAATATGATTATGATTATTTTTAATGTTAATATAACTAATTCAAAACCAATTTTATTTCTTAAACTTTTCCCTACTCTACCTTCTCAATTTACTCGTTTACATTGAAAAAATTAAAAATAAAAGAGAAGTTTTTAAACCAAATTAATAATTAATTTTTAATTAAAATATATTAAGAGAAAATAATTACTTTATACAAAAGACACACACATACTCTAACCCTCTTCCATTAAAAACATACCATTAATGTAATGTATGATAACTTGCTTTTATTTGTAACCTTTAGGAACTATGCAAATAATTTTTTGGAATGTAGTCAAGTGGAAACGCATTTTATTATACTAATGATAATATAAAAAAATGAAAGTTAATATGCCACTCACGCTGTCAATGACAGAGTAAAAAATTCCTTGTTGAGTTAATACCGCTTCTTATTACCGCACTTTTGTCAACATAAAATTCATTTGTTTCCAAATGGAGAAAATTGAGATCCATCCCGTATTATTAAAAGAGTATTTGAACAGGAAAGTAGAATTATGTGTCTCTTGGGAAAGATTCCCCGAATAGATATCTAAAAAGTGTAAATAGTTTTCTTAAAATTACAATGAACATTTTATATTTAAGAATACTCATTAAAGAAACGAGGAAATGAGTTAAAAGAATTGATAATTTAACCTTCAATAGCCACTTGAATTTTACTTAACCTGTAAATATACTAAGAAATAGCGATAACGGGTAATATATCTGTTGTGATGTATCATGAAAAATTAAACATTTGATATTATTGGATCTTTTTCATTAAAACTGAATATCCTTCACAATGACATTCGAATTATAATTCTCCGACTTCAAAAGGTTAAAAACTTCGAACAAATTATGTCACTTCCTTGCAAGTTTGTCTGCCTTTTTATCTGTTTGCCCATTTAAAACATTTAAATTTGAAAGGCAATAGTCAGGATTCTAGTGCAAACTGGATATTTCTATAGATGTCAGATATAGATGCAACTTTCCTTAATTATATGAATAACTTTACTTGAACTAAAAACTTTAAAGTATTGTAAGTAATTTAAAAATAAATATCAAAATGTACTAGATCTCATTGAGAATATAACAAATTTATTATTTTTTAAATTTATTTATTTATTTATGACGACAACGTGTTTGGAAATTTATATATTCACAACTAATGTCTGGAATCATTTGATATTTATTCATTTGACAACTTATGCTCAGAAATTATTTGTATAAGTACTAGCGGCAAGAAAAATATCAAAACCTTGATGTAACATTCATACTCACACTAGCCGAATGATTTTGAACAGTTAAGGATTACAATAGAAAATATAATAAATCCACAAGCAGATAAATAAGTTAAAAAAATATTTGCAACATAAAAGTAATAAAAATGGAAAACTATTTTGAAATGCTTCGCCCACATAATTTTGAAAATCAAATATGAAATTTCCATTTCGTAAGTAAATAAAATAGCAATCGATGGCTAAAAGCACAATAATTGTACTTCCACTTTTGTAAACTTTCGGAGAACGCAAAAAGATGATTTCGAATGTGGGCCTTTTTCATACTTGGGCCGAACTTTAAACCTGCACCACAAAATTATTATTATTTTAAATGTCATACAACGTTTGTGTAGGAGGAAAGAACTAGATTCCATTTTCACATTAATACCAATATATAATTTTTGTCAAAAATGGACATACAACAGTTGTGCTTTTAGCTATCAAAATGTTCTTTGCATTTAATGTACGAAAAGCAATTGCGAAATTTTCTTTAAATATATTAATTGTTCATTTCACTTAATCTGCTGAAAGAAAATATAAAATGTCTATTATTAAATATTTATATATCTAAAGCAAATTGAAATGACCATTCCAATTAATGCGAGAAAAAAAATTATGTCCATGACATTTAATTATTCATATATCATGATATGATTTAACAGTTACGATATATGAAATGATTATTCCATATGAATAGCCCAGATGCAAAAGCAGCTGTGCAGTTTAACTTTTTTGAATAAATCGCAAATAAACTGTCAAAAATTAACTCTTTTGAAAACAATAATAATTTGTTTTTCTAAAAATGGAGAAAAATGAAAAATACAACAATTTTTTACTAAAAAGTGTATGTTCTTAGATTACTGAATAAGTTATAATCTAAATTTATTTTTCACATAACTTGTGTTGAAACTGGATGAAGGCTTTTAACTGGTTTTGCAAATGTATGCGTCACCATTTTGTTTTTGTTCAAGAACAAAAAACGTTATATCCACATTCCAGTCAATCAGAAATCAAACAAAATATCTCTGACGCTCATATTCACGTTCGCTGGATATAGCTACTTTTGCTTCTGTGCACTTCTTTTTTGAGTTATTATTAGTAAAAAACGATTTTTGTTTCTTTATGTATAAAAATTTTAAGTTAAAGTTATAATGTTCTCATTAATATTAAAATGTCACTTTTCGAGTTTTTGGATAAAACTATGGGTTGGAGGGAAAGTTCTGTCGTATTTTAAAGAAAATATTTGAATTCATTTATAAAAATATGTGTTTAATATTAATCAATTATATATGCTCCGTTATTTGTTACAACCTGTTGCCATCTTTCAGGTAACCTGTGAATTCCTGTTTTTCCTGTTTTTTCTCATCCTTTGAGTTAAAATAGTCAGCAACTGCCTTAGAAACACTTTCAAAAGACGTGCATTTTTTTCCCGTTAGATAATTTTGCAGTAAGATTTTTTTCTCTTAATATTCTCGTAAAGAATCCACTTTTCAGCTCCAGTAACCAGCCTGTCCAAAAACGGCTCCACATTGTGTCTAATCAGATGTGATGAACACATTCTTACACGATCAGACAAATTCTTTTCCGTTAATTCATGTGGAACCCAAACACTTTGCTTTAACACAAACCCAACAGATTGAATGTGATCTCCAACAGTTGTATGATGAATGCCAAACTCTTCTGCAATTTCTCGACTTGTTAAATGTGGATTTTTTTTTCCAACATGGATCGCAAAACATCATTATCGATCTTGGATGGTCATCCAGATCGATCACTTTCTTTGAGGCTCAGATCCCCGGAACGAAATTTGCTAAACCATCTTTGACAAGTACAAACATTTACAATATCTTTTCCAAATACCGCACATAAATTTTTACATGCAACCGATGCATTGTTTCCTTTTTGGAATTCATATAAAATGCAGTGTCGTAAATGCATTTTATCTACCGACATGTTTTTCACTTTAAATATCACAAGTAAATGATGAACGTTAAAAAAGGGCACCTTTTATATTATACAGCAGCTAAAAAAACAAAAAAAAAATCCTATTGACTCACTAGCCAGTTGTTCTTTTTATTTACAAGAAAAATCACCTGCCTATTTAAAATACGACAGAACTTTCCCTCCAACCTAATAGTTTTGCATCTGAAATTGCTAATTTTAATCTGTGAATATGAAATACAAAATGTCCTTTACTTTGATTTGAGACGCCCCTTTTCCCGGTATAACCATTCCAACATCCACATCTCCACTTTCCTCGACAACCCTCTTCTGGGGTCGGTCATGATTCTAAAAAAAAGAAAATTAAATAAGAGATTTAAAATAATTCAGTTGAAAAGAATATCCCCAGTAAAAAATCTTCCAAACATACTATGCTCTTGCATTGTTACAATATGTCCTTTATATAAATGGCATCGCAATTTGCGAGCTTTTTCGACGAAAAATGTTTTAATTTCTGCGAACAAAATTATTCAGTAGTTGCTGAATATCATTTAAGAAATATCAAAGGTTAATCGTAAAGAATAATACCAATCTAAAAGGAAATATTTTCAAAAATATTCAATTAAAACTCAAAAATATTTTAAACATATAAAATCCGTATTTTATTGATATAATAAATTTTTTGTCTTGTTCATTTTTGAAAATATATAATTTTGAAATCGACTGAGTCTTTTTGAATAATAATATATTTCGTTATTCGTATGTACAAATATCTAACTATCGATTATATCAATTTATTGATTAGTATTAAATATTCAGGCTATAAAATGAAATATTAAAATTTATATTATTTTTAATATTAAAAAAAGTTTTGAAATTCCATTATTAAGAAAGTTATTAACAACCTCTTGAGATGTTAAAAAAAAATTAACATTTTATTAGCTAATTCTGTCAGATATTTCAGAGGGTAAAAAGATTTGTGATACATATTGTAAGCATTTATTAAAATAAAAAATACCACTTTGGACATAATTATTTATTGTAATAGCCATTTTTTAAAGCGATAAATAAAATCATTTTATTTACCTAATACATTGTATATCATTATAATCCTCATTTACATATAATTTATTCATTCAGCATTCCATTGAATATTGAGTTATCAACCCTTTTTCTGTTTATAACTGATGATATCAATTAATAAAATTTAATTTAGGAAAAGTCTGCATTTATACAATTACTTCCATATACAGACAATATAAAAACTATTTAAAGTGAAATAATATATATATATATATATATATATATATATATATATATATATATATAATATAACAAAGTTAATTAATCATTGCGATAATTAGCAAATATTATCAGTTATCACTATTTGAGTAATCAAACCCTTCAAGTTCAATAATTGTTCGGACTGTGCAAATTGCTTCTACGGGTGCTTCTTAAACATTGCACCCTCGATGTCTAGACAAGATTCAAGATAATTATTAAGGAGACGAGTTTGTTTGCATATCTATTAGTCGAGTTCTGCTGTGGAACTAATAGAGCGAAGGTGCTGGTACCCGTGATTTGAAATTAGGCAATAGACTCTCGCTTCATGTTTGAAGTTCACTCGCAGTAAAAGACATTGGGATAAGGGATTGAATGCGGTGTTTGGTATTGACACATAAGCATAAAATTTCGATGTCACCATATTATTGAATCCAAAGTATCTATGATCACAGTATCCTGTTTTGCTAAAATTTTTAATTTATCGATTTTTGTGACTATGTAAATATTGTTTAGCTTATAGCTTGCTATTGGAGTGAGACTGCAGCCCAGGTTGCAAAGGCTGGAATAAGGGTGTTCCGAAAAAAGTCACGAGTTAAAAATGCACGAATTCAGCTATTAAAGTTTAAATAGGGCCATACATAAATAAAATTAGAAAATATGTGATTTTTTTATTATTTGCAAAGTTGGAATATGTTTTTTAAAAAATTATTTGTAGAATTTAATTTGTGTTAATTTAGGTTGAATTCCAGTGAAAAAAAAATTAAGATGAGAGGTTTACAAAACGATAGAGAGATGACAAAACCGACTGCTCGGTAGGGATGAGAAGCTCCCAAACGACCGTTTTAAGGAGGGTGGGGGGATCAGACATTTTTGCCCGCCCCCAAAATTGTCTGCTCAAAGAGATGAGATGCCCGAAACGACTTCCCAGTTTGTAACAGATAATACATTATATATGTTCAAACATAAGTAGTACACCAGATCTGCAATTAGAGGTGGGGCAATTTCATGCACCCCCTTCCCCCCCCCCCCCCCCCCCCCCCCGCCTGCCCCAAAGAAACGGCAAAGATGACTTTTACAGTCAATTTCGTGAAATTTTTTACGCGTGGCTTTTTTGACATAATCAGAATAAGAATCCCAAAGCGATCCGGATAATTGGCGATCGACTTTGTTTGATTCGGACAACTGGAGTTCGGATAATTAAATGGACTGGATTGGTTATAATTAAAGTATTCCTATTCAGAGCACAGTAGAAAAAACAGTGGTCGTGAGACGCCAAATAAATCTTCATACATGTAGTACGCATTTCACATCATGTTGAAACGAATACGCAAAAAAAAAAAAAAAATGATTAAAAATGTTACCGATGAGGGGAAAGATGTCGCTGCAAACAGTCCCTAGTAAAAACCTAATTCAATAAAACGGCTTCTCTGTCGAGATGAATGTTAATTTCGAATTGTAAATACAGTCAAACCCCGTTATAACGAACCCTCAACGGACTGGTTCAGAAGTTCGCTATAGCCGAGGGTTCACTATATCCGAATTTTCAAATATTGACGATATAAAAACTTCCTAAAGTCCTTAAACACGTTTTGTGCTAAGCAAATTAATTACACTGAACTGCAATTAGTAATGGGCAATAACAAAGTAAAAGAAATATTTGTTCTTAAAAAATAATTAAACAATTAAATTAATTTTACTACTACTTAAATTTATTTATCTAAAGTATGAAAAGAAGTTTTGATTTTTTGTTGAAAGCATCAAAAGAGTCCATTACATTCTTATCCACAGTTTCTGTTGCAAAGAAATTATGCAAAATGTTCACAGCTGCCTTACCCTTAGCATCCGAAATTGAAGAACCTGAACTAACATCCCCTTCGCATGAAATATCTGTAGATAAACGATAATCACCGTTTTCTATTATCTTAATAATTTTCGCTTTATCCTCAAAAGAAAAGGGATTAGCAAACAGGAGCGATTTTAAACCTACGCGAAGTCCACAATTTAAACGATAATCTTCAGCAATAGAATGAAAGGAATAGGCAAAGAATGTATGCTAAACCAGTTAAACGGGGGAAGGGGAGGAGCTGAGCAATAGGAGTCTATTGTCACCTTTGAGGGACCTGGCTTCTGTCAAAGGAACAAAGGGTAAGGAATGTGGTCGGGGCGAGTAAAATTTTGGGGAAAACCTGAAACTATACTGGAAAAGTTCGATTTTTAGTTCGCTACATCCGAATTCCTTACTTTCGAAGATCGTTATAAGCATTTGAAAATACATTAATGACATATTAGTTCGGTTGGGACTAATTGAAAAGTTCGTTACAACCGAGGGATCGTTATATCCCGGGTTCGTTATACCGAGGTTTGACTGTAGAATGAGTGTGCGATAGTAATGGCAATAGTCCTAAACACTCAAATGTCGCTTTAATTGATGCATGTAAAATTGTTACACATTTAATGCAGAAGGAAAGTTTATAATATAGTATTTTTGTAATTTTTTTTCTTTTACATGTTTCTATATGATTTATTCTTATTAACGATTGTCATATGTATTAGATCCTATGTACTTACATCCGTGGGATACTTTGTGGTGCACGGGCATTTCTTTAAGTCTTCAATAAAAATTTTTTTAAAAAAAGGCAGTTATATCCGTGGAGCCCTGTGCAATCTAGCTGTGTGGCCACTTTAATCCTCCACACAAATTTATAAATACGGTTGCCAAATATTTTAAAGCTAAATGTCTGGTGATGATGGCATTCGCTTCGATGAATAGGTATGGGCGTTCCGTGCCGTCACCTAGGTGTTGTAGATCATATTAAATATTGGAAAGCTAATTGGAATATTTTTTTGTTTTTAAAATTTAGATTACTCCCTTTTTCATTTTGTGATGAAAACTGAATTAAATCGCTTAATACTTTTATTAATTTACTACAACATCATGAGAAATGTATTCGTCTTAATACATAAAAAATTAAATGCAAGAATAATTGACTCTTAATGAGTCAATATTTGTACACTTCGAACTTTTGGAAATGCACATACAATTAAAATAATAAAATAGATTATATTAAAGATTGAAAAGCTAATTGAAATATTTTTTGGTCCTTGAAACTTAGATTACTCCCTTTTTCATTTTGTGATGAAAACTGAATTGAATAGCTTAATACTTTTATTAATTTACTACAACATCATGAGAAATTTATACATAAAAAACGAAAGGCAAGAATAATTGACTCTTAATGAGACAATATTTGTACACTTCGACCTTGTGGAAATGCACATACAGTTAAAATAATAAGCTATTGTTTAAAAGAATTAATGACATTTTAAAGGGAAATGTTTACTTCATCTCTCTAATTTTCAAATTTTTAACATTTTCTAAGATGAGTACGGGAACCTGTGCGGTGGCGCAATGTTCAATGTGTCCACAGTGTTGAAATAGCAGTAAATGGTACCGTGGGACAGCGTGTTCACGAGTTGAATTATGTTTTTGCTATTGACTATTCACAGAGTTATTGCCTTCCCTATTGGTCATTTTTTGTAACTATTTATTTTTGCTTCATGCGTTTTCCTATATTCTGAAACACATACACTGATAGTTTGGCTCCGTCTTATGATCATTGTTTTTTTCTTTATAGTGCTCTGAACAAGGATATTTGAATTATAACCACCCGGTATAACAGACGAAATATTATAATGGTTACAATCGTAAATTATTTTCACGCATTGAAATTTCCGTCATAGTGTCTATTATAAATACACATACATAATAAGTGTTTAAGATTATTCTACATGAACGCCAATAATGAGGGTTTTTTCACTGCACTCATACCTTTGAATATTTATATTTACTGAACAGAAAATACGAATCATCGGAGTTATTATAAGACAAAAAAAGAAGTACTAGAACACGATTTCATTTTGCTCAATTATAAACAGCCATTTTTTACGGTATAGCAAATGCTAAAATGTTACAGCTAAATTATTTTTAAAAATTTTAAATGTGTCTCGAACGGGTATTCGTTTTTTTTTCTTGTAAATTCCATTTCGCACATGGCTGGATTTCTTATTTATCCCGAATTATTCAGAACTAATAAAGATCGTCATTAAAAAGAAGAATTTCACAACACCATTTCCTCTTTGATTTTTTATCAATGCTTTTTCACTTCGTAAAAGTTATTTTAAGTTTTTCATGGCTTTTTTATTCGCTTTGAGGCCCATGAGGAAGTGTCGCGCAACCATCAAAAGAAAGGGAACTTCCTCCGCGCCCCGACATCTTTTCGGATGTCAATATTGCAGGGGAAAAAGTGGCTTTGAAGTGGCACGAATGGATTTTGATGATGGTCTTTCTCTGCAATTCCAAACGGATTGTGTGAAGGGGAAAGAGGGCATTTTGTCTTGTGAAACGAAAGCTCATTGAGGAGTTGCTTGATCCTCACTCTAATTCTGGATATTTTCCTCAAAGCTAATTTTACTGGAATCTGATATCCATCTGAGGTATATAAACATGCATTTTTGCTCGTGTATCGGCAGTTTTTCTAGCACTATACTTAATGGAAAACTTTATTAAAAAATCTCACATTTAAAACATTTTTCAAATTTAAAGCATGGGAGGAACTTTTGAGAACATTCACTCTCAGAAATAACACCATCATTTTTGAGCATTTAGCTGTCGCGTCATGGCAACTTTCGTCAATTTTGACACTCCTTTAGTCATTGAATCACTCTTCACATTTTTAACGAAAGTAATGCACCCCGAGTCCTTTCTGGTTGTATCAGTTCAATTTCGATTCTTGTATGTATATTTCAAACTTTAAAAAAAAACGGCTTTTTTGGCTTGGTCGGTAGCGCGCCTGACTTGGGACCGATATATCCGTCGAGCCGTCGATATTTATTTGAAATCGTACTCATTCTTGACGAAAAGAGTTTGTGAAATATACGACAAAATGAATTTCCTCAGTTTGACGAAATGTTCAATAGGAGAATTTAGCATACGTCTGTTTCGTCAAAAATGACGAAAGTTTCTTCAAAAATTATTAACGCATTTTTAACTGCGTTCTCTACTAAAATAACGTTACATTTTTTTTTATAGAAATAAAATGTGCTGGAATCGTAAATTGAACTCTTCTGCAGTGAAAAGAAGCTTACAAATTCGATATTTTGCTTATTCCTCAGAGGGCTAACCGGAAGCTTAAAATAATGCAATGAACTAATTTTCATAGTTATAAGGGGTGATTCTAGGGAAGGAACAAAAATTGTTTACTGCTTTCAAGTAAAAAAACCTTCCAAACCGAAACTATCATCTCTTCTTGTTACAAACACAAATTGCCTATTCCATTCTATAAATATGTACCCCAAGTATTGCTATACGCAGTATTTTCAGTATTACGTCAAACTCGTCGTTAAAGCGAATCCATCTACCCATTAATAGCTCATTAATATCTGAACCAGTATAACTAAACTATTTTATTCTTTCAAAACACATTTGGTCTCATTGAAATTAACTCCAAAAGCTGGAATTTGTATACGAGTCAAAGCATTTACTGTTAAAAAAGCGTGCTTATTTTTTAAAGAAACTTTCGTCATTTTTGACGTCTGCCAAATGCTCCGATTACATATTTTGTCAAACTGAGGAACTTCATTTTTTCTTTTTTTTTCATGAAGTATTTTCGTGAAAAATGAGGATGTTTCAAATAAAATTCAACAGCTCGAATCGAAAAAAGATCCGAAGTCGTGCGCGCTACCAATCGAGCCAGAAAAACTCGTTTTGAACCGTGGCTATATACATGTAAGAACTGAAAATAGAACCGAATGATCTGATATCACTGGAAAGTAAATTACTTTCATTAAGAAGATGAGGATTCTTGTTTCGTCAAAAGTCACGTAATTCAATGACGAGACAAAAAATGGACGAAAGTAGCCTTGAGGATGTTAAAAAATTATAGAATTATTTAAAAGAGTGCGATTATAATTCGGATGGATACAAATTTTTTTAATAAAACATGTGTTAAATGGACTACTATAGTCCTAACAAACAATTTTTCGTCTCTAATAAACTATTGCAAGTTCTTGTAAATACATCTTTTAAATAAAATCAGAACCATTCTTAATTATAGAATGTACACCGTCCTTCCAGAAAGACGCAGCGTACTGACGGTAGGATTTACTTTTACGATCGTACAGCGGTTTTTCCTTCCTTCTGGCAGGATGGCCTGTACTACAACCAGAAAATTCTGAGTTGGCGCAAAAAAAAATTTAAATATTCCACTTTAATTTTTTTTACGAGAATTTGAAAAATTGGAAGTTTTCTACTTAACAAAAGTAAACTGATCTTGTAAAGCCCACTTTGTGTACTTCAGAACTGGTGTTTTCGACAACTTCGCTTTTTAATTCACGATTCTAAGTTCAAAATGAATACAAAACGGATGTCCTGCCAGCAGGACGTATTGATTAGTGGGAGGCCATGTACAAAAGAGCATCGGGAAGGTCCTTCTGGCCAAACTTAGGCCTATACGTTCCATCATTAAGAACTCTTTTGTACAAAGATACTAAAATAGTCGCCTAAGAAAAGTTGGTATCGTGATTGATTACATCATAAATGCGGAAGCTCGGTTGCGTGGACTTTAAAGGTAAATAAATACATACATGAAATATAAAATAGCTGCTTTTTCTTCTTTTGTACACATCTACCACAGTCACAACTCACATTTCGATATATAATTATGAAATGGGTCTGGTACAAATTTTTACTTTTGCGGAATAGTAAGAAGTTATTGTTTAGATTGTGCTTCACATATTTTTAATACTTGATTGTTATCGAATGCCCGCGGCACCAGATAACAGATCAAAGATGACGAGCTAGAATGATGATGTTCAATTTCCTAAAGTGTCCCTATCAGATGGAAGCGCCTATTGTCTTGCTACCCTTCCTCTCCCCGCGGCTAATTCTTCTTTACATAGAAAAGACAAATCAGCACAATTGTATAGAGACTGGACGAATGTGAGGACCACAGAATTTATTTAGCGACAGAATATTGATTTAATATCAAACAATGAAACAGGTGTGGTTACGCTTTTAAATTATTTCAAGCCAGTAATTAGAAATGGTTTGACATTTTATTGTTAAAATGAAGTTTGTATGGGCGGGTTAGCCGCCAAGTGGAGTAAGACAAAAAACTGGTTCCGAGATAAGAGCTTTTAAATTTTGCAACTTGCATTGGAAATAATGTGAAGTGGAATGACATTCATCTCGTTATTAGGCAACCATCTGAAGTAGGATCTACATCACTTGGCCAAATGATAGATCTATATGCCTAGTAATGGAAAATGGTATTAGATCATTTTAGGATTTTGTGGAATTATATCAATTAATAGACATGCCCATATGTAATTTTTTTTCAAAAGTATACATAAATAATTTTACACAATTTTTCGGAGATTATTTGCAAATTTTAAGTAGCATTTTTATTTGTTTAGAAAATTATGCTAATCACACATTTCTAAAAAAAAAGTACTTTAGTTTAATGGTTTACTTCATCTTTATAAGCAGATTTTTAATATTTTTTTTAATTAAAATTTGTTTTTAAAAAAAAAAGTTACAAAAGTCATACACGAGAGGGTAGACGTTCTGCACTTACAATTCCTTTCGTTTACAAATGGAAGTAGTATTCATCCCACGTAATGCAATGAGTATGTAACATTTCTATACTGACCTCTTGTAAAGATGTTGGCTTCGTGCTGCCACATCCCATTCCAGAGTAATTTTCGCAAATATTCCAGTTTTCTATCAAGAAGAAATTGCAAGTATTAGCAAAAAATAAAAAGTCTATGTAAGAGATTCACGTATTGAAATATTCCAAGTGGTAACTCGTGTTTTTTCGAAATTGCAAATCATATTTTTTAACATTTAAACGTTGCAAATGTTTTGTTTATTATAATATATTTTCGGCATGTGAGATCATTTCTATAGCTTAGTAAAAACAATACATTCGGCATAATTTTAAAAAAATAAATAGAAATGTTCACAATGTTATCAGAGATTTCAAGTAACGATTTCTAAGAGATACGCAATGTTCTTTGACATTTATAATCGAACATAAGACAATTTATATACTTAATCTTAATTTACATACCACAATTGCCTAATTTTTTATTAATTTTAAATAAGTAAGAAAGTCTATGAGCACAAAAGATTTATAAGCAAAATTTTTTGTAATTTTATTTCCAATATTAATAATTACACTGTAAAAAAACTTGTACTTAAAAATGAGTACCAGAATCTACTAAATTTTCTTTGAGTACAATTGTATCGTAAATGAGCGATGACGTACTCAAATTTAAGTAACAGTGCTTTCTCAAAAACGAGCAGTATGATTTAATATTGATTATATAGGATTCTGTTCAAGGCATCTTAACAAAGCGACCTGTCAAACTTAAAACAGATGTTCAGAAGATGGTTTCCACATTATTTGATGTCATTTGCTCAAATGGAAACTGATTTATTAAAACTCAATTATTTTGCCTCCCATTCTTTTGGAAAACTTTTTTAACATTTCTTCTGTTTATAACTTCTTCACGTCACCCTGGTAGTACAACGAACAAGGCATTGGGCTGCGATCCCTGAGGACCTGGGTTCGATTCCCGGTAGGTCTTAGTTGTAATTGTCGATATTTATTGAAAGTGATTTATGTAGGCAAGCAACTGCTATTTTTTTAATTCATTTTTAATCATTTGTGAGTGCACGTCTTTTTCAAAAATGAAACTTATGTATTTGGAGCTATGATAAGCATCGAATGTAATAAAAAATGAGAACATTTGACTTATTTTTGAATACCTGCTTTTATCAGTTTACTAATTTATCTAGAAAGTATTACAACCTTATGAGGGATGAATATACAAAGACCGTATAGTATTACTATGTTTTACAATATACAAATAATAACTTACTTTGAAAGTATTACAAGATTAATAATTGGTTAGTTGAATTACCAATTCATTCTGTTTGTAGGGATGGTTTGACAGAACTCTCTCAAAACTGATAACAGTTGCACCTACCCTCCGGCTAATTGTTAACGCAATCATTTCTAGTAATAAACTTATCAAAATTAACATGCATGCCATAACTATCTATGAGTTGGATTTAGCTACCATAGGTTTTTGTTTCCTCTAAATGGAATTTTTGGCATATTAAAAAGGATATGCTAACTATACACGTTAGGACATTTCTAATTGTATGCGTTAAGACATTTTTAATTATATATGTTAGAACATTTTTAGGTTTGTTTAAATAACGTCGCACTAGAGCTGCATAGTGGGCTATTGGCGACGGTTCGGGGCCTATCTCGAAGGAAAGACCCGGGAACGATACCTCGTATTTTTGAACCATGGTCAGATGACGAGGACAACACCTGAACTGGCACCCGACGCAACCTCAATAGGCGTCAGGACATTGCACCCCGATCAGGTTTATCGTGCACCAGTCCCATATACAAGCCAGTATAATTTGTTGGATGTTCTGGACGACTTTCTAGTATTTTTGTAGCGAAGCTGGCAACCCTCCGATCACTACTTTTTTACTTTTCTTTGTCAAGTCCATCGCACGGATTCGAACCACCAATCCTCTGATTAGTAGCTGAACGCCTTATCCACTGAGCAACTGGGGCACTAGAACATTTTTAACTATATATGTTATTACACTTTTAAGTATATAAGTTTTCTTAAACAACCTTGTTTACCATACATATTTTCCAATTGTCTTGTTAAGTAAAGATAATTCCTTTAATAGATTTTATCAAAAGTTTTGGAAAAGTACTAAAACAGCACGGGTTATTTTAATAGCGCTGCTAAGATAGTACTTAATAACGTACATGACAAAAACCGTAATGTAAAAAAAAAGCATTTAGTTTTCTAGTTAATAAATGTTCCTACTCATATTGTGGATAAATTTGTTGATTTTTCAACTTGTACATGATTTATGTAAAAAAATACGGTGACAAATCCATTACAGAATAGATAACCAATCGAAAATAATGTCTACGGGCAACGATGCAATCAACAGACTTTATTGAAAAATTGCGAAAGTTTCTTAAAAGCCGTTTCATTGTGATCGTGAATATATTTTGAAATATAACAGTCATTATTTGTTATACTTCAGTAAAATGAATAATTTGCAGTGTCAACCGTTGATGTCATTCATTGTTCATTCCATTGTTTATTAAATTTCCAAATACGGGGGAAAATGTTGTGTTAATATGTTATTCGGAAATACCATTGTTTATTACACGTCACACATTATGAATTAAGCATTAGATTTTGGTAAGTATTAGTTAATGTCGATTTTTATACAGCATTGGGTTATTTGGGGACGATTCGAGAGGAAGGGTCCAATACTGCCTCATAATTTTAAACTATCGCCAAATGAAGATAATAAATATTGCGCTACATTACCACAATAAAATCAGACTAAAAACATTTGGACCAGAACAGATTTAACGTGTACTAACCTTTACTGCACATCAAGATTAATAAAAAATTTGTAGCAAAAAACAGGTATTCTTGCAAAAGATGCCGAAACGATCGGAATGCAGATAAGCAGAGCTAAAACGAAGACATTACAAATAAATGGGAAAATAGACACATGTATTCTCACATTGAGCACACAGGGTGGAGCAGATGATGACATCCAAAACAGAATTATCAAAACCCGTAGCTGTTTTAAAAGCCTAAATAAACTCTAGAGATTACAGAATATGGCTTTGAGGTTAAAACTAAATCTTTATAAATCTCTAGTAAGATCTGTCCTTTTGTATGGCTCCGAGACGTGGAAGCTTACAGTGGTACAGACAAAACTGAATGTTTTTCAAAATAAATGTTTAAATGTAGTTAGGAATCTTTTTATGGTCAAACACCATTACGAATGAAATGCTTCTGCATAAAGCACAATGAAGATCAATTGACGAAGAAATAAAAATAAGAAGATGGTAAGACTGAAGCACACCCTGAGCAAAATAAGAAATGATGATGATGAACCTTCACTACACAATAAGTCTTCGTTTAGGTTTATTGAACATGAAATTCCATCGGGATGCCAACCTTTTCTTTGTTTTCCCTTTTTTTCCAAAGTTAAGCTATTACTTCAAAATGTGGAAGGTTTCTGCGTGAACCAAATACGAAATTATAAAATTTAAATTTAAATTATTTATTTATGGTGATCGGTAATTCCTGTATGATTTATATTCTTTCCTAATTAATTCTGATATTATAATAATCACAAAGGATTTAAGCTGAACTGACCGGATCTTATAGAGTTGAAGTGTATAATATGTATTTTTTTAATAAGGTATTTGGGATTTTTTTTTATTCAACAAGTTTTCTTTAAAAACTATTTTTTTCCAAGATTCTGCATATATATATATATAAAAGTGTTTTTTTCCTACAGATTTTTACTAGACATATTTGTTTTAATTAAAAATAGAAAGCTGCGACTGTACAAATGTACACAAAATATTTGTATTTTGTATATGTTTTATTGCTCTTTAAAAAGAATCTTTGGTTGGTATTACAGAGTTGAGTTTGATCCAGAATACTTTCGATCATGAGTCCATTACCATAAAAAATTGTATTGTCACAAACATTTGTTTGATCTTCTCCAACCAGAGCATGTTCTGTCGTATTTATTGTGTTGTTTTTTACGGAAGTTTATGTATCTCACGTCCTCAGCCAGGTGGGTTGGTTGAAATAACCTCGCCCTAAAGATACACAATGAGCTATTGGCAATGTTTCGTGATCTATTCCGAAGAAAAGACCCGGAAACATTGTCTCGTAATTAACCCATCATAAGGGCTACCATTGTTCGATTTCGTTTTTTTAGGTATTACTTATAAAAAAAGTCAAACGATTTTCTTTAAATTGGAAAAATTAACGTATTTGGCGTTGCACAAATATTTTATTTGTACTACATTTCTATTTCTATAGCATTATAGTTAACAAAAAATGCTATGGTATATGTATTATGTTATTTATATATTTTTGAATTTTTGTAAAGAAAACTCTACTTTTGAAGCTGAATTGTAGCAGTTTAAAAATTAAAATTAAAAAAATTAAATTTACATTTTTTTTAAATAGAAATTGTTTGTTGTAAATAAACACATAACTATTTCTTAAATACAAATTAGATAGAATATTAAACTTGAGCAACCAACACAATTTCAATATATATATATATATATATATATATATATATATATATATATATATATATATATATATATATATATATATATATATATATATATATATATATATATATATATATATATATATAAATTAAAAAAGTGTTTTTACTTCCTTTTCTTAATACAAATAAAAGTAAATTCAAGTAAAAATAGATACAAGAGTATTTATTATATTTTTTGAGGTTTTACAAGTTACATATGCCACCTAATTTATTTTTCAGAAAGAATTATGTTCTTATTCAAAATAATTTATTAGAAAAATTTACCTTTTATTTATTTTTAATTTTAATTTTAAAATTGCTACAAGTTAACTATTAAAGTTTCCACATAGTAATCGGAGGATTGTGAGTTTGAGTATCTACGTTGACTTGACAAGTTGTAGCGATCTCGTGATCGGAGGGTTGCCAGATTCGTTCCTAAAAAGTCGTCTAAACATATACGCAATTTTTACCGGCGTGTATGTTTGACTGATGCACGATTAATCTGATCGTAGTCCAATGTCCTGATGCCAATTGAGGTTGCGTCAGATGCCAGCTCAGATGTTGACCTCATCAACTGGCTATGGTTCAAAAATACGAGGCGGTTGTTCCCGTGTCTGTCGTTCGAGAAAGACACCAAACAATCTCCAATAGTTCACTGTGTATTTTATTTACAAATTTTAAAATATGCCAATAATAACATAATACATATACTAAATTTTTTTTTGTTAACTTTCGTATTATAGAAATATTGTAAAAATAAAATGTATGCTCAACGAGTTATCTTCCACTATTAAAAGAAATAAGTGTATGTTTTATGTAAGCTATCTTTTCAAACTAGTTGAACATTTCTGCTAAATACAGAATTTGAAACAACTTAATTCGGTATTTTTACAGAAAACCACGCACAGTTGAAACAAAAGGTTGTGGATAAGTTATCAAAACGAGTTAATCGCTTTCTGATATGTATATGTTAATAGTGTGTTATAAAAATGTACGCAATGTTGCAATCCCGCTATTTTTTTTAATATGTGGACAGCCCCATATCTCTGAATGAAAATCTTTTGGCATAGTTCTGGATAGTTGCGTGACATGTTATCATCCATAGCAAATGACACATCTCATCTATGTCTCAAAACGATTACATCAAATATTCGAAGCTAGAATATACACTTTTCGTATTAAATTCTTAGCAACGACGGTTTAATTATTTATTCGTATAATTTGCAGACAGATTCATTTTCGAATGTAGGGGTCGTGTTCTTTTGTATTAACCCTTAAAGCTCTAGATTTATTACTATTATAATATAACCAACAAATCGGTCTGTATATATATAAGAGATACCTGAAATGCTTCTACAGTGGATCTTTCCGATTTCTATAGCATGAATGCGTGTATCCGCATCGGAGCCTATCGAGCGCTAAAGGTTAATATATCCAGTGGATGCTCGTAAGTTGCGAATGTAACAGTGCTGAATGGTATTATCAAATTATTAATTTACATTTTAACATAAGTACGACATAAAAGATGTTAAAATGTAAATTCATAGTTCTATAATACCATTCAGCACTGTTACATTCGCAACTTACGAGGATCCACTGGATATATTAACCCTTAGCTCTCGATAGGCTCCGATGCGGATACACGCATTAATGCTATAGAAATCGGAAAAATCCGCTATGGAGATATTTCTGTTATATCTCTGTAAATAATTTTTAACTATGAATAGTGACAAAAGTACTCAATTCAATAAGAAGATTTTAATCAAAGAAAACTAAAAAAAAGTCAAACTTTGAGAGTAAAAATTATAAGCTTAGAAATCTTCCAACGTTCTATAAGTTAATTAAAGGTTCATTACAAATATCTAACAATTTCTGACAGTTTTTATTTTGAAGATAATTGAAGAGTAAACCTTCAAACGTGTTTTGTCCCACTTAGGTAATTCGCGTGACAAAGCAAAAGCTTCTTAAATGCACTGACTTTTCCTAAATGTATTGTACTGATTCCAATTTGAGTTTCAATGAGATAAAACGCGTTTTAGGTAAACAAAATAGTTTAGTTCAATAGAAAAGTTGAAGGCGAATTTTGTTGAGTAATAGTAACAATATAATTTTTTGAAATTTTGGACAACACATGTTTTGAATGTTTGCTCCTCATAAAACTGAGGAGTAAACATTCAAAACGCGTTTTGTCAAATTGAGGTGATTCGTAGGAAACCGCAAATCCCTTTTCTCTCGGAAATCTCATATTTAAGCATTCTGCGATAGCCAAAGGTAGTTTCCTCAATTTTGATGATTGTTTTGTCATTGAATCACTTGACTTTTGATGAAACAAGATCTTAAACATTTTAACGAAATTACGTTTTTTTTTAAGTTTTGTTTTGCTCCGATTCCTTTACGGTGGTATCAGCTCATTCGTCTCTAATTTTGGTTCTTATATATATACTGCTACAATTTACAGGAGTTTTTCTGGCTCGGTTAATAGTGCGTGTGACTTCGGACCAAGAAATCCATGGTTCAAATCGATCCGTCGATTTTTATTTGAAATTGAACTCAATTTTTGACGAAATAAATTTCGTAAAAAAATGAACGACAAAATAAACGTTCTTAGTTTGACGAAATATTTAATTAGAGTATTTATCAGGCGTTTGTGTCTCCAAAAAGGACGAAAGTTTCTTCAAAAATGAGTATGCATTTTTAAATGTGTTCCATCGTATATACTTTCCAGTTTTTGCAAGTTCATTTCACTGGGACAAAATGTATTTTGAAAAAATAAAATAGTTTAGTTCGATAGAAAATTCGGAGGAGAATTCAGTGACTTAATAATCTAATTTTTAAAATTTTTGAACAAGACACGTTTTAAATATTTCGTCGGCTTAAATCACAAACCATTTAACTCAAAACCACGGATTCATCAGCCATATCGAAAACTGATTGATGACGAAACTAAGTTTAGGTATTCCAATCATTTCTTTTTTTCTAAACAATTCCACATTTAGAAGAGAAACGCCCCAAGCAGCTTTCGCTACGAATGGTGAATCTGTGGTTTAGGGTTACGTGGTTTGCGAATTTTGCTCCTCAAATATCATATCGCCAAATTGGAGATGAGCTAGACAAAGTTTCTGTGATGGCATCCCACTTCAAATATTGGGTCCAACTTCGAGTATAAGTTAGTCGAGTGATTGATATGCAGATCTGTCGAGAATTAATAAGTCCGGAGGCGGCAATGAAGGCGGAATGCGCCCCTTCATAGCTCAAGGGGCGCAATTTCGTTTGATTCCGGAAATCGATATCTGGAGAGATTAATAATTCTCTTGTGTTTCGGGGACATTCGATTGCCGGTCAATAACCCGGGCCTTGCCTCAACTGCCACCAGAAATAAAACGGCTTGTGGAAAGGGGGGCTTAAAATATCGCGCGTGGCTGCGTCAAAGCACGGCTGGAAGTGTGTTTTACGTGAAATGTCATATCAGTAGATTATAGAAGTAGGAATGGGTCCCCAACAAAAAACCTCACCGCTAGAGGGGAAATAAACAGAGGTTTCTTCTGACTCCCCGGGTTACCCCAGCAAAAAAAGTCAGCATAGAAACGTCATCAAAAATGTAAAATTGAAGTTTTTTTAAAGGTTTTATAAAGAATATTGAAATAAAAAAAAATACAGTTTTTTTAAGTTTTTATTTTTTTTGCATAATAACGATAAAAAAAACAGCATTTTCTCTTTAATAACTTCAAGATTTAAAATAAAAGGTTATTTGGAGGGTTTTTTGAAGTTTTTTTACAAGCTTTATGAAGGATATTGAAACGAAAACTTTCAAACACTGCAGTTTTCCTGTATAAAACCTTTAATTTTACAATTTTGATGAAGTTTTTTTTTGCTGGGAACATCCGCGTCCCGTACGTGTTTTGCTTTATTTCAAGATTTTACACACATCGGTGACTAATTTTCTATCACACGAAGCTTATGTCAATTGTGCTATTTTCTATGGAGTTATAGTGTTCGAATGGATCACCATAAAAGCTTAACATGGTGTTTCTATTCTAATACCCATGTAGCTGGTTTTAAAGACGTTTTAAGAAATTTGAGAGTTTGTTAAGTTGACATTATTTATAATTTCGGATATTGTCACATGTTAAGGAAGCAGTAATATTTATAAAATATTATAAAGAACATAAGATTCAATGAAATTATTTATAATGATAGAAAAATGCGGAATCACATTATTGAGCTATGACAGAGAAATGTGGAAGCATTATTGTGATATGATACAACAAAAAAAAGTATTTCATTAATACCAAAATACATAAAAATATTTCTTCAGCTCAGAGAAATAATATATAAGTTTTACATATATAGCAGAACATCTTTAATGTCTCAATCTCTTTTTAAATTTTCTAAATCGCATATACATTAAATTGTTTAAAAATACAATAGAATAATACAAATTCTTCAAAAATTCTGTTTCATTAGGTTTTTTTAACTAGCTTGTCTCAACAATTTCAATAGAATATTTTTTTTAATTTCATCCATTTCCACAGTTACCGTAGTCAAACCCAATCTCTCAATGCTATAAAAACATTATCTACAGATGTTACAAACCAGTGAATGTATTTTTCCTTTTCGAAATTGCTTTAGTTACGTACGAAAGAAATGACATGTCATTTACGGACATCGTTATGATGTCAGTTACTTGACAAAGAAATGCCGACAGCTGAGAAAGTAGCTTCCTTTTACAATAAAATCGATCGAAGGCGGATCCACGCAGATGATTATAGGGGCTACGGACCCTCCCTCCTTTTGGGTCTGACTTTTATGCCAGATAAAAGTCATACAACAAAATTTAAAATTAACTTAATTCATTCATTTTGAAATACATATCTCCCTTTGTAAAATAATTACCCTATTTCGATTTTAATATCTTGCTTGAAAATATTTCAAGTAGAACTTATTTCTATAGTGGTATTGCGGCTTTTAAATATTTGAAATCTTATAACTACACTTCTTTTGTATGCTTAAAATGTAATACAAATATAAAAAGTAGTTGGTTGGTTTTTAATTTTATTGTACTGTCAGTGGTGGCTAGTGCATGGAGCCACAGGAGGTCCTGGCCACGTCTCTTTTTTGAACCATGACCACACTCATGTTGAAATACTTTTATAATAATTTTTTTACAAATTAAACGAACTTTTTTCCCTAATATTTTTTATACCTGATTTTATACGTTATCCATTAGTGTCAATAAATTCCTGTAGTCTAATATTTATTATTTTTATTTTCAATTATTTGTTGATAATCGGATTTATTTTCAGTTTTATTTATGTTTGCCTATTTACAAGAAAGGCTTTTTTTTTAAATGTTTATCATAGTTTATATACATTAACTATAGGGCCATTGCATGATAACTGCTTTGTTTCGGAGGGGACATATTTGATACGTTTTTTATTTCTTACTTAAAAATTTTAAAGAATATTCTAAATTTTAATTTTTTTGAGTTCTTATAATAGAATTAAATAATTTTAAAAAAATACTAGTAGGTGTATTTTACGTAAATCAGCATATTATATAATAATATTAAATTGTTGTGGAGGGGACTGGAAAATTGAGCTTAAATTAAGTTACCTGTTTCAGCTGGGAACTCTGCTCTATCTTTTTATTTAAAATAATGACTATTCAATTACTGAAAAATAAAGTATCTGAAAGATGGTAAATTGACTTCACTTAGATTTTTTTTTGTAAGTGTTCTCAAGTTGCGCAGGGAGACTGTTGTGGAGTTAACATAGTACAATGCATGCAAAATGTCTAAAAACATTAAAATCAACATTTTAAAGGTTACTTTTTTTATATATATTATTTTAATACATATTCTGAAAATTTAAAGCTTAATTTTTTGTCATCAAATACAGGTTTTGGCAAAATTTGAATAATTTGTGAATGCTTAATCCAGCTTCTGTTTTGTTTGTCGGGGTCAATTTCTTCACAACTGTTGTAACATTTTGCGTGTTTTTGTTTTATATTCCTAATGATGGTATTTTATAAATATCACTGCCTCCTTAACATGTGATAATATAAAAAATTATAAGTAATGTTAACTTAAGGAATTTTAAAATTTTGATGTGAATTGTATTTAAAATAATTGTATAAAATATGAGGTATCAGAATAAAAAAAAAATGTTTCCGTTTTAAGATAATCCATTCCGACACTATAACTCCTTAACAAATATCGCGCGATTGATATACATTTAGTCTCTTTCGATAGAAAATTGAGCGCCAATGTGTGCGTGTAAAACGTAGATATAAAGCAAAACACGTACAGGGATTAGATGGGAGCCTGAGGCGTCAGACTAACAGCTTGTTTGTCATCCTTCTTTTGGCGAGGTATTTAGTGGCGACCATTTCACATTTATATAATCTGCTGAAAGAACGTTTCACATATAACACGTTTGTCTATGCTCATAACTACACCCTATTATTTTATTAAATGTAATCGACGATTGGTTTGAACATTTTAAGGATCATATAAAGAGGTGTCATCAAAATGTGCAATCGTAAAAATTCAATTTTAATAGGCAACGAAAATACACGAAAAAGGTTTTTTTTTATTAGAAATGAGGTAAAAGCCGTAACTATAATCTGTGACCAATAATAATTTTATGAAATAATTTGTGATGTAAAATAGTTGCGATTTTATGGTATGTAAATTTTTCTTAATTTATTATATTTTAAAATTTATTGCACCTATTGCAATAAATATGACAATTGTATTATATTGTATATTACTTAAGAACTAGAACTTTGGAGAACTTTCATTAAAAATGGAAAACTTTAAGTTGCGCAATTGGGCCCTAAATGCTTACATGGAAGTAATGAAAACTGTTGTGAACTATTAGTTCTTGTCTTCCTTGCGAAAGAAAATTAATAATTTTTTTGTTGATTACTTTGGTTCCTTAACCCACTGACGCTCAAGCCATTTTTGTTATTGTAAAGATATTTTCACTGACTTGGACTATAAAATAATTTTTCCTGCGTATGTTTTTTTTAAATATTTCTTTTTTTTTAATTAATTGCGAAGAAATATCTTTTAAAGCTGACTTTAAACCATTACATTTAAAAAATAGTGTAAAATGAATTATTTTTAAGAATTTAACGCTGACGGATAATCAAAATTTCAAAGCTGTACGGGTTTTTTTCACTGCAGAAGAGTTTAATTCACATTTCAAACGCATTTTTTAAAATTATTTTTGTAAAACAAAAGGATTTCAAAGGTTTTCCAAAAGCTTTAAATTTGAACAATATTTCACAGGAGAGATTTTTAATGAACTTTTATATTATGTGTACTGCTGGGGCAACCAAAGAAACAGATTTATATGTCCACATCCGTGAGGAAGTTTCAAATTGGATGCATTGCTACACTCTCAGAAATAACACTCTCATTTTTAATAATTCTACGATCGTCCAGGCTACTTTTGTCATATTAGACAATCTTTCGTCATTGAATTACTTGACTTTTGACTAAACAAGAATCATGAAATTCTAAACGGAAGTAATTTACTTCCATTCCTTTCCGGCGTTATCAGTTCATTCTTGGTTATTATCCGTATAGTGCCACAATTCAAACGAGCCTTTTTGACCAAGTGGATAGCGCGCCTTCCTTTGGACCAAGAGAGTTAATTGTGAGCAATGTGAATTTAACACTTCATTTTTGTAGTTAGAATATTGCTTCTATTAAAAAGTAATCTATAATGTTTTATGGAAAGTATTTTTATTTGAAGACACAGCCAATTTCATTTTTACCATGCAGGATTTTGCATAATTAATTTATAATTTAATTTATTTTTTAGAAATAAGTTCATGCTTATATCAACGTATATAAAATCAAGTCATTTTTCTGGTACACATTAGACACCGCTTATTTTCGATAAATATAAAAATAAATATATAAATAATCCTATTCCTATTTTCAAAACTGAGCGACAAATTAAAAAAAAAAGATAATACTAAAACATTACAATTTTCAAATATTATATGTATTTTTTTAAGTGGACACAGTACTACCTAAACTTTTATATTTTATTTTTGACCTTTTGAATCCAAATTTTAATGCGTATTATTTAAATTTATAAAAGAAAACAATAATACGTACAAAAATTCCATAATTGTTTGTATTTTATTCAAAATTTAAACTTTAAAAAAAATTATTGTTTTTTTTAAACGCTAAGGCTTTTTTTAAATATTTATATTTTTTCACCAAATTTTTTTCTCATATCCTACATAACAATTAGCAATAAAAATTTGTATATTACATGTATTTGATTTTTATATAATTAAGTATTCCTTATAGCACAAAAAATTTCCTTAAAACTAATCTTTTTTTACTTTAGTAATTACAAATACTACTACTCATATAACTAATTAGCATGCCAATTTATAATATACACATATTTTACAAAATGCTTTAAAAATTATACATTTCTCCAATAATAATAAAAAAAGCCTGACCGTTTCGAAAAACTTAATGTCAAAGAAAACCAAACACTGAGAAAAAACGAGTTTTTTCGTTCCTTGAAAAAATACCCATCATCCAGTATAAAATCTCCAAAAACTTATTATAAACCATAGATACAGTTCTAGAAATTTGCCAGCATATTCAGAATTATAATGATGCTATAATTTTAGCAAAAATCGAGAATGTTATAATTTTCGGGGTACTATGTCCCCTTAAATAAAACTTTATATAACCACTGAAAAAAGAAATGATGCTAGTGCGCAAGAGTACTTACCTCCAAATGCAAGTATTCTCTCCCAAGTCTCTCTTTCTCAAAGTCTCTTCCTTTCGGATCTGGCATATTCACCCCCAAACATTGTTCTGTGTTTGCGCTCCGAGTATCGTGAGCTTTCATATTTTGTTGTCTATTGGTTACTATGGAAACAGATCTGACGCAATTCGAAGATCAAAACGTTTATTCACTCCGAATGGGTGAGTTTAGAGGCAAAAATCAAAATAAATCCATAGATCTAAAACCTCAAATACACCTGAATTGCGGTAAAAAACCATTCCCGGGACAAGGACCTTTGGGAAGAGCTACTTCATCCATGGATTCCACTCTTCAAGCTATGTCATTTCACAGTACTTTTTTCTGGAATTGAAGTTGGCAAATTCCCTTTTTCATTTGAACGGATTTACATTTAATTTTTCTATTACGAAATCAAGATTTCTTTTTTCTGGATTAAAATGAAACAAAATAATTAATGTTTCGTTCCACATGAGGGATCCATTCCTAGGAGGGCTCAATTCTATAAACAAAGTTTCATGAAAAGATCGTTTAAAATTTGCAAATCGTCTTGGCTATAATTTTAAGTGGAATGACATTCAACTTATTATTGGGCAACCTATTAAACTGAAACCCACACCATCTGGCTGTCTAGTAATGAAAAATGGTGTTAGTTTAGGACGTCTTTATAATTTCATTTTTGGATTTGTCGAGGTTTACAAATAGTTAATCCGCCCATATGTTCACTTCGTTAAATTTATGATTTTCTGCTTCTCGCATGTGAAAAATAGAAATTGTAGGTCTAAGTACGAAACTCAATTCGACCCAGCACACCCCCTCTCAACACGTCGATTTGGAATGGAGGGGGGAGAGGGCAGGCCGGCTCTTAAAGCAGCAGGGTTTAATTGTAACAAAGCGAATAACTTTCTTTGGAATTACCAGGCACAGCCAGACTCTTCATTCTTTATCGTGGTGAAGAAGTCGACACAATTTAAATACAAATATTGAACGCAATTCAAAATTTTGAACTTTTCTGTTTTTTTGACGAGGAAAGTAATTTTTGAAATTGCATGAAGATTATTAAAATTAATCACACATATATTATACCATTTTATAAGACTATTTTTGATCGTTTTTCAATATGGCATGCAACGTATTACATGAAAATTAGTGTTAGTGTTATGGTATAGCGTTTTGAAAATAGAGCGTTAGTTTGGGTTCAGTTGTAACACATTTTTTGGGTCTAGTTGTAACATGTTATCGTAGTAAGTAGGTTTGTAACCTACATTATTTATTCAACAAAACATTTTCAATGGTTATTTCCAGGTTTCAAAGTCATGTGTAGAATTTCCTTACAAAGTAGCATCGTCTCGTAGTAGTGACGTAGCCAGAAGTCTCCTTTTCTGAGTTTTTTTCCCCTTTATTTTCTTGTTTTCCCGTTTTATCTTTTTGTATCTCTCTCTCTCATTATATTTTGTTTAATGCAAAGCACATTTCGATAATTGCTTTATTAACAAGCAATTATTTGTCATATAAGTATAGACATAAGTTTCCTATCCCGCAATTGAATTGAGTTTAGAATGATATTTTGACTTTATATTGAAATCTTCGACAAATCATCACTTTCCACTCTACACAATTTTCACACAAATGGTTTAAACTATCAACTAGTCAAATAGAATTGTAAAACCCGTTTTTCTCTTCAATTTAAGCGCTCATTCGTCAATATCTGTCGATTAGAAATAAAATTACTGTTGTTAAATTGACTCATTAGTGGTTAAATTAACTAATTTGACTCATCCCTCTCACGAGGTATGAAAGTCAGAGGTGGGGGGGGGGGGGGGTGGATGAATGGCCAACCTGGTTAACGCAGAAATGCGCCCGTTATTTTTCTACACAAAGGTAGGTCATTTATTACCATGGACTGATTATCCCTGGAGTTATGAAGCTTCGGTGTCACTTAAGTTTCTGCCGATGATCGCTGTACCCGGACCGATTTAAAGGCGTATACGCGTCCAAAGTATACTAATTTTGAAAATGAAGAGTCCTGTTCCAAAACTTATCATCCAAATTAATGATTATCTTATTGAATTTAAGAAAACAGCAAACATGGACAATATCGTAAATTTCTCCTCCTATATCTTACTTTTCTTTTATTTCATTAGTGGGATACAAAACGCATTTCAACTTAATTTAACCAAAGTCGAAGTAAGGGGTTATCAAGCTAATCTCTTCAAATGTTCTCAACAATTAAAACAAATTAGACAAGCTGTACCGGGGATACAGCCGCAGTGCGGTACGTAATACGTCTTGGGCGTCTACAGAGGGTGTCTAGGCACTAGGGTACAGAAATGGCGTACACAACATACATTACAAAGATTATCACTTATGTTACAGCTAATGGGGGTATTCCTATGGAGACGGACACGTTCCTTCGTTGTCCAAGGGAGTCTGAGAGGATAGGCATCCCTCTGTCTTGCCGTCCGAGTTTTTTCACATCATTCCGGGACCCTACGTATCGAACGCGGGTGCGCCGAGCAACCGTCAAATTTCTGCAACAAAATGCACACCTAATAACTCTTGATGAGCACCGGTTTGAGTTCGATGGATTATACCTACTATGGCAGAGTGAGCTCTCTCAAACGCGGCAACTCTCGCTCGGATCGACAAACGTATTGCCGCGCTACGCATCTCTGAATGCCGCGCGCAAGGCTAAATTTAGTTCTGATGGCGTCATGCGTGGCGCGACAATGATGCCATTTGGGCACGCGACACATTCGCGATCGAGTAATAGTTTCTTTCTTCTACACAACGATAGCAAAGTAAGGCGGGCGGGTAATGTTGCAAAGATATAAGCGATATAAGTGTTAAATGTTTCCATTACTGTTACATATTTTTGTTACATGCGGTTTTAACAAGCGATTCCCTACTGACCGAAATAAAAGACGTTTCAAGTCAAAACGCGTCACGGAAAAATTACATTTTATTGACACTTTTTCTTGCAAAATAAAAATCCCGCAGTGGTTTCTAGTTTCCCTTTCAAAGATCCCTTTCACTCCCACGTCCTCCCGGGATTATACGCGCCACAGTTGAAGAAAACGGCGGAATAATTGAAAATGAAGCTTCCCCAAATTCGGATTATTCAATAAGCGAATCTTTTGCAAGAAAATGAGAAGCTTGCAGATGAGAAAGGACTTAGCGTCGAAAGCTTGCAAACGGAAGGACTTAGCGTAGAAAGCGAATTCTGTTGACAAGTATTTGTAAGGCGCTGTTCTAGAAAGCTATTTGGATTCAATCAATTCTTCTTATGTTCCCCGCGGTGGTTCTATAAATAGAACGCAGATCACGTCGAGTAGCGGCAGTCTTTATGTTCGAGTCAGGGAGTAATTTCGGCATTTTAAAAGGTTTTTTAAGGAATTTCATTAGTCTCGCATAAATGGGAAGGTGATTCCCCACTCGTTGCATTTTAAAGGAATAGATAATCATTTGTGGCGGAAGATTTCATTTCGAATTCGTTTGAAACTTTATACGAATTTTAGAACAAATAATTATTTTAAATGTGGGATTTCGTATGCATAATTTTTATTTCATACACTTGATAACTTTATATAAAAGAAAATTTATGACAATTCACTATATACGTTGTCTTTTTTTTAAATCCTCTTGCCAACATATTTTTATATTTAAATTATGTACAATATTGATGCATTTTTTATTTAAAAATAAAAGCAAATTTTGGCTTATCGTAATCCAATTTGTTCAAACAAACACACAAGCTACGTCTTCCCCAAAAAATTCAGAAATTATGTTAGAAATTAAATAGATTTTAAAATGTTGAGTCTCTGACCACCATACAAATAAGCACTTGGGCGTATTAGTTTTCTTCAAATACAATTGCATCAACGAATATTTTGGGGCCAATTATAAGTAACTACTCAAATTACAAGAATCAATGCAATTGATATAAATAATCAAATTAGTGAAAGAATTGTACAAGAATCAAATGATTTGGTTAAAGGTGCTCTTATTCATATAGGTGGACAGAACCTGTTAAGTGTTTTTGACGTAATTACGTCTTTCCTTTCGGTACGGGTACATAGTCGCACGGAGTCGCAGAGTAAAAAACGACATTTGTAATATCCGTATACCACTACGTGGAATCAGCCTATAGGGATAAACGACATATCATCGTGTAGAAGAAAAGGAGAAGTTTCGAATAGGCTGATTGTTAACCTATTTCCCCCTCTCATATTTGTACCGCGTGGGGGGGCGGGGGGTGAATGTTGCCCTTAACTGCAGTATGTGCTCACGCCCCTTTAAATCTAAGGGGAATCAGCTTATGTGTATAAATGTTTGTTAAATCACTCCCCTATCACACCTTTGTACAGAAGGGGGGGGGGGGCGTCAATCAGGTTGGTGATTTATCCAAGTATTCACGACCCAAACCTTGCGGTACAGAGCGGCCGGCCTGTACATATACCCGATTTCTTTCTTAAGTGAAATGCGAGTTAGACTCACGTACAAAGTATTTCGTACTAGTATTGGCCAAGATTCCGTGTTGTATCACCAAAATGTTAATATTAACATTATAACGTATATCACTAGACATTTATTTAAGACTAGCTATGTGGACGATATTTGACCGTTACCTAATATAAATAATAAAAAAAAGAAACCAGACAAATGTAACCATTTATGCGTTGGAAAAAAAATAATATTTTCAACAGTACTAAATTTATTCAATTATTTTTATAGGTATTTTAGATATATATACAGCAATAAACTTTTTTTTGTTTTTTATATTTCAAAATTTTACGTGGGATTGCGAGTATTTCTACCGATATTGTGTGTTTTTTCAAATCAATAATTAAAGTCACTTTAGATATTTCTAACTGTCCAGTAAATTTCTATAGACAGTTGTTTAATTAAAAATTCTTGAAAGTAGTTGTAATTTTGTAACCTTTGAATTATTATAAAAAAAATGAAATTACAGTATTCCAGACAAGGTTTGGGCGATGATTCGATATATATCGAAGTTCCGGAAATTAAAAAATCATCGGGATTTCGATTTTGTAATTTTCGATTTTGACGGTTAATCAATTTGACAATTAGTCAAAAGTACACTCGGAAGTACGGGAGAATTCAAGTCCGGAAGACTTCTAGATGCCAAAAGTCAACTCCAAAAGAATTGCATTTGTTTATCAATAAACGTAAGAGTAGTAATGTACACAGTGTAGTACACAGTGGTTCCCAGCCCGTGGCCCGCGGACCACTGGTGAAAGAATAAATAGCAAATTTAATCCTTCCATTACCAGATTTCTAAATGAGTTGTTTTCATTTCTTCCTTACACAATATATACTGTTGTACTTCTGCAAAAATCCAAATTATTGAAATTGGTCAAACAAACACAAGCTCAACTAACACCATTATTTATATTGTATAACCCAGACAGCGACATTTACTCGGCCATAAGGCCTTAGAGCTTTTTTATTACTATTAGGGTTTACTATTCGAAAGTGGTGGTCTGCGCTTGGTCAAACTTTTAATTTGGTGGTCCTTAGCAATACATAGGTTAAGGCTAACTGCTTTAACAAAACTGGAAAATTTTCTATATTTTTAATAATAAACGGGAAAACAAAATTGTACTGTACTCGGGGACAACCTAAGTTGAGCCTAAAGCAATTGAATATTTATACATATAGCTATATTATTTATTAATATTTATAATATTTATATCATATAGCTTAAAAAATATTACTTGGCGATTGATTTTTAGTAGCCAATTACCATTGAAATATCATAGCTTATTTAATTACTACATAGTTAAGTTATATAAATTATATATTTATTCGTTTATATATTTCTTTCGTTTCTTTATTTGGTATATTATTTTATTAACAATTAACCCTTTATTGATGAAAATTTAGAAAATTGTATAGATAAGTAGTAAACTCAAATTGTATCTGCTCACTGGGCACATTTTTATTGCACAAAATATCCTTTCGCTAACAAACGTGATAACAGCTTTGGAAAATAATCGACAATTTGGCGATTTCGTATGGATTGTGGTAATCCGAGTTTAACGATTTTTCACCTTCACTTTGACATTTGGGAAATCTGCGAACTGGCAGCCCAGAGTTGGATGCAATTAAATAATCGCTCGGAGTTGGTGTGTGATTTTTTAGTTGTTAATTTGATTAAAAGTTACAGTGCATGCAATTGTTGCTCGTGCGCGGCTAGCCTTAGAAGCCAAAGTTTGCTTGCTATATTTGCATTTGCACTTTATTCTGAGAAACAAAAAAAAAAAAAACTCAAAATAAAAAAACTCAAAACATTTTCAATATTTTATTTAAGTTTAGTATTGCGCAATTCATTAAATATATATTTTCCTCCCTAGAAAGTTTGACGTTTTTTTAAGATTTCAATGTTGAATGGGGGAGTATCACACCGAGAAGAAGAAGACTTCTGGTATATGAAAACAGCTCAATTGAACAAGTATTAATAATCTAGAGAAAAGTTGTTTGATATACTGAAAGAACCGAAAAAAAACTGTTTTAAACCTTAGTGTGACGTCATGTGAAACTTGTTATACTTAAACAGAAATATTTTTTTTTTAAATATTTAAACAATTTTAAAAATTCCTTAATTTTTATTAGAAATCGTTAACATATATTTTTATTAGAGGGTATGGTAGTATGTTAATAATACGAGAGTGTGACAAAACATATGTCCAAACCGAAGGTAATAAGTGTTCTTATGACGTCACCCGGAAGTGGGGAAAAGAGGGGGGGGGGGGAGGGGGGTTATAAATCCTCGTCTCTTCAAATCTCAGTTCATCTAAATATACGATTTCGTCTTCATAATTAAAATGCGCCGCATGAAGGAAACCTTATTACACATCACATAACTTTCATCATTTCCGAAAAGTTAGGATAACGATTCTCCTCTTTTATTTAATGATAGAACGAACAGGTCACAGTCCTTCCGGAAGTTCTTTGGACATAAAAAAATTGCACTTGGAATATTTAATTTTTTTTTGCGGCAACACAGATTTTTTTTAATTTTCTAGTGATGGTACAGGCCGTCCTGCCAGAATGAAGAAAAAGCCTCTAAATTTAAGTTCTACCGCCAGTACGCTGCGTTCATTCGGATGTACGTTGTACGTTTTATCATTAAGGGTGAAGAGGAAGAACAGGAGAATATACGTAAGATTTTAATTTGGGAAAAATTGATTTACTATGAAATAATTTTTAAAAGATATTTAAATTGGATAAAGAAATAAATAATATCAATTAAGTTATATAATAGATAATTCTCCCTATCTGTATATATCGTCTCACTAATACTACAGCTAGGTAACTACATAAGAATTACATATAAGTTACTTAGTTGTAGTACTTATCCTACTGTTGCCTCAACAGAGATTTTCGGTCCCCTTTGAGAGAAAACTGAAGTTTATTAACTATAAAAGGTAAAAAATTTCAATATAAAGCTAATAAAGTTAAAATCAGTTAACCAATTTATCCACAAATATCATTTAATTAATCATCAATAAAATTATTTAGTACAAAATAATTTATTTCCAAAATTGTTAATTTTATAAAATAATTAATAATTAAAATAATTAAATTTGTATAATAATCTAAATATCTCTCCCCCTCTAATTAATAGTTGTAACAATGTTAGTGATGGTTATATTTTTAGAAACATAATTCAAGAAATATTTTTTAACAGGTACGATTATTTTGTTCTACTTTTGTAAAGTTTTGCTCTACTCTATACATTACGGAAATAAAAAAATTAATGGAATGAGATAATAATAAAATATAAAATCCTACAAAGAATTATACTTATGGATTGCAGATGCAGTCTAGAATTAAAATAAAAGATTTAACTCAAAAAAAGTTATTGGTGCCTCGAGCCATTAAACGCTAATCACCCTGTGAATAAATGGAAATACATTAAATATTAACATTCATATAATAATTAATTTTAACATGTGAATGTACGAACAGCTTCCAAATTAGAATCCCACTCAGACTATTGCAGATTATATAAATAAAAACAAAAAACTTTATTTAATTATATTGAGGATTGCAAAGATTCAGAAATATTTATACAATTAATAATCCTTGTAAGGTTAAAAAAGATTGATAATAAACGTAAAGCCTTCTAAATTGCAGCCCTGCTGTAAAAAAAATATTTATAAATAGACTTTAAAGGAACCAAAATAATAACATGTGATATGTATAATTTATGATACA
Organism: Troglohyphantes excavatus; assembly: GCA_963932185.1. Taxonomy (NCBI): domain Eukaryota; kingdom Metazoa; phylum Arthropoda; class Arachnida; order Araneae; family Linyphiidae; genus Troglohyphantes; species Troglohyphantes excavatus. Next base: position 1,508,756 of record OZ010676.1, on the reverse strand, counting down.
CCAATATGAAATGGTATTCCAGTTTATGCCTCTCTTTGTTGAGATTATAAATTTTACATTCTTTCTAGTGGAAATGTTTTTGTAATACACACATCTTACCATTTGCAATTTATTCTGCTTGATCCCGACAAATAGGAACCGTTTATTCCCTCTTTCGACATTTCCTATTTGAATATTAATATTAAAAAAATATATATTGTTTTTACTGGAAAATGCAAATTATAACAATATATTTATAAAATGCTAAATTTGCCGACTGCGAAAACTTTTAAATGACGGGAATGCTGCCCCCCCCCCCCCCCCCCTTCTTCACAACTGCCCTGACCACACAATGGATAATTGGCAATCGTTCAACCGCGAAAGGAAGACCCTGGCCTCTAAATTTTTAACCATTATCAAAGACGAGAACAATACCTGAGCTGGCACCCCACACATACCAAATTATGACATGAGGACTTTTGAACCACGATTGATTTAACGTGTTCCATCCCCCTTTATAGTTGCTGTAGACGAAGAGAAGATGAACAAAACTCACAATCCTCTAATTATGATTTTTTTCGTGCTCGCAAGATGATCAGATTCAAATCCAAATTCCTTCGATTACGTGTTTGGTACCACCAATCTACCTTGGACATATTATGTTGATGATATGGACTGTAAAGAAAATTATTGGGATCTACCTCTCACAATTATATGCAAATGTGCATTTTCTTTTAAATAAATAAATAATTAATTTATATATGTCTAAAAAAATCTCAAAATTCTCCATGCAGCCAGTGTTTATAATCACTAAAATACAATATCCCCCTAGAAACTAATATAATCTTTCAAACAGTTAAAATTAGTATCTGATTTCCTCTTTTTTTATATACAAAGAGTCGATTTGAAACATTACCGGAATAAGATTTTTAAACGGCCAAACTCCAATTATCAAAAACTGTCTGCTAGGAATACAGTATCGATGATATTTTCCATTTAGTATTAGATTTATTTATAAACTAGTATTTTTATTTAACATATGTTATTGGACAATTCCTATATAAATATAACTTATTTTTAAAAAATATATAATCTTCAAGATTTGTTATTTGTGCATTTTAAATTATAGTTAAAAAAACAAGTCCACATTCCCTAGTTTCAGTTTTATTTTCTTCAACTTGGTTAATTCAAACTTACTCGGCCAGATGGCGTTAATTCAAAATCCACCAATCTGATTGAGAAGACCGGAAAAATTCTTCTGCTCCCCTTTTCCTGTCCTGCTCCTTGTGTTTTAATTTATGAAAGGGTGACTAGAAGTGTTACTGACTATTAGAGGAATGCAAATTCAGGTGTGAATTGCTGAATTTTTGGAGTTCAATCGACGATATCTGTTTGTGTTGTTCATCTCTTTAGTAGAATTATCAAATCGACGATCCTCCTTTTGACTATGAATCGTCCACGCCTAGAAGTACCACGCGAACTTACTAGTTTGTTATTAGATTTTACTGTAAATGTGTTGCTTGAAAAACCGGCCGATCTTGTGGACTATGCGGTGAATTATTTTACGAAACTTAGGGACGAGGGTCGTTCGAATAATCGCGAGCAATCGTCTGTTCCCTTGACATCGGTAACATGTGAAGAAGATAACCTTAGTGATGAAGAAGACGAGCCACCACCAGTGCGAAGTAAGGATTACTCTTGATTTATGTGCATATTTCGTGTTGAAAAAAAAAAACACTTATCGGCGGTTAATTCAAAATTAGTAATTACACTTTTACTTATTTTTATTTTTCGGTCTCTGATCTCAAATGAATTGAAAAATTTAAATAAACAGTGGTCTTCTTCGGTAATAATCCTTCTGTTTTTAATATTAAAGTTGAGATAAATAATTGAATTAAAAACCTTGGCCAAACAAAAAATTTAAACCAATAGAAACAAGTTTTTAAGTGAGATTTATAGAAAATTCTTCGGTTATCAAATAATATTAAAATGAAACTTTAGTACTTTTATTTTTAACTTTTACTTTTAGTACCAAAATTTTAATTTGAAAATAATTACATAATTTTTTTAAATCATTAGTTAGGTCATGTTAGTATTTCAGTTAGGGTTTTATAACTAGGTTCAAAATACTTTTTTTTCACAAAGCTTCCATATTAGCATTGTTGAAAGAATAAAGCAACATTCTTCTAAATTCATCTAAAGGAATAGCATAAAACAAAATCAAATGTTTCTCCAAATAGTGATAATGATAGCATAAAAAAATCTTATTTTTTTTTATTGTTTCCAAGAAGTTAGTGTCAGTTCCTCTGCAATTCAAGTTAATGTAGATAATGATGATGTTGATGAATCAGTTCTCGTTCAAGAGTTAGATAATTTTCTTTCAACACCAGTTTTGGAAAGAAAAATATCTCCATTCAACTAATGAAAAATCAATGCAATTAATTTCCAGATGAAATCAAAATTACTGAAAAAAAATTAGGCGTGAACCGGATAGTGGTTTTGCCGGATATTGGATAGCCGGCCCACATTACAAACCGGATATCCGAACTGGATTTTGCCGGATATCCGGCAGTTTCTTTTGTATGAAATTATCTTCTCATACACACTAGAAAAACGGAAATCGGTCAAAAATTATAAAATATTTTTTTATTCTATAATATTCCCCAATTCCTTACATTTACAAATATTGAATAAACATTATAAAAACTTTTTTTTATTTACAAAGGGTTATTCTAGGGTGCTGCTAGCAATGGGCGTCTGTTTTGTACACTTTAAACTCAATTTCTGAATAATTGTATTTTTACCATATGCCCTTTCATTCCAAACATAAAAACTCAAGTTTGATTAAACTTTTGAGTAATTTATTTTTAAATTCAACTTTATATTAGTTGGGAGATGTTATGACCCTCCACCATAACGATTCGTTAAAAAAAAATGTAACAGAATTTTAAAGTTAAAAATTTGAAAAAAGTGGGGTTTTTTTACTCTTGAGGTAAAAAATTATATAAAAAAAACTTTTTATGCTATAAACTTTTTGGAGGGTTATATAACTTTAAGAAAAATACTTCAAGTAGTTCCAACAAAAAATATGCTTTACAACTTCCATAATCATGTTTAAAAAAAACCCATGATAATTAGCATTTGACTTAATTCATGGGGTTTTTTTATAATGCATCATGATTTTTGAAGGGTTTTCATTCATAAAAAAACTAGAGTTTTAAATTTCTAATTAAAAAAAAAATTTCAAGTGTGTACGTACACCTTAACAGTTTTTTAATAAACTGTTCATATTTTTACAGAATTTTAAACGGCCAGATCTGTATTGTACAATGCGTTTGAAAATGTAATTTTGAAATATTTCCAAATTGCTGATCTAAATTGCACCATACTTAAATGCTAAAACTAACTTTCAGACTGGAGAATAAAACAATTTCTAATATACAACGAACGAACAGATTCGTTCGTTGTATATTAGAATTCGTTGTATTTAGATGTAACTATGCACTCTACACATTACCACCTATGTGAATTGTTCAAACTCCAAGATACTCCACTATAGTGGCGTGTTTCGAATGTCTGCAGCATATCTTCCTTGCTATCTATTCTCTGTGACTCACCGCGTCTGTGTCTGAAACACACTCCTTACCCACCTGGATAGCCCGAGAAAAATTCAAGGGAAAGGGTTAATTTATGGAAAGAAACACAACTGAATTCTACCAAAAAATATAGAACGATTACTGTTTTTGCATCGTATTTCACCAATCTTAAACAAACAAATTCTTAATTGTTTTTACATGATAAATATATGTTCAGGTTAAAAATACACCAAATCCTTTTATTAAACTGTGTTCTTTCCACATGTTTTAATATTAATTTTTTTTTATTATTTATTTGATATGTTTATCTTTTCTTTTTTAGTATATAATTTCAGGCCGGATGTACTGCCGGATAATTTTAATATCCGGCTACTGACAATTATCCGGCCTATAGACCGGATGCAGTATATTGTCGGGATATCCGTTGAAATCCTAGTATGCATATCCCTTGTTTAGTTAATGCTGCTGTTTTAATAATTACTTCACCCAGAAAAGTGTATTTATTACACAGCTAAAATAATTTGTAGCGAGATCAATTAATGTTTTATTTAACCCTTTGATTGTTTAGGAAAACATCAAAATTCTAAATTTTCTCCGGAAAATAGTTTACTGTTTACTTTATATTTGCATGTATATTAGTATATTATATATATATATATATATATATATATATATATATATTTATATATATACTAGGAGGCTCCGCCCCCTGCTCCGCTAACGCTCTGCCAACCCCCCGAGGATTGCTACGCAATCCTCATAGGTTTGCTTCGCAAACCACCTCTCGCTTCGCTTGTTAAAAGGTAGGACACAATAATAATGTATCCTAGTAACAATACTTTTTTTTAATTATATTACTAACAACTTTAAACGTTGAAACTGTAAATTTAAATTATAATTCATCTTGGCATCAATACATTTTTTCGCAATGTAAATCAATATAAAATAATTTAATTTAATTTCTTTTAAACTGTAAATCTATGGCTCTGTTGTATGGTGGTCTAGGACCAAGATACTTAACTGCAGACTTGATCTTGGAAAAATTCAAAGGATGGTCTGTGTTGCAATCTCTGGGTGTCTTAAAACCACCCCTTCAGCCACCTTGGAGCTTCTCCTTGGGCTACACCCTCTTCATATGCGAATTGAGGCTGAGGCTCTTATTTGTGTAAGAAGACTGAAATATTTAGGCCATTTGCATGATTATTCAAAATATCTGTCATGGAAAGATCTTAATTCTAAGGTAACTGAACACCAGCTGTTCAACATGCCCTGCGACATAACGCTTGCAAGATTTGGCTTTAACAAGCCTTTTAAAGTCCATTTCCCCTTACGGTCGGATTGGACTGAAGCTCCAACAAGTGATCATAACCGTATTGTTTGGTACACAGACGGTTCTAAAATTGATAACTCCACTGGGGCAGGTGTCTTCTGCCATGCTGACAATACCAAACTATCTTATCCTCTTGGTCAATTCACCACAGTTTTCCAAGCTGAGGTCTACGCTATCCTTATGTGTTGTAGAATATGCATAGACAGAAATTATCATGGCAAACATATTTATATATGTTCAGATAGCCAGGCTGCCCTCCTGGCTCTTCAGAAACCTAATTTCACCTCACTACTGGTTTGGGACTGTTATTCTAACCTATGTAAACTGGTTGTGAATAATACAGTCTCCTTATTTTGGGTTCCTGGACACTCGGGCATTCCGGGTAATGAAATGGCAGATGAATTGGCCAGACTAGGCTCTTGTTCCCCCTTCATTGGTCCTGAGCCAGCATTAGATATCTCTAATGAAGTTATCAGAGGTACTGTCTTCTCTATTTTTAGGAATTTACAGTACGAGGACTGGCGCAGTGCATCAAACCAGAGACAAGCTAGAGAACTAAATAGTGGATGTCCTAGCTCTCGTCATAAGGTGCTGTTAAAGCTCCATCGCTCTGGTATTCCTAGGGCAATTGGATTACTAACTGGGCATTGTACTCTCAGAAGGCATCTAACTATTATGAGGGTCAAGGATGACCCTTTGTGTAGGGGATGTAGGAATAATGATGAAACCGTTGTACATATTCTCTGTGAATGTGACTTCTTCTCCGCCCAGAGGTTTGAGCACTTGGGACGTCACTTACTTGAGCCTTGGGAGCTCCAGGATATTCCCGTTAGATCATTGCTGAATTTTGCTTCAGCCACGGATCTCTTTTCTTAAGTGATCAAAGATTTATTCCAGGGGAAAGTACAATAGACCTCTGGTCGCAGTGCTTGCTCCAATTTGGAGCCCCCATCCTTAAGTCATAAGTCATAAACTGTAAATGAAAACAATGGAACTACTGGCAAGCCATTATTTAATATTTTATTTTTACCATTATTTATTATTTTCCACATTATTTTAACACCTTTCCTGCGTTTTAGTTTAATTTATAACATTATTGGTAGTTTGTTTTGGCATAATTGATGTTAAGCTTACCATACTCTTGCCTACCAGAAGTGCGTACGTTACTGAGTTAATACGTCATAAAAATGAAGTTCATAGATATCTAGTTTTCAAAATTGCCAACAGATGGTGTCACCTTAATATTCCACTCATGTAAAGTTTGAAAAAGCGTTTTTCAAAACTTCTATTTTTAATGTAATAGGGCTTATATTCTTCGTAATTTAGGCTGACATCAACAAAATAAATATTTAATAATGAATTAAAAGGGCTAATCGTCAAAATGGCTTACATAATGGCAAAATAAAAATGCGGTCGCAACAAATTTCGTAAACAAACTAACTGTTGCCATTCCGCGTACAGAAAAACAGCGTTTTTCAATCACTGCGTAAGAGAAATATATATAAAGATATATATATATATATATAAATTGTTTTAATATATTTAGCTTCCAAGGAACATCCCAACGCTTTAGATTTGAAAAATATTTCAACTTTGAATATTTTTATGACTTGAAAGTTGAGTGTTTTGCTAGATAAACTGGAAATCCATGGACGACTTAAGTCGTCCAGCTCTGTCAGAGAGTTAACTCGATTTCTAAACAGCAGTCAATTTTAATCTACTTGGGAGATCACGAATTAAAAGAATCCAATAAAAAAATTTGAGTTGTAGAATTATTCATCATAATAAGAAAGTCACTGTATTTCCATATTCGCATTATATCTCCATTCCATTGGAACATACTTGTAAGCAAAAAAACTTTGTTTATTGAAAGTTGGATTGTTTAAAGATCAATTTTTTTTTTATTTTTACATTTTAAGAAAGAAAATATTACTTTTGGGCATGGAGATTTCTTTTAACAATTGAATAAAAAAACTACCACAGCTCCAGTAACACAACACTGGCTTTGAATCATAACTCTAGGGAGAAAGAATTAATTAGCAAATTAATAATATGATAAATATTTTAAAAGCAAAAGATTGAGAGATGTGTGATTTCTAAAATTTGTACAAGTATTGTTGTAGGTTTAAAATTTACAAAATGCTACAAATCTGATTATAAAGTTGTATTAATGAAATGTATTTATAAACAATGTAAGTTATTAAATTTGAAAATTTTGATTAACCTTTACAGGGTGGGGGGGCCAATATTTCGACCAGAATCCCAAGTTAAAATCAAACACCCATCTTCTAAATGTTAAATAAATACTTTCATGATTGTGATTGTAATCCATGTTAAAATCAAACACCCATCTTCTAAATGTTAAATAAATACTTTCATGATTGTGATTGTAATTTTACTTACATTTTCTTTTGCAGAATCTCAAAACCAATATTCAAGGAGGAAATCAGGTCAGTACATTTGCATATGAAAATTGACATAATATTTTGAGGAATGTGCTATTTTTTTTAACTTGCATACAAAAAAAAACATTAAAAAAATATTTGTAAATAACATGCTCTCTGTGTCTAAAATAATGTTTGAACATGTTCACCACATCCAAATGAATTTATCTTTTTTCCACTTTAAAATATTTTATCATAATGGAGAGGTTTATACATATGATTTTTAATTTATGCATTCTAATAAAATTAATTTTTAAGACAAATGATACATTTGATCCGATAGCTGAAATCTAGAGTTTTTGCAATGTTTTTTAATGTATCGTGAAATCTTTCAAAAGGGATACAAGTGACCATGCAAATTCCTTAAGCTTGTCTTGCTTAATTAGCTGTGAAAGGGAAGGGCCTCATTTGCATACAAATATGAAGTAATAAGTTACTTCTTTGTAGTATCTTTTATGGACTAATAGTTATTTCCATGATTGGAAGCTGAAGTACTGGCCTACTTTTCACTGATGTTATGTAAATTTTCGCAATTGAATGAAGCTATTATCATTCTTAGATGTCCTTTTAGTAGATGGATGGAGGAGTTAATTGTTAAATATTAAGGTGCTGTGTTTCAGATTACGAAAGAGTAAGAATTTTAATTCTGCAGCATTCATTTAAATTAAATTGTTAGTTGGATAGCATTGAAAATACTTTTTGTTTTTATTTAAGTCAATTAAAATTTTATTTACAAAAATGTTTTCTCATAATACTTGGCTGTGTTAATATTTTTCCTTATTTTAAGCTGTTTTTAAATTTATGTTTGTAGCGCTATGCACAACTTGACTACACTCGGTATCGAACCGAGGAACTTCGACCCGATACTCTGCCAGTCAGGCCAAAGTGATCACTCTCGCCTAAGCATGAGTATCGGGTAGATGAAGTGAACCCCACACGTTATTTACTTATCTCTAATTGACCAAGCGTTAGCAAGGTCTTGTTTTAACTCGACCATTCGGCATTTTATATGTCAGTAAATTTATTTGTTATGCAGTTACAATTTTGATTTTCTTCAAATTTGACATGAATGTTCCTTGAAGTCATTAAAAACAAATAAAAAAATATTTAGATATATTTATTCTGTTTCAAGATGGTGGCTGTTTGTTTTAGTGGTTCCGTTTCATCAGAAGTTCAACTTTTTTTTTTTTTGTCTTGAGGTCTACTGTTCCCAGTACTACTAACATATGAAGTAATAAAGACATGCTCACCTTTCTTGGCTTTTGAGATAACCTTTGTAATAATTAATTTGACGGACCATTCCTACATGAATTGTAAACACTTGTCAATTATTTAAAATAATTTATAAAACATAATGCATTTGTATTTAGATAAATCTATTCAAGAATATATCTATTTTAGTTTATTCATTAGACTTTAGTAATAGAAAATATTTTTTTTTAATATAGTTTTTAATTTATCGGTAATGAAAAATGTTATTTTTAGAATAATGTTACTTAAAATGCCTCAAAATTTCTTAAAAAGTTCATGGTAAAAAGATGTTTAAAAGGCTATTTTTTTTTTTTTTTCAATATTTGTTTTTAATTCTTTAACATTTAATATTTTTGAGGGAAAATAATTTTTCTCATATAAATTTTAAAATATATAGTGACAGTAATTTGAGTTATTTTTTACCTGCTCTTTTACCCTAATTAAACAATATTGTTGCTTTTGTAAACAAGTAAATATTTAGAAAACAACTTATACCTGTTGCTAAAATACCAACATGTATTTTATAATCTGTTTGCTTTTTAGTTTTTGCTGAGCAATATAATCCTGAGGATGATGAAGATGATGATATTGAACGTGTAAGTTTTCTATTATTTTCATTTGTTTTTAAAACACAATTATTAAGACCATAATTTTGAGATAGTAGTAGTTTCATTTTATTTTGATCCTAAAGTTTTGTATTTAATGGAGAAGTTACACTATATCCAAAATGCCATAGTTTTAACATTTTCTGAAAGTTTAAAAGCTCTAGTTTCTGAATATTTGCTAAAAATTTCAAATTTTTTTAAATTATACTTTAAAAATTTCAAACTATGGCACGTGACCGAAAACGGCCCGTGATTGGTCTGACACATCGCAATCAGTGTTTTTAAGCCACTCCACTACCAAGCTTTACCATATTTCTTAGTTTCTCTCTTAGTAAAAATTACTAGCATTTGTACTACTTTGAAATTCATCATGAAAATTTTGACTGAGCATCATATTTTTGTCAACTGCTCAAAGGATTGCCTGTAAGCACCATAATTAACTGCTCGAAGGGGGAATATATTTGATCCTGAGTAGTTGTAGGCTGAAGACCACTATTTGCTTGAAGCCATGAATCGAGGTACGAGTCGGTGCATACGCTTAAGAGTGTTGGTCAATAATTAAAAACACCAGGAAAGTCTAATAACCGTTTCTGTTGCTTAAGAGTAATACTAAATTCTAAAATTCATTGGAGTATTCATTCAAGCGCAAATCGAAAAAAACTGCTTTGGCGACTTTTTTCTTCACCAAGGAGAAAAAAACACGGAAATTTTCCGAAACTTGTAAAGCCTCGATACCAATGAATATAATTTTTTTTGTTCATATTTGTAAGAAAATTGTATTTGTTGTTAACTACTTTATATTTATATGAAGTATATAATATAAATAATATTTATTTTTTATTAAATTGCACTTAGATAATAAGTACAATTTGATATATATGGGGGGGGGGAGGGACTTATTTGTGAACAAATATTTAAAAGCACAATTTTTTAATTTTGTTTTAAAATTTCTAGTGTTAATGTAATGTTTCGAAGTCAACTGATGGTAAATTTCCAATACCTTAAATTATTGAATTTAGATATTTTTAGTGGTTGTCTATATAATTGGCACTGAAGAAATTCGTAGGTTGTTTTTAAAGTGACAATTAAAAATGGAGATAAAAGGCATCGAAATGCCCTTTTCCTTCTATAAATTCTACCTTTTCTCAATTCACAGAAATACGACATACAGAACATTTAAATATAAGCAAAAAAGACTTCGATTTTAAGAAAAAAATTGTTGATTCAACTAATGGGCAGAAGTTTAGTGAAAAATGCAAAGTAATGCTTCCTGTAAATGGAAAATTATGATTAATATCTAAATGAAATTAACTGAAATGTAATTGTGATACTAAAGCTTTTGACGAATCAAATAAAAAATAGGATTGTTATGTCAGAATCTTCTGTGACTAAACTAAACCACAAAAATTTACAACATTATTGTAATAATTTTTTTTTTACTTGTATAATTTTATCTTTATATAGCAAGTATCTAAAATGTATTTTGTTGATAACTGAAAAGCTTCTTACCACTAATACAAACACCACTGATTTTGTTTTGATTTATTTTTCCAAAGGAAATATTTCTCAGGCTCGTTTCTTTTCGTTTTTAAAATTAACTTGGGAAGATTTTCCATAAAAACTACAATTCTCTAAAATACATTTAATTTGTTTTTTCTCTTTGCCAAAAACTTTATTATAACTGTAGTATCTACTTTCCTTAAAACTGTTCCTTTACGTGAAAAATAATAAAATGTGCTTTCAACATATTATGTAAAATCAAACTCAATTCTAATTTTATTTAGATGTTTCATCAAATAAATTGTACTTAACCTTTACATGACGGGTGGTCAATATTTCAACCCAAATATCATGTTAAAATCAAACACCCGCCTAATAAAGGTTAAAACACCATCAATATTGCACAGAAATTTATCAACAAAAAAGTTAACTGAGTATTTTTTTTTATGAAAATAGCTAATGTTTGCATTACACACTATTTGTTCAATTACATATAGAGAATATATTTATAGTTTTATTCATCTTGCAATCCAATTTTAATCCCTTTCAAAATTTCGAATCAATTTGATATTTGACATACTTACCTAATAATTAACAATTCAATACTTATTCATAATAATTCATACTTAATAATTTATACCTATTAATAATAAGTTTAATGTTATATTCAAAAATTATTCAGCCATGACAAGGTTCGAACTCATATTACCAGCCAGCATCCATTTGCTTTATATAGATTTTAACTTAATTAAATCTTTTAATTTGGCTAACTTAATCTTTTCTAATTTATAGCAATGAAAAATCCTATGTCAGGATAGCTTTTAAGCTTTTGTTAAAAAAAAAAATTTAATATTATCTGCAGTCCCATCTAAATTATCCTTTTCTTTACACTACAAAAATCTACAAACAATCCTTTAAATTAAGAAATGTTAAAATACGTATACACATTTACAGTGTTCACTCTAGAAATAAAAAGGGGCAGGGCACTGATGGCAGGGCATCCCGTTTTTGAAAAAGCACTTATTTATAAAGGGCACTTTAAAAAAAAATTTAGGGTGGGCGTGGCCACACATTGACATATCGGACACTTGACCAAACCAAAAAAAAAAAAGTCTGATTTATTGGTTGACATTGCGCGAGCTGCATATTGTGCTATTGTTGATGGTTCGGAACCTATCTCGAAAGAAAGACGCGTACAAAATGAAGATATCACTTAAAATGAAAATTTAACATTTCAAAATTAATTTTTTTCCTAAAAACCCAAATCTGTAAGTAGCCCTAATCAGACCCCTTACAAAACTAATAAAAAGGCTACTGAAATCCAAAGTTTGGTAATAAAATGCATAGTCTGCAACTTTGCCCCAAACCATCTTCTCTTTAAAAAAAAAAACCTTAGCATTTCATAAACGGGCACAGGCAACCAATAGGATTCATGGAGTGCCCTGTGCTTGAAATTACCTCAGAATCGTTGTGATTTCACAACACATGAAGTTAAAAAGGAGTTTGTTTTTCTACTGTCATAATACATTTAATTCCAATTTACATACAAAAAAATTTTAATCGATGCCTTTTTTAAAGATCGCTAGGGAAGCAAGGATGCTTGTGCTTCACTGAAAAGGGCAAGAGAGGAGGAATTTTTTCAAAAGAGAGCAGCATTTTTGAAAAAGGGGCATAAGGGCGCTAATGAGATAAAAAAAGGGCGGGCCACCCTTCAAAAAACGTCTAGAATGAACACTGGATTTATGCCATAAATAAATTATTATGTTATCACATTTGACTTTAGAAACAGTGCATGTCACGAACAAACCAATGGAAGAAACTTATCTTCCCTTATCAGAACTCAGTCGAACACGGATTGTGACTCCAGGGGCATCACAGAGCGTTTTCCCTGTAAGTGACATTACAGTCACTTTCAAATAAATTATTCAACAATTTATATGATGTAAATGGTACGATTAGTCCTTTTATTTGCAACTGAATATAAAAATCATGCAACTTCCCCATTAATTCAATTTAATATGTATTTTTAGTTAATATATCCAAAATCTGATGATCAGCGCCAGCGTCTTGGTGAAGCTGTTAGAAATATCTTGCTCTTCCGATCTTTAGACTTGGTAAGAAAATAAGCTTTGTTTGATAAATATGTATCTTCCTTTTTTTTTTTAATATTTAACGTTTGTAATTCATATTTGCTCTGTGATACATTATTTTACTATTTTACTTTAGCAACAGATGCAAGAAGTCTTGGATGCAATGTTTGAGAGAAAGGTACAGTTTTTCTTATATTCTCAAAATTTAAAGAATTTTTTCATCTTGTAGGAGAAATTGTATTGCATGCTCATGTCTTTAGCCTATTACGTTTTGACACATAAATGTCACATATATATTAAAATTATTTTTTATTATCTATGTAGTTAGATGATATCGACAAGTACTTGTCATTTTTGCAAGCATGAATTTAGAATTCCGATTTTCTCACCACCACCACCACTACATTATTGGTTTATCCGTCCTTGTATATATCCCAAATGTTTATAACAGTGGAATAATTTTAAGGTTAAAATATTTTTATGCATTATTAGAAATTATTTTTTACAATTTATGAAAATATTCACAAAACCATAGCCACTTATAAAAATTTTTTAGATGATTTTGTAAAATTAATCATAATTTAAATTTTATTGAAGAAAAACTAGTTAAATAGTTTTTACTTGGAAGTGGAAATATTAATATTTTATTTAAACCGATTATCCAATTAAAATTCCAAACAAATATTCTGTATTCAGCAGAATAACATTAAGTGCTTTTTAGTTTTAATCAAAACTAGCTTTGATACTTTTGTAACAATTATTCCTAATTGAACTGTATAAGTAACTGTGAAATTTGGTTTGTTATAGTTGCCATCAATAAAACATTTTAGTTATAGATTAGTTGTATTTTTAATGTTTTTTTCAATCACTTGCTGGTGTCTTAAATTATATTATAAATGTAATTTTAAATTTAAATTAGGTGGTACCTGGAGATGTTGTAATCCAACAAGGAGATGATGGGGACAATTTTTATGTTATTGACAAGTGAGTATACATGACTGCAATATGAATAAATAGAATGCTAGAATATGAATTTTTTTTAAGGTTTAGTTTAGTATATAATTGTAATAAAAAGACTCTTAGTGTTTAGTAATTCATTACAGATAAATTTAAAAACTTAAATTCTATTAATATTTAGACTTTTTATAAGTAAAATATATGTATATCAAGTAAAATTGGCATGAAACAAAGAAGACAGGAGGCTCGGGTGAAAAACTGCTTTCACATGCAACACCATACCTAGAAAATGAAAATAGTAATTTTTTTTTACAAAAAAAAACACCTAGATAATCTAATTTAAAATTTTGTACCTTTGTAAAAAAAAAAAGTTTCCAATGGGGATAGTAAATAAGTCAAGTTTACAAGGTGTGTGAAATATCAAGGCTTTTAGATTAATAACTAGAATATTACTTTATACTTAAAATTTTAATTTCATTTAATGACCTTGTTGACGGCATCAAAGTTAAGATTTCATTTTTACTACTGTATATTTGCGTGTATAAGCCGAGAAATTTAAGTCAAAGTTTTCATCAAAAAGTAGGGGTTCGTATACTTGTTTCAGTAAAATTTATAATACAATATGCCTAAAATGGGAAAAGGAGAGAAGTTGGAATCAAGTAAATTCGAGATGAATCTCGCGAACTTTGAGGTAGGTCGTTTCTCCAGACACTTTTTCTTAATTTTTGATTTCTTGGCTGAAGCATTTTTAAAAAAATTAAAATTTCATATTTTTTTTGATGATTTGCCGATTTTAAATGGAATTTTTCATGTACAAAAATACATTCGCGAGTTTTCAATTTTGGACAAAAAATCCTCACAAAATTAGGGGGTAGCTTATATGTGGATCGACTTATATTTGAATATATATTTTGATTGGATTTTTAAAATTGCATATATGGATATGCAGATATCGGAAAGCATAGACTTTTTTCATATGGATGTATTAGATCATGGATGTCTTTAAGTGCATTAGAATAACTTTGTGCTTAATATGTTCACACTCTAATGCATATTTTGATTTATATAGGACTTTTTTAAACATAGTGCAATCTTTCTTCATGAGAAATACAAAACTTGCTTATGAAAGTTTTTTAATTTTCATAAAGAATTTTTATTTATATTAATACTATTATATATAGAAGGATTCAAGTAGATTATAGGATCAATAGGATTCTTAATTTACACAACTAAATATCTGCTCTCAATTTATTTTTTCTGTTATGGTCTTGAGTCGTATACTAACTCAATTGTTCCTTTTACTCTTGAAACTTATATTGCATAAAACTTGGTATTTTTTTTTTTTGTAAATACAAAAATCGCTGTACTTAGTTGTTTCTAAACTCAGTTGGTCATGTTAAACATATATAGTCATAAAATATTTTATTTATAAATACTTTTATTCTTCATTTATTCACGTAAAATATTGATTAGTTCATGTGTTACTGAAGGTTACATGTGTAACTCGGCATGTCAATTTTAGGAAAATTGTTTATTATATTTGAATGTAATGATTTAAAATTTTGTCTGCTCGAAATATATCTTTTAAACTCTTATAAGCATTTTTTAAGTGTTTATGTTATGGTTTTATTTTCCAGTGGTGTGTATCACATCTATGTTGATACTGATCAAGAGAAGAAAAAACTTGTTGGAAAATATGATAATGTTGGCAGCTTTGGAGAACTTGCATTGATGTACAATATGCCACGTGCAGCAACGATAGAAGCTGCTTCTGACGGATCTCTATGGGCTATGGTAACTTATATTCTACTAATATTAAGAAATACAAATGAATTAGTTATACAAAGCCATTTCAGCAACCACTAGAAATAATTATACAACTGTAAATAACAATAATTATGTTATCTTTGAGTGGTCTTAAATCATCAGCCACTTTGTAAAATAAATTTTCTTGTTCGACTCAATTTTTCCAAAATTAAACTTTTATATTTCGGGGATTAAACTTAAATCTTTAAATACATATAAAATCTAAAATGTTCTTTAATTATTCTAACTTAACATGATTATCTTTCATTTATTTGTGTGAAATGCATAAAAAACTTATGTTTATACTACTAAAATATTACATTATTTAGCAATTCTTCCATTGTGTTCTAATGTCTTAAAGAAAAAATATATAGAATTTTTTTTAAATATTCTAAGAAAAAATATTAATCTGAGATAATGTTTAAAAAGTGTCATTCATCAATATTTTTGACTTATTGAATTTTCCAGATACTTAACCGCTGAATAACCTAAATTTGCTATATTTGCCTATCCAAATAAAAAAAAAAGGAAATCTGAGAAAACATTTTTAAAAGAAATGTTTAATTGGTGTTTCTAGCTTGAGATTTTGGGATATTCTGATTTTTATTACAAAAAGGTTCATAATAGACATTCCCTATTCAGCTGAAAATTTTTACCCTAATATCTAAATTAGAAAAGTCATTATGCGCTAACATAAAAACACACACATACAGGCCTAATTGATAACCTCCTAACACCAAGTTGTCACTATAATTCTGTTAAAAAGAATTGTATTTATATTTTTCTTCTCCCTTTTCAATTTCTAGGTTATTCATGTAATTTTTACTTAAAAAATTAGTATCTTATATTATAATTAAATTTGTGCATTTTAAATTAACTTCAAGTTAACTATATTTATAAACTCTTCTAATTATTTGTAGAATCGCCAAACATTTAGAAGAATTGTTTTAAAAAGTGCTTTTAAAAAAAGGAAAGAGTATGAAGCACTTTTAGAAGGTGTACCAATGCTGCAAACATTAGAGGTACGTTCATTTTAACTGAATGTTATAGGTAACAAAATCTTAAATTGTCTTTATCCTCTTGAAGACAAATGCCAATGATATTTCTTTATTTGACCTTATTGAACCTTATTTTAATTTAGAATTATTTTTTTAGAATTATGAAAGAATGAATTTGTGTGATGCTCTTATGCCTAAATCATTTATGGATGGGGAATTAATAATTAAACAGGTAATGAAACTATTTAAATATAAATTCACAATTATTTTAGTTCATGTTAAAACTGTGTAATGACTTTGGGCTTATGGGGTTAATTCCCATTTCTGTTTTTATGAATAATTTTTGTCATTCAATTTTTCTAACTTTACATTTTTTTCTTTTTAAATACTTTACTTTATTTAGATACTCCTATTTTGTTTGAAATGTCATCAAACATGTCTATGATAAGTTATTTCACAGATTTTACTATTTATTTGAAAGAACTGTAACACCTCGAAAAGTTAGGAAATTGTATTTCTAATTAAATTTAATATCTCTACAGAATTTGTTTTATAAAACTTTGTGAATAAACATATTCAATGTTAAAATTTATCGTCTTTTTATATGAACTGTATTATTGCATTTTCTTGAGAGTTTGCATTTTTGTCTATATAGGGTGAAGATGCAGATGGCATGTATTTTATTGAAGATGGCAATGTTAAAATTACTATGATCAAAGAGGTAACCATTTTATTTGCGTCTTGTGATAACTTGTTATTTATGCATTTTAATACATTACATTGAATGTTTATTTCAATGCTTCTTCTAGTATTCCATCTATGTTGACCTTGTAATGCTCTGTACTCTATCTGGATGTTCCACTCAAATTTTTATTCCAGCTAATAAGTATAGTTTCTTCAAAATATGTTAGTTATGCAAAGTTGTTTTAATTTTATATTTGTTGTAAGTAAGGTTGGGTTACTCAATTAATACTTGAATTATATTTCTAAAGGAATACTTTTTTGAGAAAGTTACTGTATATAAAGCAAAAAAAAACATGTATTACTTTGTTAAATTATTTGTAAGTACTTAATTAAAAAAATACTTTTAAGCATCATAACTTTATTAATTGCACTAAAAAGTCAAATTAAAACTATAGTTAACTAAAAACCAAAGTGTTAAGTGTTCATACTATTTGATCCTTAAGCTGTTTACATATTTATTTTTTAATGCATTTAATAAATGTATTTTTAATAATTATAATATTAATGTTCAAAAAATAAACTACTGCATTGTCACAATGATGCAAGTTGTTTACACTTCAAGTTTTCACCAAGTTTAGTCATTCTATTCTGGGTGGGGATTAAAAAATTTATTATTTATATTTAAAAAAAATTGTATTAAACTACTGTTATTTAAAAAGTTTTCGACTTATAAAAGTAAATAATATGAATATGAAAACATTCTTCCCCATATAATTAAATTGAAATGCAAAGCAAATCTGTTATTTTAATATAAAGTAATAAAAAAATATTTGCTTTAAGCGATGCTGACAATGTGCCTCTTTATTGAGCACATACTTTGAAGATCATGCTGCTTGCATAAGTTTGATTCCGGCTGCTGCCCAATTATTTAATATAAAAATAAATTTATTAGTTATTAATTATTATGACTAACTATTATATAGATTAAGTATGTATGCATGCCAAGTTTAAATGTTATTTAGAAAGGAGTTATTCTCTTCATTGTGCACATAGTTAGAAGATCATGCTAATCACACAGGTTTGATTTTGGCTGTTGTCCAATTCTTTAATATAAAGTTAATTTATTATTAGTTACTAATTGTTAATTATTATGACTAAATATTATATTGTTATCTGGATTAAGTATATGCCAAGTATAAATGATATTTGGAAGGGTGTGTGAAAGTTGAGTTGCAACAACAATAACACAGATAAGGAGTTACTTACATGATAATAAAAAAAACTTATTGCAGCTTGAAATGGGACTTGTAATTTTGGTCTTCAACCTTGCCTGCACATTTCTGTAATCATTCACTTTAACTTTTGTTGTTTTTATAGACAGAAGATAACAAAGAGGTCGAAATGGAAGTGATTACTCTTCCAAAAGGACAATATTTTGGAGGTATGATTTTATTGTCTCAAAGATTTACAATTGTTGTGATATTGAATGTACAAAAACTATTTAACTAAGCATATATAACGTTACTGCAAACTTGTTGCACATACTGTGTTTTATCACTGTTTTCTATAATTGTGCCAATAGCATTTAAAATAGTATAGGCTTCATGGGAATTGTAGTATGGAAGTGTGTTACAATTGAGTAATTATACGAGTTTATACAGATGAATGATTTTGTACAAAAATGTTCAAGGTGAAGTATATTTGGACCTTTATTAGCAAAGCTCACTTCATGAAGTAACAAATGTACCGATTTAAAAAAAAAAATTCGAGTTATGAACTATGATTTTTTTTTAAAGTACTGTATGGCTTTAAATTTATTTCTTTGGAATAAAAATTTTGCAAGTGTAATTTGCTAATCAGTCATAAGTTAATTCTCCAAATGGCAAAGAAAATATCTAAATTGCTTAATTGTTTTCAGTGCAAGGAGGTATAATATATATTTCTAACAAATAGCTTTAAAAAAAATACTTCAATGCTTTAGATTAAAAAAAAGTTTCAATAAGGAGTATTTAAATGAGTTTAAAATGTGTCTGCATTGGAGGGAAAGGTTGAAATCCACAGATGGATCCATCACTATGAATCATAGAGTTAAGAGTGTTTATTATTAACCGTTTCCCTTAAAAATTAGTGAGTTAAGAGGTTAAAAGCAGCTTATTAAAACAATCTAACATAAATTGCTATTTTAACATTTCATTATACATTTAAAAAGCATGTTCTTATCAATGTTTGTATTTCTAAGTATCTAAACAATTCAAATATATTGAAGAATGATTAAACATTGTCCTATTTCTTACAATTTTCAATATTTTTGATTATTTTAATTATCTAATACTTTGTTTTCTATCAGAAATGGATCGTTTATTTGTATCTGTGTGTATAGTAAATAAGTATTTACATACATATACAGCATGGAAAAAATCTGTGCATTTATAAATATGATTGAATTTTTTTTTTAAACCACTTCAACCATTAACTTAAGAATTTAAATCACTTAATTTTAAACGACTGTTTATTAGAGTAAAACAATCACATTTTAGACAATTTCATTTTTCATTGAAACTCGACTCTTTATTTTTCTAAAATTAATCGTTTCAATGATTGTAGAATACAATGTTACAACTGGCATAAATTCAGAATTATTGTTTGATTAACATAATTGCTTCCTTTTAACTGTTAATGCAATACTTTCTGATTAGTGAACTTTCTCTGTTCAGTTACTAAAGAAACTGCGTAAAAGTAGAATCAGAAATAAAATATTCCTTTTTTTTTCCAAAAAATGCATTTATAACTTTTTGTAGCAGGCCCTCTTAAAATTCCACCAAAAAGCACTTATTCATCTTTTAAGTTTGTGTCGCATAGCATTTTATGTTTAGACTGAATACTCTTCTATAATTTTTTGCTTTGTCCACTTTTATATCTCCTTGTAGTCAATTAAATTGTTTTAAAATGAATAGTAAAAAATTCACAAAACTACACTATTTATTCAAGACACCAATTTTGTGGTTCTACTAAGCAAATTAAACTAGTAAAAATAAATATATTTTTAACTTCCTCGTTATCTCCTATCAATTCTAGACTAATATTCATCATCTTGAGCAGTTTTTATTGAATATCATTGTGTATTTAAGGTATTTTAAAATCAATTAACTTTCTTTGTGAAGAAAAAATGGTATATATTACTTTTTTTTTAGAACTGGCTTTAGTTACTCAGAAACCTCGTGCTGCTAGCGCCTATGCTGTTGGCAATGTGAAGCTAGCATGTAAGCATGTTTTGTAATTTTTCTTTATAATTTTTATTAAGTAATATTCTTTAAGTTTGTCCATGTATTGAGCGGAAAATATTTAAGTATTTTGTTAAAATAGCTTAATTTAAGGACTGCTGTGTGTGTATTGTATCTTAATGTGTTAGACTGGTATCAATCTGCAACTATTGCATATGTTGCCAAAATAATAGCAATGACATTCTGTTTTTTTAAGTTTATTTTAATATAGTTTTATCATTAACTGAAGCTATGCTTACAAACCCTACACATATTTTTACTTAAAATTTACCTTTAATGTAAAAAAACCATAAATATTTAAATTCTGAAACGTTTTGTTTCTATAATACTATTTTGTTTAAATTGCTGATTTGTTATTGTTTAATGAAGTTTATTTTTAATGAAATGCTTTCTGTTACTATTTAAGTTATCCATAAATGTAAAAAAAAGTGTTTTCTGGTATCCTTTCTTGTATAAATAAAGTTGCACTGTAAACAAAGATAATTTAAATTATGGCAATTAATTGCATAGTTAAGTGAAGACACTAGGATAACCCTTTAAAAACCAGTCGATCAGCAACTATTAAACTGTTCTATTGCTACCTTTAAGACTTATGTTATTGATTTTGAGAAGGTATGAGATATAAAGAGTTAATGAATGAAAATTAGTGACTGACTATTTTATATTTTGAAAAACACTCGCTACACTCGTTCCTGCATATTGAATTGTTCTAGAACTAACAGAAAATCAATGTTGTAAAGTTTGAAACTTTCATTTTATACCTTTATTATAGATCATTAGCTGCTAATCAATTCTAGTCTGTTTTATGTACAGCCGCGGAAAAAAAAAACGAACCACCGATGATTATTTCGTTAGTTTTTATAGTATATTAAACTTAATATACTATTTTGTAGGGAATAAAGTCTACTAAACATTGATATACAAAAAATTTGCATAGGGGACTTTCTTCATATTAAAATCCGCACCAACTTTAAAATTTCCAATAGCAACACCCGATTTTGATTCAATATTTAGAATCTACGACAAAATTTATCGTTGAATATCAATTTGCAAGTTATTTGGTTAAGTAGTTTTTTAATTATCAATATCGAAAGTTTAGAACTCGTAATGTTAAATGAATTTCTTAAACATTTAATCATATCTTTCGAAATAATACTTTTATTAAGCTGATATTTTTATCTTTGTTACTTCTAAACTACGCAAATAAAATACACTAACTTTCATTACATATGTATATTTTTTAATTTTTATTTAAATAAGTATATTAATATTCATAAAATTTATGAATAGCAACCATGCTATCTTTGATAGTGATGGATTCAGAAAAACGTTTTATATGCATAACTAAAATTTCATGATTTTCCTCTTTGTAGTTTTTTGGCTATATCAAAATGTGCATCAAATGATCATTTAAGGGGTCATACACAAATTTAAAATCTGCAGAACTTTACAGAAATCTACTAATTTTGAGAATTAAAAGCGCTGTGATCGCGTTGGCATAAAATTCTAAATTCTTATATAAAGGCGAGGGGTATACGGGAGTGGGAGAATGAATAACTACAGGAAAAAAAGAATCACGGCTAACGCCAAAACATTTTCTACCCGCGTACTTCATTTCGAAGTTTCACTAATACATTGTCCTATGTGGAAGTAGCCCCTCGAATAAGATAGATACATATCGTCTAATATCTCTACATATAAATGTAGGAAATTAACGGAAATTTATATTTAGATTATTTTGAGGGCGGGGAATATTTCTGCGCTATCAAAAGTAGGTGTTGCTATTGAACATTTTAAAGTTGGTGCGGATTCGAGTATGAAGATAGTCCACTATTCATTTTTTTTGTATATCAATGTATAATAGACTTTATTCCTTACAAAATGGTATATTAAGTTTAGCTCTACTATAAAAACTAACGAAATAATCATCGGTGGTTCGTTTTTTTTCCCGCGGCTGTACATGATTCATAAAGAAGCATCAAATGTAATTAATATTATTTTAAAACACCTTTTACACATGGGCACAATATACTTAGCCTGTAATTACTGTAGGACATGTAAGTATAAACTAAGTAATGTTACATTTAGAGTTTTTGTATTAGCATATTTATTATAACTAGAACAAGGTGACAACCGGGAAATCAGGGAATTATCATTGACATTTTTTATTTTTGAAATTTCAAAAAAAATTAGGAAAATTTTCAAATTTGGATAATTAAAACGGCAATTATCGTTGTTATGCCCTCTATTCTGGGTAATTTAGTTGTCAATATTTCCTTTTAGTTCTTAAAAAGATTTTTTTTTTAAAAAGTATTGTTAGGCACATTTTCATATTTTCAGTTTTATTTTTGTAAAAACGTGAACCACTGCAGGAGGGATTAGCAAAAGCAAAATGCATTGGACCTTGAATTGTAAGCAACACGTGAGGGGACAATGAATATGTGATTTATTGAAGATTGGAATAGGAAATAGGAAGCATATGAAACATTTAAAATTATCTACAAAAAATAATTTGAAAAAACTTGCTTTTTTTTGCATTCTCTGCTTCCAGAGAACATGTTTAATTACTATTATTCCTGTTGCAATTGCGTAATTTGTGTTGTATCCATAAAGTATTCTTTGAACTGTCAATAAGTATTGCATATAATTTTTCATTTATAATGTAATTGTAAAATCAGGGACATTTTTGTGACACCATCATGGACATCAGGGAAATATCAGGGTACTTTTTTTCCAGAATGTTGTTGCCACCCTGTAGAAGGCACCTCCCCTTGCTCTTGCCAACCCTCAGAGGCAAAGTAAACCTAGGAGAATTGCTACGCAATCCTCCTAGGTTTACTTTGCAAATCAAATTTCTCTTTGCTTTGCTCGCTGTATGGTAGGACACAAGAACAATGTAGCCTAGTAAAAATACTTTTTTAATAATATAAATCAATACTGAAAACTTTTAAAAGTTGAAACTGAAAATTTTAATTACAATTCACCTTGGAATCAATAAATTTTTCCACCATGTAAATCCATATAAAATATAAATACATTTGAACCAAAATAAAAACTATAAATGAAAAACAACATTACCACTGACATGCCTAAAATTAGTTTCATTATATTCTATGTTATTTTCAATTTTCATTTGTTTCAGATATAATTTACGTTAAGATCACCATAATCTTGCCTACCAGAATGGTTTAATTTTCTGAGTAGTGACATCTTACCGAGGGAATTTATGGAAATGTAGTTAACTAAACTACCAATAGATAGCAACACCCCAATTTTTCGTTCGTTTCTGTTTAGATCTATTTTAACAAACTTATTTTTTTTAAATATATAATAAGGCTTATATTCTTTAAATATAATAAGGCTTATATTCTTTTATATATATATAGATTGTAGAAATAAATCATTTGTTATCATTAAATATGTTATGTGTACTTCTAACACAAAGCAAATTTTTTTTTTTAGTCCTGGATGTTGCTGCTTTTGAACGACTGTTGGGACCCTGCATGGCAATTATGAGCAGAAATGTGGATCATTATCAAAAGCAAGTTGTTGAATTGTTTGGCTCAGAAGCAAATATTAGTGATTTGCGATGATCTAACCTTTCATCTTTTCATTTGTATGCATTTGGTTGGACATTTTACTGTGCCCTGAATCATATCCGAGGTCTGATTTTGCACCTCCCAAATATTATCACATTTATGTTAATCTAGTCTAATTTTCTCAAAAAAATTTAGATCATAAATGTATTTTGCCGATGAAGCATTAGTTATTACATTCTAGAAAAGTTTTCTAGTTTGTTTTAACAATATTCAAGAATATTTAGTTTTGAAACCATATAGATCTGTAATATATTTGCTGCAAATGTCTATAAATCATCTACAAGAAATTCTATGTTCCAAGTTATATAACATGTAAAATTTATCTAAATTTAGTAGTTAAAATATAGAGTAATATTCAAACATATATGTGCTGATGCAATTGAATGACTAATGCGAAATTGTAATTTCGAGCAGTATGTGATGTTTAAGTTATAATTGTAACAAGTTTGAGGATTTTTATAAGCCTATTGTGACAAAACTATTTTTGAATGAAAAAGCATTAACTTCCAGCTGAGGATACATGGAAAAGTTGCAGTTTTGCTCATTGTGACTTTGAGACGTTATTTTGGTTTTGTTGAAATTTTCAGAGGACTTAAGTCCACTCATGTTAATCTTATTACAATATACAGATGAAATGTACATATAAAAAAGTTTTTTCAAGTTAAATATTTTCCATTTAATAGGGTCGGAGCTCTTGGCAGTCAATTCTCAAATTTACTTGAGCTTTTCATTTGTAAGAATTTTGAATGTCAAGTTTATTGTTTTTATTTGCAGCTTATTCAGTGGCAGCTCATTTAAAAAAATCTTTTTAATTGTTTTAGTAGGTAAACAAGAAATGCAGTTCATAGTGCTTACAAATAAATGAAATTATTTTTGCTTTAATGCAAGTAGGAATTGTCTCTTAAAATGGGTGTATAAAGTATTTCAGCTGCAAGACTCCTCACGAATGGGCTATAGAGGATCGATACAAATGCATAGAATGATGTAGCAGAGCATATTTGACCAGAGTTAGCGAGGTGAGTTTTCTTCCAGATCTGAAAGTGCAGGTCTTGCTAGTTGCCATTGCAAAAGTTTCTTCTTGTGAATACAGGAGTGGCTTTTAGGTTTTAAACTGATTAATTTTCCATGACTTTTTTGTGACTTTTAGCTGTGTTAAACGATGGGTGTTTTACATTTGTGAAAAAAAAAATTCTGCAGTTGTCTTTGATTAACAAAAACGCTATCAGAAATAATGGCGGCTCTGTGCCAAATTCAAATGTTGTTCAAGCATTTTTAAGCAATAAAAGTTATTTTCACTACATGTGTAGTTGAAATCAAAGTATAAGTTTACAATTTAATAGCAACATTTAAGCACTGCCACATTCCGACTAATGAGCCGCCACTGAGCTTATTTTTTTGTGATGTTTAGTAACTGTGCTCTGACCCTGTGATACATTCATTATTGCAAAATTTTCAAAATGTGTTTGTCCTGGTTGCATAGCAATATCTTTATTTAATTTAAAAACTTGCTTTTCGTTTGATATCAAAATTAAAGTGGTCATATAAGCATTTGTTTTGTTTGTGTGATATGTTTTACTTTTAAATGTTAATTCTATAATTTATAACAATTATATTCTTCTATTGACCTCAGTTATCCACATTCTATATTTAAATATGTTTATATGTAACGATATCATACAAAAACATTATTTTGAACTTGTTAACATTTTATGCAGGGATTAATTTTATTTATATAAAAGTTTTTGAAATTGATAAATACAACTAAAACACTATTTTTAAAGCTCTTGTATATATGGTATTCTAATTTGTTTGAGTATTATATTTTTATTCCGTATATAAACTTTTTAAATTTGAATTGTATAAAAATGTATTATCGCATTGGAAAGTTTTATTTTTTTTAATTTTTATCATATAAATTTTCCCATATGAATATTTTTGGGTGAATTTCATTTAATACTCACCCTACTTCCTTTAGGGACAAAAATACAAATCAATACTTTGAAGAATAAAATCCTTACATTATTGATGACTCATTACATTTCTTTAGAGTATTTCATCAAGTTCAAAGTTATTATTGCCATGAATTTCTGATCATTAGCTGAGGCTAGCAGAAAGTTCTGGACATTTACAAAAGCCCATTAGTACTTTTGTTCATTAATAACAGTAAATTGTTTCTGTTTCATTAAACTGAGTTTATGTCTTTATTAAAAAAATGTTGCATTATTATATTCATAATATTTGTCTATCTCTACTATTGACTTTGACTGTACTACTCAGAATTTGGTAGTTACAGTATTAGTAGTTGTGTATATATCTAAATTATATTTGGAATTTTGTAAACATAACTAAAATACATTAACATGGGGTTTTACAATTTTTATAAAAGTCAGGATTGCCATAACCAGACCAAACTTGCTTTATTTAAAGTTGTGCTTGTATATTTCAAATTTCAACAATAAAACCTCATCAATAAAGCTGCAAGGCCAGAATCATATTAAGATCAAATTATATTTGTATCCATACTTTTGTATACACAAAACTTTAACTGGAAGTAATGTTCTTAATAATATGCCCTCTCCAAAATATTTTAACTTTCACTATGGTAACTAATTCTATTAAAAAAAATTCCAATGATAAAATAAAACTCTTAAATTCTATGATAACCTTTTTGCATTTAATTGTTTTTATAATAGCATAATTCTTTTTTAAAAAAATGGCACTAATTTGTGTAATTCTTTAACTATCAGTCTTCCAAAAAAAAAAAATCTGTGTAATTTTCATACTCCATGGAAATTTTCCTTAATTATAACTTGACTTAATATTATTATTGTGCTTTTTTTAAATAAAATTCTTAATTTTTGCTTTAACAAATGTTAACTATTGTGAATATTCATATTTCATTTATTGATATATTTCTACATACATTGGGTAAAAGATTTTTTTTTATGTTTTAGTTATCTCTCAAAAAAATATACAAAAGTAAAAGTATTTTTCTGTATATATTAAATTATTAAAAAATCTTGAATGATGATAAGGGAATGCTGATATAAAATTACCATTTGAAATTTAGTTGACATGCGTATGTCATAATAAGTTACACACACACACAAAATTTAAGCAAATGAAGATTATTAGTCATGCTTTATTGAAATATTGGAAATAGGTTTGTTGACTATCAAATATTTTCCAGAGTATCTTATCAATTCACTCATAAGGTAATGTTGAAACAATGGACATACAAGTTGCCTTAATATGTATTAAGTCCCACTCGGGTGACTTCAAACTATTTTGTAACTAAAATTGCATATAACTATTAGATTAAAATATATTCAAAATTGTTTTCTTGTATAATGTTCAATTATTATTGGTTCTCCAATATATAGTTTGCATTGCTAGGAAATGTTTTTTTAAAGGCTTCAATATTTGAAATTTTTTAAGAAATATGGTTGCAGTACCTATTCATTTTGTATAGAAATAGCATTTTCGTGTAAAAAAAAAATCAAAAACTAATGAAAATGTTTAACTATATTTAAGCTTGTTCTATTGGATTTTTTTTTAAAAAAATTAGTTTCATGATCACACATTATCTTAATTTTAAATGTATGTCTAATACATAAAATTGGCATAAGAAACTGGAATATTATTTTTGGATGATTTGTAAATATTAAATCTCTAATTATATTGTAAAGAAACTCATAAATAGCTTTTGAGAATTTATAAAGTAACTACTTTCCAAAACTAACATCTGGACAATAAACATTAATTCCTTTTATTTTCAAGAACTTTTAGCATGCTTTGAATTTTTATTTTTTAACAGTTAAGTAAATTTTATAAATTAGTTTAAAACTTTAATCTTAAGTCACAGAAATTTCCTGCATAAAAAGTATTTGTTCTTGGAAGTAGTTTGAAATTAGACTAATACTTTAATACCCCTGGCTTGTAATAATATGAAATTTTATAATTTTCATAAATTTCCTGTCATCAGTATTATATAAGGTAGAGTTAGTTAACATTTTGAGAAGCTCCTTTTCTGCCCACGATTCTTCTTCATATATCTAACATTTTCAACCCTGCATAAAACCTTTTTTATAGATTAGAACAGTTGTAGTTGGTAGATGTGAAAACGCAATATTAAATATGTATTTTCTGTGACTTCAGATTTATTCATGAATCAAGTTAGTGTAACTTATTTATTTGACATGTTTTGTAGTCATTGTATAACTTGCCGAAATGTTTTATGTGCTAAAATAATATTTGATGTATTTCATGTGTTGAATGTATTGTATTGTTGAAACTGGACAAATATTTGCATGTTGCAAAACTTGGGATGCATAACGTAGACACATTTTTTGTTTCTAGCTACATCTACATGCCTGTGTTTTGACTTTTCTTATTAGAATAAAATGCTAATATTTTAAATTTATGAAATGTTTTGTATATTTTATTTTAGTTTATACAGTTTAATATTAAAATGTGCTTTTATATTTTATCTACTTATCGTGATTATGTTTGAAATGTTTCGGACATTTATATAGTTTAAAGTTAGTTATTCCAATTCCTTTGATGTAATTATATATATCTAGTCAAGAATTGATGTGCTGTCTGACAGATAACTGTATGGTTGTATGGATGGAATTAAAAGTACACAGCCATTACAAGTGAAACATGGGATTGCAGATCACTGCATTTCTCATATCAGTGACAGTAGTAAGATGTCAAATGTTTCATGTTTACTGTCATTTTTAGGGTCAAGAATTTTTTAAATTGCATATGTTAGAAGACATTCTAAATAAAGTAAATAAAAATTGTGCTCATTGATGACTAATTTAATTCTAAAATGGTATTTTTTAATATTTATCAAATTTTAATAAAAATTCAAAATGTACTTTCCTACAATTTCATAAAACTTCTTGGCCCTGTTTGCTTGTATTTAATATTACTGCACTTATCTGCTTTTGCACATAGCTCTGCCATGTTTTGTCCAAGTTTCCTTTCTTCAAAGTTGTTCGTTTTTATGTTGTTTACAGAAAATGAATTCCTTCAATTTATTTTTAGCTACTTTTTATTTCTTTTGCTCTTATGTTTAAAAATGGATGTATTAAAAATAGTTTTATGAACAGTTCTCAATTCTTTAGTATTAGATTATTTTAATCAACCAAACACAAACAAATAACTTTAAAAGACATAATGTGCCTTTTGCCAGATGTTGCATTTATTGGGTAATTTTGTGCTAAATAGTTCACAATATTTAATATAACTAAATATTTCATCAAGTAATGTACAGATTTTAATACCTTGACCAAATTTTTTTGTGTGTGCGAATTGAAATGAGTTTATAAAATATAATAATAAAAACTGGGTTTCTTCCCGATCACTATTATACATTTTTTAAGTTTACAATCCACATAAAATAAAATAGCATTTCAAAATAAAGGCCTATTTTTTTTATTAAGTACTGATTTCAACAAGACATCAGCTTACAGTTTCGTTTATTTGCACTGGTCCCATAATTTGTGAACATTGAATTATCAATCGAGCAGAAGGGGAGTCTTTCCTTGTAATTAACCTGAGAATTTGATTTTGACATCTACCACGATGGAATTTCCTGATGTTTGCTTCTCAATCACACTTGGCAAGAATGGACGATCGAATGGGAATCCCATAGGCTTCTTGTCAGGATATTTCTGATCCTTAGCACCACAGTAGCTTACAGCATCATTGCAGATAGTTTTCACATTTGCACCTTCAGGCTACAAACAAACATACTGTTAGTATATACAAACATTGTTAGAATTATGAGTCAATTGATTGGAATAATTTATAAACCAATTTTAGTTTAACGAACATTAAGATTTTTAAGTTTTGAATATTTCTGACATATTGTGTTTTGATTTTGTTCTTCATATTTTAAGTTTACTATCCACAATTTTGCTATTGGCAGTTCATTTGAATTAGCTCATATGGAAAAACCTGTTATGAAGCATTACATATATATATTTCATGATAAGCATATTTAACTACCACACTGTTCTATTATTGATAAAGACATTTGTGTGAATGAAAATTCTAGCAAAAAAGAAAATTCATCATATATACTATTTCTGTAGTAAAGATCCCTTAGATACAACGAATCTTAACACGTGAGGTATCAAAAGAAAGAAAAATTCATAAATCGTACTTTCATTAAGTTTTTTTTTTTAAATGTGTCGGGGAAAAAAACCCCGTTAAAATGAATTATTTAAACTAATTCGTTTTAACGTTTTTTTTTAATAAGCCGATGATAATGCTGTCCTCTATGAGCAGACCGTTACATGTTTTTAATTTTTTTTGTCCATAAAAAATTCGCTAATATCTTTTACCCTTAAAACGAATGGGGGGGTTATGCAGTGATGAATCGTATTTTTGTGTCATGAATATTAGTTTTTTTTTTTTAAATGCATTTAAAAATAATTAGTTTCCAATCAATTTTTAAACAAGCTTTTGGTAATACTGCCATCTATGGGTAGAATTATTCGAACGGAATGCCATCTATGAGTAGTTACAACGCTTGGGGGATGGTTGTTCATGCTATAATTATCGCATAGACATACTTGTGAAAATTTATATTCCTGAAGATAGGTATTTAAAATGTGTGCCTTGATTAATTTTACTTGTAGCTTGTTAATTTACTAATCTCTTCACCACTAACAGTAGGCACATGGACATCATTTTAACTGGATTACGCATAGGTTACACACGGCTGACTCATGGACATGTTTTTTTCGCTGATGCGATGTGTAATTTTCCCTTTTCTGTTAATTTTTTTTTTCTTTATATGTCCCAATTTTTAGCAACGAAAGACTTAACTATTTTGGTACTAACAATCCTTTTATAACAGACTCGTTAAGTGATTAGCCTCACCCTAATCATATATATCATTTCTGTAATTAAGATCCCTTAGACGCAACGAATCCATTCTATCGTTTACCATCAAAATTCACTCTATTTTTTTTTTATTAAAGCATTTAGCGGGAGCTATTTAAACTCAAGTCCAATGCTTTAGTTAAGAGTAGGATTCAGTTTCTCCCCTCTTTTGTAAAGTTGCCCAAATGTAACTTAAACTGGTTTGGCTCTGAGGTACAGAACTTTGAAAGTATTATTTACCAGATCTTGAATGTTTGAAGTAGTTTTTTAATTAGTCTTCAGTTCGTCACGGACGATTTTCACTAAACATGACTAAAAAAGAGAGGAAGTTTGAAGATGTTTGTGGTGGTAAAATCTCATTAGCTCCTGAGATCTGGTAAGCACTAACAGGGGTGTTGCGCCTGCGCAAATTGCGCCAAACTGCGCCAATTCGCGATTTCTGCTCCAAGCTGCTCCAAAACACTGATTTTTAGCCAAATTGCGCCAATTCCGTAATTTTGCCGCTAATTTTTATTTTATGATCCTATGTATAGAACACAATTATTACTATTCAGTAAAAATGGCCCTCTACTTAATTTTTATCTATAATATATTCATATTTTGCCCATTTCACGATCTCTGTAGACTTAATTGAAAAAGGAGTGGGGATATTGCAAACTTTCAAATATTCTGATAGTAATGGCTTTACTTATACTTTTATAGGTACATTGAACTTTAAAACTTGAAATATGCATGGTAGTTTTCGTTTTGAAGTTACTTTTTCTTAGTTAAAACTTTATATATTTTGGAGCACACACTTAGATTTAGTTTTTAGGATATTTTGGAATTTAGATCTTGGGAATATGTTTAAGTTAAAGAAATTGGGGTACATTAACATTTTACATTAGTTTTGGTTTTATAGGGGTACATTGATCTACTTTTTAGGGGGGGGGTTAATTTTTTTTTTATACGTTTGGGACTACTTTTGGACTTTAACTTTTAGGAGCATTAGGCTTTTACTTGTAGTGGTACATTAGAAGTATATTTTTTATTTTTTTAGATATACATTAATTTTTATTATTAGTGGGGGAGGGGGATGCCTACCCCTTCATTTGAATTTTTATTTAAAAGAATACTAGGGACTTTTTCTTTTGTAGGTACACTATTCTTTTATGGATACACTGTTTTTTTTGTCTCCATTATTATTTTTTCTTCTTCTTTTTGGGTTAAATTGGGCTTTTAATTTGGAGGCGTACATTAGATTTTTGCTTATACAGGTACATTGGGCTTTTTTATTAGCACAGTGGGCATTTTCCTTTATGGGTTTTTATTTAAGAGTATGTTCATGTTGGGCTTTTTCTTTGAGATTGGGTTTTTCCTTTAGGAATAATTTTTTTTTCTTGTATATGTACACACTGTGCTTAGCTTTTTTGGATAGATTAGGCTTTTACTTTTAAGGGTACATTGTTTTATTTTCCTTTTAGGGATGCACTGGATCTTTTCTTTGTAGGATACATTATGCTTTGAATTGTTCTTTGATGTTTTATTTTAAGGGTACATTGTATTTTTCTTTTGGTTGTATATTGGGCTTTTCTTTACGGGGATACACATGACTTTTTCTTTTGAGGGTATACTGGAATTTTTCTTTTTAGGACACATTCTTTTACCTTTAAGTGAACCCTTTGGTTTTATTTTAAGTGTATTTGGGTTCTGCTTTTAAAGGTACATTGCACTTTCGTTTGTATGAAGGTGTTTGCACATTATTTTGTGGGTAAATTGGAAATTTTATTTTGAGAGTTCATTTGCTTAAAGGAGTAAATTTTTTAAATATTTGTTGTAAAGGCTTTGTGCATTTGCTTTTTATCCGACTTAAAATGCGTTAACCAATACTGCCAAATGCATCAAGTTGGAGGTTATATATATTTAAGTATAAAAATTCTCAATTAACTAAATCGTTGTAGGAAAAATTATTGTTTATTTTCGAAAATTCTTTTTTTTTTGTTGAATAGGGGAAAATCTACTTTGGCGAAAAAGGAAAAACAGTTAGTTATCCAGCATTTATTTATCCGAAAATGTCAATTAACAAGACTTTTTTTTAAAAACATTTTCTCAGGTTTCAAAACACTTTTCATTGTTGGATAGGAAATGTCTTAACTATAATATAATTTCATACATTTCCCCGGATAATCTCAAAATATACTACCCGAGTTATGAAAAAAAGTGAGCATAACAACTTGAGCTTCCGGATGAATAATAGCAGTGGCCCTTAGCTAAATTAAAAACTAAAAAGAGGATTTTAAAAAAAACATGACTTTAAAAAAAAGCGCTAAAGAGTAAAAAAATAACTTTTTAATTTATGAACAAGTTGAAAAAATTTAAATATTAATTAGATTTGTCACAGATTTTTTAGGTTGGTGCCAATTTACAAAAAACATATATAAATTTTGGCGCTGATATGAAAGGTTGTAATAATTATAAAATTAATATCAAATACTATTGAAAAAATTTCAATTTCTTCGTAAAAGTAATGTTTTTTTGTAAACGTTATTTTATAGTAGGGTACTTTGAATTTTCTATTTAGGATATATTAAGCTTTTGCTTTTAATTGTTCTCTGGTGTTTTATTTTAAGGGTAGATTAGGCTTTTTTTTATGGTACACTGGGATTTATCTTTTTGGGATGCATTGTTTTACCTTAAAGTGTACCCTTTGGTTTTATTTTAAGTGTATTATAGGATTTTCTTTTAAATGTACATTGGACTTTTTTTTTGGTCTGAAGTTGTTTGGGCATTACTTTAGTGGCAAACAAGAAATTTTCTTTTCCAAGTTTATTTGCTTAAATGAGTACACTAATGCTTTTTGTAATACAATGGATATTTGTTGTAAAGGATACACATTGTGCAATTGCTGTTTAACTGATTTAAAGCGCACCTACCAGTACCACCAAACGTTCCAAGGAGGAGGTTATCAATTTCACTTATGTATTTTTTGCTCAAGTATGTATATTCGTGTGACTTCTGTTTCAATTCAGAAATTTAGAGAGTAAAAAGTTATTGAATAGAGGATGCCTCACTTAGGAACCTTTTGTTACAAATATAGGTTATCTGGCATTTAACTATCCCGAATTCTCAATTAACTGTACTGTTTGAGGAAAAAAAATGTTGTCCTATTAAATTTTTGAATCCGCTTCAACAAACAAAAATTTGAGCTTCCTGGTGAATAATAGCAGTCGACGAAGCATCTTGCTATTAAAAACTAAAAAGGGGAAAATCTTTTTTTTCTTCTTTAAACCAACTTTAAGAAAAAAGGACTAAAAAGTTTTAAAAAAATATGAACAAGTTGAATATATGTAAATATTTAATATTAATCTGTTTTTTATTTATCTAAAAATGTCGATTGATCGAGTTTTACTTTTAGGGTTACATTTACTCTAATTTCAAAGTAACATTAAATATTTACTTTTAGGAGTGCATCGCGTTTTTTTTTTGTTCAAAATTGTGCATTTTCCTTTTAGTTTTAGTTGTACAATGAAAGCTTCCGTGTTCATTGAAGTTTTTGTCGTTAGGCTATGATTTAGTTAGTGGCCTTGGTTTTCTGGGGTTACATCTTAATTCATGGTGTAGATGAGAATTTTGAAATTTACTACACCCAAAAGCTTTATTCTGCATTAAATTTTAATTTCATTGGTTCAAAAAGCCTTTTTTGATGCTCCAAAATTTCGATTTTAGCTGCTCAAAAACGTCTTTTTGCTGTTCCAAATTTCAATTTTACCTGCTCCAAAACGCCTTTTTGCTGCTCCAAATTTCCAAAATGCTCCAAAATGCATTAAGCCGGGCAACACCCCTGCACTAATTCATTAATTTTTTAGGACAGCCATTAGAAAGTTTGTAATGCTATTATAAGGAATGGAAAACAATCTTCAGGGATTTCAGACAATTGAAATAATTGTTTTTCACTTACCACAATTAGGCTTAGGTACTATAGATCAATGGTTCCCAAAAGGTGGTCCGCGGGTCGATGTTAGGAGGGGGGGGGGGGGACTTCCATTAGCATATATGATTATGAATAAACGGGTCCCGGTCCAATTATAGCTTTAGTTAGGAATCTGTGGCTTAATGGTAATTTGGAATCTCTGCTATATATTTCCATTTAAAGATTCAAATGATTTCTTAACATCAAATTTAAAAAAAAATGCACAAAACACATTTGTACACTAAGACAACGACATCAGATTCGGACTTACGTTGTCCTCGGTATAATCTGTAAGCATGACGAAGAGTTCAAATTCCATTCCCTTGTGTGTACCCTTTGGAATGAGCATGTGCTCGGGCCATCCACAGCTGCAGTATTCGCTGGCATCTGCCGAGCCACTCTGGCCTGCTTTGAGCTCATTGAAACTGTAGGTGTGAGCAAGAGTAACGCTGGAGTCAATAGCATTGCGGCTGATAACGTTGTTTCCGGGAGCCACTATGAATTAACAAAATACGTCAGTTATTAAACAAGATTTAATTAAAGGAAAGTTTTTCTTATTTAAATTTTAGGAGTACTTGACATTTTTATTAATTCATGTAAAATTAAGAAATTGTTGCATTAAAATTCAAATTACCCCCCCCCCCCCCTTCCTCTCCCCAACAAACAAAAAATAAATATTGGAAAGGGTTGGATTTCTTTATTTAGACATCAAAAATAATCTTAATTTTCACTTTCATGAAGTGATCAGCTCGGAAAACTATTTCAAAATGAATTAATTTTTTACCTTTGATGGAGCAAAAACGCTACCTATCATCCAAAATTCTACTACTATTTTATATGTAAATGTTTCGACTATTTGTGAACCATTTAGGTGAAAATCGCATTTTAATACATCAGTTACTTGATTTTGTTTGAATGTCTCTGCCTTTGAGTCACTTATATTGAAACATTGAAATAAAAAAAAAAATGACAAGCTCAGATATTCCGAATCATTTTAAGATCGACAACGAATATTTTAATATATACGTAGCTTTATATTCATTCATCATCGATATAATTATAAACGATAAAAAAAGCGGCAGCCCCAATCGATGATTCACAATGTTTGTTTAAAAAAAGATATCCATACTTTCTTATTAATTAATCATAATTATCGTCATATACAATGAATTTATATTTTAGCCCTTGATCCCCCCCCCCCCCTTTTTTTATTCTATTTATTTAAAATCCATGATGGCTAAGGCATTCAGTTTTGAAGTCCAAAGTCATAATTAATCTTCTGCCATGTTATTATTTTCCCTTTAATTATAAAAGGATAAAAACTTACATTGTTTGTGGAATTTATCTAATTCAATATAGAGAGCCCTCTGATCGTTGGTTCCCAACCTGTTTCCAAGTTCATCATATTTGGGTGCTAAGAACACTCGTACTGTTGCGTGCTTAGGTGCTCCAGTTGTGTTTTCAGCATTGATGGTGATGGAGAAAGGCTCGTGATCCAAGTGGTGATATTTCACCTAAAAAAGTTCATTTGAAAAAGGGGTTAAAAAAATCAATTTATATTGGAGCTATCAACACGAATTACAACAATTCACTTTGTTATCATTGCAATATTACGTAATTAATTATTCTTTCCTAAAATGGCGGAATTCTTTAAAATGTAAAAGGTGCCTCAAGTCCACTTGACACCCTTTTCTGCGTAAAGGAGGCCGGGGAAATGGCGTCCTCTAATGTAAACAGCAAACTATAACCGGTGTCGAGGTCACGATAAGTGCTGCACTCTAGCAAGCAATAGGAGAAACTGTCACAGTATCGTCAAGGTTCTGACTAGAGCAGTTTGTTTGTTATGGCGGAAAGTATTGTAGTTTACCATTTCGTTCTAATTTCTGTCTAATAAGTCGATGTACTGTCTTTCTTTGTTAATATATATTCACAGTTAGTGTGTGTACGCATTTGACTAATATTCAAGTACATTTCTGTGTCATAATTTTTATGTGTAAGCGTCTTCACTGGTCTTGAATTGGGATCGACCGCCATATTGTTCCACTGGGATAATGGCGTCATTGGTTTGACACTTTTTGTGGCAAGTGGGCGTATGTGTGTTCAGATTGTAATGGGTTTGACTCGGCGGAGAATTATATATGTGACTTTTTTCAGCAAACGTCATTATCAATTGCTGTACATTACTTTAATTTTGAAAAAACGTTAAAACCAAATTTAAGCTTTAGTAACGTATTTATTAATGCGTAAGAAACTGTAGAACTAAATAGTCCTCTTATTTAAAATGTTATGTTATTTTACAGTATATAGAAAAAAAAATATTTTTCTTAAGGTGAAATGATTCCTCTGGCATCCCCTACATCACTAAACTAGAAATATTCAGGTGCTTCTTACTTGAACTTTGTGTTCGGTTCCGAAGTTGATTCCGTGAGCGAGATCTAACTCCGCTTCTTTCATGAAAGTTGTCACAACATTCGTCTGTTTGGCCTTTACTTCGCAACTTGTAATATTTACTCCAGGGAATTGCAACTGAAAGGAAATTGTTTTTTTAATATTAATAAAATTAACTTTTTAATATAATTTAACAAGCATAATTTCTCAACAGTAGATGAAGCACAAATTCAAATTTTGAATACCAACAACAGCTGCAATATCCAGTAAAATCGGTCTAGTCTTGGACACACAGTTCTGAACGATAGGTATTTGTGCTGAAGAAATAACGTAAAGATTTAGACGATTTTTAAATGTCTTTTCAATGAAACTTTTAAATCATATTTATTTTTAACTTTTCAAGATTCGGTTTATATAGAAACATCTTTCACATAATGTCGTTTAAGTTGATTATATATAAGAGCATTAATATGTTTCAATCATTAGCGCTGAGCTTTTTCTGAGTATTACAAACATGGTTGATGACAATTTGCTAAGTTTTTTTTAAAAAAGTTTAAGGGGTTAGGAGAATAGTTAGGAGCTGCGAAGTTGGACCAATTTGTATTTGTATTACATTACAGATAAGCTATTTGGCCCCGCGTTGCCGGGTAACCAGTTAAGCCACTTAGATTTAAAAAAAATCGGTACGCCCCAGTCGGGAATTGAACTTGCGACCCTACTGTTCAGAAGTAACGCGCACTAAAGCTTGTTCTAATCCCAAATATTGGAAATATTTGTAAAAGATATTTCTTTATGCGATATTCCTAAAATTGTTAAAATCATTTAAAAAACTAAACAGGATTTTACAAACCCGAGCGTCAGATGCACATTTCGAGAATAAATAGTTTTTATATATACATTTTCAGACTTTTATACGCAGAGGAGTACATGTTTTGATATCCATAGACATACTCTTTCAGTTTTATTTGTATATTCTTAAATGCATACACATATTTCCTAAGTGATTTCGTTAAAACAGTTGGTTTTGTCAGTTGAGCGCTTGGCTGCGACTAAAACATTCAGCAAATTAAAGAAAATAATTTGACTCAACAAGATGCTCATCATTAAAAAAAATTAAGGACTAAAAATGTAGAGAGTTATGGTCCTGATATTTAATAATGGAATATAGAATACAACGTTCTTTAATTCCTATTTTTAATGGAAAGCACGAGGTGCAAAAATAAATAAATTATGAAATCTATTTAGTGACGATTTTCTTCGTTTCATATTTACCTGGTCTAAAGTGTAAGGTTTGAGTGTTGCTTTGTATTCTTGGAATATGTTGTCAATGAATCTGTGCCACCTGTAAAAAATAGGATCCCGGAGAGAGGTTGAAGTGTCGCTCATAACACCTGGGTTTTCCTAAAATTAAAAAAAGATTTAGCATTATATAAATAGGAAAGGAACTATATTTTTAGCTTGGGGAATCTTTTTATAAAAAAACTGAAATTTTATTTATATGCTATTTATATTACTATGCTCTCATCCCACAATAACTTCTGTATTAGATTCATACTTCTTTCTTTAATGCAATAGAGGTCACACAAAATAATTCGTTGACGTTCGTTCCCAGCTCATTTTAACCATAACAACCTCCTACGCACATACTTTGGAGAATATTCTTTCCCAAGACCACTTTAGGGATTTTTTTT
Source organism: Troglohyphantes excavatus (assembly GCA_963932185.1). Classification (NCBI taxonomy): domain Eukaryota; kingdom Metazoa; phylum Arthropoda; class Arachnida; order Araneae; family Linyphiidae; genus Troglohyphantes; species Troglohyphantes excavatus. The sequence goes on along the minus strand of OZ010676.1, from coordinate 1,469,705 downwards.
GTATGTCCCTCCGCATGAAGGATCAATGGGGGAATACATTTCTAACCCGTTAGATAAGTTCCCTGACTCAGTGTATCCCTAAATTTCCTTGTCTATAAATATGGAAACTCCCTACGAGGTTTTTATTCAAATTCTCTCATTCAAAATGTAAACCTTAAACTACCCAATCCCTGGTACTGGAGAAATAAAATTGTTGATTTAACTTTTAACTTATCGACCCTTATTATTATACCATAATGATTCACCCCGTCTCAAAATCATAACGACTGCCTTCTAATTAAAGAAACATGACATATATGCGTATTCAAAGACTCTCTTAACAACCGCGGGGCTGAGTGCGACATAGCCAGGGGGGCACATTTAGTCGGTAACCTCCCCCCCCCCCACCCCCAAATTAAAATTATTATACCAAATTATTATTATTTATACCAAATTGAAAATTAAACATTTTTAAAGAAAGCAATTGCACATCTTTATTAATAAAAAGACGTAAAGACGCACATAAACTCATGGCAACAGTGTTTCAACACATTTCTAATATAAACTGCTAATTCTTCTGTTAAGCTATTAAGAAAATACTAATTAGGCGATCTCACCGCTTCTTATTCAAAAGCTACATATACCATTAATAATGTTTTCTGATACTAGTTAGTTGAATTTGGTTAACTATATATATATTTAATATGGGACTCACTTGGAACCTGCCATCAGGATCGTGCATTCTTGCCATCATGACATGTCCCCAGTTGTGCAGAGATCCATAGAATTTTTTGTTGGGTGAATCGGAGCTTGCTTCAATGATAGATCCAAGAATATTAGCACCATTGGCTTCGTCTAGGGGCTTTTCATGTCCTTCCGAATCGTGCACGTGCTTCAGATCAATGGCCTCCATGATGCGCTCCCTCCAGCGCTCCATGTCCTGGACATCGACATCTGTCAGATCCCGAAGGCTGAAACCTCGCGGTCGAGAAGCGTAGTGTAATCCACTCACGAGGGATGTTAAGTGTGGGGCGTAACCTTCAAGCTTCTCTTCGAAGTTGTGGAAAGCAACCATACGGTTCAGGCCGTTTGATAAACGCTCGGAATCGTACCTTAAAAAGAAACATCACATTACAAATTTCAAAGAAAGGTATAGATACTATATGCGGACAGACACATTATATTTAAATTTAAATTTTATATACGCAACGCTGCTACAAATTATTGAAGAAATCAATAGCGAAGAAAAAATATTTTTTTTTATTTAAAAATGCAATTGATATTTTTTTGTAAACTAAAATTTCTATTCTGCTATTTAAAACCTCCCAGTGAAAAAATTATTTTTATGTGAAATTTTTTAAAATTTAATGAAAAAAAAATTAAATTATGAGACACAAATTTTTGTCCGTAGGTGCAACAACTGCATCAACTTACGGACGTAAATGATGTACATAAGTACTTGTTGAATTTAAGGAGGTTCAATGAGAAAATAGAAGTATTATTCAATTAAACATTTAAAATCTGACCAAATGAATTTTTTTTCTCCTTCAAACATGTGGAACTAATATTTTGTCTATCACCGTTTCCAAAACATAATCGCCGATCGACAGGTAAATCATTTTCAAATTCCTTTTTTAGTACTAAATCCAGTAAAAAGTATTCCGTAGACATAGGCGTAGGAAGTAGGGGGGCTTGGGGTGCTCGAGCCCGCCCAGGAATTATTTTGAAGGGGCTCAGCCCCCCCCCCCCTAATATTATACTATTTTTTTTAAGAAAAAATACTTAAAAACCAAATTGTAGAAATAGAGAATTCATATAAAGAGGCATTCAAAAGGAAGCGTCCCTTATTTATTCTAATCGTGTTTTAAAGTGGGGGGAATTTGCTTTGAAAGCTACAACGCTAAAGCTTTAAAGAGTAATTTTAAGAATAATGTAAATAATACGCTTTTAAATAAAAAAATATTATTTGTGGACATTTCATAAATTATAATCGTATTTCCCATAATTTATTTCCATTGAAATAATAAACCATCAGATTCATGCACTATTTTTTAACAGCTCATATAGTTGAAATTTCTTCTTTTAGAAAATTACATTTTGTTAAAGAAAGTTAAATAAAGACGAATTCCTCAAATCTGGAAAAAATCATATTTTAGCGTATAATACGGACATTTGAAATTACTATTAACCTTTTTCTGGTTACTTTATGTTCTAAAGCTGTCCAAACAAAAACGGATACAAGTTAAACACTTGTTTGTAAAAATTTAAAGCATTGTTTGTTTTTTAATTGTTTAATAGCTCGCAACTCCGTACTATTTTATATTGTATAACAATATATATATTGAAAAAAAAATCAGCCCCCCCTGAAAAAAAGAAGTTCCTACGCCACTGTCCGTAGATATAACACATCGGTAGGTACATAAATTAAAATGTAAAATGCATTAGTATAGAGAATTGCATATTTTAATTATAAATTTCAACAATTCATGTTTCTATATTTTCGAAGCAATTTGTCCTATAGTTGGTTGGTTGAAATACGTCGCACTAAAGCTGAACAATGGGCTAATGCCGAAGGCAATTCTTCTTATAGCTTGAATGATATCCACTAACCTGGCACACATCTGTTGGTGCATGTAGTAGAAGAGCTCTCCTTTCCTGTCCTTGGTTTTGTGGGTGAGGTCTGTGCTCCAGTTGGCTGGGTAAACGACATGCCAATACCAATGGTGAGCGTTGATGCCAATGTCCTCACGGAAATAGGCCAGCTTGTATTCTGGCTCTAGAATGTTGCCCGTGTCTTCAATTTCCACAATCACATCCTAATAATCACACGAAAATATTAATTTATAATGGAGAATTAAATTTGTTATCCAATATTTGCGCATAAATCAGAGGTCCCAACCTTTAGATGACCACGGACTACGGAATCAAAAATTAAACAAGTCGGGGTAAAAATAAAGAATAAGGAGGCCACTAGGCCAAATTAATTTTCATAAACAAACTTGGCGTGAAAGATCGATGGTTACCATTGCCAGATATCGATTTCACGTAAATAAGTGGGTGGAGCAACTTGTGGGTAAACCACTGAGAGACATGCAATTAAAACTTTACCTGACTACAATTTTGGCGATGGTTTATAACTTATACGAAACTATTACTAAATATACGCAGTAATGATTAATTACGAAATAACGAATGGTAAAATTAGCGTAATAACTATCACAAAAGAGCGATAGGAAAACTAACGAAATTATGATTTTCATATTATGCAAATATTTCGGATGCAAGTGTGATGCCACAAGTAGGTGGAGCTAATTGCTGTAGATTAAACCAATGAGAGACACGGGATATATTATTTGTCCATGGTTGTCAATTTGAACTAAAATCCCATTTGACGGTATTATATTTTACGCCTTGGCGAACTGGCCCCCTTACTCTTTTATTCTTTACTTTAACCCAAGGTGCGAACCACCGCCTTCTAGTAACAATAAATAATATATGTGTGCTTAAAATAACTTAGTTACTGAATATGTAATTATTTTGTGAACAAATTTATTAAATAAAAATATTGTGTCTTTAAATTAAATTATCTTATAAAGATAACATTTAAAATTATTGAAAAGTATTTTTTTGTACATCAAATAATCAATGTGATATTAGAACCTTCATCTTGTTCATCAACTTCTATATCCCAGAGCATAACACTAAATTGATACACAGGCGGGTGGTCACAAATTGTTGCAGGATAGCCATTGTTTAGCTGTATTACATTTCGCTGCATTGCACAATAAAACATTGTTTTGTATGTTCACTTATGGCAATTGTGTGCTCACTTACTTCAGTTGGCTTGTTCTTGGCTTCTTTGGCGGCCAAGTTTATGGTTTCGGCGGGAATGAATCTGTCAGGGAAGACTTCCTGAATGGGAGGCAGGGTGACCCCTTTGCAGTCGTCCCTGTGAGCGACGGCCACAGACAGGGCGTACACGTACAGACCCTCGTTTACCACATCGCGGGCCTGCTTGGCGAGCTTCAAGAACTCGTCAAAACCCTCGGCAGCTGTAAACAATTGAACTCCATAGAGTACGCTAATAGTTGTTACCCACGGTATCATTCGCATCAACAGCGGGAGAGTAAAAAAGGCGAATTTACATAATGGTTAACAGGGGCAATATCCCATTCATTAGTCCCTACTTAACACTAAATTTATCTGTAGCTTGGAACAAGAAGAACCAATCTTAAAAAGGACAGTTTTTAGAAAAATGGATTCAAAATTTGAGGCTCAACCTTGTTGCAATGTTACGGAAATTGCGGAATTGTTTAATTTGAAAGGTTAGAGAAGTCTGCTTACATCGGTTTCTAAAAATTTAAAAGTTTTAAATTGATATATTCAAAACAGTTTTTAAAAACGCCATGTGCCCTTCCATGCCACAGATATATCAAAACATAAATTTTACAATAGATGAAGTTTAAATAAATTTTCATGCAATTTTTCCTTTCCTAAGATTTTTTTAATTTTCAGAAATTTACAAACAACGAAAAAATGAGATTGGACAGACTTAGAAATATTGGGAAAATTTGAAGTGGAAAAGCTGAATTAAAAAAAAATTAACTGAATTTAAAGTTGAAATACATTAAATAAGAAGTTTTCAAATTTTTCCAAATAATGTAACCTAGCAGCTATTTTAATTAAAACAATTTAATTTGTTTTAAGTTTTTAATTCAAATGGTAATAGAATTTTTAATTCAAATGGTAATAGAATTTTTAATTCAAATGGTAATAGGATTTTTAATTTAAACTTTTGAATATTTTTTAAAAATTAGCCATTTTTTTAAACAAGTTCTAGATCTAATTACTAGAAGGTATGAAACGTTAATGACTGAAGTATGCTTTGGCTGGGATTTTTCCTTTTCGATGTTTTTATTTTTTAATAAAGTAGGGAATCTACTAAAGACTTTGGCACCATTGGTTGTATAAGGTATAATAAGAAACTGGATTATATTCAGGTACCCTCAAAGATATGTCAGTATTCTAGGGGAGGTACATTTTGAAGAGCTCAAGTATAAAATAAAAATTCTATACTCATACTTCTTTTTATTAAGAACGAGTGAATTGATTTTGGTTTGCTTCCCCCCCCCCCCCTCCCCTTCTTTATAAATACGTGTATTGTATCAACACTTATATAAATGAGTAAATAATCATTCTATTTAAGTAGTTGTATTGTTAATCTTATTGTCTAATCTTATTAACTATTGAAGTAAACAAAAAAGTAATTTCGGAAAACCACATCTGAAATTGTAAAGTAGTCGTTAACTCCCACAATTCTTTCAAAAATTATAATTTCCTTATTGAATTAAAATAATCTATTGAAACGTATGAAATAATTGTAGAAAACACTGGTCGGAAATATTAAGAGGGAATCGAGAAAAAGGAAAATTGGGATTTCACAAATCCTGTGTTTTACGTACTTTAAAATAAGCTGGAATGAAAATACTCGTTATTTAATTTTCCTTCTTTTCAGTACATCATTTAAAAATAAAATTTTAATTTGTTTATATTTGTCCTATCAATTTATATGGATGTTCAAGTATGAAAATTGTAGATATAGTTATAAGAAAATATTTTACATACCCGTTTTTGGCTCTCTTTAGTGCGTATACTATCGGAAACAATTTAAAAAAAAAGTAAAATATGTTTCGTGGAACTGAATAGGTTGGGTAAAATATAACATATCCAATTTTTTTTTGAAAACGTAGAATCGAAAATATTAAGATGTTTGGATTAATTTGAAATATTCATTTAAACTATTTTTAAATTCAAAATTTATAAAAATGATTTATTTAGGATGATAACTTTTTAAAGTTTATTCAAAAGAAAGATTAACATAAAAATACTTACTATAGTATTTAAAAATATGAGTTGCAAAAATTTAGTTATTGGTTTTGATATATAACAATCTGTTCAATTATAAAGATCGAACAGTTAGTTTTTTGCGTTCTTCCCAAACATGTGGATTTGATAAATTTAACACAACACAACTACTTCTATATAAAGGATATATTTACTCAATTATATAAGTTTTATTATTACAACATAGCACTGAAAAATATAAGTTTTCCAACAAATAATGCATTTGTATCGGACATATAGTGTTTATATGTTAAAATGTATTTTTTTGTTAGTTAAAATTTGGAATTGTTTACAATTTCAAATGTTCCAAACGCGTTATTTTTGTGTGTGTAATTCCTTGATTTTCTATTATAATATTGCTTATATATATTTAAACACTTTTGGGAATGCTTGTTAAAGATATAACTTATATTTTTGTAAAATATCTAATTTTAATAAACTTTTAAAGAAAATTTTGAATAAAAACATTTTTATTCAAACTTTCTAAAAAACACTTTCACATTTATTAAAAAGTATTCCACGTTTAGTTATAATATTTGAAATATATCTAAAAATGCAAAAATAAATAAATATATTTTTAATTGAAGTGTATTGAGCATTTTGAAATATGTATACTATTACAATTAAAAATAATTCCAAATACATAAATATTAATATTATCCCCCAAATTTTTGTCATCTTTATAATGACTATAAAAATTATGTTGTAAAAATTTCAAAAGAATTGATTCAAAAATATAAAATAAAGTTTTGATAGTCCACTGCATTCCCAAACATATTCTTGAGGAAAGAAAGAGTAAATATGAAAGCGTCAGGAAAATTTGAAATATGAATAATAAGTACTAAAATTAAAAATAATTATAATAAAAAAAAGTTTTAATACTTTTTATTTACAAATTTTCTCATCTTTATAAACCTTTAAAAAAGTATGGTCTCAAAATGTCTAAAGAACTATTTGATTAATAAAAAATAAATTTTTGATAGTCCACTGTCCCCTTCAAAAAATTGCGAACGCAGCTGACTTACCGAAAAGTATCTCAAAGAGCTTGGTGGCTTCCTTCAGGTGCTTCTCGTGGAAGCAGGAGAAGAGAGTTCCTCGGGGCAGAACGCCGACTCCGACCAGCCTCGGGTCTCTCTGATCCGCGGGCAGCTGATGCCTGGTCAAGGTGGTCAGCTGCTCGAACAAGGGCAGCAGCTGGTCAAGCTTTTCCTGGATCGTCATGTTGAGCGAATGAGTCTCACTTGTTGCACGACACTGGGGACTGCCTCTGGTCAACACACGCGACGCCGTTTTATACTCTGCGGACTTTTTCCCAGAAGTATTGTGCTTCCGTGGGCTCGGATCAAAATAGCCAACTGTTGGGAATCTGATAAGGGGAGGGGCAGGAAACGGGACGAAATGCTCTGCAGAGTTTAGTTTCGGGAAGCATCCAGAGGGTTTTCTTTATATAGTTTTTACCAGTGGCTAATCTAGGATATATTGAAAGGAGAGGGTCATTTTATCCAGTTGACAAAATTGTAATTTAAAAGTTCTATATGCATTTCTTGTTTAAAGTTTCATAAATTTGAAATGAGTTCACTAATTGAAATGACCATTAGCGAGTTTCTGTTTTAACTCGACCGTTTAGAATTTCGTCTAGTTGTAAATTTGTTTGTTATGCAGTTACGACCAAACGCGATGTTCGATTTTTTTTCAAACGTGACATGAATGTTTATTGAACTTATGAAAAACGAAGTATATGTTTTCTGGATTTTTTTTTGGTCGCGAGGTCTACTCTTCCGAGAATTACTAGTTATAATTGTTTCAATCTTATTATTCGGTTAAACCCTTAAAAACTTCCTAATTAAATGTAAACTTTTTAATTTTGCTAATTATTTTTGAAAATCAGCTTTCCATTAGGAAATTTAAGGTTTTTAGGGTAATTTGTAGTTTTCTTTTAAAAAGTTTTCCCGCATATTTACAAAGGCTTTGGGATGTATACTTTTACAAGACAAAAAAATAACATAAGAATTTATTTTAAATTATTCTATTTTAAAATTTATATTAAGAACTTTTTTGTTTGGTGTAAAAAGTCAAGCCCGGAGAGCTATAGCCCTTGTTAGCCCCATGTAAATCCGTGTTGGTTTTTACAACTGTTTCGTGTTCAGGGTAGCCCTTAGGCAGGGCCGCCTATAGGACAGGGATCGAAAAAAATTTAAAAATTAACCGTTGTTTGTTATTCACATTAGTTTTTACATATGTTGTGTACATGTTTACATGGTCAGCAACAACTTTTTATTAAAATTTTGTACTTTACGGAACTTATACGTAACTATGAAACAAAAAAATGTCAGGTCTGTTACCAAACAATTAAAAAACATTTTAATTTGTTATTACAAATAGTTGAATTAGTAAATTTGTTCTTATACAGGTAATTAGTCCAAAACGGAAATTATTAAACGCTTTTACAATAGGAAAATATTTAATTTTTTACATTTAAAAAATGTTGGGTCTGTTACTTTAACTTTTTTTTAATAGTTTACATTTTCTCTTAAATGAATAAAAATCATTTTATATTGCCTACATTCAAATAATATGATACACGAGTTTCATATTTGTCATTTGGACCCTATTTTGTAATCCTTAGTCAAAATACTTTATATGCAGGAAGTATTTTATTACAAACTTAAACATAACATTAATTATAATATAATTTGGGAGATTTCATTTTATGTAATTTATTTAATAAATACATACATATTGGGCATATATACGCATACTTTTCAAATAACAAAAGACTTCTTTAATAATTGGTTTAATTACATTAATTTTTACATGACAAAGTAAGCTTAAAACATTTAAGTTTATATTCGTTCACATAACTTTTTATTCTAAAAAAAAATCTTTTTTGACGATACTGTGAACTTGGACCATTTGAAAACATATGTATTGTATTTATTGGTGGGCTTGTTTTCTTAATAATATCAATTATTGGTTGCAAATGTGCCCATATTGCAGATGGACCATGGTCATTAACAGGTGAAATGGAACATAATGATATTGGCTTAGATTTATTAACTGCATATATTAATCCAGCGTGCAGTGTTACCTGGCTCAGAGAGCTTTTAAAGTGAAATGACTTAACCTCTTCAGAAAATTAGCAACTGTAATTTTGAGAAAAATCTATATGAATAACCTGGCCAGATTTTAATTATATTTGTATATTTGAAATGCCTTATACTGTTGTTATTTATTAATTAAGATTCGAAATTTCAATAAAAAGAATATTCAATATGACTTACAGTTGGCTATTGACAATAAAAAGGTAAGTTTTATTATTATTTAAGCATGTCAGGGTCTGTTACTTTTTAATGGGTAATATAGACCAGGCGTAATTTTTTTACGCTTAGGATAACATAGCTCAAATATACTTCCCACAGGGACTTTTGGTGGGCCAAGAAGATAATAATACTACACTCATTTAATTGAACAAAGCTGGTAACATACCTGACAACATAAAAAAATACTCATCTAAGAAAAACCAATACTGTTAATATTAACCTCTTTGTTCAGCATATGATTTCAAAATGTCTTCTACAACTTACTGAATCATGAGAACAATTTAAAAATGTGTGCTGTCATTTACTGAGTAATTTTGGCAACTATTTGTATTGGTAAGAGACAAGACAGTAACAGCCTGACATTTTTCTTGGACAAAATTAAAAAATTCGTATACACTAAAACAATAACATTAATTTCACAACTATTTATAAACTTATTATATTAATACACATGTTTTTAAACTTATATTTAATTTGAAATAGGTTAAAAATTTGCTTCGGACTGTCCATTTTCTAGGTTTGCTCTCGGTTAAAAATTAAAAAAAAATTGTTTAAGGGATATTCTTACAGTAACATACATAAATAACTCTTAACAGTATGAACACATTTAGGAAAACGCAACATCTAACCACCCCTCAGGTTATATAATTTGAAGTAGCAATTTTAAAGCAACTCCGCGTCTGCCGTGCTTTTCTTCAAGCCCTGCTGTAGGTGTGTGCCAGATTGACAGAGGTGTTTTTGGTTAGGTAAAACCCCAACATTAAAAAACATATATTAAAAAAAATAGCTTTTTTGGCTATGTAATTAAATATATTGGTTAATGTGTTTAATTCCAGTGATTTTAAGTAACTATTCTATTAGAGGTCAAAACTGTGGTGTTTCTGGAGACTGTTTTAAGCTTTCGGCCATTGGGATTGCACATTGAACACTGGGCTATTGAAATTTTGGTACGATTAGTGGTTGGTTTATGCAAATCGACGTATTGGGCATTGGTGTAAATATGTGCACGGATTGCGTTGGAAAGGTGGAAAGGAAAATAAAAGGAGACAGCTGGTAACTAAAATATGCGCTAATTCTGAAAGAGTGAAATTGCTCCATTGTTCTGTTGAAAAGCTAACCGGTGCAGGGATGTTGCTATTATTACGCTCTCGTGAGGTCGTCTACTGGTACGTGTGTGTTACTTGGTTTACGCCCTTTGTGTGAGTTATGGAATACACCCCAGGAGCTGCGATTTGGTCATCCCAGGAGCCCCGTCCCTTGTTGCTTTGAAACTCTGTCTGTCTTTCAACTACTTGTCTTCCTGAACTGGCCCTGGAATAAAGAGTGTCTGCCGATAAGTTCCCTCTGGTCTACCAACTGCATTCACACTATATAGGTACTTGACTACTGTGATATTTACTTTTGTATGAATTGTTTTAAATAATATTTTGTATGTAGTGTTTTAATAATCCTTTGAAGTAATCCTTTTAATGAATTGTATTTAATCGTGAATCAAGTAGATGTTCTTGTGTTATAGTATACTCAATGCGGGAAGTGTAACCCTATTTTAAAAACAGTTATTTAATGTGATTGTATGTGTTTGGAATTGTTAAATAAATAAAATCTTATGGTCTTAACCCCGAGTCGAAGTAAATTGTAACATAACTAGACTAAATAATTTGTGGCAGTTCATTCCAACTAAACATAGTCTTATTTACTTTAAATATGCAATTGCTCTGTAAGAAACAAAGATAGAATGTAGCAACGGTATGTTTTTAAAAAAATAATGGAAATACCATTACCGTACATTTTCTATTACACCACAAGCCAATCGTTTGCGTCTATTTTTTTTAAAAAAATCTGGCAAGCCAAGTTTTACGAGCTTCAAGCCCTCTGCACAGGGCCACGATCCTGTCCTTAGAGGCGTGCCACTACCCCATTCAATCTATTTTTAAATTACACCCACTGATTCTTTACATGTGACTGCTCTAACCCCATTTTAAAAGTTTAATAATCTCAGCTCGAAATTTATAGAAATCCGCCTTTTTGAAATTTGGTATTAAACTGTTGTTAATAATCCCAGTTGACTAGAATCTGATATCAAATCTTATACTGTTGTGAAAGAACATCGCTAAGTGTTCTCGCACCTATAAATTACATGCCCTATCTTTTAAAATTACTGAAAACCATATTCAAAATTGTAGCACCTTTATTTTCATCAAAAACCATCTTTTGCAAAAAGCAGTTCTGGGTTGTATCTAAAAATAAAGTTATTTTCCCTGCCATTCACTGCCATGTTTTTATTTCAGTTAAGGTTAAAGGAATTGAAATCTCCCATTATAATGACTAAACTTCTAATAAATTGAAGGGGTTTTATTCATAAGTTGTATCACTTAAATAATGTCGATAACACTTTTTGAGACAATACTATTTTTCGTGGTAGGAATAAAATTTATGCTGTGACTTAATTATATGGGGGGGGGGGGGGGGAAGGTTCTGCTTATATTTTAACATTTTGCCAATAATTAAATTTCAAAGAAAAATATATAAAGTGTTTTAAGACGATAATTCAAGCTTACTTGACATATTTTAACAATAACATTCCGCTTTTCAGTATTTATTTTTAATAACAATTTGACATTAAAATATAGACATATTGTAAATTGTCAAACCATTTTTAGTGTTGTATATATAAATATATTTGAAAATTCATAGAAATGGTTTGTGGGCTGAAAACTGCATATTTGTAGTAATTATTATTTAAGTTAGAGATGAATCGAATATTCGGTTAGTAATTAATATACTGCTTATTCGGCAGACAAACAAAATCTTTGATTCGGTCGAATAATTTATTATTCGGCAACCGAATAATGACACATAAAATATTTGTGAAAAATAGTAAAGAAACATTTTTATACAATAAATAAAGTGAACTTTATTGATATAAAAAATAGATTGAACAACATTTGAAAGTTGATTTTATAAACACGTTAGAAAAATGATTAACAAAATTAATTGTAATAAAAATTAAATAATTATGAGGTAGAGAATTTAGATATCCATTTTCCAGGGGTTACGTTTTCTTTCACAAACGTTTCTTGCTTTTAAGAATGAAGATCAGCTAACAATGATGTAGCTAAAAGAACTTTCCTATTTTTCCTATCAATTAGTTTTGATCAAATTAAACTATATTTGAGAATCATTATAAATAATTTATCAATATAATTATATTTTTAAATCTTAAACTTATTCAATAAGACATTTAATAAATTGGGAGGATGATTTAGTAACATTTATTCTAATTTATTGGGAGTTCTGCATATGCGAATCCATTAAAATAAGTAACAAAATAACGAGTTAATTAATGGAAGTATTAAAGTTTTAAATTAAACCGAGTATTCGGTATTCGAAGCGCATCCCTAATTTAAATAATTTTATTCCACATATTTCGGATTATTTTAATTTTCTATATCTTTAATTTTCTATATATAACTGAAATATGCATTAAAATATAGACATTGTAATTGCAAAAAAAAAAAAAAAAAAAAACTTTTAGTGTTTTGTATATCCTAAAAAGAAACAAAATAGGGGTAAATGTGCCCCGACCGGTTCCAAACGTAAAAAATCCGTGTGACTACTAAACTGACTATAATATAAAGCTGTAATATAAAATTAAATTTATCTAAAATTTAAAAGCCTTCGAGTAACAATGATTGAATGACTTTTAAAAACATTATGATACGATCTTAGTTTTAAATATTTTTTCCAAGTGGTCGGTATAACTGGTAATTCACCCTATTTGAAATTCTCAAAAATATGATTCGTGGACTGATAACTTGCATGTTTTAAGTAACTTCGATTTGGAATTATTTTCTAAGTAAAAATATTCGAATTCTACATTAAACGGCTTTCTTAATGCAAAGTAAGTGATTTAATTAGTTTTAAATATTTAACTTACTTTTGTCTGATTTTATTTTATTAACAAAATATTCGTGTGGATAATTCAATTTGAAAAAGTTAACATTAATAATTTTATTGAAAGACTTGGAAATGAAAGGATATATAAAAATTTCCAACTTAAAATTTGATACAAATTTTTTAGACGAATAAAAAGTGGAATACTTCGGATTAACAGTATCAAAAATGATCAAGAATGCTTATTAAACAAAAAATAAAAATCTACTTTTTAAAACATACCCTTTTGTTATATTAAGTATACTAATTTTTTTCAAATAATCTGTTGTTCTAAATTGACTAAAAATAAAATCAAAGATCATTCACTCTCACTTTGAAATTCTAAATACATTTACTTAAGCGACTCACGTATATAATATTTTTATTGAATTTGGAACAATAATTTTAAAAAATTAGTACATTTTATATATTAAAATCGTGTTTTTTTTAATTATCTTATTATTTTTTTAGTAATAATTATTAATATACTGAAAACATGCCGCATTATTGTCCCAATGGCGCAATCATTTAAAACCTAAAGTTAGAATACCGGAGGTTGGTGATTGTGTTCTGTTCGAAGAGTGCATTAGTTTTTTATCTGAAATATCAAAATCACGAGAGTTATTGAATCTTAATTTTATTTTAACAGGATGACACGTTCAGTTGTTGGCCCGGATCCTACTAAGTTCACAACTTAAAAAGAAACGAAGCTAACGTTCTTTAAAGACATGACACGAGAATAACATGCAAGTCTTACACATCCTTACTACTCGTATTACTAATTAATTAGAATTATGCGAAATAAATCAAATAAAAAACACAAATTTCCGTTGAGGTTATTTCTTTCTTACCTATTCTACAGACACGTACTCTACCTAGACAACTCTGCCTGTGTAAAACGCATTATGCTCAAATCCTTGTGACTCCATACTACCTACTAATATATTTTTTAAATATTTGTTCTGACTTGATTCCATAACCTAAAAGTTTCGAGAGTTGGATTTATGTTTAATGGTTTTTGTTATTCTATTCGAGATAATGACTGGATAATTGCTATAAGGGTCGCTTGTGATGAAAAATATATATACATTTTCTGTGTTAATTCAATTTTTAGCAGATACATAACCAAGCCTGTCATTGAACTATATAAAAAAATTCTACTTTTTCACAGTGGTAAGTGCAATAAACCCCTTGGCGTATATTTGTGAAAATAATTATTGAGAGTGATACCTCTTGTTTTTTACTCTTAAAATACCATGTTCTTTAATAGAGGGGATAGTGACCCTAGAAAGACATATCGTCGTACCAAGGAACACTTGGAAAGGGTTTTCAATTTTAATAAACTAACTGTACAATCTTTTGATAAAAATAGAATATTTTGTTCAAGAAGTTATAATACCTGGCACCATACTGCAATTTTATATTAAAAAAATATGAAAGGAAAAAAAATCAAAAACCCTTCGTTAAATTTCATTTTATAAATTGAATGTTAAACTGTCTTTCAACTACTACATGTCCTATTTTTCGTTTCTTTGAAGTAACGGGAATCTAACCCAGAGCCTCAGGCACCGCAGTCCAGTTCCTTATCCGTTGTACTACCAGGAAGACGTGAAGAAGTTATAAATAGAACACTTGTTTAAAAGGTGTGACAAAAGGACGGAAAGTAAGATAATCGATTAGTAATAACTCAGTTTCCATTTAAGCAATCGACATCAAATAACGGGGAAAACCATCTTCTGAACAACTATTTTAAATTTATCAGCTCGATTTGTTAAGATGGCTTGAACAGAAGCTGATATTTGCAATACTAAATCACACTGCCCATTTGTGAGAAAATGCGATTACTTAAATTTGAGTACATCATTACTGATTTACGATACAATTGTACTCATAGAAAAATGAGTATGTTCAGGTACTCATTTTTAAGTACATGTTTCTTTACAGTGTAGAGTGAGATGACCGTTAGGGAGTACGAAACGGAGCTTCTAATTTTTTTAAAATGACATTTAAGACAAAGTCCCTATTATGCATCCTCGCGAATTTCTTAGCTAATAAATAGAAAAAATGACATTTTATCAATGAGTGGAGTGTGCACTAAATGATAGTTTTATTAGGTTTTGAATACACTGATTTACAAAGAATAAAATATTTTTGCTGTCCATGCAATATCATTCTATTTTGTGTCCTTTAGAGGCCTTTGTGCCCACCATACTGGACTCGGACTTCTGTGAAGGACATGTTCTGAGTCTGGAACTGGCTGGGAGTCCTGGCCTTGATGGGCCTGTCGAAGGGGAAGCCCATGGATCGCTTATCGGGATACTTCTGGTCCTTGGCTCCGCAGTAGCTCACGGCATCGGAACATATAACAGTTGCAGGGGCGTCTTCAACCTATTGAAAAACCAAAATATCATTAGATTTTACCCAAACCATTTAATATTTGTAACTTATTAAATGCCAAAATCTTGTTCTTAATTTAAGAAATACCTTTCAAAATTTACTTATTATTGACAAGATTCGGAAATCAAATGCTAGTGATATTGTTAGGGTATGTTTGTTAATGGGGCTTTGAAAATGGGACATCAATGTGGGGTAGCAAGTAAAAAGGAAAATAGAATGTTGGGACTTATTATAAGGAATGTATAATTTAGTTCTAAAGATGTGATATTGCCATTGTATAAGGGATTGGTTTATGCCTCATTTTGGGTTTGCAGTACATTTTTTTCCATATTATCTTTAAAAAGATATTGACTTGTCAGAATAGGTTCAACATAGGGCTATAAAATTGGTTCTGGGATTTTTAGGAATGAGCAATAATGGCAGGATTAGATCTGTAAACATATACACTCGAGAACTAGAGGGGACCTTATTCAACTATTTAAATTGGGTGAAGTTCAAAGCATAAAATTTAATACAGTTAATGGGACTAGAGGTCATGGCTACAACTTATACAAATCACAACTTAATCGAGGAGGTAGAAAACATTAGTTTTATAATAGAAATTGAATAGTTGCCTGAAGAGGTGGTTAATTCGCCAGGAGTAGCTGGATTTTAAAAGATAACTAGATCGGCATTGGGGGATTGTTAACAGGACAACATTTATTGGCTTAGAGCCTGCAGTTAGTCGTCATTATTTGTATATGTATCTAGATTAGGCTTTTATGATCATATAGCATGTGTATGTTTATATTTTATACATTGAAAATTAGTTGGTTTGGTTGGATTAACGTCGTACAAAGACGACAATTCACGATTCATCCCTAAGGAAAGATCTTAAGAGTAATTTGTGTACTGTTATACATAATTTTTTTTTAATATGCAAAATGAATTGAAATATCCTTATAAAGTAATTACACACAAAATTGCATTTATTTGTTGTAATAAGCATGCTTTAATTTTTAAAACTAAATTTTAGCGAGATGCTGACATCGTTTCTTTTCTACGGATGGACTAACCTAGATTGTTGTAAATGACCAAAAAGGTTCGGGTTTTAAGTAGCACCTCATAAAAAAATGATATTCGAGTGTTTTGACTTCTTTCTCAAGAGATATCAGGACGATGAGTGTTAAAGCTGATTCTGAAAACTAGCTCACCTTGTCTAAGTCGTGGTCGGTGAGCATGACGAAGAGATGGAAGACCATTCCACGAGCGGTTCCTCGTGGCACCAGCATGTGCTCTGGCCATCCGCAGCTGCAGTACTCGTCGCTCTTCTCGGACAGGATATCGCCCTTCTCCAACTCTTCAAAGGTGGGAACCTTGGAAAGAGTCACGGACGATTCCAAGGACTGACGAGTCAGAATGTTCTTTCCGGGTTGCACTGAAAAAGTACTCATTTGAAATGACCTTTCTCTTTTGTATATGCAATATTAACCCTTTGCGGTTGAGTGTGACTCTCAGTTACCAAAATAACGACTTGTTTCTTTGTTCCCTGTTCTTCAAATTAAACGAAAACTTCATATCCCTGAACATAAAAAAAATAAACGCTTTTACTTGTTATTTATCGAACTCCATTTAAAAGTATGACATTACTTGGTTATCATCATATTTTAGTAACTCTTTGCACTCGAGTGTCGCCTTTATATCACCAAAAGAACCACGTGTTATTTCCCCCCTCTGTTCTTCAAAATGAAAGAGAACGACATATTCTTGAGTTTAAAAAGTTATTCTCTCACAATCTTTAAAATAAATTATTTTTGTCATCTAGAAACACCAACTATGTTGGTGATCTGAAACTTTGATCCGATTGAAATTCGTCACAGCTCCTGCATTTTTTAAACATTTGACCTAATGTCAAAAACCACTAAATACATGTTTCATATACTGAGATTAATATTCAGCTTTACACATAACTTTTTTATTTTATAATTATCCATTTTAAACGTAAAAAAAACGCGCTGAAGAAGAATACCTCTTTAAAAAAGAACCGGTACCGGGGGGGGGGGGGGGGGGGGGATGTAACTGTTCCATAAAAAGAACGTAAATAGCAAACATATATCCTCGAGCGCAAAGGGTTAAAATTTCGATTTTATGAACGTACATATTCTTTTTGACATTTTTACACGAGATACTAGAATAAGAATGCAGGATGTTCTTTTGTGAAAGCTCTTGTGTTTTCCAATTTTTGGTTACATTTCCCCTTGACGCATTTTAGCTTATTTTGTATTTGAATTAAAAAAAAATTATTACACTTCATTATAAATAGGTATGTTTTGGTATTTCGGGGATAAACCTAACACTTCCAAATTTCTCCATTTATAGAAATTTAAGCACTACGACTAAAATGCAATGCTTCTAACGCATTTCTTAGAACACTTCTATGGAAAAATGATGCTCTGCAAAATAGTTGATATGGATCTCCCCTGAAAATCTGTACTCGGAAAATTAAAAACTGGCTGTTAAAATGAGGAAATAATATTGCTCAAAATACTCGAAATGTAACTAAGAATCTATTTAGTGATTACATCATGCATCAAAGTATGTAATTCGATCGTTGATTAATAATTAAAAAAATGTGTGTACATAGTGTTGTTTAAAGAACAGAAAGGAAAGTTAAAGAAGTAAGAAAACATATACTCACAAACACGAGTGAATTTGTCAAGTTCGATATAGAGTCTTCTTTGGTCTTCCAATACGAGTCTGTTTCCTAATTCGTCGTATTTGGGTGCCAGGAAGATGCGGACAGTTGTCTTCTTTTCTGCACCAGTAGTGTTATTAACAGCAATGGAATAACTGAAGGGTTCGTGGTCCAAGTGCTCGTATTTTACCTGTAATTAGAATTTTGTTAAGAAGGACGTTGATTTTAAGAATATTTATGAACATCAATAGTAATGGGTTTTCTTTTTCTAAAAATTATAAGAAAAATAACTATTACAGTTTATATCGTAAGTATACTTTTTATTTTATTAAAGAGTATATATATATATATATACATAGAATATACTTAGTACTATATGAGTAGTCCAGATGCGAAACAGGTTATATCCAAATATTCGAAGAATTATATTTTAGTATGAATAGGTACTAACTTTAGCTTCAACATTAAAATATAACGAAGGAGCAAAAACCGTTATTTATTAATAAACATTCAAATTCCAAATATTATATATTTCTTTAATTATGAAAACTACTTTCGATTTGAACGTTGTGTTTAGACTTTAATAAATCTACGGTGATATATTTAGGAAAGAACGTAGCAATATTTTTAAAATATATAAATTTCTTACTTGGATCTTATTCTTCATGTGGATTCCATTGGATAGCTCAAGTAACTCATCCTTGCTGAATGTATGAACAAGGTTTGGAACTTTAGCATTGACTGTAACGTTTACAATACGGACTCCAGGGAAGCTTAACTACAGAAATAGAAAATAAAACAGAAAAAACAATTAAACAAGTATAATTCATGGTACATATACGTTATAAAAATTCTGAATTTAAAAAAAAAGTCAATTAATATTTTTAATAAACTATTTTCAAAATTATTAGCTTTCAAATGTCAATATCGTTCTCAAATTACATATATTTCCTAACTTTTAAGTGTGAGAATCACAATTGGGAAGATTGGCGAGTAAGTATAGTATTTATAGGTTGAAAACATTGAAAAAGTAGAATTTTCAATTTTTTAAATTATTTTTCAATACAAATAATATATACTGCATAAACTAAGGAGGGAATCAAAGCATAATAACGGATACGATCTAGTATTTGAAACTTAAATGTGTGTACATTCCACTGATATGTAACAATAAAAATTATAATCACCATTCCGAAAATATTCTGATTATTAAAAAATAGACACCAATTAGATCGTTTTTACGTGAATGTATTTTCCATTTAAATCTGTTTATTTAAAAACTAAAATTAAAAATCTTTAGTGTGTACGTGTACCACCAATTAAGTGATAAGGGGATGTAAAAGTTGCCTTACATCTTTCGTCGTGTAGCTGGGAAGGCGATGCTTGTATTCCTGGAAAATGTTATCCATCCACCTGTGGTAACGATAGAAGATGGGATCACGAAGAGCAGTTGAGGTATCATCCATAACACCTGGATTTTCCTGAAAAATTCATATTCAATTCTTAAGCTCGACTATAGTTATTCAATCCTCATATTTAGTCATTCCTTGTGTATAAAACATTATTTATTAACCCTTTGAAGACGAAAGTTGACTCACAATCCTCAAAATAACGACCCTTTTTTTTTTTCCGTGTGCTTCAAATGGAACAAAAACTGCATATTCTTGAACATAAAAAGGTTTTCCTTTCGTTAGCTAATTCCATTGAAAAGTATGACATCACTTTTGACGCATTGACTCGTGAAAAGAACAGAAACGGGATGTAACTGTTTCATAAAAAGAAAGGAAATATCAAGCTGGCTCCAAAGCGTTGGTGTTGCATACAACTGATATGTTTCAAAAGAGATTATTTTACAATATTAGTTTTTGAGCTGATAAGACGGTTTCTTTAATTGGACTATGTGAACATTATATTAATTCGTTTATATATATAAGTGATATGCTTTGTAAGTATAGGAAAGATTTTAATAGGAAAGATTTGTTTTTTTGAAAGAAAAGACTGTTTTTTTAGTATGGTTATTTTTGAAAATTCAAAAAACTTAAACATCTTAGTTAAACTACTCTCTTGATTAATTAGTGACATTGTAATATCAAGAAAATATCCCGAAGCCAATACCTGTACCAAATGTACAGGTATTGATCACCATTTTCTGTACCAAGTGTACAGGTATTGATCACCATTTTCTGTACCAAGTGTGGTAAAGTAATAAAGCAATGTTAGATATTTAGTTTAACACTGTCTTCAATGCCTCTATTTAAAGAAAAACCTTAAAGGGACACAGTACACAAAAAGTTGTAAAATTTTCGATTTTTTTTTGTTGCTAAAATTATAGTTTTGAATTTTCTAAACATATTTGCCAAATTCTAGAACATCTTCGTTTTAAATGAGTTATTTGCGATTTTATGTGGGATGAAAGGTATGTTTTTCAAAGAACAAAAATTTTAAATCGTTTTTTCTCAGTTTGATTTTCTTGATTTAAGTAGTATTTCAAAACATACGTTTTTTATATTATTAATAGAGAAATGTATAATTTTAAAGCATATTGTAAAATATGTGTATATTATAAATTGACATGCGAATTTTCTCTGTGAGTAGTAATTAAAAAAAATAACTAAAGTTAAAAAAATAAGTTTTAAGAAAAGATGTTATGTCATTATGAATAATTATTCATATAAAAATCAAATACATGTAGTATACAAACATAAATGTCAATGCTTATGTATAAAAACATCTATATTAGTTCAAAGGATTTGAGAAAAAAAAATATTTTGAAAAAATAAATTGAAAAAGTTTAAGTTCTGAAAAAAATACTAACAATTATGGAATTTTTGTGTGAAATATAAATTGAAATAATATACATTAAAATTTCGATTCAAAAAGTCAAAAGTAAAAAAAAGTTTAGATGGTACCTTTTAATATCTCAAAAGAACTGATAATGACTTCATGAGTTTTTTTTAACTCAGCCCACGGTATGCAAAAGTAATTACCTTGAACCTTCCATCATGGTCATGGATCTTGGCTACCATGACGTGTCCCCAGTTGTGCAGGGTTCCGTAATATCCCTTGTTGAGGGACTCGTAGCTGGACTCGATGAGTGCGCCCAAGATGTCTAACCCCCTCTCGTGGTCCAGAGGCACCTCATGCCCGTGGCTGTCAATGACTTGTCCGGTGTGGATGGCGCTGAGGATCCTCTCCCTCCACCTCTCCATGTCCTGGACATCCACCTCCTTCACATCCCGGAGACTCATGCCTGCAGGACGGGAGGCGTAGTTCAGACCGCTCACCAGAGAGGTCAAGTGGGCAGAGTAGCCCTCCAGTTTGTCCTCAAAGTTCTGGAAGGGCAACATACGCTGAAGGCCGACAGAGAGACGATCGCAATCGTACCTGGAATACAGTGGAAGATAACGATCAGGGCTGTCCTAAGGGGTGTGCGACGAGTGCTACTGCACAGGGCCCCTCGTTCGTCAGAGATATTTTAATGAGTTTAAGCTAAAGTGAATTTTTGATGTTTTATTTTCTGTTGACGTGAAACGCTTTAAAATTTGCTACATGGGATATCAAGATATAAGCACCATTTAGGGGGATCCATTCCGACATAATAACTCCGTTATAAATACTAGTACGAAACGATTGACATAAATTTGGTCTCTTTCGATAGGAAATAAGACTTATTTTTAATAATTAACAGAAAGAACAACATAACGCAGACTTTTTAAGAAATGGAATTTTCTAATAAATATTTTATGTAAATAAAATGCAGCCGCATCAAAAATTTGAAGTTGAATGTCAAAGTTGATTGTCTAAACTTATTTATAAGTTTCGGCGGAGCATTAAAAGGGACCCCGTTGCTGGTTCGCACCGGGCCATACGGCTGCTAAAGGCGGTCCTGATGTCGATGCCTTAGTGTTGTAAGTACATTTTTTGTGGTTGGCTGAATTAACGTCGCACTAGAGTTGCACAGTGAGCAATTAGCAACGGTTCGGAGTTTATATCGAGGGAAAGTTCCGGGAACACTGCCTCATATTGTTTAACTATGGTCAGATGACGAAATCAACACCTGAGCTGGCACCTCAGGAACCTCAATAAGTGTCAGGATATTGGACCGCGATCAGATTTAACGTGGATTATAACACGGCGGGTATTTTTTGGTCGCGAAAGGAACGAATTTGACAATCCTCCGATTGCCAAATCGCTACACACATGCTGGGGATCAAACCAAAGATCGGATGCTCGTACGAGCCCCTAATTATTTGGCCACCATAGGCACATTTTTCGTAAATTTGAGATTAAGGGCTCAAAAGAAATCTCATATTGTAATCTGCATAGTACCTAATTTTAGTAGGTGAAAAACAGTTATTTGAATTGGCAGATACCCCTGACGGTTGTTGTTTCCTATTACTACACACTTTCAAACTGCTTTCCTGAAGAATGAGTGAATTGTGTCATTTTCGACATCTTGCACGAAGTTCTTGATATGTGAGGTACTGACGGATGTTTGAAAGCAAACCTTTTGAGTGATTACGTAATATTCTACTTTTGATAATTAAATAAATGTTTAAATATGTATACAATGTTAAATGTAATAATAAAAATTAAAGCAATGTTTAAGAATGTTATTCTAAATTCGCGGTTTGGTTTGTTTAATTAACGTCGCACTAGAGCTGCACAGTGGGCTATTGGCGACAGTTCGGGGACTATCTCGAAGGAAAGACCCGGGAACGATGCCTCGTATTTTTGAACCATGGTCAGATGACGAGGACAACACCTGAGCTGGCACCCGACACAACCTCAATAGGAGTCAGGACATTGGACCCCGATCAGATTTATCGTGCACCAGTCCCGTATACACGCCAGTATAATTTGTTGGATGTTCTGGACGACTTCTAAATTCGTGAGAAAATGATATTTTTTGCGAGAAAGCATGTCAATAGTCATTGAGCATACAGACAGAGAGTTGAAACTAAAATAAATATCAGTTTTGCGAAGTAGAGCTTATATGCAAAAACAAGTTAGGTTACGTAAATATTATATTTCGTTTTTAACAAAACTAAACCGCTTTTTATATTTTCAGAAAGATTATAACTTAGGTTTCGGCGGGCTAATAAATCCGGTCAAACTAGATTTTTTTTTTAAAATTTGCATTAACTGTTTGACACTGCGTTGCTCGGATACTCGTTAAAGCATATTTAAAACTAAAGTGATCCACGTCGGGACTTGAACAAGCAACCAATTGTTCTGAAATTCAACGCGCTACCGACTAATGTACAAAGGTATGTATTAAATCCTTGGGGAAAAAATGTAAACATATTTCTTTATGCAATATTTCTAAAATTGTTTTAATCATTAAAAAAAAGCAAACGGAATTTTACAAATCCGTGCCTCATGTGCATATCTTGAGGACGACTATACAGAAATTCAGCCTTTTATACGCGGAGGAAGTAGGGGTTTTGTGATCCACAGACATACACCTTCTTTTATTATTATAGATTAATTAAACTGCTTTCATGTCTATTGAAATCTGCTCTATAATAACTAATCGACATATTAAGAGTTATGAACATTATATATTAAACAGTAGTTAATATGAAGGCCACAAAATGAACACTAGTTGCAATTTAAAGTTGCCATCAGGATCGAAGATGGTCCAATCACGTTTCAATGTACAATGGCGCATACAAATCGTCATGTGCAAGGGATGTTCGTGATAAGAATCAGAACTCCGACGTTCTTTGTTGTTGGAATGAAGATATTTGACTTACCTGGCGCACATCTGTTGGTGCATGTAGTAGAAGAGCTCTCCCTTCCTGTCTTTCACTTTGCCAAAGAAGTCCGGTCTGTAGGTGGAAGGGTAAACCAAATGCCAGTGCCAATGGTGAGCATTGATTCCGATATCTTCACGGAAATAGGCGAGGTTATATTCTGGGTCGAGAATATTTCCCGTTTTTTGAATTTCGATGACCTTTGGAAAAGAAGATTTATATTCTGTTAAATATATTTTAATAAAGTATTCTTCTCATTTGTAAAATTTTGAATACATTTTTAAATATATTCAATGTTAATATATTCTTTAAAACATATTCTATGTAAATATATTCTATAAAATATATTCTATATAAATACATTCTTTAAAATAAATATTCTCTATTTAAATATATTCTGTAGAAAATGTCATTAAAATATTTTTTACGTTTAGTTTCGAAAATTAATCAGACGAATTTTATTATGTAAATATAAAAACGAGGTTTTACAAAAGGCAAAGGCTGAATGTAAATATATATCTAAATTTTAAAAATATCTAAATTACATCTAAATTTTAAAAAATACTAAAATTAAAAGTATGTTGTTTACTAAGGTTAAATTATGATAAACATATTAGTTTAAAAATAAATTTAAAATGTACTCTCGTTTAATTATATGAGAGAAATTTACAAAAAATACAAAATATTTGCTGAAAATACTTAGTAGCGTTTCAAAAAAATTACCTATTTCACAGAATATCAATCTGAGGGTACTAGATCCTCGTGAAGAGAAACATTTTTGGTATTTACGTTCTTTTTATGAAACAATTACAACCCGTTCCTGTTTTTTTTAAAGTATTATTTAGCTTGTTCTTTTTATGTTAAGGGTGGATAATTATAAAAATAAAAAGGTTATGCGTGAATCTGAATGTTAATCTCAGTATACCCAGCATATATTTGTCATTTATGATACTTATCCCTCAATTAAAATTCCTCACAACGCTGTTTTTAAAAAAAAAAAAAAACAGGCGTTGTGAGAAATTTTAATCTGATAAAAGTTTTAGATCACCAATATACTTGGTGCTTCTAGATGACAAAAAAAAATTATATTAAAGTGTGTGAGAGAATAACTTTTTCTACTCAATAATATGTTGTTCTCTTTCAGTTTGAAGAACAGAGAAAAAAATAGCATGGTATTTTGGTGACTTAAAAATGACACTCGAGTGGAAAGGGTTAATAAAATGGTTATACCTAAATGATATCATACTTTCACATGGAGTTTGATAAAGAACAAGCTAACGAAAGAAAATCAATTTTTAAATTCAAGAACACGCCGTTCTCGTTCATTTCGAAGAGCAGGGAACATAAGAACAGGGTGTTATTTTGGTGACTTCAAGTCCCCTCTCGACCGCAAAGGGTTAAATGGTGTTGACCTTCGTTTGTTTGGAAGTATGTGGTGCTTCGTTACCTTCGTTTCGTTGGTAGTGAGCTTGTCAGCCTTCAGCGCCCTGTTGATTGTTTCTGCTGGAATGAACCTGTCCGGGAAGACCTCCTGGATGGGAGGTAGGATGACTCCGTGGCAGTCATCCCTGTGCAGTACCACCACTGACAACGCGAAAGCGAAAAGTCCTTCATTCACAATTTCACGGGCTTGCTTGGCGAGATTGATGAAATCATCGAAGTCTTTGGCCTCTGGATTCGATAGAAAAATGCTCAATTAGGAAAGTTCGGACAATATATGTATGGGTGGCAATCTTAACATTGAATGTTTCGTTATAGAAAAGTTTCACGATTATTTTTTAATGAACTTTATCCCTTGACGTTAACGGACGAGATATCACGTAAAGGTATCTCCAGTTTTTCTAGCAATGCACCTAATTTTTAAATTCCTAAAAATATGTAATTTTATAGCTTTTTTTTATTTAAAGATTTCAGATACAACTTACAAGTTATCTGTTTTAATAATTCGTTAATGTTCATAAAAAAAATAATAATCAAACAGTGAAAACAACTTTACAAATGCAAAAACCAGTGATCGTCAGTGGGTAACGAGTTTTATTTTAATTGGTTCTTGTTTTTGTATTCATTCTAAATATCATTCAATCAGCATAACATTTTAAAGTTTCTAGATATCTTATAAACTACAACATTTTGGATTAAAATAATAACGAAGGTGCTTATAAAATTAGTTCTATTAAAAAAATCTTAACTTCTCCAAGAAAATATTATTACGATAGGACGGCTGAGAATACAAATAGACTAATGGCTACATAGATTTTCTCGAAATGACATCAAATTTTTGTGTTTCCAACACATCGACATATTTATATTCTAATGTGTATTATTATTTTCTGGCTGGATAGCTACAAAGTCTTTGTATTGTGATACAGATCGTCAAGCCGATTCATAGATATCGATAACTGAAAATAGAAAAATATTGGAACTGGTCTGCTTGTCATCTCAGTCGTCGAACTGAAAATTTATAGTTTAAGAATTTATGGATTCAACAAATATCTTTATTAAAAATTACTATTTTATTTATATTTTTTGTTAGACCATCTTCATTCCTCGATAACATATTTCAAAACTCATGGAATTGTTTATGATTTTCCTTTGTAATTTTAATCTAACTAAAAAATTTTTTTGCAAATATTTTAAGTGCCATAATTTTTTCCTTATAATAATATTTCATTGATTAAAAAATAGCACCAAATAAATAAAATGCTTATTTAGGATACTTGATTTGCATTTTCTTACATTGAACATTGTATCCGTTTTACTCTACAAATTTAATTATGCTGTAATTAATGAAATTTCTGGACCCAATAATGAACTTTAAAATTTTCTATCATGTTAAATTCTTTATTAAAACACATACTATTTTAGGTTTCAGGCACCTACCTTTTTAAAAACTTTCATGGAGCATTTATTAAGCATTCCAGTGAGAATAAATTCATTTGTAAATTTGTTTATGCCTGTTTTTTTTAAGTATTAGAATGCTCTTGCATGAAAAAAGATATTTTGCACAATTCTATCCAGAGCATTTCCTAAAAATTTTAATGGAAAATAATTCAATTAAAAATATGTTTGTAAACTGAATAATTTTATGTTCTTTTTATAATAATTTTAGTTTGGGATTTACTTATTATCTAAAAATAATAATTAACAGAATATCATAAGTTTGTCAACCGTTTACATTCAATAAAAATGGATCCAAACTTGCGACCAAGAAAAGGCAAAAAAAAAAAAAAAATCTTTAAATTGAAACTTCAAATACTGTTTTTCATTTCTCGCATATATTGGTTACATTCAAATTTCCATTTTAAAATTAATTTGTATGTAATTTAATCTGTGTTATGTTATTTATTATTTTAGATTAAAATATGTTCATATTTTTATTTAATATAAAATATAGAATTAGAAAATAAATTGTTACACAAATTGAATGGGTAATACTAAAAATGAAAAGATTTCACGGGAATCCAATCGGAATCTTTTTCTTTTTAATTTTACATATTCAATTATTTTAATAAAAAAATGAAAAGCATTTTTATCCGAGTATGTTTCTAGAACGTAAGTCTAAATTATTTAAATTTTGAAAGGCAGTTTCTACTTTTAAGGTATTATTTCAAACTTAAATTTCGACTGTTTAATATTCGAAATTGCTTTTGTATGTTTATTATGGTATATGCACTTGAGTGATATAAACTTTTATTTTTGCAAGATATTTTTGATTTTAACCAAGGGATTTATGTTCAAAACCAATTATTTATACAATTTTTAATTTTTTAAAGAATCAATCATATTGCGATTATGAACTGTCTAGTATTCTTGCATTGTAATTGCAATTTAAGTTTTAAACGTTTTCCAATGTCCACACGCAGGCTTATAATATCGCCAAAAATTTTACTTTTCCGGGCGTTAGACAATGGTCTGAATCCAATTTTACTTTCAAATGCAAATAAAAATTCTGACAATCAACAATAGGCTCTAAGCCCCAACAAGGTTGGTTAAGACAAGTATCTCTTAACTATTCCCTAATGAAGAGATCCAACTCCGGCAGAATTAACAATAGTCATTGGTTTGTCGATTACCCTATTATAAAAAGAGTGCTTTCTCATACCCAATTAAAGTGTAATTTGTAATATTTTAATCAAATCTCTCTAACCCTTCTCTTTTCCAAAGTATACATATTTAAATGTTTTAAAATCCAAAATCCATGTTTGAAATACCTTAAACCATTTTAGCAGATCAGTTATCCGTTTTAGCAAATCAAGGGTGGATCTAGAATTGGTTCTCGGGAGGGGCAATTAAATGAAAGGACTAAAAAATTTGCTAATATTTGAAGGTAATATACTAAACCTTTTTTATTCACATCTTTGTTACTGTTAAACACTGTTAAAAATAGGTGTTCGAAAATAAGTAAAATATACTAATTTTTGAGTACATTTGATACTTATAATGGCTCCGAATACATACATTCCAATTTTGAAAAGACAAGTACTCAAAAATGAGTACAATGAGTAGATGATTGCATACAATAGACTACCTTCATAAATCTCTTTCAATAAACATCGACAATCACAACCAAGTGTTAGCTGGAATAGAACCCAGATCCTCAGCACCGCAGTCCAGTGCCTTATCCGTTAAACTACCAGGGTGACATTAAGAAGTTATAAACAGAAGAAATGTTAAAAACGGTGTGCAAAAAATATTTGAAATAAGATAATTGAGCTGTACTAATTCAGTTTCTATTTAAGCAATCAGCGTAAAATAATGTGAAAAACCATCTTCTGAATAACTATTGCTTATCAGATTTTATTAAGATCGTTTGAACAGAAGCCGAAATTAACTCATTTTCATTCATATTACTTATTTTTAAGAAAGTCCGGTTTCTTAAATTTGGCCATTTAAGATGCAATTATACTTAACGAAAAACGAATAGGTCCAGGATTTTTAAGTATCTTTCCTTTTTTTACAGTGAAATAACCATTGCATTTTGTAATTCAATTATATTTATCCATTATTCAGATCAATTACATTAGTCCAGCTCAAGTATTATTCCTATCATTTGTCCGTGGATTGAAATTAAGAAGCAGTATATCTAAAAGTTCTTCAAAATATATCTCCGTTATGATATAAATTGGGTGCTAAATGAGCAGATTTTTTATTTAAATCCTCAACAATCTCTCGCAGGGGTCATTGCCCCTAATGTCCTATAGCTAGATCTGAATCCTAACCTTTCACACATCAATGTCTTTTGAAATCTATGCACTTACCATAGAGTGTTTCATGGAGTGCCTGTGCCTCTCCCAAATGGTCTTCGTGGAAGCAAGAGAAGAGCTTTCCGCGTGGCAGGAATCCAACTCCTTTTAAGCGCGTGTCCCTCTCGGCTTCGGGCAGTGTCTCTGGGGCAAGAGACGTCAAGTTCTTGAAGAGCGGAAGAATCTTCGCCTGTTTGTCCTTCACCGTCATGATCGAGGGAGGCTCTGCTGCGAGGGAGGGAAACGGTCCTCAGAGTGGCCGTAGCAAGCGGACAATCGCTTTTATACCTCGGATTCCATCTTCAGGGAATTGTTTTCCATCTCCACTGTGTCCAGGCGGAACTGCTCAAAACAGAAGGGAGTTATTTTCGTTCATTCAATGCCTACGCCAGTTTCCGATTCGAACGACGATTCTTTCAAGATAAAATTGATGGGCAGTGATTGAGTGTAACTAGAGAGAGGGAAGAAAGTGAAATAGTGTACATACACTTCACCTTCTTCCATATTTAAAAATTTAATTGCTTAGATATAATGTTATTAATCAAAATTAAAAATTAGAATAAAAGCAGTAAATTAATATTAAATTATTGTTAATTTAATAGTATGAAATTATTTGTTGATTCAATAATATGAAATTATTGTTTATTTAATAGTATTAAATTATTGTCAATTTAATAGTATTAACTTATTCTTAATTTAATATGATTAACTTATTGTTAATTTAAAAGTATTAAATTATTATTGATTAAGTAGTATTAAATTATTGTTAATTGGAAAAAATATTACATTAGTGTAAATCAAAATATATTAAGTTATTTTTAATTCAAAAGCATTACATTGTTGTTAATTAAATTTTATAAAAAAATTGTAAATTAAATATTAGTAAATTATTGTTAATTAAATTTTCTTTAAATAATATTAATTTACTAATATTAAAATATAGCTAATTAACTAATTATTGAAATATTGTTAATTAACTAATATCAACTATTGTTTTAAAAACTAGTAAATTAGTGTTAATTGAATCATTAAATTATTATTAATTAACTAATTTTAAACAGGACCGAACTTACGGAGCCCAGACCCTGTACTTAATCGTCATTATTTGTATTTAAATTTGTGTTTCTCTTTTTAGGAAAGTGTTTAATTCTCAGAGATTAAAATAGACATTGAACAAAGGCCCAACCTTTTTCAATTGCTAAAGTTGTTTTATTTCCTTATGACTATATAGGTTTGTTCTAAAAAAACTTATTTATTAATAAAGGATTAAATATTCGTTTTAATTCAAGCAAAAACATGTCACGTCATAAATTACAACGATTTTTTATTAAAAACTGTCAACATTTCAAATATTTCATGTCAATTTCAATAAAAATATGTTCGGGTGTTTCATTATTTTGTATTCATTTTCGATTAGTAGTATCAAGAGATTATGTATACTATTTTTATCAGTTTTCAAAGTTATTTATTACTTTGTTGTACACATTAGTATACATGTTTCTTGTACAATGTGTTAGAAAACTAGTCGAACATCGAACCTCTATTCAAAACCTTATTTCAAAGTTAGACAAACTACTTTTATAATTATTATATTTACAACCTCTTTAAATATTGGAATAAAAATAAATATTTTAAAAAAATGTCGCAAATTTTTTAGACATTTTTATTACTTTTTATTTTATTAAAAAATTAATTTATGTTAAGATGATGAAATGCATTTTTTCAAAATTTTGCTTTAAGACCTTAATTTTCTGTGACCGAATGAAACAAGTAAACATTTTATTCATTCAATCAATGATTTTAAAATTTTTGTTTCAATTTCATCCGATATCTCTAAATTTTAGATTTATCCAGCGACATGGTCGTGATCACAAATGTTAAGTAAAAATAAGATTAACACCAGCAATTGAAAACTACCTAACATGAAATAAACGCCAGACCGTATAAGTTTATATATTAGAGTGGAGATAAAAAAAAGGGAAAGTTTTCAAATCGAAATAGAATACTGCGGAAAAGATGGTATATATATTAATAGAAGCGTAATAATAATAAAAAACTACTCTAAATTGGGCAATATTTGATCCTTACGCATTGCATTCAAAGTTTTTAAATTTTAAATTTTTTACCCATTTCCTCAAATGAAAATGGAAAACTATTATTTTTTAATTCAAATGGAATTGTGCGGAAAACTCGTATTTAGTAATTAGAAGACGAATGCAAAATGGAATTTCGACATCCGGCAATATTTGACCTTTGAGCATCGTGGTCAAAGTTTTGAAAATTTCAAAATTTTACAATTTTTTTTCATTACGATTCTATTAATGGGTACAATATTTTCTTCACTATTATATTTCGATATGAAAACTTTCACTTTATTCACTCCACTCACTCAGAGCAATTAGCTATAATGTTAAAAGATGCAAAGAGTACTCCGTAAAACATAGTCTTGCACACAAAAATACGTATGAATATAAACCTAACATTGCAGGAAATTTATCATCCAGACCTTTTTATTCTACGTGATGTTTAAAAAAAATAATCATTTAATTATTCAAATATTTAATTTCAAGTTAAAAAATTTGAATGAAATTTTTATTCAATTACAACTGTTGTTCAAACATCAGATCTGTATGCACAGCTTTATTTTACAGTTGAAGGAAAAAAATATATAATTGAAAAAATAGTTAAAAATATTTACAGTTGAAATTAAAAAAATAATTTTACACTTTATAAATTTACAAAAAATGTATCAAATTAAAAATAAAAATGAATATATAAAAAATGTAGCATGAATTTATTTTTGTTTCACTTTTATTAATGTTCAATTTTTTTAACTTTTTAAATTTCTGTTAAAATTATATTTAAAAAAAATTTAAGACCTTAGTTTTCTGCCAAACAAACATTTTATTCGTTCTTCCATTTTTATTTTAAGTCCTTATTTTATGTTTCGTTTCTTATACGATTTATGTTGATCTCCTTTAATTTGTTAGTCTATTTTCGAATTTTTGAATTATATTTCTTATTTCTGCATTATTCTTCATTCTACTTAAACTTTATGATAACTTGTAAATGAATTTTTTGATACTTTTGAATTGAAATATCGTAAATTTTATTTATAATGCTTTAAGTCTAATGTCGCACGCTTAAAAAATACGCCGACTTTTGTAGAATTACTCTTATACTTTATAGTAAAGAATTTATTTAAATTTTTAGAAAATAATTTCATATTCCGAAACCCATGAATCCAGAAGAAACGACTTTGAAATCGACTTATCAGTTTTCTTTATATATAAAAAACACTTTTTCTCAAAATACACAGTTTTGTAACACAGGGAATTTTCTTTTTATGCGGAAATTTTTAATACAATAATAGACATCGAGGCAAGTCTGATTAATTTTTAATTTTGATTATTTTTTGTTTACACCGTGCATAGAATTGAAACCAATTTGATTTCGAAATAAACCCTCTCCAATCACCTGTCCCGGAATTTTCCGTCATGTGGTCCCCAACTTTTTCAGCAATACACAGATATTTAAATTAACCTAAACACTTTATTTTCATTATTAAAAAAAATCAGGTTAAAATTAAGCTAACTCTTTTAAAATAAACAAAAAAAATTATATAATTATATAATTATATCCGTGGGTTTGACTCTGCAAAGAATAAAGATGACTATAAAAAGGTAATCTATCCTTCAAACAGTTTTGCAATGTTTAAAGAATCCGAAAATCCTTGTTATATTTGTAAACAATTGCGTAATAAAATAATTTAAATTTAACTGCTGTTCATTACTTCCAATTTTATTTCAAGTTCCGTGTTTACAGTTTGCAAGAGGATGGCGTCATAACCCCGAAAATGTGGCGGAATTACCCCGATATCAGGGTAATCACGTCAATGTAAATATTTTGAAAATTCTCTTTTAAATATCTTTAAAAACTCGTTTAAGCTTTGTTTGTGTGCAAAATAATTTTTTATTAAGGTAGCGTGATTCCCACGTCTCCCCTAGATCAAAACTGTTCAAACTGATTCCCCCGGTCAAACATCAAAACTTGAACAATGACTTACCTCGTGTTTCAAGCTACGTTACCACGATGCATTTCCGTTTTACAACTGCACTGATGTGACAAGCAGTCCGGTGTCTGCTCAATGAAACTATATGATTGTTTTCAAAACACCCATGCGTACACCCCTGCGGGAAATAAACTATGAAATTATTTTATGATTTTACCTAATGTAAAATTTAAGTAGATAATACTAAAACGAGCAGCAGATATTTTTTACTACTATACAGTTATAAAAAGTAAAGAAATCCTTTTTTGTCTAGTGAATTTCAGAGCATTAGGCAATCAATAAATATCTCACCATATTTTTATCAATAACGAAACATTAATATTGTGACTCACAGGAGCTGTTAAAAGTTTTGATTCATTCATTAAAAATATTCAGAAATGCAATCTAAAAATTGAATATAACGAGACGTTAAAGTAGCGTCGAAATAAACACAGTTACATCCATTTTCTCCAGTCGTTATGTGTGAGATAGAGGAGAAACGATGTCGACGTTAAATGTGATAACGACAATGAAGAAAGGGTTCAATTTTCTAAACCAATGAATGGATTGTTTTATAAAAAGTATTTTATATTAAATATCATATTAAAAAGACGTGTTGGAGAAAAGCACGCACGCATACACACACAGTGGCATTTTGAAAACACAAACATAGTTTTAGCCGGCCACCAGCCTGCAGGCTTGACACATTAGTGCCAGTTGAAAAATGAGACCGTAGCTTGTAACCATAAAAATTAGGTAAAGTCTCTATGTAACAGTTTTTATGTAATATATTCAATATTTTATTTAAATATTTTGTGAAGCAGAGTACAGTCTAGTTATCGTTTTTCTATTGATATAATACATTTGACCTTTTGATTTATGAAAAAAACTCCAATGTTTTCGTAGTTCACATATCTGTAGAGCCATGAGACAATCAAAGGGCGAAATAGGGCGACATATGTGGAATATGTACGCACTGCGTAATTTCACCCCTTTGTGCGTCACGATCTAGAATTGTTTCGAAATTGTTACGTTGGTACTTTTTAGTTAAATGTTCGCAATTACCAACAGGAAAAAATATTGACGCGTTGCGAAAGGTTGAGTTTTTCTTTTGTTCCATTGCCATTTTTCTTTTTCTCCATGATGGTTCATTTTTGAAAATGGTTCTTATTTTGAACAAATAAATACTAAGATTTTCTGTATGTTTTAAGAAAAATTTAGTATTTAGAAACTAATAATTATTGTTATTAGTCTCTAAACGCACTGCGTACTTTTGCCCCATCGTATGGGGTAAACATTCGCAAAGAAAGAGTTTGGAAAAATTGCGATTTCTCTGTTCATAATGCTCCAATGGAATTGGCTCTTTTACAGGATTTAGTCAAGTCCAAATATATAAACTTATGCAGAAATCTGATGATTTTTTTTCTAAATGTCGAAAAGACAAAATGAAGCACTTTTACCTCCATATACACTATTGGTCATAAGAACAACCACACCTTGTTCCTTTCACAGATTTTTTTTTTAATTTCGTAAAACTGAAGAATGTGCTTTTGAAAGTAAAATTCAGTTTTGATGAAAATAAAAAAAGTGAATATACCCATTAGTTTAAGATGCAATTTTGATCCGACTCCTAGAAACAAAACTGGGTGTACAAAATTCAAAAATCTCAAATCGGTCAAAGGCACAACACCTTCCTCTAGTAAGACCTAATTATGGTAGGTGAACAAATTATTTTAATTGGCTGAAATCGCAGACGATTTGTGTTTCTTATTCCTTTACATTATGCTACAACTTTGTCGGCCATAACTTTAAGAGAACGATGTGTTCCACAATTCCATTCGGCTAGTTGCCAGTTTAAAACATTTGTGTGAAAATTGTGTGGAATGGAAAGTGACGATTTGTCGAAGATTTCAATCTCAAAGAAAGGAAAGGGAGGGACTCAGGGGCTCAAGCCTTTCCCCCTTCACAGGCACTCAAGTCAAAATTTCTTAGACAAAAAAATTTATATTAATACTAATTATCATTATACAATTTATGAAAATTATGTTAAACATAATTTTAAATAATAAAAAAAAAATACATTTTTTAAGAAATTCATGCAATTAACTAGGTAATTAGCACATTATTCGTAATTACTAATTGCTAAATAACAACTAATGACTGGCTAATTACTATTTATCTTAAGGGGGTCCGACACCCGAAATTCGCAAAAAAAGTTTTTTTTTTATATTTAAAAAATAATATTCAAACTTATCTTAATAACTCACAAAAAACTGCTTCAAAAAATTCTTATTACTTTTTTAGTTATGAATGTTTTAAAGAGACACACTCTTCAAATTTCCCTATTATAAAAGCTATATGTAAACTTTAAAAGCAAATATCTCTGTTCGTGGTTTTGAAATTTAATGAACACTAAAAATGCTAAGGCTTTTTTACTATTATACTTAAAATCATAATTTTTGTGTGTATAGCAAGATAAATATATTTTAAATAGATGTGTGCATTCAGATTTCCTATTTTTACCATAATTTGTTTTTTAAAACCACTTAAAATGGAATTTTATTTTTTTTCATAAATTTTTTTTCCAAAATTTCTAATATATTTTATTTTTTTAAAGTGATGTATCTGAATCAAAATTTGAATGTATACATCTGTTTACATATTATTCAAGATCTTAAATAAAAAAAATTGCTTCAAAATATTGAAAAACAAAAAAAGAAGTAGGAATTTTAAAATTGTTAAAAAATTTACTAAAATTTTAATTTAAAAATAAATGTGCAATTTAAAAAAAAATTGAGCGTCTTAAAATGGTTTTTTATGCATATTTAGAAAGAGAAAAAAAATTGGATTGTACAAGTATAAAAATAAAAAAAAAATGTCGAAGGTATCGGACCCCCTTAACTGTAATCAGAGTTTATTTTTTATATTGGTCAATATTCTGGATATGAAAAGTAGTGGAAGCTGAATATACTAACATATAATTTTTGTACATAGATATAGACATAGTACCCAAAAAAATTGTAACATTTTGATTTCTTTTTATTTGTTAAAATTATAGTTTGCAATCTTCTAAATATGCTATTCTTTAACAATATCTATGTTTTTCTAATGAGCTACCTGGGATTTTATGCTGGACGATGTGTAATGTTTTACAATGAACTTAAACTGCACTGTAAAAAATTTCCGAGTAAGATTACAGCACAGTGTGCTGGTAAAAGTAACGCCAACACACTGTGCTTTATTTTTACAGTGTGCTGTAAAATAATTTTGCTGTACTTTTTAATCACACGTGCTGTATTTTTACAGTTTGCAGTAAACTACTTTTGCTGTAGTTTTTCATCACGTGTGCTGTAATTTTACAGTGTGCTGTAAAATAATTTTACTGTACTTTTTAATCACACGTGCTGTATTTTTACAGTTTGCAGTAAACTACTTTTGCTGTAGTTTTTCATCACGTGTGCTGTAATTTTACAGTGTGCTGTAAAATAATTTTGCTGTACTTTTTAATCACACGTGCTGTATTTTTACAGTTTGCAGTAAACTATTTTTGCTGTAGTTTTTCATCACGTGTGCTGTAATTTTACGGTAGCTGTAAAAAAAAATATTTTATTTCTCTTGACCGGTTGTTGCATTTTTTAATTACAGAGCATTTTCTTTTTTTATAGCACACTTTTTAGTGTACTATAAAAAAATTAAATGCTTTGTAATTTTAAAAAAATGCAGCAACCGATCAAGAGAAATACAGCAATAAGCGAAAAAAGAAAGACATGTTTTTGCAGTTATTGTAAAAGTTAGCGAGTTTTTTACTTTATGTGAGTAGAATAAAAATTACAATGCAGCACAATTCTGATCATATTCAGAAAACAGACAAACAATAATGGTTCGTTTATGAAAATATTTATTTAAAAAAGGCATTTAAACAGAGAAAAATATCAAGTCAAATTTATCGATTTAAAAAAGGCATTTAAACAGAGCAAACTATAAATTCAAATTGAATATGAGAATAATCGTTATGTATAATTATAAAATGCAAAAATACGAACAAATAATTTTAGGTAAATAGCAATTTTAGGTAAATAATTAGCTATTAGCAATAGTTCAGGCCTATGTTGAAGAAAAGACATGGGAACAATGGCTCATATTTTTTAACCATGGTGAGATGACGAGGACAAAACATGAGCTGGCACCCGACGCAATCTGAATAGGCGTCAGATCATTAGACCACGATCAGATTTAATGTGCACCAGTCCGATATACACGCCGATGGAAATTGAGGTTATTTTAAGACGACTTTCGTAATTTAATAACGAATCTAGTCACACTAGAGCTGCATAGTCGGCTATTAGCAATAGTTCAGGGATATCTTGAAGAAAAGACATGGGAACAATGGCTCAAATTTTTTAACCATGGTGAGATGACGAGGACAAAACATGAGCTGGCACCCAACGCAATCTGAATAGGCGTCAGATCATTGAACCACGATCAGATTTAGCGTGCACCAGTCCAGTATACACACCGATGGAAATTGAGGATAATTTAACCCGCCTCCCCAGAAGTTTTTGAAGGGGAGTAAACTGAAAAAAAAAACATTAATCAGTAAATATATTATTTTAACAACAAGCGAACAAACCGAACACTAAGAAATTTTATGAAAAACAACTTTAAGACTACAATTATATTAAGGAGTGTTTATTTTAAATACAAGTAATATCACAAAAATATTTAAATTTTAAATTAGACGTTTCAAAAATTATTTATTTATTAGTTTTTAATTATTTAAGAAATAAAAATACAAAATTTAAAACATATAATTTCACAATAAAAAATATGTTTATATACATTTAGTCTCCTTCTAAAAACAAGTAACGGATGTAAAAGTATTCCAGAAAATATTATAAGAATACTTATACTTAATAAAATTCTGATAATTGTATACTTGTATAAATTCATGCGGTTCAAAATTTAAAAGTTTCAGATTTAATCAAATTCAAACTAATTGCTCATATAAGCAAATTAAGATAAGCTGATAATTTTATTTTTGTGTGAAAAGACTAATAAGATTACAGCTATACTTTATCTTAGTTAAAAAAGATGTTTTGAACAATTTTATGAATGTGCGTTGAGTTCCCCATAATATTTTTAAATATTTATTTTTCGAAATGTTTGCTACATTTTTGGCTCTTTAATATTTATTTACCGAGGTTTTTGTCACACAATTTTCATAAAATACAGTTTGCTGCCATTCGTAAATAATCGCAGCTAATTAAATCTTGCACATCAAACAAATATAAAAATTTGACAGGATTTTAAAGCGTTGACAAACGATCCCCACAAATGAAAATCGGCTTTATTCTCAATCCTCTTATGTAATCGTATTTCCGGTGACATACATATAATAAAAACTACAGCGTTTCCAATTCTAGTACTTAGATTACTCGAACCCCCCAATTATTTGAAAGGCCTAAAGAAGTCACATTATTGCCGTTTGTGACAAAGTTTTTTCAGGAAACAACATTCAGAAGTATATTTAAATTGGCTATATTAATAATAAATTGCTTGTGACTTACCCTAAATATCAGGAAATGTCTTTTCATAGTGAAATCATCAACGATCTTGACTGTCAACACATCACAAAATGGCAAACCTTTCTTGACGACGAAACATTTAATTTCAAGCGCCAAAAAAAAAAAAATGCTATCTGCACATGTCTAAACCTTTGTACAAGTAAATGAGAGAGGGGCCACCAATTGCCTAGTGGATAAATGCGTTAGGCTAGTAAGGGGATTCGATGATTTTTTTTTTAATTAACGTCGCACTAGAGCTGCACATTGGGCTATTGGTGACGGTTCGAGGCATATCTCGAAGGAAAGATCCGGGAACAATGCTTCGTATTTTTGAACAATGGTCATATGACAAGGACAACACCTGAACTGGCACCCGACGCAAACTCTGACGCCTATTCAGATTGCGTCGGGTGCCAGCTCAGTTATTGTCCTCGTCATCTGACCATGGTTCAAAAATATGAGGCATCGTTCCTGTGTCTTTCCTTCGAGATAGGCCCGGAACCGTCGCCAATAGCCCACTGTGCAGCTCTAGTGCCACTTACGCTTTGTCGAAGTGAACCTTCTTAAAATTATAAGTTCTTTGAAAGTACTGGTCTCGAAGCTGATTCGTTAATAATATCACATGGACGTAGCACCAGACGGGCTCTGAGAAATTTTCGGAAACAGATTACATCACAATGTGCTGTAAATTGTGTTTACAGAACGTTCTGTGAAATAAAACAGCAACGTGCGCTGTATTTATGCTACGAAAATGCTGTATTTTTACAGTAATTTTTTACAGTGTGTACATTGTTTTTTCTCAGTGTTTGGGTTTCCTTGATATTAGGTTTATTGAAAGGCTAAGGCTTTTTTATTATTAATGGAGAAATTTATAACTTTCAAAGCATATGGTAAAATATGTGTGTAATATAAAATAGTATGCGAATTAGAACAATGAGTAGTAGTTTTTTTAATTACTAAAGTCAAAAAAAATCATTTCAAGAAAAAAATTTGTCTTATTATGAATAACTATTATATAAAATTTAAATACATGTAGTATACTTAATACCAATTATTATGTAATATAGTTCAAAGGATCTGAGAAAAAAAAATTGTAGAAATTATAAACACTTAAAAAAGCGTTAGCGTTTTAAAAAATTGATAAGTTTAAATTTTGAAAAAAATATAAACATTTATGGAATTTTGGTGTGAAATATTGTCTTCTTAAATTTAAATAATATACATAAAACATATATTCAAAAAGTAAAAAAAAATTATGGTACCGTGACCCTTTGAAGTTATATATATAAACCATCCCCCCTCCATAATTTTTTAATTGCTACTCCACTGCTATCAAGCCAAAATATCCCACTAAAGTTCAGTTGTGGCATAGTTAAACAAGTTGAAAGAGAAGTTCATAACGAACAAAATGATACCAAGAACTCTAAAATTTATTACAAGTGCGGAGAGATCTAGAGCTTACCGAAAATGTAAGAAGGAGCAGGCGCACGTATAAACAAGCGGAAACGAAAACTTGCTGTCAAGTGAGGACTAAATTCTACAGTTTCGGCTAGTTGCAATATTTTAATGTACTTTAAATCAATCTTTGTTTAGTCATGTTTTATGTTGAAGTTCTATTAACTTAGGCCCGTTCTACACGAACGTAATAAACGCGCGTGGCATTTGTCAGAAGCCTATGTGACTGAAACATAAAAACAACGTGGTTCGAATGTATCAATCACAGAGGCTTTTGAAAAATGCTACGCGCATTTATTACGGTTGCGTAGAATGGGCCTTAGTATTTAAAGCAACTAAAGTGAGTATTTTCTTTATGCGATGAAATTTTCGTATTGTGTGATCATTATTTGGTAATATTTAGTGCTTATTTTGCGGATAGCCACCATCTGTAAAACATCTGTTTAATTCACAATTATTTCAAAGTTCAAACCATTGCAACCATGCATAAAGTACAGAAAAGTTAGTCCGTTAGAATCGGATCCGCGGTGAGTCGGGACGTGGCGTAATAAGTGACGGCCCCTGGACTGCAGTGACGTTACATTTCAGTCTGTCTCGCCTCTTATTCAAATCATCTAGAATTCCACCAACTAGCCAACGAGCTCTCAGTCGTCATAAGTACAGAGGCCCTAACTCCACATTTTTTTAATTCATTTTTTTGGGGGGCTTTTCCTATTTGTCTGTTAACAACTCACTTTTTTTTATGACATTAAAATTCCATTCACCTTTCTCTATCCGATCTTGATGAAATTTGGTCACTTGACCTTCAAAATAAGAGGAAGGAGACTGTCTGCATTAAATTCCGAAAACCACCTCCAGCCCATTGTCCACCCCTTAAAGCATTAATTACTTCTTAATACAATCGCCAGATGGCGCCACGGTGAAGAAATCGGCGTATACTCTGCCCGTGCAACGCCAAACCATATAGGTAGTCAAATAGAATCGTAAATTAGAGTGAAATTTATTCGAGGCGGGTTTTGGGATAAAAGACGGCCTTATGTGACAAGTGAATACTAAAAAAGCCCTAAAAATTCGTGATGAGTTGTACATACACTGTAAAAAAAGGTACTTACAAATGAGTACCTGAACATACTCGTTTTTCTTTGAGTACAATTGCATCGTAAACGAGCGATGACGTACTTAAATTTAAGTAACCGTATTTTCTCAAAAATTAGCAGTGTAATTTAATATTGCTAATCTCAGCTTCTGTTCAAGCCACTTAACAAAGCGACCTGACAAACTTAAAATATTTGTTCAGAAGATTGTTTTCCACGTTATTTGAAGTCGATTACTTAAATAAAAACTGATTTATTACAATCAATTATCTTACTTCCCATTCTTTTGGTACACCTTTTTAACGTTTCTTCTGTTTATAACTTCTTCACGTCGGCTTGGTAGTACAACGGATAAGGCGCTGAACGGCGGTGCCTGAGTATATGGGTTCGATTCCCGGTAAGTATTGGTTGTAATTGTTGATATTTATTAAAAGTGGTTTATGAGGACAACCTATGTAGGCAAGCCACTGCTTTTTTATTTATTTTTGAGTACAAGTCTTTTTCAAACATGAAACATGTATTTGGAGCTATGCTAAGTATAGAATGTATTCAGAAATGAGTATTTTTGATTACATGTTTTTTCAAAAATGAATCTGATGTATTCGGAGCTATGATAAGCATCGAATCTACTCAGAAATGAGTACATATTTCTTATTTTTGAATACCTATTTTAGCAGTGTAGAAAAACATGGTAAACTTACAGGGTTAAAGAAAATGTAACTATCACCAAAATAAAATTTTGTTTATGCAAGCAACTACTTTTAGCCTTTTAAAGTATCCAAACTTTGATGCAGGTGATCAATTGTTTTTTCCTGGTTTCCTGTCAAATTTTGCTTTTTGAAGTTTGGTCTTTCTTTCTGATGACGGCAGCTCTGTGGAACTGAGCCGAGTCCTTTCGGATTTCGTTCGCCCTCCCTCGAACGCGATGTCCGATAATCCATTTCCTATCGGGACGATTTCCAAATATAGAGCCGGCCGAAGAGCCAAACATTTCGCAGAAGGGCGCGCAGGGTATAAAAGGCGTCCCGCCCTTCCCCTTGTTGCAGAAGCAAAGGTTGTGCTCAAGATGACCATCCTCCACGAGAAGCAAGTGCGCGTGCTGAAGCTGTTCGAGCGGCTGAGTGTGGCCGCGACGGGCGAGCACATCCCGACCGAGCAGATCGACCCGCGGCTGGCTGCAGTGGGGCAGCTGCCCAACAACGCCTTCTTCTCGCACTTCTTGCCCGAGCATCTGGAGGAGGCCAAGAGGCTCGTCGAAGTCTTTTACAGTAAGAGACTTACTTATTTTGCCCCCTCTCACCAAAACCACCTATTGGTGCAGGATGGGACACAGTGGTCACCTCATGCGTGAATAGGAAGCGTAGAGCGCTATCTGTTGCCAACTCAAATACTCACTTAAGGCTGGGCATTCGAGGCACTTACCCAGGGCTCTCATTTTTACCCTATAGGGCATGACTTTTTCTTTTTTAATGAAATAATTTCTTTTTTCGTTTTCTTTTTGCCCCTGGACCGTTGAGAAAATATACAAAAAAATACTAAGTGCCTAATTAATTAAAACCGTTGTGTAGCGTATATGCAACATCATGTATAATTACTTAGATAATTTTCAAAAAGCATGAAAATATATTTAATTACAATCTACATACTCCCAGTATTAGCTCTGATTTTTGTGGAGCCAGATTATGCTTATAAATAATAAAACAATCTTCTAAAACTTCACATTCACGAGTCAGTTTTAGAACAAAAGACCTCGAAGCAACTGATTGCCTTTATCACAATCATTTTTATAAAGGTAAGATACCTAGTACCGGTTATAAGAACTAGGAACATGGTTCCATACGTGACAGTACTAGAATAGTTAACATAAAACTCAATAGACGCAATTAGCGGATATTTTAAAGTTGTGTAGCATATATGCTACACTATGCACTAGAGGGTTAAGGGGTCCCAAAAGTGTTTATAAAGCAAATAAATCCTTTTTCTTTGTTATTGTGATTTTTATTAAAATTTGTCAGTATTTGACTTTTTTTTTGCTAATAAAGTAAATAGTTCGAGCCGTAATGAAGCCTGATGGTTCAAAACGAAAATGGATGCTTTCAAGATTTCTCCTTTGATCTTTTATGACGCTAAATAGATGCTTTTCATTTTCTAAAGGAGTGATCCAAAATTCTGTAAAAAAAAAGAGATGTTATATTTAGATGACTAGAAAACACAATTTAAAAGGGGGGGGGGGGATATTTGGTACAATGGTAAACAGTTGGGAGTTCAAAGGTTAAGGCCGGACTAAGTAGGTTGGAGGGAAACGAAGGCAGGTCTAGAATTTGTTTCAGAAGGAAGCTCATTTTCAAGTTTGATAATAATTTTTTATTATTATTTTTTATTTATAAATTTGAAACTAATTCATTGAAAAAAAAGTTGAAATCCCGTTATTTAGAAAAACTTTTGGAAAACTTCCTAATTATTGTTTTGTCCTCAATTAAAAATACTCTATTACCGATAATAGAGCAATGTTAAAAATTCATGCTCATTTTTAAAGAAACTTTCGTCCTTTTTAACGAAACTGACGTCTGCTATGTGCTCTGTTTAAACATTTCGTCACACTGAAAAAATTAATTTTGTCGTTTAATTTATTAAATTTATTTCGACAAAAATTGGGACCATTTCAAATAAATATCGACGGACTACATATCTTTTAATCCGAAACCACGCGCGCTGTCGATCGTGCTAGAAAAGCTCGTTAAAAATTTTAAAATTCT
The DNA here is from genome assembly GCA_963932185.1 of Troglohyphantes excavatus. Taxonomy (NCBI): domain Eukaryota; kingdom Metazoa; phylum Arthropoda; class Arachnida; order Araneae; family Linyphiidae; genus Troglohyphantes; species Troglohyphantes excavatus. Next base: position 1,425,576 of record OZ010676.1, on the reverse strand, counting down.
TGTTTTGTTAAAAGTCAAGTGATTCGCACTGTCGATCGTAATGTAATGTAAAACAAATGTAATGTAAAAAAAATGTAATGTAAAAAAATGAAATGTAAAAACATTTGTCACAATTGACGAAAGTAGCCTTGACGATCGCAGAATGCTCAATTGAAAGTGTTATTTCGAAGAGTGAGAGCTTACCGAAGAGGCAAAACGGAGCAGGCCGAGAAGGTGCGCATAGAAAATATTCAAGAACCTAACCTTACGGTACAGTGGGTATCTGTGTCTACCCTATTTTTTTTAACCCTTTGCATAATTATATAGATCATTTTGACCTTAGTATTAACATTTATACAACTTTTTTAACCCATTATTGGTTAAATTATTTTTAACATTTAAAGCAATTAAAATATGCATTAATTCACAGGTGTTAAACTATTAAATGAAGATTACGTTCAACAAATTAATTTACCAATTCATAGAATTTTTAAAACGCGTTCCTTAATTTTTGCAGAGTCGATTATTGTTTGAAAACGAAAAGCAAAATGCGTTGTCTTATTACATGCAGTTAATTTTTTTTATAAAGATATCAAACTAATGAGTTAGTACTCATTCGAGACATTTAACGTTTCTTCCTGACACAGAATATGTAAAATAAAACTACATACAGATACAAAAAAAATATATAAATCTTTAAATTAATCATCACACTATTCAAGATAATATTTTTTGACATAAAATACTGAATAGAAACTAATCCAGATATTCATAAGAATGTTTTGGTGATTCAATAAAAATACACGTTTAAAGTACTCTATAAAATATTGTGCAAAACAATATTTTAGAGAATACTTTAAATTTCTATATATTTTCAAAATCTGTAACGGTTTTGGTTTTATCAAAAACATTAAAATATTTTGTAAAGAAAACGAAATCCCTTCATTAGTTCTTGTTTCGGAAGCATGTATTCCGGCATCAGTTTTGCAAAACCATTTCTATAATTTTGATCAGGACCAAATTAACGCAATTAGGGCATTTCATTATTTGGTAACTCTATCCAATTTTTCATCTATTCACGATTTTTTGCGTCTTTATGATAGTTTTCGACTGAATAGAATTAATACATATCCATGGATATAAAAGGAAAATAAAATTTATTAAAAATGCCTATCCTAAATAAAATTAATTTATGTATTTATCATATTTAACTTTTAACATAAATATGTTATTCTTAAAAGAATTCATTTCTTGTTTCTTTGGAGGGAAGCAGTGTTAAGTGTAAATTCGAAATCCAAGACTTAGTTTGGCTTTTCCAAAATTTGACAATCCTCCTTTTTTCTCATTATATTTTTCTTTAAAAACAATTTAAACTCGAAAAATTTAATTTTAATGTTAACACTTAAAGTTTATAAAAACGACCAATTAACTCTTATTTCTTTAGCCAAAAATAAATTTGTTTATTTTTTTGGCAACGGAATTTGTTTAAATGAAAGTATTGAAATCGTTAAGTTAAACGGTTTGAGATGAAAGAAAATACACTAAAAAGTTTTTTAAAAATTTCAAATAGGTAAAAGTGAAAATCTATATATATATTTCTCTTACGCGGTGATTGAAAAACGCTGTTTTTCTCTACATGGAATGGCAACAGTTACAAATATCTGTTGCTTTCGTATTTGTATTTTGCTATTATGTAAGCTATTTTTACGATTAAAAACTTTAATTCATTAATAAATAATTATTTTGATAATGTCGTTTAAATTTGGAAGAATGCCGTATTATATTAACAAAAGAGAAGTTTTGTAAAATATATCTAAACCACTGAACTGAGATCAGTGATCCAAACTGGAAATAGAGGTGCCGCCATCTGTTGGCTGTTTTGGAAACTATACCATGAACGATTCGTATAAACTCCATCTGCCTGACGTCATTAATTAAAACATTTTTGGTAGGCAAGGTTATGGTAGGATTAACATCAATTACATCCAAAACAAACTACAAATAATGTAAGAAATTGAACTAAAATGCATGAAAAGCATGGCAAAAATGAGGAAAATAATAATAAGGATAGGCATGTCAGTGGTACCATTGTTTTCCCGTTTGTACTTTAACAAAAAAAATACTTTAAATAATTTTATATTGATTTACATGAAGAAAAAATTTATTTACGCCAAGAAGAATTATAATTTAAATTTTCGGTTTCAACTTTTAAAGTTTACAGTAATATAATGAAAAAAATATTGTTGCTAGGACGCATTGTTATTGTGTCCTACCTTATAGCAAGCGAAGCGAGAATTGGTTTGCGAAGCAATCCTCCGGGGGTTGGCGGAGTATTTAATATTATTTTTATACTTATTACAACTATTTTAAATCAGCACCAAAATTTATATATGTTTTTGTAAATTAGTATTAACTTCAAAATTAATATTAAATAATTACACTTTTACTGCCTGTTTAGAAAATTAAAAATTATCTTTTCCGAACGACGGCCAACTTTTTTTGTATTTTATTTTAAATTAGATTATACATTATCCGATAAAAATTTATCCCAATCTGATTATATTTTTTTAAGTCCAGTTAATTGAGATTTCTAATTTTATTTCATTTGCTCCTGAGAGACGTTATCTATCCAACAACGACAAAAAAAATAATTATCCCAATATCCGAATTAGAACAAAAGTTACGAACAAACATAAAAAATGGATACAACTCGAATTACTTCCTATTTGGCGCTGTTGGTGCCTGAAATCAGTTAAAAAAAATAATACCAATAGAATAGGAATTAAATTTTAACGAAAGTATTGAATTATGTTAAAACAAATTCATTAAAAAGCTATTAAATATTTCAATTCATTTAAAAAACGATTAGGGGAAAAAACGTATGATAAGCGGAGAAAATGGTCATGTTTATAACACTTGTTTTTTTTGCATCATTGCAGTTGTCAATTAAAGAAAAGTGAAAGCTGTATTATTTGTTGGAAATATGAAAATATCAAAAGGGTAAACGCAACCATTGTTATGTGCTAAATTATCGAATACAGCTATTTTTTTTTACAAATTTTAAAGATATTCGAATTTCGTTCAGTATTTTACACCGTCTATAAGATTATGAACACATAGCGATTTGAATAAACAACTGTCTTCTTTTGAAAGGAGATATTAAATATTTCATTGTATATGGAATATTATTACTTTCCTAACTATTATTATTATCTGTAGAGGATTTATATGTCAAATACTGTTTTCTTTTGAATAAAAAAACTAAATAAATGTCGTCTGACCGCAGTAAGTGCTAAAAAAGAAAAGCGAAATAAAGGGGTTAAAAAACGATAGACATTAAAAAATTCCAAAATATATTCGAGGATAAATTTAGAAAGTTGTCTAATCACTCTTCTTTATGTCAAAAAGTTCCTTAAGTAGACCTTGCAAGTCATGTTTAAAATTCAAAAGAATTACTTGAAGACACTGTTCTTTGATTTGTGAGAAAATACGCACACGATCTTTTTACCATTTGCTTCCATTCCAGGTGCCAAGGACTTTGATGACTTCATCCACTTAGCAGAACAAGCTCGCACCTTTGTGAACTCCACCTTGTTCGCGTACGCCGCTGAAGTGGCCATCTTGCACCGCCTGGACAGCCGAGGCATCATAGTCCCGCCCATACAGGAGATTTTCGCCGACAGGTTCGTGCCATCTGACACCCTCATCAAGGCATTCTCCACTGCCACCACGAAGCCTGCAGGAGATGAGGTACGTACTCTACTCTGTACACATAGGGGCCCGATTACCCAACTAGGCCTCTGAAGGCAGGGCTTCTACACTGAGTGGCCAAAATATTATGACCACCTGAAGTTTTGAAGTAAATGAGCTATAATGTCTGTTTCCATTAGAGGACAAGAGGTATAAAAAAGGAAAGGTGCGTGATTACAACGTTCGTAGAATCGTTTTGATTCGATGTTCCAGGAGACATTTGAGAGCAATAGGGCTACCGTTTGATGGCAGATTTCCCTGGCTTCAAGATCTTAATCAGGCCCTGTGCACACACACAGTCAAAGGTGTAAACTAACTTTCCGTTTAAATGAACACATTTTGTATTATTTTCCAAAATATTACAAAGTTCACAAGGTAGATTCGAACTTGTATTTCAGTCAAGACCTGTGTCCGGGTCTTTGAATTTCCTTCCGGTTCACTATTTTCAATTATAACCTTTAGGTTTTCGATCCTAATTTCCGCTTAAACTTTCATTTATTTAATTTTGATTTGTTTGATTGTCTACAAATTGTTTTTGCCAATAACCTAAATTTTCAATATCACGCACGAAGAAGCGGTAAATGCAGGTTGTAAACTTCATTTGAGAAAATCCTACAGAAACTGTAAAAAAACACTTCAGTAAGAAAGCGTGTGTTAATAATGAGGGTTTGAGATATTCACTTGATTTTCTTTTAATCTAGGATAAAGGATTTAATTTCGAGAACTTTTTTACTTAACAACTTTTGCCTTTTAACCTTGAGCTTACGAAAACAATACTTATCGGCATATAAAGAATCAACTTAAGAGTCACTGAGGAGATTTTTTCGGATAATTCTAATGTATTATTACATATATAAAAATTGTATATAATGAAATAAATAATTCATTTATAATTAAATAAATAAATAATATATAATTAAATAAATAAATAATATATAATTAAATAAATAAATAATATATAATTAAATAAATAAATAATATATAATTAAATAAATAAATAATATATAATTAAATAAATAAATAATATATAATTAAATAAATAAATAATATATAATTAAATAAATAAATAATATATAATTAAATAAATAAATAATATATAATTAAATAAATAAATAATATATAATTAAATAAATAAATAATATATAATTAAATAAATAAATAATATATAATTAAATAAATAAATAATATATAATTAAATAAATAAATAATATATAATTAAATAAATAAATAATATATAATTAAATAAATAAATAATATATAATTAAATAAATAAATAATATATAATTAAATAAATAAATAATATATAATTAAATAAATAAATAATATATAATTAAATAAATAAATAATATATAATTAAATAAATAAATAATATATAATTAAATAAATAAATAATATATAATTAAATAAATAAATAATATATAATTAAATAAATAAATAATATATAATTAAATAAATAAATAATATATAATTAAATAAATAAATAATATATAATTAAATAAATAAATAATATATAATTAAATAAATAAATAATATATAATTAAATAAATAAATAATATATAATTAAATAAATAAATAATATATAATTAAATGTTTTGGTTTGGTTAATTAACGTCGCACTAGACCTGCACAGTGGGCTATTGGCGACGGTTCGGGGTCTATCTCGAAGGAAAGACCCGGGAACACATACACATTCATACATACAAACACACACACACACACACATGCACCTCGTTATTTTAGAACCATGGTCAGATGACAAGGAAACACCTGAACTGGCACCCAACGTCTTCAATAGACATCGGGACTTTGGAACCCGATCAGATTTATCGTACACCATTCCGTATACACGCCGTTAATTTTTGCGGATGTTCTGGACGACTTTTCTAGTATTTTTGTAGCGAATCTGGCAACCCTCCGATCAGAAGATCACTACTTTTTTACTTTTCTTTGTCAAGTCCATCGCACGGGTTCGAACCACCAATTCTCGGATTAGTAGCTGAACGCCTTTAACCGCTCGGCCACGGAGGCCTCATATATAATTAAATAAATAATTAATATATAATTAAAGATATTTCGGTATAAGTTTCACAAACGGACAACTAAATAACCTCAAACTGAAGTATAAAGTTTCTGATATATTTTAGATAATTCCGCAATAACTGATTATTTAAATAAAAAAAAATATTCGAAGCTTTACTATTACATATAATCAATGTAATATTTTAAATAAATTTATGAACTTTCAGAGCGATGTGATCGTTGATGTTCACGAAACTGGAAACATTTTGGATCCTGAATATAAGCTTGCCTACTACCGAGAGGATATTGGAGTGAATGCTCACCACTGGCACTGGCATGTAGTCTACCCATCTATCTATGACTCTACCTTTTTCGGTAAATCAAAAGACAGGAAAGGAGAACTTTTCTACTACATGCATCAACAAATGTGTGCTAGGTAAGAATGCAAACATTTTACAAAATAAAAACACATATTTTTATTAGATTTTTTTTTTTTTAATATTTAGTAGTTTTAATTAATATTTAGTAGTTTTAATTAATATTTAGTAGTTTTAATTAATATTTAGTAGTTTTAATTAATATTTAGTAGTTTTAATTAATATTTAGTAGTTTTAATTAATATTTAGTAGTTTTAATTAATATTTAGTAGTTTTAATTAATATTTGATATTTTTTATACTGGTCACTCATAATTCAATTAAAGTAAAATTCACGTGAGTGTCTGACACAAATACTTTTTTAATATATAAGAGACTTGTTGTGCTTAGGAGAAATATATGACAACGAGTCGCAGAAAGTTAAAGAGAGAAAAACGTTCCTAACATTTTCACATTGCTATTTTCCTTATGATGATCACTTTGTAATTTTCGTTGCATTACGCAATTAATTTTAAGATTAATTCAACAATACTAATATATCAAAATGTAAATATAGGATTTCTGCATTTTTCTAAGAAATGCATAATAGGAGGTTGCGAAATAAAATGTAGAGCTAAAGAAAATGAATCTATTAAGACAAGTGAAATGATGCAATTACATTTTTAAGGCACATTGAAATGGTTCTATTAGGATAATATTAAGCAATCCAAATTAATGAAAACAACATTCACATTTTTCAGATACGACTGCGAAAGATTATCCAATGGCTTGAACCGAATGGTTCCCTTCCATAACTTCGAAGAGCCTCTTGAAGGCTATGCTGCCCACTTAACCCACATTGCGAGTGGTCGCCACTACGCTCCTAGGCCAAATGGCTTGGCTATGCACGATCTGAGAGAAGTGGATGTCCAAGAGATGCAAAGGTGGACAGAACGAATCCTGGAAGCCATCCATCTGGGCAAAGTGATCGATTCCGAAGGAAACGACGTCATTCTGGACGAAGAAACTGGCGCCGATACCATCGGTTCTCTAATTGAATCCAGCTACGACTCCAAGAATATACAATTCTATGGCAATTTGCACAATTGGGGACACGTTATGATGGCTTACATCCATGACCCAGATGGTCGATTCAGGGTAAGGACCCATATTTAACATAATCATTTGTGCTGGAGGCAATATGGTAACTACAATACTAACTTCAATAAAGATATTTTGTAAAGGATTATTAAAAACTAAATACTCAAAAACAAAAGATGAGCCAAAATTTTAACAAAACTATTTTTTCTGATATGATGCAAATCCGACCATTTTTCACCTGCTAAATCCTAAACTGTTCTGCTATTATTAATCGTGTTAAGTATTATTATTTTTTCGAAATCGTCTGTTTACTCCCATTCTCTTTATTGTTTAATATTTTAAAAGTAGCAAACTTCAAAGCATTAAACTGCATAAGGTAAAGACTAGATATAGAAACAAATATTATCTATAGAAATTATAGGATTGTTTAACTTAAATGTTTTCAAAATATAAATATTTTAAAAACATAATTTCGAAGTATTTAGCGTATGGAAAGTCAATAACAAATTTATTTAACTTGCTCTTCTTCATAAGTATATATGTAGTCATTAAGCGCGATTGTCTTTATGGTTAAAGTAATTTAGTTAAAAATAGACAAACAAAATATTTTTAACTCCTACTTGGGTTATAAGGAAAGGTAAAAGTAAATGTAAGGAAAAAAATATAATTAATTTTAAACTTACTGTATTTCTCATAACAAATTCAGTGGACTGAGTGATTGCTTGTTTTTGGATGACACTGAAATTTGCTAGATGGAATCAAATTTCTATTAATATTATGTCTATGCATTCTTCTTCAACTTTTGTCTTCACGTTCACAATTTCGTATATATATATATATATATATATATATATATATATTTTACTTTTAAAAGTAACATTTTTTTTATCGGCATCACCTTAAACCAACTCACGACCCATAGTTTTCTAATTGCGGAACTTTAGAAAATCAAAAACAAAAATCATTCGGTATTTTTTCACACTAAAAGTTGAACCTTCAAAGTTATTTTTTTAAAAAAATATGTAATATTTAATCATAAAAATACTTACGTTAATACTTTTAAAAAGATAAAATATATTAATTTGTATATCACTCGTTAAAACGTATATTTTTTAGGAAACTCCAGGTGTTATGACAGATGCAGCAACCAGTCTTCGGGATCCAATCTTTTACAGATTCCATCGATTCATTGACAATGTTTTCCAGGAATACAAGAAAACTCTGCCAGTATACACTCAAGATAACGTAAGTTTGCCATTTCAAATTGTCTCAATTTTTATGCTTTTGATGTATTTTTAACTAGCTGTGAGATTCCTCGTTGCTGGAAACCAGTAGTAGTTTACAAATACCCGCAAAATAGTAATTTAAAGATGTTTGACTACATGCAATACCTTACTTCTATAGATACTTTAAACTAATAACCCAACATTGATGATTATCGCTAGCTCCTTATATATATTTTTTGTTTTTAGCTTTTTTTTTTAAATATGAAAAATAAATAAAATTATATTTATTAGCTTTTATATTTTAAATACACTTTTGCCTACATGGCATCAAATCGTTATGCCCGCATTTCGAGCTATATGTTCAAAACTATGGATTTATATAGATAATAGACATATAAATGATTCTTCTTTAGTTTTATTTAAATGAATTTTTAATTAGCTTACAGTTGAACATTATACTTATTTGGACATTGAGGGATATTCCTATAAACAAGAGACCAAGGTTCTGCAGAAATTTGATAGGCTCGGGTTAAAGAGAAAATGTAACCATTAATACATATTTGTATAACAAGGGTTGATTCTATTATATAATACGGTGTTAAATAGTTACAAGTGTTACGATAAATAAAAGAAATAAATTGGATAATTTATATTAATTTTTGTTTGTCGTGCGATTTGAAGATATTTAAACACACGCATATCAATAAATAATAAATTATCACTTATTATAAAACATTTTTTTAAAGTTTGAAATGACTATTTCATAACCATCTTAACTTTTAGATCAAATAATCTTGCTCTTCAATTTCCAATTAGCTCAACTTCCCAGATGTTCAAATAACTGAAATTAAAGTCAACGCTAAGATCCCGAACGTTATTCACACTTTCATCAGAGAAGATGAATTGGAACTGTCGCACTACATGCCTTTCGGAAGCCCAGGCTCAGTTAGGGTAAGTGAACTTCTCTTTGCATTCGGACAATTATTTAAATTTTTTTATGCTTTCGTTGTAAAAGGTATTGGCACACAATAGAACATTTGTCTTGATTTGTTTGATAGGCCCGATACCATCATTTAGACCATGAATCTTTCTCCTACATCATCTCTACTGTCAACAACAGCAATGCAGAAAAGCACGGAACTGTGCGAATTTTCTTGGCTCCAAAATATGATGAGCTTGGAAATGTCCTTTCACTGGACGAGCAAAGAAGACTTTGCATTGAAATGGATAAGTTTGATGTTGAACGTAAGTATCAATATCTATATTTAAAATCTATCAGGCTTGGACAGTTTCTTTAGACGATCCAGTAGAAATATTTCTATATTTGATATGTTTAATAATAAAGAATACAACTTATTACAGTGCGACCCGGGAAAAATACAATTGTGAGGAGCTCAACCGATTCCAGTGTGACAATCTCTTCCACCTACACTTTCAAGGAGTTGTTGCACGGAGAAGATCTACAAGAAGATCGCACTGAGTTCTGCAGCTGCGGATGGCCACAACATTTGCTTGTACCAAAAGGAAACGACAAGGGCATGGTCTTCGATCTTTTCGTCATGATCACAGACGGAGAACAAGATAAGGTAAGTAATCCAATAAGGCATTATAAAAAAAATTCTACGTCGGGTTTACCTTATGATCTGATATGCAGAAATTTAAAAGGCAAAAAATATAAAACTACTTTAAAAGCAAAAAGGGTTGCATTATTCTAACCTTTTTCAATTAACTGTAAAGATATTTTTACTTCAATTGAAAAGCTGAAGTCAAGTAAGATCAAGCTCCAAAAATTTTAAACTTAGCAAGTACTTGACAAGTAATTTCTTTTACATAATTTCTAGAAAGTTTCAGGATGTATGGATCCGGTTCCTATCTTCTTATCAAAGCAATGAGTGCCTATCAGCTAATTTTCTGAACTTAAAATAACGAAAGAGCTTCCTTTTGAATTTCTTTTGCATTTATTTTTAGGTTTCAACAAGTGGAGATGGTCACAGGTTGTGCAACGATGCTTTGAGCTACTGTGGTGTAATGGATGAGAAATACCCGGACAAGAGAGCAATGGGATATCCCTTCGATCGCACCATTGAAGCTGAGAGCCATGCCGAATTCCTCACTCCAAACATGCACGTCTCCAACATCACAGTCCGATTCCAAGATTAGAACTCTGCCAACTTCAAAACCAAATAATAAAACCGAGAAGTTGAAGTATCTGTAAAACTATTGTTAAAGAGTATTAAATGTGACAGTACAAATTAGTGTAAATTTTGAGTTATATTTTATCTACATGCTTCGATTACAACACCACAGTTCGATTCCAAGACTAGAAGTATTTGAACTCTGCCAACTTCAAAAACGAAACTTAGAAGTTGGAGTACGTGTAAAAGGCATTAAACGGGAGCGTTAATATTCGCAAATTTTAGGTCTCTTATTTTCTATGTCTACAACTTTATCTATACCTACAATTTGTTTTAGAATGAATCGCAAATAATTTCTTGAAAAAGCGTGACAGAAACTTTTGTTTGCAGTTTGCAAAAAACCAAATTCTATAGCATTGTTATTTATTAATAAAGAAAATTACAGTTAAGTGTTTCCAATATTTCTTATTTCATAAGTCAATAAGTTCATCGTAATACATTGGTTATTGGTTGGTACTTATAAATTAAGAAACAAATAATTGAAACTAAAACTTAAAAACCGGAGAGCTAATAATCTGTCCAATAAATGTATAAAAATATAATTAATAAATGAAATAATAACTAGTATATATAATAATAAGTATATGTATAATATATATAATGATAAGAATATATGTGGCATTTAGTTTAAAAAATGACTCAATCCGTTAGCTTAGTAGCTAACCAAATCTCTTTGGTGGAAAAAGTTGGAATTACTCTCAATTTATTGGTCCAAGACTTCACCTGTTTTTGCAAACCTAGTTTCAATAGGTAAACAAAACTAATATTCTGAACTAATTCTGAGGATGCTTGCATCCAATATTCGAGATTATTCATTTTCCGAGGTTACTCAAATTTATTTTTAGGATAAATTTCGGAATTTAGGATAAGTGACGGAAGAAGACGGCCCGTGAAGGAAAATTGCCAAATACATAAATATTTTTAAGTTTTACAGACAGAAAATTAAACCTAAGGTCCATTCTACTCGGACATTATTAACGCGCCTTAGCTTTTGCTCTGTGAGTGGGGAATATAAACGAGTTTTTCATGTTTTACAGACGAAAAATTAATCTTATGTCATACGTAACCTCAGTCAACCACCTGTTGTCTAGAACAGCGGTTCGTAATTAGCATTAAACCACATAACCTTAGCTAAAACTACATTAGGTTCGGGGACGGGCACTCAAAAACGGCCCGGGAAAGTATTAAATTCCGGCCAAATGATGAATAATATCAATATTTAACTATTTATAAAACATGTATTAATATTAAAAAAAATTATTAAGAATTTTTTTTTATTTATTAATTTTTTTTAAATAATTTAAATTTATTTTAGTAATATTTTTTTAAATTTATTAAAGTAGTATATATAACACTCTTAAAACACTTATTTTGAATACATACTCTTATTTCGAAGCTGAATTCATATTTTTATTAACTGAATATAAGTTAAATTTTCTGAAATAATTAATCAAAATATTTTTTTCAAAAATAAAATTTAAAAAATATTATTCGAATTTCTCAGAAAGCGCGAGTGCCATTTCAAAATAGTCTTTGTCTTATAGTTTTGTCAGTCACTTTAAATGTTTACAATATCATTTCATGCAAAAAATAATTAAAGTACTTTAATTAATATTAGAAAATAAATATAAATTGACATCATCGTAAAAATATTTTTCCTGAAATAAAACAATTAATATATGGGACAACAATTATCATATATGATTTAACAATGCTAGTATAATAGTTTTTAAATAGTTAATTTCTTCAGTTAGCCACCAACTAGAAGCATTAAAAAGTGTAATGTAAATTAAAAGATTCTTACTTTTAATTTGTTTTCAACAAGTTGTGACCGTTTCATGTCAAATATATGTTTAACAAAATTATACAAAAACAATGTCCACCCCTTTATACTAGAACAATAATTCATCAACTCTTACAACTAACTTTGGTATCATTCTTGAAAACCATACGAGTAAAAAAAAACACTTTACTGCCTCATTGTCATATTCCATGCTTGTTTATTACTTGAGTTTTCGGGAGGCTATGGGTATCATCCTGATTCAACGTTGGGGATCTCAGGACAAGCCCTGGTGGGACTCTCGTTATCACAGCGGGTGTGAAATGAACTGCGGACAGGGATTGCGTTTGGTAGGATTGTTGGGACTACTTAATTTACATTTCCTAGAACGAGTATGTTCTTGAAAATCGGCGTGTTTTGCTTTTACTTTCAAAGAAAAAGGAATGTTGAACGTTTGTCTGCTGTCGCCAAGGTTGTCCCGATTATCAGTCGCTGGTACCTTCGGATTTGTCCTGGTGGTCCATAAGACCAGTAGACTGGGGGGGGGGGGGGAGGGGGAAGAAGCCACGGAAAACAATTGTCCAACTGCTTGAAAGAAAAAAAAATGGAGATGAAGTGAAAGCAGTGGCGGATTTATATAGGGGCTAAAGGGGGCTATAGCCCCCCCCCTTGGGCTGTGGCCAAATTTTTTTTAAAAAAATCAAGGGAAATTTAAAAAAAAAAAATTTTGGAAAATAATGGCTATGAGCTAACATTGGCTGTAGCCCCACATATAGAGTTTTCAGGGAGTTGAGGTGAGGGCCAAGTTTTATGGTTCTCTTTGGGGGTGGGAAGAGGGGGGGGGGCTACGCGTCTTATCGCACTATCAAGATACTCTTGGACACTGCAACTACCTAGAAACACATTGCCTGGAGCACTGGCGGATTTACATAGGGGCTAAACGTGGATTATAACTCCCTCCTTAGCTTATGACTAGAACAAATTTTTTTCAAGAAATATTTTTTCTTTAAAAATTGTTCTGAAATAATGGCTATGAGCTTTAAGACCCACAGTTTGAGTTTCCAGGGAATCGTTGGGTTTGAGTTTCCAGGGAGTCGCGTAGCCCCCCTCCTCTCTTTGAGGGTGAGGGGGGCTACGCGTCCTTTCGCCTTATCAAGATGACCTTGACACTGCAACGTGTTGAATTTTCTCTATTCGTATGTCAATCATTTGTCTGAGTTTGTGTGGATTGAAGCAAGTACTATATACTATAGTATAGCTGCTAGTTGGTATTATTAAAAGCGTAAAGTCCTCTTTTGCATAGTGTATTTATTATTTTGTCCACTCTGCCTAACTATTTCATTTCTAACATCATTTATCAAAATTTAAGTACAATGGTGATATTTCACATATCACCATTGTACTTAAATTTTCGTAATCTACGAAATTGAATATTCTTCGAGATATTTGGTGATGCATTGTCTCTTGCTCTGTCAATTAACCCATGAATATTTATATTTACACGATTCCCACAACCATACGAATTCATTGATAGAAGTCTATTATACTCATCAGTGGTGAAGACTGCAGCATATAATTTTAAATGGAGCTGAAGCCAATTTTAATTAAAGAAAAAGTCATATGGGCTGGACAAAAAAAAATCTGGAACAAATTAGTGAATATATATTTACGAAATAAAAATATTCTCAATAAATCGGTATAAGGAATTTCCTGCGCAATATATATTGTAGCTAAATAGATTGTTAAGCCAACTTTGGCAACCCTGTAAGCTGTTGTGATGCAAATACTAAGTAAAATACATTGTTTAAGTTTTTTTTTGTTGTTAAATTTAGGTTACAGTTATTGGAAATTTTTGTTATGATACGAGAATCCCAAAACGCCTACTCAAAAGGGAGTTGAGATGACAAAATTGTCTGCTCGGTGCAGGGCCGTATTTAGGCTACAGCCTAGGGGACCGCACAACTCACCAATAAGAATATAGATTACTGAAATAATGGGTGTCTCAACACTTCAAAATTATTACAACGACTTGTTTGAAAATAACTCACTTAGACAAAAAAAAAATATAAGTACCAAACAAGTTTCTAAATAACTAATAAATCAAACTAAATCCTAAGGAAAATAATATTCTGTAACATTTTTATGAACATACATATGATTTATCAATGCAAATATAACATAAAAATTTTATATTCTATTAAAAAATATGTTTAATTTGTGTTAATTTAAAATGGCATTGTGTTACTATTTTTGGAAATCAGTTATTTTTATTCTACACCGTTATTCTGTTCATGTGGATTTAAGAATATTACGGGGACAAGTGCAATATTTTATTGTAATTTTCATAAATTCCAAATTTCCATTACACATTGAAATTCCGTGAAATTGTTGAATAGTTCAACATAGTATTTAAATTTTATAAAAAAAAACAGTGCATCCCAATTTTATTAAAACTGAAAAATTATTTAGTTTGCGAATTTTCAATTCTTGCATTTCAAAAAATTTCCGATCTCCCCTTTCCATTTCAATTTACGAAGGGGTATTCCATACCACCAAGTAGTTGGGGGCTCGCACCACATTTAGCCTAGTGATCCACTAACTCTAAATCCGGCTCTGGCTCGGTGGGAATACCTCAAACAACTGCTCCAAGTGTGAACCAGTTGTTTATGAGCAGCGTGGTGGGCCAAAAAATTCCCTTTTTTATTATCCCTTTTTTTAGCAGAAGGCGTCGTGACAAAATTTATTATTATACAAAAAAGTACATTGCACCAGAATAAAACACAACGAAGTTGCTTCTTTACATTGGAGGCATTTATCCCGCCAAGGTATCAAAATAAGATTTTTTAGGCGGAATTTACACATACCGTTTAACGGCAATCGTCGAAAATAGGAATTTGTATACATATATCCTCCCCCCCCCCACACAAAAAATTAGCCCCCCCCCCCCTGGGGTGACCCTGGATCCGCCACTGGGTGAAAGGGGTCTCGTATACAGAGCCGCCCTTAGCAGATGCGAGGCCCTGTGAAAAGAAAGGCACGGGGCAGTTTGAACCAGATTTTGAGAATTTTTTTTATAGCAAGAACAGTTTTGCACCATTTTTACATGAAAATAGCGCATAAGTAGATGAAAACAGCGCATTGTATAAATTATCTGTAGTAATGGTATAACTTTTTTTTTGGCTTTTAAATTCATTTTTTAATTGTTATCTAATATATATTTTTAGTTAAAAAATCCTTAACATATCTAATTTAAATAAAATTAAATTACGCATAAGAAAAACGAAAAGGAAATAAGTCGGAGCAAGAGTGTCATTACAGCAGATTGTATTGATAGGGATTGGTCGCCAACAGAAGGAAGATAAACAAGCTGATTTGTCTGACAACGCGTCCCCCCCCCCCCACCCACGCCCTATTGTACTTTGCTTTATATCATGATTTTATACGCATGAACGCCTAATTTCGTATTATATATAAACGAAGCCAAATCTATGTAAACTGTGCTATTCAGCACTTGTCGAAATGGTCACCATATCATGTTTCTATCCTGATTTCCCATGTAAATCATTTAAAGACGTTTCACGTTAAAAACCGATTTTCTAATTTTTTTTTAAAGAAATTGTTTAATGTCAACGCGGGCCTCTCATAAAGCGCGGGGCTCTGTGCGGCAGCACCTGTGATATACCCCTAAGGGCGACCGTGATCGTATAATGCGTTTGTTGAAAATGGAGATACACCCAGGAATAGATTATTGTAGTTTCTAAAAGTTGCTGGTTAAGCTGGAAGTAGTTGCTAAAAGTTGAATAATAATAATAAAAAGAAAATTTAGATTGAAATGGAGATAATTTTTGTTCTATATAATGTAAATAAGAAATTCGGAAATATTGGGGGGGGGGGGGGGATTCGGACCCCATGGACCCATCCTTGGCTATATTCCTGCTATTGGGAGGTCCAACAAACAAAAGAAAGTCTGGGCCGTTATCAAAGCTATAGGGGGAGAGGGGAGGGGTTCTAAAAAGACCCCGCTTTTAGTGACTGATCTTCTCTCAACGACAAGGGGTTCCAAAATCAGTCTCCTTCAATTATCATAGACAGACGGGATATTGTACACGTTTCGGCCATTTCCTGTCTTTTTCCAACCCCAATACCTTCGTACGATTTTCAAGAGGAAGTCCTATTCTAAGAAAATTCTTCCTTCTTTCATCCGATAAACACTTTTAAAAATAATGAATTGGGGGCCGAGACAGACGGTCTCCTTTACATTCTCATATCTCGACACTTTCGGAACTGGCTTCGTGTCACCTCAGCGGCCGCAGCCCCATGAATCACAGCTGGAACGCAGTTTCAAATGAGGCAATAATTTGGCTTTTCTTAGAGGTATCATGGCCCCCTGTTTTCAAATTTGATACGTTATTGAAAAAAAAAAACTGCGTTGACCTTTAATAAATTATTTTTTAAATATTTTTTTTTTTTTTTGAAGAAATCAACCGGTCACTTTTTAAAAATATTTACCGTCCACCCGGGAAAATTCCAGGTCAACCCTATGGCCAGTCCGCCACTGTCGGGGACCCCTTTGTGTCATATATGCTTATGGGAGTCACCCCCTCCCCCCCTTCCATTTGGGATGTATGTTTTCTGGGTTTGTACACGTTTCCATTTTGTTTGAACATGAAAATAAAGGGAGAAGAAAAATTATGAAATTAATTTTATAATTACTTAGAATTTTACACAGCTTTTATTAAAGAATATGAACACACGTTTACTCAACAAATACATAGAAAAGATCACACCACACTCAGAAGTTTCATTACCTTTAGTCTTTTACTTGTGCATTTCACACTCATTTCAACTCTTATGAAAACATTAGAATAGTCACGTATTAGCGTTGAGAATATCGAATTTTCAGAAAAGTAATATTATCAAAATTATTGGGGAGCTCAAAATTATAACTTTCAAGTAAAGGTATTTGCGCAATTTTTTGGGGGGTGCTAAATTGTCTTCAAATGTTCAAAAAGGGCCGCAACATCGTTCAACCTCAAGGCAGGTCTGTAGCTGAAAATATTTCCTGGTACCTAAAAATATTTTCAGAATGTGCATTGGTAAGAGAAAGAAAATAGTTTTGTTATTTATTTCATAACCTCTTGTATTATAAAACTATGTATAAATTCTATGCCGTATCAATCAGCTAAAAAAACTGCCCTTCTAGTGTAATACAGGGGAAAGAGATTTTCTGTCATAGAGAAAGAGATTTTTTGCCCTGCATGAATTTATGTTGTATTATAGGTAAGGTTCTTTCCCCAAAAAATATAATTTAAGCTACAACTGAACTTAAGTAAGAAATTATACAAATTACTCTTACGTGTGTGAACCAGTAGTTTGACACATATTGTTCTTTACATAGCAAAGCATTTGAGTGCGAGGTGTCATAATCGACTGCTCCCAGGTTTGCCTATAAGCACCTTAATTGACTTCTCGAACGGAGTACCAGATTCTATACTGTTTAGTCGAAATATGGAGATCACAATTTCCAGGTGCCATAAATCGACGTTAGGAGCCTGTGACATTAGCACACGATACGTGCGTGTGCTTAAAACTGATAATGTTACTGCGTATGACAATATTTACAGGCAGTGGCGTTCCGTGGTCGAAAATGTAAGTGCAACCCAAATCATGTGAATCCTACCCCCCCCCCCCCCCCACCCTATTTTCCACAACCATACATGAACGGAAATTTTTTATTATATATTACTCAGATCAAAGTTTCCTTTCAATTTTTGCGAAATGATAACATGCGAAAAAAATAGAAAACCCTTATTTTTTGAAAATTAAATTAATCCTCCTTTCTTTTAAACTTGCTAATCGGTCAATTTTAATATTAATTTAAGTAACAACACAACAACACGCGTGTAAACTTATCAGGAAAACTGTTTCCGTTTGGAGAGATTCTCGGAAATTCTCCGTTTCCCACCAGTCCGCCTCGTCGATTTACGCACGAGCCAATCAATTCATCGCAGTATTTGAAAAAATACTTTTGCGCTGCATTTGTTTCGTCACAGCCTCTATTTTAGCGTGTAGGGGAAGTCATGCTACGTAAGGTTTCATGGCAACGATGCAGCCGTTTTCGAACTTCGCTTTTTGGTTGCAGTTTTGATTGAATAGAGTTTTTCCCCATCCTGAATTGTGCATTACGTCAACAGGTTTGCTATATTTATCGGACCTTTTTTTTACTTACAGTAGAAATTTCGTCTTCATTTCCAATTCTAAATCTTCATTTAAGAAAATTGGTAAAATATATAATTTTAGTTTTAAAATACACTAATAAAATTAGGTGCAGCCCGGCTGTACTTGCTGTAGTCCACGAGCCGCCACTGATAATTACAATTATAAAGACAAAAACAGCAAGACTGCTCCTAGTTTAATGACATTTCGAAAGTTGCAACACACTATTAGCAGACTCAACATAAATACGAACATGAATGATGATTTTTGTAATGGCCATTACAAAATGAAAAAAAAATCTTTGGTTATATAGAGGGAGAGGGGAGGGAAAAGGGCCAGAAATAATTTGTCATATGCATAAAGAGAAAGAAAGTATTTTTGCTAAAATAAGGGGGAAAGGGACCATATTCTGAAAAAAAAGGACTTTTAAGTATTTCAAATTACAAAAAGGACTATTAGAAAAAAAAGGGAATTGTTGCGAGGCCTGCAAGATATATAGAGCTGTTTATATGAAAATCTCATGCTTTTATATAATAAATAAACATATCAAAATAAATATCTTATAATGATTTTTATTGAATAAAATTAATGATATTTTATACAGCGTATATACATATAAAAGTAATTGCCAAAAAAAATTTTAACTTTTTAATGAATTTAATAAAAACGTACTTTTTTAAAAAGTAGATACACATATTATTTTCTACCTCCAAGTAACACAAGTCATATTTCAAGTACAAAGTTATTCGCAAATAATCATTCTATTTTAGGTTGTATATTTTCAAAAATTAGTAATATAGAATTATGAGTAATACATAAATGAAAAGTAAAAAGGCACAAGTTGTTTTACACATGTTTGGTTGATGATGAAAGATGGTGTAGAATTACCGATTGAAAAATCAATTCATTCAAATCATAACTTTTTCATGCAATAAATACTTCCATTAAAGTTTTGGGTAACAATTTCAATTTATTAATAAGTCACATTAGAATATTTACTATCAGGTCATGGGTCGAACCGTACTTAGTCGAGGAACACAAGGCGAAAAGTTGGATTCAATGACGAAAATAACAACTGGTATAAATGGTTAGCCTGCGAAAGCATAAAGTACTATCAGCTGTTTGGTCTGAAAATATAATCAATAAAAGTCATAATTGCAAGATGGCCTCCGGAAAAATATGTGTCCTAATTTCACATGCTATAGAACTTTTAACTAGTTTTAAAACAGTTGAATAGTGTTTTTGTATTGATATTATAAAAGATAAAAAAAAATAAGGCAATTAAAGTTGATTATTATCATTACAAACTGTTGAACTACACTCTATCAGATGTTGATATGGTTTCAAATTTTGTAACTCAATTTAAATCCCTTCCAAATGTCATATCGACTTGAAACTTGGCATAATTATGTAATCCCGAAGACAATACTATATTTCTCTATAAAATTAATTATTAATATCAATTAATAATGAATTTCCATTGAAATTGAAGAATCAACCCTCTAAAAGATTTAATCACACGCCAACATCTGAATGAGGCTTAAAAAAAATATGCAATGAAAGTTTTAATTTATTAAAAAAGCTTTCCGATACAATTTCGAATATTATTTTACACCAAGATAACAGATTTGCTTGGCATTTCGATATAGTACATGAAGTATTTAGCATTGATATTCTTTACTAAAAGAAAAATATTCAATGACTCCTAAAATAAAAATCTGGGTTGCTAGCGAGATAATTTTTTTTTACCAGGTACCACCGAAATGAAATAGGCAATTTACAGACCACAATATCATAGCACTAAACAAAATTAGTTATCAAATATAATTTAGATACTAGTAAATATAATTTTAGTATTGAATAGTGTATTTAATAAACAAAATTTTTAATTAAAAATGTGTAACGCGTTTACCTTAAATTATTTTTGTTTGATAAGGCAGCTTTTCAAAATAATGATTTTTTTTATTCAAAGGAATTTTATTGGATATTGCATCATATACAACTGTTAGTAGTTACAATACTTTGGTTTCAATATTGTAACATCAATGCCAAATATAGTATCAATTTCTTTTGGTGAACTTGGAAATTACATTTTTATGCAAGTCAAATTAGTAATAATCATTGAAATACTAATTGTTGGATTATATATATATATATATATATATATATATATATATATATATATATATATATATATATATATATATATATATCTCAAAAGTTCTGTTGAAAGTTTTTGAAATCAGTTATAAAATAACTTAAATTACAGACTTTATTAAATAAATTGCAGTAAATATTTTTCAATTTACTCAGTCTTTTTTCTAGATTATCTATGATTGCCGTTTCACTTGTTAGGAATGAAAATTCTTATCCTATGCCATGTTCTCACATCACAAAATAGTAATTAAAAAGTAAAGTTGTATTTTTATAAAAAAATGTCTTCATGACTTCTACGTAATGCAAATATTAAGAAGATTAAAAACAATCAATCGATATTGGTTTATTTATTGGAAGTTTTTAAAAGTGCTTTTGAAAACACAAAGACAACTTTGTGACTTTATTTAAATCATCCAGTTTTACTAAAAAGTTACCTACAGAAGTGGAAGTATAAATATTGCAAAAGGTTATTATATAAATATAACAATTTGAAATTTATATTTCTAAATTACTCATTTTACTATCATTGGAATTCCTCCCACCTTACTGTATAAAATTATCTGTCACACACAAAACCTTTTATTAGCAAAAAAGAATATAATTCAATGTAAGGAAGGTTTTATTTGCATGGAGTTTAAATATAGACTTTTTTTTTCATGAAACAAAATCAAGAGTAGCACAACATATTTTCCATGATTGTTTAATTCCTTGATACACAAGAGATTCAAATTGATACACTATATAGACAAAGAATTATAAGAATTCAAATTATGTTTTAATGTTATAAGCCATTGGGTTAGAATTGAGTTAACAATGAAAACTGGAGCTAAATCATTTTAGAAGGTACACAGTATAAATTTCAAACAGAAATTTGATAAATCTACTATTTTTGAACAATTTACAAAAATTCTCACACATATAATTACAAATATGTATGGTCGTAAAACTTTAAACCAATACACTAAGAAAACTTCTAAAACATGTACTACTTTTTTTAAAAAGAACTTTAGCAGATATGAATAAATATAAATTTAAACTTAGTTATTTGAAATATATATATCAGACATGTGATTGGCCAAACAAAAAATTAAGCTGCAATTTTATTTTCATGATGGCCGAAATTCACATTACTTAATTGAAATCAGTCATTATGAAATTCGTGGATTACCACTAATTTCTAAAAATCACATGCCCGAAATATATATAGAGAGAAACACAGTTACATTACTGATAGTATAAAAACATTCATGCAAATACATTGAAAGCTTCTTTATATACAATTAAAGAATAAATTATATGATCACAAACACAGTTCAATCTCATTATTTATACAAAATATTTCAATAAAAAACGTATAAAGGGTCATTCGTAAATAAATTGGCAAAGATAAAAAAAAAACGTAAACTAGTATATTGTAGGATAAATATAAAGGATAAAAATTTTGAATTAAAAAATGCCAACTCACAAAGGCAAAATGAATGTTGTGATAAATTTAAAACATTTTAGTTTTATTCCGGAATTAAGGCAATTTTTTTTGCAATAAAAAATACCCAAAAGAAATAAAAATTCATGCTAATTGTTAAATGAATTTAATTTAGTGGGAAATTTTATAAAGGAAAACATTTGTTTTTCTAACCATGCACACACACATTTATAGTTCCACTATGTCAGTACTTAAAATTTCACCCTCATATTAGAAACAGCTTTATTTTTATTTCTGCTTCAGATATTTGTTAAAAAGGATTTATTTTTCTTATGCATATAAAAAAGTTTGTAAGTTCTCTAAAGCTATATTTAACACATGAAATGAGGTAAAAATATAACCACTCCTTCTATTTTATTTTAAGAATAATGTTGTGTAATATTGTTAATTTTAAAAGAACAAACTTTGAATTTTAATGTTACCCAATACTAATAGGATTAGTAAAAATTCAGTGATCACTGAAACTGGGAAAACAAAATGTAAATACATTCTCAAACGGCAAACAGTAATAAAAACATAACCTTAGTTTATTTTATTAAAATATTGTTTTCCCTAGTACAAAACATACCAAGTTCAGTATTTTCTTCTCATCGCTAATCTTATTGGAAAATTGAAATATTTATCACTTTAACATGCAGATTGAATTTTTGAAAGGCGATAATTAATGATTTTTTAATAGTATAAATGATATGAGCAAATTGTTTTTGAATTTTGATAGTTAATGCATTAAAGTTGGTAATTTTTAATTAATTTGTGAATTAAAAAAAATTATTTCCATTGTTTTTTTCAGCTTATTAAATGTTATATTATTTTTTTAATAAAGCCATTAAGGCATATAGTACATCATATTTCTAAAGAATAAAAGAGCTTAAAGAAGTTGCTGGCAGCAGTTAATCAGTTTTGCCAAGTTTGACAAAAAAAAAATCATTTTATCAATACATTCAAGAAAAATTCGAATTTCACTAGGAATTTAGTAATTATTAAACATTTGAACATCTATTATTAAAAATGCTTCAGTGGGCATGTATTTAAGTTATAGACAGCCAATTGTTCTGCCAAGTTCTAGAAACATCAGCATTCTGTTGAGATTTCTACGATCTTGAAAGGAAAAGTTTTCATTTTGAGTACACATTTCATAGATCAACAAGCTTTTTTTTTTCATAGCCAGAAATCAACTTAAAAATAATTATTTTTGTTAATTTCCTTGATTTAAAAAAAAAACTTCCCAAAATCCCTGATTTTTCTAGTATAACCAAATTCCCTGATATTTCCCTGATTCACATTTTTTTCAATACTATGAACCTGCATGCAAAACTAAGACAAACCTCAATAATTGTGAAATTCATGCAACGAATATTTTTTGTCTGTGAAAAGCAGTTTTCATAAAAACCTTTAAAATTGTAATGATAGATTATTTCTGATTTTGAAGCCTTTTAGGCGGCAGTAAAAAGTATAAAAAATTTCATTGAGAGCAATGGACAGCACACATAGTTATGAATATTTAAAATGTATGAAACCATTTCTATACTTTTAAGAAATATATCTTATAAAACAATGTCATGTAACAATATTCCTTCATTCAGGCAAGTTAACACATTATTTACAAACATGTACAATATTCAGCATTTTTACAGCATGAGAAATTCTTAAACACTTAGTTAAAATTCTGACCATAAAACAGCTTTTTTGTTTTTATCACAACTCAGGAGATAGTTACCACACCAACTCCAAGAGCAAGCAATGACTGTAGCACTGAAAACAAAAGAGAAATAAAGAGGATTTAAAAATTATATTGATGTCTATTAAACACACATATTTAAATATTGCAAGAATATTACTTTAAATATTACTAGAATAGTAATTCGATATTCATTTGTTTTATCCATAGTTTAAATTATTGTACACAAATGTGGTGAATAATAAAAGGAAATACATAGCAACAAAACTAAAACTAAATTTGAGACTAAATTAAAAAAGAAAACATCATGGAATTAAATATGCTACATAAATGAATGGCAATTAAAATTTTCTTGGGTACTAACTGTACAGAAAAAATGCTTTTATTATTATATGGATAGAAACTTTCTTATTTTTAAAAAATATTTTTATGAATTAGAAAGAAACGTCGGCAAACAAACTTCATTATCAATCATCTCTTCATTCATAAAAAAATAAGAAATCCAATAAGGTACAGTCATAGAAAAAAGCAGTTAAAAACAAAATTTGCCCAATTACAATTGAATAATTTATTAGCAATTTTTCTTAAAAAATCATTCTATCATTTAAAAATGTATAAATATTATTTGTCAATGCCTAGAAATAGAATGACAACACACTTTGTCTTAAACTTGTGTGGTTAAACAGGTTTGATTACAAACTTAAAAACTAATTTGTTCTAATAGATTATTATAACATTAGGAATAAATATCACCAATAAAAATATAACTTCATTAGAAAGTCCAGCCAAAGTTGATAAAAGTTTCAACCATTTTAGTAAATTTAGATTATTAACGTTCTGTTTAAGTACAACTAATTAAGAATGTTTGTCATTTTTTATCAAGTTCAGGTTTAAGCCCGAATGGCATCCAGGCTCTAATTCTAATCTGCACAGTTACAATACTGCAGATTATATACACTCACAGTTTCCAGACAAATCATAAACAAACCTTTTTCATTTCTGTAAAAAAAATATAAATGGCAGCCCCATATATATATATATATATAATATTTTTTTTCACTCAAACACTTATTTCAAAGAGTAATTTGGAACTAAAAAGTCAATTTTACCATATGATTTTTGTTGTACTTATTGTAAATTACTAAAAGTAAAAATTTTGAATCCTTCTAAAACAAAAATATGGTTTTATAATTCTCGGAAAAGTTATTCTTTTTTTATATTAAAAAAAAATTAAATCAATTCCCTAGAAAAGGAAAATTTCCAAATATGGGCATGCATGCATGAGGCCATTAAGACTACAATGAAGTTAGTTAAAAAGTGGTTTTAGTATATTAATATTTGCCACTAAAATGTTAAAAATAATATATCGAAAATATATTTAAAAAAAAAAACACCCTATCATCAATAGTACTAAAAGGTAAAAATAAATAATTGTTAATAAAAGCATAGGATGCTGAAGTAAATGACTGTACAAGTTCAGAGAGCGTCCCATGCTTTTATTGCAGTTAATTATTTTTAAATTGATGGCAAAGTAAAATCTTACCAATGCTCTCTTAGAACTTTTTTTATAACACCAGTTGCAACAATCCATATATATATGCATCCATCATGTGACCCACAAACACAAAATTGGCCATCTGGACTAAACTTAGCTCGTGTCCAATCACATCCAATTAGAAATCCATCAGAACTGAAATAACACATTTTTAATAACATAATTTTTTTTAATAAAAAAAATATTTTTTAAAGAAGAAACTTGCAATAAGTTAAAACATCCCTTTAATTTTTATTTCTTTAACATCGTTGTCACTCAAAGTTATGATTGAAGTTCTCTAATTTTAACAGGCTTCCGATATGATTTATAAAAATTTCTAAACTGAAAATTATGTGAAAATAACTGACATGTTCACATTTATACATTTAAAAATATGTTAAAAGTATGTATTTGTAAATTTTAACACAGTAAAATATCAAATACCAAGAAATTGGAAATAATGATCTTCTATAATGAAGTGCACAATCAATTTAAAAATGCTTAATGTGTTACAATAAAAAGTAAAAGGAAATAAGGAGACGTTAAATAAAGTAGAAGAGTTAAAGGAATTATTTGTAACAAATGGATGTCAGTAAAATTATTTAAAGCATAATCAAAGTAGTCAGGATAAACTTAAAGAAAAAATGTAAATTTATAAAGTCTTGTAATAGTGTGTGAATTTATCAAGTTGTAAATAATTTCTACTTAATAGTTTATCAAACATTAGACATTAATGTTATAATAAGAAGTTGCATGGATATAAAGAAATCCTTCTCTCTTAAAATATATTATAAATGTAAATTATTATTTGCCTATTTTTACATTATTACGAACCTACTAGTTTAACATTCTTTAAGTGCTCCCTTTTGGATAAATAGTAACCAGAGTGATATTTTTCAAAGTTCTATATAAAAGTTCTAGCATAATACTCATTGAAATAATCTGCAGCAGATTAGATCGCTCTTAGATTTTGTGTTACTATCTTCAACTGGATAATTGCCTTCTTTTAAATTAATGAGCTTTTGGGGCCTTGTTGGAAATTACAATTGCTTTGTTACAAACTATTGTCTAAACTGTAAAATTAATTTTCAGAAGATATTATTTTCTTAGGGTTAGGGTGATTTTGTTAGTTACTCCTGCAAAAACCTTTTTTATAACTGGTGATCATTCTTATTAATATACAAGTTTCTAAATCTAAGACAGTTAAAGACATGTTCATTGATATTTAATTAATTCCTGCCAACTATGACAAACATTAGAGAAAAGGGCTTTTAACAATTCTTGAAATACTAAATGGATTTAATGAAAAGCATGTACAACTCAGCACACTTTTGTATTAGTATTCAGCTCCTATTTAAGTAAAACAAATAACCTATTCTTGAATATAAATCTTACTGGTTGGCTAAATAACTAAGTTAATTGAAAAATATCTGTTTTCCTTAAATAAGTTAAATTTACAAGCTTGAAAATTATAAAACTAACATTTACATCGTAAAGAAGATAAAACTTCATAAGGGAAATTGTTTAAAGTTGCTCTATCCTTTAAGAATATTTATCTTTCGTTTAACTTGAGGAATAAAGAGCAAAAAAATATGAATGATGAAGAGACAGCAATTTTTATAGTAATATATCGCACTACAGTAGACAGTATTGCAAATTCTTGTATTATGCGTCCTTGTGTAAACTAAAAATTAAACTAATATTGTTGCTAAAATTATTAAAATTATGAAAGAGAGAAAAGGTGAAAAAAGAAAAGGATTTTTTTTATATAAAGAAAAATACTTCACCTGAATGTGCGAACTACATTATTCATCCGAAAATCAATCAGCTTGAGTGAATCGTCTCTGACACAACACAGCAAATACCCATCTAAATGAAAATATATATATATATATATATGCTTCAGTAAAATGGAATATGAGGAAAGCATTGTTTATGTGAATCTATATTGTAAATAAAAGTTTTAAAAAATGCTGCTGGTTACATGTAAAATCCCTCAAATATTCTGGCAAATTTGTTCACAATCACTTTTAACTGTCTACTTTTATCATCAGGAAGATTGAAAATTTTAATCCAACAATTTTTTCAAAGAATTTCTTGGGAAGGAATTCTTTCCCCTATTCTAACTCGTTTTAAACCAAAAGATTCCAGCATATGCCCACACAAGTTTCCCAAGCAAAAGCATTTTTACACTTCTAATCTAGGTCTCATCTCATTGTCATGAAAAGGAAGGAATGCTGTCCTAGATCAAAATATGGTTGAAGCAAATAAGTTCTTTGGTTAGGGTACAATCAGAACAACACTTGGACAAAAATTCAGTCAGCCCACTTGCATATGTTTTCTTGTTGGTCTGCTTCACTCTTGGTCATTTCATTTGAACGTTACAGATGTGACTTAGCTTCATGCTGAACACTCAGCTGTGTGTATATCCATGTGTATATCCAGTGCAGAACAGAGCAATGCCATGCTTCTTAAGTTTGTAAATTATGATTTATTTATATTTTAAATAAAAGGTTATTTGGTTGCAACACTCGACACAAATATATTGGTTAGCAGATTTGATTCACGGAAACAACTCTCGGAATAACATTTCCTTTCATTTTATACATATGCATGAGGGAAAGAGTACTTGAAAAATTGAATGAAAGATATCTAATAACAAAAAAATTTGCATTGCACAGAAGCATTGGTTGGGGTTTAATGTTAGTTGGGGTTTAAAGACACAAAGACCAAATTTTTTAACAATTTTGGAAATTTGAGAAAAGGTGATTTTCCAACAGCATACTTGGATAATCTCCTTTTCTCAAAAGAAGATTATCCAAGTATGCTGTTTAAAAGCCCGTAGAATGAAAGTTGTGGACATTGAAAGTAAATGGGACGCAGCAGGTCAGGCATCTACAAAATCTTATTGAAAGGTGACAAATTTGAAGGAAAAACAGGTTCCAGATGAACAAAGAAAATTAATAGACGGCAAACAAAGAGATTTTACAATTAGTTTTCACTCAAAAGAAGTCTCTATGTGCAATTTTTAATGAAATAACAGTTCCAGTATCAAAATCTATTGTGCATAGATGCCTGCAGGCAAGTGAATTTCATGTTTTCCGCAAAATGCGTTGTTCGCCAAAGCCAAAAAAACCATAGAGAAGCTTGTTTTTGTCACAAAAATACATGCATTGGAAGAATGAAAGGCTGTGTGTTCTTTTCAGTGACGAAAAGAAATTCAATTTAGATGGTCCCAATGATTGGGCATACTCTTCACAAAGAGCCGAACACTTTTTGCAGCCAGCAAAAAGGAGGTGGTTCTCTCATGATGTGGGAAGAATTCTCTTTCAGTGGCACAACTAATATTGCCTGTTTGCAATGTCGTCAATGCTTAGATGATTATGATAATGTGATTACACGCAATTTACTGTTATTTGAAAAGTTGTTAGGAAAGGCAATTAGACATATCAACAAGACAATGAATGCTTCAATTCACACCTGTAACCTAACTCAACAAAACAGTGGTTTAGATAAAATCAAGTGACTGTTATGGAGTGACCAGCCGTTAGCCTTGGTCTAAACCTGATGGGGAATCTCTGTGGGAGATTAGCACGTGATGTGTATGCTAATGGATTCATTTACAATGGTGCAAGAATTAAAGCTGCAAATTGAACAAAGTTGGTTTTCTTTGAAGCTAGAATTTCTCCGAAATCTAATTTTGAGAATGCCTAATTGAGTTTATGAAATTATTTAGGAAATGGCTTTAAATTTTGAACTTTAAAAGCAAAACTGAGTAATCCATATACTTTTGGAACACTATGATTTAAATTTTAAAAAATTCACATAAAATCAATGAGTATTAAATATTATTTGATTATTGGATTCTTATTATCTTGTGGTTATTTGTATGTATACTAAATTTTGTCCTTCTAATTTTTTTTTATTTTAACATTTAAATCCAAAAAAATATGGTTGTCCATAAACTTATGAGAGGCGCTGTATACATCGAAATAGAACAAATCTTACAATAATTATTTTGGATAAAGTTTTGTTTTGTTTGCCAGTAATTTTAACAGCAAGTACACACTTATAAACAACATAAGGCAGTGGTTCCCAAATGTTTTTTGAGTTGTGGCACCTTTTTTTTAATTGAGATTCTCCCATGGCACTCAACCCCAAGTAAAAGTATGACTAATCATAAGTAAGAGATAAAAAATAAATAAAACTCGTGTACCTGCATTATTGAACAATTTAATTAATTTATTTATAATTCAGTTATTTATTTCATTAACGTTAAATTAATAATTAATTTGATGGATGAGCCTGTAAGTAATATAATTTACTAATACTAATTAATGTAATACTACATTAACTAATTTATATCACTTTGTCCATTTATATTAGGCTCAGAGTTTATCTTCATTAGACTTCACCAATCAACTGATCGACTTAATTGATCCGGCAGTTGTCGTTTTTATACTTTGTCCCCAAGATCTTCCAGAATAGTCGAAATCTATTGTGAAAGGTCTACTACACACCTGATTTGTAAGGGAATGGAGAAGCTCTCTTAGATTCCACCTTATCGATTCACCTCACTGCCTATCATCGCTCTTACGGCTATTGACGTCACAAGAAGGTTCAACGAACCATCTATCTTGATATATACAAGTGTTATTATTGATACAAGATCATTTTGCAAAGCCAATGGTTTACTGCATAATTTATACATACATAGTTTTCCCTTTGCAAAATTGTTTTGAAAAATTTCCTATAACGCATTTTGTAGTTTCTAACTGCTCAGTTTACATCTTATGGAAGTTCGATTACTTTTAGATTTAGAATTATTTTTAGATTTACACTTTAAGAATCACTGAGAATCTAATTGATTTTGAAGCTTTTGCAATATTTCACGGCTCCCCTGTTAAGACACTGCGGCTCACGAGGCGCACATTTGTGGACCCACTGAAATAAGTTATTGATGTGCTTACAAAATAATTTTTTAAACAGCTCTTAGACTAAGAAATGGATATCAACATTTGCTATAAACATAGAACAAAATAATTATAATATAATTAATAACATTAAAAGTGTTTTTTCATATAGAAAGTTTAATTATTAAATATTTTTCCCTTATAATTTTTTAAGTATTTTTTGAGGAGTCTGTTCACACAAAAAAATATAACTTACACAGTATATGAAATTAAAACATACAAGTTACGAAATTGAATTTCAGGATTGTAGGATTTTACCTGCAGATAAATCAAGTGATGTAATTCGTCCTTGTAACAGAATTTCATTGGTGCTAGATTCAGATCTCATATCCCAGAATCGTATTTTCTTGTCAAAATGACCACTAACTAAATTAGATCCATTTCTATCACTTGTCACAACATCATTTACACTTGATCCAGTTAAAATTGTTCGAATACCTAGAAATGCATGAAAAATCATTTACAAGTACCAAAATAAAAACTTTTAGGTTTATATAAAAAAAAAATTGTACATACGTTTTCATTTTTGGTAGCATGCACACATTGGTTATAAGACAACTTATTTTTTTAGCTTTGATAAATTGGCTTAAAATAGTCCAATTGCAGTTAAAACTTAACACAAAATTCAGAAGACAGTAAAAAAGTAGCTTGTTACTCAAATAAAAAAAAGCAGTATTACAATAACAAAGCAATAATTTTTTTTTTACTATACTCTACAATTGATAAAGTAAATTGTTATTTCATGCATAATTTATAATATGCTATTGTCTTTTAATTAGACATCTTTTTTGTTTATTTAAAATATTCTGTGATAGATGTTTGCCTTTTACATACTTTTATTTAAGTCACTCTATTATGAACATGTGAATGAGAGTAGTTAACTGGTAAAAATGTTCATATCCAATAGAATATAAATTATATTAATGAATTTAAACAACAATAATAAGTAGCACCGAAAAGAAATTATAGCTATTATAGAAATTAAAACTTAAAGTGCCACTGCAATGTAGTCTATAAGTTTTACTGTGTGTGTGCAGGTATTTATTTCCTTCTATGGATCATGGCTTAATATTTATTGTACTAAATTTATCCCATGATCTGAAACACATAAATCTAGTTTGGCATTATGGCTTTCACATATTTTCTTCTAATAAGTACTCTAAATAGGGACAGTTTATTTTGAATAAAACTTTTATTAATAAAATAGACCAAAAACATATTAAAAATGTAATGAAAACTTACATGCTCTACGTCTCAGATCCCAGACTTTTAGAGTTCTATCATGGCTTCCCGAAACCACTAATCCTTTTTCACCAAGAAATTTAGCTGACATTACTTTATTACCATGCCCTGTCAAAGTATGCTTTAAAAAAGTACGATAAAATAAAATTAGAAATGTTCAAATAAAATACATCAATTTAGAGCCAATTTATTTTATACAGTATAATAATCTTACAATACAAGAATAAGTATAGCACAAAAAAGGATAAATTGCTATTACTAATGATTTTTCTGTCAGGTCCATGCAATATTGAAATACAATAAATTCATATCCTTAATATAATATGGATAAACCATTATAAATTAAGGGTCAATTTTAAATAAGCAGAAACACTGAATTACAAACAAAAAAACCTGTCTAGCACAATGATCAAACAAAGAATGTTCACAGCAAAATACCAATAGCTACCATATATACTCACGTATAAGCTGATCTCCTAAATTTAGGAGAATTTTTTTTTATCAAAATTGAAAACTCGCATATAAGCCAAGTTGTATTTTCGGACTTGAAAAATCCCGATTAAAATTGGCAAATGATAAAAAAACTTTCATTCTTAAAATAAATATTTAAGCCAATAAATCAAAAATTAAGAAAAAGTAGCTGGAGAAACGGCCTTCCTCGAAGTTCGTGACGATTCAAGTATGCACCACTCGAGATGTTCTGGAGTCTTTCAAACCTGCATTGGAATTCTTCTCTTTAATGAAATCTCCCTCATTATCAAAATTAAATCTTATAAACCACATACTTAAATACCAAAATGTGCAATTTCTAACTCTTAACATCGTTTTGAAAAGATATAAAACTTGAAAAACGTCAACTATTTTCTGTCAACGTCGTTGACTGTCACTATTACAGATGAGCATCTTTTTTATACATCTCGGAAGGAAATACTAGTAGATTATTATTTAAAAGGATATTATGGATAAATGTATACTTATTAAAATATTTAGTTTTAAATTACGAAATAAATTACTTGAATTCACGGATTATCAAAATGATAATAAAACCATAAAAATCTTTACATATTATTATCAAGGAATAAAATCTGTATTGGTGAAACAATATTTGTTTAGTTATTGCAATCGAGTAAAAAAAAAGTATTGAATTTAAAGTGTTGTCATTCGCTGCGCACAATGTCAATTTCTTAGTCCAAAACCTTATTTAAGTAACGTATACTAGCTTTATAGATTCTACAAATCAATGAAATATTTATAACTTTTTATTTAGTTAAATATTTATGCGAGTAGTGCAATTTCCATTACGATTATGCCACAATGCACAGAACTGTCTTCAGTCAGCACATGCCATGAACATTAGGATGGGTCGAATTTTTTTTTCTTCGATATCGTAATTCTAATAGTGCGGAAAGGGTGCCCAGTGTGATCAATAAACACAATGTAAAATATTTTTTCGATCGGATAATGTCTTCTGCCTCCACATCGCACTTGAATTATTGCTACTTTTGGTAAAAAGTGCACTTTTTCATATGATAGAAATACGGTTTGAATACTATTAAATACATGCACTTACACAAATACACTTACAGATGACTAGATTACATATAATTGAATTAATCCTAATGGTCAAATTCATTGGCGGATCCAGGGAGGGTGGAACTTAGGACCCCCCCCCCTCTCCTCCAGACCGGTCCACTTATTTTCTTTCTTATGTAATCCAGAGCATATTTTAAGGAATTTCAACTGGTGGGGCAAATTAAATTTAACAGAAAGTAGAACCCCAGAAGTTAATGAAAACTTGATATTTAATATATCAAATTGAAACTAATTTAATAAACTTCGTTTAAAATTATATGTTCTGTAAAAAGTTAATTAAAAAGTTTATTTAATTTTTTTATCTAATTAATGAAATTTTTTAATGATTCATAAAAGTATGTTTTATTTGTTGTCATAAAGCAAAATTTATTTTAACTTTTTTTAAAAACCTAATGTTTTGTATTTTAAAATATATATTTCTTACATTTCTGCAATTTTACTTCACACACAAATGTAAAGTTTTAAATATAAAGTTCATATACATCTAAATAAAAAGTAGTAACTTTAAAAGTAAAAATATTGGAAGCATTGCCTTTTAATCGAAGCATGCTAAAATAAAAATTTAAGGCAAATAGTTAAAAAAAATCAGAATTAAATGGCATTTACAAAAGTCTTGACTATTTTTTACATTGTTATGAAGTCATTTATTTTTTTAACCAAACTTTCAAACCTTTTTTAATTTCCTTCAACCTTTCTTAAAGTTACTCATATATTTAATAATGTTTCATGTAACCTACGAAATAAACATCCAATGAAAGATTTGGCGGCGAAACACAAAGACTTATTGTCCCAGAACTTGAATATATTACCGAATAGCTTTTTATGTATGATAGTTTTCAATTTTGTTAATAATTCGATTAGCCTGTTAGCCATCAGTGATTAGACATTGTTAAGAAGTAATATATCTATTTTTTTTTTTTTTTTTTGCTTTTTGATTAATTTCTATTGGTATCAATATATATTGAAAATATCCAAAAATAAACCAGTTTCATAGCATTTTTAATAAAAAACATTCGATCATACGCAAGTAACAAAAAAAAATATTTTTTTTCAAATAAATTATTTTAATCTTATTCTTGCTGTGGTTTCCCTCTAGACATTAGTACAATAATAACTTATATATGCTAATTTTAGTTACCTTAGAATTATACATCCATGATATATTTTGCTCATATAAAGAAAGCAATCAAAATTTAACAAATAAACTTATACATTTATATTCATAAGCATAATCTTTTTAAACATTGGCTCAACTTCCATATAGTTGTTTATGCATTTTATTAAAAATTAGAGCCTCTAGTCCTCCCTCCAAATAATTTTGAAAAGTTTACGCCTCTGTTTATATTTATTAAAATTCATAAATATTGATCCCTTCAAATTGTTATTTACATCGGGAAATATATTTTCCCCCAAAAGTAAAAATTATAAATCTCTTTTAACTATACAAATAAAATTTAATTAAAATACACACCGTAAAAAAATCTACATAAAAAATAAATAAAAGTAATTTACTTACTTTTTGTAGCTGTTAAATGCTGGGTAAAAATATCTATAAAAATCGAAGTACAAAATCGGTCTGAGGCATATGATACGTCTTGTTGGTAAACAGTTTTTTATCGTACTGGTAGAATTTCAAGTAAACCATTCCAAAAAGATCCAATTGAAACATTTTCCACCCCTCATAACACCCCTATCCCTCAAGGCCATATATTTCTAACCTAATCCCTTCAAATACATGCCAGAAGTTTTTCCGACTAGAAAAGAAGAGCCGGTGTCCACTTAAGAGATCATAGAGATAAGGGGCCATAAAACTCTTTTGAACAGTAAGCAATTCGAGGTGTATTGTCAACTGGTCGAACACAAAAACTTTCGTAAAGGAAATTGCGTCGTAAAATTGAAGAGTGTGTGTAATTCGTTATCAGCAAGTCAGGGGAAACGCGAGAGTTCCTCTTCACAAATGAGGCAATTCTCAGTCCTGAACAAAAGGATTTTTGGGGATGGGTAAAAAGCAGTGGTAAAAGCTAGACGGGGAGGGGTGTGAAAGATTTTCTCCCTTGCGGCGAAATAGGGCCTTTTCACTGGAAGAGACATCTGTCTCCTCGGTCCAGCGTCATTCATTCCTATGCTACAACTTCAAGTTTATGTTTTTACTATGGAAAATGGATTGAACAAAAAAAAAGTCCGGTGGGGCAATTCTGTATGAATGGTGGGGCATTTCTACACACTGGTGGGGAAAAATCCCCACCAACTCTATGTTAAAATAGGCCCTGATGTAATCATGCAAAATTTATGTAGGTAAAAAACTTAGCACCAGTTTTTGTCCTGTTTTACAAAATAATGAAGTCAAGCATTAACAACCTTTGGACCAACAACCACTGAATCAATCTATCGTGCATTGATCTCCCTCTCTTTTAAAATAATCACACAACGTTATAACATCTTTACATTAATCATATCACTGATTGTGATAAGAACGTTGTTCTAATGAATTCGTCTCTGTTTTCAGCCCCACGTACCTTAGCAGATGCTTCAGTTACTGACTTCACACATCGTTCAACTGCCTGTGCATGAGATGGGAAGTGAACTAGTCCCATTTCGGGTTGGTTTTATCTCGCACAATGGACCAGAATATCTAAGTGGGTATATCACGGAGCAATGGAGGAGTAGTAATTGTAGTAGATGACCAGTAAATCATTTATGTATTGTTATCAGTTTCAAAGTTCAGCTTTGATTGGAGAAATGAACGAACACCCCTTTTTACATCAGCTTTGGAAGCTGACACACTTGCCTTAATTATGCGTATTGCAGCAAGCTTTTTAATGTATGATTTTTCGTCATTCAGCATTATCAGCAAAAGGTTCTCAGGATGCGCGGAGTATGCCTTGCGGGAAATTGCTTCATCAACGACATTCTTCAGGTTTTGACCAAGGTATTTTAATCTAGAGATAGCTATCCAAACTGGCTTAGTACCATATTTTAGGGAACGTGTAGGCTTTATGTCAATCCACTTTGTCGTGTAAATTCTCATAACAAACTTAACTATGTGTGTGGAGCACTGACATATAATCCTAGTACTCTGTTCGCTGTAGTCAGACAGCACGAATGCGATAGGATTCTCATCCAATGTTCCGTTATATACCGACTAACATATTCTGGTCCATTGTGACAGATAAAACCAACCCGCAATGGGACTTATAGTTCATTTCCCATTTCACGCACAAACAGTTGAACGATGTGTGAAATTAGTAACAGAAGCTATGGGCAAATGCAGGTGTAGGAAGAAAACAATCAAATAACAAGCACCTCATTTAAACATGAACATCTTTATTTAAGTCCTGCAAAAACCCCAAATGACTCTGGGTAGCAGAGCGTGGTTATATACACAAAAATAAATTTGAATATTGGAACCTCTTCTTCACAGAAGCGTCTGCTAAGGTTTATGGGCTAATGTGGGGCCGAAAATAGAGATGAATTCATTAGAATAACGTTCTTATCACATTCATATGATTTATGTTAAGTTGTTATGTGATTATTTCAAAGAAAACGGAGATCACTGCGCGATAGTTGACTTCTTGGTTGTTGTACCGATGTTGTTAATGCTTGATTTCCTGATTTTGTGGAACAGGACAAAAAATGTGTGCTAAATTTTTTACCTACATAAATCTTCCATGATCACATAACGAAAAAAAAGAAGTGGACCCCGATAGGGAGGGGGGGGGGGGGGGTGCACGGGCCCCTGTGTCACCTCTCCCTAGATTCGCCAATGAATTTGACCATAAGGATGAATTCAAATATATGTAATCTAGTTATCTGTGTGTGTATGTGTGTAAGTGCATGTATTAAGTAGTAAATTTTGAACCATATTTCTGTCCGATCGAAAAAATACTTTACATCATGTATATTGATCATACACCCTTTCCGTTCTTGATTTTGTAGAACAGGACAAAAACTGTGCTAAGTGTTTTTACCTACATTAAATCTTCCACAATTGCATAAAGAAAAAAGTGGACCGTTCTGGAGGGAGGGGTGCACAGGCCCCTGTGCCCCCCCCTGGATCCGCCAACGAATTTGACAATAAGGATGAACTCAAATATTTGTTTTCTAGTCATTTGTAAATGTATTTGTATAAGTGCATGTATTAAATAATAGTATTCGAACCACATTTCTATCACATGAAAAAGTGCACTTTTTACCAAAAGTAGCGATAATTCAAGTGCGATGTGGAGGCAGAAGATATTATCCGATCGAAAAAATATTTTACATCTTGTTTATTGATCATATTATACACCCTTTCCATGCTATTAAGAAAACTATTTCGGAAAATATTTTTTTTACTATAATAAGTGAAAAAAGACAAATTTTACCAAAATTTTGAGATTTTAAGTGCGATGAGGAGGCAGAAGATATTACCCGATCAAAAAAATATTTTACAGCCAGTTTATTGCTCACACTGGGCACCTTTTTCGCACTATTACAATAACGATATCGAAAAAAATGTTTTTTGGACCCACACTAATGCACATTCTTGGTCTCGGTTCAGGGAAACGTGATCAGCACTGTTCAACAAAATTTCGC
The DNA here is from genome assembly GCA_963932185.1 of Troglohyphantes excavatus. Classification (NCBI taxonomy): domain Eukaryota; kingdom Metazoa; phylum Arthropoda; class Arachnida; order Araneae; family Linyphiidae; genus Troglohyphantes; species Troglohyphantes excavatus. The sequence goes on along the minus strand of OZ010676.1, from coordinate 1,387,720 downwards.
TTGATTTCAATGTCTCTCCTTCTCCCATTTTATGCAAGTTATATTATAAATTTTACTGATCCATATATAAGCCGACCCCCCTACTTTTCGATGAAAATTTTTACTTAAATTTATCACGAGTATTTAAAATACATATAAATCACTAACTTGTGATGTAGATAAATAAGCACTACAAATTAAGATAATATATAAAGCATTTTTAAGAGTTATTTTAGGATTGTAATTTAAAAATATGAAAATAGTTTGTCCAAAATGATCAAAATTTTAAAATTTGTATTTTCCATACGTCAATTATCACTTTTGATTTTACCTTTGTACTAAATTTTAAAAGTTAATTATTTTTATTTAATAATATGTGGAAGCCAAAAATATATTATTTACAATTGTGAAAATGTGTTTATTTTAAATATAACAAATAAAAAGTGGAATAATATGCTGATAAATAGGATTTTGCACTATACTCGATTCCATTAAAAATCAATCAAAAATCAAAACCAAAATTCATCAAAAATATCAAAATCACAACTTCAATATTTTGGAAATTACAGTTTGTAATTAATTCATTTTACTGATTATGTTTAGAAATAGTATTTGGCACTTAAGTAAAAACAAATTTTGGAAAATATTACCTTAATTTTCATATCACTTAAACTCCAAACTCGGCTTGCAAAATCACATGATGCAGCCAGTAACAAGGTCTCCTAAAGCAAAAAAATAAACATTACAGCCAAAAAAATATAACTAAATAGGAGCCATTTTGCTAATGTTTAAATTTGCATTGACAATTCGGGAAACAAAACTCTTAATATGATGCATAAAGATGAAATATAAATGTTTAACCACTCATACAGGATCAACTTAAGTAGCGGTAAATCATTTTTATTGCTTAGAAGAAAATTTAACAATACTTAGCAGAGATGTATGAAAACATTCAAAGCAAAATAAAAATCTTAGTAGGTAAATGGTGTTTTAGTTCAGATAAAATACTAAATACAACCCCCAGAAGGAATGAGATAATACAAAAAAAAGTTCATATGATAAAGCTTCGTTTATTATCAAATTCTACAATACAATTACTTTGAAATGACATAATCCGATTGAATCGGAAAATGTTAATTTTACTTGAAAAATTTTAAGAAAAGAAAGTTTTTATGTGTAAATAAATCTTGTAAATACAATTTATACTCAAACCTGTTTTTGTGCAGTCTTTTTTTGTGCAATTTTTTTTGTGCGACTTTTTTTATGCGATTTTTTTTTGTGCGGTATGAAAATTTCAATCAAATTGGAACATAATTGATTATCTGGCTACCGAGACATATACAAGCGTCTAGTGAAAAAACAGTTGTCGCAAAAACTGATCACTGACTACATGGTAACTGAAAAAATGTCAACTCTATAAACGAGTGCGAGATCTTCAACTGACGAAAGCGATTTTTAACCGAGTTCACGTATACGAATTGCCAGACTACGATACATTTTGAAAAGTTTGCATGGTAAAATAAGGGCATATGTAAATAAAATATTTAAAAATGATCGCATGTGTATTTTCTAAATCAAATTCCAAACGGTTTTGCAAGATTCCAAGTAGCTGTCAAGCCTTGTGTCAGGATTTCGTTTAAAAAAGCAATTCCTAATTATTTCGTAAGGTTTTGAGTTATTTTCCATGCAAGACTTTTTTTATGCGGTCCCTATCCACCGCATAAAAAAAATTAATTGTGTTGCGAAAACTAATTTTTATAGCTACTTGTGAAATTTTGTGCAATTTTTTTTTATGCATTCTTTTTTATGCGGTCCCTATCCACCGCACAAAAACAGGTTTGAGTGTACTAATATTTATAAAAGTCAATCATACCTCTGAATCAAAATCAACAGAATATACAGAAGAATTACTTTCATGAGTAATTCCTTTCAAACAAGCTTGTCCTATAAAATAAACATCAATACATAATTTCTTAATTAAAAAAAATAATATTTATTAAAAATATTTTTAATTTTTAAATATTCAATTAAAAACACAGCCTTTACTTAAATATATTACAATCTTGTATTTTAAGTAAAACATTTAACATGCAAGACATATTTATTATATAACTTTGAAATGTGTAACTTAAGTACCTGAAGTAATGTCCCACAATTTAACTTTACGATCACCGCCTGCAGTTGCAAACTTAAAATCCGAATGGGTCCATGCTACAGCATTTACCTCGCCATCATGAGCATCCTAAATTTTAAAATATTAGCATTGAAATAAAATTATTTTATTAAGAAGGAAAATGCCTTGCTACTATAATAACTATTTTTTTTAGTATTACATCTCTCGATATATTACAAGACAAAAATAGTTAGTCAAAATAGTTGATGGAAAGTTTATAAATTCTAACATTTCACAATAACTGCAGCCAAATCATCAAAAAATTGAATTTAATACTCTGAATAAATAATATTTTATAAATTCAATAAATCTAAACTCACAAATTTGTATTGAACTTTTCTTGGCACAATAGCATCTAAACACACCATATGTTTTAATCTATAAAAATATCATAGAATAAAGGTATTAACATCACATTCATTCTAAATACTAATTTTAAAAAGCATGTTACGTAGAAACTACATACAATGCTGTATTGCTTTGAGTAGCAATATCATTATATACTTACAAAGTTTACAGAAACAAAGGGAAATGACTTTTACAGCATTATAAAAAATATATATATAGTCCTTTTGAAAAAGGAAGTCAGTTGTTTCTATTAAAAAATATGTGAACCATAATTTAAGTATGAAAAAATTTATTAAAATTTTGAGTAATAAAAAGTTTTTTTATTAATTTTAGAAACACAAAGAATGTTTTTAAATAATTGTATTTAGAAAAATATAAATAGTGAATAAACATAAATAATGTAATAAATAAAATTGATATCAAGATAATTTTTTTTAGAAAAATCAAAACTTGAAATTTAAAAATAAAATCAATAAAACAGCAAAAGATATTTGTGATCAAGTCAACAATTTCTATTTGCTATTCAAAATTTAACAACCTGCCAATGTCAATAACGGTAGGTTCCTTGGCAGCATCTTCTAGTTCTTTTTGCAACTTAGCTTGCTTTTTTCTAAAAGGAAAAATGATTATTAACAACAAAAATAGTAAAAGCAGCATTTAATTTTCTTTTTTACTTAATATCATTCGCACACGGAGATCATAAACATTATGTAAAATCTCTTTTTATAAAATTATTGCATATGTATAGGCACTCACTGCCAAAAGTTAAGCACACAGCGGTAAAATATGGAAAATTCACCAAGTACTATTTTGATTGACACGAAATGCAACAGGAAAGTAGCAAATATGTTTATGCATGAAACAAAACAAAGAATTACATACAAAGAAAACAGTATTGAAATTTCATAAGTTATACGATGACGTCATATCGGAGTCATTAACAAAATTATGTTTAAAGCCAAAACCGACATTAATAGGGTATGTGAGCACCCCTCATCTGAATACAAAGTTTACAGAGTGTGACCATGCTTTTCATGAGGTGATCAACCACTGCAGCGCAGCAGAGTCAAATAATCGTCATTCTTTCTGTTGAGCAGTTTCCAACTCTGTGAAAGTGGCTGGGGTTTGGAAAGGTGTACACACAGCACTGCCGAGGGCATAACAAAGATTTTCAATGGGATTAATGTCGGGCGATTGAGCGTGCCTTGTTCTCTCCAGACTGTTACACGTTTGTCATCAGGTTGCAGGGCAAATCTCGACTCATCCATGGACATAAAGCTACCACGATCAGACACAGTCCAATTGATATGTTGCTGACACCACTTGAATCGTTCCCCTCTGGATTGGACGGATAGAGGAACACAAACTCAGGGAACCTGGGAATACAGTCTGTTCATTGCAGCCTTCGACGCACAGTAGTGGTAGATATATTGTCTTACCAATAGACGCTGCAACCACAGATGTCATATATGTGGAGAGCGCTCTGCGATTCCGCTTGGCAACAGCAATATATCGATGTCCTGAGGGGTTTGTAACCTTTGGACGGCCACAGGTCTTTGGACAACTGTTTGGCTGGTTAGGAATTGTTTTCATATTCGAGAAATTACAGAAAGATGAAAGCAGAATAAAAAAGCAACATCTGTGATGGAGTGTCCCGCTTCAATACGTCCCACAGCACGCCAGCGCTCAAAATCTTCCATTCGTCTTCTGGAAGCCATGAAACACGTCCATCTTGAAAACAAATCGTACGAAAGTTCTAAACATTTTTTATCAGCTCTTACATGCAACTCCTGTAACCCTTCACAATGCTGGCTTCTTATCAGACTGCCTTTTTTACATATTTCTCGACACGAAACCGTGATTGGCTGTTACATAACATATTTGTATATTTCCAAATTACTCCGCAGCGAATTGCAGGTTCTCCAATTCTGAATGGCTTCCGGAAATTAACATTTTCCTTTACGTGCTTAACTTTTGGCAGTGAGTGTATAAATATTTTAATGTTGTTTGGGAACAAAGCTTTCTGTGCATAAGCATTGTATACTGACATTTGTTTGCAAATCTAAGCTCTGTCACTACATAAAATTAAAAAAAAAAAATTACACTACTAAATAAGCTGTGATTTCTTTTAATTAGAAAAGGAATGAAAATGAATTGAGATCAAGTCATAAGTATCAATTTCTTCTTTTTTTTTGAAAGTGCAAAAGCTATGTAATTGGCCTGTCTTTATGTATTTAACTGTGCTTTGGAATATTGTGCATTTCAGCAAAATAATAATTTGTTAGGCACATATTAAATCAAAATAGTTAAAAATTCAACTTAGTCACCTACATTTTCATTGTTCTATTAGCTAAACATTCAGGAGCCAATCAAATATTTATTCAGATAATTTTGAGGTACATACCTTAATTATGTAGCTCTAAACTAAAACATCCTCAAATATGACATAGAAAATAAGTTTTTTAATAAAATACATAAGTATGTATAAAAGTATTAGATATATTCAGAATACACAAGAGTCATTTAATAAATTCATAGACATTTTACACTAAAATTATATAGAAAAAAAGTAAGAATTACTTTGGAAATTTCCTTTTACTGGATGGATAAGATAAATATAGCAGTAAAATTTTTAATTAAAGTATTAAACCAAGTGTATTAAACATAATTGATATATTTTATCAGAAAAAAAAAATGCATTTTATGTTGAAATTACCACAACATTATTTTCCTTGGATACTTTACTACTTTAAGAAATTTAAGATAAACAAACCCATTGGTATTTTTTTTTTGATTTATATATAATTATATAAAAACAAAGATTACAATCAATTTACAAGGAAAGCAATTATGCTTTTTTGAATATTTAAACATATTTCATTACTATTGTTTTAGAACAATTTATTCATAAAAAAATATTGAGAAATTTTGACAAATAAAGTTCAATATCCAAGTTGTATACAAAAATATTGAATATTTACAACTTTAAAATTCTTTCAAGTACTTGACAATTTTCTATAAAAAAATTAAATAAAAGATTTTATATAAAAAGTTTGCTTAACAAATTTGAAATTATATTTTTGTTTAAAATAAAAAAGTTGTATTAACAATCAGCATTGATACAAATGAAATTAAGTTATAAAATGAACAAATTCCACTTAAATAATTTTATAATAGTTTGCAAACAAAATCAGTAGTTCAGAATAGAACAAAAAATAGAACTATGAAATTATTTAAGTAATTAACCTTCCATTAACCTTTTTAAACATCTCACTGAAAATACCTAATGACACTTATATGGATAAAGTAGCACAATTCTAAAATTTGATTACATAATATACATGTACAGTAAAGTTGAATCAAAATATTTTGAAACTGCACAAAAAATATTATATTCAGAATAATTTTAAATGAAATACAACTTTAAAAATAAATTTTATTAATATTTAAAGCAAAAAAATACAAAATTGACATTTTTAAAAACTTTCATCAAAATAACTAGAAATAAAAATACCAATTCATAAATATAATATATGCATTCAAATTGAAATATATATAAAGATTGCTTACCAATCGAAACAATATGGTTATTACATATATTTTCAAAATTCTATTTAAAATTTAAAAAAAAAAAAAAAATAGAAAAATACATTAATGTCAGTATTCATTTATGGGGAAATTAACAGTACAAGTACATTATTCTTGCAGCAAAATTGAAAAATTTCTATTAGATGTATTGTTTCCACGTAACTATAAATAAGGATGGTAGAACAATTTTTAAACTAATAATATGCATTTAGCTATTTTACCTGTAACTTAAATGTTAAAAATATGTATTAAAAATACATTGTAATTCTATTTAAATAAAAACTAACTATATGTCAGGTAAATATGCATGTGAACGTTAATGGATTGTATTTCTTTTTGTACATTACTTTGAAAATTTACACTTCCAAGTCCATTTCTGAATTTTAAAGAATTGATTTTTAAACTGTTTTTAATGCCCAAAGAGTAAAAAAATTATGCATATTTTATGCACTTACTTCATTTACCCTTTCTCAATCCGATTCAAAGCATAATATATCAAAAAAGTAATTTAAGATCGAAAAGAATTTTTCCTGGTTAATTCTGCTGCTGTTTTCAATTATATTAGCAAAAGATAAACTAGAATTTAGATTAAGACTCATATTATTAAATTCTTTATATAATTAACAATGCAGTTTACCAAAAATGTGCATCAAACACATTAATAATGCAAATAAAAAACATTTTACAGTGCTATTTGTAACATCTAAAGTCACTTGATTGTGCAATAAGTTTGATTGAGAAGAATGAAAAGATCTATTTTAGTACTTTTAATAGTGGATATAAACATATTTAATATAAAATAGGAACATATCAAAACGCTACTAAACTACCAATCATAATTTTAATAATAATAATTTAATAGAGTTTTAATAGAAATGAAGCATTACTATGAATTCGTTAATGGACTAAGACTATATGTTCCACATTGTAATTTTTAAAATGGCTAATGCTACTGAATAATTATTAAGAAAAAACACCTGTAACAAAAGCTGTTTATTCAGTAAAAGATTTACACAACAAAAAAGTATTAAAATTTTACAATTTAAACATTGATATTTTTTTTAAAGTGTCACAATGCATTTTTACAACATTATTGTAAAACAATGTAATGTTAAAATTAATAAAAAAAAAGCATATAATAATTATAAACGTAACTTATCAACATCGTTATTTGGGAAATAGTAATCATCACTTTAATATTTAGCGCAAAAAAAGTCGACAGATTTATATAAGCTATTACAAAAAATTCAAAGTTCCCTTCTATGTATCTTGTTAAGGATTAAATTTTAAACATTGAATACTTGTAGAAGTATTCCTCCTTTAAAATATATATAAATATGACTTTTATACAAAATATTTTTAAAAAAATTATAGCTTTCAACCATACTTTTTACACATACTAATTAGCTATTTATATCAAAACATTTAAAAATTACAAGTATATATAACACAGTTTAATTTGATAATTTAGGAAAAATAAAGATAAAAATTATTCTGTGCATACATTAAAAAAATATTGGCAGTTGTAAGTTTTAAAAAATATTTGCTTAAATTAAATAATTATGTATTTCATATAAGAAATATATATATTTAAAATTTAAGAGAAATAAAAGCATATTCCTTATACCAAGATCCACAACAGACAACATGAACTAGAGTCCTCAATTTTTTTTATCAGGCATGCAAAATTCATTCAAGGTTTTTTTTAACGCATGCGCAACCAGTCATATTATAAATATGATCAGGAACTTATTTTTACAACTGAGTTTCAGAGAAGATTAACAAAAGACTTTTAGCAGAATATATATTTTTTTAAATATCATATAAATAATTAATTTTACAGAAGAAGTAATCGATTGGCAAGTAAAGCTAAATAATTTGCAGAAATCAAAAAATAATTCTACATTTTCAAATATGACAGATGTTCAGTATCCATACTGAATCGGTTCCATGTTACTATACGAGTAAAAATAATACCGATTTGGTGTTACTTCACCAACATACACTAAATTAACTATATGAAAACAAAAAATTTATAATTTCACAACTTATACTAATTTCGAATTTATTGTCATTTGTTTAAAAAAAATGTCATATCAATTTATTTAAAGGATGAGGTATGAAATTTGTGCAGAATAATAATTTGTGCTTTGGGTCTGTAATATTTTAGGTGGTATGTAATTTATAAAACTTTTAAGCCTTACCATAAACCAATACTACTTTCAGGAATATACTTTGGTTTGGTGGGAGCAATCAATACACAGAAGGACCATTTTGGTAACTCTTAATATCAAGAGAGTTTATGGTCAGTGACATAGCAAAAAAAAAGTAGGTCTTTTAACAGTGACTCCCAGGTCATGCTGGTCACGTGCATCTCACATGGTAAACAATGTGTTAAGAATGTAAAAAGTATATTACCAGATCGTTTTTCACTTAAAGATCACATTATCATGTATTGGGCAAAGTACAGTTATACATTTATTTAATTTTATACATATATTCAATGGATATATGTGAAGCGCTAAATGTTGATATCTGCACTAAAGAAATATCTTATGCATGGAAGACAAATTAAATGAAGGTCTAAAGGTGACTACATAAGGAAAGGTAATGGTGTAAGCTTTTGTGGTTTAATATTCCCAGTTTACCTTAATAAATTAATGTCTAAACGAAATTTAGGTTAATAAACAAATACATAACACAATATTTAGATTATTGGGCCTCTCCAGGCTAGAAAATAGCATACAACTACATTTTTTCTTAGAGACTACTACTTATACTTTTTTTTTATATGTACAGTTGCAGGAAAAAATTAATCACCAAACATACCATTTTGTAGGAAATAAAGTTTTTTCACAAAAAATTTGCATATGAAGCATTCATGTTAAACTCCACGACCAACTTTAAAATTTAAATAGTAACACCTGAATTTGACAAGAAGTTTTAAATCTGTGTAAAAATTTATCATTGGATGTTAATTTCCAATTTGGTCAAGTACGCTTATTCATGTAAGTATACCTAATTTATACCTTTTAATGTTAATTTAATTTAACAAGCATGTGAACATTGTATTTAAAATTTGTTAAACATTTTATTTAAATTATAATATTAATATTAAAAAAAATTATTAATAGTAACCTGTCTATAACAAAAATTCATGATTTCTTCCTGAAGTTTTTGCCTATACTAAATTTACCATTATGTTGATTTTAGGGATCACACCTAAAGTAGAAAAAAAAGTTGCAGATTTTGCAGTTATGCAGCATTGTGATCGTATTCAAATAAAAAATTTGCGTAAATAAGAAGTTGGGGTGGGCTATGGTCAAATTATGTAATGTGGAGAACAACACAGAATATAAAAGAAAATAACATGACAAATAATAATTTTAAATAGAAATTAAGGTGCAAAGAAAATGCTGAGATTGTATTGGGGGTACAAGTAAGTTTTATAGAATTTACAAGAGAGGGCATTACTAGTATTAAATCACATCGGACCATAACCTAACCATCTTCATGTTAGCGCATCATCATTAGGTTTTAATTTTCATTACTTACGTCTCACTTTGTCGAAGTGTAAACAACATAGTTTTTTTAACGACATCGAAACGTCATTTGTGAGAAGCTTTACTTTTCTTCTTCCATCTGAAGAAAAAAGCAACTGAAGGTCATCGATTGCTGTGTGAAGCGTATGGGGACCATGCTCCATCAATTTCTACTTGTGAGTACTGGGACGGCTCAAAAGTGTCGAGTTTGACACGGAGGATAAAGAACATCAAGAAAGGCCAGAAATGTTTGAAGATGCAGAATTGGAGCATTATTGAACGAAGACTCTTGTCAAATGCAACAAGAACTTGCAGAATCTTTGAGAGTGACTCAACAGTTAATTTCATTATTTTTCAAAATGGTCTAAAAGCAAGGACATGGGATGCCCTATGAATTAATGTCAAGAAACATGGAAAGGAGATTTTTCACCTGCGAACAGCTGCTCCAAAGGCAAAAACGGAAAGTTTTTATTAATTGAATCGTAACTGGTTATGAAAAGTGGATTCATTACGACAATCCAAAGCGTAAGAAATTGTGGGGTAAGTCCGGCCATGCATGAACATCAACATGGAAGCCACATATTCAAAGAACAAAGCTCATGCTCTGAATTTGGTGGGATCAGCTGAGTGTAGTATATAATGAGCTGCTAAAACCAAATGAATCACTACCAACTACAATTCATGTATTTGAGCTGAACATTGAAGAATAAAAGGTCAGAATATGAGCAGAAACACAACAGGGATTTTGCTGCACTACCATATGTTGCAGTACTAGTAAAAAACTACTTGGAAGCACTCAAATGGGATATCCTACTCCACCCGCCATATTCTCCAGACATTGTTCCTTCCCACTGCCATTGGTTTCGATCAATGACTCATGTCTTGTCTGAGCAGCACTTCCATTCTTACGAAAAATGCAAAAAATTGATTGAATCTTGGATTGCCTCTAAAGACCAGTCATTCTTTCGACGCAGAATTCATAAGCTGCCAGAAAGATGGGAAAAAGTAGTGGCTAGCAATGGAGAATACTTTAAGTAATCATCTGTTACCATTTTTGCACAATAAAGCCCCAATTTTCACAAAAAATCGTTTAAAATTTACTGGTACGCCTAATATGTACACATGCACATTATCCTTTGGAAACTTATTATTGATACATCAAAATATATTTAAAAAAATCTTCATAATTTTTTTTGGTTAGAAATATAATTATAGTAATCAAACTATATTGCTGTACTTTGTCTGTAACTAATTTATTTTTACAAATTCAGTAACAGTATAAACAAAGGGATCAAAAACATACATAATATGCCATCATTAAAGATCAAAAACTTATTTAAGAGTAAAATCTCAATTGCTGCTTAGTTGTTTGAATGTTTCTATTATAAATGATGTGCGAGTAGAAATTAGCCTATTTTTTTTACAACACATAAACAGAAATGAAAATAGTAATTAGCAATTTGTGGATTAGTACATAAAATCGTCATAAGAAAACAAATATTCTAATCAAATGGAAAAACTAAACTATAAATTTTAAAATTATCTGGTCCAAGGGTTGTCAGGCATGAATTATGAAGATAGATTAAGTAATTTGAATATGTATACTCTCGAAGAGAGAAGGGTTAGGGGAGATTAGATTCAACTGTTCAAATTTATCAAACAAGGGGATGTGGAAGGTTTAAAATTCCATTTTAATTGGGAAGGGAGAAAACACTATTTCTATAATAGGGTAATAGACAAATGGAACAACTTGCCAGTGAATATTGTTAATTGTACAGGAGTAACGGATTTTAAGAAGAAGTTAGATATTCATTGGGGGATAGTTAGGAGGTACTAGCTGGACCAATCTTGTTGAGCATTGAGTCTGTTGTTGGTCATCAAAATTTGTATTTGTATATTTAACTGTATACAAGGTAGAATAATCACAGATAATTTTTTTAATCAAATGTAAGTTAGGTGTTTGTAAATTAAGTACATTATAATATGAAGATGTTGTTTTAGTATTCTGACTCTTTTTTAAAAAATGTTAAGTCAACATTTGCCATATACATTTAAAAAAATAGAGTAAATCATTGTTTCTATATTCATTAGACAAACTCACTAATTTGATATATTTCAACCTTTTTACAACACAGATTAAGTTATTCGCCTGTCCAATTTCAGAAACTCCTAAGTATACAAATCGTTAAAAGTTTAGAGACTTCAAACAGAAAAATCATATTGAATTTTTTTTTGGAACATACATTGCCTCCTTTTATTAACCCACTGGTGCTCATGCTATTTTAGTAATTGTAAAGTTGTTTTTACTGTTTGGGAGACTAAATATTTTTTTCTAGGCATGCACTTTGATATTTTTACTGAAATTTTAATTCATTGTAAAGAGATAGCTTTTAAGTTATACCTAAAAAAATTGCATTTTAAAAATATGGTAAAATAGAGTATTTTTATGAATTTAAAAACTGGATGCATTAATGGAAAAACTGGAGATCACTGGACGTGATATCCTATCCATGAGTGTCAAAGGGTTGAAGCACTTATGCATGTTAAAATTGCTTTTTTTTTTAAATATGAAGACAATCCCTGAAATGCAAGCAATTTTGATTAATGAATATCTCCTGATATAACAAAAGAAAATAATGAACATATATATATATATATACACGATTTTCAGGGTGTAGAGTATTTTTGTGCTATAAGAAATGAGCATTGCCATTTGAAATTTCAAAGTTAAAGCACATTTTAATAGAAAGATGGACCCTTAGTGCATATTTTTTGCATAATGATTTAGAAAAATTTAATTCCTACAAAACAATACATTTGGTTTTGGTCTATGATGAACAGAGCCTAAGTAGCAAGGACATGTACTTTTTTTGCAGCTGTATATCTTACTGTACAGACTTTAAGACTTATGCAAATCTTACATAACCTACACAAGCAATTTGTTTTAGCACACACAAACAATTATTACATATGTCTAATTAAATAAAACTTGATATCAACAAATTAAATCTACATATGATAGGGATATTGAAATAAGTATAAAATTTCATATTCATGCACTACCTAAAAAGATAATTAAATATTACAATTTTCATAGCACGCTATTTGAAAGTCCCAAGTTTGAAAACTTTTCCTAACCTTTGAAATAATTCCGTTTCTTCGTTCATTTTATCTGCATGAATAGCCTTTAGCTCGATCAGACGGGTAATTAAATCTTGGTTTTCTTTTTCCAATTTTTGTTTCTTTTCTTCCATGCTGGAATATGTTATATGTAGAGCTTCATATTCATCCTTAATAAACTAAAACAGAAAAAACTGATAACTTAGTATCAATATAATAAAAGTTTGTTTTAAAAAAGATTTTTTATATTTGTTTATTCATAGGTTCATGATCATTAATTGTAATATTTCTAATAAAATTTAAATCAATCTTAATTCATAACAAAATTAGATAAAAAAATAAGTTCCAAATTACAAAAATATTTGAATCAGTAAATGTACCTGATGATTTTGTTCAGTGTCAGCCAATTTCTGTTGTGTCTGTTTCAACAATTCTTCTGTTTTAGTTAACTGTGCTTCTAATTCTTGAATTCTACAAGTGTAATAAATAATTTGTAATTTTGTTTACAAAACTTAACTTTATTAAATATAACAGATAATATGAAGCACTTTCAATTAGGTATGATCCATTTATGTTAAAATAATCTAAGTAACTGGCTTTGTGTTACACAGTTTTGTTAGATCAAGCTCGACACAATAATATAGCTGAAAATGGTTTTGTAATAAGACAAGTAAAAAGTGCCTATTTACTGAGCATTTTTCAAAAGTGTAGGATTTCTATTGCAAATATTCCTGTATTTCATTCCTAAATAATTGTAACTGAAAGCTAATATTTCTCTCCTACATGGTATAGTTTAAGTGTAGTGACCAATTGAATTAAAAGCTTTCTAATATAACCTTACTTAAGGTTTAAATGTATAATTTATAAAACTTGATATCATTCATCATTCAAAACCTAAAAAAATCTATTCAGACATTTTATAATTCTTCATTCTAGAAATATGTTTCAATATGCATACTAGCAAAGTTATTTTACAGGCTAACAAAACAATTATAATATATTAAAAGTAATATAAACATATATATTAATTAGAATATAAAACAATTATAAAATGTGTTTTATATTCTAACTAATATATATGTTTATATTACTTTTAATATATTATAATTGTTTTGTTATGCCCTGTAAAATAGCTTTGCTAGTGTATATACTGAAATATATTTCTAGAATGAAGAATTTCGAAATGTCTGAATAGATTTTTTTTTAGGTCTTGAAATGACCTTTTTAGGTTATTTGTACACATTTGTTGAACTAAACAATATTTACATTTATTTGTATTTGATATCATTGAAAAAAAACTAATGGAATTATTGAACAGCAAATTTATAAAATAATTTTAAACCAACCAAAAGATAGAGTACATATTAGATTATTAATAAGACTACACTTGACAAATAAACTTACTTGGCATTTTTTGTAGCTAATTCTTTTTCTTTTTCATCTACAGAATTCCGTAAACATATAACTTGTTGGGCAAGCTATAATGGAAAAATTAAAGTATTTCTTTATAATTGTTAATTTTAACTTATTATTTCATTCTTAAAATAGGAAGAAAAAGTTTATCTTGGCGAACTTTCTAACACATAAAAAATACTTAGTCACTTACTTAACTTTAGTCATAACTATACCAAAGCCGTATTAATTGATATAGCTATTAGTGATAGTTATATCAAAGCATTACCATAGGCAGAAAAACCTTACCTCACAAATTGGTACAAGGGCAGATTAAGAAACATTAAAATTCTTAGACACATTTTTAAAATGAGCATTCAAAGAAGAGGTGTTTCAAAATATTATGTATAAATGTACCAAAAGGCTGTGATAGTTAGATTACGAGTTATTCCTATGTAGAATGGGCTAATAAGCATTGTATGTGGATGTGTGCTAAATGTCCTCACTTTAAAGTATGGAAAGTTACCAGTTCTAGCTTATAAATTGACCTTGGCATATGACTGTGTTTTAAATAACAAAGAAGTGTTCCAAGTATAGAAAGTCATAATATTTCCACTCTTAAGAATGGATGTAATTTTTTAATCCTCCGACGCTCAAAGACATTATATCACGTCCAGAGATCTCCAGTTTTTCCATTAATGCATCCAGTTTTTAAAGTCATAAAAATACTCCATTTTACAATATTTTTTATATATAATTTTTTTTAGGTATAACTTAAAAGCTATATCTTTACAATAAATTAAAATTTTGGTAAAAATATCGAAGTGCACACCTAAGAAAATATATTTTGATTTTCCAGCAGTGAAAACAACTTTACAAATACTAAAATAGCGTGAGCATCTGTGGGTTAAGGTTATAGCTTTTTTAACATTAAAATGTTCATCTTAATATTGATTTTAAGTATTTAACTCTTTTAGGTCTTATTTGAATGTTTTGATATCAAATAATTTTACATTGATTTAATTAAAGATAAAAAATCACAATATAGTAATTAAAACTCTACATAATATATTTCTTAACAATAAATAAATAACAAGACATTTTATAACTGGGGCTGCAAATGTAGCATAATCTGATTATTTAAGTCTTTTCTTACAAAAAGAAGTTATTTAACATGCTAAGTGTCACAGGCGGAGTGTAGGTTGATACGCTGCGGCCAGCTCAGAAGAATTAACGAATGATCGATTCAACCAGATGATTTCGACCGAAAAGGGTGATCAGAGGTTCGAATGGTAGTTTCAAAGATGTATAAGGTCATCCTTGGCCCAAGGTAATAACCACTTCAGACGCATTAACAAGTCATTTGTACACAAAGTTTTCAACACACTATTACACAATTTGGTTCATATTGATTTGTAGTACACTACAGATCTTTTCTGAAATTCATTAAGACTTAAAATGGGAAAGGATTTTAAGTAATTTAGATCATTGTTTTGTAGAGAAAACATTTTGCTTAGAATGTGTCTAATTGTTATTTTTCTATAATATTATAATTCTCAATTACTGCATTAAAAAATCAATAAGTTACCAAATTTTTAAATGTTAATTATTTGCTTGGTATAATATTTGAGTAGTTGTCAGAACCAAGTATACAGTTTAATCAATGAACAGGCAATATACTGGATACCTCAAACAAATTTTCAGTGAATTTCTACTCTAATTTTTTTTTGTCAAACACTTTTATAGGTTTTGAGAGAAAAAATAATAAGCTTAACTTACTTCCCCTTTCTGTTTAAATAAATCTGCAAACTCTTCTTGCAGAATAGTGTGCCGTCTTCCCACTGAGCTTTTTTCGGCAGTGGTTGATGAACTGTAACAGTACAAAAGTATTTATTAATTGATATATAAAAACATATTTAATAGCAAACAGTTCATACCACATGCATACAACCAACATTTATATTGTACCTAGAAAGTTATACTTTTAATGTATATTGAATACTGGATTATTAATTCACAACTTGTGAACAATTACAGCATTTTTTCTTATCTAATAGTCACACATTGTTGGTTTAATTCACAAGCCCCAAAACTTCATATCGCAAAATCTAGCAACTGTATTGGATTGGCATTCTTTTTTAGAAAGTCGTCAAATGGTTCAATGCTTTTGGCGCTTGTGTCGTTTTTTCACTGATTGTTCATCGTTGAAAAAATCATATTCTTGGCAACCTAAAGTACATTATTTTTTATTTTGTTTATTTACTAACATCCCAGTAGCAGAAAAATTCTTAACAGTCTATGACAAGATTTTAGTGAATAAGATTTGTCTGCAACTTAATTTATTATATAACTATTGGTATACCTTTCATGAGCAAGAATTTGATTAAAGAGATAATCTCTGCAATATTATTACTTTGTTATTCACAGTTTTTTTTATGTGCTGTTTAATCATTGCTAGATTATAAGTATTCAACACTTAAATAATAAAGTACCAATTATCTAAATATTTAACATCTTTATGAACAAACAAATACCCATTTATTAAATAGTTTCAGTATTTTAAACAAAAACTCCTTATATTAACAATATTTTCTATTGAAAGGACAATACAAATTAACATTTTATTTCATTGTTAAAATTTATAAATGAAACAAAAAGATTATTTTCCAAATTTCCTTGGTAAATTAAAATTGGAATTATAACTTTAAAGTATGGTAACTTAATTAAATTCCAGAGTTCATACTGGAAATAAAAAAGGGAAGGGTGCAAAAAATTAAATTCTAATGCAATTTAAATTATTATTTACTATGGTTTTAGACATTTATATGAGTTTCATAAGATGCAAGTCTGACAAGTCATGCCTTCCTTTTCATTGAAAAATAGGCATAGTGAATGAAATCTAATGAAAACTGTCAAACTAACTAACTGAAAACTAACGTTCAAACTGTCATTTTACATGTAAAAGAATTATGACATAAAATCAAATATTTTGCAGTATAAGTTTATTTTAAAATACTAGAATTCACATTATATCCTCAATAATGTTCAAATATTCCAATTTGTAAAAATGGAAGAATTAGCGAAGTTTGATTTTTGACAAACTTGGTATAACTAATTGGTTCGCAATAGTAAAAAAATATATAGATAAATAAGTTACAACTAAAGAAATGACTTTCAAAGCGGGAAAACTGGCCTTAAACTAGTTTTCTGTCTTCAAAATCGGAAAAGCCACCTGGCTAAAATGTTGATTTCGGATAAAATCGGCAACTGTGGTTAGCTGATAATGGTCAAATTCGTAACAAACTCAATAAAAAATTAAGAAAACCATGTTAAAGCTAGACAAACATTACTAAATATGCAAAATAAATGCATTTTTAGTTTTCAAATTTGGAGTAATCGCGTTATCAAATTGTCGAAAAACTTGCATCATTGATTACCTATTAAGTATCAAATAGATGAGATAAAAATGAGTAAAAAGAGAGAAACAAATTATTTATTAAAGTAAAAAACTGAGCTTTAAATCCAAAAGAGAAAAAAATGATCGCCAAAATCGGAAATCTGCCATGGAAGCTGTATAAAATACCGTTTTCGTTCAGCTCAAATTTCCTTCTCAAAGAAGGTTCTGCTAATTATTTTTTAGTAATGTACCTTCTCAATGAACAGGTACTGAAACGTACCATGGAGTTGATAAAAGAGAATCGACAACAAAGAAACATCTGCAGAGATTTGTTCAAACATGTGTAATTTATCGCATATCTCGATTAAGACTTTCTATTATCGAGACTTCTCCCCCACCCCGACTTTCTTAAATGAGAGAAAAATAATTATCTGACATAAAAAGAATCTGCAGAAAATGTTCTAAAGTAGTACAGAAATTTAAAAAAATTCGTATTAGACTTTTGTAAAAATTTGTCTGCAGACCCTTGAAAAAATCTGCACCGTACGACGCATGTCTCTGCATTTCTGCTTCCGGGACTAACATATAGTACAATAATCAAACGGTATTTTGTTATGAAAAAGTTTTCATCTTGTTGAGTTTGTTTAAAAAATTACAGGTATATAATTTAATTATATTAACATATCATTGGCTTATAAATAAAACCACATATAAAGTACAAATTTAGAATCCGTAGCGGAAAATGGTTGAGGCAAAACTTATTACGCGCAAGAACTAACAAGGGTTCGAGCAGAAGATATCGTTTTTAGGAAGAGGGTGATCACAGGTTTGAGTGAGTTTTGGTTTATTTTCTTGTTGTTGTACTCCTCTAAAAAGTATTAAAAAAAACATGTTTCACCTGGAGTGAAAAGATTTATGAAAATTAAACATTAGCTTTTTTTGCTGTGCAATACGTAAATTTATTCATGCGTTAAGATGATCGTTTCTTATCAATCCATATATATAAGAATGGTGTGTCTGTAAATTCGAATAAAACCACTCATTTTGAGTTTTTTGCATGAATTTAGAGACACTAAATAAGAAAATCACATTAAACATTTTTTTGTCTGTTTGTTTGCTTATGTGCTTTTAAATAAAAAACTACTGAACGGATTTCTATGATACTTGCGTCATTTTACCAATAATTTTCCAACTTAACATCTGCACTTTATTTCATGTGTGTATATACAACCATTCAAAAGTTATAGAACTTTGTCCATTTTCAAATACATTATTCATATTGGAAATTTACATTGTAGATCTTTCCTTCAAAACGTTATTGTTAAAAACCATTTTGGTGATCAAAAATATTTTTCAACATGAATTCTATGTGATTTTTCTTTGAAAAATACATTTATTTGGCAGCAGATTTTAGGAATCGGCTGTTAACAAAAACTTCACCAACCGTAGGAGGAAGATAATCCAGCTGTTTGGTCTGACGCTATGGGTATCTATTTATGCCCTGAACAAGCTTTGCTTTGTTTCAAGATCTTAAATGCATCAGTGCGTAATTTCCTATCCAAAGTTATTACATTTATGGCAAAACTGCTATTTGTACAAAGTGGAACAGTGCTAAGTGTCGGAATGGGCCTCCCTAAAAGTTTAACTTAGGGTTTCTATATTTATTCTTCCATGCAGCTTATTTTAAAGGTTTCACCTCAAAAACATTTTACTGAAATTTAAAAATAAATATTTGAAAACTAATTTTTAAAAGAAACTTTGTCAGTAAATAATGATGCAGGCATATTTAAACTTATATTTTACAATTCTTTGAAATTGCAGGGTGAACAGTTATTAATAAAAAATAATTCCTAATTTATTTTTCTTCAGAAATAATGTTCAAAGATGGAAGCATAGACTTTGGTTGCCAACTTCACCAAATACAATAAATTATTTCAATTTGGAAGAGTAATACTTTTTCTTTGATATATTATTGCATCGCCAGTATTAAAACTAATGAATGTGAAGTTTATACTGTCACTGACGGGTTAATTTTTATTTTAAAAAAAATTTGCAACTTTTAAAATAATATAATTTTTCAACACCAATTGACATTGTTTGTTGCGCACCAGTGTGAGTTTCGAATTCAAATACTAATAAAAGAAGATATTTCCGAAATGTAGGGGGATTTTTCAGAAGCAATGTGGTTTCCCGAAATTTATCAGAATTGCTTTTTAAAATAATGGAAATTAAGAAGTACGTAAAAACGTTCTTTTCCGGAAATTGTTTGTTGCACACTTTGTATGTATGTTTTTCTCCAGCGTGAAATTTTGAATTCAAATACTAAAATAAGATATTTTCGAAATTTAGTAGGATTACTTTTTTAAAACAATGGGGTAAAAGGAAGTGCTTAAAAAAAGGTTCTTTTTCTTAAATTGTTTGTTGCGCACTTTTTGCATGTATGAGGGTTTTTTCCAGTGTGAGTTTCGAATTCAAACACTAATAAAACAAGATATTTCCAAAATGTAGGGGGATTTTCTTAAAAGCAATTTGGATTCGCGAAATTTAGCAGGATTGCTTTTTAAAAACAATGGAAATAGGCAAGTGCGTAAAAAGGTTCTTTTCCGTAAATTGTTTGTTGCACACTTTGTATGTATACTGGTATGTATGATGTTTTTCTCCAGTGTGAAATTTCGAATTCAAATACTAAAACAAGATATTTCCAAAATTTAATGGGATTGCTTTTTAAAAACAATGGGGTAAAATGAAGTGCTTAAAAAAGGTTATTTTTCTTAAATTGTTTGTTGCACACTTTTTTGCGTGTACAGCCGATATGGCATTCGGTCCAGCACGTAAAGAACATTGTGGAACGGAACAACAACTTCGCCTCTCTTTCTTGCTGATGCAATTTATGCAATAAATTCTTATAAAAGAAAATGATTATGCGAGATCGTTTAGCGTTGGGCAATGATAACTTAAACACTCTAACCGGAAGTATTCGAGGCAGCGTCCCGAACTTCCGATTAGCAGAGCCATCTATTCAACACTTCTCAGTTCAACCCATGAATAATCAACTGCTAGAAGGATTTCCTGTAAGCACCATAATAGACTGCTTGAAGAAGCGCCATAATGATCCTGAGTAGTCGGAAACCATAGGCCAATGTTGCCTGGAGACAATATCAGTGATATTAGTGCCTGGTATGTGCTTAAGACTTTTGATTTTGTTGTATGATTAATTGCAAAATTGTCAAATCTGAGCTGTCACCAATAGCCATCGTGCACTCTAGAGCAACGTTATTTAACCAACCAGAGTTGGCAAATCCAAACCGATGACAACAGCATATTGTGCAGGCACTATCATTCAACCAACCAGCAATTATATTGTTATTTTGAGTTGGCCACTAGCAAAAAACACAACATTTTGGTCTTGGTCCAATTTTCCAGAATGGCGCCAAGGAGCACCGAAAGTTAGGAATTTACCAAAATTATATCAGAAACAAAAGCAAAACATTTATACATAAAATAATAAAACAAAAGTAAAACAATTTGACGATTAACAACTGACATATTTACCTGCGATCAGTACCATCTTCAAGCTCGTTTTCTAGTTTTGCATTGGTAACAATGAGCCGGCGATTCTCCTTCTGATGAAAATCAATCAATTCATACAGGTTGTTAGCTAAAAAAAGTAATTTCAATAATCCATTTTGAATATAACTTATAAAAAAAAAGTTTAGAAGTAGAATAAAGACTTTTCTTGCCAAATTTCAGGGCAGAGAGGTATTTTTCTAGAGTTCTTTACATTTCTTTTGAGTTAATATCGTGAAATTCATCTTTACGAATATTTAAACCTTTGGTGCCTTTTTTTGAAGCACAAAAATGTAAACATCACAAAATATTTATATTGCTTTTATTAAAAAAAACTTCTTATT
This sequence comes from Troglohyphantes excavatus, assembly GCA_963932185.1. NCBI lineage: Eukaryota > Metazoa > Arthropoda > Arachnida > Araneae > Linyphiidae > Troglohyphantes > Troglohyphantes excavatus. Next base: position 1,366,270 of record OZ010676.1, on the reverse strand, counting down.
TCTAGAAAGAGAGGGAGACTGACTTTCACACATACAAAGTATTGTTTCAAGGCACATAAAACCGTTTGATTGAATTATTTCTTTCAGTTATCATATATATTTAATGGTGAGTGTTTTGCATTTGCAAGCCTTTTATTGAAAATATCATATCTATAAATTGAAAACTTTTTTGCCACTATTTTTTAATAACACTATGTTTTTTTTAATGTACAATTCATTACCAGAATTCAGCACTCCCACATTTTCAATTAACAATCCGCCAATACTTTTCAACTAAAATCCACTTTCCAGGTCCGATATAAATTCACAATTGCCTAATTGTGACTTCAAATTTAAAGTCGGCAATCGAAAAAAGATGACAATTTTTTTTTAATTATTACATTAAATTCTTGTTTTAAAAAAACTGTATACAAATGAAGATTAAAAGTTTTTCACAGGCATTGCCTACTTTGATTCCCAAATAGCTACAAATCTGCAGGATTCAAATTTTGCTATAATATTATTCATAAATTGTGTTGTCATTTTATTAACATTGAAATCAGACAATTTCCGGTTTTATATTTACAACTGCACATTTTTAATTTACGATTGACCATTTAAGTCACGACTGCCCGTTAGAATAGACCCTGACACTTTCGATTATATGAATCTGGACTCGCCTTCCATGATTAAAGATAACCTTAATGTTTACATGCATGTTTTAATGCAATAGATGAACTTTAAATTAATTTCATTTTGGATTGAGGATTTCAAGATCAAATATTAATTCTAGAATTATTACTAATATTAAAGTAGTATTTTCTAAGCAGCAAAATAAGTAATCTTTGAGGTTGTCAACACGGTTTCATAACCCACAGGTTTAGAAACTATTTGTTGTCAAAACTTACTCAAATGAACAACATCTTCATATCTTTTTCGCTCTTTTTTATTTCTTTCATGTAGTTTTTGCAATATTTCCCATCTATGTTCGGAATAATGTTCATGATGGCTTTCCATCGCAGCACATGATGGTTTATTTACAATTTTTTATTTTCCGATTGCTTGGCACACAGAGTATATAGCTACGGTGGGGCTACATCATAGGAATACTGGGACGGAATCGGAAAGACCGGAAGTGTACCGGAAGCCTTCTTAATCCAAGCTTCAGTAACTCTGCATTGCACGCCTCTTGACTCCCTATCTGACCAATCAAATGTGAAAGACGCTTTTACTACAATCTCTTGCCAAATCTGACGCCAAATATCTAAATTAGTATGTAAAACTTATTGCCACAGAAGTTATTATAAATATAATTTTATTTAAATTAAACTTCAATAATATTTTTCACTTGCGAATATATATACAGAGGACATATTGTAGATAAACCAGATATTTAAAAAGATAATATTATATATATTAACAATTATATATTATTACTAGTAGTAGTAGTAGATTGGTTGTTTGGTTGGTTAAAAAACGTCGCACTAGAGCTTAACAGTGAGCTATTAGCGACGGTTCGGGGTATATCAAGAAGGAAAGATTCGGATTTGGTTCGGTTAACTAAATAACATCGCACTAGAGCTACACAGTGAGCTATTGGCGACAGTTTTCGACCTATCTTAAAGTCTCTTTTATTTTTGAACATGGTCAGATGACGAGAACAAGACCTGAGCGGGGTATCAAGGTAAGATATCTAAGATAACATGATATGGAACCCCACGAAGTTTCATATTTACATGGCAGATTGTTGGTATACATGGCAGGGATTGATCGGGGTCCAAAGTCCCGACATCTATTGAAGGCGTTGGGTGCCAGTTCAGGTGTTTCCTCGTCATCTGACCATGGTTCTAACGAGGTGCATGTCTGAATGTGTATGTGTTCCCGGGTCTTTCCTTCGAGATAGACCCCGAACCGTCGCCAATAGCCCACTGTGCAGCTCTAGTGCGACGTTAATTAACAAAAAAAAAATTACTATCCTCCAATGAAAATCTAAATCCGTCCGTACTTTTTCTTAAAATCCGTTACTCCTGTACAATTAACAATATATCATTGGATAAATATAGTGTTTTTTTCCCTTTTCGATTATAATGGGAATTGTTTAATTAAAACCCATAACCTCTCGTTCTATCACTCATATTAAAATCTAAACCCTCCTCATCCCCGTGTTTGATAAATTTAAACAGTTGAATCAAATCTTACCTAATTTCTCTCTTCCACAGTATACATATTCAAATTTCTTAATCTATCTTCCTATTTCATGCTTGAAAACCCTTGGACCATTTTAGTAGTCCTATGCTAAATTTTCTCTAACAAATCAATATCTTTTTTATGGTGACCAAAACTGTACAGCATACTTAAGATGTGGCTTTACCAAACCGCATGACAGATTGTTAGTATAAATGTACCGAGTTTCGAAAATCGTTACTCAGCACATTACCTAGTTATTTCGCAGATTACCTGATTTGCTACGTTAAGTGCATAACTATGTACAAGGGCCTATTCTAGTAAAAAGTCATGGCTTATGCGCTGTCGCAAATTAAAAATAAGTAGTGAATTCGAAATGAGCGAGAATAACCCCTTTTTAGTACATATATGCAAACATAAAACAACTGAGTATTAATCCGATTTTAAACAAATAATTGAAAATAAAAATAATAGATAAAAAAAAGAAGAAAGAACCAAAAATGTAATTGAAAAAAAAATGGATAGCGAACAAAAATCGAGAAAAAATATTGCAAAAAAGTTCATTTAAGTAGCAAATTAATATTTTTGAATAAAATCGTATCTCCCTTCTTAAAATGAAAATTAAAAAAAAATTTAATGCATGTTTGAATCTCTCTCTCTATACATACAGTGGCGGCGATTCGGGGGGGCAAGGGGGGGCGGTTGCCCCCGCACTTTTTTCGGATGTTGCCCCCGCACTTTTTTAATATTGCACTTTTTAAAACTATATTACCAGTCAATTGTTCTATTGCATTGCCGAACAAAGGAAAAATTTTGAACCCCAACTTCCTCCCACTACCACAGGCACGTAGGTAGGGGGGAGGGTGAAAGGTTCAAACCCCTTCCATTGAAAGTCAAGTGAATTTTTTTTTTTTGAATGAATGTGGTATCGTTATTCTTTTAAAAAAATTCAACATTTAAAAAATAAAATAAATTTTCTATCTAAATTGAGGAGCTTTGTTTTCAGATTTCCAGACAGACAGCTACTCTAACATAATCCATTGATTGGCGCCTCATTCCTATTCATTCCAGGACCATTACTCATTCTGTTTTTATTTTTTTCGGAAAAAGAAATAGCATATATTTTCTTTACATAGAAAAAATGCAGCTGTATGACCTTCAATTCTAAAAATAGATCAAACCCCCTTCTTTTATTTATGACTATCTGCAACTTTTTTACATTAAAATAGTATCCGGTCTTAATAAAATGCGTTAAAATGTAGTATTGTGTAATCTATTGGCGCCGAACAATTGCGTAATCTATAAATCTGTAGTTGGAGGGAAGGGGTCATGAGTTAGCCATTAATGTCTTTGTTTTGATCTTCGTCTGCTCTGCTTTTTAGCAAAATGAAGCGAATTTTGCAAAATTCAGTTTTAAATTACTTTAATAAAAAGAACAAATGTGAAGTTGAACATGACAGCAATACAAGCACTACTGTTTCCATTCAAGAAAGCTTGTCTGTTTGTTTGCAATCTACGCCACAGAATTTTGAAAATCGCGCAAGTATACGTTTAAATATACCATTATCTTGGTTTTTAGCATTTATATATCATACTTCGAAATATTTTACATCATTCATATTATGCGATTTGTTCTTCAATTTAATTTAGCATTAATTGTTCAATTTATAATTTAATTTCAAACTATTATTGGAAAATTTATTCGTATTTCAGTAATCATTGATATCATTCCTTAATTGATATGAATATTTTGAAAACTTTTGTTTAAAGATTGATTTATTCATACACGGATAAAATGTTTTTGCTTTTCCCAAAATATCCATTTAAAAAGAATAGTAATAATTATCCGACAATTAGACCCTGTGATTATTATTATGATTTTGGTTCAGAATTTTACAAATCCGTATTGGAAATCCGTGTTATGTCCGAAGAAAATTAATATTATTTGCAAATGAAAGCAAGGGAAGATTAGAAATTGCCTAACTTGTAAGATTAAATTTGACCTCTGAACGGATACTGCATTGGAAAATGCTTGCAATAAACCAGTACTTTTGAGAAAACTGTTTAATATTACATAATTTATAAAAATGTTGAAAATGTATATGAACTGGAACTGGGAATGTTCAGCCTTGTTGAGGTAGGAATTTAGATCGGAAAGTTTGATTTGGTTAAATAACGTCGCACCAGAGCTGCAGATTGGGCTATTGCCGACAGTTCGGGTTCGGGACCCATCTCCAAGGAAAAACCCGGGAACAATGCTTCGTATTTTTGAACAATGGTCATATATAACGAGGGCAACACTTGAGCTGGCACGCGGCGGCTTCATTGTTCGTTACCACACATATATTATACGGAATCTCAAACTTAAAATTTCTCTAAATTGATTTCATAATTAGGGAGTGATTTATTAATTTTAAAAATAGTTATTGACAACTGTTAAATATAGTTAATGACAATGATAATTGTTGATGTTATTTATCTGCCAACGTATTCATGTTTACTTGAACAAAAATTAATATTTTTTTTAATAAAAAAAATTGGTGGGGTTTTTGAGAAATGTTTGTTAATTTTTGTGGGGTTAAGGATTCCCCCCTCTTGGTGAGGGGGATAGATGCCTAAAGAAATTCGTTGCTCAGTCACTGAACCCCCATGAAATAATCAATCACACAACCTCCATAAAATCTATACCCACGTGCCTGCAAACTGTAAGAATTTGTCTCAGGGTCCCAAAAGTCACACCACAAATGTAGAATTGTAAATGGTGCAGGAAATTTTCTTTTGATTTTCTTTGGAGGGTGAGGAGAGAAAATTTCCTCCATTTCTTTTTCAACACTGACACCAATGGAAAGGATACCTATCCCTTTGGAGGTCGGTCAATAAGTATGTTAATAAGATTCATTACAACAGTCCGTATCGTTCCAAAATAAAAAAAAAATTGAAAAATAATCGAAAATGGGTTAATAGTCGACCTGGGCGTCTCGTACCTATTTTAAATTTTAAATTGGTATTCTTTCCTTCAAATAACTCACAATAGAGAGTAAATATAAATGTGCAATATTTATTGTTTTGGTGTTCAAAAAATTTATTACTACCCCCCCCCGCTCCACACACACTTGTTTCATCTTGATCTTGCCCCCCCACTTTTACCACCCAATCGCCGCCACTGTATACATATATATATATTATATATATATATATGTAAATGCGGAAGTCCTACCAACTCATTCGCTCATCCTACAACCTTACGTCTACCCAGGAAGATGAAATTTGACAGACTTGTTAATTCTTACATAGGAAAAGTTTTTGTCTGGGTCGAATGTTTTTCATTTTCTTTGGTAAAACACTTATTCTTACACTTAGTTTCGGATACTTCAGATTTTCCTAGAATTGTGAAACTTGTATGCAGGAATAGGGTTTACCAACCAACAAAGGAAATAATATGAAAATCTAGATTTTAATACGTGTACCCTTTAAAAATTGGCTACGAATTTTTTATAATAGAACATTAGTTTTCGATACTTTCGAATTTTTTGGAATTGTAAAAGTTTGCGCACTGATAGGATTTACTATACCAACAAGGGAAAAAATCTGAAAATCTAGAATTTTTTAAGTGAACATTTTAAAATCGTTTTCGTTTTTTTCTTCTGAATATTCTTGTCAATTTGTAAAACTTAACGAAAAATGTTGACATAGATGTCTAATAAAAGTTTTCGGAGATATAGTCATTATTAACAATTAGAACGGGTATTTCAGCTAGTGTCCATATATTTATAAAAAAACTTTGTTTTTACAGTGGATTAATTACGACGGAAGTTTTCGTTAGTTATGTTAATTTCAATACATTACAATTGTAGTTAAATTAAAACGCAAGTAGGATTATGAAACTAAAACTAAAACGAGGAACAGGTTTGTAGTTTTGTTTTTAGTGTATTTTTTAAGTTAAATGATCACTTCTCAAACAGTGCAAGTTTTTAAAATTACACAAGAATGTTAATTAAACTGTTTTGAAGGCAATGAACTAAAGATTTTGTTTTACACTGAATACTTTCTAAATTTTAGCTGTTTAGGTAAACTATTACAATCAATTTTCTCAAAATTCACTCGTTATAATCAATCGCAATAACTTTTTTAATTTTCAACATGTCATTTATTAATTCAATATCTTTATCTATGTCATAAATACACTTAATAAAGGTAAAATTCAATTATTTTAGTAGAATTTATTATAGAGTGTTTTGCGTCGTACTGTACTACATTTTCCCAAACATTTACCAATTTAAAAAAAAAAACTTTATATATTATTTTTTTAAAACAATTCCAAATAAAAAATATATTACTTAAATATTTCTTTAGAACCGTGTTAGCGTCACAGCTAACACAAAAAACAATACAAATGTGTCGATTTCATTCAATTATGTGTATTATTTAAAAAAAAAAAAATTATCAAAATTATCCCAAAAAAAATGTTTTATTTATACTATTTTAATAAAATTCAAGTATGACAATTAAAAATATGAATTACTAACTAAAATATTAATGTATTTTTTTTCAATTAGATTAAGAACTATTAAAACAATTTTTATAGTTAGATATCGATATTATTTTGTTTTCAAATTATGGGCTTCTTATTTCATCAAAAACAAACACCAGTTTTAATTATTTTTTTGCAGAAATATATCTATTTTCAAATAATAATTTTGAGAATAGTTAAAAATAGTATGAATTTTCATAGTTATGTTTTATTTCAGAATTTAGTAATTATATTCATATTTTGCAAAGAAATGCTATGGTATTGAAAATAAGGTTTTGTAGGAATTAATTAAGGTTAAATTACTTAACAGGTTTTTAAGTTCCATTGGAATTAAATTACTTTCCATACTTGCACCTTAAAAGTTGATATATTTTTTTTTTAAAGATTGTTCCTTACTTTTTAATATTCACACCTTAGCTGTATGATTAAAAAAAAATATTTTCTCAGATATAGTGTATTTGCATAAATTATTAAACAAAATGGTTTATCATTATATCTGAAAATGGCAAAGAATCAAGCAATGTAATAATTACAAAATAACCACAAAGGATGTTTCTTTATTATTTTATTTTCAAAACAAAATATAGAACAGAAAAAAAATTATGATTTCATAATTAATAAATTACAATAAAACAGGCATCTTTTTGTTACATTTATTTTCTGGGTTAAGAATATACTTGAGAAAACTATTTTGAAAGGGAAAAAAAATTGATTAGTAAACATAAAAAATACATTCTAATTGTCTTAAAACAAATTACATGTCAGAAACAAAATAGGCTTTTGACCGCATTGCTGCCTGACACCTGGAGATTAAGATATTGCATAAGTATGGACATTTTTTGTTTTGTAGGTGCCAGCACCTCTGTACCTTATGCCAATACATTACAATTGTGGAAGAAAATCAAAAGCACATTTTTTGAAGATGCCTTTGGGATTGGTGAACAGTTTTAGCAGACACAGTTTTATGCACTCATCAATCCATAGTTTTTATGCACTCATCAATTCATAGTTTTCATGCACTATTCAAGGAAATGCTATGGTCTTGCATAGAATTTATTATATGTGATACATAATTTTTTTAGTTGTTTTCTTCTAGTGGCAATACTATAGGCGATAATTTGCTATTTAAATGATCGAACTAAGCCTGTACTATGCATGTTTCTAGGTATGTAAAACTTTCCTAAAATAAAATCATTAAGGAAATATGAAAGGACCTTAGCGTGTGTCGACACAAATGTTTTTACACCTCCATTGAATTTAGCCTAGTAATAGGAGAACTTTAATGAGGTATGAATTAAACTATTGAAGTTAACATTAATTAGATGGAGGCGAGAAGAATGCCTGGGGGCTGAGTAATGAGCTTGTATTAACAAAATCCTGAAACGGAATTACATGATTGGTAAATATATATTTCATTAAAATACAGAACAAACACAATTTTTTTTCTCCAAAATGTTATTTTATGCACAAACATGTATGAAAATCTGACCACTTGCTAAGTAAAGTTTTAAGCTGTGGAATATTTCAATTAAGAATCATTTGTTATTCTGTATTAAATTTTTGTGTTAAGGATTTATTTAGTATTCTTTTTGTCGCATGGTAGCATTTATACACTCCAAAATTAAAGTTATTTTTTGAACAGATGGAGTAATTTGAATCAGCCATAGTTTCAGTTTTACTTTACAGTTACATATTTAAAAATAATCCACTTTCCCATAATTTAATATGCACAAAAAAATTATATTAACCAGCATTTAAATTTATACTATACCAATATATATGTATAAATAGTATTACAACACACATTTACTTCATATATTTCTTTATGTTAGCATGTACTCATTTACCTTGCATTGGGTACTTTGGCTCTCAGTTGTGAACTTAAAAACACTTGTGATTGATACCAGTAATATAATAAACATGGATTCAAAAGCAAGTGTCATTTAGTTATGTCGCCAGAAGCTTCCACAAGATGACTTGACAACTAGAAGACTTTTCTGGGCATAAGCTTAATTAAATCATATATACATTATAATAAGTATTTATACAATAAATTAGAAAAAGGACAACACAGTTTACAGGAACAGATCAATTATAGTATTCAAAGCAATAATAACATTTAATTTTTTTAGCACAGAGATTCACATTATAATATTTACAAAGCAATGGTTTGTTTCTTCATGCTTGCCAAATGCAATTAAAAGTAGTATACAAATCAAAATTATACTCGTCTTTTTTAAAGCAAATTGAATTAAGTTATCTAAATTTGTTTGAAAACATTAGTTACCAATGAATAATTTCTAAGTTTTTCACAATAATATTTAAGACTGTAAAAATTAAAATGCTTGTAAATAACTTAGCAATGTATACAAAATCAAGAATTTGTGATTTTTATGACAAAAATAGGGATGGAATAATATTTGGCCCATATACCAAATATCTGTATAGACAGAATATTTTTAATATTCGGCCAATCGTCAGCTGAATAGCCGTAATAGAAGCAGGGTGTAAAAACGGGATTTGGGATAAAATGTACAATTTTTTAATCACTTTCAGAAATGTGCAGCTTTTTTAATCAGCAATTAAAATATCTTATTTATTAGTATCTTATCGGACTCGGAATCAAATCTGGTACCAACTTAGATATTGTGGTCAAGTCAGAACGGAGGAAAATAAATGCTTGACTGGTTAAGTAACGTGGCACTAGTGCTGCACAACCGGCTCAGATTCAATAAGGCTGGTTGGTTAAATAAAGTCACACAAGAGTGGGATACTGGCGACAGTTCGGATTGGTGAACGATAAAATTTACATTTTTGTAACACTAAAATTATTTTTGTGTGGTTAGAAATTGTTTGGTCATTTAATGTACGGCATTTGACTATTGTTGTTGTGTTTTAGATTGAGTTATGGATGTGTTTGTTGCAGATGTTTACCTCAATAGTAAATATTTGTGGAAATTGGGAGGCACGAAGCACACATTGTTGAACGTGTTGAAGCAGTTCGTTTTGACCGGTACTTTTATTATTTTGGATTGCTGGTAGTCTCGCTACTGCTTGAAGTGCGGGAAACTTCACGGTGGACCAGTGCCAACCTAAAAGATCCCATCACTGGTGCACACAATACTGGATTGAGGGTACATACCATATACTAAGAATTAAATTTTTTATTAATTGTATACACCATAATCAACTGCTCAAAAAAGGTACCAGATTTGATTTCGTATAAGTTGGTAGCCATTGGCTAATATTGCCCGGTTCAATGAATCGAGGTAAGAATCTGTGACGGATGCACGGTATGAGTGTGTGCTTTGCCATATTGTTATTGACTAATTGCAAAATTGTCACATGCAACTCCAGTGTGATGTTATTTAACTAACTAACCTTGTGGAATCTGTATTGTCATCAATAGCCTATTGTGCAGTTCTAGTGCACCCTTATTTAACCAACCATTATGGTCCACTATTTTGATGTGGCGACCACTGAAAAACACATAATTTTGGCAAAAATTTCTCATAATCTCGCCATGCGGGCTTTTACAAACTAGGAATTTACCAAAGAAAGATTTAATCAGCCAAATCACTATTCATCACATGCTTAGAAGAAAACTAAATGTCATCAATGATGATAAGGCATATATTCATTTAAAATTTTTTAGAAAATTCTCTTACTTTATATAACTTTCTCTTCATTATGTTCATTTTCGCTGAGATTTCCAGGTGCATGGCAACCCTGTTGAAGGGTCCACCACAGTATTCCCCTTCCAGCGAGTGCGACAGAGGAGAAAATGAACAGTATTTGCTAAGCATATTACTTCTGGGAAAATAAGCAGGTCACTGTAAATAATGTGGTAGTCAAAACCGTGTTCAAGCCAAATCATAATGTGCTTAACAGACATGTGGAACAGCAACACTTGGTAACTTTATAGAAATTGTATTAATGCGCTAATCGTTCTTCGATTAGACGATGGATAAAGAACAAAAGGACATTTTTCTTCAGTAACATACCTCAAAGGAAGGAATCCGGAAACTGCACCTACTGGAGTTTGTGAGACAACCGAATTCTGATAGGATGCAAGAACAGACCACAAGCTGTAAAACATTAAGCTAAAAGAAGGAATTACTCAAGAGAAGAGTTAACATCACCAACCCTATTGTTTATTTTCATTTGGAGTATTCATCTTTGTACAAGAACTGCCTTCATAATGGTTGACTTAATCTGAAAAAGAAAAAAAGATATTAGAATAAAACTTCATCCGCAGTATTTTCAAATGACCTTTTAAGTAATCAATCTGTTAAATTTCCAAGAACCCCCTCCCATCGGGCAACGTGGGAATACCGCAGAAATAAGAACCTGGACCTACGGATTAAATCGCGTAACATAATTAAAATATTCCCATCCATTATATGAACATTCTTAGCCATAATAAGTTAAACAATGAAAAAACAATATCAAAATAAACACTTACGCAGAAACAAATACACGTGATATTCTTTAACAAAGCAACGAGAATGACAGCCAAACCTTCGCCAGATAGGATGCTTTGAAATAATTTTATCGCCAATGGTAAATAATTCCAATGCTCCGAATTTCCGAAAATGCTCTTTTGGTGAGAGGTACATGCGCACGCAAAGTACACTTTCTAGAGAATATGCGCGCGCATATTCTCTAACCATCTGTCCAATAATAAATAAATTGAGCGAAGCGTTCGGAGTTCCATAGGGGCGAAGCCCCTTTTACCTCCTATATGACTGTTAATAGTGAACACATGAGTTTATAAAATTGCTTTGCCTGGGATGTAAATTAATACACGTATTTGTATTTACAGGACAATGAAGGACGGACAAGACAACGACAGCATGTAAAAACAGTAAAAAGAGGAGGCATTAATGCCTACCTCTGAAAAGATGAAAAAGGTATCTCTGTGGATACTTGTGTCTGGGGACATTACAGTAAGAGTCAAAAATGTTGAGGTGGCATAAAAGCCATTCTGGCACAAAGGCCTATCTGGGGACAGTACAGCATATGAATAAACAATGGTGAAGAGGCTTTAGGCCTATCACTGGCAGAATAGTAATGTACACAACATGAAGACTTACGTCTGGGGACAATACAACATAAGTAAACAAAGTCTAGGGACAAAACAATTGACAAAGCGAAAATGACATGTCGGAATCAGCTGTTGCTTGAAAGATGGCGTATTATATACATAGGTTGAGGGAGGCTCTAGGCCGCCGCCTATTGATCATGAGGGTATGGTCGTAAACTTCAAGATTTTGAAGTTGAGAGTTGTCGATCGTTGGGAGTTTGGCGTAGAAATTCGTGGCCAGTTTACCCATAAATTCAGAGAGTGTGGGCATATTCAGGGACTCTAGAATGTCTGCAATACGAATGAACCATGGGGCTCTTACAACAAGGATTTTGATGATTCTAGACTGGGTGGACTCCAATCTTTTTATTCTAGTGTCGCATGCCGAGGCCCAGATCGGGGAGGCATAAGTTACGATGGGTCTTATCATTATTTTATATAGGAGTAGTTTATTACTGATGTTAAGGGGGGACTTTCTCCCTATGAGAGGACGGAGAGCAAATTGGACTTTTCTGAGTTTATCGTTAATGTATTTGATATGGTGCTCCCAAGTGAGTCTTTTATCGAGGACAACTCCTAGGTATTTAGTGGAGTCTTGCCATGGAATATGGGTACCAAACATCGTGATCTTAAGGTGCTCTGGGATTTTATGTTTGGTAGTGAACATCACTGCCGCACTCTTGTCTACATTAATTTGTATTTTCCAGTTGTTTAACCAGACTTCTAGGATTTTGATATGGTCTTGTAAATATTTTGTTACAAAGTTAAGTTTCTTGTCTCGGGCAAGGATCGCTGTATCATCAGCAAATAGGGCAATTACTGTTTTATAATACTGGGGGATGTCGTTAATGTAGATATTAAATAATAGGGGACCAAGGACAGAACCCTGGGGCGTTCCTGCATTGGCAGGTCTGATAGTGGAGAGAGATTGACGTACAGATACCGCAAAGGTTCTGTTTGAGAGATATGAGTTAATTAGATGGATAAGACCAGTGGGGACGGAGAGTGAGATGAGTTTGTGTATCAAGCCCTTGATCCAGACCCGATCAAAAGCCTTTGCCACATCAAGGAAAAGGGCGGCAGTGCTGTCTTTTCTGGCCAGGTTCTCTGAAATGAACTCAGTAACCCTTAGGAGTTGATGGGTGGTGGAGAGGTTTTTCATAAACCCAAATTGTTGGGGTATGAGTTTACTGTTTAACGTTAAGTAGTTGAGTAAGCGATCTCTGATTGCTCTTTCGGCAATTTTTCCCAGAACTGGGAGTAAGGAGATTGGACGATAAGACGTGGGTTCTTTCCGGTCTTTGCCAGGCTTAGGTATTGGGACTACTTTGGCATTCTTCCAAGCGGACGGGAAGTGATTGAGGCTGAGCATTGAATTTAGTAGGATGATGAAGTAGTTAATGAAATTAATTGGAAGATGTTTAACCATTTTATTGGTTACCCCTTCCTTTCCTGGGGCTTTCTTGATTTTTAGATTTTTAATGGAGTTAAGAATTTCGGTTGCTTGGATAGGTTCAAAGACTGTGGGGATATCAGGTAGGTCAGTGAGAAGGAATTTATCAACTGAGTTACAAATTTCAGCGTTGAAAGAGTGATTAATGGTAGGGTTTTCTTGGAATTGGTTCTCATAAGCGTTGGCTATGACTTCAGCCTTATCAATATCCGCAAGTGCCATTTGGTTTCCATTAGAAAGGGGTGGGATGGGCTTGGGTGCTTTTTTGAGATATTTGGTTTTTTTCCATAGAGAGCCGTCCTCTGCCTCGAGGGACAGTAGATGGTTGTTCCAATCTTCTTGAATTACCTTATTGGTAGCGGCTTTCAGCTCACTTTGGAGCTTTCTCATAAGGATTTTATCCCTGGGGTCTCTGTACCTTTGCCAAGTTCGTCTGGCCTTGTTTTTACGTTTAATCAAGTTAGTGATGTGAGAGGGAATATGGATGTCGTTGGTACGAGTGACTTCCTTTGAGGAAGTGGAATGGGCTTCTATGATAGAACTTGTGAAAGAATTAATTGCAGCATTAAGATCATTAGATGTGGTAGGACCATTTGTAGGGAGATCGTGATTGGCTAGATTATTCTGAAAGGAGTCCCAGTCAGTTTTTTTATATACTCCTGTATTAAGGGTTGGAATATTGACATTAAAATCAAGAAAAACAGGGTTGTGGTCGGAGCTGAGTTCCGCCACTGAGGTGATTTTATAATGGTAGGGCATGTCTCTGATAAGTGCCAAGTCGATTGTTGAATAAGACCTTTCGTCAAATCTGGTGGGAGTTTCAGGGGCCGCGATTTCAAAGAGATTATTGTCTGCAAAATTTGTGACCATTTTTCCAGCGAGATTATCACAATGGTTCCAACGATGAGATTTGGCATTAAGATCGCCAAATAAGATAATAGAGTTATTGATTTTCTGAAGTATGTTCAGTTCTTTGTGGAGAGCGTTGGACGGGCTGTTACGAATGTAAATGGAAGCGACTGTGAATTTAGGAAAACCCTTTGGATTAACTGTAACGATGGTTGACTCGATATTATCCAGGGTTGGAGATGGGACCCTGTAGGCATTAATATTAGATTTAACAAATATGGCGGTGCCTATTTTATGAATAGGTACCGTGGGAGTTGCGTCAATTTTATCATCCCTAGCACAAAAATAATTTGGGATGCTAATTTTGTTGGTAGGATAAAGTTTAGTTTCTTGGAGCAAAATTATATCAGGGTGTTTTCTGGAGACTAGTTCTCTTAGTTCCCCAATTTTATTCGAGATTCCATTCGAATTCCACGAAAGGATAGAGAAGTTTGGAGGTGGTGTACACATTAAAGTTTGATTTGCTGGCTTAGATTTGTCACACTCTCAGTGAGAGAAGCGACTTGGGCAGCAAGCGCCATCATCTGGTTCATTAAGGACGTGAACATTTCGTTGGTTACCTCCAAAGGGGGGTTAACTGCGTTTACATTTGAATTTATATTAATATTTACATTGGAATCGTCAGGGACGATATTTTGGCCGCTAGATGCCGCCTCTGCATATGAAAAATTAGGTCGGACCGAGTTGGAGTTGGGAACTTGAGTTGGACGGAAGGTGCGTTGAGATTGGTTGGTGGGTCTGAATGAGCTCGGGTTCTGATTGACCCTCGGTCGAGGGGCACCTTGATAGCGCTTTTTGGATAACTTGGGGAACTCCTTACAGCCTCTGTAAGAAGCGGGATGGTTTTCCCCGCAGTTGCAGCACGTAGCTGGCAAATCTCTGGGTTTCAAACATTCTTTTGAAGAATGTTCGTTAGATGCGCACTTAACACATCGGGCTTGAATATTGCAATTATCACTTCCGTGGTTAAAACCCTGACATTTGTAGCACTGGTTTACTCGCCATGGGCGGAGAAACCTGGTGACTTCAACGGTCAGATATAGGAATTCAGTAATTTTGTAGATGTTATTCTGCATGCCGTTGTTGTGCAGCTGAATTTGAAATATGGGGAGAGGCCTACGATCTCTGTTGCTCGTTAATCGAGCAACTTTTTCAACAGAGAAACCCATTTCTGTTAGTTTATCTGATATTTTGGTGGGGCTTGTGTAATGGGGAATGCCCTTCATAACCACTTTGAGTGGGTGCTTCGATCGGGGGGTTATGATGAAGAAGTCAATATGCGCATTTTTGAGCGCTGTTGTCAGGGCTCTATGATCATTCTCTGAGTGCACAAACACCTTTACATATTCACCACCTAGTTTGAAGTTAGGTCTATCTGAACCTGGTAAAAAAGCAATAATTTGCTCACAGGTTTTATCGAAATTGGCCGTCAGTTTTACGTGTATTGGCGGGATTTTAGGTTTGGCCTGTGCAATAGGTATAGATTGTGCATCATCCAAGGGGAGTGCCGCAAATGGATTGTCATTAAAAACTGGCGTTGGGCCAGGATTCAGTATGAGCTTAGCGCTCGCTATGATTTGTCGTTTATTTGGTTGCGACCACCCGTCCATCTCATTTTGGTCATTTTGTTTGACCGGGCTTATAACGGAATCATGGTTCCTTTTACTGCCCTTTGTTGCCGTAGGTGCAACATAATCGGGACATCCTTCAATAAGGCATGGTCCCATCTCATTTAGATCATATATTTTATTTTGCAAGTCTTCTCGCATATATCTGTGTTTGGCTTCTGCCATGTGCCGGTTTACAATACCCAGATCAACGTCTCTTCTGAGATCGCTTATGGTGTTATTCATGATTACTTGAGATTCATGAATTCCCATTTGTTTGACTTTGATGTCAAAACATCTTTTGTATTTTTCTTGTGAAAAATCAATTTGGTCGGTAACCGGGGTTACCTCCATTTCTACTGCTTCTGCAGTGTTTACACTTACAGCCGACAGAACGGCGTTCTTCTCCATATCGGAGGTAATATTGGCTTTCGGTTCGGACATTGCCTACCAAAGTCTAACCAAGGGTGAAAGAATCAGATTTGGAAGTTTGAGTGACTGCTAACAGTTTCTACTCCCAAGGAGTTTGGCTGTTAATCAGAAACTGACAACAGTTTGTCCTAGGTAGTGCAGAACACACCTTAGAGACGCACTGTTATCGGAAAATCTGATGAAAACTGACAATTTGTAAATCAATGAAAAAATGGAAATTCGATGTAACACGTGTAACCAGGGGTCAGCGCGCGCAACAAAGAAAAGTATGAAAAATATGCAAAATAAATGGAAAAAATTTGGTTCAGTAATGAGCCATCTTGATCGGGATCATGTTGGCAAAGTTGAAAATCAAAAATATAAATGATTTAAGTAAAATTACAAATCACCTCGGAGCTTATCAACAGGTCACCTAACATCACGGCGTCCAGGCTCCGAATGTCATCTGTCCAACCATAGAAATGTATAAGACCTAGAAGGAAGAAGGATATTGCAGCCGATGAAGCCTGCATGGGCGCGAAAATGGGTTGAGTTAGGCACATGGCTGCCAGATGGGCGACTTTTATCGCTTGCTTTTGATGCTGTTTCAATTATATTTTGACTACAGTTGGCGAGCTATTTTACGTGATAATTGGATTATAGTATACGAGTTTAGACGTTAGATACGGATTTTTTAAAGAGAAATTTAATAAATCATTAATCACATAAAATTTCCTTTTATTACGTTTTTGAAAAGTTACTAAAATGTTTAATTACGTTTTAAAATCAATTATATTATAATTTTTAATTAAGAGTTCCAGAAAAACACTATATTTGAACTAAAAAATAGTGAGTAAATTTGTTTTATTCCGGTTACATTGTAATAGGGATTACTTTTTGTATTTGTATTACAAAAGTATATTTATTGATTATAACTATAAGACCGACTTATAAGGCCGAAGTTATCGTAATTATTTGTAAATTCTCTTATTGATAATTATTTAATTAATTATTCTTACTCTAATTAATAAATGAATCTAATTAATAAAATATAGTTTAATTAACACAGTTTATTTATTAGATTATACTATTAATTAGATTAAAGTATAATCTAATAAATAAAGTATATCTAATTAGTATTATAATTAATAAAGTGTAGTCTAATTAATAAAGTATATAATTTAATTAATAAAGTATATAATTTAATTAATAGTTTAATTATAAAGTTATATAATTAATACTTTAATTAATAAAGTATATAATATAATTAATAGTTTAATTAATAAAGTATATAATATAATTAATAGCTTAATTTATAAAGTATATAATATAATTAATAGTTTAATTAATAAAGTATATAATATAATTAATAGTTTAATTAATAAAGTATATAATATAATTAATAGTTTAATTAATAAAGCACAGTTAGTCTAATTATTAAAGAGTATTATTGCATAATAATTTTTGTATATATTTTCTTCAAATTAAAAATTTAATCACACTATTTTAAAAATTGTTAGTTTATTATTTGCTGCTTGTGTAATAAATCATAATTAAAACTCGGTCCCATATTGCTAAGTGGTACTATACATGCTAATTAGTACCAATTAAAATATAGTTTTTAAAATTTTATTACAATTAAAAAAATATTTATGTTGTTAATTATTAATTATTTTAATGTTAATTAATTTTTTATTAATTAATATTAAATTGCTTCAATTAATTATGGCAATATTTTAGGCATTGAACCATAAAATAACTAAAATTACCGTTAAAAGTTAATAAATATAGCCACTCATGTGGACGTATAAAACTTCTAAAAAATAATATTTCCCCATAAAAGCAACACAAACAACATTTTTTCTCACTATCTACAATATTTCCGTGATTTTTTGCAATAATCAGCGTTATCAAAAGAGTTGTACTTAGAGCGCAATAAATTTTTAAATAAAGCGATTTTAGCATGGAAACTCCTATCTCCCGTCCCTTTTTTGAGTTGAGTTGGCGAGAGCCGCCATACCTTCATTTCCCCTATTGGCGAAACCGGCTTTCAGCCTTCCAGCAACCCTATTAGAGTTCAGTGGTACAGAGGTCTCACTCCCATTGGCCGCCTATACAATTTTTCTAGCATGGAACTTCGCATAGACGGTGGCGCACCGGTGGTAGATATCGGAACTAGGCCTTGTAGCGTAAAAATAAAAAAAGTAGTAGAGCGGGTTCGAACCAGGGACCTTTCGGGTGGAAAACGCGTGCTTTACCTCGCGGCCGTAAGGTCTTGTGAACTTTCGTCACATATTATATCGAATATGTAAAAACTTATATGTTATAAACAATTTTGTTACGTTGAACAAAATTGAAAAAGGTATATTTCTTTTAATTATAAGATTATCAACTATCTTTGTAATTACAATTTTATTTTTTAATTAAGTTTTTTAACACATTAAATAAATATTTCATTGGATTTAAATTTTAATAATTAATTTGCAAAAAATTTATAAGTTAAAGTTTTTAACGTATGTACAAAAAATAAATCGTTAGTTGAAATATAAATTTTAAATAAAATTTGCTGTAAATGATTTTGTTTAATAATTTCTGAAAAAATTTAAATATTGGTTCAAATTAATATTTAATTTTTTGTTCAATTCAACGTATGTTTAATTACAATTAATATTTAAAAATAAAATTTGAGTAAAAATATATACGTCACGACATTACATTATTTTTTCAACAATTTGCTGAATAAAATAAAATGTTGATTTAAGGAAATTGGACAAAAAGGGATCTTACTAAATAAATTTTTGAAAGAATTAATTTTTTTAAACGTATGTTTAATTAAAATAATTAAATAATAATTTCGAATAAAATTGGAGTACCATACATTTAATTTTATTTAGAAAGAAAATAAATATTAAATTAAATAATAAATTTTAAATGAAATTTTGAATAATGACGAATGCTCTAAGTAATTGTGCGAAGATATTTAAAACTTTAAACAAATGTTTACTTACAATTATTTTTAAAAACAATTAATTTAGAATTAACTTACATAAACATAAGCTACAAATTTCAATAAATCTACAAAATAAAATATTCCTTAAAAAAATAACTAAAAAAACCATCATTTTGATTAAAATTAATTTTAAATGAAATTGCACAGACATAAGTTACAAATTTTATTTTAATTACAAAGAAATAAATTTGAATAAAATAAAAACTTTTAAATAAAATTTTGATTAATGACCAATGTTCTAAATAAATTTCTGTAGATTTAAAATTTTTTAAATAAATGTCTACGAGCAATTATTTGAAGAAAAAAAATTGCAAGTAAACATTATTATTAAACATTTTTACAAAACGTTTAACACAATTATTATTTTTTTTTAAAACTTACATATGCATAAACTACAAATTTTTATCAGTCTGCAAAATAGAATGTTCATTAAGATAAAAAACACTGTCAAATAAAACTTTTATTAAAATTAAATTCCAAAATAAATGTTTGAAAAACTTTATACAAATATATATTTATAATGAATGTTTTAAAATTAATTTTGAATACCCATTCATTCAATCAAATAAACATTCAAATAAATCATAAATTTCTATTTAAAAAAAAAGAGCTAAATACTTAAAGTTGAAAATATTACTTTCTTATTAAACCTGCTTTCGTTATTTTATATATTAAATTTTTTATTTTAAATGTTAAGTTGAATTTATTGATTCCGTGTTTCTTCATAACAATTGGTAACTACAAAATAATTTCGGGTTTCATTTCTATAATCCGTAAAGAAATACAAATAATACCCTTCAATAAGAGCAAAATCGGCAATTTTTCTCAAATTCAGCCAAAACGCTTTAAAAATAATTTGACACTTAGCAAATTTGCCGTGTCATAACGTGTGAAAACTCATTTCAGGTGGGGTTTAGTTCCAATATCCCTCACTGGCGCGCTGTCGGCGTTTCTACAAAATGCTTGAGTGGGACCTCTGTACGCGTAGCTATATAGGTGATGGGCACTGCAACGTCACAGGCTGCCGCGCAGAGCAAAGAGGAAAATCTAAAGGCAACAACGTTGCCTTTCGCTATGTTTGCATCGCTTGTCAAAGGCGGGATTTCGTTTAAAACTCAAAATAAAAGCTCACGATTAAGCACAAATACAAGTATTATTATAATTTAAGTTATATTTTAATTATTAAAACATAGGTTTCCAAATAATTTAACTTTTTCGTATTCAAATAAAAAAAAAATCAGACATTTAATGTCTGATAACTTTTTATTCCAAGTTTTGTTTATGAGTCTCATTGTGTTCCCGAAACACGAATAATCGAACCTAACCATAATATACAACTAATTAAGCTTTAAACGATTTTTCGAAATCAACCGGGAACTTTGTTTTACTAAAAGTGAATTGCTTGTTTACTAATCCAAGAAATATGCATAAAAACTTTAAGCATAAACAATATTATGCAGGTCTTTTCTGCTTCTAACAGGTCATTATGGATATAATTTTAATTGTGATTAATAATAAAAAGAAAATAAAGTATGTTTTTGAGATTTATAGTCATTTCAGATTAATAAACAAGAAAAAGAAAATGTAAGGAGATTAAGGAGATTAAGACTGGAAATGGATGCATGTGGGTTGTTTGTGATGAATGTGAGATGATGTGTTTGGCGAGCAATTGTGGTTTGCAAGAGTCAGAAGTTGAGAGTGTGATTGAATATGTCTGTAAGAAGTGTGTTAGAATGAGATATTTAGAAGAACGGCTGAAAGAGTTAGAAAGAGGTGAGAGTTGTGAGGTGTCAACAGACTGCGATGGCCTAGGCGAAATGAATTCCCGAGCAAAGGTAAAGAGCATCGAAACAATTGTGGAGTACGAGACGAAAGGGGTCATCTTGGGGGACTCTATGGTAAGATCTATAGGAAATGAGGTAGGTAAAGTCAAGCCAAGAGTTGTGAGGTGTTGTTTGCCGGGAGCCAAGATCGCAAACATCACCAAGGCAGTGAAAGCAGGAGCGGTACAGACTGAGGACAAAGCTGTATTATGGGTAGGTACAAATAATGTTTGTCAGTCCACAAATTTCGAGTTCAAGAGGGATTTTACGGCTCTCCTTGAAGAAGTCAAACACAAGACAGGAGATGTGAGAGTTCTTAGTTTACTGCCAAGGTATGGTATTCGTTGGGGCTGGGACAACCAACGAATCAGAGTTTTAAATGGTTTTCTCAGGGATATTTGTAAGGAAAAGAACGTCGGTTTTGTGGATGTTTGGAAGGTGAGTAAGATGGACTGGTTATCTCGGGATGGTATTCATCTAAGCAGAACAGGTAGCCAGGCTGTAAGTAAGTTGGTACTCGAGAGTTTGCAGGCAAAAAACTAGTTTTGAGACAGGAGCCGAATATTCACTGGCGGGTTGATAAATTGGGATTAAAAAATCAATCTTTGGGAAGTAATCTGTTATATAATTCTGCAACAGGGTCTACAGCATCTGGAAAAAATGCAGCGGGTGAATGTTCGGATATGTATATTAAAGAACAATTAAGGGTATTTTACTGCAATGCAAGAAGTATAAGGAATAAAATAGAAGAATTAAGGGGCATAGTAGCAGCAGAAACCATCGATATAATTGGGATTACAGAAAGCTGGACAAATGCTAACGATTTAGCTGCGTTATTAGAAATTAAGGGTTTCATTATGTTTCGGCAGGAGAGAATTAATAAGAAAGGAGGTGGTGTGTTGATTTATGTAAGAGAAAATTTAAATTTTTCGGAAGTAACTTTTGAAGGTAAATCTCAATGTATTGAATCAGTTTGGATAAAACTAACAGATCATAAAGGTAAGAATTTGGTTGTGGGAAATGTTTATAGACCCCCGAATAGCACTGTTGAACAGGATGAAATTCTATTTAATCATATAAATGAAGCTTGTAAGAAAGGAGAAATAATTTTAATGGGAGATTTTAATTTTCCTAACATTGACTGGAAGGGTAACCAAGTTAACATTGGAAGAGGGGCAGAATTCTTGGACACGATTCAAGATTGCTTTTTAGAGCAATTGGTTCATAATAATACAAGGGGTAATGCATTATTGGATTTGGTGTTTAGCAGTTGTGAAAATAGGGTACACAATTTAACAGTGAGCGAGCATCTAGGGGAAAGTGACCACAATAGCATTAGATTTAACATTATGTTTCAGACAACTGTAGATAAAAATAATAGGTTAATTCCAAATTTTAGAGATGTTAATTTTCATAAGTTACGAGCTGAGGTAACTAATGTTTTTAAGGATGGGTTGGAGCATTCTCATATAGTAGATCAATGGAAGGAATTTAAAGATAAATTAAATGTAGCTGTTAATAAGCATATTTCGTTTAGGCAGAAAGATGTAGTTCGAAAGCTTTCTCCTATGTGGTTTTCAAAGGAAACAAAACGAGCTCTTAAGTTAAAACAAAAGACGTATAAAATATTTAAAGAAACAGGTAGGGACACTGATGGTAAAGAGTATAAAAAAGCTAGAAGGGAGTTTAAGTATATCAGTAGAAAACAGAAATTAGCATTGGAGGAAAAACTTGCTAGGGATATCAACAATAATCCAAAGGGATTTTTTGCTTACGCCAGTGGAAACAATAAAGGAAATAATCATTTGGGACCACTCGAAGATTATCAAGGCAAATTAATTCAAGATGATGTAGGAATGGCTAATATTTTAAATGAATTTTTCATGGGAGTTTTTAATAAGGACTTCAAATCTGATTTCATGCAAATAGAGGATAATATGCGTCCGGTTATTAAGGAATGCAATTTTACTAGAGAAGAAGTAGTTTATCACTTAAGAAGTATTAAACCTTTTAAAGCACCAGGACCAGATGAAATTTACCCAAAAGTACTAGTGGAGTGTGCGGAAGAACTGGGAGATGTTGTACTAACTATTTTCAAATCGACGTATAATTCGGGTAATGTACCAATAGACTGGAAATTAGCAAATGTCACTCCGCTTTTTAAAAAAGGGGCAAAATGTGAACCTGGTAATTACAGACCGGTTAGTTTAACATCAGTGTTATGCAAGATTTTTGAAACATTAATAAAAAACAGCATCATATCATTTTTGGAATCAGAGAGCTTGCTGTCAGATAATCAGTATGGATTTAGGAAAGGAAGATCTTGTACAACAAATCTTTTAAAATTCTACGATAGGGTTACTGAAGAATTAGATAAAAGGAACAGTGTAGATGTAGTATACATTGATTTCCAGAAAGCATTTGATAAAGTTCCCCACGAGGCATTGCTGTTCAAGTTGGAAAGGTTAGGGATTGGGGGTGAAATTTTACAATGGATAAGGAATTGGTTAATTGGTAGGAGTCAGCGGGTGCAAATTAAAGGTAATTACTCTCAGTGGGCAGAAGTTAAAAGTGGAGTACCACAGGGTTCTGTGTTAGGTCCACTTTTATTTATTATTTTTATTGATGATATCAGTTGGGAGATTGGGAGCAAGGTCAGCATCTTTGCAGATGATTTAAAAATTATGAGGACTGTGAATTCTGGGGAACAAATAGAGCAATTACAAGGTGATTTAACAAAAATATCAGAATGGGCTGTTAAATGGGGTATGTCTTTTAATATCAGTAAATGTCAAGTGTTGCACATGGGTATCAAAAATAGTAAGGCTGCATATGTTTTACAGGGTGCAGAAATCAAAAATAGTGAGATTGTAAGCGATCTGGGTGTGTTGGTAAATGAGGATTTTAAAATGAGTCATCAATGTACAGTGGCTAGCAAAAAAGCTAATAGAATGTTGGGGTACATCAGGAAAAGTGTTTCATCAAAATCTAAGGATATTATCTTGCCATTGTACAGAGGTTTAGTAAGGCCACATCTTGAGTATGCTGTACAGTTCTGGTCACCATATCTTAAAAAAGACATTGCATTGTTAGAGAAAATTCAGCACAGGGCTACTAAAATGGTTCAAGGGTTCTCAGGCATGAATTATGAAGATAGATTAAGAAATTTGAATATGTATACTCTGGAAGAAAGAAGGGTTAGGGGAGATTTGATTCAACTATTCAAATTTATCAAACAAGGAGATGTGGAGGGTTTAGATTTTAATATGAGTGATAGAACGAGAGGTCATGGGTTTAAGTTAAACAAATCCCATTTTAATCGGGAAGGGAGAAAACACTATTTCTATAATAGGGTAATAGACAAATGGAACAACTTGCCAGTGAATATTGTTAATTGTAAAGGAGTAACGGATTTTAAGAAGAAGTTAGATATGCATTGGGGGATAGTTAAGAGGTACTAGATGTACCAACCTTGTTGGGCCTTGAGCCTGTTGTTGGTCGTCAATATTTGTATTTGTATTTGTATTTGTATTAAAAATCAACTGCACTTGAATCTGCATTGTTAAAATATTTTTTGTTGTAAAAGATGTTCATATTTACATAACATGACCGATCTTTTAATTATGCGTGCATTTAATATTACGATATTTTAATCATTATTACAGAAAATAAAACAATAAAAAAGATTTTTGTTGATTTATATTTAAATGTGTTTATATTTCTTACAAAGCCCGTGAAGCACCAGCTTATACATTACATTCTATTATAGGGGCTTACACACGCCTTCAAATCACTTAAACAGGAAAATACTTTATATTCCTAACTAGTAATTTTTTTACTACTCAATATTTTTGAAGAAAACCTTTCATAAACATAAATTAGTAAGAAAAAATATCATAAATGTATGTGTTGTTTAATTTGTTCGTAAATGAAAGAGAAAATTAAATGTATACTAAAGATAAGTAGAAATACTCAACAGTTTTTAATTTGTTGTAATAAATTTTTAGTGCATACTAAATGTCGATTTAATCTTCTATGTTCTATTTGAAGGAGAGTAATATATAAAAAAAGCATCCGTTTGAAAGCGCCGGGCTTATTTCTTGCTTTGAAGTCTTTATTGTTTGTTGAATGTTTTTGGAATTTAATTTGGAATTTAATTTGATTTAATATATATTTATATTTTTAGTTGTATAAATATAAAATTCAAAATAAGTAATTTTGCTTAATAAAAATCAAAACTATGTGACAACTGCGTATACGCACAGTTTTCGTAAGCTTAAAAAAATAACTAAAATTTCTTTAAAATAAATAAATATAACCTATAAATGGTAATAAAACACATAAAACTTTATTTATAAATTACATTGTTAGTCAGTATTGATTACAAGTAATCCTCGAATGGATTACTATTGCATTGATCGATCGCGAACATGCTAAACACTGACTGCGAACGCCGTCTTGTTGCCTTTAGATTTTTTTCGGGTAGCCAAGATTCCGGTTTGTTTACCAACATGCGCAAGGCCTATACTCTGTGGCTTGGCATTTGTAAGTACGGTTGCAGTGCCTTTCTTGAAACGAAAGTGACAGCAATAACAGATACTAGGAGGCTCCGCCCCCTGCCCCGCTAATGCTCTGCCAACCCCCGGGGAGGCCATTAACTCCTGGGCAGCTCCTAACTAATGCGCATGCGCTTGCGTTGCTAAGATCGGACAAGAAAAGACGCCATTTTTGGTTGCGGAGCTGCCCAGGATAAGGATCGGCCATTTTTGTTTTGGAGCTGCACAACCACAGAGTAAACAGTAACAATAATTACCGCTGTGAGCTACTTCGGAATCTCGCACGTGGCTATCGGTAAGTTACATTACTGTAAATTTTATTTTATAATTTTTTTTTTATATAGTTTTTCTTTGCAATTGATATCTACTTACTATATTTTTAATTCCAGCCAACTTTGGGCAGTTAACTTTAAAATTAATTGAGTGAAGATGAAGCATTGGTCATGTCTGTTAATAAACTATTAAACTGTATATAATTTGTTTCTATAAAAATGGTATTAAATTTTATATTATATATTTTTTTAATTTCATTCAGTAGTGGTCGTGCAGTTAACTTTTGAACAGCAGTTGACGATGAAAAATCTGTTGTAAAGTTTAATTTTGAAGAGCATTTATCGGAATGGAGGATCAAATTTCACTCATGGCTGCTGGTAAGTTACCTGTAAACTTCATATTAATAATAGATTTTTTAGTATTTTTAATGCTGCTGTACCCATTGGAGGGCTTGCAAGATGACCCGTTCTTTTCCCCAATTATTTGTACAAATTCATATAATTATGGCAGACAATAGTTCAAAGCACGCCAATAAAATGACACGGTTAATTCCTAGTGTATAGTGCCCCGCCAAATGTGATTTGGCGACAATTGGAGGTCAATAAACTTTATATTTTGGCAATCCTAATTCATGACGTGGCTAGTAATATCGTGATGTATGGCAACCCTAGTTTTTTTGCACGTTTTTATGTTGTTCTTCAAAAGCGTTGCCGACTTTTTTCAAAATTGCAGCAAGGAGACACCGGTAAATTTTTAGTGTACGGTACCCCGTTGGCGCCAAGGCAAAAATGATGTTTGTTTTTCATCGCCTAATCAAAATGGTGGTTTGGTTAATTAACGTCGCACTAGAGCTGCACAGTGGGCTATTGGTGACGGTTCGGGGCCTATCTCGAAGGAAAGACCCGGGAACGATACCTCGTATTTTTGAACCATGGTCAGATGACGCAAAACATTGTGTTGGTCCGGGCAGTCGATCATAGTGCTTACAGACGATCCTTCGGCAGGGCTCTTAAAGTCACAGACACCTACCGTCGTGGTCTCTGGCCTCCGACTACTCATTACATCCATGACCCTCTCCAGGCCGTCGATCATGGTGCTTAAAGGCAATCCTTCGAGCAGTCGTTGATCATTCAATCAACATTTTATATGAAAATGGAAACAATAACGGATCCAGGCAAAACAAACTGCTGCAAAACGTTGAGTAAAGTTTTCTATTTCCGGTCGTCCATGGCAACCATGAAGCACTTATTGGTACCGGATTCAATCCCTCCAAACACCCACTGGCCTTCCACACGCTTGCCCTGGTTGTACTTGCCGAACTTCGACACGTCAATCTCAACGACGACATGCTCTCCACCGATAGGAACAGGATTATGAATGAACCACTCCGTACATACCTCTCGGCAGAACATCATCCAGTCAGTGACTGTCTGTTTCGCTAGGCGCATTTGCTGCATAACAATCTGGCATCCATGCACCACTCAATCACGGCACGTTTGCCTTTCATCTCCAATTCCCAAAAATACCTGCTATTCAAATAAACGTCCGCGTAAACAACCATAGCTAAAAAAAGCAGAAGCATGCGAGCCAAACGTCAATTCGAAAATGGCGCAGCTACGTGGAACCAAGCTAGAGGTAAAAAATTTAGGGTTGACATATAACATGATATTTTCGCACGCATCAAGTAGGGTTGCCAAAATATAAACTTTATCGCCAAATCCCATTTGGCGAGGGCACCGGACACTAGGAATTAACTGAGGCACCATACGCTAGGAATTTACCAATGACACAACTATGGAGCAATTGTTCATTTCTACTATACGTTGTCCCCGTCAAATGTAATATTTGGCGACAATTGGTGAGCAATAAATTGGTTAATCTATTTTTTATAGTCATACCGATTTTTTGTCAATTCTGTCAACCCGGCACGAAACGCAGATGCAGGGGGGAAATGGAGATCTTTGATTGGCAACCTAACCGTTTTTTTTTTTTATGCTAAGCACCGTTTTCCCAGAGCGATTAGGATTTTCAGAACATTCTGACCTATGTGTGCGTGGGGATAATGTTTCCCTTTACTGCAGTGTATGATTCCTTACCCACGAGGATTCGTGCTATGGGAATAAATTACCTCCCATCGTGTAGAGGAAAGTGAAACACGTCGGCCAAGTCATTTGTTAACTTATCCTCCCCTTTGTACTACGTAAGGAGAAATGCCCTGCTTGGCTTTTATACTCAAAATACATGTAAGAATAGAGAATGCACAGCATTTTTCAATGTTAGAATTCAGTTGTGCGTATTTTTTTAAACAACACAATATGTCAAGGAAGCTTTGCGAAACGCATAAAAAGATGCATTTCTAAACCTTTATTATTTAGGTCAATGTTTTAATACTTTTTTTAATTGAAAAAATTATGTTTGTGTTTTTTAAATTAACTTTACATTTCTTAGGATTAATTACTAATTTTTGATATTTTTTTTTATAGCTCACTCTGTGCTGACCTGTCACCACTTCCTGTGTATTTTCCAAGAAACTGTCGTTAAGTTCTCGGTTGCAGAAATTTAGTTGAAGAATTTGACATTACTAAAAAATGTTTGTGTTTGCTTGAGCAATTACATGTACAATTGTGACATGATCAATTGTTTACATAATCAAATAATTGACATCAAACATAAATGTTTTTTAGTTAAAAAAAGTCATTGAAGATTACATAAATGGTTAGAAAGCAAGACTGCACTTTGGAATAAAAATGAATAGATACAAGAAAATATAATGAATTAGTAAGAAGGTCGCTTATGTGCATTTATCTTGAGAGGGTTCAAAATTAGCGGTCAATAGTCATATTTTGCACATAAAAAATTCCGTTTTACACATAATCGTCATTTTAGACACCTAACTTTTCATGAAAAAAAAGTTTTAATAATAAAAATTGATTTTTAATAATCGCAACTGTTATCTCCTAATTTCGAATCTTGCTTGAGAGTAAGGAATAATCATTAACAGTGAACATGCATTTTATGTTTGATTTTCTACATTTATATTGTGAAAATAAAATACCAGTTAAAATGTATGTATGTTGTTGTCTTTTTTTTAGTGATTATATTTACGAACCTATATAGATATCCCATTTATGAGTGTGCTGGCGTTTTTATAAAATTAACCTGCGAATTTTTTGATTTCTAAAAGTTTTCTGAACATTTGAAATGTATTGTTATATAGCCCAACTTAAAAAATCTGTAACTGTGTTAATTTATGCTAGTTTTCTTTTTCAAATATGTTGAACTTGTAATTTTAATTATGTCGATTACATAAGGTTATTTTGATTGGGGAAGACATTGCATTAAGAAATATATAGTATTTTCCTTAGCTTATTATAAGTATATGTGTTTGAAAGTCTCAATGCTATAGCAAATATGCTTATCTACATAACGTTTAAAGTAAGTGCACTTAAACCTGACAGTTTAAAAAATAATTTTCAATAAAATTTATTTTTAACTCAATAATGTCAGTCTGGCTGTAGTCAGTGGTTTTTAAATTTTCAAACAATTGTTATAAAACCAGAAATTGTCACAAAAGTTATTTCCAAGCAAACATTAATTGTTAATAAACTATCTTTGATAACTCTTGAAGTGCTTCTAAAGCTGACACTTTATGCACCTTACCTCTGACACCCATATAATATACTTTTTAAACAAGCTCAAACTGTATTATTAAAAACCGTAGTGGAAATGTAAATGAAACATCAATGCTATAATATGTAAAACTGTGAAGAAAAAAAACAGGATAGAATATTTAGGACATTTAAAAACACTTAACATAGAAGTTATTGTATTGAAAACAATACGTGGCTTATTTTGACATGTTACAGTAGATAATTTACAAATACTTTTAAAAGTTAAAACTAATAGTGAATTGGGTACGTTGTATTGTAAGGTGATTTATTAAAAGTATCAGAATGGTATATGTCTTTAATTGAAGATTTAATAACAGTAAATGTCAAATTTTGCACATGGATATTAAAAATGGAAAGACTGCCTATGTTTTACAATTAAGAGGCAAAAGAGTGATATAGTCAGTGATCTGGGGGAGTTAGTTAATGAGGATTTTAAAATGGGTCATCAATGTACAGTGTCTAGCAAGAAAGGTAATAGAAAGTTGGAATACATAGGAAAAGTGTTTCATCAAAATCTAAGGATATAATCTTGCCATTGAATAGAGGTATGGTAAAGTTTCATCTTGAGTGTGCTGTAAAGTTCGGGTCACCATACTTAAAAAATACAGTTTTGCCACATGGCTACCAAAATGATCCAAGGGTGTTTTAAAGCATAGATTATGAAGATTGTTTAATAAATTTGAATATATTTGCCCTGAAAGGGAGAAGGGTTAGTGCAGATTTGATTCAACTGTTCAAATTTATTGAACAAGGGGATGTGGAGGATAAAGATTTTAATATGAGTGATCGTGATAGAACGAGAAGTCATGGGTGTGAATTCAATAAATCACATTGAAAAACATCTCAGTATATTATAAAAATATGTAAATTATTTCCTTATTTAAGTCAAGTAAATAAAAGGTGTCAGCTATATGAGCAGTGCCAGAGGGGTTAAATAACTCTAATTAAGTATTTATATATATTTAATTGCACATTTATTAATATGAGCTCACCACATGTAAAAACTTTATTTTATCACACTTTATTTGGGTATAACTAACATTGTAAGAAAATGACGAAATAATCATATAAATGCCATGTGTAATTTATTTAATAAGGAACTAGAGTTATACAGGTACATTTCGATTGAAGATTCACTGTAATATACGGTGTGCGTTAATCGTAACGCAAGTCTTCACATTAATCGTGATGTAGAAGTTTGGAGATTTATACGTGCCAGCTTCTAATGTGTGGATTGACTCTTGGACTAACTATGATTCTAAATTATGAGATAATGTTCTTGTGATTTTTTTACCTCGTCATTTGACCATAGTTCAAAAATACAAGACAGTGTTCCCAGCACTTTCCTTCGAGATAGACCCGGAACCGTCACCAATAGTCCACTGTGCAGCTCTATTGCGACATTAATATAAAACCAATTTCACAATTATTTTAATTTTATGAATTTTTTCTGAAATTTGTAGAATATATTAAATACTGTTCGTTTATAAAATTTTGTAAATAATTTTACTTTTCAATAAATAATATATAAGCCTTTAGAATTTTTATTTTGTTTGTAACCGTAAACAACGCAACAAGCTTTGACTGAATGTGACCATTAATGGCCGCCCATACTCGTACTGTGCCTTTCAGAACCATGAGATTGTTTACCATAGCAACGCGCATGCGCTGTGGTTAGGAGCTGCCTAGGAGTTAACGTCACCCACCCCCGGAGGATTGCTACGCAATTCTCATAGGTTTGCTCCGCAAACCACTTCTCGCTTCGCTCGCTAAAAGGTAGGACACAATAACAATGTGTCCTAGTAACAATACCTTTTTTAATTATATTACCAAAAACTTTGAACGTTGAAATTAAATTTAAATTATAATTCATCTTGGCATCAATAAATTTTTTCGCCATGTAAATCAATATAAAATCATTTAATTTAATTTCTTTTAAACTACAAATAAAAACAATGGAACCACTGGCAAGCCATTATTTATTATTTTATTTCTACCATTATTTATTATTTTCCACGTTATTTTCACATCTTTCCTGCGCTTTAGTTTAATTTTTAACATTAACATTATTGGTAGTTTGTTTTGGCATAATTGACGTTAAGCTTACCATACTCTTGCCTACCAGAAGTGTGTACGTAACTAAGTTAATACGTCATAAAAATGAAGGTAATAGAAATATAGTTTTCAAAATTGCCAACAGATGGCGCCACGTCAATGTTCCGCTCACGTAAAGTTTACAAAAGCGTGTTTCAAAACTTCTTTTTTTAATGTCATAGGGCTTATATATTCTTCCTAATTTAAGCTGACATCAACAAAATAATTATTTACTAATGAATTGAAGGGGCTAATCATCAAAATGGCTTACATACTGGCAAAATAAAAATACGGGCACAACAGAATTTCGTAAACAAATTAACTGTTGCCACTCAGCGTACAGA
Organism: Troglohyphantes excavatus; assembly: GCA_963932185.1. NCBI lineage: Eukaryota > Metazoa > Arthropoda > Arachnida > Araneae > Linyphiidae > Troglohyphantes > Troglohyphantes excavatus. The sequence goes on along the minus strand of OZ010676.1, from coordinate 1,334,339 downwards.
AAAACAGCGTTTTTTATTCACCGCGTAAGAAAAAAATATATAAAGATGGTTTCGATGGATATTTTTTTGAAATATTCAAATTTGGTTAAAATATTGTTTTATTTTTAATTATTAATATTTGTTAAATATCTATATTCAAAACAGTATCAATCAAATTCAAAAATATTTTTTTTTAATTATAAAAATTAAGAGGGATTGTCTTTTTTTATAATGAGTTGAATTTTTATGTGATAAGAGTATTACTAAATAAAACTAATATATATATATATATATATATATATATAAACTTTATAGTAATATGTAAATTCCATGGAAATCTTCCCAGAAATGCAAAATTTAATTGAACAGCAATACAGAAATGCATTAATAAATAAATTGGACAACAAGTCATAAACCTAAATATTAATTGAAAACCATGTTAAATAAACACATTAATCACATTTAAACATACTTAAAAACCACAAACAAGGTATGCGCAAAGCAGCAATAACAATGTAGATTTTTCTAATAGTATAGTAAAAGTAAAAATAATGAATAGAAACCTCGAAACACGTGAACCCCTCTTCATCAGGGGGGAGCGAGGTCCACGCGTCCCAAAGATCCATGGTGTTTCTGATGTGACGTGCATTAAAAATGCTAAAATGTCGCAGTTCCCCCGACACCATGGACAGAATAGGTTTTTCCGAAAAACACATATATGAACACAAATATACAAAATTGCAAAATATCAAAGTGAAAAATTAAGCTTTTCAAATACAAGAAAACTAACAAAACATAAACTTAGCTATGAGTGAACCTCCATCAAACCACAACCAACAAATCAACATCCAACAATAAAATCCAAAATCCGTGCCATAGTGCCTAAAACTGGAATCTAAATCTTCAAAAAATATCTTATGTGCGCTTGCCGATAGCCCTATCTTGCATGTCCTCCATTTTTTCACTAAGATGAACCCAGCAATGTTGGTCGTAACAAATTTCCCGCAAGTATAGCGAAGTCCTCTTCCTTGTCACATAGGGAAAACACGAATCCTTTTGGAATGGAATTATCGGAAAGGGTCTTAAAAAATAATACTAGGTTTTCCATAAAACCTTCTCTGTGATTGCATATTTTCTTAATCCTGTATAATTGTGAAAGAATGATATTCCTATGTACTTTATTGCTAATATTTGAATCCCAATGTGTTAGTTTCAAGACCTTAAAGTTAAAATCTAATCTTTTATCATAAATTTTAATTTTTATTATATCATCTATTTTTATCAAGAATAATAAATTCAGTTTCCCTTATTTATTTTTAAATTGTAAGTTTCACAAAAATCCTGTTGGATTTAGATTTGTAACATGTGGCACCAATACATATATAACTAATGTTTCTCTGGAATTACAAAAAATGCTTAAGATTGTTATAGATCAAATACACAGAAATGGAGAAAGTTTTATGATTAGGGATAATACCAAGATAATAGAGTTTTTGAACGAACATAGGGAAATTAATAATATTGAAACATATGATTTTGAGAATCTTTTCACCAGTATTCCACATGACAAACTTATGGATATTTTTCGTAGGATTTTTGAAGAATTTGAAGTTTTTATTAATTGCGATTTTGATAAGTGGTCAACATTAATTAAATATTGTGTTTTCAATAATGTTTTATACAATGGGCAAAACTATTACATTCAAATAAAAGGGATCCCAATGGGAAGTAATTATTGCAGTGCTTTTGCTAACCTTTTTCTTTATTATTACGAAAAAAAACGCACAAAATTTATATGATAATAAGATATTTAGATATATTGATGACTTAATTATTATAGACTTTAAAGATTTTGATCAAATATACCAAAATATTTATCCCTCAGAATTAAAACTTAAGAAAACTAACGCAAATAATAACAAAGCAGAATTTTTAGATCTAGATATAAAAATAGATGATATAATAAAAATTAAAATTTATGATAAAAGATTAGATTTTAACTTTAAGGTCTTGAAACTAACACATTGGGATTCAAATATTAGCAATAAAGTACATAGGAATATCATTCTTTCACAATTATACAGGATTAAGAAAATATGCAATCACAGAGAAGGTTTTATGGAAAACCTAGTATTATTTTTTAAGACCCTTTCCGATAATTCCATTCCAAAAGGATTCGTGTTTTCCCTATGTGACAAGGAAGAGGACTTCGCTATACCAACACCGACTCAAAGACAAGGCCGTGCCTCACGTGACCTTTCCGGAGCTGACGTCAACACGAGTAGGCCATGGTAGCGGGTAGAAACGGAAGATTTCGCTTCGCTGATGTGGTTTTTTTTAAGCGCGAATGTCTTTGTTTTCTCAAAATGGGTGAAAATTCCGTGTGCTTTAGTCTGCGATTATTATTTATTATCTGAGTTATGGTTTACAAACAAGCTGTGTTCCCAATTGTCAGGGAAATTACACGAAAACACCAAAAGTTTAGCTGTTTTCGTTTCCTAAAAATCGGACGTTGCGCAGGAAATGGATTCGTGTAATTCACACACACACACAGGGACGACTTTACTCCTACATATTACACCAGGGTATCTATGATTATGCTTATAATTTAATCAGCGTTCTTTAATGTAAATTGATAACATGTAGATGTCAGGTTTAAATTAGATTAAAACATCACTGGTTTAAAAAAAAAAAACCAGGGAGTATTTGACATCGTTATTACTAATACAATTGTTATTAAACGACTGAATAGCGCGCCAACCAAAACTCCAAAATAAAACCGTCATAAACTTTAAATTAAAACTGCCAAATCGGTTATGTATTTTTTTTTTTAATTTATGTATGTTCGCGCGGGATTTCGGTTCTACTTCAGATATTTGCACAATTTTTTTGTTGTTGGATAAGGGTTGTTTCACTTGGGAACAATTTGAAAAAAATATCGGGTTATCCGGCATTGAACTATCTATGGAATTCTCAATTAACCGGACCATTTGAAAAAAAATATTGTCCGATTTCAAAAATTCTTTTTTTTTTGGATAGAGAAAAATCAACTTAGGCAAAATCTGCAAAAATAATCGGTTATCCGGCTGCTATATATCCGGAAATGTTGATTTCCCGGAGGTTTTTTATACAGTTAATCCGATTTCATAATATTTTCATTGTTTAACAGAAGTTGTCCAACAATGACATTTCATTTAACCAGAATTTATTGGCATTGATAGGGATTGTTTTACAATATACACGGTTGAGCAGAAGTTGCTACTTGAATTTCTCGGTGAATAATAAGAGGGGGCGAAGCCACCTGCTAAATTAAAAACCAAAAAGGGAAAAATAAAATAATCGTTCTAGAAAAAAGGAAAACCGACTTTAAGGAAAATGCGCTAAAAAGTAAAAAATAATTTTTAATTCTACGAATGAGTTGAAAAATTGAATTATTGAATATCAATTTTATACTTAGTACAACTTTTTGAAGTTTGTGCCAATTTACAAAAATTATACCAAAATTTTGGCACCGATTTCAAAAAGTTGTACTAAGTATAAAATTAATATTCAATAATTCAATTTTTCAACTCATCGTAGAATTAAAAATTATTTTTTACTTTTTAACGCATTTTCTGTAAAGTCGGTTTTCCTTTTTTCTATAAAGATTATTTTATTACTAATACAGACTGACAAACCTTGTGTTTCGGATTTTTACATAATGTTGGTGAGTAAGAATTTAAAGGCATTGAAAATTCAATGCCTATTATTGTATACCTTTCCGGCTATTGTGCTCATTCGGCGATGAAAAAAATAAATTGTAAATATAGTTCAAAACAAAATATTATTGACAACACCTTAAAATGAAACAATAAATATAAATTAATTGAATCTCTGGATAGAGGTGGTTTAATCTACCCATCTGCAGATATTGTAAATGCTGTAAGTTACAATTATATTGTTATGTAAAAATTGCTTTTAAAAGAAAATGAGACCAAATTTTTACAAATAACTGATCACCGCTCATTTGTGGTTAAAACTTTGGAATTAATAAATTGTAATGAATTTTTTTTGTAATGATCAATGTGAAGCGGACCATAGTTCTGTGAGTGTTTTAAAACTAATATTAACTTCAGCTACAAAATCATTATTAAAAAACTATTGCAGGCAAAAAAATTATATTAAAAATTCAAATTGAAAAAAAGTCTAAAAAAATTGAGACATTGAAAAAAGGGATCAAAGTTGTGGAAAAGGTGCAAACATATAAAATTGCATAACTGTATATAAACGCTCAGTTCAATAAAGAATTTTTGTTAATTTGGTCTTTGATACTTTTATTTTCATGCTAATGTGAGTATTTTTTTGGGCATATATATTTAAAAATCTTTAATGAAATGCAAAGGTAAGGTAAATAACGTTTAGGCAACGTAACAGTTAATTTTCTAATGAAAAAATGCTATTCATCTGCTCGAAATAACAAGCGCTACAATCGAAGAAACACAGCGGGGAAGGAGAAATCCAGCCTACTCATGGTGACGTCACAAATCAGAGGCATGGCCTTGTATTTGAGTCGGTGTTGGCTATACTTGCGGGAAATTTGTTACGACCAACATTGCTGGGTTCATCTTAGTGAAAAAATGGAGGACATGCAAGATAGGGCTATCGGCAAGCGCACATAAGATATTTTTTGAAGATTTAGATTCCAGTTTTAGGCACTATGGCACGGATTTTGGATTTTATTGTTGGATGTTGATTTGTTGGTTGTGGTTTGATGGAGGTTCACTCATAGCTAAGTTTATGTTTTGTTAGTTTTCTTGTATTTGAAAAGCTTAATTTTTCACTTTGATATTTTGCAATTTTGTATATTTGTGTTCATATATGTGTTTTTCGGAAAAACCTATTCTGTCCATGGTGTCGGGGGAACTGCGACATTTTAGCATTTTTAATGCACGTCACATCAGAAACACCATGGATCTTTGGGACGCGTGGACCTCGCTCCCCCCTGATGAAGAGGGGTTCACGTGTTTCGAGGTTTCTATTCATTATTTTTACTTTTACTATACTATATATATATATATATATATACAGTCAAACCTCGGTATAACGAACCCGGGATATAACGATCCCTCGGTTGTAACGAACTTTTCAATTGGTCCCAACCGAACTCCTATGTCACTAATGTATTTTCAAATGCTTATAAGAATCTTCAAAAGTAAGGAATTCGGATGTAGCGAACTAAAATTCACGCTTTTCAAGGTTTTTCACGGCAAATTTGACTCGCCCCGACCACATTCCTCACCCTTTGTTCCTTTGACAGAAGCCAGTTTCCTCAAAGGTGACTATAGACTCCCCTGCTCAGCTCCTCCCCTTCTCTAGTCAACTGGTCAGCATACATGCTTCAGTCTATTGCCGATTATCGTTTGACTAGTAGACTTCGCGTAGGTTTAAAGTCACTCCTGCTAGTAAGCAAAGAGCTTTTTCCATGGAGTGGAGGATAAAGCGAAAATTATTAAGAAAACAGAAAATGGTGATTAGCGTTTATCTTCAGATATTGAATACGAAGGTGATGTAAGTTCAGGTCCTTCAATTTCTGATGCTAAGGCAGCTGTGAACATGTTGCACAATTTCTTTGCAAAAGAAACTGTGGATAAGAATGTAATGGCTTCTTTTGATGCCTTTAACAAAAAATCACAACTCTTTTCATACTTCAAATAAATTAATTTAAGTAGTAGTATAATTAATTTCATTATTTAATTGTTTTTTTAAGAACAAATATTTCACTTTATTATTGCCCATTACAAATTGTAATTCAGTGTAATTAATTTATTTCGCACTGAAATGTGAGGACTTGATAATTTTTTTATATCGTCAATATGGGAAAATTCGGATATAGTGAACCCTCGGCTATAGCGAACTTCTGAACCAGTCCGTTGAGGGTTCGTTATAACGAGGTTTGACTGTATATATATATATATATATATATATATATATATATATATATATATATATATATATATATATATATATATATATATATATATATATATATACCGGGACTTTAACATTCGTATCACTAATTTTTTAATATTTTTATATATAATTTACAGGTAAAAATTGTCGCCATGTGTTAAAATTTTTAATAGAAATTTAACTTCGTTGTCAGAGGTTTTTTTTAAAAGCCGTATAAAGAGAATCGGAATGTTAAAAGCGTACTCATTTCCAATCAAAATTAAACATTTAGTCTCGATTGAACATAAATGTGGCATAGGATTATTCAAGACAAAAATCTCTAAAAAAGCACACAATGTTTGCAAATTTACAAAATATCCTATAAGTTTTTAGCAATGTTTTATTTATGTTAACTATTGAATCACTCCGCGATATACTTTCTTTTGTAATTCTCTCTCTCCCCCTCCCCTGCCCCTACAAAAAAAAAATGCACATTTTTTAACCCTTTCTATAAAACTGTAAAATAAAGCTCCAGTATTTGGCAAACCACTATTTTGAGGTATAATAATTGCTACAGAATGATGAAATTTCTTCAAAAATGAGCACCCATTTTTAACAGTGTGGAATATCATTCACCACGTTTCCAAATAAAAGCGTCCTCTAGGATGGCAAAGGGAATATAAAAATTCTAAAGTTGAAATTGTCCAGTCTTGTAACTAACTATATGCATATGATGAATTTTTTCTAAAAAATTATAATTTGTCTGTAAATATAAATGAAGCATTATTTGCTTGTTCATTTTAGAGAGACCAATATTTCTTTTTCTAAAGCCTTCTTTTTTAGCAAAAAAATCAGTTATCGCTATTCGTTTATTGAAAAACCATGGGGAAATGTGTATAGGATTTAATAATGATTATAACACTAAACCTGTTTTCCATAACTTTTGATTAAAAAACATTTTGCCGTTGACATTTTATAAATTTTCAATAGTCAAAATAGCTGTTTAGCTTTAAAAAATAAAAGCATGTAAAAAGAAGTTAAATCTGTTTTTTGTGTTTTATACGCTAAGTTTTATTTAATTTAAAATATTTTTTTAGCATTTCTATTATTAAGGGCATGCAATAAAAATCGTATCTTAAAAAATAACAAGAAAATCAGGCAGTAGCGCGAATACATCGAGTTCAAACTTTAATGAATGATTGTGACTATATGAAATCACGGGATTCTATGAGATAATATCATATCTTAGAAGGAAAATTACCATAATTTAAAAAAATCGGTTAGGCACAGTCCCAACTAAATTGTCAGGCTTTGTTCGTAAATACTTTGTACGCGCGCCTTCTCGGGCTGCTCCTTATGCTGGAGTCCTCCCCCTCCCCCCCCCCCCCCCCCCCAATAATTTGGAAACCCTAAAAGTTGGGAATTTCAAGGTTTGAAAATTCCTGAGTTGGGAAAATTTATATCTGAAGAAAATTAATATATTAATATTTTTAACAAATGAAATCAAAACACCAAGGTTATTAATGGAAAATTAGAAATTGTCCAACTTGTAAAATTAAACTTAAATTCGTGTGTTTGGTTTTAGAGTTCACTGCACACTTTCGACCGATGACGCTAAGGCTCCTAAGGCTACACCTACAGATGGAGTTGACTAATGCAGTCTGCAGCCGACACAACGCCAGTGGCGAAACTGTTTTATAAATTTCATTGTATTTTTTTATTGCGTCAAGCGAAAAAAATTTTTAACTGTGGTATCGTTTCCTTAAAAAAAGGATCCCACATTTTAAATATATAATAAAATCTTTAAATTAAGGAGCAATGTTTTCAAATTTCTAGACAGGCAGGCGCCTAAAAAATGCTCGCATCTGCTCAATCTGTTGTTCTTTATTGTCAAAGTTATATGTTTTAACGTTCAGCTTATCATTTAAAGAATTTTAAAATATATGGCGTTGCTCTTTACGCATGCGTCACACAGTGTTATTTTTATAAAAATAACTTCTCTTTTAATTGTGTTAGGTGTGATTGTCTAAATCAAAATCCTCTCCTTTTTATTCGAAAATCACTTTTGTTTCATATAACCCTATTGGTTTTGCCTTCCACAATGTAAAATTTCTTCGAGCTAATATTCGAAGCGCCAGGCCCATTAAATTTATCGTCTCGTGTCTAGGATTGCTTTTTTTTTCTTTTTGTGATTGGTTAATTGAATCTTCCCATATTGTGTAATGTTGACGTAGTGCGTTTCTTTTGTGTTTTTCTATAAAAATTTTTTTTTTTAGTTTTTACCTATTCCTAATAGAAACTTCCAGAACTTTCGATGGGTTCTTTTATTTAAATCATCCCTCGCTAAAAAAAATCATTCAGACTTCGATACGATTTCTACGAAAAATTTTGTGCGCGGAGGACGCATCTTTCAGTATATTCGCTTTACCTAATTTTATGTGATATGTGTTTCGTTTTAACATTAACTTTGGAGGACTCTCTCTTTGAATACTTTTAAGTTTTTTGAATTTATTTATAATAATTTAAATTCCAGTTTTTCTGCATTGGTTAATTTAGAATTAAAATAATTATTAATTTAAAAATTTTAGAATTTAATTACTACTTGATAAATATGGTCATATTGGTATGTAGGTACTTTTTGTTTTTGACTATTATTTTATTTATGTTAAGATTTGAAATGGCTATTGGGTTGGCACAACTGTCGAGTCCCTTTGACTCCCACTATTTACAGATCACGTTACCATTTTCAGAACATAACGGCATTTGTTAACCTCCCTTATGACTTCCACAATATCTTTTTTTATCTTCGTTACGACAAAATACTTGGAATTTAATTTAATATTTATAATAAGATAAATTTGGTTATTCAATCTTTAAGAACTTTGAATTAAAATTACTTTTACAATTTAAATCGAAATTATAGAAGTTAATATTTTTTGTTCATAAGTAAAGATACGATAGCCCAATACATGCAATGTAGAGTCTGACTCTCACTTAGCCCAGTCTCGCACCCCCTCAACTAAACCTCACTCGCACTCACCTCAATAAAACAAATGAAAACAATTAGCAAATGAAAACGAAGGGAGATTAGAAATTGCCCAACTTGTAAGAGATCAAACTTAAATTAAACTTTAGGACACTGCACTGGAACATGCGTACAACAAATCAATACTTTCGAGAAAACTGTTTAATATTTATCTATAAAAAAGTTGAGAAATGTTGATAAGTTAGAACTAGGAATTTTTAGCACTGTTGAGTTCTGAATTTCCAATCGTTAAGTTTGGTTTAGTTAATTAACATCTCACTAGAGCTGCACATTGTTTGTTAAACGTTAAAACGGACACTGCACTGGCGTGCCACAACACTATTCCAGGTAAGGCAAGGGGGAAAGACGGGGGGGGGGGGGGGGGAGGAAGGAGGTAGACAGTCCGTACCATGTACGGACTTTAGACATTTTGTACGGTTATCTTATAATATTGTAAGGGATTTTTCTTTTTACAAGAACCACAGAAGGAGCTTCAAGAACCATTAAAAGACAAAATAATTAAAAAATACGGTATATAGGAAATTTTTGTATATATGAATATGTACGGTATATAAGAATGTTGTTGCTTAAAATACTTAAATTTTTTCTGCAAATATGTTATGTGTCTAGTAAATAATTTAATTAGTGTGGTAGTACTCATTTCATTACTGTGGTAGTACACAAGAAGCAAATTGAGTAATTAAACATTTGGTGAAAAAAAATTAAAAGTTACAATAACTTTTTCAAATTTTACAATAGTTAAACAACGAGACTTTTGGAATGTTATATAAAACAATTTACGTAAAAAATTTTGAGAAAATAAATTGTAATTATTTGATTATTGTAATTATTAGATTCAAAATGTTGGCAAATAAGTATGTAATTCATGTTTACTGATATATTCTCAGATAGAATCTAAATATTACCATATCGATTATTTAGTAGTAAGATATTAATCGCATTAGCATTTTTTTCCAAACGACATTGCCAGTATAGTTATTGTTAAATACTCTTTTAGTATTTATCAAAATATATAATAAAATAAATATTTGTAAAAATATCATTCGCTTTTGAAATAAAATGAGAGAAGCAACATTTTATTGCAGTAAGCAGCATTAAACAACATGAACAATAATTCCAATAAAATTCAATAAAATTCACTCTTCAATTTTAGGCTAACTTCAATTAACGTCAAAAATGAAAGAACAAAATATGTATTTTAATAGGTATATATATATAAAAAACAGTCTTTTGATTACATATTTAAATTTGAATCCTGTAATAAACAAAATATGAAATCTTTAAAATTCGATTATTGACATATTCTTTGGAACGGTGATTCATAAAAAAAAATAACACGATTTAAAAATTGAAGATGCACTGAACATGCGAAATTTATTCAAGTTATATATCTTAAAAAAGGACATTTTATATTAGGAACAGGAAGAGCTTTAGGAATTTCTCTAACCGTGGTGGATAATCATAAAACTAGCATTTGATTTCAAGAATGTGAATTATTATAAATATTTTTTAAACTCTTACAAAATAATTTAAAAAAATTTAAGACTTCCAATAAATCCAAATAATAAGTAAAATAATAATTGTTTTCATTTTATAAAAGTGATATATTGACGGATGATGTTTATAGCCAGGTGCTATGAAGCCTCTAACGCTTTTTTACTTAATTTTATGAAAGTAAAAATTTTATAAATAACCTAGCATATTTAACAAGGTAGATTCTTAAAAATTATTAAACTTTCATATTTATGTCAAACAAATTAAATATTTACTCTAACTCTATATCTATATTTGGGTAAGCTGACTGCTAAGGCACAAAAATCCAAAAATTAACTTACGTAATTTTCGTTGCTCAATAAGCTCTATCATTTGGTTATGTGGGTCCTAATTCAATAGGGTGCTCAAAAATGAATTGATTGTCATTCCACTTAACATTATAGTCAAAGCGAGTTATAAACTTTCAACGCTCATATTTTGGAACACTGTTTTTTGACTTATTAAACTTGACGGCCAATTCTGCCATATTATAGTTTCACGAAGATGAAAAATATAGTAACATTACATCATTTGTACCATTTTCGACGCTACACACATCCGCTTCCTTGTCCAATCTTGGTCTTTTATTCAAAATACAAGCATATGTCTATAACGTTGAAGGCTTTTTAATATCCGCGCTCTTAAAATCAATCGTGTTGTCGTAAACAGACTATTTACCTAAAACAACTCTTAAGCTTTTGGGGAACCAACAAACTATCTGCAGAAAGCAAACATTTGAGTAACTACTTTTAATCGTTTTATCATTAAAAGCCCCGACAGTTTTGTTGCAATCCATACAAGCCTGGCCAATACAGGCTAAAGTACAAAACACATTGATGAGAAAACAAGTTAACAAAAGAACAAACGCAGCAGTGGTTGGATGGACTTGGAGTTTCACATGATTACTCAATTTAGAATTTTCTGTTTCAATGTGAAAAATCTATGTCCCTAATGAATGAGTTCGAGTTCTTCCTTGCTGCAGGGGTTGTGTGCGTTTGTGTACTAATCCTCACCGCAGGCAAGGGGACGGCCACCCATGCCCTATCAGACATACTACCTCCCACACCCCCACTAGTTTTCAAAGGGATCGGTGGGCGAGACCATTGCCGCCAGACACGTGAGGCGAGAATTGGCGACAAATACAACATGTTGATAATTACTTGTCTTGCAAGGTTCAATTGCTACAATGGTTTATGCTGGAAGTCAAATGAGTGGAGAGGGGGGAATGGGGCAGTGGGAAGTATGCTTTTGTCCCCCTATGGAAGCTATGAAAAATAATTATTTTAAGTTTTTTTTCCGTGTGAAATTCTAGAAAATTGAATTCTTCGACCGCGCTAGGAGGGCAATTTTTTACCAGGGCGGGCAACGCCCTCCCCCACCTAGCTACAGGCCTGAGTTTCCTACATCGGAATTGAACTTTTGCGTGATATTTTGACTTTATAGTGAAATATTTTCGTAAATCATCACTTTCCAATAAACAAAAATTTCACACACATGGTTTAATGTTGCTTATACATGAAATAGCAATACACAAAATTTTATTTGTGTAAGCAAGTTAAATTTTTTTTGCTTATACATTAAGCTTAAATCTATTACATGTACAGACAACATATCTTACCTATCGTCGGCTTAGAAGTAAAATCACGTACATTTAAACCAAAGGTTTAGCAGCCATTGTTGGCGACGATATCTAAGCGATTAAACATCTAAATGTGAATTACCTTGGTGCTGCGCTCCAAATAAAAAAAAATTCTAATTTTTTAGTTTAAATATACATGGTTTTACTTCTAAATCGACTCTATCTTATTTCCTTTAGGTTTTATTGCGTGGCAAATAGGGTTGGGCGAAAAAATTAAAAGTTTTCAAATCGAAATGTAATAGTGCGGAAAACTTGCCTTTAATAATTAGAAGTCAAGTGCAAAAAAAATGTCGTCATCGGACAATGTTTGACCTTTGCGCATTGCGGTCAAAGTTTTGAAATTTCAAATTTCTTACCCATTTCTCCAAATAAAAATGATAAATTCAATTTTTGTAATTGAAATGGAATCGTGCGTAAAACTTGTCTTTAACATTAGAAGACGAATGCAAAAAAGAATTTTGACATCGGGCAATATTTGATCCTTGCGGATCGCAGTCGAAGTTTTGAAAGTTTCAACGTTTTACCCATATCGGGTCGATTTACGACACAAATTAGGTTAACCTGGAACAAATTGAAACAAAATGTGTTTTTAGTGGTGTTTGCATACTTGGTTTGCTGATCAACGGTAAAAAAAAGTTTACACGTTTTTGACTACCAGAATCGGGTAAAAATTGGTAAATTTCAAAATGACCGCTCACTTTCCTCTACACAGTTGTAGGTCATTTATACCCATAGGCTGATTCCTCCTGAAGACGAATGCTAAATAACGTTAGCTTAATTCACAAACCACGTAACTTCTAATCACTGATTCAGCATCCGTAGCATAAGCTGCTTAGCAATGAAATTCAAGCGATTCAGTTCTAAATGTTGGCTCAAAAAGTCACGGTATTCCCGAGTTTGAATTTCGTCGCCAAGCAGCTTTCTCTACGACTCCTGAATCCGTGGTTTGTGAATTAAGCCCACGATATCTTTCGAAAATGATTAAAAATTCATAAGAAATATCCCAAACGAAATACCTGTAATTGTTTGAATAAAATAATCTTCCATAACTTAATATAAGCTTTTATTGAAAAACGCCATTTCAGTTTCATCTTCAGTTATACTTTATTTTTTAAAAAATCTGATTTTATTTCATTGTATTGAAGATTCACCTTTTTCTAGCTCTTAAATGACCGGCTACAAAATTAATAAGCGGAAAAAATGTCTATTTTCATACGGAATAATCTTTACTCATTCTTAGCTTACTTCACCACTGACAAGGCAAGTTTACCTCTTCACAATTTCCTGTTTTACAATAGTAGAGTAATAAAAAAAATTAAAACATCTACATTGTCAAAAATGCATGCTCATTTTTGACTCATGCTCACTTTCGCCATTTCTGACGAAACAGGCGCCTGTTAAATTATCCAATGAAATATTTTGACAAACTGAGAAAATTCATTTTGTGGCCTTTTTCACGAAATTAATTTCGTTAAAAATAAGGACGATTTCAAATACAAATCGATGGATCGACTCGAACCAAGATGAAACTTTCAATAAAAACTTAGCTTCTTGAATGCAAGTATGATACATATATATATATATATATATATATATATATATATATATATATATATATATGTATATGTATATGTATATGTATATGTATATGTATATGTATATGTATATGTATGTATATATATATATATATATATATATATATATATAGAGAGAGAGAGAGAGAGAGAGAGAGAGAGAGATATTTATATTTTTATATACATAAAAATCAAACGGCACAACACATAGCCAATAGGAATGCTCCTTCGTACCGGGAGCAGGAGCAGACTTCTCAACTCTCGATTTGACGTCTATTTACATACTCCTTTTCACCATTTTCGAATCGACGTTTATCTTCAATTATTGTAGTTCAGATTTGATTTCTTTATATTTGTTGTTCTATTTGGGGGATTGAGTACCTGGTTTTAGTTCAACGTTTTCAATCATGAACAATCGCCGTGAATATTATCGGCAGTATCGTCTTCGGCAACGTGACCAAATAAACTCTCGGCAACGGGAAAAATCGCAGTAGTGGCAAACCGTGCACGTGCTTTAAACGAAAATCAGTACCTGGGCGAAAATCAAAGCGATGACTGTCTTCCTTTTGACAATAGGCTGTCTTTCAGTGGAATGCAATGATTGTGGTGCGCGGAGAATTAAGCACAATTGTTGTCATAATGGTAAAGTTCAATTAAACCCTATGCATCCTCATCCCGAAGCTTTGAGGAAAGACATTGATTCAGTGAATTTTCGCCGGAATATTAGATACTATAATTCTGCATTTGCCATTGCTGCATTCTGTGCATCGGAAGAAACTTTCAGGGGAATAAGTTGTGTGACACTTTGTGGGCATGTAAATGCAAAGGTAGCGTGATAGCTGAAAATGCATAAAAACCACGTTTTGCACAAATTTACATTCATGAAAATGTAGCTGCTATGGCATGTAGAACTTCAGATCAGTGCAAACCATCTGTTTTACATATTATTCAAAACATAATGAAGGCTAACCTCTATGCCAATGTGTACTGAACACTGTTCGAATCTTATCGAAACCAACCTTCCTAAAATTTTCGACTAGAGCAGCATAGATCTTTTGTGGCTGATGGCAGGCGATTTAATTTGCTAACGTCTGGTGCTGCTGCTGAAGTTTCTGCTGTTATAGTGATTGGAGCAGATGGGTTAGTTCCAAATCAGGCAGATTTTATAGTCTACCCAAAGCACCAATATGAATGCAAAAATAATTATAAACCGTTTCATCATGTTGAACCTCTGGTCTTTCCGTTGCTGTTCCCATCAGGTGATACTCGTCATCTGACCATGGTTCTAAAATAACGAGGTGCAGGTATGAATGAATGTGTGTGTGAATGTGTATGTGTTCCCGGGTCTTTCCTTCGAGATAGACCCCGAACCGTCGCCTATAGCCCACTGTGCAGCTCTAGTGCGACGTTAATTAACCAAACCAAACCCATCAGGTGATCGTGGATTTTCTCTAAATGTACAAAACAACGCAGGTCACACTCGGATACCCCTGTTCAGTATTTTGGTTAGCGCTTACGCATTCTGGGTGAGTTTAACATCTTCCCCTCTGCTGGTCGTTAACTCAACAGTATGTTCTCCATGGTTACATCACAATGGATTGGAACCGTTTTAATTATTTTCGAACGCATCAACTGCAGTTCCGTAGGGAAACCCTTCAAGATATCATTGATCATGTTCTAAATAGTGAGGCCAACACTCCCAATGCAGTACGACAGTGGTACACGGCTAATTGTACGCAAGATTACTAAATGCTGTATTTTGCAATATCATGCCTGGTAGGGGTTTTGCACAAAAGCGGAATGGGTAGACCTGGAATGTGTACAAATGTTCATCACCTCAGGCGATAGCGGCCGAGGGTTTTGGCGACTCATTTTATTTGGCGATGAATATTGCTGGCGGGGAAATATAACGCGGGTAAATCGCATTATTAAGCCACCGACAGAATATTTGTTCCACATCCTTTGTTTGGTAAGCTATTTATTTTATATTTTCTTGATAGTGTTGATGTAATTAATTTTTATTGCTCATAACTGGCGATTCGATAATTAAACAATATTTGATCACTAAATCGCCATTTTGTAAGTTATATTTCGTTTGTTTGCAATTGAAAAAGATTGACTTGTCTTTAGAAATTTGTTACGATTGGGTTCAGACGCGTGTTAACACAAATAAACCAATGTAGAATATGTTAAAGGAATTATGCAATAGTACATATAAATTTTCAATTCGAAGATTTATATTCGTGTCAGTTTTACTTCGTGGGCCGAGTGGGGATTCTTTACGTGGTTTACTAAACTTTGACGCACTGAACAACTAAATCGACAATATTAATACTCATTTAGAAAGATTTTGTTGTAACCTTGAATCGTTTTTCTTTTGCAGATCAAGCCAACCGTCATTGAAGCCAGTCTTATGGAAAATATGAGATTCATCTAAACTTCAAGGGGAATGAACGTCTAGCGGAACTAGTCGTGGAAAAGTTGGTGTATTTTATGAACACAATCAACGAGGTTTTTACAATCAGTTCAACTTAGAGATTTTTCATTCTTGGATTGTTATTTGCAAGTAATACCAAAGTGTAGTTTGGCCTAAGCAATTAATCCTGTGTTTTGCCTTCACAGGCTACTTCACTAACATTGTCAAGAGTTCAATTAAAATCAAGCTAAATAGTACCAGTATACATGTAAATTAAATATGCTATTTATCACATTTCTGCTTTTATAAAATTGTCCTTTATCTAATGCTCAAATTGTACATATTGCTCTTTCCCTTAACAAACAAAATATGCTGGTATGTGTAAATAATTTAAAATTTCTCAGCCCAATATTACTTTTTATCCCAGGCTGCACTGTTGAGTTACTCGGGAAAGGACTCTCCTTGATGAGATGGGATAATAGAGTCGATGGTGCGGTGTGGGGATCTTTCTTACTCTAATAATTTCTTATTTTAAATTTCCAATAATCTGGGCGAAGAATCTGCTAAAGTTCATTAAAATATGACATTATTCCTTGTTTAAGAGCCAATTTTAAGTCGAACTAATTTATTTAAAGTAGATAAACAATAGCACAAGACACTCACAAAGATACATTTCAGGTTTTGATAATCCTTCACTTAATCGTGTTAAAAATCTGTAACGATTTTTTTACTTTTAATTCAACGCGTGTCATTTAAAAAAATTGTTAAAGAAGATCACTTTCAATGGGTTGTCACATGATCCCTTCAAAAGTGTTTAATAATTGCAATTTAAGTATTTTTTTCACCAAATTTAAAAATCTAGTTGTTTAATTATAATGTAGATGCTTTTTTATTTAAAATTAGTAGTAATTATAAAAGTTGAGAACAGGTACGTAGGTATAGATTTTTCCTTGTGGGGGGGAATGAGTGAGCAACAGATTTCTTTAGGCATCTTATTCTTCCTCCCCTCACCTGGGGGTAGGGGGGGATTCTTAACCATACCCATCCAAAAAACACCTCCCCTCACCAATGTTTTTTTTTTCTCAAATTTAATTTTCGTTCAAGTAAACAGGAATACATTGCAGATATTATCAAAACAGCAATAGTTGTCAATAACTATTTTTAAATTATGAAATAAATTTAGAGAATAAGTTTAAAGTTTCAGAATCCTTATAATGAATGTATGTGTGGTAATGATTAGTTAAAGAATTAGTAGTTATGGTAATTTAAAAATCTAATGAGTATTTTAGTTGACCAAAACTGGTAAAAAATAATGTGAATGCTATGTGATCTAAATTATTATAGGGAGAGTTACTTTTAATAGTAGGGTATATCAGAAATTAAAACTAGTTATCGAAATAATTCGATAACTAGTTTTTAATAGACCAATTTAGGAAATTTATTTTTGATAACAAGAAACGGGTATAACTTTAATCTTCATTATCTCAATTTTTTTTAGAATTTTGTCAAGCAAAATTTAATTTTTATACAACTAATTTATTTATGCTTTTTATTATTTTTATATATGTAAATATGTGAAATACCGATATTTGTGTATATATTAATTATGTATGTTACTTCCAGGTTCCGGGGTTGGTGCAGCTTGTCCATAAATGGCTCTTGCGTCATAAAATACCAACCAGGTTCCAGGGCTTAATCCAAGAAGTGGTCTCCTTTAGATAATCATTCGGAAAATTACCTTGCAGAATTCCATGACTAAATAATTCTTGTTTTTGTTGATCTTTTTTGACATCAATTTCAAGGGTTTCTTAGTTGATATTTTGCTGAATAAAGATACAAAAGCCAAGGAAACTTTCTGTTTATGAAACCTTTCTAAGAAGAGATCCCCATATTGGTTAAAATAAATGAGGAGGTCACAACTATATAAATATACAGATGTGTGGAAAATAAATATTAAGAATTTATTTAGAATGTTAAATACCCAGTTTTGAAGTTGTTGATCTACTTTACTTGTAAGTGAGTTATCTGTTCTTGATCAGATAGAAGTTCATTTAGATGTCAACACAATTGGAGTATGATCATATTCTGACTGTTTCAAAATGAGCAGTCGGTAACTTTCTTACAAAATACTTGAAAAGTGTATTTAAACAATGTTTTCCAGCTGCTTCAAAAGTTATGGAAATAAATGAAACTTTTTAGTTAAAACTTTTATATCATAAAGTGTCATTACACATATATAAAACAATATTTAATGCAGACATTTTTTAATAATTATTTTATACACTGATCTTTATTAAATGTTTAAATAGAATTAATGTTTTAAATCTAGAAACACATGCAAAAAAATATTCCTTTAATAATATAAATAATTATAGTTTATTAATTACATTTTTTTTTTAGAAAAAAATATTTAATGTAAAACAAAGAACATAATGAAGTTTGGTTAATCTATCCCACATAAAAAAAAGTTTATTTATATACAATTTTTACCCTGATAGTTAAGTTTTTATTTTAACTGAAGTTTATCCTTTTCATTTTTGCTTTAAATACTTTTTACTAAAATTTAATTACTATTTAAATTTTTAGACACAATATTTTAATGGAATGCTTTTTTAATAAGTTTCCATGTATAAATTAAATGTAATAAACATAAGTAATGTTAAATAATTAATCATCAACTTGTGCATTATTTTCCAAGTGCAGGGTGTCCATAAAACAGGGAAATCAGAGAATTCGATCATTCTGAAAAAATCGGGGGTTTTGGGTGTTTTTAAAAAAAAATCAGGGAAATTAACAAACATATTTTTAAGTTGATTTCTTGCTATGAAACAGCATTTATTGATTGCTTTCAAAATACAATCAAAGAAAAAGCTTGTTGGACTATAAATGTGTATTTAAAATGAAAATGTTGTCTATCAAGATCATAGAAATATGTAAATTGTATAAATTATTTTCCTATTGTGTTTAATTTGTGTAAATCAGTATTGTTTCTATCACTCTGAAAAAAATAGATGACAGGGAAGTTTTCCCTTTAGACACCTTGAAATTGCTTTCATACACAATAACTTTGAGGATGCGTTTCATTTTTCCTAGCTAAATACTAAGTCTAAACTTGTTATTAGACTAACAACAGATCATGCTTTTCAGAATCCAATCAGATCTGAGAAGTTTCAGAAGAAGGAATGGGGTATGTCAAGTGTGTGTCAAGTCCCCTGTTCATCCAAAATAAAAAAATTATTACAAATTTTTTTTTGTGGACAATCCATAACTTTTCTTTCTTTTTACATTTTATTAACCTTTGTACTAATTCCTGTGAACGAACCTTTTCGTTTCACCATCTGTTTTTTCAAGAGTACAAAATAGAGCATGGTCTTTTAATGAAGATGAAACTAACACTTTGTTTAAAGGCTAAAATTTCGTTCCAAAAAATATTAGTTTAAGAGATAGTTAGTGTAGTAACAGAGGTGGTCTTTCAGAGATATTTCACTTATATTTAAAATCCCATACTTGTACAACTTAATTATTCTTAGTTACCTGAAGAAACAGGAATGTTATAGTTGGATTGAAAATTATGTTTTGTTTAAAAAAAATAATAAATTTTAATATTCATTATTTAAAAAAAATGTGAAATGCCATTTCATGTGTTGCACTTAAGTTGACAGTAAAAATGAAATATTAATCAAACAAAAGAAAAATTAACAACTGATAACTTGTGCAGAAGCAATCAATACTTTATCAATTATAAATACTTTTTAACAATTAAATTTAAGTTGAAATCCAAACAGTAATCAATGTTTTAAAAAATTCTAATGACAACACATAGTGATAGATCTTAGGATATGTTAAAGAAAGGGTTTTACAAAATTCTAGTTTAAAAGATTCTCTGCTGGATTTTTTAAAAAATATAGTAATTAAAAGTTTCTAAGTAAATTTGCCTTTCTATATGAAAAGAGCTGTTTGAATTGTATTATTTGGAAAACTTCAGCCAAAAATATATAGGAAAGGATTTCAAGAATTTGTTAAATGACTTTTAATCACTCAGATAGAGAAGAATCGCAAATGAGAAATAAATTGTTATATAACTAAATAAATTATGTATTCCTAATCTTCACTTGGGACAGTCAAAATACGCAGTGATGTAGAATAATATATATATTTTAGATTTAAAAAACTTTATATAAATCTAATACATATTCTTATGAGTAAATAAGTTATTTTCAAAAGTAAAAATGGCATAAAGTAAAATTAGCTAAAGACTGTCAAAGTGGAAAAAAATATTTTCAGGGCACCAAATCTGCATGTAAATTTAGAATGATCCATATATTATTCTAAATTTACATTGTTTCTTCTGTATTAGCCATTAATGAATGAAACAACGTCTTTAAGATTAGTGTGTGCTATTTTTTTAATGCGAAATTATTATTTTGGACCATTGTCCCTTCAAAACAATTGTTTCTACGATTACAAGAAGAGTATATTACATAATAAAGTCTGCAGGGGCGGATCTATAGGAGTGGACCCATGGAACGTTACTATATATGTCTAATTAATTTCTCACTTTGTATTAAACATTCTGGAAGTGATCGCCACTAAGTTACTGCAAAAGCCGTTCCCATTATAATTAGTTATTGCATACTATAATGTTTTAAATATATATTGACAATTTGGAGACTGGTATGCTTCAGAATTCAAATAGATGTAGGAATACGTTTGGCATTTATTATTTCGCCTTGAATTCTTCATTTCCACCAGCATTAAGTGTTATGTAGAACAGTCTAACATGAAGTATTAATTTTATAATAAATCAATACACACTTTAATTGTATAGATGACCATATTGCGCAATTAAAGTGGGTATTTAGCTCTAAACAAATTAACTCTAGTGCGATGCTAATTAATCAAACCAAAACCTTCGGAATGGACTCGAATCGCCTCAAATACCCATTGATCAGCTCTAGTGCGATATACTAATTAATTAAGCAACCGATTGGAATAGATCCTGAGCAGTTGCCAATAGCCCATTGTGTGCCTCCAGAATGACATTATTCAGCCAACCAAGCAACATCTGAAGAATTTAATATATAGTGAATAAATCTTGTATGTTTCATTAATAATAACTGAATTTGATTAATAAACTTTCAAAGAATAAAAAAGATTATCATTTTGAGATTATTTTAAAGTTTTTAATTAAATGCGATTGTATAGTATATATTTAATTTCCTTAGCCAGGAACTCCTACAACACAACGCATCTCTATTAGAAAAAAAATGTGTTCACTAAAACTATCATAAATAGCGCCAAATGGCAACCCATCACTGATGAACATTTGTACACTTTTCTGGCAATTTGAGGTCCACCCATTCCTCCCGTGTAACGCGTTCTGCCTGGTAGTATGGTCGGAAATGCTGCTTGTATTTCCAGAATAACAGTGGCAACAGATAATTCCCATTTGTTCTCCATCGAACAAAATTCTGTCAAAATGCATTGATGGATCACCCTGAAAACCGAACAAACCGGCTTTTGTCACCAAGAACGTGTTACAGTTGCGAATATTGTTTTTTTCCCGAAAACTTGGCGTGACCATTTCAACCCATTGTTGATTGTGCACTCATCATTTTCACTCTTAGCCCTGACAATTTTCATATTCTTATTCCATCATAACAAAGAGCTGCATATAATTGGCAATGACAAAATATTGTATGTTAGATTTTTTATTATTTAAAAGGATTACTAGATTTGTATAGAGCATGGTGCCTGATCAATGTATTTTGAAGTAATAATGTTTTCAAAGATCAGTGCATTTAATTCAGATATTTACAAACAATGCGAATATATATATATATATATATATATATATATATATATATATATATATATATATATATATTGTATATATATATATAATATATATATATATATATATATATATATATAGATATATATATATATATATATATATATATATATATATATATATATATATATATATATATATATATATATATATATATATATATATATATATATATATATATATATAGTCAACAAAATAGCTTCGACAATACTTATTCAAATGCAACAGCGCGATAGGTAAAAAAAATAGTGCCTAAAAAGTAAATCTCCTTTTCAGTAAATTGTTTGTTGCACAGATTGCTTGCATGTATAAGGTGAAACATGAAACGCCAGTGTATGAAGGCTTTCTAATTGCACGAAATAAAAACATTTTTTCCAATATGTTTCCTACTTTTTTCAAATAAAGCATTATTTTCGATACGTTACCTAATTTTTTTTAATGAAAACTTATGACTTCCAATATACGTTTCCTAATTTTAAAAATGAAATTGTTATATTAAATAATTATTTATTTTTCTCAGATTATATACGAGTTAATTTTATTATTAATATATAAATTTCTAAATTAAACAAAGTAAATTTCTATCACACACTAAACACAAATAAAAAAAAGACTCAACTAATTAAGAATAAATTTCTATCGAATTTCCCTTTTTAATCCCAATTGCCGCTCCATTTCTCGGCCGAAACGATATACATTCCCTTCGCGCGCGAGCAAATTGCGCCGTGTACACAGCTCTGCAAGCTCTAGCGGATAGAAAATTGCAGCTGAGGTTATCCTCGTCATCTGGGCTGCCTGGCTAGTGCCCCCGGGTCTGTCCTTCGGTATAAATCTCGAACCAATAACCAATCATTTAGTTCTAGTGTGACGTTGATTCGACCAACCCACCTAATTTTATATGATTTTCCAGTTCTTCCTCAAATACTCGTCACCTCTTGTTATCAATAGCCTATGTCAGTTACCTTTTTCTGAAAAAGGATTTTCAACGTGAACTAATAGTTATTCTTTGAAAATTCGCTTTGTCAGCGTTCCTTTGAGTAGTTTTTCCAAGTTATTGTGCATTTCCCCAATCTCGCTCCCACCTCCTCCATTTTTTATTTCGATTTCCATAAATTTGAGAATAATTAAGAAGATTTAGATAGCTATTTTTTTACAAAAAGGTTACATAAAATGATAATTTATTTTATCTTGGCTATTTCTTTAACAGCTAAAACATCCTAAAGTCGGTGGTATGGTTTTACCTGGTGTAAAATTAGACTCAAAGAGAGTGGCTATAAACCATGCTAGCTCTACTACTAAATTCTACTTGCACTGATAGTATAAAATTCTTACTTTTGCTTTGAAAGTATGAGGAGTCGGTAAATTGTACATAAAATACTTAATTAACTGTGATTAAAAAACAGTTTTCGTAGAAAATTTGTTACAAAAAGAAAAAATAATATAGTAACTTATTTTATTATAAAATGCATCTTATAGTTTTTATCACGCCCTAACGTGGATCCACACTTGATTACATTTGTAAGAGCTCCGTACCCAGAATAAAAACCCTATAGCGACGCTTTTATATCCGTCTGTCACCATTTCATAACTCAAAAACGAAAACGGTTATAATTAGTCCCACAGACTTAGCAATTAGGCTAACATGTGTGCCCCATCACGTATAATCGAACAGTACCGTTTTCAGAAGCATAAATAATCTTGCTCTAACATTGCACTTTTAGAATGCATCCTCCATATTAAAACACTCAAATTAAATAGTTCAAAAGGCTATGCTTAATAGTTTCCATTTGCTAAAATATACATTTAATTGTTCAGATTTAGGTTTTTATTTATTGAATGTCATTAGTTTTTATATGAAAAATGTGGGCTCTTAAAAAAATGCTTAATGTCACTCTGTTTTTCTTTTAAAATATGTCAAGCTTATACTCATATATGCAATATGTAACGCCTTGTAAAATCTAATTTTTAAATTAAACGAGACGCATTGTTTGTATGATTGATGTATCTCGAAAACTAATAAAATGATATGGACAAATTTTGCACTGTTGCAAAGTTCCTATAAAATGCACAATGAGGGCTTTCATTAAAGGTGTACGACGCGTGAAAAATGAATTACTATTTTTTTAAAACTCCACTAGATTTCCTTTCAATCTGGGCTTATTTCTAGAACATTGATGGCTAAAATTTCTCCATTATGTCCATTTTTGTAAGCATTTAGAAAATACAAAAAGAAGATTTCGAAATTGGGACTTTTCCATACTTGCTTTCTTTTTTAAACATGCCTGCATCACAAAATTATTATTTGGAAAGGACACACACACTGTTTGGAAAGGATTGCACCTTTACATTGAGATCAAAATATACAATTTTTACCAAAAATGGACATATGTACAATGATTGCTTTTTAGTTTTTTAAAAATTCCGAAAGTAAGGGTCCATACAAATATTGCATTAATTTGTTAATTCTCAGTTGACATTACATGTGAGCGTGAATGGTGTTGGTATATTAAATTTACTATTTTTATGGATGAAGTTATTTAAGGATAAATAGGAATGGTTTTATTTGACTGCCCTTCACCAAATGATTTTTCTCACTGGACGTGTAAAAAACCCAACAGCCCATTCTACACGGACACTTTTAACGCGTTTGCTTTTGTAGATGGCTCTGTGATTCAAGAATACAAATCAGGGGGTTTGCACGTGCACGCAACCTGAATAGGTGTCAAGACTTTTGACCACGACAGATTTAACGAGCACCCTTCCCTTCTACATGGTGAATGTCTTTAAAAAGGAAATGTGGAACGAGCAAACTGGCAATCCTCCTTTCACGAATTCTCTGAGCTCTCGACTAGATATTCGAGAGAAATATTGGGAATCGAACTGTCATTTTTATGGAACTGTGTCTGACCCGATACACGTGATCCACAACCACTTCTTCGAAATTCTTGATGCGATAAACTTATGTATTCGCTCATCTAGTTTTACTGAATCCAATATATAATACCCATAGAAGTAATCTTATTTATAAAATTGAATTATACCTTCTTTCAAAAATTACTACTCATTTATTCAAAAGACTTTTTTACCATTGGGGAAAATTATCCCTTTCAATTTAAAACGGAGTTAAATATTTAATATAATAGAAGAAAATATCGTTAACTACAAGCTGTACCACATTTAAATTCGTACAATATTTTTTTTCTTCGGAAAATTAAAAATTTCAAATGATGAACTTATACATCGATACTATGTTTCCTTCAAAAATTATAACTATTTTAAATATATTCCATTGATTTACATAAGTGAAAATACTATGCATATCGTTTGCAAATGAAATTTCAAATTACACAATTAACATCTGAATTCTATTATTTAAATGAACTAAATCATCTGTGGATTTGATTAAAAAATATTTTTTGTAGCATTAATGCAATAACGTTTTTTAATAAACTCAGCAATTTATATATAAATATTACTAATGATCCATTTTACTTACTACTATTAATATTTTATATTGGGTAATAGTAATTTTGTTTTAGAACCATTCATATTTCAGAAGTAATCTATAGTTTACCCAATATTTTTTTAAAGAAAAGTTCATAACTTTCTACTAACTAGTTACTTTACATTCTTGCTAATTATGTTCTAATCTCATAAGTTAGATTAATTTCCTAAACAAACTCTTTTCTGTAAGCATAATCAATAACCGTATAATTTTACTCCGAGCTCAGCCAACACCTCACCCGCCTTGGCGGGGAACATGTACAAGCTCATTTATGCCAGGCAGCTTACAGAAAAGAGATTCACCATGTAGAAGGGAAGGGTGCACGTTAAATATGTCCTGGTCAAAAGTCTTGACACCCATTCAGGTTGCGTGCACGTGCAAACCACGTGATTTGTATTCTCGAATCACAGAGCCATCTGCGAAAGCAAGCTCGTTAAAAGTGTCCGTGTAGAATGGGCTTTAGATTAAATTTCCATGTGTGTCCCAAAACTCCGTGTGTGTCCCAATGTGGTTAATCTTGGGTAGTGAGAAAAATCATTTGGTGAATTGCAGTCAAATAAAACCATTCCTATTTATCCTTAAATAAATTCATCCATAAAAATAGTAAATTTAATATACCGACACCATTTACGCTCATATGTGATGTCAACTGAGAATTAACAAATTAATGCAATATTTGTATGGACCCTTATTTTCGGAATTTTTATTTCAAACGCCCGGTCGGCGAGAACGGCTTCGAAAGCTCATACACGTTCCCCGCCTTTCAACTAATAGGTTCACCCCGCGGTACTTAAAAGCGGCCCTACTTTAACTTACTTCAAATTTCACTATTCCATCATAGTTAATCTTTAATACAAATAGACATATATTCAGTCTAACAAAATATCTGATTTATTGTTAATTTGCACAATAATACATGTGTTTATCTAGTTATCCAGCACATTGAATATCAGTTAGAAAAAGGAACAATATATACTTGGTGCATTAGGCATACTCGCGCTTGAAAGAAGTATGTAAATTTAAAAAAAAATGAGCTAACTAAATAAAAACAATTTAAAACAATGAACAATAGTAGAAAAATCACTTTATAATCAACGAAATTAATTGTCTCACAATAACAAAATACTATACTAAAAACTACGTTTATCTTTATGTTTTATAAAACCTTCGTTCTTTTAGCTTTGAAGTATAAACTAATTGCCATTTAGCATTTTTTTAAATAATAAACACATCTAAAATATTAAATATAATGCTAACTTTTTGTTTTACTAGGTAATAACCCCTATACACATTTTCTGCGTACGCTACTGAGCTATAGTATTTAAAATGTTTAACAGCTATCTATAGAAACTGTAAAACAAAAAACAAAATTAATATTTGGACCCTTACTTTGCTTTTCTACTTCACGTTTTACTTTTGATAGATGATATACCCACATTAAAAACAGTTTTATAAAATAAATTAATGGTAAATTCCTACTTCTAATTATTACACATTATTAAAACTGCTTATGATAGACGGCAAGATTTGTACTCTGACTTTTGAGATTAATGAGAGGAATATATAGGATAGTAATAGCAGATCTTAAAAATAGCCAATTTAACGACCTTATTTTAGAAACAAAAAATATTTTTGAAACCCAAAATAGTTTATTTTCTCAAAAAAAAATATAATTAGTTAATATTTATTATTAAAAATAACCCTCAAAATAAAAAAAATATCGTTTCATAGAAAATTTCCAGCTTTTAAAAAAAAAAAGGACCAGGTGGTAATTGCGGTCCGCACATGAACTATCCCCTGTTAAATGTAACTTGAAATCTAAAATTTATATTGTTACTTTCGATATATAAATAATGCCAAATTGCGTATTTCGGAGTTACTAATAGTAAAAACTATTAGTTCTAAAAAACACACCCATTCTAAATTAGTAATAAGATCTCATTTAACAATACGTAATGTTCCGTAACTTTTAAAACATCTACTAAGGGAAAAACTTCTTCCCTTAAAAGAATATCAATACAATTCATTGAAAACACATTATCCCCTCCCAAAGCCCATTCAGCTTTTTGCTCCTTTTTAGAAAAAAACGTCATTGTTCCTGGCGATATTCAAAAACTCGCCAATTTTTAACAGTTGGCGTAAAGCCACCTCCTCTTCCCACCCTCCCTGTACAGGCGACCAGTCAGAGCATAGACCGGATTTTTTCTCGGATTACGGCTGATGTAATGCTAAACACGGCCATGCCTGATTCTCATCTCTTTACGGGTTGGACACACTGAACTCTAATAGGGTTGCTGGAAGGCTGAAAGCCGGTTTCGCCAATAGGGGAAATGAAGGTATGGCGGCTTTCGCCAACTCAACTCAAAAAAGGGACGGGAGATAGGAGTTTCCATGCTAAAATCGCTTTATTTAAAAATTTATTGCGCTCTAAGTACAACTCTTTTGATAACGCTGATTATTGCAAAAAATCACGGAAATATTGTAGATAGTGAGAAATTTTTTTGTTTGTGTTGCTTTTATGGGGAAATATTATTTTTTAGAAGTTTTATACGTCCACATGAGTGGCTGTATTTATTAACTTTTAACGGTAATTTTAGTTATTTTATGGTTCAATGCCTAAAATATTGCCATAATTAATTGAAGGAATTTAATATTAATTAATAAAAAATTAATTAACATTAAAATAATTAACAACATAAATATTTTTTTAATTGTAATAAAATTTTAAAAACTATATTTTAATTGGTACTAATTAGCATGTATAATACCACTTAGCAATATGGGACCGAGTTTTAATTATGATTTATTACACAAGCAGCAAATAATAAACTAACAATTTTTAAAATAGTGTGATTAAATTTTTAATTTGAAGAAAATATATACAAAAATTATTATGCAATAATACTCTTTAATAATTAGACTAACTGTGCTTTATTAATTAAACTATTAATTAGATTATACTTTATTAATTAAACTATTAATTAGATTATATACTTTATTAATTAAAGTATTAATTATATTATATACTTTATTAATTAAAGTATTAATTATATTACTTTATAATTAAACTATTAATTATATTATATACTTTATTAATTAGACTACACTTTATTAATTATAATACTAATTAGATTATACTATTAATTAGATTAAACTGTGTTAATTAAACTATATTTTATTAATTAGATTCATTTATTAATTAGAGTAAGAATAATTAATTAAATAATTATCCATAAGCGAATTTACAAATAATTACGATAACTTCGGCCTTATAAGTCGGTCTTATAGTTATAATCAATAAATATACTTTTGTAATACAATACAAAAAGTAATCCCTATTGCAATGTAACCGGAATAAAACAAATTTACTCACTATTTTTTAGTTCAAAAAAATATTAAAAATTATAATATAATTGATTTTAAAACGTAATTAAACATTTTAGTAACTGTTCAAAAACATAATAAAAGGAAATTTTATGTGATTAATGATTTATTAAATTTCTCTTTAAAAAATCCGTATCTAACGTCTAAACTCGTATACTATAATCCAATTATCACGTAAAATAGCTCGCCAACTGTACTCAAAATATAATTGAAACAGCATCAAAAGCAAGCGATAAAAGTCGCCCATATGGCAGCCATGTGCCTAACTCAACCCATTTTCGCGCCCATGCAGGCTTCATCGGCTTGAATATCCTTCTTCCTTCTAGGTCTTATACATTTCTATGGTTGGACAGCTTGGTTGGACAGTTTTGGGCGGGTGCTACCCAAGTTTCCGAAAGTATCGGTAGAGGTGATTCTCATCTCCCTATTTATCGTTAACGTTAGGAATGACGAGTTTTCGTAAGGGTTTTCGATCGGAAGTGACGTTTTTCTTAGCAACGAGCATTACGATTTATTTGTATATAGTGACAACGGCACAGTCATGCGCAGTGACACACTATTATAATCATTTCCAAACAACAACAATGTGGAAAATAGTTTGTAATAGTCCAGAAATATGTTTTTCTGTTTGGAAATAGTTGAGTTTTAAATGAAAAAATATGACTTTTTTGAAAATAAAAGAAAATTACTAATCTAAGCAAACCGAATGCGCTGTAATATTGTTTTAATTGATTTTTTATTAAATATTTTTTTTACAGATAGTAAAATAAAAGAAAAGTATTCAAAATAGATAGCTGATATTTTTTTAGCCAGGGTGATTAAACTAAAATAAATAATAATTTTTGGGAAGATACAAGTTCTTGATTCATATATTATCAATCTTACTCTAAATGAAAATAAAACAGTGTTTTTTTTGACAAATGCTTTTATAAATACATTTAAATACAAAGGTTATCCTTATTGATTATTTTAGGTACCATAAATTAAAAAGTTAGAAGTAATTATATAATATTGTTCATTTATAATAAGTAACAAACTTTTAACTATAAATTTATTACATTAAAGGCCAGAATAGTATTTATAATTTGTTGATAATGTTTCTGGTAAAAACTAACAAAGCAAAAATATATAATTGACTTAGAACCCATTAAAAAATATGTTAATGCTTAATATTTTCATGAATAGTTTTATATATTTTATTGTACAGAGCAAGCCCTAATTTTTAATTAAATTAGAAGTTTGTAATTGGAACTCATACCTATAAAATGATATAACTGCAACAAAATAGTCCAGAGTAATGGAAGTAATTGTAACAATTATTTAAAATATGCTATAGAGAAATTTGTTTATGTACTTTTAAATGCGGTTTTCAGAAAATTAGATTTCTACTATAAATACAGGTGTTTTTTGCAATCTATTATATATCTGATTTTGATTGTTTTTTTTTAAAACATATTTATGTTGTACAATTAAAAAAAATCCTAAGAAGATAAATTTCATGTAAATTTTTTACAGAATAAAAAATTGATTTTATTATTGTTTGGAACCAAATTTTATAAATTGACTACACATATTTTTAAAAAATCATATGTATACAAAAATTATTTACACGGGCTAAAAATAAAATCATAAATAAAAATATATATCCAAAGTTTTAAGATTCCAAAAACTTTTCTTTTTTTCACATTCATTTTTACTTCGAAGGTTGTTGATTTCTAAATAAATACTCAGTATGAAACATATCCTAAAGTTGACCTTAAATAAATATGTTCAAAATTTTTTTTATTCATTTTCTACTTAAATATATCTGTGCATTTAACATATTTCATTCGTGAAGTAACAAGTAGCCACATTATAATTTTTTTATCCAAACACACAACATAAATTTTTAGGGGATTATAAAATTCTGTTGTGTCTAAGAACAATTTATAACAATACATTGTGCTAGAATTTTTTATTTCAAAACATTTAATACATAAATGACACAAAACATGCACTGCCGCTGTTTGTACTAATTATATATGGGTCGCTTGCATTGAAATTATGTTTTTAAACTTAATATTCTAACTAAGTTTTCAAGTAAACTGTTTAACTGATGTGAATGTTCAAGAATGCCATTAATTTTTATATTTTAATGCTCTGTGGGGCCCTAAAATACTTTTTGCACTGAAGCATATGTTCAAATGTTTGTCACAACTAATTTATACATGGGAAATGTATAAAAAGACCATCTCGCTATAATTTTATATAGAACCAAGGGTGATCTCTCCTTAGAGAGGTTTCATGTCCAGAAAGTTTGTTTGTCTAGTATTCCTTGATTCAGCAAAATATCAACTAAAAAATCCTTGAAATTGTTATCCAAATGATCATACAAAAACAAGAATTTTTTAGTCATGTTCTCAGGAATTCAGCAGGGTAATAAAAGTTTTGTACGACATTGAGAATCTATATAAAATTTAATACAAGTATTTATAAAACATAGAATTTTTTTTACGGTACGTAAACAATATTGCACATATTTAACCCTAGAGTACTATAGTCGGGGACACCCTAAGTTGAACCTGAAGCCAAAGGTACGATGAGTAAACAAGCTCGATTGAGACCCTGATTGGCTAAAAAAGAAACATCCGCTGATTTAAAAACAAATGGAAATGTATCAGAGTCGTTATATTTGGCGTCGTTATCGCCTTTTTTCTACTGCTTTTATATGAAACTGATAACACGGGATGGGAATTAGTCATTACGCTTAGCTGAGGCTGAGGGTCCCGATTTGTGTACAATGTAGATTTAATAAGCAGAAGTACAATAAACAAATTTGTATACTAAATTAGAGATGACACTTTTTGATGAAAATAAATTATTTCAAATATCGCACTATTTAAATCATTTGTAAAACTATTATAAACTATTTTTTTCGAAAAACTACAGAAATGATATAGTTAAAAAAGTTAATCGATTTAACTTGATTTGCATATTGCAATGTATCTTTTTGCATTGATTTAATTTGACAATTTTTCTTAAAAGGAAATATTTTATTAAAATGTATTACTTTGATTCCACATTCGAACTCGTTATCTGTGGGTTAGACGTTTTTTTTTTTTTTTAAATGGCGTAGGGATCATAATCGGAAGGTTGCGAGTTCCGTTTCTCGTCGTCCATCCATTCGACGTGTATTCGTCGTGGATTAAATGTTCTCGCATTCATTCACAGATCTGCGATGGCGGCCTAGTTGAGGTTGAAATCAAATGGTTAAAAGTTCGATCCTCAGTCTTGGGAAGAGCAGAGTTTTCGTAATCGGAGGGTTGCAAGTCCGATCCCAATTTTTGAAAGTGTGCCGAACTTGTAATCAGGAAGGTACGGGTCCGTTTTTTGAATTTCTAAGGAAGAGCAGAAATTTCGTAATCGGAGGTTTGCAAGTTCGATCCTAATTTTTAAAAGAGCGCAGGAATCGTAATCGGAAGGGTGCGAGTTCCGTTCCTCATGGTTCACCAAACATTCGCCGTGTAGAAGGAAATGGTGCAGGTTAAATATATTAGGATTCAAATGTTCTGATATTGATCAGATCCCGTGATGGCCTAGTCGGAATAGGGTTTTCGTAATCGGAGGGTTGCAAGTTTGATTTTAGTTTTTGAAAGATTGCAGAGATCGTAATTAAAAAGGTGCGATTTCGTTCTCAAAGTCTCGGGAAGAGAAGAGTTTTCGTAATCGAAGGGTTTCACGCTCGGTCCCAGTTCCCTTCTATCTTCAATTATTTTCTTTTTAAACCGAAATTGATTTCTATTCTCTGATTTAGTCATTTTTTATGTAATCATTTTATGATGATCTCATTTTATATTTATTAACTTTGTGTACTGCGGTATTTATTGTTTGGCGTAGCATATCCTTAGAAGCACTTGTGGTCACTAAACCGAACCAATCAAATCAATAAATCCTAATTTTTGAAAGAGTGTCAATATCGTAATTAGAAAGGTGCAAAGTTCGTTCCCAAAGTCTTGGGAAGAGCAGGGTTTTCGTAATCAGAGAGTTGCACGCTCGGTCCCAGTTCCCTTCTTATTTTCAATTATTTTCTTTTTAAACCGAAATTGATTTCTATTTTCTGATTTAGTCCATTTTTTTATGTAATCATTTTATTATAACACATAGTTTCCTGAAGCATTAATATTAGACGCCATTCGATTTAACCAAGTAAAAATATTATTTAGTTCACAACAAATCAGAAATAGATTTGAAAAATGTAAGATCATATAATAAAACAAAATTTTAAGATATTCGTGAGAGTAAAAAAGGCGCCAGAAGAAAAAAGAAAGAAAAAACAGCGCAGACGAAAGAGAAAAAGAAATCACAGGCGCGTAATTCGTATTTAGCTCGCCAAATTAAAGGGTTGCTGCACTCAGACAATACGGAGCTTTTCATTCGTTGAAAGTGGAATTACGTAGCAGTTACTTAAATACAAAAGTACATATAAATGTGAAACTAAAAACATTTTAATTAGAGAATTATATGAAGAACTTTCGAATTCCATTGAAAGTTTTGTTTTTTGTACTGTCGTTTGATTGTAATTACTATATTATTTTGGAACTATATTTCGTTGCGGAAGGATCAACTCCTACAGCATAAACGTATTAGGTCAACTTAGGTTGTCCCCGACTATAACGTTATTTTTGTTTATAATGTTATTCTTAACGTAAACAAAATTGAGATTAGTAATATTTACACATGATTAGTACTCTAAGGTTAAAAGGGAAACAATAAATTGCTATATAAATGCTGAATATGTCAATACTTAATTTAATTGAGAACACTATTAAAAAAATAAAAGTTGAATAATCTACAAAACATACCCTTTTACCAACACGCTGAAATATTTTCAAAACAAATGTTCATAAAAACATTCAAAATATAATTCAATTTGTCCCTACTAATGTCCAGTTATTACCTACTACATTGAATAACATGCAACTGAAACAAATAGTTTAATTTAAATCTATTTCCAGAAAATAAATGTAAAAAAAGCATAGCATATATAACTGCATTTTAAACCTTTGGCGAGTTTTGAAAAACCTTTTTGGCTTGAGAAAATTGGCAATTTTTACAAGTTGTGTTTTGTAGTTAAATTATTAAAGAGTAATAAAAAAACAATTTTCTATAAATAAAAATATTAAACCAGATCCAAGGTCGAAATTTAACCAAGTTAACCGAGTATTTCTCGGTTAAGAAATTTAGATAACTAGTTAAGTTTGTTCGACTTTTTGAACGACCATTTAAAAAAACGAGTTTACATTTTGAGCCGTCAGTTAACCTAACCAAAATAACTCATTATTTTAGTTCTACTTTTTAAACCTGCCCAGTGTGAAAACAGAATCTATGATCCTATGTTGACCTTAAATAAATATGTTCAATAATTTATATATTTTTTCATTTTCTACTAAATTTATCTGTACATGTAACATGTTTGATTCGTGAAGTAAAGTAGCCACATTATAAATTTTTTAACCAAACACAAATTTTTAGAGGCAGATAATAAAATTATGATGTGTCTCTAAGAACAAATTATAACAATACATGTGTTAGAACTTTTTATTTAAGAACATTTAATACATAAATAACACAAAACAAAAAGTATAATGCCCCTGTTTGTAATAATAATATTTTTTAAATCAAAAAATGGTTACTATATAGTAGCATTTCCATTCAATAATAAAGTGTATTAAACATAAAATTTCACAAGTGATTACTATGTCAAATGCTGGGTCGCCTGATGCGTTGAAATTTGTTTTCGAATTTAATATTCTAACTAGGTTTACAAGTAAAATGTTTAACTAATATAAAGGTTCAAGAATAGCATTAATTTTTATATTTTAAAGCTTTGTGGGGCCCTAAAATAATTTTTGCAGGAGGGCCCAGGCCACACTGTTACTCCACTGATAGAGCAATTCTTCAAAAGGAAGAAAATACACCTGAGAAACAGGATAATAAAATATTTAAACTGAAAAAATATATTATATATACAACTATAATTCTATACTTTTTTTTTTGTACAAGAAGTGTTATTTGTAAATTGTCATCAGGTTAATTTAAGGTTCATTTTGATTTTCCATAGGAGTTGCATTTATATTTTATGAACCAGATAGTAAAAATACATTTTAATTTACTTAAATATAGAAGTTATATACGATGATACACCCGATTATAAACCACATAAACAAACGAAGAATTAAAGTGTAAATTTATTTTTAAATACCCAGTTATTCAAAAAGTATTAACACTGACAAAGTTTCTCTTTTTTATAATTAATTACTTATTGATGGGATGTTTAAAATATGTCTTAACTTACTATTGCCGATTTTATAAAAAAATTCCATTATTGTTTGTTTACGTTTCAGAACATCTCGTGAAATCCAGCCAGCTAAGCCGGCGAAATCATCCAATCAGCAATCGGATTGGACTTCTCAACGCTAACGTACACTGTTATCGTCTGCTTAGTAGCAGACGATAAACTTTCCGTAAAAAATTGGTCTATCGATAAATCCGTCAGGCGGATGCTCGAGATGAGAATCGCAAATTAGCGTTAGGATCGAGTCCAACGCTAATTTGCCTGCCTGTCCAACCCGTAAGGAGATGAGAATCAGGCCCATATTACACAATCGTATTTAATTCAAACTTTAAAATAATCGATAAATGATAATCTTTTTTATTCTTTGAAAGTTTATTAATCAAATTAAGTTATTATTAATGAAACGTACACGGTTTATTCACTATATATTAAATTTTTCAAATGTTGCTTGGTTGGCTGAATAATGTCATTCTAGAGGCACACAATGGGCTATTAGCAACTGCTTAGGAACTATTCCAATCGGTTGCTTAATTAATTAGTATATCGCACTAGAGCTGATTAATGTGTATTTGAGGCGATTCGGGTCCATTCCGAAGGTTTTGGTTTGATTAATTAGCATCGCACTAGAGTTAATTTGTTTAGAGCTAAATACCCACTTTAATTGCGCAATATGGTCCTCTATACAATTAAAGTGTGCATTGATTTATTATAAAATTAATACTTCATGTTAGACTGTTCTACATAACACTTAATGCTGATTGAAATGAAGAATTCAAGGCGAAATAATAAATGCCAAATGTATTCCTACATCTATTTGAATTCTGAAGCATACCAGTCTCCAAATTGTCAATATATATTTAAAACATTATAGTATACAATAACTAATTATAATGGGAACGGCTTTTGCAGTAACTTAGCGGCGATCACTTCCAGGATGTTTAATACAAAGTGAGAAATTAATTAGACATATAAAGTAACGTTCCGTGGGTCCACTCCTATAGATCCGCCCCTGCAGACTTTATTATGTAATCTACTCTTCTTGTAAACGTAGAAACAATTATCTTGAAGGGACAATGTTCCAAAATAATAATTTCGTATTAAAAAAAATAGCACACACTAATTTTAAAGACGTTGTTTCATTCATTAACGGCTAATACAGAAGAAACAATAAGAATAATATATGGATCATTCTAAATTTACATGCAGATTCGGTACCCTGAAAATATTTTTTCCACTTTGACAGTCTTTAGCTAATTTTACTTTATGCCATTTTTACTTTTGAAAATAACTTATTTACTCATAAGAATATGTATTAGATTTATATAAAGTTTTTTAAATCTAATATATATATATATTATTCCACATCACTGCTTATTTTGACTGTCCCAAGTGAAGATTAGGAATGCATAATTTATTTAGTTATATAACAATTTATTTCTCATTTGCGATTCTTCTCCGAGTGACTAAAAGTCATTTCACAAATTCTTGAAATCCTTTCCTATATATTTTTCCTGAAGTTTTCCAAATAATACAATTCAAACAGCTCTTTTCATATACAAAGGCAAATTTACTTGAAAACTTTTAATTACTATATTTTTTTAAAAATCCAGCAGAGAATCTTTTAAACAAGAATTTTGTAAAACCCTTTCTTTAACATATCCTAAGATCTATCACTGTGTTGTCATTAGAATTTTTTAAAACATTGATTACTGTTTGAATTTCAACTTAAATTTAATTGTTAAAAAGTATTTATATTTGATTAATAGGTTTCAATTCAACTCAAATTTTAAAATGCTTCTGCACAAGTTATCAGTTGTCAATTTTTCTTTTGTTTGATTAATATTTAATTTTTACTGTCAACTTAAGTGCAACACATAGCATGGCATTTTACATTTTTTTAAATAATGAATATTAAAATGTATGATTTTTAACAAAACATAATTTTCAATTCAACTATAACATTCCTGTTTTTTCAGGTAACTAAGAATAATTAAGTTGTACAAGCATGGGATTTTAAATATAAGTGAAATATCTCTGAAAGACTATCTCTGTTACTACACTAACTATCTCTAAGTTAATATTTTCTGGAACGAAATTTTAGCCTTTAAACTAAGTGTTAATTTCATCTTCATTAAAAGTCCATGCTCTATTTTGTACTCTTGAAAAAACAGATAGTGAAACGAAAAGGTCCGTTCACAGGAATTTGTACAAATGTTAATAAAATGTAAAAAGAAAGAAAAATTATGGATTGTCCACAAAAAAAAATTTAGTAATAATTTTTTTATTTTGGTTGAACAGGGCACTTGACACACACTTGTCATACCCCCTTCCTACTTCCGAAACTTCTCAGATCTGATTGGATTCTGAAAAACATGATCTGTTGTTAGTCCAATAACAAGTTTAGACTTAGTATTTCTAAAGCTAGGAAAAATTAAATGCATCCTCAAAGTTATTGTGTATGAAAGCAACTTCAAGGTGTCTAAAGGGAAAACTACATTGAAATTCCCTGATATTTCCCTGTCATCTATTTTTTTCAGAGTGATAGAAACAATACTGATTTATACAAATCAAACATAATAGGAAAATAATTTATACAATTTACATATTTCTATGATCTTGATAGACAACATTTTCATTTTAAATACACATTTATAGTCCAACAAGCTTTTTCTTTATGATTGCATTTTGAAAGCAATCAATAAATGCTGTTTCATAGCAAGAAATCAACTTAAAAATATGTTTGTTAATTTCCCCGATTTTTTTTTTAAAAACACCCAAAATCCCTGATTTTTCTAGAATGATAGAATTATATGATTTCCCTGTTCTATGGACACCCTGCACTTGGAAAATAATGCACAAGTTGATGATTAATTATTTAACATTACTTATGTTTATTACATTTAATTCAGATATGGAAACTTATTAAAAAAACATTCCATTAACATATTGTCTAAAAATTTAAATAGTAATTAAATTTTAGTAAAAAGCATTTAAAGCAAAAATGAAAAGGACAAACTTCAGTTAAAATAAAAACTTAACAATCAGGGTAAAACTTGTATATAAATAAACTTTTTTTTATGTGGGATAGATTAACCAAACTTCATTCTGTTCTTTGTTTTACATTAAATATTTTTTTCTAAAAAAAATGTAATTAATAAACTATAATTATTTATATTATTAAAGGCATATTTTTTTGCATGTGTTTCTAGATTAAAGTCTATTAAAAACATTAATTCTATTTAAACATTTAATAAAGAGCAGTGTATAAAATAATTATTAAAAAATGTCTGCAATATTGTTTTATATATGTATAATGACACTTTATGATATAAAAGTTTTAACTAAAAAGTTTCATTTATTTCCATAACTTTTGAAGCAGCTGGAAAACATTGCTTAAATACACTTTTCAAGTATTTTGTAAGAAAGTTACCGACTGCTCATTTTGAGACAGTCAGATTATAATCATACTCCAATCGTGTTGACACCTAAATGAACTTCTATCTGATCAAGAACAGATAACTCACTTACAAGTAAAGTAGATCAACCCCTTCAAAACTGGATATTTAACATTCTAAATAAATTCTTAATATTTATTTTCCACACATCTGTATATTTATATAGTTGTGACCTCCTCATTTATTTTAACCAATATGGGGATCTATTCTTAGAAAGGTTTCATAAACAGAAAGTTTTCTTGGCTTTTGTATCTTGATTCAGCACAATATCAACTAAGAAACCCTTGAAATTGATGTCAAAAAAGATCAGCAAAAACAAGAATTATTTAGTCATGGAATTCTGCAAGGTAATTTTCTGAATGATTATCTAAAGAAGGCCACTTCTTGGATTAAGCCCTGGAACCTGGTTGGTATTTTATGACGTAAGAGCCATTTATGGCTAAGCTGCACCAACCCTGGAACCTGGAAGTAACATACATAATTAATATATACACAAATATCGGTATTTCACATACTACATATATAAAAATATTAAAAAGCATAAATAAATTAGTTGTATAAAAATTAAATTTTTCTTGCCAAAATTCTAAAAAAATTTGAGTTAATGAAGATTAAAGTTATACTTGTTTCTTGTTATGTAATCAAAAATAAATTTCCTAAATTGGTCTGTTAAAAACTAGTTATCGAATTATTTCTTAATTTCTGATATACCCTCCTATTACAAGTAAGTATAAAAAGTAACTCTCCCTACAATAATCTAGATCACGTAGCCTTTACATTATTTTCTACCAGTTTTTGTCAACTAAAATACTTATTAGATTTTTAAATTACCATAACTACTAATTCTTTAACTAATCATTACCACACATACATTCATTATAAGGATTCTGAAACTTTAAACTTATTCTCTAAATTTA
The DNA here is from genome assembly GCA_963932185.1 of Troglohyphantes excavatus. Lineage (NCBI taxonomy): Eukaryota > Metazoa > Arthropoda > Arachnida > Araneae > Linyphiidae > Troglohyphantes > Troglohyphantes excavatus. The sequence continues at coordinate 1,294,775 of OZ010676.1, read as the reverse complement.
TTTCATAATTTAAAAATAGTTATTGACAACTATTGCTGTTTTGATAATATCTGCAATGTATTCCTGTTTATTTGAACGAAAATTAAATTTGAGAAAGAAAAAAAACATTGGTGAGGGGATGTGTTTTTTGGGTGGGTAGGGTTAAGAATCCCCCCTCCCCCCAAGGAAAAGTCTATACCTACGTACCTGTTCTCAACTTTTATAATTACTACTAATTTTAAATAAAAAAGCATCTACATTATAATTAAACAACTAGCTTTTAAAAAATGGTGAAAAAAAATACTTAAATTGCAATTATTAAACACTTTTGAAGGGATCATGTGACGACCCATTGAAAGTGATCTTCTTCAACGATTTTTTAAATGACATGCATTGAATTAAAAGTAAAAAAATCGTTACAGACTTTTAACACGATTAAGGGAAGGATTATCAAAACCTGAAATGTATCTTTGTGATTGTCTTGTGCTGTTGTTTATCTACTTTAAATAAATTAGTTTGACTTAAAATTGGCTCTTAAACAAGGAATATAATGTCATATTTTAATGAACTTTTGCAGATTCTTTGCCCAGATTATCGAAAATTTAAAATAAGAAAGATCCCCACACCGCACCATCGACTCGATTATCCCACCTCCTCAAGGGAGAGTCCTTTCCCGAGTAACTCAACAGTGCAGCCTGGGATAAAAAGTAATATTGGGCTGAGAAATTTTAAATTATTTACACATACCAGTATATTTTGTTTGTTAAGGGAAAGAGCAATATGTATAATTTGAGCATCAGATAAAGGACAATTTTATAAAAGCAGAAATGTGATAAATAGCATATTTAATTTACATGTATACTGGTATAGCCCAGTAGAGATAGCTCAAAAAAAGAGGTTGGCTTGCAAAAAATGGAGTAGTTTTGATTTTTGGGTATGTTGTATGTATCGACCCCCTCGTGAAAAATCCAAGTTTTCGACCTCCCACACCTTGTGCGTTTTCCGCCATCTTGAAAAAACCGCTAAAAAAAGGCACTTTTTAAAGTTTTTTTTCAATAACTCTCTTTCAGTACATTTTAGGTTAAAAGTCCCAATTACAATTTTAAAGAGAATTAAATTTCCTATAAATTTCATGTGTAACATATTGGAAAATTCGGAACATGTACCGAGATATAAGGCCGTGAAAATCTATAAAAATTTCAAAAAAATGGAATAAGTCAGATATGTCGTTAGTTTTACTGGAATAACTTTTTTTTGTGCAGTTTAGCATAAAATGCATAATAACGAATCTTGTAGAGGATTAAATGTCCTACAAGATTAATCAGATTAAAGGAGAGTTTCGTCCAGCTATGAGAATTATAAAAGCGAGGCTTCGGAAACAATATGGAGATGATGTATTAATTGCTGACTCACATCTCCATACATCAGTGATATGTTTCAAAAAGACTAGTTACTAAATTCTCAGTGATAACTGGTATGGCGAAAGGAAAAAAACTTGGAAGAAGAACGTTTTCGTATCCTTCAGGTTGCAGCTTACGTCATCCCAGCAGACATTCGTTCTCACGTTTATGACAATAGTGGGTATACACCTTCAGTTGACTTCCTCTAGGATGTGAAGTCTGTGATACCACCTTCTTTACTTTATTTCATGGAAAGTGTGATTATGAAAGACAAGAAAGGCCAGCTGGAGTTACTGAATGTGACATTGTCACATTCAGTGATATCCGCAGTAAGATCACGGTCATTTTTGTCATCCCTTCTCTCTGGCGTAGGTACTTATTTGTACAAGAAATTTGGATCACGACTTCATCTTATTATCATTCTTGGGATTTTCTTCCAGTTATGATGAAGTTTTTATATTTGAGCTATCTGTTGTACTTCATGCGGACGCAACCTTCAACAAAAATGCATTCTGCCAATTCATTTTTGATAAAGCTGACTTCAACGTTAACACTCTGAATGGCGAAGGTACATTTCATGCAATGGGAGTGACCATTTCTGTTACTAGCACCTCTGTGATCCCAGATGCATACGATTCTGTTGTAGTTATTGGTGAATACATTGACTTTTAGTATTGGTCACGGGTTTAGTACCAGACAATGTGTTCTTTTGCAAATCTGGTAGGAGCAACATGGCAGATGCCTTGTACTCCAAAATATATAAAAATATTGTGGAAAACATTATTTTTCAACATGCGATAAATGGCTGCGATACAATCTCTGCTCTATTTGGGCAGGGGAAAATGAAGTTTTGTACCACATTAGAAAGTGATGTATTCCACAATGAAAGTATTACCATTTTCAAAGATCCAGTTGCAGAAAAAGAAAACATTGCGGAAGCCACTGAAACTTTCCTTGTGGCCCTTTTTGGCGGTGACCTAAACACTTCTATAGATGAGTTGCGGTATCTTCGCTTTTCTAAAGCTGCTATAAACACAAAATTCAATTTCGCTTGACTACATCCAACTAAGGATGAAGTTCAATATCATGCATGTAGAACTTATCTGTAAGTTCAAACCTGGATGGGGTATGAAAAAGACGCTCTCGAATGGGGCTGGAAAAAGGATATTGGTGGCCTAACTCCAGTCCCAATGAACAAGAACCAGCTCTACAGGCATTGCTTAACATGATTTAGTGCCAATGCAAAAAGACTTGTGGTAACAAATCCAGCTGCAAAAAAAAGCTGGGCTTCGATGCTTCGTAGTATGTCTTCATTATGGATTCCAGTTCAGCAGTAATGCACCAGAGGTTGAATTGAACATGGAAGAAGACGAGTTTGACGATCTACTGCCTATTGGTTGAAGTAATGAACTAATATACATCAAGCACACCTGTGCTAAAACAACAAAACTTTATGATGGATTTTTAATTTGAGATTTTGTATATATCATTAAAACAAAAGTTCAGATGCATTTTCAAATTGTATTAAGTTTAAATATAGGTATTTGTAAATGCTTTAAAAATTTGTGTTTTTCATTGTAAAGTTTTTGTATTCTCCTAAATTTGACATAAATCTCATGATAAGTTCATGTACTACATACGTGAACTACATATATATATTACATACATAATAGATTAAAAATATTACTTTCAGAAATACTAATTTCAACAAAGGGTGATATTTGCAGTTTACAACCAACTTTCACCAAAATTGTTATTTCAACATTTCTCGGCATCTGTTCGTAGTAATTACAAATATTTTGTATGAATCTTGTAGTAAATTTAATCCTCTACAAGATTGGTTATTATGCATTTTACGCTACGCTGCACAGAAAAAAGTTATTCAAGTAAAACTAACGACATATTTGACTTTTTTCATTTTTTTGAAATTTTTATAGATTTTTACGGCCCTATATCTCAGTACATATTCAGAATTTTCCAATGTTATACATGAAATTTAATGCTCTTTAAAATTGTAATTGTGACTTTTAACCTAAAATGTACTGGAAGAGAGTTATTGATGAAAAACTTTAAAAAGTGCATTTTTTAACGGTTTTTTCAGGATGGCGGAAAACGCACAAGGGGTGGGAGGTCGAAAACTTGGATTTATCACGAGGGGATCGATACATACAACATACCCAAAAATCAAAACTACTCCATTTTTTGCAAGCCAAAATCCTATCTCTACTGGGCTAGTACTATTTAGCATGATTTTAATTGAACTCTTGACAATGTTAGTGAAGTAGCCTGTGAAGGCAAAACACAGGATTAATTGCTTAGGCCAAACTACACTTTGGTATTACTTGCAAATAACAATCCAAGAATGAAAAATCTCCAAGTTGAACTGATTGTAAAAACCTCGTTGATTGTGTTCATAAAATACACTAACTTTTCCACGACCAGTTCCGCTAGACGCTGATTCCCCTTGAAGTTTAGATGAATCTCATATTTTCCATAAGACTGGCTTCAATGACGCTTGGCTTGATCTGCAAAAGAAAAACGATTCAAGGTCTTCTTCGGATTGAAACTTTATATGTTCTATTGCATAATTCCTTTAACATAATCTACATTGGTTTATTTGTGTTAACACGCGTCTGAACCCAATCGTAACAATTTCCTAAAGACAAGTCAATCTTTTTCAATTGCAAACAAACGAAATATAACTTACAAAATGGCGATTTAGTGATCAAATGTTGTTTAATTATCGAATCGCCAGTTATGAGCAATAAAAATTAATAACATCAACACTATCAAGAAAATATAAAATAAATATCTTACCAAACAAAAGATGTGGAACAAATATTCTGTCGGTGGCTAATAATGCGATTTACCCGCGTTAAATTTCCTCGCCAGCAATATCCATCGCCAAATAAAATGAGTCGCCAAACCCTCGGCCGCTATCGCCTGAGGTGATGAACATTGGTACACATTCCAGGTCTACCCATTCCGCTTTTGTGCAAAACCCCATGCGTAAATCGGCATTTTTATTCCTCTATTTTTATCATTACTCTATGGTTCAGATGGCTCACTCTCATTGCACGTCGTTCTCTGTGGTGTTATTGCTTTTATCTCAATCCCAGAATGCCTAGCGCTCTGTTATGCGCAGAACTTTGAAAACCGGTCGGCTATACTTCGTTTTCTGGCTAGTAGAAAGGCCTCTCCTTTCCCCCTCTGTCCTTCCTGGGTAGAAGACGAAGCTCACAGAGTAAAGAAGAAGGTGGAGGTGCGAACAAGTCGAAAACCGGTTTGCAATGTGAAGTAAGCAATCGCTTAAAAAGTAGGAACTGGCGAAGTATTTGGCGCTATTCTAAAGCACTACTTTGTACCAGTACTTGGCGGTAATTTATTTTATAATTTAATTTACCTATCAATTGGAAATAATAGCATCCTTTATCGATTTAGAACTTGTACTGCATCCCACAACTGCACAAACAGTCATTTTTTAAGTTTTAGCATGCGTTTTCTTAATTTGAAAATAATGCATCCCTCGTAGAAAAACTACTGCAAACTAGGTTTGTTTGTGTCTAGTTTGGGGTTGCTAACTTACGTCTCACAAAATCTCATCAACTCATCTCCACCTTTTTCTTTACTCCGTGGACGAAGCTAGCTTCTGGTACTTCTGGCATATATGAATAACAGAGATAAATCAAACTGAGCAAGCGAGCAGGTTGCATTTTTTCTACTAGGTGGCTTCACAGAAAAAAATTATAGCATTACTGAAATAATTTGTAATCCAAAAAAATTACCCCCAACCCAAGCATAAATCTTGTATTAAAAGCATTAACTAACATAAACAATGCAAAAAAAAGGATTTTCAAGGAAAATAAAAGTGTACGGTAATTTTCCCGGATGTACGGTAATTTTTGGGACTAAATACGGTAAATTGCCTTGTCGTATCTGGCAACCCTGATTCGATTACAATTTAGTTTAATTCCTATTATTTCAGGTGTAAAAATGTAAGTAAAGTATTTTCTCGAATAAATTAAAAAATGAAATTTCCGTTATTAACTTTAAATTTATAAAATGTTTTTAAAAAATATTTTTAAAACTTCCTTTCCTACCAGTGTCTGTGCTTACGTGGCATTTAACTCTTAACAAAGTACACGTGTGACACACAATCCTATATTAAATTTTCATTTTAAAATTAATTTACATCATTATTTGTTATTTTTATACCTTCCGTTAACGTTTACTAAGTTTAACAAACAATTCTATATATTATAATTTATGCAAGAGTTGGTTTATTTGTATCGATCTTTAAACTTAGTTGCATTGTCATGTGTCGATTAATGAGTGAAATTGTTCTTATCTATTTTAATTTCTACTGTTTAAATTGCCTTTTTATTGATATTAACAATGCAAAATATGACCAATTTAATTAAAATTTTTAAATGAGGTGTCTAACTGCTTAACAAGGTAAACCCCTTGACACTTAGTAGTTAACATTATGAATGATAAACAAATTTTCTCTCACATTTGAAGGAAGTTTACTGCATTTTAATTGTAGTGATCTTGCAAGTCATTTAAATTCTAAATCGGTTATGACAACGAAATTCAATATGTAAGCGGGCACTTGTGCCCTGGCTGGCTAAATATGGCAGCCCCCCCTGAAAATTCGGGGAGCCGGTAAATTTGGTGGAATCTTTCGAGGGGTCGTCCATATATTGCACACATACATATAGGGAGAAATTTTCTGTTCTACGTGGTTTTATGTTGCTTTTAGTGTATTGTAGATGTATATTAATCGTACGTGAGGGGGAAGGGTTAAGGATAGCGTGTCAAGATGGAAGGAAAGCGGGGGGGGGGGGGGGGATGGTGGGTGTATTTCGGCTATTTTGTTCGTGGTAAAATTTGGTTAGAAATTTAGTCGAGCCCATGGTTATAATTCTTATTTTTTTTATAAGATGTGCTTTTTTAATAACAAATTAAATCACTATTTACATCTTTCATCAAAGTAATAATAAAAAATTGGGTGTAGCAATGTCGGATCACGGACAGAAGAATTTTACGTGAAACGTTATTTTAGCAAATTATACACAGACAGAAAAAAGGATTGGTCGCCAACGTAAACGTCGTTAAAATATGTTTTTGTCCTTAGTTATTTGTCTCTTAGTATTTGTTTCTTAGTTATATGTCTGATTAAAAACAAGCTTTTTGTGTCTGATGGATTTATATTGTTAAGATCATTTCCTTAACAAAAATATATTAATTTTAGCTCAACTATACTTGAGTAATGGAAAAAATACTTTTTAATATTAATATTATTTACTAATTGCAATCATTATATTGAAAAACAACGAAAATCAAATTTAAACAACTTAATGTGCAAAAAACATTGCAGATAAAATGTGTGTTTGAAACAGTATGTGACATTACATGAGGAGGGGGTGGAAGTTAGGGTAGCGTGTCAATGAGGAAGTAGAGGATTAAAACTGTGTGTGTACTGCGAATTGTGTGTTTAAAAATCCTTTGAGAGGATTCTTCATTAAAATTGCTGAAGATTGCTGCACTGTTGCTCTTCGGTTGTCCTTTACAAATCCAGACACTCATCTTTCCGCTCGAGCATTCAGTAGCCGCTGACAAGCACAGAAGACACGTTGAGGCCCACTTAAACGCTTTCACTACAGCTGCCCTTGAATATTTCACAAATGCAACGGTTTTGCAAATATTTTCATACCACGTCAAAATATTAGATAATTATAATAACCTTTTCCCAGTTTTTCCTTACATTTTTTAAATATTTTATATACTTTTCGTTTTTATTTTAGTTTACAATATAAATTGCATCAATCTGTTAGTGAATTTTTGTATAAGTTATTTTTCTTTAACTTTATTTTAAATCGTTTTTCTAGCGTGCTTTATTACTATGCAGTATACAAATATCTCATCCCAAAACCTGATTTAAAAAATATAATTTATTTGTTATAAAAAAATTAGTTTTAAGCATTTTAGACCCATTTTTTCACTAATTTTTACAGTGATTAACAGGACTCAGGAAATTAGTTCTGTTTAATTTGTTAAAGAAAACATTTATCTACTCAGTCATCATTGTAAGTCTCTAATATAGTATATGTATCAAAAATGTGTTGAAAATGTTTTCAACTTGTAGGTTTGAAAGAGTAATATTTCTTATCTCGTTTTAAATGCTCACACTCTGTACCAAAAACTATCGTAATATATATCACCATTATTTTTTAAAAATAAAATGCACATAAAAGTATGCAATGATACAGCGATATCTCAATTTGAATGACAGCGCACTTCTGATTAGAAGTTCGCGAGATTGAACCTCTTAATACCTCTCTTTGATTTTGAATTTTCCAAGTTGATCAAAGGATAACAATGATTTTTTTAAAATCTACTTTTTGTAAATTTATAACAAAATCACTTTCCCATACCACATTAATACAAAATAGTTCCAAAATTAAATGAATAAACAATGTATTGAAAATATATTTATTATATATAACAAAATAAAAGTGTACTTAACATTATACTTTTCGATATAATTTAAAATTGTGATCCCCATTGGACAAAACTTTTAGAGCAATTGGACAGTCCTTAATTTTTTTAGAACACAGCCTACTTATATGAGCTATATTTCAAGCCACTGTTTTTTAAATGTAATAAATATTTAATTAAACATATTTTTTACAGAGGCAACAGTTGTTTTAAAAGTTGAACACAAGCTCTATGTTTATATGATTTTTTTTTATAAAAATTATATATTCCAACCTTTTATTTTCCACGACTTTTAAAATTTGACTTAACTTAAAACTTTTTGCTACAATAAAAACTCTAGTTGTTCATTAATAATTTTGGAGGGTCATTGCACTGTAAATTGTTAAGCAAAGTGTTTGGCATAAAAATTTTAAATAGAAGGGAAATTGAATATACTAGTTGTGTTGGAAAAACTTAATTCTTGCCTTAATTTTTTTTTTTACAAAATTTAAATTGAAGAAATGTTTTACTCAAAATGCATTACTTATGTGATAGTTAAAATCACAATGCAATTTACATTATTAAAGTCTTAGATTAAATCGAATCTCTGATTAAATTTTTTGACTTTTATATACATATAAAAGCAAATTCTTTCAGGAAAATTTGCGGACTTCAACTGGCCGAATTCAGTGACATTTTCGCCAAATTAAAAAAATATCTTTTAAAAGTAGTGATAATTTTAGAAATCACACTAAATTCCCGAAAGCGATGAAGCAAGACAGTTTTTTAACCGACTTAAAGCGCGCCAATCAATAGTCAAAATGCACCAAAGGAGAACGGTATCAATTCGACTGTTATGTATATTTTTAATGTATATTCACACAAGATTTCTGTTCAAATTAAGATATTTAAAAAATAATATTTCTTCCTGGATAGGGGATGTCTCCCTTGGACATTTTTCTTTTTAAAATATTCGGTTATCCGGCATTTAACTATCCGTAATTTTCAATTAACTGGACCATTGAAAAAAATATTATTTTATTTAAAAAAAATTTTTTTTTTGTTGGTTAAATAAAAATTTACTTCTGCAAAAATTACAAAAAAAGTCGGTTATCTGGCGCTGTTATATATCTGGACATATTGATTAATCAGACTTTTTTTATAACACAGTTTCTTCGATTTCTAAATATTTTTATTGTTGAATAAAGATTGTTCACCCGGCATTGGCATGGATGTACAATATACATTATGGGGGAAAAAAATCCCGACGACATTTATTAAAACTGATCTGGGACGTGGAAAATGTGATCAACAACTTCAATTGTTTGGACGAAATAGCAGGCCGAGCCTCCTGGTCCTGCTAAATTAAAAACTAAAAATGGAAAAATTAAATAATATTTTTTGAAAAAGAAAAACTGACTTTAAGACATGCACTAAAAAGTATAAAATAATGTTAAATGTTACGTACAATTTAAAAAAATGGAAGGATTTAATGTTAATTTTATACTTATTACAACTTTTTGAAGTTGTTGCCAATTTTTAAAAACCATACCTAAATTTTAGCGCCGATTTCAAAACGTTGAAATAAGTATAAAATTAATATTAAATAATTCAATTTGTACGTAAAATTTTGAAGAAAAAATATACTTTTTAGCGAATTTTTTTAAAGTCTTTTTTTCTTTTTTAAAAAAGATTATTTTACTCAACACTACTTATAATGACACTCTCTCCACTCGAGGAGCCATCTCCTTAACGATGTCTGACCATTAGCGGCCTCTTTCGAAATACTATACAAAATTATCTTGAGTGGTGACACCTGCTGAGACCACCCTTCAGCCATTTGGTTCTAGACCCTGATGTCCAATCCCATTGTATGATTCCCCCCCCCCCCCCCCCCTCATGGGCACGTGTAGACCCTAATGGCGCCAACAACAACATTTATTGAGCTGTGGGATTAATTAGTGTAAACTAAAACCTGATTTCCTTTGGTTATTAGAATAAGCATGAATGAGGTGCATCAATTGTTTGTTAATTTCGAATTAATTACCATTAATTAGGAATATAAACATATCAGTTCTCAATTTTTATAAAAAATAATATTTTGTTAAATTTTTTTTTCAAGTTAATGGTTATGGCTTGACCAAAATAGTATTTTTCTCACATTCATAATTTTTTAAAAAATAATTGAAATATTTATTAGTAATTTACTCTTTTGCCAAGCTAAAAGCCTAGAATCTAAAATGAAACATCTTATAAATCACATATGTAAGGTATCAGGATAGAAATACTATGCTACGCTTGTATAGGAGATACATTCAGACTATAACTCGGTGAAAAATACCACGATTGATATAAATTCGGTCTTGTTCAATTGGAAATTATTTAAAAATAAAACAAGTACTCGTGTCGAGGGCATGCGTGGCATCGGGCGCAACAATTTACTTTTAATCAGTCTTTTGACGAGGTTTATGTTGGCGACCAATCCTTATTTCTGTTTGTGTATAATTTGCTAAAATGACGTTTCACGTAAAATTCTTCTGTCCGTGATCCGACATTGCTACACCCAATTTTTTATTATTACTTTGAAGGAAGATGTAAATAGGGATTTAATTCGGTATTAAAAAAGCACATATTTCAACAAAATAAGAATTATAACCATGGGCTCGACTAAATTTCTAACCAATATTACCACAAACAAAATAGCCGAAATACCCCCCCCCCCCCCCCCCCCCCCCCCTGCTTCACGTTAGTGCCCTCATGCCCCTTTTTCAAAAATTCTGCCTCTCTTGCCCATTTCACTCAAGCACAAGCGTCCTTGCTTCTCTAGCTGTTTTTAAAAAAGGCATTTATTTAAAAAAAATTGCGTTTAAATTGGAATTAAGTGAGTTATGACAGTAAAAAAAAAAACTCCTTTTTAGCCCCTTTTTATTTCTAGAGTGAACACTGCAAATATAAAGTTTTAACATGTTGTTATAATGTATACTAAAACTCATACTTTTACAATGCGGTCCGATTTGGTGGTCTTGGGGTAAAATGTCGTATTTCTCATACGAAAGGTCTCAGGGTCAATCCTGCGATTCTCTTTTATTTCAATTACAATTCTCAGTTCCACTGTAAAAGACGGAGGTTGCCATCATTTTTGAGTTGCCTTGGCAATGGGGCGACACTTTTTGGTTTGGTACAAAAAGCTTTTAGTAGTACTGCTCTTATCAAAAGACTTCTGAGCACATTGTTTTTGTTGGATATGACTACATGCACTAAGATGTACAAGAGCCAATGGTGTGCGAATTGATTGGGACAAAAACATTTCTGCTGGGGCAGTGTTCATTCTAGGCGTTTTTTGAAAGGCGGTCCGCCCTGCCTGCTGCCCTTTTTTCATCTCGATAGCGCCCTCATGCAACACCACTTATAGATATGGGAAAAGGCCTGTTCACTCCTTGTTAGGTCGTGACGTCATCATAAGAAGTGATACAGACCGGTTCTTTCACCGTCCTCTTTTCTAGTACTGTAGCGTCGAGTGCCATTTGCTTCCATAGATTTTGCCATTCTATCTATAGCCCATTAGAGATAGCTCAAAAAAAGAGGTTGGCTTGCAAAAAATGGAGTAGTTTTGATTTTCGGGTATGTTGTATGTATCGACCCCCTCGTCAAAAATCCAAGTTTTCGACCTCCCACCCCTTGTGCGTTTTCCGCCATCTTGAAAAAACCGCTAAAAAAAGGCACTTTTTGAAGTTTTTCCTCAATAACTCTCTTCCAGTACATTTTAGGTTAAAAGTCACAATTACAATTTTAAAGAGCATTAAATTTCCTACAAATTTCATGCACAACATATTGGAAAATTCTGAACATGTACTGAGATATAGGGCCGTAAAAATCTATAAAAATTTCAAAAAAATGAAAAAAATCAAATATGTCGTTAGTTTTACTTGAATAACTTTTTTCTGTGCAGTTTAGCGTAAAATGCATAATGACCAATCTTGTAGAGGATTAAATTTACTACAAGATCCATACAAAATATTTGTAATTACTACGAACAGATGCCGAGAAATGTTGAAATAACAATAACAATGTCGCGCGTACTTTCCCTTCCTTCTCTTACATATTTCCAGTTGTAGGAGTTTCGGTTCTCGTTCTATTGTGTTCGCTCGTTTTTTTTGTTTTTAAGCTCTGTAGTGTGTGCTCTTTTGTTCAAAATGTCGAGTTTACATGGAACTGTGTGCTTTATCTGTGCTGAAAGTTTGAGTGAAGGTGAAACGTTCGTAGTGAAAGAGCTAGGCGAATTACGTGAGTCCAGTGTAAAGCGTAAACTTTCAACTCATTCTGCTTTTCTGAATAATGTGAACGAAGTCAGGGTTCATACTTCATGCCAAAAGAACTAATAATGACAAGCTGATTGCAGCTTACCTCCGAAGGGCAGCTTCTCAGACTGCGCCTGGACCATCCTGTAGATCGTTGAATGAATGTGTTTTCACTTTCAAACATCACTGCTTCCTCTGTGGAAACGAATTACCTAAGGATTTCGAGGAGAAGCAGAAAAAATACACTTTGGATAGACGTGATAAAGTGTTTTTGTGTGGAAAACTGTCCATGAAAGAATCAATTTTGAGTATTGTCAATGCATGTGGGAACCAATGGGCGCATAAAATACTTCGACACATTTTCACTCTACCCGATTCTACTGGTGCTAGTTTTCATTTGAAGACTTGGTTAATCAGATTGAAGGAGAGTTTCGTCCAGATATGAGAATTATAAAAGCGAGGCTTCGGAAACAATATGGAGATGATGTATTGATTGCTGACTCACATCCCCATACATCAGTGATATGTTTCAAAAAGACTAGTTACAAAATTCTCAGTGATAACTGGTACGGCGAAAGGAAAAAAAACTTGGAAGAAGAACGTTTTTGTATCCTTCAGGTTGCAGCTTACGTCATCGCAGAAGACATTCGTTCTCACGTTTATGACAATAGTGTGTATACACCTTCAGTTGACTTCCTTCAGGATGTGAAGTCTGTGATACCACCTTCTTTACTTTATTTCATGGAAAGTGTGATTATGAAAGACAAGAAAGACCAGCTGGATGGACTGAATGTGACATTGTCACATTCAGTGATAGCCGCAGTAAGATCACGGTCATTTTTGTCATCCCTTCTCTCTGGAGTAGGTACTTATTTTTACAAGAAATTTGGATCACGACTTCATCTTATTATCATCCTTGGGATTTTCTTCCAGTTATAATGAAGTTTTTATATTTGAGCTATCTGCTGTACTTCATGCGGACGCAACCCTCAAGAAAAAGGCATTCTGTCAATTCATTTTTGATAAAGCTGACTTCAACGTTAACACTCTGAATGGAGAAGGTACATTTCATGCAATGGGAAAGATCATTTCTGTTACTCCTAGCACCTCTGTGATCCCAGATGCATACGAATCTGTTGTAGTTTTTGGTGAATACATTGACCTTTTAGTATTGGTCGCGGGTTTTAGCACCAGACAATGTGTTCTTTTGCAAATCTGGTAGGAGCAACATGGCAGATGCCTTGTACTCCAAAATATATAAAAATATTGTGGAAAACATTATTTTTCTACATGTGATAAGTGGCTGCGATACAATCTCCGCTCTATTTGGGTAGGGGAAAATGAAGTTTTGTACCACATTAGAAAGTGATGTATTCCACAATGAAAGTATTACCATTTTCAAAGATCCAGTTGCAGAAAAAGAAAACATCACGGAAGCCACTGAAACTTTCCTTTTGGCCCTTTTTGGTGGTGACCTAAACACTTCTATAGATGAGTTGCGGTATCTTCGCTTTTCTAAAGCTGCTATAAACACAAAATTCAATTTCGCTTGACTACATCCAACTAAGGATGCAGTTCAATATCATGTAGAACTTATCTGTAAGTTCAAACCTGGATGGGGTATGAAAAAGACGCTCTCAAATGGGGCTGGAAGAAGGATATTGGTGGCCTAACTCCAGTCCCAATGAATAAAGAACCAGCACAACAGGCATTGCTTAACATGATTTCGTGCCAATGCAAAAAGACTTGTGATAACAAATGCAGCTGGAAAAAAAGCTGGGCTTCTATGCTCCGTAGTATGTCTTCATTGTGGATTCCAGTCCAGCAGTAATGCATAAGAGGTTGAATTGAACATGGAAGAAGACGAGTTTGACGATCTACTGCCTATTGGTTGAAGTAATGAACTTTATACATCAAGCACACCTGTGCTAAAACAACAAAACTTTATGATGGATTTTTAATTTGAGATTTTGTATATATCATTAAAACAAAAGTTAAGATGCATTTTCAAATTGTATTAAGTTTAAATATAGGTATTTGTAAATGCTTTAAAAATTTGTGTTTTTCATGTATTCTCCAAAATTTGACATAAATCTCATGTATTGCATGCAAGTTCATATACTACATACGTGAACTACATGTATATATTACATACATAATAGATTAAAGATTTTACTTTCAGGAATACTAAATTCAACAAAGGGTGATATTTGCAGTTTACAACCAACTTTTACCAAAATTGTTATTTCAACATTTCTCGGCATCTGTTCGTAGTAATTACAAATATTTTGTATGGATCTTTTAGTAAATTTAATCCTCTACAATATTAGTTATTATGCATTTTACGCTAAACTGCACAGAAAAAAGTTATTCAAGTAAAACTAACGACATATTTGACTTTTTTCATTTTTTTGAAATTTTTATAGATTTTTACGGCCCTATATCTCAGTACATGTTCAGAATTTTCCAATATGTTATACATGAAATTTGTAGGAAATTTAATGCTCTTTAAAATTGTAATTGTGACTTTTAACCTAAAATGTACTGGAAGAGAGTTATTGAGGAAAAACTTCAAAAAGTGCCTTTTTTTAGCATTTTTTTCAAGATGGCGGAAAACGCACAAGGGGTGGGAGGTCGAAAACTTGGATTTTTGACGAGGGGGTCGATACATACAACATACCCGAAAATCAAAACTACTCCATTTTTTGCAAGCCAAAATCCTATCTCTACTGGGCTACTAGCCAAATGGCTAATTAAAACTATGCCTTCACACTGCTGTGTCACCGGCTGTCGTGGCAATTACGGCGGTAACAATAAAGTGTCAATCTTCAAGTTTCCCGAGGATTTGGAAATACGTAAAAAACTGATTGTATCTATTCCGAGGAAAGATTTCAAACCATCGAAGCATTCAAGAGTAAGTACATTTTATCATATTTTTGTTTAAATATGAATAATTTTAATCAATATTTATGGTTAAGTTCGAAATAATTGCAGAGTTATAAATAGGGTTCCTTTTATTTCATTCTATTTAATTTTGTTGTTTCAACAGTAACTACATTAAAAGTGACATTATCTACGTTTATTTATTTACTAACTAAATGAGAATCTCCAATTTCCTTTACATTTAAAAATTGTCTGTTTTTGAGTGCACAGTTATATATTCTTTTTATTAAACATTCTTTACATAAACGTATTAAATATTTTAAGAGTTACAAATTATTGTGTTTATATGATTAGGAAGTGAAGAATTTCTTAATAGTGTATTTAAAAAATGAAATCACTTAACTTTCAATAGAATCTTTTATTATTAAATTCAAAATTATATGTTATGCATTATTCGTTTTGAATTATGTTATATATTCGTTTTTGAATTAATAATGTAAACCAATTATGTGGATTGGTACTTTTTATTAATTTATTGATATTAAATTATCAGCCGTTTATTTCCTTTAAAATTAATTTTGATTATTTAAACATGCTACAATAACTTGTGATGATTTAAATGTAAGTTGATACAGTTAAAAGTGATAGTTGATGATGATGCAATGATGGATGTGGTTGATTGCAGTGCTTTGTAAAACAATTTCTTCACATGTGTGAAAGTACTGTCCGTATAATAGATTACATTAAAATATACAAAGAGTTTTAAATTTGTTAAATATTAAATTTATTCTTTTATTTTTTTGCATTTAGGTGTGTATTCTACACTTTCAAAAAAGTTTTGTCTGCAGAGTCACAGAGGCCTTCGACAGCAATACTGGTGCAAAAATATCATCTCCCTTAAAGTATCCTCGACTGACTGCTGATGCTTTTCCTACAGTTTTCCCGAATTGTCCCACGTACCTGTCCACAACATCAATCATTAGCGAAAGCATGGATAAGAAGAAAGAACGAATTGAAAATGCCAGTATTAAAAACGCAATATACGAGAGTTTACAAGAAGAAGAGAGAGAAAAAGTAAGGTCTTTTTCGAATTTTGACGAACTATCCGAAAAACTGGATGAAATTATTCTACCTTCTGGCTGGTCACATCTAAAACAAACAAATGTGTTGTTGTTTTTTTAACTGATTTTTAATCCTACACCAGTTATTGAGATGTCCTTTGTAATTGATGTCGAATTGAATTTAAGTATTTATATTCAGAATGTTTTGTTAAAAAAATTAAATGAAATAGATGTCCCCCTTAATGTTACAAACTGTCAAGAAATTTCTACGTTAATTGAAATGTTAGATAAAGTTGGTAAAAATAATACAGATCAATACGCATTAAAACTTCAACTTCTTCAAGAACTTTTTGTTGATTTAATAGCTAATTGTCCTGAAGATAAATCTAATACTCTAAAGTTCTTAAAAGAGCAATGCAACCTTCTCTCTTTTAAAAAAGAAGGACGGCGTTATTCTTCTGATTTGCTAATATTTTCTGCTCTATTCTTCAAGAACATAACCAAGTAAGACATCTTTTCTTTGCAATGGATTCACCCCATATTCTTAAATGTATAAGAAACAACTGGATAAACCAAAAGAATCAATGTCTCTATTATCCAAATTTTGAATGTCCCAAGGAAACATCAAAGCTATGCACAGCTAATTTTTACAACTTAAAAAGAATGCACGAAATTGAAAGTAGTGAACCACTTGTTAATTATAGTTATGGTCTTACTTTGAAGTCCCTCAATCCTTCAAATTTAAAACGCCAAAATGTTTCTCTTGCTCTGAAAATTTTTAACGAATATGTTTCAAAGGGGTTATTGGAGTTTGGTTCTAAGCATAACAATGTGGATTATGCTACAACTTCAAACTTCCTTGATATTGTGAGTGATTGGTTCAAAGTTGTTAATGTTAAAACACCATACAAAGGTATTAGACTAAAAAATGTTTTGCAAGAACCAATTACTCTCAGTAATAATGATGAGAAGAGGATATTTTTAGATAAAATCCTCATTTGGTTAGATAATTGGAAAGAAAGAAATATATCCATAGGACATTTAACCAGGGAAACCCATCTTGCTCTTACTATGACAACTCATACTATCTTAAAAGTTGTCAAAGTATTGCATCGAAGAATTAAATTTTAAGTATTTTTTGCCTGGGAAAATTCAAACGGATGCCTTAGAAGACAGGTTTGGGTTTTATTGCAGGCTCTCTGGCTCTCAATACAACATTGGTCTGACTCAATTGTATGAATCAGAGAGCAAATTGCGGATGCGAGATTTTTTACCACTTGTATTAGGGTCTAAAAGGTTTGGAAATATTTGCATTAAAACTATATCCTTTACCTTAGAAAAAAACAAAGAGTCTGAAAATAAAAAAGAATTGAAAAGGTAATCAAAGAAATGAATTGGCAGTGTATAGATATTTCACAGAAAGATATAGCTGATATATCTGTTGCACCAGTCTTAACATATATTGCAGGATATTGTATTTTTCAATTCCTGAAATATATAAAATGCCAAAACTGCAGAGAAAGTTTAACTTTAGATAAGGAGTTAGCATTAGATGATTCATATAATTTAACATTAAAAATTGATAGAGGGGGGCTACTTTGTCCACATGCGGATATTGTGTCAATTGTTGCATACACTTATTTAATAGTGAAAAAACTGGTTTCAGAAGAACATGAAAATAATTTTCTTAAAGTTCGGAATCAAAGACGTATTGTGAGTGAATTAGCTTATAAAATTGTTTTAAATAAAGAATGCATAGAATTTGATCAATGCCACAAAGGTCATTCTTTAGAAATACTCACACGCAGTATAGTGAAAACAACCTTGAACATATTATTAAAAAAATTATTGCCAGCATCGAAACGACAAAAAGAAAAAAAGTAGGGAACTACAAACCTTATCTTCTAAAAATGTAAATAATGACAAAGGTGATGTTGCTTTAGATGCTGGGAAAATAACAACTAAATGAAAAAAATCTTTAAAAAATTCTAATTCAGAAAATAAAAAAATTAAAACTAGTGTTGAAATTGAATGAAGAAATGAAATTGAATGTTTAAATGAAGTTCAGGGTTACGATTGATTTCATTAAGGAAAATATATTGTATATGATATTTACTTTAAATGTTGTTTCTTACTATAACATAAAAATAGAATGGCACAACACATAGCCAATAGGAATGCTCCTTCGTACGGGAGCAGGAGCATACTTCTCAACTCTCGATACGTCTATTTACCTTCTTTTCACCATTTTTGAAGCGACGTTTATTTTCAATATTTCTACTTTAGAATAGATTTGATTTCTTAATATTTGTTGTTCCAACTGGGGGATTGAGTACCTGGTTAGTTCAAGGTTTTCAATCATGAGCATTCGTCGTGAATATTATCGGCAGTATCGTCTTCGGCAACGCGACCAAATATACTCTGCACCTGGGAAATCGCAGTAGATTGGCAAACCGTGCACGTGCTTTAAAAGAAAATCAGTACCTGGGCGAAAATCAAAGTGATGATTGTGTTCCTTTGACAATAGGCAGTCTTTCAGTGGAATGCAATGATTGTGGTGCGCGGAGAATTAAGCACAATTGTTGTCATAATGGTAAAGTTCAATTAAACCCTATATCTTTTTCCCGAAGCTTTGAAGAAAGACACAATGATTCAGTGAATTTTCGTAGGAATATTAGGTACTATAATTCTGCATTTGCCATGACTGCATTCTGTGCATTGGAAGAAACTTTCAGGGGAATAAGTTGTGTGACACTTCGTGGGCATGTAAATGCAATGGCTACAACTAGCGGGATAGCCAAAAATGCATAGAAACCATGTTTTGTAGAAATTTACATTCATGAAAATGAAGCTACTATGGCATGTAGAACTTCAGATCAGTGCAAACCATCTGTTCTACATATTATTCAAAACATAATGAAGGCTAACCCCTATGCCAATGTGTACTGAACACTGTTCGAATCTTATCGAAACCAACCTTCCTAAAATTTTCGACTAGAGTTCCATAGATCTTTTGTGGCTGATGGCAGGCGATATAACTTGCCAACGTCTGGTACTGCTGCTGAAGTTTCTGCTGTTATAGTGACTGAGCAGATGGGTTAGTTCCAAATCAGGCAAATTTTATAGTCTACCCAAAGCAAAAATGTATAAACCGTTTTACCATGTTGAACCTCTGGTCTTTCCGTTGCTATTTCCATCAAGTGATCGTGGATTTTCTCTAAATGTACAAAACAACGCCGGTCACACTCGACTTACCCCTGTTCAGTATATTGGTTAGAGCTTGCGCATTCTGGACGAGTTTAACATCTTCACCTCTGCTGGTCGTTAACTCAACAGTATATTCTCCATGGCTACATCACAATGGAATGGAACCGTTTGAATTACTTTCGAATGCATCAACAGCAGTTCCAGAGGGAAACCCTTCAAGATTTCATGGATCATGTTCTAAATAGCGAGGCCAACACTTCCAATGCTTGGCAAATTAGGAATTGTAGGTTAAAATGCATTGAACGGTCACCATTGGCGACTTTTCTGAAAAAGCATTATCGATAAGACTAACACGTGTGGCGACAAAGGCCAGTTTCATTGCCAATAAAAGAACTTCCTCCTGCAGGGTTGCCGAAAAGATAACATGTAAAAAATCAGTGTTTGTTCAATGCATGTCAACAACATGCCTGAAGCATACATTAATACATTTACGAATTATTTTTTAAAAAGCTGAATATACAATTTTAGTTTAAAATGTAGTGAACGGTACCAATTGGCAAATTTTCCAATATTCGCTATGCTAACTACATGATAAAAACTTCCCTTGCAGTTTCCTAAAAAGGTTACCAGATTTGCTGAAAAGCTGTGTAAAGCCGGTCAATGTATTTTTAACCGAAAGAACAACACGCCAACCCAAACTGCAAAATATAACCGCCAAATTAGAAAGTTATCAATTCGACTGTTACATATTTTTTTTATGTATGTTCACTTAGGACTTTGGTTCTAATTAAGATATTTGCAACAACAAAAAATTGTTGGATAGGAGATGTTTCATTTGCGAGCACTTTGAAAAAATATACAGAATTCTCAATTAACCGAACTTTTGTCGGTCCGGAATACTCGGTTATCCGGAAATGTCGATTAACGCAGTTTTTTTTAAACAATTTATTAGATTTCAAAATATTTTCATTGTTTAACAGAAGTTGTACAACAATGACATTTCGTTTAACCAGCATTTATTGGCATTGATAGGGATTGTTTTACAATGTGCAAATTGCTACTTGAATTTTTTGGTGAATAATAATAGGGGGCTAAGCCCCCTGTTAAAATTAAAGACTAAAAGAAAGACAATAAAATAATCTTTTTTTAAAAAAAGGAAAACCGACTTAAAGAAAATGTGCGTATAAAAAAACTTTGCCAACAACAAAACGAGTTTTTGTCACCAGTACGTTTAGCATAGCGATTATAGAAAAATTTCAGATAATTCGCTGAGGACACTCCCTGCATTTTAACCTAAAATTGTATATACATCTTTTTAAAATTTATTTGTAATAGTGTTCATGTATGTAAATAGGGATAGGTGTGTGTGAAGCAATCAGCATCCGGTAACCTAACAGATAGTTTTTATGTCTGCAGTTGATTTAGGCGGTCAAATGCGTTGAACAGTCACCTTAATTTTTCTCTGGTTACCCTTTTCGGAAACCCTTCAGGATAAAGGTGGAGTTTTTTGATTGGCAATGAAAGCGACTTTTATTTCCAAAAATATGTTAACGATGCAAGTATTACTTTTTCAAAAAAGTCGATAAGAGTTACACCAAGAATCTGTTATAGTTGTAAATATTGCTTTTTCAGAAAAAACAAAGGTTAATACAAAAATCTGTTAGCGGTGCGAGTATTGCTTTTTCAGAAAAGTTGACGAGGGTTACTCCAAGAATCTGTTATCGTTGCGAATATTGCTTTTTCAGAAGAAACAACAAGGGTTAATGCAAAAATCTGTTAGCGTTGCGAGTATTGCTTTTTCAGAAAAGTTGACAAGGGTTACCGTTCAATGCATTTCACCCAAATAACATCTTTCGTGTAATTAAAGTTTGCTTGCACAAGTAAAATTGAAATGCATCCAACTTTTGTTTTATTTTTGCTTTTCTCATCTATTTGAGTACTAAGGCAGCTTTGGTTTGCGAAGCAAACCAAATAGGATTGCGTAGCAATCCTCGGGGGTTGGCGGAGCGTTAGCGGAGCAGGGGGCAGAGCCCCCTAGTACATATAAAATGTTCTTATGGTTATAGCATAACTTTCTTTGTTGTAAATAAAGTTATTTAGATTGAAAAACTTTTCTTTTTATTTTGTATTTTAGTATCATATTTATAAATCACATTATGTTTACTAATATAAACAGTAAGAACTTTATAAAAATAAGGCACAATTCAGGAACATAATACAGTGTAATATATAAAGAAATCTAATAAAGAACCTTTCATATGCATTTATATGTTATAGTCTATTAAACTTTTTAAACCTTCCTACTTACAAAAATTTTATTTTATTTTTCATAAAGTATAAGTATTCAATAAAAATCCCAGTTTTTTCTTGGTATAGTGGTAATATTGAAGAAGAAAAACAAGTGTTTAAAAAATAAAAGTTGTCGACTGTTAATATATAAGTAATTTGTTTAAATGCACTTTCAAAACTTAAAAGGGCGACTGGAGCAAATGCAAACCCTTTCACTCTCTGTCTTCTCTATGTGACGTCACGAACGAGTGATCCGGCCTTCTTCTTTAGGTGGTGTTGCCTCATGCCCCTTTTTAAAAATTGACGCCCTCTTTTTCAAAAATTCCGCCCCTCTTGCCCTTTTCAGTCAAGCTCAAGCATCCTTGCTTCCCTAGCTTTTTTTAAAAAAGGTATTGATTAAAAAAATGTGAGTAAATTGGTAATAAGTGAATTATAACAGTAGAAAAACAAACTCCTTTTAACTACGCATGTTGGGCAATCTCGATGATTCCGTGGTTATTTCGAGTGTGGGGCATTCCACAAATCCTATTGGTTGCCTGTACCCGCATATGAAATGTTATGTTTTTTTTATTTTAAGTTTAGTTACAGTATTGCCTTTTATTACCAAATTTTAGATTTAAGTAGCCTTTTCATCAGTTTTGTAAGGGGTCTGGGCAGGGTTACTTACAGATTTGGTTTTTAGTGAAAACATTAATTTTTAAGTGTCAAATTTTGGATTTTAAGTAGTATCTTCATAAAGGGACATCAATTATGTACGGGCCTTTCCTTCAAAATAACCCCCAAATCGTCAATAATAGCCCAATATGCAGCTCTAGCGCAATATCAAAGTACTATCCATAATATTTTTTTCTCTACTTTTTTTTTAAAAAAAGGCGTGCAAACACCTTATTGCTTTCTACCAAGAACACTTGTTGAAAGCCTCCTGTTTTGTCTACATTTATTGACATTATTGTAACTTTCTTGCAATTATCTAATCCCACTTTGAATACCTAGAATTAAATGCTCATTTTGAATTTATTACTATCCAATTTTAATTTACAACTATATTCAATTTACAACTGCCCAATTTAGCCACGACTTCCTATTACAGTAGGCCCTGATCCTTCAAAAATATAATTTAATTTTTCTTTGGCACATAACTTTGTAATTGAAGCATTCTTTATTTACAGTTCTATTTAAAGTAAAATAGCATTTTTAATAGCAAGAGAAAGCATTCGAGTTTGGCGATATCGGACAGACAAAAGTCAGAGTGGCCTTCAACCCAAGGCAGGGTTTTGACCGAAGAGGAACGAAAGGAATGCCAGAATAGACAGATGGAGCAATCGGAGATGAGCAAAATCAAAGTAACGGACGTACCTTTTGCAAGAATAATAAAAACATTAATTTTTTTTTTTACACCTCAGTTATTAATTGTAGGTAAAAATTTTGGTATGTTTAAAAAGAGCACAAAATTACCTTTCACAGTAATGAAAATTTCCATTCTCATGTGAAAACAAACTTGAGAAATATACATTTTTGAGCATGGTAACGGACTTACTAATTTTGGACATAAGTTACACATGCATGCTAATTGCGGCTCAATTCCTCTGAATTGATATATCTTTTTGACATATATTTTTTTTTCAATGATTTGAATGTACTAAGTTATAAAAACAATCACAACATTTAAAAAAAAAAAAAATATGATGATAAAAAAAATTATTTTGTATCGGTAACGGACGTACCAGCAATGGTTACAGACGTACCTTTTCCAAATTTTTAATTAAAATGAATGTTATTTTCATCATTTTGTAAAGAATATCAATAATACACAAAAGTTAATTTTGGGGGAAATTTTTTACATATTAGAAGAATTAATTTAACAAGATAATTGCATTAATGGTATAATAGTAACCTTAGTACAGGTAAAATAGGTTTTTCATTGATAAATGGTGTGCATTCACAAAAATGTGGGAATAACAATGTTTTGGCACTAGAGATGGACTCAATGAGTCCCCAAATAATAAGGTTAATTTACCATATTTAGGTAGGGGGGGAAAGGAAGTCAATGTTTAAAAAACTCAAATGCTACTTACTATCTACAAGGTCCTGAAATTAATGCTAGTGATAAAAAGATATTGATTTGTTAGAACAGGTTCAACATAGGGCTACGAAATTGGTTCAGGGTACTTCAGGAATTAAAAATATAGACCGACTTGATTTATAAACATGTATACACTCAAGAAGAGGAGACCTTATTCAACTATTTAAATTTATTAAATCAGGTGGTGTTGAGGGCATAAGATTTAATACAGCCAATGGGGCTAGAGGTTATGAGTACAAGTTATACAAAATAGGGACAGTAGAAAGCATTATCTTTATATATATTTCTCTTACGCGGTGATTGAAAAATGCTGTTTTTCTGTATGCTGAGTGGCAACAGTTTGTTTGTTTACGAAATCTTTATATATATTTCTCTTACGCGGTGATTGAAAAATGCTGTTTTTCTGTATGCTGAGTGGCAACAGTTTGTTTGTTTACGAAATTCTGTTGCGCCCGCATTTTTATTTTGCCATTATGTAAGCCATTTTGACGATTAACCCCTTCAATTCATTGGTAAATAACTATTTTGATGATGTCAGCTTAAATTAGGAAGGATATAAACCTTATAAATTAAAAAATAGAAGTTTTGAAAAACGCTTTTCCCAACTTTCAATGAAGGAAAAATAATGGTGGCGCCATCTGTTGGCAATTTTAAAAACTAGATTTCTATGAGCTTCATTTTTATGACGTAAAAACTCAGTAAATTTCACACCTCTGGTAGGCAAGATTTATAGTAAGCTTAACGTCATTTATGGCCAAAACAAACTACCAATAATGTTAGAAATTTAACTGAAACGCGGGAAAGGTGTGAAAATAACGTGGAAAATAAATAAATAATGGTAGGTTGCCAATGGTACCATTGTTTTCATTTGTAATTAAAAAGAAATTAGTTTAATTGATTTTATATTGACTTACATGGCGTAAAAATGTAATGATGCCAAGATGAATTTAAATTTACAATTTCAACTTCTAAAGTTTTTAGTAATATAATTAAAAATGTATTGTTACTAGGACACATTGTTATTGTGTCCTGCCTTTTAACGAGCGAAGCGAGAAGTGGTTTGCGAAGCAAACCTATGAGGATTGCGTAGCAATCCTCCGGGGGTTGGCGGAGCAGGGGGCGGAGCCTCCTAGTTCTTACAATAACATAAATGGAATAGTTTGCCTAAAGCTGGTTAATTAGTCAGGAGTAGCTGGTTTTAAAAGACAACAAGATAGACATTGGGAAATTGTTAGGATACTATAGTTTGTAGTTCGTCGGCAGTATTTGTATACACTCGCATACAAATCATCTTGATATTTTTTGAAGTAATTCAAACCATAATTAATTAAACCATATTATACAATATTCAAATATGATTAAAACCTTTTTGATATTTTCAACACCTAGCCTGTTTTAAAAGGTGAAACTAGCTGATTGATTGAAGTAAATGAGAAAATTCTTTTCTGAAAACTGCATCAATAAGCAATGGTAATGTGTTTTTTAAAGATAAACTATTAAAAAAATATAACTAAAATTATACTCGTTCCACAGTGTTATTAAAAAGATATCATAAAATTATGACTTATAGTTTTTTAGTAGAATTGTTACACATAGTTGTGTATACTATTTGCCAGTGATTTAAGTTTAAAAATAATACTATTTTTAAAAATAATTAAAAGTTTTATATTTTTTAATAGAATATGTGATGAACTTATAAACATATAAGTTTATTTCAATTAGAAGATAATATAAGCACTTTTAAACCGGTTTTATTGGAAAAAAATTGACTTTATGAAAATGAATGGATTTTGGTAACAGACGTCACTTTTATCAGCAAAAAATTATTTTTCTTAAAATGTGGTGATTGTTTTTCTAAGTTATTACATTCAAGTCATTGGAAAAAGTATATATTTATCAAAGAGATTTATCAATTCAAATGATAAGCCTCAATTAGCATGCTTGTGTAACTCCATGTCCAAAATTAGAACGTCCGTTACCATACTCTACTCAACAACGTATATTTCTTAAGTAGTTTTCACGTGAGAATGGAAATTTTTTATCATGGTGAAAGGTAATTTTGTGCTCTTTTTAATCATACCAAAATGTTTGCCTACAATTAATAAATAAGGAATAATTTTTTTTTTCTTGCAAAAAGTATATCTATTACTTTGATTTTGCCCTATAAAAAAATTTTCTCTTTAAAAATATGATTTTGCTCTTTAAAAATATAAGTTTATTTCAATCAGAAGATAATAAAAATACCTGTAAATGAGTTTTATTGAGAAAAATTTACTATGAAAATGCATGGTAACGGACGTATTGGTACATTCATTACCAATAGTTTACCCAATTATTCTTTTTATATAAAATTTCTTTTTAAAATGTAATGTTACTTAAGTCAAACAAAAAGTAAACCTAAAGTTTAAACTTTTTCAGTTCAAAAATAAAGTTGCAGCATCAATATAAGCTAAAAATAGTAACGGACGTACCAATAAAAGCTAGAAAAAAATTCACCAGCATTTTTAACAATACCAAACAAGTTACAAAAAATTCTAATATCAAAATTAGAACCCCTAACTATTATGCAAACAAACCATGCTAAAAGAAGAAAATAGTTTTATATTATCCCTTTCACTTTTATAGTCCAATTGGTATCGGATATGCACTGCATGCTTCTAAGTGAGTGACAATAGTCTAAACATGAACCTATGAAACAAAAACTACTTATATTACATAAGCATTGCACACATATTTAAAATCTGCAAACTGTCACCTTTAAAATGAGGCATCATTTATGTATCTACTGTAATTTTGAGAAAAAGTTAACTTTGATGTGATTTTCCCCAGATGGATAACCACCAGGACAACCAGAATCCTGATCGCAAGCCTCCAGGTGAGCCTTCGTTTCCTAATGAACTAAAGACATCTCATAAGAAGAAATGTAACTGAATGAAATCTTTCTTAATTTTCCACTTTTTTTTTCCCAAGAAAACCTTTTTTTTACCCCTCAAAAAATATTTTATTAAGTTTATCTTATTATTTGATAAATTTATTGAAAAATAACTTATATACTTGCCCAGTAGCAGAAAATTTCTTAATAGTCTACGACATGATTTTGAAAGTAAAAATTGTCTGCTAGTAATTTTTTACGTTTTTAATTGTGTTTGTTCCCAACCAATTACTATCTATATTACACATTAATAGCACTCAAGTAATAAAGTACTGACATTTTCAGGCCTTGCAACAGGTCCCTTTTCCCCCTAAAAATCCTTTTTGTTACAGGTCATTCCATGTCAAATCAATGAAAAAAAGAGGATTTTGGCACCCACCACCTTCGATTTTTTTAAAATTTGGTGAAAACGCTTTCCTTGTGGGTCAAAGTAAATGTACAATTTTTTTTTGCTGTATCTGAAATAGTTTTTATTTTACAGCCATTCAAAATTTCAGCTTACATTGTACGTTTGAGATTTTCAAAATGAGTCGCATATATTTAGAAATACAATTTTTTCTCCAGAACTATTCATTGGATCTCTATGAATTTTTTTTGGCAAATCAATAAAAGCATATTAATGTTATAAAAAAATATTTCATTCCCCAAAATCAATAAAAAATTTCAGGAAAAAATTTGAAAGAGGCAAGTATTTGATTTTTTTGCAGAAAACTTACTTTATTAAATCTAAATTATCATAAAGAGGGTCCTCCACAATTTTAATTTTTTATACATGAAAATAATTGTAAGAACATGTTTTATCATAATAAAGAATAAAATTGATGGCTATTTTTCTCTTTATAGTAAAAATTTTTATTTTTGTCGGCCGTCTTGAAAAATCACTCATTTTGAAATTTTTTTTAAAAACAATCACATTTTTATTTAGTAATATAATTATAATACTGAAATTTTTTATATAATCATTTGTTATTCTGATAACATTAATGAAATATTTTAATTAAATAATTTTAAAGTCCCTTTATGTAACACTTAATTACCAAAAAATTTGTTTTTTACTCTATACGTTAGTTCAACGAAACCTTGGCACTTACCACCTCCGATTTTTTTTAATTTAGTGTAAACCCTTTCTTTGTAGACCATATATATATATATATAACCATATATATATATGTGTATTTGATTTTTTTTGTAGGAAAATTTACTTTATTAAATCTAAATTATCAAAAAGAGGGTCCGCCACAATTTTAATTTTTTATACATTAAACTCATTGTAAGAACATATTTTATTATAATAAAGAATAAAATAGAGATGGCTTTTTTACTCTTTATAGTAAAAATTGGCACTTTTGGTGGCCATCTAAAAAATTGCACTTGTTGAAATTAAAATATATATATATATATATATATATATATATATATATATATATATATATATATATATATATATAATGCTAAAACTTTTACATAAATATTTGTTATTTGTATACCATCTACTTATTTAAAATATCTAGATAAATTAAATATAAAAAAAAACACTTTGAATAAAATGAATAGTAGAACAGTCAAAGTAGTCTTAAAATCAACAGTTCTCTGTCTTTTTCACTCAAACTATCAATTTCTTTACGCCACTAAAAGATAACTTAAATGGCATTCACTTAATGTTATCTTTCCCACATTACATTTTGAAGGTTCCATTTTTGAGTTTTAAACTTCACTACAATTTGAAAACATTTAACTAACCAAAATTAAAATTATCCTTCTGATATATTCTTTATAAAATTGGGACCAGTAAGTTCATTCCCAACTTTTTTTCTGTCCATCTCGATGTGAACATTTCATAGCGCAAGTGCTGACATTAAGTCCCAATCAAATGTCTACAACAAATGGAGGCCCTTATAGAGAGGCACACACACATTTATGAGTATTTTCCTTTTTTGTCTGTGATCACTACAAAAAAGAAAGTTGCAAAATTGAATATGGCTATAAACTAGGAAACAAATTACTTGTAATTAATTTAGTTTTAATTACATTAACTTCAAAATTTTTATTTAAAAATTATTTAATTCAAACGTTTTATGAATGCTATTAGAATAACAGATAATTATATAAAAGTTTCAGAATAACAAAAGTTAAAATTGTTACTATATAGAGTAAAGTAGCCATCAGTTTTATTCTTTATTATGATAAACCATGTTCCTACAATTTTTTACATGTATAAAAAAGTAAAATTGTGGAGGACCCTCTTTTTGATCATTTAGATTAGTAAGTTTTTCTACAAAAAAAAATAAAATACTTGCCTCCTTCAAATTTTATATTGATTTTGGAGAGTGAAATATTTTTTGTAACATCAATATGCTCTTATTGATATCCCAAATTTTTTTTCAAAGAGATAATGAATAGTTCTGAAGAAAGAATTTTATATCTAGATATATGCACCTCACTTTGAAAATCTTAAACGCGTAATATGAGCTGAGATTTTGAATGGCTGTAACACGAAAACTATTTGACATACAGCAAAATAATTTTGGATATATAGTTTTATCTACAACACTAAGTTTGAAAGAAATCGGAGGTGGCAATTGACATGGTCTCGTTGAACTGACGTATAGAGTAGAAAACAAATTTCTTGTAATTAAGTTTTGCATAAAGGGACTTTAAAATTGTTATTTCAAAATTATTTAATTAAATTATTTTATGAATGTTATCAGAATAACAAATGATTATATAAAAATTTTAGTGTTATAAATTTTATTACTAAATAAAAATGTGTTTTTTATAAAAATAAATTTGAAGGCGAGGGATTTTTCAAGATAGCCGACAAAAATGAAAATTTTTACTATAAAGAGAAAAATAGCCATCAATTTTATTCTTTATTATGATAAAACATGTTCTTACAATTATTTTCATGTATAAAAAATTTAAATTGTGGAAGACCCTCTCTTTTATAATTTAGATTTAATAAAGTAAGTTTTTCTACAAAAAAAAAATCAAATACTTGCCTCTTTCAAATTTTTTCCTGAAATTTTTTATTGATTTTGGGGAATGAAATATTATTTTTTATAACATCAATATGCTTTTATTGATTTGCCAAAAAAATTTCATAGACATCCAATGAATAGTTCTGGAGAAAGAATTTTATCTCAAATATATGCGACTCATTTTGAAAATTTCAAACCTGCAAGATGAGCTGAAATTTTGAAATTTCTAATGGCTGTAAAATAAAAACTATTTGAGATACAGCAAAAAAAAATTCGGATATTTACTTTGACCCACAAGGAAAGCGTTTTCACCAAATTTTAAAAAAATCGGAGGTGGTGGGTGTCATGGTCCCGTTGAATTGACGTGGAATGAACTTGAAGTACTTAAAAGTCCTTTTTTTTCAGAATATGGTCTCTTTTTTCCCTTATTTTGACAAAAATTATTTTCCACCCGTTATAACTATTATAACATATTTATGTCCCTTTCTACTCTTTATTTAAACATTTTTTATTATGTACTAGTCATTACATTCATGTTTGTATATGTGTTAAATCTGCGGCTAGGGTGTTGCAACTCTCGAATATCATTAAACCAGAAAAAGGCTTGCGTTTTGTGTTAACAAATGTAATTAATCACATTAGTGTGGAATGTGGGCCTAAGTGTAAACTGTCCTTCCAGGTCCACTGGATCTTGTTTATGCATTGCATCAAAAACAAATGTAAATGAAGAAAATGGAATTAATCTTGAAGACTAAAAAATAACAGGTGAAAGTGTAAATTGAAATTACATAATTTCCCAGTACCTCATATTCTAATTAAGCAAATACTGTTTGATTTACTTTCCATTTGAAAAATAGACTTTTCCCGTAGTAAGTAGAATTCCTGCTAAATTTCAAGAAATTTGGTAAAAATTTACAAATAACTTGAGATTATTACAAATGAATTTTTAAAAACATTTTCGCACAAATTATT
Source organism: Troglohyphantes excavatus (assembly GCA_963932185.1). Lineage (NCBI taxonomy): Eukaryota > Metazoa > Arthropoda > Arachnida > Araneae > Linyphiidae > Troglohyphantes > Troglohyphantes excavatus. The sequence continues at coordinate 1,264,213 of OZ010676.1, read as the reverse complement.
AACTTTTTTAATAATTCTCTAATTTTTTTCAAATTTAGTTAGAATAATGCTTGAAATAGTAGAATGCTATGTTTGTTTTTTTAAAACCGACTTAAATTATTTTTTCCAAATTTTTACTAGGGGTACTGGAAAAAAGTCAAAACGATTTAATGTAGGTTCTTATACATAGTTTTGTGTTTGCAACAAAACGCATGCATTCATTCACTGGGTTTTGTTAAACTAGCTATTACCCGCGGTTTCGCACATAAAAAATGGTCCCTCATCGGTTTGTCAACATAAGGTTTAAAATATTCATGAGATTTAACAAATTGTTTTAATAATATTAATAGTTTTACGGTGCAATACTTATAATGGTGTTAGTTTGTTAAAAAAATTAATACAGGCTTAAAGTTTGTGGGTCCCTTTATTAATGATATTTGGTCCCTTTTTCCCTAGGGACAAATGTAAAAAGTGTTGCGAGCCCTGCATTTCAAACTCGAAAAGAAAAAATCAGGATGAAGAATTATTTTATATTTTAGGGCAGCAATTTCTTTGAGACGTAAATCCCTTCAAATTATAATCAACTACTTTATTATGCTTGAACAAAATCGACATTTTGTCATGAAGTACCAATGTTCTCTCTAGGCGTTCTCAATTACGTTTGCTTTTTTTTCATGGTCACTTAAACTTTTCTTCCATATTCTGGTCTTGCCTCTAAGGTTTATTTTTCACTTGCCCATTCTTATCAATTCAAAGTTCCACTCAGTCCTTTCTTTTTTTCCTTACTCTACAGCTAATGTGATAAGCTTGTTTATAATATATAATATAAGTTAAACTTATGAAAATGCAGTTTAAATTCTTGAATAAATAGAAGTATATATAAAGGTGAATGCACCAGTTATCGACCATTTGTAAAAAAAAATTTACACATAACAGCATACCAATATGCCCAGTAGCAGAAAAATTCTTAACAGTCTGTGACAAGATTTTAGTGAGTAAGATTTGTCTGCAACTTAATTTATTACATAACTATTGGTATACCTTTCATGAGCAAGTATAACAACAACGATTAAAGAGATAATCTAAACAATCGTATTACTTTGTTATTCACGGTTTTTTTTTCATGTACTGTTTAATCATTGCTAGATTAAGTATTCATCACTTAAATAATAAAGTACCAATTATTTAAATATTTAACACACTTTATGAACAAACACATACAAATTTATTAAATATTTTTAGCATTTAAAACAAAAATACTCTATATTAACAATATTTTTATGGAAAGAAATACAAGTTAAAATTTTATTACATCCCGGAAGCAGAAACGCGGTGACGTGTGTCGTACGACACAGATTTTTTCAAAGGTCTGCAGACAAATTTTTGTCTACAATATGAATTTTTTTTTATGTATGCACTACTTTAAACATTTTCTGCAGATTCTTTTTAGGTTGTATAATTACTTTTATCTCATTTAAGAAAGGCAAGGGGTGGAGGAGAAGTCCCGATAACAGAAAGTTGCAATCGCGATAAGTTACGCGTGTTTGAACAAATCTCCGCAGACGTTTCTTTGTTGTTGATTCTCGTTTGTTAACTCCATAGTACATTTCAGTACCTGTTCTTTGGGAAGATACATTACTAGAAAATAATTAACAGAACCTTACTTGTTTCTGCTTCCGAGCCAATATGTTTTTAAAAATCTCTTTGTATCAATGTTACTCGAAGGCTTTTAAAAATTAGATAAATTTAATTTTACAGTCTAATTTGAGTTCATTAATCACACGTTTGTCACTTGTCGTAAATTGGTCAGAACTCGTCAGATATTAGTACTTTCACATCCAGGTAATTTTTTCCTGTCATAAATGTCCAAAATATTAAAAAAAAAAACTACTAGATATTTATCAAATATATCTGTAAAATATACTATGCTACAAAATGAATTGCATTTCATAAATAACTGGAATTTGGGGGCAAGAATCCTAAAAATTAATTATTTACATGAGGTAGAAGCATGCTTGGGAGGGTTAAAAGCACACATTTGATTGGATATAAATAAAATTGATGTTAAAATTTGTAATGTTTTGCACTCACTATATTAACGATTGTTGCAAATGTTCTTTTTAATATTGTTCTTTTTTAGTCCCTGAAGGCAAGAAGTTGGGCGCTTGTGAAATGGATATGGAGGCTTGTAGAGCAAGAGGTATATCGAGATATAACTTCACCGCTCGGGTACTACCAGTCAACTACCGGTCTGCAAAGTTTTGCTCTGTATGTGAATCCATAGCAAATTATACCTGTGATAGATGTGCCACCCACTTTTGCAGCATTCATATGACTTCCATTATTCCTAATGGTGCTTATAAGAGTGGAGCACGGTCTCCGGATTTTTGCTCTGTATGTGGATTGATGGGAAGTTATATTTGTTTTCGCTGCGCAACATACTTTTGCAGCATTCATAAGAATACCATTATTTGTAAAGGTGCTGGCTATAAGGTTTAAGAATTCGATTACCATTCAGTACTTTAATTCTTTTAATTTAATAAAAATATAGATTTAATTTTATTAAGGCTGCATCAGTTTGGTTAGTTTATTTTTTATATAAATAGGTGCCATTCATTCTTTTGTTTAGTCTTTAATAAATGTATGCAATAAGTCAGTTTGTTCCTAAATCAAAGCACAAAGTGCCATTTTAACAACTTGTTGCTGATTTGTTGAGTATATTGTTCCTTAGAAGTATTGTTATAGAAACTTAACAGTTCAAAATTAAAGTTTGATTATTCCTTGTCATTTCCATTGTGAATTCAAGAGATAAGAGAAGTATAAATATAAAACAAATTTAATGTTTGTAAAGGTAAATTTATATTTGTCCTATATTGTATTAATTTTCTTGATTTCCCTCTCATCTCAATATCTCTGCCTATGTATGAAAAGTTATTGAAATTGTATCATTTTATACAGTTAAAATCCCAACTGTACTTTTTATCCATTTATTGTTATTGTTCTCTTTGGCTATAAGTCTCGCATGAAGGAACTTATCAAATGTATATAAAACTTGTTTTTCTTTACTAACAGTTAACATGCTTCAACGTTAAATGTGATTATATTTTTAATATGTTAGGAAAAGAACAGTCGATGTAATGCAATTTTATTAACTTTGGTTGTTTTGTAATGAAATTTTTTTTTATAAAATTTTTAAAATGTTCTACTTATTTTGGTTTGACACATTCCAAAAGAAATTCACTTTTTAAAAAGCAATGCATTTCTTTTCTATTTTTGTGTAAAATATTTTTATATTCAATTATACTAGCTGCACATCTGTTCATTATTTTTGTTGCTAAATTTATAAAGAATTGTAAACTTGATGTGGAAATTGACATCTTAAGAGATTCACTATATTTTGTAGATTTGTATTATGCCAGGGATATTTCCTTTTGTGATATGCATGTGAATCTTACTTACAAAAAAAAACACCCTTGTGATATGTGAATCTTACTTACAAAAAAAAAACACCCTTGTGTTACGATTGCAATGGGTTAAGATAATCACTTTATGGTGTATTTATAGATCCATATTAAACCAGTGATATTTTCCCTTGCGATAACTTGTGTGTATTTGTATGAAACCGGTGATATTTCCCCTTCTGATAACTTGTGAATTTTAAATGCAATCTACACAAGATCAGAAAAACTATTTTTAAAAATACTTACAAGTAATGGAATTTACTTGTTTACAGATATTTAACTACCAGCTGATTTATAAAATTTGTAACTTTTCGTATTACATTTTTAATAAATAAATGTACCTTTATCACAGCTTCCTCTTTATTTCTTTAGAAAATGTGTGTACATAAGAGTAATTTTTTTAGTTATAAATTAAGTGTAAACTGTTTAAGTTATATAATGAGTTAAATTGTAACCTACACAGTGACAAGACATTAAAATTTTAAATTATGCCTGGACAACCTGTGAGGCAGCAAAAGTCGTAGAGCATCTCCTCTTCTTAATTTGTTTTGCACAAGCAAAATTTTAACCTCAAGCAGTTTTTGTGGAGATGTAAGAACACTTCTAGTTGATAACACCATAAGGTTTGATTAACGATAGCCATTTTTTTCTAATAAAGGGCTCTGATAAAAGAAAAATACATATGTAAGCACTTCAACTCTACTTCTTTAATGCTTTATTGTATAATATTATTTTGTAAATGGAATACCATAAGCATGGTTTTGTACTGCTAAATAATCATTTTTAAAAATTTATATACAGTATGATATTTATTAATTTCAATATGACTGATAAAGCTATGAAAATGTTTTAATTATTTTAAAATCTTATTTTTCAAAAACTGCTCTGCTTCTTGCTAATGAAAAAGCATAATTTCATATATATTTAAATCTATTTAGATTGATATATTACATCTTTTTTAAAAAAATGCTTTTAATTTGATATATTTGAATAATAAAAAAAGGCAAAACAGTGACATTGAAACTTTAACTTAATAAAAAGACATTCAAATAAATGAATAACTTTTTTTTTTACAATCCAAAAATTACTGAATTTGTCTCCTATTTAGTATTTAGATGTTTTTTGCATTAATTGCATGGTCTTCAGTATAGATGATGAGGCCCTAGAAAATTTGAAAAATAATACTTTGTGGTTTCAGAACTGGAAACCAAAAGAAAAAGTAGTTATGTTGTCGCCTGAGATAACGACTTTTGCAAAGGGTTTATTCATTGACTGGCACGCCGATAGACATTACCCAGCTTGGAGTGCACATAAACTATTAGATAAAATTGAATTGTGAAGTCAGCTTTTCGTTTTTACACTTAGACTGAGCAAAAATTAAGTTACATTGACTAATAATAAAATTGGATATCAGTGTTACGTAACATATTTAAATTGTTTTTTAAATTAGAAACTCATTTAGATAACCTTGTAATAATTAAAAAAAATATATTAATTTCAAATGAAAATATTAATTGTAGTATGTCAAAAATAATTTATTTAAAAAATATTTTGAGTATAAAGTTTCTTTTAAACTAATAATTTAATTTTTCAGCAAAATTAAAATAAAATTTCACACCAAAAAAAAATCAAATGTATTTTAAGTTAAGTATTTAGTATGAAGCAACATGTATATAAATTCATAGAAGTAATTCCCTATCGAGTTTCGTTGATTTTTTCATGGAAAATTTGCGCCTGTGTGTTTTATTTGTTCACATGCTTCTGATTGGCCGATATACACTATATATATATATATGTAATGCTTATTATTTAGATGGGTGCAGTTCTGAAGGTATAAGTCATGGCCGAACTATTTTGTGAATTATCCTTTATTGTGCAGGACATCAAAGCAAGACCTCTTTTAGTTTCGAGGTTACATCGGAATCTGAATCAAGTTGGAGATTATGTGAAGGGGAATGAACCCTGGACACCTCTGATTGGTTAATCTCAGTTTTGGTTCGCATTTTCTAGTTTCGAGTTCGGGATTTTGAAGTGGCGTGGGAGGGGAAGTAGTCACATGATGGATGCTTTTGTATTGGGAAAAGGGGGCGATATGCAAAGTTAAAGAAAGTTAATTAAAGTACATTTTAAAGGGGGGGAAGAGTTATAAAATATATTACATATCCTCCCACGCAAGAGTGTTACCGACCGCGGTAGTGTACTCATGCGCGCGAACAATATGATAAGATATTTAGGTGAAACCAATGGTAGCCATCCACAGGATCACATTAGGGTTTGAAATTATTTTGACTACAAAGAAAAGTAAAATTTTAAATTATTAGGTGTCCAAAATCCATTCTCCACAACAATTTGTTATAACATTTAACACTTAATATGTAAATATTCTTGAAGTAACAAAATATACCAAATAACATATAAGATTACAAATATAGATGTGCTCGCAATATATAAAAATACGTTGTTAAAAACTATAAACGAAACACATTGTTTAAACATGAAAAAATAAAAATATAAAACTCAGTTTAGATAGACCTTGTGAAAACTCACAAAGTATTTGGTTATATATAATGAGAATAAACTATCTTACATATAATGAAAATAAAATATCTGCATATAATGAGAGATAAACTATATGTTACCTATAATGAAAAATAAACAATTTGTTACAAATAATGAAACATATACAATCTTTTACATATAATGAAAATTTAACTGGGGAACATGGTTTCTGCAGACAACAATTATGGTTCAAGTTATTCTTTTCCTTCACAAAGAACATATTATGACAGGTTTTGAGGAATCCTCTTCAAGTTTCGATTATCATAAATACAGTTCATTAAAATTCAAGAATTTTAAAAGAAAAATAGCAAACTCAACTGTCTCATCAGTTTAAGTGGCTACAAAACTAGTAATTATGAATTACATTCATATACAAATTTCAAGACAGTGGAACTGTCTCAAAATGGCACGTTGATTTGAAGATGATCCTATTTCCGTCATTAAAAAAAAACATTAATATTCTCGTGGAAAATTCTTGGAAGGTTCCTCATAGTTCGATTTCTTTTTCTAATTTCGTTCAAACATTGTTCATTTGATTTGTTTTATTATACAATTCTTTGTTTTTATCTCCTCTTGAGATGTTTAAAACATATACTAATTCCACTAAAATTTAAAAACACAAACATTTCAAATGGGATCTGTTCAACTATTACTCTTAAATGAACTTCAAATTTTCACAATAAAATGAAATGTGGACACAGAATTTTAAAAACAAATATCAAACACTCATTTAACTAAAAACTTAAGTAACTCAAGTTTAGAATAAAAAGTTATAGATCCCCTAAAGTTTTGTTTTGTTGGTTAAGATGGAACAATTTTTTATGCTATATTATTATTTTAATTTATTCATGTTGCATTTTAAAATTTTCTGGCGAGTAGTATTTTCGTAATTTTGAAACATGAACTATTTCACTCGGTTTCGTTGTACATGAATTCAAACGATCAATTTCATAGTTAACTTCAGAAATTTTCTTAATAATAGTATATGGACCAGAAAAGGGGGCAGTTAATTTTCGTGTATTGGGATATTCAAATTCTTCGTATTTTACAAGGTCACCTGGGTTAAAAATAGTATGTGTATAACGGACATCGTATCTAAGTTTATTTTTTTCATGGGAATCAATTGTTCGTTGTTTTGCTAATTTACGGGCTTCTTCTACAGGAGGATATATGGAATCTAAATTTAAAGGGGAGGTATATGGTAAAACTACTAACAATAGATATGCAGGTGGAAATTTCGTTACAGTGTGAGGACTATTATTCTATTCGTTAACTACTTCTTCTAACAATTTAGTCCAAGGAACTTTTTTAGATGAGGAATTTACTTTGCATTTTAACATGGTAATTAAAGTTTGTTGGGAACGATCAGTTTTCGAATTTGTCTGGGGATGATGAGCTGTAGTTAATAATTGTTTACATTCGTAATTTCTAAGGAATTTTTTTAATCTAGAAGCAGTGAAGCGGCATTTCTATCTGTTAATAATTTCTCAGGTGTTTGAATTTGAAAAACCTGTTTTAAGCAATTTGTATAGGTTTCTGTAGTTTGATTTTTGGAGGGAAAAGCCCAAATATACCTAGTAGCATGATCAATTACGACATGTAGATACTTTTTAGTGGAACTATAGTAATTTAATTCGCCAACAGTATCGACAGAAACTAATTCAAAAGGCCTATCTGTTGGTGGCATAGCTTGCAATAAGCCAAATCGCTTTTGTTTTGATTTTTTGTTTAATTGACAAGTGGCACAGTGTTGTACAAAATTTGAAATATCTTTATTTATGTGAGGCCAATAATAAACTGGGGTTACTAAACTAATCATTTTTTGAATTCCAGGATGTCCGAAATCAGCATGAGCTTGTTTTAGTAATTTTAATCTTAAGGAAAAAGGTACAACAATTTTAAATAAACCTTTCTTTTTAATTACAATTACATCATTAATTTCTTGAAATTTATTTCCAAATAAGTTATCAACTTTTTGTTTACTTTTAATCTCTTCTAAATTTAATAAATGGGTAACGTGTTGCAAATGATGGGATATGGGGTGTCTAGAAAGCATGTCAGCTTCAACGTTAGATGAACCCTTTAAATATTTAATGTCATAATTGTACATGCTTAATTTTAATGACCATCGAAATAATCTACCTCTTAAATTTTTTACATTTTTAAGCCAAACAAGAGCTGCATGGTCAGTATGGATTACAAATTTTGTACCATGAAGGTAATGATGAAATTTATCTATGGCATTAACTATACTGAGGCATTCTTTCTCAGTGATGGCATAATTAAGCTCATATCCTCTTAATGTCCTGGAGTGAAATGCTACCGGATGCAGGTTATTTTGTTTATCAGGCTGTTTCAATATGACTCCTACAGAATGATTTGAAGCATCAACAAACACGTGAACTGGAAGATTAGGATTAAATATCTGCAATACAGGTTTTGAAATTAGTACATTTTTCAACATTTCAAAAGACTTCTTACATTTATCTGTCCATACCCAAGCAACACTTTTTTGAAGTAGTTTATTTAGAGGAAATCTTAATTTTGCATAATCTGGGATAAATTTATGATACACGTTAATTGTTCCTAGGAAACGTTGGAGTTCCTTTACATTACTGGGTTCTTTTAATTTTTTAATACATTCAATATTAACGTTATTAGGGGTAATGCGTCCATTCTCAATACTGTAACCTAAAAAGTTTATTTTGGTTTTGGCAAAAACACATTTGGTTAATTTTAACTTAATGTTTTCCTGAATACAAATGTCAAACATAATTTTTAAATGTTCATAATGCTTTTCGATACTATTACTAAATATTATCAAATCATCAAAATATGAAGTAGCGAAATTTATTTGGTTTTTCATTAAAATTCTGCGAATGGCTTTGTTAAAAATTCCGGGTGCAGTTTTTAAACCAAAAGGAAGTTTAAGCCATTCGTATAAGCCAAAGTTAGTTGCAAATGCAAGCTTTTCAGAATCATCGGAGTGGATAGGAATATGCCAATATCCACTTGCAAGGTCCAGGGTACTAAAAATTTTTGCATGAGATAATTTGTCGAGCAAAGTATCAATCCTAGGCATTGGTTCTGCATTATTTTTACAAATTAAATTAAGACGTCGATAATCACAGCAAAATCTTGTTTTTCCTAATTGTGATTCATCACGTTTTTGAACCAAGGTTACTGGTGCCGAAAATGGACTGGAACTCTCTTTTATTAATCCAGCTTTTAACATTTCTTCAACTTGACTTTTAATTTCCTGTTCATCCCGAAATGAACATCGGATAAGGTTTTAAAGAAATTGGAATGTCAGAATTTAAAATAATTCTTTGAGGTTCGATATTTAAAGTTCCTACATCATATCGGTGTTTTGAAAAAATGTGTTCATACTGGTGAAGTAAAGAACTGATCTCCACATTTTCCTCATTGACAAACTGAGGAATTTGAGAAATTATCTCAGTGGTCGAAGAATTTGAATCACACTTCTCCACACCATCAGCACGAGAATTTAGACTTTTTTCTTCATTTAGATGCAATGAGGCATAAAGTTAAATAGGGTTGGGGTGGTTTTTTATAGTTTCTATTTCCATACCATTTTGGAATATCTTAGTATGTTCACAATCAATATTTAATTTAAATTTACAACATGCTGGAAGGCCAAGTATAGCATACTTTAAGGGGGTATTAAGTAAATAAAATGTCAAAGTTTTAGTAAGTTGTCCAATCTTCATTGTTAGTTGACATGTTTGATTTAAAGAAAATTTTCCTTGGGTTTGTGTAACTCTAATTGGGATATTATTTTGTATTTTGACATTAGTTTGGTTCAATAAATGTGTGGGATTCATAAGTTAAGAGTCGATCCGGTGTCGACAACCAAATTTAAGGGGTTTTGGTTTTTCATATATCCGGATATTTGTAGTTGTCATTGGTTAGTGTTTGTTTCAGGGTTGTTAAGATCTTGCGTACCATTCTCCATGCTATTGGGTGGGTTCAAATTAGATGTTTGTTGAAGCCGTGGGTTTTGTGAAATTTGGTCAAAAATGCATTGTTGAGCCCAATGGTATGAGTTGAAAATTCCTCTGGACTCACATTTTCTGCAAGGTTTTGGTGGTAGGTTGTTGTCTACTTGCTGAAAATGAGCATTTTGAGAGCTCATTCGAGTTGTTTGAAATAGTGGTCGTGAAAAATTCCTATTTGGTCGAAATTGATTTGACCTATCTGCAGACATTCCCCTGGGAGCCTGAAAATTTTGTGGATTTCTCGGCTGGAATGGAATATATTGCTGTCTCCAAATAGGCCGAGGTCTCATTTCTGAATATGGAACATAATTAGTTCCTTGTGATAAATTTTGATTGTTGGGATTTTCCTGAAGTTTAACTAATTTAGTGACAATTTGAATCCATTCATTCGGAGTTTTTGGCATGTTAATGATTAAAGCTAGTTAAATCTCAATTTTTAAACCCGACGTTAAGCCCTCGAGAATCAGTGGTGTTGATAAACCTAACTTTCTACCTAAGTCTAGTTTATGATGAAAATATTGAATGACATCTTCATTAGGTTGAAGAGTTCTTTTAGAAAATTCAGAGAAACTACTGGTGTCTGGTCTCGAGAAACGTTCAATAAGAATGTCTGAAATCTCAGAAAAAGATTTGAGATGCAAATTATTATTTATATAATAATTTAAGGCTGAATTTTTCAGATATCTACTAATAGTTAAGCTTTTCCAGTTTTCATCTTTAGTATTTTGTAAGCACATGTCATTAAAATATTGGAAATATGATTCAATAGCCTTATCATTTTCAGGATCAAAAGTTATTATGTAAAAATCATTTGACATGGGTGGATTTATTACATTTAAATTAGGACCAGGAAGAGACATTTCACTTGAATTAATCGCTTCTGACGTATTAATAATTTGATTTAAATTCTGGGTTGCTATTTCTGTATTAGTTTTTTCAGGGCCATCATTTTGAATTTCATTAATTTTATCTGCTTGTTGAGACATTTTTATACCCGAGCGCAAGATCATCACAATGTAAAACAAATATAATACAAAGTTTTCAAAATAAACAAATCATTTTAAAGAAATAAGTTCGGTAATAAATTTAAAAATATTAATAATATGTTATTAAAATTGCAATAATTTCCTTAATTAACCTTTAATTAAAGACAACAATTTTAAAATTTATGAAAATCCTTAAACAATAGTTTGCAAAATTCAAAATAAATTTCATTCATTTTATATTTTAAAAAGACTTAGGAATACAAAAATAAAACTTTAAATGATATAAATTTTCCTTAAAAAAAAATCTTAGAACAAAAAAATTCTCTAATAAACCTTAATTATTAACCACACTCTTCCAAACATACCTTTTTTTCACTGTGAATGATATTATTTGTTTCGAACAAAATTAATTATTTGGACGAAGAGTGGAAAAAATATTTTCATTCTTTGGTTTTTCTAACTGATGGGGAGCTGTCTCCAGAGTTTGATAGATTTATTTGTATGTTGCAAAAACACACGAAACTCTCGAGTGCAGGTCGCATTGGTAGGAGTTGGACCCTGGCTATGTCAGTCAGACCTGTTTTCAGGCAGTTCAGTGTAGCCGGCCAAAGCAAGTGTCGCTGACGAAAATCGGTACTCTTCGGGGATCTTTGTTTTCTAGGAGAGGGAGGGGAGTGTTTTTTTCTTTTTGCACTGCGGTTTAGGCATTTGGTGAACCTCTTCGGATATCTGGGCTTGCCAGGGAGGGGAGGGATATGGTGGTTGATTTTTTGCACTGCAGTTGAGGCACTAGGGAGACTTTGGAAGCACTACGCACTTGTTTGTTTTTCGGCCGTCGGCTGGTGTGGTGGTAAGGAAAGAATCGCCAATTTTGCATCAGGCTATCAGCGGATAGTCCGGTTCTCAGCAGTATGTTCGTGGGGGCTTGAATCGGCATTCGGTCGAAGAAGTGGATGTTTGGCCGGTCGGCATCGTGGTTGCTATGGCGTCTTTGTTGGTCTTGTGATGATAAAGGTGAGGCTCAGTGGCGGCTCGTGCACTACAGCAAGTACAGCCGGGCTGCACCTAATTTTATTAGTGTATTTTAAAACTAAAATAATATATTTTACTAATTTTCTTAAATGAAGATTAGAATTGGAAATGAAGATGAAATTTCAACTCTAAGTAAAAAAAATCTCCGATAAATAGCAAACCAGTTTCCGTAATGCACAAATTCAGGAGAGGAAAAAACTCCATTCAATAAAAATTGCAGCCAAAAAGCGAAGTTCGAAATCGGCTGCATCGTTGCCATGGCAACCTTACGTAGTATGACTTCCCCAACACGCTAAAATGGAGGATGTGACGACACAAACGTAGCGCAAAAGGATTTTTTCAAATTAGCTGTACTGGGGATTTGAATTAAATGATTGGTTCATTGCTGAATCGGCGAGGCGGGGTTGGAGGAAAACGATAATTTCGAAGAACCTCTTCAACGAAAATAGTTTCCAATATGCTTGCACGTGTGTTGTTGTTTCTTTACTTAAATTAATATTAAAATTGACCGATTCGCAAGTTTGATAGGGGGATTGATTTAGTTTTCAAAAATAAGTAAGTGTTTTCTATTATTTTTAAATGTTATCTTTCATAAAAGTTGAAAGGAAACTTTGATTTGAGTTTGAGTAATAAATTGTAAAGAATGTCCGTTCATGTATGGTTGTGGAAAAAGGCGAAAGGGGTGGGGGAGTTACATGTTTTCGGCTGCACTAACGTTTTTGACCACGGGCCGCCACTGGTGAGGCTCCCGACGGCTGGTTTCTGGGCGTGGCGTTGTCGGCAGATTCATGTGTGTCGCTCCGCACTGTATTAGCAAGACATTCCGGAATTGGGGATGGGTTTTCTTTGACAGGAGATCCTTAGTCGACTTGTGTAATGTTTATTATTTAGATGGGTGCAGTTCTGAAGGTATAAGTCATGGCCGAACTATTTTGTGAATTATCCTTTATTGTGCAGGACATCATAGCAAGACCTCTTTTAGTTTCGAGGTTACATCGGAATCTGAATCAAGTTGGAGATTATGTGAAGGGGAGTGAACCCTGGACACCTCTGATTGGTTAATCTCAGTTTTGGTTCGCATTTTCTAGTTTCGAGTTCGGGATTTTGAAGTGGCGTGGGGGGGGGAAGTAGTCACATGATGGATGCTTTTGTATTGGGAAAAGGGGGCGATATGCAAAGTTAAAGAAAGTTAATTAAAGTACATTTTAAAGGGGGGAAGAGTTATAAAATATATTACATATATATATATATATATGATAGATACATATATACTATATGTATGTATGTATCTATATATATATACATACATATATCTGTGTGTGTGTGTGCGTGCGTGCATGCATGCATATATATCAGGCACGTAGGTAAGGGGGAGGGGGGTTAGGGGGTTCAAACCCCTCCCATTGTAAGTCAAATAAAAAAAAAATTAAAAACCGAATTACTGTAGTAAAAATCCTAAAAATAGAGATTTTTGTGTGTATGTGGGGGGGGGGGGGTGAAAGAATACCACTGTGGGCATGAGGTATTGAGACCGAAACACGATAACGTCATGTTAGGTTTAATTTGAAGTAAAGATAACAAAGAGAAGAGATCGTCAAACGGGGTCGTAAAAACAAGATGATCCAAAACATGCTATGGAAACCATATTGTGGTATGGCTCTTCGAGCCAAGACCACATAATTTCGTTTTTAATCTTAAAATTCTTTAATATAAGTTGCCAGTTTATTCTAAAACAAAACCATCTCCCATGTTTTCTATAACGGATTTTAATTTATTGTTTTTGTTGGCCCGCGAAAACACCTGCTCGTTGAGTATTATCAAAATTTCATGAAAAACAAGCGAGCTTTTTTTTTTAACTTTTTGTACGAATCAACCCAGGACGCAGACAAGTCGGCGCGTATCGCTCTTTTTATTTTTATTTAATTCTAAAAATAGATCAGACACCCTTTCTTTCGTCAAATATGTAAATGAAACGTTTTACATTAAAAGGCAGTATTGCGTAATCCATAGGAGCCGAATGTCTGAGAATTCTTACCGTTAACGTTACTTCGTAAATAAATCTTGTTTTATTACTCCTTGCGGTTTTGTTCTGGTCGACCCCCCCCCCCCCCCCCCCACACACACACCTTGGGGAAGTTTGGAATTGCGAGTTTTAAAAATCCCTGATTTGGGAACGTATAAGCCATAAGAAATAGCAAATGAAAACGAGGAAAAATTAGATTGCCCAACTTGTAAGATTAAACTAAAATTAGACCTCCGAACGGACACTGCATATTGAACTATTGGCGACGGTTCGGGGCCCACCTCGAAGGAAATACCCGGGAACAATGCCTCGTATGTTTGAACCATGATCAGATAACGAGAACAATAACTGGCGCCGTAAAGTTGGTAAATTTTTTGTTTCTTTTAGATCTTTGAATTAAAATGACCTTTACAACTTAAATTTAATTAATGGAAGTTAATATTTATTATTTATTGGTAATAATTAAATAATTTTTTCTGAATTAAATTATATATATTTAATGTTTAATTTAAAATTAGCAGTGGCGATTGGATTGCACAATACCATGCAATTTCGAGTGTTTTTACTTCCACTATACTTTTGATCATGTAGCCTTTATAATTTATATTATTCTTTACCAGTTTTGGTCAACTAAAACGATTAGATCTTTAAACTATCATAACTATAAATTATCTAACTAATTGTTACCACATATATATTCTGTCATATATATGTATATCATACATATTATTCTGTCTCAATACCCCGTCCCCTCTGTGAGCATGGGGTATTGAGACAGAAACCCGATGACGTCATGTTAGGTTTAATTTGAAATAAAAATAAAGATAACAAAGGGAAAAGATCGTCAAACGGGGTCGTATAAAGAAGATGCTCCAAACCATGCTATGGAAACTATATTGTGGTACGGCTCTTCGAGAAAAAACCACATATTTTCGTTAACCTTGAAATACTTCATTATAAGTTGCCAGTTTATTCTAAAGCAAAACCATCTCCCATATTTTCTATAATAGTTTTAAATATATTGGCCCGCGAAAACACCCAGCACCTGCTTTTCTTTGATTATTATCTAACTTTCTCTTCTTTTTTTTTTACTTTTTGTAATTTCCTCTTTGACTTAAACCCAGGACCATAGCAGGCATAGAATCAACCCAGACTAGTCGGCTAGTATCGCCCTTTTTATTTTTTATTTAATTCTAAATGTAGATCAGGATCAGACACTCTTTTTTTATCCAGCGACTGTATGAAACTTTTTACATTAAAATGTAGTTTTGCGCAATCTATAGGCACCGAATGTCTGAGCATTTTTGACGTTATTACGATGATAAACTTGTTTTATTACTGTTTGTGATTTGCGGTTTTGTTCCGGTCGACCTCTGCCTCTCCCCCCCCCCCCCCCCAATAACCTGGAATCCTTAAAAGTTCGGAATTTCGAGTTTTAAAATCCCTGATTTGGAAATATTTAAGCCCAAAGAAATAGCAAATGAAAACGAGGGAAGGTTAGATCGCCCAACTTTGTAAGATTAAACTTAAATTAGACCTCTGAACGGACACTGCATAGGACGTCGCCGCACTACAGCTGCATTTTGGACAATTGGTGACGATTCGGGGCCCATCTTGAAGGAATGACCCGGGAACAATGCCTCATATTTTTTAACCATGGTCAGATAACGAAGACAACACCTGACGCCGTTAAGTTTGTAATTTTCTTGTTAATTTTAGATCTTTGAATTAAAATGACCTTTACAATTTAAATTTAATTAATGGAAGTTAATATTTATTGGTAATAAGTAAATAATTTCCTTTGAATTAAATTATGTATATTTTATGTTTAATTTAAAATTAGCAGTGTCGATTCTGTTGCGCAGTATCATGCAATGTCGAGTCTTTTGACACCCACTATAATTTAGCTCATGTAGCCTTTATATTATTCTTTACTTTTTTTGGCCAACTAAAACGCGTATTAGATCTTTAAATTACCATAACTATAAATTATCTAACTAATCGTTACCACACATATATTATAAGGATTCTCAAACTTTAAAATTGTTCTCTAAATTTATTTCAGAATTAGGAGGTGATTTACTAATTTTAAAAATACTACATAGTTATTGACAACTGTTAAAAGTAGTTAATGACAGTGACAACTGTTGCTGCTTCGATATTCAAATACCAACGTATTTCTTTTTACTAATGAAAACTAAAAATTTTTTTGAGAACAAAAATTGAGAGGGGGGAAGTGGATTTTTTTTGAGGGGGGGGGGTTAAGTATTCCCCCTATAAGAGGGGGGCCCTAAAAAGGAACGTATTTCTTTAGGTAACGGTACCTTCACCCCCCCCCCCCCCCCCCCCCATGAAAAATCTATACCTACGTGCCTTTTTTAATATTATTAGCAAATGGAAGTGAGGGAAGATTAGAAATTGCCCAACTTGTAAGATTAAATTTAAATTAGACCTCTGAACGGACACTGCATTGGAACATGCGTACAACAAATCAATACTTTTGAGAAAACTGTATAATATTACCTTATAAAAAAAAGTTGAAAATGTCGATAAACTGGAACTAGGAATTTTTAGCACTGTTGAGTTGGGAATTTCGATCGTTAAGTTGGATTTGGTTAAATAACGTCGCACAAGAGCTGAATATTGGGCTACTGCCGACGGTTCGGGTTCGGGGCCCATCTCGAAGGAAAAACCCGGGAACAATGCTTCGTATTTTTGAACAATGGTCCGATAACGAGGACAACACCCGAGCTGGCACCCGGCGGCGTTAAGTCGGAAATTTTGAATCCTTAAGTTGGGGAATTTCTTTATCGTTATCACACATATATTTATAAGAAATCTCAAACTTTAAATTTGTTATCTAAATTTATTTCATAACTAGAGAGTGATTTATTAATTTTAAAAATAGTTATTGACAACTGTTAAATATAGTTAATGATAATGATAACTGTTGCCGTTATTTATCTGCCAACGTATTCCTGTTTACTTGACCGGAAATTAATAATTTTTTAAGAAAAAAAAATTGGTTGGGGGTTGGGTGAGGATTTTGTGGGGTTAAGGATTCCCCCCTCAGCTGAGGTGGGGATTGATGCCTAAAGAAATTCGTTGCTCAGTCACTGAACCTCCACGAAATAATTAGTCACTGAACCCCCATGAAATAATCAGTTACTGAACCCCCATAAAATCTATACTTATACGTGCCTGCACTATTATACAGTTTGAAACTGTAAGTATTTTTCTCAGGGTACCAAAAGTCGCACCACAAATGTACAATTATAATTGCTGCAGGAAATTCTCTGGGAATTGGAAGGGTGAGAAGATAAAATTATCCTCGTTTCTTTTTCAACACTGACACAAATGGAAAGGATACCTATCCCTTTGGAGGTCGGTCAATAAGTATATTAATTAGATTTCTTGCAACAGTCCGTATCCTTCCAAATTAAAAAAAGGGGGCGGGGGGGGGGAAATAATCGGAAATGGGTTAATAATCGACTGGGTGACTCGTACCTACTTTAAGATAGTATCCTTTCTTTAAATAAGTTTTGATAATAGTTATTTTTCAATTAAATAGTTTTGGTGGTCAATATTTTTATTACCCCCCCCCCCCCCCCCCCGCTAAACACACACACTTGTTTCATCTTGATCTTGCCCCTCCCCGCCACTTTTACCACTCAATCGCCGCCACTATATATATATATATATATATGTATATATATATATATATATATATATATATATATATATATATATATATATATATATATATATATATATATATATATATATATATATATATATATATATATATATATATATATATATATATATATATATATATATATATATATATATATATATATATATATATATATATATATATATATATATATATATATATATATATATATATATATATATATATATATATATATATATATATATATATATATAATATAAAGCTGAAAATCTGTCCGGATCTCTGTTTCCTTGTTTGTCAGTACAAAATATGCTCCGTAACTACAAAACGTAGAGCTTTGAAATTCACAAAATAATTAGTTCAAAACATAAAAATTTTAACGTGACTATTTTCAAGTCTCTACGATGTTCCATTCGAATGTTATGAAATTTTTTAGCGTACGTCAGCAAAGTTTCACGAAATGGCAACAGTAAAACCAGTTAAAATAAACGAAGAAAAGCGAGAATACCTTTGAGCATGAATGGACTGTAGTAGAGTGAATATGACGTCATCATCGTGTTGCAAACATCTTAGACCGTATGGCCTCATATACGTGATTACCTTTCAAAATTTATGAATGAAAAAACGTTCGCGATTGACTTGGGTTTGAAAATTATATTAAATGTGTAAACGTTTTACGTTCAGTCAACACCACCTAGACTCAACCATGTTTGGTAGCTGTGTAATTGTTAAGTAGAACATTGACCATAGAATCTTAATACATTGACATACAAGCGACATCAGATTCTTACTGTGAAAAGAAATATTATATTCTATTTTCTGGGTTCATCCCGTCCAATTTGTTCGAATCCTTCGATTTGATCAAGTTGTTCGTTTTGATCAATTCGTTTAATTTGTTATATTTCTTTAGTTCATTAGTTTGGTTTTTGTTAATTAACATCGCACTACAGCTGAACAGTGTGCTATTGGCTACGGTTCGGGCCTATTTCGAAGAAATTACCCGGGAACGATGCCTCGTATTTTTGAACCCTGGTCACATGCCAAGGACAACACCTGAGCTGGCACCCAACGCCTTCAATAGACGTAGGGACTTTGGACTACGATCAGATTTATCGTGCACTAGTCCCGTATACACGCCGATAATTTTTGTGGATGTTCTGGATGACATTCCTAGTATTTTGTAGTGAAGCTGGCAACCCTCCGATCACAATATCACTGCTTTTTTACTTTTCTTAGTCAAGTCCATGGCGAAGGATCGAACCAGGAACCCTTTGATTCCCAGCTGACGCCTTTATCCACTCAACCTTTAGTTCATTAGATTTGATTGATTGCATGAATTCATTTGATATCATCGATTTGTTCGATATTATCAATTCGTTCGATTTCATCGGTTTGTTTGATTTATTTGATTGATTGATTTTATCGATTTATTTGATTCAATCGATTTGTTCGTTTTTATCGATTTGTTCGATTTTATCGATACAATCAATTTGTAGATTTTATCGATTTGTCCGTTTTATCGATTTGTTCGATTTTATCGATTTCATCGATTCTATCAATTTTTTCGATACAATCGATTTGTAGATTTTATCGATTTGTCCGTTTTTATCGATTTATTCTATTTCATCGATGAAATTGATTGTATCGATAAAAATTGATTGTATCGACAAAATCAATGAAATCGAACAAATTGATCAAATCGAACATCGATGAAAACGCAAATCGATGAAATCGAACAAATCGATGAAATCGAACAAATCGATGAAATCGAACAAATCGATGAAATCGAACAAATCGATGAAATCGAACAAATCGATGAAATCGAACAAATCGATGAAATCGAACAAATCGATGAAATCGAACAAATCGATGAAATCGAACAAATCGATGAAATCGAACAAATCGAACAAATCGATGAAATCGAACAAATCGATGAAATCGAACAAATCGATGAAATCGAACAAATCGATGAAATCGAACAAATCGATGAAATCGAACAAATCGATGAAATCGAACAAATCGATGAAATCGAACAAATCGATGAAATCGAACAAATCGATGAAATCGACAATATCGAATAAATTGAACATTGATAAAGTTGAACAAATCGATTGTATCGAACAAATCGATTGTATCGAACAAATCGATTGTATCGAACAAATCGATTGTATCGAACAAATCGATTGTATCGAACAAATCGATTGTATTGAACAAATCGATTGTATCGAACAAATCGATTGTATCGAACAAATCGATTGTATCGAACAAATCGATTGTATCGAACAAATCGATTGTATCGAACAAATCGATTGTATCGAACAAATCGATTGTATCGAACAAATCGATAAAATCGATTGTATCGATAAAATTGATTGTATCGATAAATTTGATTATATCGATAAATTCGATTATATCGATAAATCGAACAAATCGATGAAATCGGACATCGATGAAATCGAACATTGATGAAATCGGACATCGATGAAATCGAACATTGATGAAATCGGACATCGATGAAATCGAACATTGATGAAATCGGACATCGATGAAATCGAACATTGATGAAATCGGACATCGATGAAATCGAACATTGATGAAATCGAACATTGATGAAATCGAACAAATCAATAAAATTGATGAAATCGAATAAATCAGGCGAATCGATGAAATCGAATAAATCGCTCGAATCAATGAAATCGAATAAATCCATGAAATCTAGTAAGTCGATTAAATCAAGTGATTCAATTAAAACGATCAAATCGAACGAATGCATCACATAGAATAACTTGTTCAATTCGAACGAATTGCACATATCGAACGAATTGAACAAATCAAACGAATTGAAAAAAATGAACGAAACGAACAAATCGAATGAATGAAACGAACAAGTCGAATGAATGTTTCAAATCGAAGGAATCAATCAAATGGAACGATCGTAGACTTCTAACCAACTCTATATACCCACCTCTCTTGTACACATTTATATATATATATATATATATATACTCTATCCTGTATATACTCTACTCGATACAAGGTTGAGAGGGGGAGAGGATAAATGGCCTTCATGGTTGAAACGACTAATATTCCTTTAAACGATGGTATGTCATTTATCCATATAGGCTGATTCCACGTTGTATTAATGACAGCGGTACACTCCTTTTCACCTGGAACAAGCGTAAGAGGTTAGCGTAGAGGATAGGTTAAAAATCGGCACGTACGAAACGTCTGACTTTCGTCTACACGATAGTATATTATTTATACCCATCAGCTGATTCCACTTGGAGTTAAAGATTTTCCAAATGTCGTTTTTTATTATGGGATTTCATGCAGCTATGTATAACCAAAGAGTATAAATAAAATAGAGAGCGCTCTCCATGTCAGGCACTGGCAAGGCCACGTTGTCAGCAATGATAAGAAACGGTGCCCATCACGTGGTTTTAGCGCTGCCACACCCTACATGCAGAAGTTCCGAATTGGCGCAGTTTCTTCTTTTCGGCGATAGGGTGTTCCGTCTGTATTGAACTTCTAAACATAAGATATGTAGATATTTACTTATTTTCAAACAAAGTGCATTAAATATTTTCCTTTCATTAACGAAACGAAAATATCCTTTTGTTTGTGTTCAATGCTCTAAGAAACGAATCTCTTTATATTTCTAAGGTTTTATTTTTCATATTTTCTTATTGAAATATACAAAATAACAATTAAAAGAACTACGCTTATTTTGCATCTGCATAAAAACAGACAAATATACAAGTAATATACATAATTATATTTAAATTATAAATAACAAAAAAAAACATGTTAAATTGCAACTATTTATTGAAGAATTTAAAGTAAGAAATGTAATCCCACCTCCCCCGCACACAAAAGAAAAACTATTTAAAAATCTACGTGGTTTTTTTTATTGTACAATTAGGATTAAATTGTTTTTTGTCCGAAAATAAGTAGTATCAATTCGTAGTATTCTATATAAAGTCGAACTTCCAAAAGACACTTTTCAATAGAGCATTTGCCTGAGTATAGTGCTCATAACCCGGGTTAACGTTGCACTATTTAAATATAATCTTCTACTTAATGTATATAAATTTTATATTTGACTAAATATCGTATTGTCATCTGTATTACGTAAGTATGTAAAGTTTCAATGCTATACATCATTTATAATATTATTAAACGCAACATTCGAAAATGGAAAAATAACTATTTAATTCTAATTAAAATAAATAAGAAAATATAAATGAAAGCTATTACAGAATTTTGTAGTACAACTGCTATATGTTATTTTTAGTAAATTCCGAAATTGCCTCTTTAATTTATATGTTAAATTCCTTTAAAGTATCATTCTTCAAGAAGCGATATTTAAATTGAAAATTAAACACAAAACCATATTACAATACTTTTGATTTCATTTAGTTTGGAAAGTCGCCAAAGCATGCCAAGGCACGCCAAGTAACACCGGCGCTCCATAACTAGTTCACAAAGTATTAAAAACCTTAAAAAAAAACAAAATTTAATATTTACGAAACATCGAATTTGCTACCCAAGGGAAATACGAGACTGTAGTCTAATTTCCTATAAATATTTACTCAATTGAAACAAATTATATTCATAAAAATTAAGAAAATAATTCGTAAACCTCATGTTAAACAAAGTAATTCTGATTATTTTACATGATTTTAAAATTTGGTTTGAAATAAAATTTTCAGAAAAACTTACCAATGGAAGGTATATGGACCTCCTTTACAAATTTTTTCTTTGCATCCATAAGCGGCACAGCTATGAACCATCTTCTGTTGTGTTTTGTTTGCTATCGTCGTGAATCGTCGCTGTTCCTATTGAAAATCTATTAGGAAGAAATAACTTTTTCGCGTGGGCGAGGTAATCTGTCCTCCGATCACGTGGTTCGATGATGCACACGCGTAAATCGGCATTTTTATTCCTCTATTTCTATCATTACTCTATGTGTATAACCCGTATCGAAAGGAAATTCTTATTAATTTCTAAAAATATTTTTGCGCAGAAGTAATTAATTTTTTAAATTCCATACCTTGTGAGAGATAAACTAGAAATTATTGGATTTTTATCGGTGTATTAGCAACCAAGTAGTATAGAAATATTTTTACTTTTTAACTTCTAATATTTTAAACTTAAAAATATTTTAAATTATAAAAAAAAGCTTTATCACATTTTAAAAAGGAATTCTAAAATGGTATATGCGATTATCCCAGGGAGGAGAGGAAATGTATATAATTTCAGTTATTTGTCGTTACTTAATTTATTTCCGTGCGAAGAATGCGTGCGTGTCACCAATGATATGATAATTATAAATAGTTGGATAAACAAGAGAGAGAGAGGAAGAAGAATATTGAAAATACACTCTTAAACTGAAAATACACCGATAAAGGATTTTTGATTCCACCTAGATTCCACCATAATATGGTGTATACCTCTTTTTTTACACCAAGATATGGTACATCGTTGAACTGAAATTTTTAACAGTATAGTTCATAGTATCACGAGCTGAAGCTGCAGTGGAAACCAGAATCTACTAAACAATTATAAATAATAATATAACTCAAAGATAATATGGAATGGATAAGAGATCAAAAATAGGCAACAAATAAAAACATTAAAAATCCAATCATTCAAGATTTTATGAGGCTAAAGAAAACTACCTGTTAGAATAACAGGTAAAGGCACTTTATTCGAAACATATTTTATATTTTATGTTGATTGTGTCCTCTTGATGAGAAAGTCAACAATTTTTAATTCTTTTACCCTAACAGGTAGATTTCTTTAGCCTCATAAAATATTGAATGACTGGATTTCAATGTTTTTATTTGTAGCCTATTTTTTATTTTTAAGGATGTATGTTTGCCTGTTTTGTTTGTCAACGGAAAAACTTAAATCTTATGTATAAAACCACTGACTCTACTCTGATACCCGTTTCTATAACAAAGGATCCTTAATTATAAGTTGTAGCGCTTTGAAATTTACAGAGTACATTGTTTGAAACATTAAAAAATTAACGTAACCATTTTTAATTCTGTACGATGTTCCATTCAAATATCATCATATATATTATTTCTGTATTGAAGGTCTCTTTTACGGCCCTTGTACTCAATGGATCTTAATACATGAGAAATCAAAAGAAAGAGAATTTCAGGAACAGTGAATACGTCCATCTCAGAAAAATCAACACTTTTTTTTAATGCATTCAAAATAATTAATTTCAACATGTTTTTTAAACAAACTGTTACTAATGCTGCCATCTATAAATGAGCAGAAGCGTTAAACTTTTATTATTTTATAGCCATAGTAAGTATGCTCATATATTTCTCCCTTTCAACTAATGGGTATATATGTGGGTTCTGGAGAGTGGGGGGAGGTCGTGCAATAATTATCGCACGGACATTCTTGTATATATTAACCTTTTAGTAACGATCGTTTTGACGTTCCTCCCCGTAGACGCAACGAATCTTAACACATGAGATATCAAAAGACCACTGACCATATGGACCACTCAATAATCCAGGGGTGCCCATCCCCCCAAAACCCAATGGCATGAATCCCCCCCAAAATTATTTCTCTTCCTCACCCTTCCCCATAAATCCAGTTAACCATATAACTTTATTAGAATCTCAAAATTTCAACTGAATCCACACCACAAAAAAAACTCCACATTTCGTATTTTGCAAATTAGTTAGAGATAAAAAAAAATCTAGAGATAAATTTGGTTACTTTAATTTATATACGTTATACATTAACTGAAAAAGTATGGAACTTGTATATTGCCATAAACTTCCTCTCCGCATCTTTTTACAACGTAAAGTGGTTTACGGCTTAAAACCAGATCCGTCGCTAAAATAGGAGGGTAGGATAACGTAATTTTGTCAACTAAATTCGTAATTTCAGAAAATTATTATTTGTCAAAACAGATGTTGAAATTCATAATGAATTCAATAGAACTTGTTATTGTCTGTGCGCCAAGAATAGTTTCAATCGATTTCGATTAAAAAGCGGCAACCTTGCTCTGGTCTAAAAATCTGTTGTTTTTTTACAAAATGCCATCAATTTGGCAAAAGTGTTGATTTCAATTTCATCAGAAAATATAATTTACAAATAGACATTTTTAAAATTTTAAGAGTCGATTTTGGAATTAAATTTTCTAAACGCATTAAAATAGTTACTGTAGAAATGTAGACGGTAATCTGTGATTGTTCAACTTCGGAAAAACCCTTACTACCACATATCCCATTTGGACTAAAATAACTATATACGATATTTTATTTTTTTTACTTTAATTTTATCACATTTGTCAGTGATATATGTAAAATAGCTCTACTTAGCACGAACAGATGATGAAATTAGATTTTGCCCTAAATGCTGAGAAAAAATTGCCTTCTAATGTTAGCCAAATCTAATCTAATACTATTAAACGAGCAATGTCACTATATTTGTTTGTTTGTTTGTTTGTTTCCACAATCTCCAAATCCGCTCTAACGATTTTCACGAAAATTAATGTATTATCAATTTTCGGGGTAAAAATTCGATTGGGATAGGTTTCATCTTCGAAAAATTTCATTTAGAGGGTGAAATAAGCAGATTAAAAGTTCGATTTAATTCTTTCCATTGCAAATTATTCATCGCGTATGAGTTAATAGGTTATATGGTAATAGCAGTTAAACGTTATTTAATTCGTAATATGTTATTTTAATTTAAAACGTGTAAACTATTTTGATAATATATTTTCATTATAGTTTTTATTCTAAAAGTATTTTTTATTCATAAATAAACGAAAGGAACATCAGTAAATTAAAATTGAAAAATCGTTTGCGTTTCAAATAAAGAAAAAACACATTCTAATCACGTGACTTTTTCGTCTACTAAATACTATAAGTTTTCTAAGAAATATTTAAAAAGAACTTGAACAAAAATCGTTTGCATTTAAAATAAAGTTTAAACATATTTAATCTTGTGATTTTTTACTTTGTTTATGCACGTGACGTCATAAGTGGAATATCCAAGAGAAAGTTTTTGAAATACCGTATAAGTTTTTTTTTATATTCCATGTAAAATGTATTATGTATTTCCACAAATAGAACATGGAATTTTCAATTCAAAATATGTTTGATTACATGCAATTTCGTTTGTTTTGCTAAGTATTTATATTCTAATGGAATCTATTGAATTATGTTTTATTAAATTAATGTTACGTGTTATTTATAAAATACATATTTAATTACATTTAAAATTAAACTTTGTTCTACATTGTTGGTTGATAAATTTTATTTTACGAATTGTTTATAAATATTTTTTCAGCTTTTATATTCAAATGGAATTAATTGAAAGAAGTTTTATTAAATTAATTTTACGCAATATTTATAAAGGTAAAAAAATAATTTTATACATTTAAAAAACAGTTTTGTTCAAATACATCATCGGTATTTGATAAGTTTTATTTTCCCAATTGTTTATAAATACACTACTATTACTGATAGCATTAAACGACAAACTAAAGTTTTTTTTGTGAGTTTTCCAGTTTTGAAGATATGTTTTAGAAATTTTGAATAAATGAAACGTTTCCAAAAATTCGAGTTTGTTTACTATGGACACTTTGCACTGCTTTCTGATGTATTAACATGACGTCTTTAAAGATATAAGAAATTTCATGCGCATTTGTTATTGGTTGATGGCGACCACGTGGTTTGTTATTCACCAATCACAGAGGCTAATCATGTGTTTTTGTTAATCCGTTAAAATTTTAATCTCTAGACCATGTCATGCATAGTGTCTATAAAAATGGTTTGTTATTTATTTCACATTCTAATGAGTAAATAATTACTGAAAAAGTTAAATCGTTTCAAATGCTAATTTTTTTCTGGAAAACTGATACCAGTAAATTTGTCACATTCTGAATGTAAAAGCAACATTACTATGACCTTTTGATGTTATTGTTTTTATATAGTATTTATTTTTAAATTTGAAGCAACAGATAATCGTTCAAAATTTTGTTTTTGATATTTTCATAATGAATGTAACAGCGTAGAAAAATTGCGCGAGGTCGATTCTTACCTCTACCTAATTTAATATGAAATCATTCTCGATAATAAATTGTATTAGTTAGTAGTAGTTTAATAATGAACTGTTTCTTGAATTACGCAAGTAAGTTTAGTTTCAAGCAGAGAGGGATTTAAAATGAGTAATGAGGTTTTACAATAGAACTACGGAAAAAGAGTTTAAATTTTTCATTAACCAAATTTAAAATCACTTTTTAATATATATTTGACATTTACTGTAAATGTGTTTTAAAATTGGTTTACATTGTTATTTCAAATAATTCTTCTTCTTTATTGAAAGATTTGTTCGAAAGCATCTGCCTAATTAAATATGAAATTATTTTCGGTATTAAGTTGTATTAGATAGCAATAATTAAATACAGAATTGTTTCTCGTATTACGCAAGTATGTTTAAATTCAAGCAGATATTTAGATGAGTAGCGAGACTTTACAATATAACAAAGGAAAATAAATTTAAGAGTTTTCAATTGAAACGTACATGGTAATCTAAACGCTTGAAAGAAAAAGTTTTCACAAACACACAGTGTTGGGTCTTGTAACGAAAATGTGCTACCAGCACTTTATCAGACTAGTATTGTTCATAGTGAAAAGATTATAAACAGAATATAGACCAATATTTATGAAAAAACCAGAAAAAACAATTTATTCTTCCTCAGAATCTCTCTTACAACTTTTGTCAAACTTAATTCTTAACAATTCTTTTTTATTCACTGTTGCTACTCACTCATTCAAAACAATACACAAACAATCACAAGGGCATTGTAGATAGCATAGTCCTCACAACACTTAACATACTCCCACCTTAAGTTGTCAGACGACAACTTAACACACAGTTCATATTCAAACTATTGCGTTCACCGACGGTGAGTTGTCAGGAATGTCAAGGTACTTCGCCGAAACCTCCAATGGATAAAGTCGCTGAATAGGTCTGACTACCTCTCCACCCGACGTTTTTAGACGTACTACTCTTGTAACTTCATCCTTCCCTGGTAAAATCTCGGTAACAAGTCCCATTGGCCAGTCATTACATTTAACATTATCACTTCCAATCAGCACTATGTCACCTCGTTGAATTTTTCTACTATGTTTCTTATTATCAGTCCTTTGAATCAAGAGTCCTAAATACTCAGATCGGAACCTCTTTCTGATATCTGTTATTAGTTTCTTCCGATATATCAACCTTTTATTTAGATGCTTTTCATCAATCTGATCTAAATCTGGAACACCAGGTTGTCTGAAATCTTGTAAAAAGGAGTTTGGCGACAATGCAATGAGCTCACAGTCACTTTCAGCGACGTTAGTAAGGGGTCTTGAATTAATTAAGAATTCGGTATCGCACAAGACGGTAGTCATTTCTTCATATGAAAGAAAGGCGTTTCCCAAAACTCTCTTTAAAATTTGTTTCATCACGCCAACCAATCTCTCCCAGAATCCTCCATACCACGCTGCTGTTGGCGGGTTAAATAGCCATTGGACTTTCTTAGTAGATAGCATAGTCCTGTACTGTATTTAGCAATTTCATCCCAATCCACAAGCTTCAATTGGTTGGAAGCTCCAACGAAGTTGGTTCCATTGTCACAATAGACAATAGAAGGTCGTCCCCTTCTTGCAATGAAACGACGAAAACTTTGCAGAAATGCTTCGGTGCTTAGAGATGAAACAAGTTCCAAGTGAACTGCTCGGTAAACTGCGCAAGTGTAAATACAAATCCAAGCTTTAGTTCCATCTTTTAAATGGAGGGGTCCAGCCATGTCAAAACCAATTATTTGGAAAATAGCTGTTTTCAGGGAGATTATTCTGTTTTCAGGGAGAGGAGATATTGGCGCCGTCAAGTTTTGTTTAGCATGTCTTAAACAAACGATACATTTCGATATTACTGATCTCACAGTTTTTCTTGCATTTAATATCCAGTAATGTTCTCGTAATATATTTGTCAACATCTGTGACTTCGCATGAGAATTCTTTAAGTGCCCAGTCATAATCAGTCTTTTAGTCACTTGATGATCAGAAGGCAAAATCATAGGACTACGAAAATCAGCAGAATCTTTCCTATAGGTTAACTTAGTTTTCAGTCTAAGGATTCCATCTTCATCTGTATATGTAGAAAGATTCTTAAGTTTGTTCCTATTATCATCTACAAAATACTCCTCTTGAATAAGTTTAACTATCTGCTTTTCTGCTGCTTCTACTTCTTGATATGATAACTCTTCAGTCAATCGTAAAGGTACCTTTTGTCGACAGTTATATATAAATCTCCGTATCCAAGCTACCATTCGCACAATTTTATCGTAATTCGAAAAATAGTAATACCACTGGGATCCAACGTGTCGACATTCACTAATTTTCTTTGTGCTGGTTGTTGCATCAGTTGATGGATTTAAGGCACAAATAACTGCTTTTGTTGCAAGTCCGACCTCCATTTTTCTTCTATCTTGTGAGACAGCAACTTCATCAGTGACTTGCTCAGTCGATGGCCAGTTTTCTTCTATTTCTTTGAGCCATTGTGGTCCCTCCCACCATTTATTGTTCAATAACTGACGTGCAGGGCAGCCTCTCGAAGGTAAATCTGCTGGATTGTGACTTCCAGGAATATGCTTCCACGTGGCTGGATCGGTTAACTTCTTAATCTCTTGAACACGGTTATTTACGAATACTTTCCAAGAGTCATTTTGCCGTATCCACGTTAATACTGTAGTTGAGTCAGTCCAGAAATGCGTCTCAATCTTCTCCCATTGGAGACCTTCTAGCACTGAAGTGCATAGCCTAGCTCCCACCGTTGCCGCAAGTAACTCCAATCGTGGAATAGAAATGGGTTTTGCAGGTGCAACTCTTGACTTAGCAGCTAACAAATGAACTGTGACCCCTTCCTGGTGTTGAACTCTAACAAACACAGCCGCTGCATAAGCAAGAGCACTGGCATCACAAAATGTGTGTACACTAATACCATCAGTACAGTTGGGATCTTCAGCAAACCAGCGTTTGATAGCCACTTGTTGTAAAAAGTGAAGTTCTCCAAACCAATCCAAAAACTCCTTTCTAATATCGGCCTTTACTTCACCGTCCCATGAAGTGCCATCTTTCCACATTTTTTGGAGCAACAATTTTGGTCTTAAAAGCACAGGACACAAGACGCCAACAGGATCAAAAACTTTATGTGTGATAGAAAGGATAAGTCTCTTGGAAACGTTTTCAACTTTGTAATTTTCTAGCCAATCTAAATTTAGACTCAGCATATCAGCTTCACGATTCCACTTCAATCCTAACACTAAAGTAAACTTCTCCGGATCATCATCTCCTGAATATTACCATCCTCTTAAATTGAACTTCCCTTCCGACATAATATGACGAGCTGCTTCAATGAATGGTGGAATCTCACATTTGAAATCCAGGCTGGTCACGAGATTGTCCACATAGAAGCTTTGAAGGAGCCTACTCACAATGCTCTCATCAAATTGGGAACTTCTTATATATTTCTGCAAATGATGCAGAAATGGACTACTTTTTACTCCAAAGACCACTCTAGCGTGGCGCATAATTTTCAACTCTTCATTTTTCTCTCCAGTCCAGCAAAGGAATAGAAGGAAATTTCGTTCTTCAGGTCTAACACTTATTTGAAGAAATGCTTTCTCTATATCGGAAACAATTCCATATTTCCGTTCCCTAAATCTCAACAAAAGGCTAGGAATTAATTCCAGTAAATTCGGGCCAGACTCCAAACACTGATTCAAGGAACGCGAACCAATTTTCTTAGCTGAAGCGTCAAACACCGGCCGCACCTTCGTAGTACCTTGTTCTTTCACAACAGGCCTATGTGGCAAGTAATGCTCATGATGAGAAACTTCTTGTGGGATTTCCTCGATAATTCCTAATGATTCCCATTCCTTGAAAACCTGGTCATATTTTTCAAACAAGTCCCCTGAATTTAGTAACTTTTTAGTTGCAATATCCAATCTTTTCAGGGCAAGATCCTTGTTGCTTGGTAGAGGTAAATGATCTTCTTTCCACGGCAAAGCTATTTCATAACGTCCTTCTTCATTTAGTTGGACAGTATCTTTAAAGTATTTCTGTGTAAGATAATCCCTTTCCTTTCGTGATTTTGTCTCAGTGGGATCAGTAATACCAAGGACATCCAAGCTAAACAAATCCGATATCTTCGCCTCCTTTACAAACATCGAAATAACTGTCATCGCAGTATCTTCTTTTTCAGCAGGCAATGCTGTTTTTCCCATTAGCGTCCATCCTAAATATGTTTCAGTAGCAACCAGGCCTCCACTTAAAACTTTTCTATTTCCCGTAAAAAGTCTACCTGAAACATCGGCGCCAATCAAAATATCAATGGGGCCATTCTTTTCTGCACAATCATTGAGGAAAATATTCATAGTTTTTAATTCTTTTGTCCAAGGACCCTTTGTCACTGAAGGCACATCATCACAGATATTTTCTTGATCTAAGACGTCAAAATTGCAAAGAAACTTACCGTCCAAAGATCAGAGTTGAATTTTATAAATATTGTGCACTTTCTCGCCAAGTTTCGTTCCTCCGAAAACTGAATGTGAAACTCTTTGTTGTCGTACGGGTAAAATACCTAGTTCCTTAGCTATTTCCTTTTTTACGTATGACTTTTGGGATCCTGAATCGAACAATGCTCTAACATACATAGAAGAGGTTTTCCCAATTACCTTGACTTTCAAAGTTTGTAACAGAACTTTTGGGTTTTCACTGAAACTCGCCAAATTGATCGAATTCTGATCTCCGTTATCTTTCTTTTCTGCGATAATCGGAGCAGCTCTGTCCACAGTTCTTTCTTCCCTTGCTTTATTTTGATCTATTTCTGGACACATTATTACGCTGTGAGCTTTGGAACAAACGGGACATTTTATAAAACATTTGCATTTTTCAGCTCGGTGATTGGCTTTAAAGCATTTGAAGCAACGACCCTTCTCTTTCAATATGTTTCGTTTATCAGAAATTGACATTTTTTGTGCCTTGAAGCAATTGAAACGGTCATGATTTTTGTTGCAAAAAATGCATAATTTTTCTTCTGGCCTACTTGTACTCACTAAGCTAGCCGCAGACGATGGTCTGTATTAACCATTATTTGGCGCTCTTTTCCTTGAGAAAGCGTCCTCTCTTAATCCAATTCCTGTCATTGCCAAAACGATCCTTTCTTCAGACTCAACTTCGTTTTTGAGGAATTTCAATAAGCTCTCCAGTCTATCTTTTGGATCTCCGCCATGGTCGACATTGGGACTTCTCTGCCAAGCTCTCAAAAAATCTTCCGGCATACATGACTCAACCATCGGATGAAGTAAAGCCGCACTTTTATCTTTTGTAACTCCAAGTGTTTCGAGGGCACGGATTTGAGTCTCTAAGTTATCGTAAAGCACACTCAAATTAGTTGGCGCAGTTTGAGTAGCATTCTTCAACACTAGTTTCAAAAGTTCACGAACGTAGACTTCGATGAGCAAATCTTTCCTGCCAAAACGGGCTTGTAAGCAATCTATTGCCTTGGGATAATTTTCGGTAGTTGGCGGAAAACTTTCAATTGCTTCTCTTGCTCGCGAACCTTCAACGGTTGCTTGCAGCAAATACTGAAATTTATCAGAATCTTCAATCGTGGTATCCTTGTCTATTTTTTCAAATTGGCTCCAAAAAGGTAGCCACTCTTTAATATCACCATTGAATTTTCTTAATTCTAATTTTGGCAAAGTAAATTTTCTTCGTGCTTCTATATTATCAGGAACAAGATGAGAATCCAATTGGCTGTGTTCTTGAACACGAATTCTCGCCAACGCCAATTCATTTTCCATTTTGGCTAATTCAAATTTGTATTTTCTTTCTTGTTCTTGCTCATATCGTTCTGCTTCTTTTTCTTCTTTTCTTCTTTTTTCTTCTTTCTCTTCTTGGATTCTTTTTTCTTCTTTCTCTTCTTGGATTCTTTTTTCTTCTTTCTCTTCTTGGATTCTTTTTTCTTCTTTCTCTTCTTGGATTCTTTTTTCTTCTTTCTCTTCTTGGATTCTATTTTCTTCTTTTTCTTTCCTTTCGGAAATGACATTTTGAAGAAGAACCTTAACAAATTCTGGATCTTTATTATATTCTTCACTCTTTAGAATGATATCTTTTAAATCAGTTACCTTGGCATCAGTTGGCACATTCTCACCAATTTCTTCCGCCACACACTTTAAGTCTTCCTTCTTGAAACCTTTTACTTCTTTAAACATCTTTGTAATCTGAAGTCTTCTTGTTATCAACGAATCTTCACCACTATTCTTAACCCTAATACTGTCTGTCCCGCCGAGGGTACCATAAAATGTTGGGTCTTGTAACGAAAATGTGCTACCAGCACTTTATCAGACTAGTATTGTTCATAGTGAAAAGATTATAAACAGAATATAGACCAGTATTTATGAAAAAACCAGAAAAAACAATTTATTCTTCCTCAGAATCTCTCTTACAACTTTTGTCAAACTTAATTCTTAACAATTCTTTTTTATTCACTGTTGCCACTCACTCATTCAAAACAATACACAAACAATCACAAGGGCATTGTAGATAGCATAGTCCTCACAACACTTAACACACAAGGAAATTAATTTCCCCAAATTAAATTTTTTTTTTTAAAATGAACCGTAAATGTATTTTTAATTATTTTCATCATGTTACTTCAAATAAATATTTTGTTAATAAAAATTTGTTAGAAGTAACTATTTTTTTCAGGACCCATAATAACTAGCGACCTACACAAATTTTATATTATGTAACCTTTTCTTCTGGAAACTCTCCAAAATTATGAAATACTCCTAACAACAGCCACAAATTTCAACATGTATCATTTTCAAACATTAGGCTAAATAAAATAATATATGTATATTGAAAAGTCGAGAATTGCACCTTCATTATTAATTACGTTTAACAAAAAAAAATTAAGATTAATTTAATAGTAACTAGAATATTAAATACAATAAAAAAACTATTATATTTAGATTATAGGAAATGTTCAATTTTAGAAGGTTGATTTTCCCAACCATTATAATTAGTAGTTAATTGATAAAATTATATTATTTTTCACAAATTAAAGATAAAACTGATTCATCACTACGATTAATTCCGAATAATACATAAAATTATTCGAAATAAGTAAAAATCTTTATTATTGATTAAACGTTTAATTAGAATATAAAATGATGCTTGAAGGTTGAATAAATACAGATTGAAGATAAAAAATTGCCGAAATAATTTTGCAGTAGCAAAAAATAATTTGATATCCATTATCATAATCTTCTTAATAACAAAGACTACTTTGCATAACATTTAAAAATCCAGTCGGTTATTCCAGAGTTAGACTGAAGCAAACATCGCTACAAATTGACTTAAAATACTGAATAACAAGAATATTGGCAGGGTTTAGCATGCACATGAAAACTTTGTGCTACAATTGTGCGAATGGTTGTATAAGACGCTCATGGTTATTACAAATATTAATTTAACTTACTTTTGCAGAATTGATTCTGTATCTTTGCAATCTTGACACTTTTAACCAATCGTATGAGCATTTAGAAGGACTTAACTTATTTCGATAATTAAGACATTATTAAACGATAAAATATATCATAAAACGTCTAACCATTGATATGGACATTTCAAAACATTTGCATTTGATTCGATTCATTAGAAATATTACTAAGTAATAAAATATGCAAGCGAGCTGGGCTCGGTCCCCTGGTACTATTAGTGAAAATGTGTCAATAGTTGCATTGTTCTCATCGCGATATTGCTTCAGAGTTTTAAAATGAAGTAATTTACCGCTCTCCATGTCTTCAACAATAAGAAGTAATTTTTTTTCTCGAAACAAACTACTTCTTCAAGCAAGGCGTAGGCTGTCACGGAGTCTCATCTCTAAGAAGAAAACAATAGCTCAAATTTATCTCATTACTGCCATGTTAAGCGTAGCGATTTGTAATTAACGATTATGAAAATAGAAGCTATTGAGAAATTAAGTACTTAAAAATATATTTTCTTATTTTTTAAGGGTTTTAATAAAAAAAATGTTAATTTTTTCGTATGGAATTGGAGAGCCGCAACTTTACATCAAAAGAGCCGCATGCGGCTCGCGAGCCGCAGGTTGCCGACCCCTGCACTAGGGGATCAACTCTGCACACCCTCTCACAAGCCTTCTCCCGGAAAACAGCTGTGCTTTCTTTTCTTAGCTCGGTAAACATTTTATGTGTGTATAAAATTTTAACCAAGCTAAGAAAAGAAAGCGTAGCTGTTTCCCGGGAGAAGACTAGTGAGAGGGTGTGCAGGGTTGATCCCTAGTGCAATTGGCTTGTTTGTTTTTTATATCACAACTTTTTTAGCCACAGTTTCGAAGGTTTTTTTAGGGGGAGGGGCGCTTAGTGTTTTTTACTTTTCTAAAGTTTTTTTTGAAGGATATCAGTCTTTTCTTTTCATACCCACCTTTCGGAGAATGTCATACCAATCATCATTTAAACTTTTTAAAAATTACTATTTGTTTTTCCATGTCATTAGTTTAATCTGATAGTTTAAGGAATAATTTATCCCACACGCTGTATTAAAAATTTAGGATTAAATTAACACGTTCGTTCTACGAGATATCTCGTAGTTATTATTTCACAGTTAAAGTAGTAACCCCCCCCCCCTTTGGATTTGACGTCACTCACTTCATCAAACTGAGGAGCGCAGGCAATGGTTGCTATTTTCGGATTTACTTTCCCCTGCGAAAAGTGAATGACAATGGGAGAAAATTTTCAATTTTGTTAGTTATTTGAAATGCTTCTATCTTTATTAATAATTGTCCAAGTGAAATGAAATTTTTTTGTATCGTGAAAAGGGATTTTTTATCTTTCCGATGGTACAATTTTTGTTTTGTAGAGCGTAATACTTATCGATAATTTTAACTTTTATTAAGCCGTTCTAAAACACAATTTGCTTTGGCGACCGGACAGTGGAAGGACTTCATATTTGGGTATTAATTGCCTTGAGGCATAGAGTTTCGGCTCTTAGGAGTTAATTACTTTTTTAGCAAATTAAACTTATAAATAATTAATATTATAAAATAAAAGTAACAAAAGGCCCTTCTGATGCCATAAAGCTATCATATAAGCTATTAATTAAAAGAATCGGTTGAAAAATGTAGAGTCTAGCTTGACTTACAAATTCGGGCTTCATAATTTGAAAAAGTGACAAATCAACTAACTTTGCGCAAATTAAAAACTTCGTATCTCCGTTGATTTTCAATGGAAAAAAAATATTCTTGTATTAAATTAAAGGTTTCACAAATACGGTTCCACCAATACTGGTTTTATTTTTTTACGAAATGTAGTTTGGATTCTGGAATTAGTTTTACGGACGCGAGTTAACATTAAGAGTCTTGCAGAGTATATAAGCTTAAGTCCTGTCGGGCGTTCGTTTCTTGTTGGCTGCTTTGGCGAGGTGGTGTTATTTCTTCTTTTTTGGCTTAGCGTTGCGAACCCGACCGGGTCGCTTGATAGAAAAGTGGAAAAACCTATATCTTAACGATTACAGATATCCACATTAAAATATATTAATGTATATACTATAAGATTATAAGTAGTGATAAACTTGTAAAAGTTTCATAAAAAAACATTTAATAAACCCCGACGAAACAGACAGGTAAACACAAAGATAGACATTTTTTCTCGACAAAAATCCTGCAAAATACTTAATAATTTTAGTTTAACCTTCAAACATTCAGAATACACTTCAGCGCTGAGATTTAAATTAAAAAATGTTGTGAGGTGAAGCAATAACTTTTTCGTTCGAAAGAACGTAAAAATAATAATAGGAAGTTAGTTGGTTTATTGCTTAAAATCGCTCAGGACCTTCTATTCTTATGTTTGGCTATTTTAAATATGACTATCAATTGCAAAAAGTTTTTTTATAGAAATAAAAAAAAACTCTATAAACTCAAACTTTAATTTAAAAAAGCCGCAAAATATTTATTCACTTACCAAGTACAATTTCTCAATCTCAGAAAATACTTTCCATTAATTTTTTATTTGTACACTCTAATATTTGCAGCTTTTCTTCCTATTTGAACTGCAAGTTCTAATAAAGTATGCAGCGTCCTTGCTGAAATCTATTCTACGTTCTTTTATTTCACACCAATGACATGATTCGACGAAAACCCAAATAGAAGAAAACCAAACAAATAAGAAATTCGAAGAAAAAAACCCGATCCAGAATGGCTTAAAAAGAAACCCAATTACACGGAAAAAAAAGTTGCTTAAAAATGAGTGCATGAATGTATTCGTTTTTCTTTGAGTACAATTGCATCGTAAATGAGCGATGGCGTACTCCAATTGAAGTAATCGTACTTTTGCAATAATGAGCAGTGTGATTTAAGATTGCTCATCCCAGCTTCTGTTCAAGCCATCTTCACAAAGCGACCTGACAAACTTAAAATATTCTTTCAGAAGATGGTTTTCCACATGATTTGATGCAGATTGCTGAAATGAAAACTCAGTTATTACAATTCAATTATCTTATTTCCTATTCTTTTGGAACAACTTTTTAACATTACTTCTTTTTATAACTTCTTCACGTCGGCCTGGTAGCTTAAAGGATAAGACTCTGGACAGCTGCGTCTGCAGACATGGATTCGATTTCCGGTAAGTCTTGATTGTAATTGTCAATATTTATTGCAAGGGATTTATGAAGGCAATCTATGTAGGCTAACATCTGTTCTGTTTATTCCTTTTTACCCATTGTACTCATTTTTAAGTACACGTGTTCTTCAAAATTGAAACTTATGTATTCGAAGTCATGATAAAGATCGAATCTAGTCAAAAATGAGTAAAAGTTACTTATTTTTGAATACCTATTTTTAACAGTATAGCTTTACAAAAATCCGGCAAACTTATTTGAATGTTTATGGGGAGTATTGAAGGAGTCCCACTTTTAGGTTCCCTCTGAGCCAGGTGCTGATCCAGGATTTGTTCTAGGCGAAATTAGTGATAAAAAATGTGATAATATTGTAAGGTTACATACTATTTTTTTGCAAATTTCATACATATTTGCTAATATTAAAAAATCATTAAATTTTCTGATTATTCGATATTTACTATTAACAGGCAAACCTATTAAATATTAACATTAATGCAGACATTAAATTACTCATATTTTCTAGTTATAATTATGGTACAAATAGTACAAAAGAAAATATTGTATTAGTCAGCCTTAAATAATATTTATTCTGTTTTTCAAAAATATGTAATCAGGTAATGTAACACTGTAGCGAGCTATTCATAAGAACAAAACATAGGATAGTGGAAAAATAGTTTTTGTCTTATTTTTTTTACGGATTAGGAGTTAATGTGAAAGGTAGCCTGTTTCACGTTTCATCCGTCGTAGTTATTTGCCCTCACGTTAGTTTTGGTGTAGAATTTTGGCCCGTAGCTTTAAATTAGGCGACAGTATTTCCAAAAGTTCTTTAAATGGTAAGTTTGTTACAACACACAATCTCCATAGATTGTGTGTTGAATTAACAGATTTTTTTATATTCGTTCTAAAACGAAAAAAATGTCTGTTTGAGGTAATAGAAGAAAGTCACGGAGGGGGCAGTTGTCCCAATGCCTTAGCTGCCTGGGCCCCACGGCAGCTAAAAACGGCCTTGGTTACACGTTTGGGCACAAAACAATACATTTTTTTTTGCCGTTTTCTGTTGCTAGTAGAAATCAATCTTAGTCTAGCCTATAAAAGATAACATTAACAGTTAAATTTTTTGTCTAGATAAATTCTGTGCCTTGCAACAAGAAGGACCAATGTCATTAATTGACAGTTTTGAGGGAAACGGCTTCAAAGTAGGAGGCATTGTTGCAATGTTGAGGAAATCACGGAATCGTTTGATTTGAAGGTCCAGAGAAGCCTGATAATACCAGTTTATATTTCATTTAGAAGTTTAAAATTGATATTCAAAACAGGTTTTTTTTTAATTAAAAAACGTTATCATATTACATTTATCCTTCTTGTTCTAAGCCACAGAATTGTAATAATAATAATTCTAAGATTGTGACATTTTAAATGAATTTTGTATTCCGTTAAAAAGCTACTTCTTCTGTAATTATATATGGACCGTGTTATGCAACAACCAATTAATAGAGATAAAACTGTCTTTAAAGCAAATCACTCAATAAGAAAATCCATGTTGCAACAATTCCCTGCTACATGTCCAGTGTCGGCGCTACATGTCCATTGACGATGCTGATTTTTTTAGCATAGAAAGTGAAACCTTGGGCTTCCATTTACGTTGAAAATACGGTCCATATTAAGGATTTTATACTTAACATGGTCCATATTAAGAATATTTGCTTAACATGATCCATATTAAGGATAAAAATTATCATTCAGATTTCAATCTTAGTTGTGAAATGGGGCATTTTGCAGAAGTTTCATAAATAGTTGTGATATTAAGGAAAACTAGGACTCCATTCAGAGTCATCTGCAATATCCAGGGGTGCACCAACAAAAGTGTCTTCAAGCGGAAAATGAAATCAGATTTTGGGAAAGTTATTAAAATTGATATTTACGTGATATCTATATGAATGGATGTGTTTTAATTAGCTAACTTGTGTAAAACTCAATTTTCTGCAAGGTGCACTCAGGGGTGCATGGAAAACACATCCCCCCTCTAGCTACGCCCCTGGGATCTCCGCTATTTATAGCCAAAGCATGTTTTCAAGTCTACAAACATGATTTGACCGTCTGAGACAAAGTGACGTCACCCAACCCGGATGAGAGGCCGCTACCTCGTTGCCATGCCAACAGCGCAGCCTCCTCCTCTGAAGCATCGCCCCCCCCGATGGAGAAGAGGAGAAATGCATCCCGATCCTTCCCGTTTCCATCTTGATGGGGTAAGTGCACATCTCACATTTCGACGCACACACCAAAAATACCGATGCATTCCCTTGAAAAAGAACACATAGCGCTACCATTCTACAACGGGCTCATGTTTACACTTGCATCCTGGAGTGAGGATGCTATTTGAGGTAGATATTTTCAAAATGGATCTATCAATGGATTTGTCCCAGGGATTTTTCTTTCCTGATTTGTTAGTAAGATAGTTTTTTTATATCCATTGCAATCCCTCCCTAGCTATCGAAAGTCCCGTTTGTCAGCCTCATGCTCTCTTGTAGCTAAAAATAGACTAGGCTTCAGAGCTGAACTAAGACTCTCATGCGGCATTGAATGAAAACAAAATTGAGATGTGCGAATGATATCGTATTCTGGAAAAAGGCGAATTTTCACTTTTTTCAATATTCCCGTTTTGTATTTAATGAAAGTGTTAACAGGTTTTATTTTTATGCGTTGGGTTTAGTTTTGTATAGAAAATGATACTTTTACTACGCATTTAGAATGTAAATATTCTTTGTTTTTCTTGCGATGTTTAACGCTTTGTTTGGGAAACGGGACTTTGAACTTGTATAAGGTACTCATGTTACTTAATGTATTGAATTATGTATAAATAGTACTTTTACTATGCAATGAAACTGAAAATTGTTTTTTTTCCCTTTTGGATGCTTTTCCTATTGTTTAGAAAATTGAATTTTGACCTAAGCAATTAGAATGCAAATAGTTCTGATTATTCATATTACGATTTTATTATATTTTTATAAATGTTTAGTATATATTTTGTGCACTAGGAAAATATAATTTGTGTTTTCCCGTGTGTTGATTTTAACATTATCTTGAAAGTGGTACATTTACTGCGCAATTGAAAAGTAAATAATTCTGTTTTTCTTGGAAAGCTTTTCGCTTTGTTTAAGATATGCTACTATGAATTATGCAAAGAAAATATAAAATGTTTCTTATTAGTCTAATCTGAAATGGATTTTTTGTCGTTAGTTATCCCGCGCAAGGAGTGATAAATAATCTGTTTTAACTGAGTTGCGACATGCGCATATTCGGATTTTTTGGGTATCGTTGAATTTGATTTTTTAATATTCTCCCTTCATAAGAACTATAAACTTTTCTTATTAATATAAACTATATTAAGTTATAAGAACTTCTACATTCGTTAAATCTTTTATCGATTTCAAAAGAATGTAATGCTTTTTATATTGGCATAGATATGGAGTGTCTCACCGAGATTTGTTTGGAATCTGAAGAGTAAATATGAGATCATTGAGTTTTTTACACTTTTTATGGTTCCTTAGAATTTACAATGGCAATTTATCAATAATATTGTTTTGTGTTTTCATAGAATATAAAATCCTTAAATTATCTAATTGTCATATTGTTCCCTGCCTGTAACATGCTACCCTCCATGTTATATATCAACATGTATTGTTTAATACTTGAGCTAATGATTTGTAAAAACATTAAAAATACGCTTTCCTTTGAGAAAAATTTGTTTGACATACTTTGAAACTGTATCCTGGCTATACCATCTCTCTTTGTTTAAGTAGTATTAAAATTTTTTAGAAAGTTATTGCACTTTTAAGTCTTATTAAACAAGTAAAATAAAAGTATTGGAATTTTATTTAGTTTATTTATTAGAGTCTTTATATTATGAATAGTAAGTATTGTGTGTTATTTGCCTATTATGTGCTTTTAAGAATAAAAAAACAATAGTTAAGCATACTATTTTTTTTTATTAAAAAGGAGGTTTTCAATATAAAATGATTATGTATACTACAACATAATATAATTAAAAATTACCCAATTTTGAGATTGGATAAATATTGATATGTTCAAGTTTCAAATATTTATAACAAAACAATTAATGCTTCTAATTATTCAGAATATTAACAACAATTTAAAATTTTAGAAAGTTAACAAATGTAATTTATACATAAAAATGTTAAATTCATTCACATTTCCCTTATTTATACATAAATAACATATTTATATAAAAAAATAAACCATCAATTATCCACTATTACAATGTTTCATATTTGAATCGGAAGATGTAAAAATGGGATTTGTTACATAGAATTAACATTGCACATATCCCCTTTTTACACCATCCGATTCATTTATGTTTTATACATTTATAAAAATTTAAACAGCAATCTGCGGAAACAAACTTTAGATTTAATTTCGAAATATTATATTTGTGAAAATAAAAATATCCGCACACTTTACGAAAATCATATTTTGAATTTTTTGATGAAAAAGAATTTTTATCTGACCACCTACAAAAATTATTTAATTATTTAAGTATTAGTCCATTATTATTTAAGGACAACATTACGAATTAAAAATGATTATTTTACATAATTATTTATTTACAAAATTATTACATAAATAATCTTGTATCAAATTAATTAAATAGTTACATAATTAATGTAATACTTATCTTGTTTTAAATTTAATTATTATCTATTAATAAAATTAGTTTAGTAGCTAAATTCTTTCAAATGAATTTATATTTTAATTTATTTACAAAATTATTACATAAATAATCTTGTATCAAATTAATTAAATAGTTACATAATTAATGTAATACTTATCTTGTTTTAAATTTAATTATTATCTGTTTATAAAATTAGTTTAGTAGCTAAATTCTTTCAAATGAATTTATATTTTAATTTATTTACTAATTGTTTATTTACAAATTAATTCATTAATATTTATTTAGTTATTGCTACATAGCTCATACTATTCAAGAGTATCTTGATAGTATGGTTATCAGAGTAATTATTACAATGAATTTTTTGAATTTTTCTTGTTTTTGAAAGCCAAATGGGTCCTTAATTAAAGAATCACCCACGTAGATTATAAATAAATATATTTACAAAAATCACGACTAGTAAATATACGCGAACTAATATTATAATTCTCAATTTTCTACGCAAAGATATATTGCATAAAGTTTTTACAACGTTTTAATTAAGCACTCCATGTAGTGTTATTTTATTGTAATCTACTTTTGTCTTAATTCACGGACAGACTACACTTAATTAACGACAAAGTTAACGGAAAAGTTACGAAGACACAAACTGAAACTTATCAACTAAGAATTTTTTTTTACAGCAAACACTCAAAGTCATATTTTATTTTTGTCAGTCTTACGCACTCAGGGCCATCTTTAGTAGAGTGCGAATTGTACCGCGGAACCTTTTGTCTTCCTATTCCCGTCATCAGATTGGCGTTTGAAATCACATCCCTCTTCTATACTTTCTTGCAAAATAGTCTTTCTTGCAGAGACCACCACTGCCAGATAGATCACTCTCATGATTTAGCAGTCTGCGATCGTCAAGGCTACTTTCGTCAATTTCGATAATTGTTTCGTCATTGAATCCTCTAACTTTTGACGAAACTAGAATCTTCGCATTTTTAACAAAAGTAAATAACTCAGAGTTCATTTCGGTGGTTTTGGTACTGAAATGTATATTTCCGCAATTGAAACGTGCTTTTATAGCATTGTCGATAGCGCGCCAGTCATCGGATCAAGAGATCGGTGGTTCGAGTTGTCGATATTTATTTGAAGCTGTCCTCATTGTTGACGAAATAAATGTACCGGACAAAATGAATTTCCTCAGTTTTACGGAATATTTAATCGGAGCATATAGTAGGCGCCTGTTTCATGTATATTTAACAGTGCAGTGGTGTAACAATTAGAAATAGCTTCCACGCATAACAAATATATATTTTAAGACCCCACCGCCAAAAAATAAAAAAATATTTTGTAGATTTAGTTGTACGATAGTCATTTCAAAACTGTAAGCTAAACTTTTGTTAAATATCGATATCGAACAATATTTATTTTTAATAACAAAATTTAATAAAGATTAAAAAAAAATTTGTTGCATTGTATATAAAATTTATTTCGTTATATAAATTTATATGGATATTTTTGACATTGCGTATCGACCAACGAAATATTGCTACTAAGTTGAATGTAATATCGCTAAACAATATTTAAAATTTTTAAAGCTGACCTTTCAATGTAACATCATCTTGCCTTTGAGCGCTTATATGCGCATGACAAGTGCCTTGAAAAATTTTGTCCATATTTTTTTCTCTCTCCTTTAATGAAATTGAGTATAATTCATTACTTCTGGCAGAAATAAATATAATAAATCACGAAAATCAGTGAATGTAAATATAACTGTTTTTAGAGCTGCTACAACATAACACCAAAGGTTTAAAACTCAGAAAAAGTTAAAAATAAAATAAAGATTCTTAAAATATGAAATGTATTTCGTCACTTTTTATTTTCTTTATGTTCTTTTAGTAAGCGGGGGTCTCTTTTTCAGGCACATGATCATGTGTCACAGTACCCTTAGCACACCTCTGAAGCCGCATTCCTTGTAATAGGAAGTTAAGTCAGTTGTTTATACGAAGTGTTTGTTACTGAAATATTCCAAAGCTTTTTACTATTTACAAAAATGTGCTTAGCTTTTAAGATTTTTGGATTGCGCCCAAAAAGGCGCAGCCAAACAAACTAAAAAGTTAAAAGTTTATGCTATCACATTTGTTGAGGAGGAATTTTTGATTAAA
The DNA here is from genome assembly GCA_963932185.1 of Troglohyphantes excavatus. Taxonomy (NCBI): domain Eukaryota; kingdom Metazoa; phylum Arthropoda; class Arachnida; order Araneae; family Linyphiidae; genus Troglohyphantes; species Troglohyphantes excavatus. The sequence goes on along the minus strand of OZ010676.1, from coordinate 1,219,884 downwards.
CCGTAGAGTAGGCAAGTAGTTGTGAATGACCATTTAACTTTGGGATAATCCGTTTTCTAAACATCCCAATGAACACTACGTTAGAGGAGAAGGCAATAGATGGTATAAAATATGCATCCCTTTTTAAATTAAAAATTAATATGAAAGAAATTGTTTTATTTTGCACATAAAGTAACTTCAGAATTTAAAAATACAAAAAAAAAGAAAGAAAATTGAAAACGTCATAGCATTCTTGAAGGTTGTAATGAAGGCTTCCCCTCTCCCCTTTCCACACAAGAAATAAAAAACACAATTGGCTAGCTACACAGCATTTGGTAACGTTATACAATTTAATGAGATCAGTGAAAGAAATAAAAACTGACATTTAATACGATTCAAAAGTAGTCAAAAGTTAAAGTTTAAAATAGTCAAACTGTAACAAAGTTCGGATCACATGCTGTCTTCTATTTGCCGTTTTCATTGCTAAAATATATATATTTGATTGATTTTTTTATTAAATTGTTTTGACGTGATTAGGATCTACTTCCACACCACCACTATCAACGTGAGAATCATAGCAGATTTAACATACACCAGTCTACTTTACACTGCTACTGTTTGGCAGACAATGAGGATCGAATTTGCAACCTTCCGATAACGGGGCTTGCATGGGGGTCCGTGGAGTTAGTCAAAACAACTTGTTTATCTTATTTCTGTAGGCGACATTTTCTTAGCAACCTTCTCTTTTTTTGCTATAATCTGCTGACATAACGTTTCAAATAAAACACCTTTGCCCGTGCTCCGATACAGCCATATTCGATTTTGTTTTCAATAAAGTTTCGAGGATAACGACTCACTATGTCATTTCAAAAAAATTCGAAAGATTATTATTTTAACAAATGAATTTTTTCTAGAAATTTTACTTAAGATAATATAAAAAATTATTTTTAGATATAGTGCTTTATAGAAAAATGCACCGATAAACTGGAGTAAAAAATTATTTGATTCTTATATGCGTGTTCAAAAAGAAAAGCATCAACTAGTATTCCAAATTCATGAATGCTTCTAAGCAGCCTATATACTGCTACATTCATAATCGTATTTATTCCATTCCCTGAGGTGTCTTCAAAACGATTTGAATAGGAATCCTATTTGTGACAACTTTTTATATGCCTCGAGAAGATAACAGCAATTAAAATAGTAATCCCATTTTTATATTTTCTTTCAACTTGAACGTATCCCTCCTTTTATCCTGCGGCCGACTCAAATCAATAAGAACTAAAAGAATTGTACTGAAAAGTTTTGATGATTCAGCAACTGATTCGAGTAACACCACCCGCTGCAATTGAGTGTGATCAGCAAATTTTTAAGGCTTTTTTGGAACGCAAAATGTCCTTATCTGATGTAGGAAAATATAAAAATACATTTTCTGATGAAGCGATATCTCAACTAAATAAAGGATAATGGAAATTAGGATATATTAATGAAAGGTTAGTGAGAACTAGCGATAATTTTCGACATGTGGTAACAGGCTAATACACCATAAAAATGACAAACTGTTTGAAATTACTTATATATATATATATATATATATATATATATATATATATATATATATATATATATATATATATATATATATATATATATATATATATATATATATATATATATATATGCATTTTGTAGCAAAAAAAATCCATTTAAATAGAAATTGTAACACCACAATTATAAAAAAATACTTTTTAAACTTATTAACAAATAAGTTAAACATTTTTATGAATTCTTTTTTCGCATTTGCAAAATTGGGACATGAACAGAGTTCAGATGACCCTTTGTTTCATTGCCTTATGAAAATCGGAATATACGATCAAGTGATTGTCAGTTGAATACTTGAGCACATTCTTTAAAAATTGAATATATTTCTTCCTTCTAAGTCACCTCTGAATAGATTTCTAAAAGTTTTCCAATGTTCGAAATTTTTTTGTAATTTGGTTATTATTTTTTTTAACTTTTAGCATTCATTGACTAACTATCTGCGTACTTGGAAGGAATTTGAAAAGTTATCAATTTCAGATAATTTTAGTTTTATTATAATTATTTTCATTTTGGTGCCAATCGATCACAAAATGTGTACTCATTTGTAAACAAAACTAAAAAAAAAATCACTCGTTCTGAAGAAACGTTACAAAAACTCAGTTTCTCAGTAGAGATCAGAATTGACAAATTGACTTTCTTTAGTTCGCAAATTGACTTTCTTTCTTTTGTTCAGAACAGGGCCGGATTTAGGCGTAGCCTAAGGGTCCGCACCATACTCTAAAAAAAATATAAATTACTGAAAAAAATGAGTACCACAACACTTCAAAATTGTGACAACGACCCGTTTGAAAATAAATCACTCAAACAAAAAGGCAAAAATGTTATAAGTACCAAAACAAGTTTATTGAGTGGATAGTTCATAAATGTGAAGTAATAAAAGCTCGTGATTGTGTTTTGCACCGAGTAATGGACATATATACTGTTTTGCGTACAAACTTTTTCTCAAAAACGTACACAATTTACACTGGAAGCGTACTGTTATTGGAAGAATGTTGCTTGTAGAAGAATGTTTCATTTGAAATGTCTCTTTCCTAACGTGAAAGTGACATTTCAAATATATTTGTCCCCCCCCCCCCCCAACGTTTTACTGGAAGGGTTTTTATACCATCAAGTAGTTGGGGGGTGGCTTCACCACATATTGAGCTTAGGGGGTCATTAATCTATATTCGGCTCTGGTTCACAACTTTAAGAATTTATTTCAACATAATCCAGTTATCCTAACTTAAAAAAAACAAAGTACCACTATGTTTGGTAGGCTTTCAGGAAGATAAAAATTCGAATCCAATGTTAGCCATCTTGAAGTGGTTACTCCACTTTAAGCAATGACGCATTCGAAGAGGAAGTAATATGGGATTGATTCTTACCAAACCAAGTATGATGAAAAATAAATTGGATGCATCTCAATGCCTTATTGTAAAATAGATTATTAATTATATTAGTTTTCTAAGTAAATTATTGATCAGTTGCTTATATATTTAGTTAAGGGATTTATAGTTTATCAGTAATGACATAATTAAAAAAAAACTCCACTTTCTAAGACTTTTTCTCCACTTTCTAAGACTTTGATTACTATTAATACTCTTTTAATGGTCGTAAAACTTCCACAAATTAAAATTCTATATATTTTCTTAACAAATCCTTATTAAAAATGATGAAAGAGGCAAATTTTATTTAGCAAAGCGAAAAAATAGTTCCACTACATAAGATTTATTGATCACACATCAGTTAATAATTGACTACTTCATGATGATCCACATAACAAAACAAATCTACAGAACTATAAAAAAATAAGCAACCAATTTTACATAAATTATTTACCAGAATGACTTTGCTGCTTATTTTTTTACATGAAAGCTGTGACTATACAGATATGCACAAAAACCTAAAAAGTTTCATTTTAATATTGTTTATATATTCTTTTGCTTTTAAAGGTTTAATTCCTATAAACCAGACTTCTTTGGTACTAAACTATAATCCACCGCATTAAGAGGACCACAGAGGTTAATTATATATTTTTTAACTAAATTGATTGTGATTAACATCCTCGATTCGGTTAGGAATTTCAAGATTCCTTTCCACAAATTTCCAACAAGTGCTTTTCAATTCTGTCAACTGCGTTAGCAAAGAGATTTTGGATCTTCTCTAAGCATAACAACGTTTCTTTTACCTATCCTTAACTGTCCAATGGCCGAAGCAGCTATTAATAATATAAGAACGTAATTGAAATATAAATGGGTATTTTTCGAAATAATGAATATTACATTTGAATTATTTGATATTTTCCCCTTCTATGAATTCCGTTTTTTTGTTGTTGCAGAAATGCTTTCGTTTTGTGTTTTAGGTTATGAAAATGAAGTAAAGCCTGTCGACCCTGAAAATGGATATTTCAAAAATTCGGATAGTGATGAATTGCATGTTGTAAGCGTCTTTTTGGCGCCCCTTTAATAGCCAGATGGAACTCTTTCCAAGCCCAGCCAGATGGATCCCTGAACCCAGATGGAAGGTTTTCTGCTATCAGAAGGTGAGATTTCTTTTTCGATGTCACTTTTTATAGCAAGTTTACGTGATGCGAACAAAGTTACGCTTAATTTTTTTCAAGAATGATATTTTTTCACTTAGTTTACTATTTATATTGTACATTTCTGAATGCTTACCAACAAACTTTATCATTCACACAATGTCGCATTCAGAAACATTTCAGAGTCCATCACATTTTCTGAATTTTTGTTAAAAAACATTCCCATTTCAAGTACTATCGTAAAAAAGAATTCCAGTTATCAAAACATGTAAAAGTACGTTATGGAAATGATTTTCTAAGTAAGCCAAGTAATTATCATTGCTAATAGGAAATATGTAAACTAAATTTAAAATTTATTTTATGTAATATTTAAAAAAATACTTATTTTTCCATCATTATTTTGTGAAGAATACTTTTTTCAAGTTTAGAATCTTGTATGCGATTTTATAATATCGTGAAAAAATTAAATATTTTTCAGATATGTAAAATTTTGCTTTGATAAATTTAGGATACGTGCTCAATCGCTGTTTTCAACAATTAATTATTTAAAATAATATGAAGAAATTTCGTTAGCGTCATTAATAATTTTTTACTCGGGACATTTGAATACGTAATACACAAAATTTTTCTCTCTATCAAATATTTATTTTATCGTCCTGCAGATGGCGCTCTTTGTAGTATGTTTTAGACGTTTCATCAATTGCCTATTTTTGCATTTCTTCATCAATGTACGAAATAGACTTTATGATTATGATTGCTTTTTTTAAAATTAAATTGAAAATTTAAAAAAGGTACCAAGTCAGCTTTGAAGACATATCTTTGTAGTTCAAATGTAAAAATATTTGAACTGAAAAAGTATTCGAGTATGCCGTCCCGTGTAACATTTCGAAATTATTGTTATCCAGTTTTTTCTCGAATATTTATGAAGAAATTATAATACACAATATGTATATATAAATAAAGAGCAGTATAAACATCTGTTGTTTAGTGAAACAAACGGTTTTCCAATCAAAAGACTGATTTTTTTTTAAAGACAACCTTTTTGCAGGTATAGCGTTTGAATACTTGCAAGTGTAATAGGAGTCCGTCCACTGTATGCCTTTTAATCATTTGGTGGAACAGTGCGCGATTTGCTTATGAAATTGTACTGATTTCAAGAAAGGTTTTCCTTTTTGAGTGACTGTTTTTTGCTTATTCAAAGTATACATAAAATAAACATCTGCAATGTAGTTTAAACTTCCTTTTTTTTCTTAAATTTTTTGTTCACTGAATTTGCTTATTAACCTTTTTTTTAATGTTGTAATGTGTTTTTAAGCAACGAACATAGTTGTTTCTAAAAATACAAATTTAATAATTTAACTACTCGTGATTTTTTTTATGTTAAAAAAACTCCTATTTGATGCCAATTAACCCAATTTGATTAATTAAAGGGGGTGCTACATCTTCGAGTAAACTAAGGGCAGTTAATGGCGGTTTGGATGGGGCAAATGACATTTTTTAAATATTCTGAGGTTTCAATAAAAAAAATTAACATACAATAAATAATTACTTTCTCGGGTATGCATTATTACATAATTTATCACTTTATTTTTCTTTTGTAATTTTTTTTTATTTTCTAGCCAAAACAAAATCTTTTATATTAGTTTTTAGCATCTGAAAGTCACAGTTTTCTATCTTGCAGACTTAAATTCTAAATAATATTACTTAAATTGGCAAATTTTCAAAGAAAATATTGTTTGGGCAAAGTGACATTTGTGTTCAGTAGTTCAATTGTATCACAAAAATGTCTTCTTTTGTGGAGAAGGAAATTTATATACTTTAAAAGTAGAGTGGGGTCACACAGCTAATAAACTGAAAAAAATATTAAAAAAAGGTTTAAAGTTAATGATTAAAAAAAGTATTTTTTGATATTTATTTTCATTTTTTCAGCCATACTTTCAATTTGTTTATACTCAATTTTTCTGAACAAGTGACAACTAAATTATAGAATCCCAGCTTTATTTTCTAAATAGATGTATGATAGAACTTTAAAAATAGGCGGCATGTAAATTTTAATTCATTTCTTTTTTGAATAATGTTTAAACATAACGTTAAACATCTACACAATCTGTTTCAAACTGAATCCCGTACACAACGCAACAGAGAATGAGTTCCTTGTAAATGATGTTAACTGAATTATAGAACCTATTTTAATGTCATTTATATTATTTTGAAAATCAACTTTAAGTGTCGGTAGACATACTTAACATATTAATAATAATAGCTTTTTATTAACCTGACAGAATTTACTTCATTGTTGAAAAATAGGTAATTAAAAATGTGACGATTGCCTGAAGATTTCATTATGTGAAGTCAAACTTTATTTGAAGGTTCTATTGTAGCATTGAAAACTTAAAGTGGTTGAAAGAGCAGTTTAAGACGAACAAAATGATACTAAGAAGTATAATTGGTAATTGCTGAGATATCTAGAGCTTTGCAAAATCGCAAGAAAGAGCAGGTCGAGCAGGCGCATGTACAAAGTATTCACGGACCAAACTTTACGGTACAGTGGGGACTGTGCCTATACCAAATTTTTCTAAATGGTGGCTCTCATAAAGAATAAGTATCGAAAAAAGACATACATTCGAACGATCAGTTGAAATTATATATATATACACCCATTTTGTGATTCTATTCTATTTTTTTTAGAATCGACATATATATATATATATATATATATATATATATATATATATATATATATATATATATATATATATATATATATATATATATATATATATATATATATATATATATATATATATATATATATATATATATATATATATATATATATATATATATATATATATATATATATATATATATATACAGATTTTGAGCGTCTTAAATTTCAATGTGAGCCAAGACTTACAAAACCCCATATAACCAACTCCCATTTTATTTTCAAACTAGTCTCTCTCTTTTATGGTAAAATGTTTTTCTTCTTATAATTTTAATGAAACCAGTTTACTAGTTAGAAAAATGAATACAATAAGATTTGAGTAGTGAAGAGAATTTCATTTAAGCTTTTTGTGTGATTGTGTGAAGTCCTGTTGAGCACTTGTAAGCCTCAATGTGCCTATTATCATTTCAAAGTGCTCCAAACATTTTTGATCGGATTAAGATACGAGCAATTCAAAAATCGAGTCATCGGATTGTTTCCATTGTTTCTTAGATTTTTATTCATCACCAGTAGAGAATGAACTATTGTGAGGTATTGTGATTTTGAAAAAGTAACTCTTTGCTATATTGGAACCATTCTTCTCAATATGAGGAAACTATAAATTCTCTCGATTCTGTTAAATTTTGGACTTCATTACAACCTTTCAATATACTAGTTTTTAAAAAAAAATCTGAATTCAACAACAGCAAAAGAAACAAAACTTATCATTAATATCAAAGGGAGTGTCAATTATGGGTTCTTTCAATACTAGACATTTTAAATTATTATAATCCGCATAAAAAATAAGTATTTGAATAATATACGAGAAATGTAGTTAAATTGAAAACAAAAGAGAAAATAAAAAAAAACTTATGTTTAAAAAGTCTATAGGGTGCATTATTCCAATAATAATTATGTACGTTCTATTTACATGTTGTACATTTATTTACAAATAATTTACATCTTTATTTTCTATATTTTATAAATAATATATATATTATTTTAAATTACTTATTAATAATTTCATTAAATATTGAATTAAGTTATTTGGATTTGTTTAATAAATTTTAAATTGAAAGTACGGGGAGTAGCTGATAGAGGTTAGTCACTAACTTTTAATTAATTATCTTATAAAATAATAAATGGGTACTATTACTAAATTAAAGTTAGAAAAAATAAAAAGTTATATATTTAAATTAAAAAAATATTCTTACTTTGTACTTTAAATAAAAGGTAAAATAATAATAAAAACAATTAAAATAATATAAATAAAAAATTTAAGTTAAAAAACAATTTAGTTAAAAATCTTATAGATAATCAACACTTAATTGTTTGACAGTTTTAACCGTTGTTCAAAAATAGTTCATCAGTTATTTTGCTTTCCTGTTGGGGTTTCACAAAAAATGTCACAATTTAATGTTCGAAATAATTGGGGTAATGTCAGGGCAGAAAGTTTATTTTATTAATTTGATTTAATTATTCCCATTTGCATATTATTTACCAATTATTTTTTTAAATATATTTATTAACATTAATTTCAAATTGATGCATATTTGCATTTAGCGTGGATTGAAGAATTTAAAATAATTTCTTTTGTCATATAATGTGCAATTTGATTTATTGTTCATTCAAGTTTACAAATCTCAAATAGCACCTCCACTATTTTGAAGTCGATGAAAGTCATTTGTCTTAAAGTAAAAAACTCTTACGTGTATACGAACCGTTGTACCAATTACTAAAACGTTATGACCGAAAATAATGCAAAAGATAAACTATATTGTTGTTATTAATTAAACTAAATATAAAAGCGTGGGGGAAACTCAGAAACAACACTCTCATATTTGAGCATTCTGCGTTTCTCAAGGCTACTTTTGTCTATCGACAATCGTTTTGTCATTCAATCACTTGACTTTTGACGAAACATTCTTCACATTTTTAACAAAAGTCATTTTTCCGATTCCTTTCCGGTGGTACCAAATAATTCGGTTCTAATTTCGGTTGTTGTATGTATAATTTCCCAATTCATGGTGTTTCTGGCTCGGTTAATAGCGCGCGTGACTTCGGACAAAAATATCCCTGGTTCGAATCGAGCCGTCGATTTTTATTTGAAATCGTCCTTATTTTTCACGAAATAAATTTCGTGAAAAAAAATGACGAAATAAATTTCCTTAGTTTGACGAAATATTTAATCGAAGCATATAACAGGAGTCTTTTTCGCCAAAAATAATGAAAGTTTCTTCAAAAATGAGCGTGAATTTTTAACAGTGGATGGATAAAATGAACGGCTTCATTATCGCATCTTATGAATTCTGTGCGCTTTTGATTTTAGTTAAACAACAGATACTAATTTTTTTTGGTTGCGATTTTAAGAGTATTGAATAAGAGTGTGCGTGTGTGTTTGCAGCTATTTTTTAAAAATTCTGATTATAATAGTTCTAAGTACTAATAGATTGATTATGAAAAAGAAACATATTCCATTTGGGATGTGTATAAGGGAAATATGATGAATATGATCCTTTTCAAATTCAGAACGTAAAATTAAAGATTGCGACGGCGTAATAATGTTAGAATTAGATTGCTTCATAAAGGTCATGTGATCAAAATCAGAGTATTTGCACAAATTGACAACAGATAACACCATTGCTTAAGTAATTCCTAAAATACTTGAAAGTTTGCATTTTGTGCATTTAGAGAACCGAAACGATGTTTTTCGACTATAAATTTCAAACGACAGATAGTTTTTGTTTATCTTAAGCCGGCGCCACATATGCGGTATTCGCCGAATACCGAGCGACTCGCCTTAACCCGAGCGACTCGCCATAACCCGAGCGATTTACTATTACTTGCTCGGATTACAAAAACCTGAGCAACTCGGCTTCTTGCGAGTATACTTGCCGATTTCAGAACATTTATTCGCAGTAGGAAGCATGGCCGGATTTAATAAAAATATAAATATAAATTTTGATAAAAATAGTATACTACAATATTTTTATGATGGAAAAATATTCTATTTTATTAACAGATTTGTACAATATAAATATATTCTAATACTTTTATGTTCTTTAAAAACATATTTTTAATTTGTGATAATTACAATAAAAAAAATTTTAAATTGGAAATCAGTTTTTTTTTGTCTTACATTTTTATTTTGCTCATAGCCATTTGCGAGTGCAATATTTTATTATTATTTTCATAGATTCCAGAATGCCATGCACATGGAGATTCCTTGAAATTTTGTAGCATAGAATATTGAAAAATTACAAAACACAGTGTGTCCTAATTTTGTTGGTACACTTAAAAATGATTTAATTTTCAGTTCTGGAATATATATTTTCCCTCTCAATATATTTGCTTTAGCGATAACGATAATAAAATACAAACAATAATCAGTTCGAAAAACTTTAAGTGTTCCCGCAAAATTTTTCACCGAATATTTCGCATTTTGACAATTGAATTTGCATGCTACATATAAAAATTTCTTTAGTGTCAATCCATTTTTTAACTAAGTATAAATAGTGGACTTTACGTTGTCTTGGGGATCTGGTTTTTATTCCGTATCTTTTAACATATTGAAATTATCGTTTGCTTTTTTCTTAGCCAATGTACTAACGATTATTTGTTTACAAGATATAATATCGACACCAGGTCAACATAGAGTTCATTAAAAAATATATATTAATATTCGACAGTGAATACTATTCACAATTTGATGTCGCGATTAAATGTATGAAGATTGACACTTTGCTTTTGTTTATCCATTTTCGGAATTTTTTTTATCGTTAATTACTGTTTTATTGGTATTTTAGCAATATGGCCCGGCGTTTCTCGTAGTAAAAGCTGCGCGATTTTTGTGTTTGAAATTTTTTGTATAAAAATTAACCAGTGGGTAGCTCAGGTGTTGTCGAAGTCATTTGACCACGGCTCACAATGACAAAAACAGTGTTCCCGAATTTTTCTATGGGGATAAAACCCGAACCGTCGCTCGTAGTTTATTCTGTAACTTTAGTGCGACTTCAATTCAACCAAACATATCTTATATAGATTTAAAATTGACATATTAAGTAATACCGATAACTAATATCTAAATAAGGTTCGTTTATCAACGGAAACCTCGCTAACAGAGGAAGATATGCAAACTGCTACGGCTGATTCCGCGTATGTTCCACGTCCGCTCTCCGTACGTGCTTTGCTTTAGTTTAAGATTTTACACGAATCCTCGCCAAATTTCCTTCTATAACAATCGTGCTTCATTTTACTATGTTACAGTATCAGAATGTATCACCTTAAAGAATAGCTGGTTTTAAAACTGTTTCCCATCAAAACCACATTTTATTTTTCAACTCAAGATTCTTCAAAACGTTTAAATCAATAACATTTCATTTCGAGGTTTTAAAATACTATTTAAATTTTTTCATATTTTTGTGTCTCCATCAAAACAGTTAAATGCAAGAAATCTAAATGAAAAAATAATCTGAACAAATAATTTAGTAAAGTTCACAACTTAATAAACGAAGGAATTGTTTTAAGTAGACGAACTAAACAAGTAAATATACGATAAAAAAAGCTCAAAACACCAAAAGTTTTTTAAATATGAAACTTTAGATCATCGGCTGGACCAAAATTATGTCAAACGTGCTATTTTTAGAAAGTTATAGTGTCGGAATCGGTTATCCTAAAAGCGTAAAATGGTGTTTCTATCATGACTACTATGTCCCTACACCCCCCCTTTATAGATGGTTTTAAAGACGTTTCATGACAAAACTCCATTTTATTTAGGTCGTGAGACTTCAAATCGTTTAAACACATTGAAAACTCGAATAAAAAAGGTTAAAATAATATCTTCATTTTTTCGCATCTGCATAAAAATAGTTAAATGCTTCAAATATATAAATAAGTAATAAAATGAAACAACTTAATTGATAAATAAATTAAATAATTTTATTGATAAATAAATGAAATAATTTTATTGATAAATAAATGAAATAATTTTATTGATAAATAAATGAAATAATTTTATTGATAAATAAATGAAATAATTTTATTGATAAATAAATGAAATAATTTTATTGATAAATAAATGAAATAATTTTATTGATAAATAAATGAAATAATTTTATTGATAAATAAATGAAATAATTTTATTGATAAATAAATGAAATAATTTTATTGATAAATAAATGAAATAATTTTATTGATAAATAAATGAAATAATTTTATTGATAAATAAATGAAATAATTTTATTGATAAATAAATGAAATAATTTTATTGATAAATAAATGAAATAAGTAAATGGAACACAAATATTTAAGTGAAACAGACAACTTCATAAAAATAAATGAATAAACTAAATAAAAATTTTAAAATAATAGCACAACAAACACCACGATATATTTTAAAGTCAAATTGATACGAAAAGAACAATATTCCCTCTTTAAATAAAAAAAAGAAAATAGTACTATATTGATAGTAAATGTAATTGGCTATCAAAATATAGAATAAAATATCGATAGCCAATCACCATTGAGCTCGCTTCGAGATGTGTTTCATTTTCCCGAAACGAGTGGGAAAAGCAATTATTCAATTTGCTCGCTTTAACCCGAGCGAATTGCTCGTGATAAGGCGAGCACCTTGTAGTGTGGTGCTCAAAATCGTCGAAACGCGAGCGACGCGGCACTTGCCGAATACCGAGCGACCCATCCACACATGCGTCTTTAGGCGAATATCGAAGGTTTCGTTGCTCGGGATTCGGCGAATACCGCATATGTGGCGCCGGCTTTAAGCTTAATATCATGTTCAAATTAACACACATCACGTGAAATAAAATTGTAAATATTTACTTTAAATACAAGTTAAAGGAAATTTACTAGCCTTTGTTCATAGGCCAAAAGGTAGCTTTTATTAGTATAGCACGATAATTAGTAAATAGGGTTTAAAAAAAAGACATTTTTTTTAACATGGCTTCTAGTTTTTTCCCCAGTGAAAGCACTTCAAAATCCGTTTAGTAGTACACGTGTGATTGATAGATAAACATAAACAGTCTAACAGGCAATAAATTCTAAAAAAAATTATGTGTCCTGTAAACTCAGGGCCGTCCTTAGGGGTGTGCTATGCGCACTATTGCACAGGGCACCGCGCTTCTGGAGGGGCCCCTTGCTCAGCAGCGGAAAATGAGTCAAATGGTAACGTTACAGATATAATGAATTTACTTATGTGTTTTTTCTATTAAACTTCAGAATTTTTCTTAAGGAATAACCTATTTTTATTTTATTTTCTCCAACTTTTTGTTCTGAATGTGTATTTCCATAAATTCCATGTATATAAACCTCAATATCACTCATTGACATCGAATAGTCAGTCTATAAGAAGTATTCATAATTTTCAATAAAACGGAAAACATAATGCTGATTGTTTACGTAACGAATTTATCTAATAAATATTCTATTCGAATGAAATATAGCCTCATCGAACCTTTGTAATTGATAAAAGAGATCGCGATTGGGTTTACAAATGATGGCAAACTCAATCATAAGTTTGGAGGATTAAAAGGGCTCTGCTATTAAATTTGCACAGAGTCTCACGGCTATTAAGAGATGCCATGTGTAAACTATTCAAGTACTACACTTCTTGAATGTACAATTTTCAAATTGTTTCACAACCCCTTGTACTGATTGAAACATCTTCAAAAGATGATAAACCTCTAACAAAATCCTCTGATAAATCCAATTTCAAAACATTTGGCCTTAAACTTGAATGTTTCCAAGTCAATGTCAGCTTTAATGAACAAAAACAGCTATTGAACTAAACAAAAAGTTTCAAAATCCGATAATAGAATTCCATTACAGAAACTAATCAAATAGTTTGCTTTTAAATAACTAAAAAGGTAATAGAATATTCCTTTTAAAATAGGTCAGTTCCGTTTCAATTCCATTCAACGAAATAACCAACGTTTTGTAGCACTTATTTGAATAGGTGTTTGTTGTCTGAAAAGCTGTTACATGGAAGCTGTCTGTATTATTAAATGACATCTTCAACAAATGATAAACCTCTAACAGAATCCTCTGATAAATCCAATTTCAAAACATTTGGCCTTAAACTGAAATGTTTCCAAGTCAATGTCAGCTTTAATGAACAAAAACAGCAATTGAACTAAACAAAATGTTTATAGACATAGCCTAGTCGCAGAAAATAAAGTAAGGTAATTTAGGATTAAATTATTACTAATGAAATAAACTCGCACGATTTGGAAGGGACAAGCGTATTTTTAAAGATGGATCGTAAAATACATGTAGATTCGAGTCAAGTTAATCGAAAATTTAATTGAATATAATAGAATGAAGGTGATAATTCCTTCTTCATTTTCCGGATGTATTTTGGAGTTGACTGCGAAATTGAATGAAACAGGATTTGAAATCTGCAATCAGAACTATCTTTGGGTGGAGAGGGGAAGAGTAAAAAATTCGACTGTCAACAATAGTAATTAATGACTTGAAATGTTTGGTTCTATATATCTGGTATCAAACTATAAGTTGACAGTTAAGAGAGTTGGAATAAAAATGCGTTTTAGATATTTTTGTTTTTAAGTTCACTGTAATTTGGTATTTTACTAAAACTATACATTTTATCAAGAACAAAATATTAGTATTCTTCTCAAAATGTAATTGAATGTGTATAAGAAAAAATTTGGTAAAGAAACCCCTCCCCCCCAAATATAACACAACCGAAATATTTGAAAGTGTAAACAACAATAAATTTTGATTAACTAAAAACAAATTATTTAAAAAAATAAAACACTATATTAAATTACTGAGTACTAAATCACAAATAATACTATTGATAACTTCAACTATTAAAATTGAATTGATCGTCTGTATTATAACAGATCTGTATTATACAGATCTGTATATAGACGTAGCGTGCACAGCGTCCCGGGTCCGATTCTAAGTGACCGCAAAACTCACTGCACTACAAATTATTGAAACAAAAAAGTTTGTAGAGATATAAATGATACATACCACCTATGAAAAGAACGGTGAGTTTTATTATATAATTTTGGGTATTTCGTTTTTGATCTAGATAGCTCAGGTACATAAGAAAACGGACTTCAATATAACTGCTAATGAGGAGTAAACTTTCAAAACGTGTTTTGTTCTAAATTTTTAAAAATTAGATTATTATATCATTAAATTCACCTTCGGATTTTCTATCGAACTAAACTAATTTATTTATACAAAACACTTTTGCCCCATTGAAATTAACTTGCAAAGATTGGAATGATGTCAATGCATTGCGCAAAAGTTATTCGCGTTTACCCACGAATCACATTAATGGGACAAAACACGTTTGGAATGTTTGCTTCTTAAATAAGGTACTGTAGCACTTTGGTAAAGATTTTTTTTCGCGATAGCACTAGGTGATTGTTACCGTCGCCAATATCCCATTGTGTAGCTCTAGTTGAAGCTCTTTAATCCAACCTAGGGGGTTGTTAAACCAAACCAACTTCAGCGCGTTACCGAATATCGTTGGTTAACAGTACAATCAGTTTTGTATCGGACAATTGATTGCGTATGAAGTACTTTGAATATCCGTTCTCAAAATATCAGCTGATGGAGTTGTTTGGATGAGCGCACAAAGATAGCTTGCTTTGTCTAGATAGGAAATCCTGCAATAGATTCGATTCATCCTGTTCCCATGTCGAACAGGATGCGCCCGAATAAAGCGAACAATTAATGCGATATATGTTTGGCTGCTAACGAAGATTCCACACATTCAATAGGGGCCTCCTGCTATACGTGCAGGGGCGGCTTAAAGCCTAAATAACACAAACAATCGCTTGGGGACTAAGGAGGGCGTCAAATGTTAGTAAAAAGGCCAATTCTAAATGATTTGAGTTTTAAATTTGTCGTCAACAATGAGTATTCCCTTTATTTATATTTTTAATTAAATTATATATTGGAGCATTCCAGCGTGATGTTATTCCCTCAGGCAACATTTTCCGCCCATTTGTAATTATTTTGACACTAAAACAACTGCAATTTTGAAAAACTTAAATTGATATCTGTCATTGATGTCTGGAAATATCATTAATATCCTTGGAATTTGTTCATATTACATGAATACAAGGATATAAATTTTTAGTTTTACTTGACATGTGTGGCCACTTTACAAGCCTTTTCACTCTTGTGAATTCTTTTATGTGAACTCTTTTTAAATTCAGTGAAATAAAGTTATTAGCATCAATCCATATTTGTAATCATTCAAAAGATTGATATTAGGAATCTGAGATAGCAATAATATGGCTGTAATAAAATAAATAGAACTGTGAAGTGTGTGACTACGTGTGATTTTTTTTCCCACTGAAGCTTTTATATATATAATCAAAAATTTTGGGTATAAAAGTGCATATATTTCCAGACATAGGTTGACATTTAATAAAATTGAATATAAAAATGGAATTAGATACAAAACAATTATATTTAATATTTGCACAACTTATAAAACAGCTTTATCAATTAAGGTTAATGAGCTGAATTGCCATTCATTCAAACACATTCGCTTTTCAATGGATATATCCTCAAGCAAAGTTAATTAATTTTGGACAATTTACTCTTGACTAGACTAAATTTATGGCAATCGTGCTATTGCCATCCAGTTAGTGAAGGTATCCCTCCTAAATGCGCAACATGATGTTTCTATCCTAAATGAAGCTGGTTTGAAATATATTTCGCGTAAAGAAGTGTAACCATAAAAATCTGGTAAATACAATAATAAAAAGTAAACATATTCGTAACTCTAGTAATAACGAAAAAAAAAATTGCCTGAATAAAATAATATTCGCTCTGAAATGGAATTCACCTTTTTTCTCCCAAACCAAAGCGAAGAGTCTATTTAAAATTTAAAGATTGTAAACTTGAAATTGGTTTATTTAGGTCATGACCATTTGTCAAATTTAGACAAGAAAAATATTTAACTAAAAATGGAATTTATAGATTACTACTTCTCATTTTGATAACTTAGTATTTTATTCCAAAAAGTAATAAAGATATAGTATTGCTATACCTCTCTCCATTAATTTATCCTGACCTCCTATTAATTTTTTTCAAAGGAAAAATGCAATGTTAGTTTAATAATTTATCCCATCCTTGTGACCACTAAAAACCCAAAAAGGAAACTCTTTTACCAAATGTCACAAATAGTGATATGTGTGACTAAGCCCAATTTTATTTTTTCAAGAGAAATCAATTTATCCTTTTTTTTTACAGGTTTCCCAAGTTGAATAAGGTTATAATAAAAAAATTCCGCATGATAAAGTTTATAATTAACTTATTACTTTAAAAAATATTAAAACTGTGTGACGTGTGTGACACTGAACCCAGAACATTTTCTTTTAGAATGTTAAAATTTAACTGAATGTAATAATTTGTTTGGCCAAAAATTTCTTGTCAGAACAGATGTTCTTGTTATGATATATATTAGTATTTTGTTATTTATTATGTTTATTGCATTTTAATACAAACTATGTACCCGATTGGGTTTTAAGCAAGAAAATCTAGTTTCGGAACATATGCAATTGATTAAAATTTTTACTCTTGTGTAATTTATTTATATAAAATGTATTATCATTTTTTTTAAATATACACTTTTTGCTACATAATTAAATTTTTTGGAAATTTTATCTCTAATTTTAATATTTTTGACCATGGGACAACTTTTCTTGGAATACCCCTATTACAATTAAATTAATTCTTTGAAATACATTTATTATTTTTTTTCTAACTGCATATTACTTTATAGAGGTTATTTAGCTGCTTGGACTTTATTTTATTATGGGAATACGCGCTCTTCTCCTGCAGACCAGAGATTTTCACTAAATTTTGAAATTTTATCACTTTTTAGTGAACACAATGCAGGTTTTTTTCTGTTTACAAAATTGGATTTTTCCAACGGGAAAAAATATTATTCATGTTTCAGAGTTGTATAAAAAATTATTTGTATAGCGCTAAAATTATATTAGCTTATCTCATAAAAATTTCTTAAGTCGACCCTGAGTGTCAACTATCGAGGTAATCCACTATTAAAAATATTGAGGTTTTGAGAAAGAAAGTTATTTGTTCATTTACAATAAAAAACTTTAAAATTATTATTTTTTAAAGAAACCGCATAAAAATAATTTGATATTTTTTTTATATAAAACTCCTTTTGTAAGAAAAACCACATTATTTATTGCATTGTACTATATAAAGATATTGCATAGATATGTACTATATCTGTTTTTTATTATACTATTAAATTGAAGTCGATACAAATACGGATAAAGTAAGAATAAGTTCAGTTAAGGAAATATTTAAAATCAAACTTCATTAAAATAAAAACGAACACATTTCTATATCAAACCTTTATACAATCCGTACTTACGTATGCCCCAGAAACATGGACCATGAATAAAAGTGATGAAATTGTGTTGAGAAATTTTGCAAGAAAAATATGACGAACCATCTTTTGTGATATAAATATAAATAGTTTATAGAAAAGAAGATAAAACTTTGAGCTGTACAACATTTACAGTGAATTAGACATTATAAATTTATAAAGATTCAGAGAACGAAAAGGGCTGGTTCGAATGGATAAAGAACTCAAATTCAATAAGTATTTCTTGCCAGAACAATGAGCAGTCGATCTAGAGGACGCCCTAAAATGCGATAGATTTTTCAGCGTCATGGATTTTTCATCGTCGGTTGTCGATTTTCAGATCTTGAAGACCCGAAACTGGAACACTATTGCAGGAGACAGAAAAGAAAAGCTCTCTTGGAGGAGACCAGGGCCTATAAGTGATGATGAGCACAAGTTCAAGATTTAGAATGATAGATATTTCAATTGAATTATTTAATGAATTTTTAATGTTTCTCATTACGAGATATACAATTCATGTATTAGTCATAGGTGGTGGATGAGCAGTAATATGTTGTGCACTTTTATAACAAATATCTAACTTTTTGATATCTACTTACTCAGCAAAAACGTCTGCCTAAAACCTTCATCAAAAATTGTGAAATTGAAGGATTTTTGAAAATTTAATAAAAAAGATATTGAAATAAAAAAATTCAGTTTATATTTTAGTTTATAATTTTCTAGCTAAAACCCTTGACACATCTGCATTTTCCTTTTAATAATTTCAGTGCTTCAAAATTGAAGGGTTTTTGCAGGTTTCTTTTATATGCTTTATGAAGGAATTTGAAACAATAACCTTTTATTTATTAGATCTTATAAAAACTGCAGTTTTCTTGCATTCAATTTCACAATTTTTATGAAGGTTTTATGCTCACTTTTTTCGCTGGGAAACGCATCAAAATTTCAATTACTCTTTTTTATATCCGATGGCAGTACTTTATCGTACACGTGGCATAAGCAATATTCATTTCAGAAATACATAAGCGTACAAACAAAAATAATCTGAGAGATAAAAATGAGAAGAAAAAAAGTTATTTAATACTTGTCTCGGGAAGGGCCTAGTACTTTCAGAATGTGAAAACGGTTCACTTTTTATTTCAATAACAGTAAGAGTTGGTAAAAAAAATTAGTCAATAAAAATAGAAAAAGAGCATTTAATATTTAATGTTTGACTATTATAATATTCAATTTCCCGTAAAACCAATTAAACGTAGGTGGTAATTTCCCGTCACTGTTGGTGCAGTTTTATTGCAAAGCGAAATTTCCGGGGGGAGAAAATAGCTAATAGCGTAACTTATTGTCAGCTTAATTGCAAATGCTGAAATATCCCCTCCGCAGTTTATCGCATGAATTCAGTCAAGCGCATCGCTCCTCTAACCACGATGATAGGTTCACAAACACACACACAAAATAACACTCAAAATATGAAAATCGAAATTTAAAAAAAAAAAAAATTTGTTTCATAGTGAATGTTATGTAAGTTTTATATATTGTTTTATACAATTGATTTTTCAGTACTTATTTCAGTTTTTAGATGTAACCCCATTACAAATTAAAATATTTAAATTAATTAGTAACTATTAAGGTTTTTTAATATTTTAATTGAATTATAATTGAATAATTAAAAAATTATAATGGCTAATTAGCAATAATTAAAAATAAACGTTTTATCTTGCTTAGTTAGTAATAAACTATGTTAGTTTGTTGGTCGTAATTATTAATGTATTAATAATATCTTAATTAATTAAAACATATTTTCACACCATTTTAATTAGTTTTGATAATTACCATAGCTATAATGTCGTCAGTGTTGCTATACGTAGTATTTTCAGCACTACATCAAACTCGTTGTATCAATTTTTGCCACTTTGATACCTGATTGATAGGTTTTCCAATCGGACATGATTTCGGTAGTGAAGGTTCAGTATTTACCAATCAAAGTAAACATTTGAATTAAGTCATGACGAGTACGAAGTATTGATAAAAGTCACATAGTATTCTTTTTGTATCACCGAATGTCTGGTAATTTTTAATTATATAATATTAGATAATTTAATTGATAAATATGATTAATCATTGAGCCTTTTCCTAAACTGGTTGTTTTCTTAGTAGTGTTATGGGACGGAGGAGTGCATTTCCCCCTTCAATACTCGCTCTGACTCCAAACCTCTCAAGTATATCTGAGTTTGAGTAGACTTGTTTTGAAATTTCAAAGGTAGGAAAGGGCCCCTATTCCATAGAAAAGCGCGCTATTGTAAGATCTACAAGTAAAAACTTCAGTGTCATTGACCACGGGGCATCGGGGAAGTGTTACTTGATTTGGCGTGAAACCAGTTATCTTAATTGGCGATGTATCTTAGATTCTGTATTGGTTTCTATTAAATCGAGATAGCGTTGTACACTGTACAGTTCTTTGCAAAAAAAGAGCTGCATAAACGCTTCTGATAAAAACAACAACAACAACAGTTTATTGGGGTGTTTATTTCAATATGCTATACTTATTAATACCTGCGCTAATGCACTAATTTAATTTGTTAAACAGATGAGAATAAATAGTTGACCCTTTTCCTCCTCAAACATCTGCATCATAAACGTATTCTATTGAACTGTACAAAATGACGAGCATTTTTGTCGGTAAGGACCTAAATTGATTTTGCTACTTTGCTTATACTTTTAAGCTATTAGGTTCCAAGTTTTTCCCCAGGCATTTTTCCAAAATGTTTGCCAATTTAGACAGAAATTTCGCAGATACCACGGATTTATTTCAATCCTGTCCTATTTAGAGAACTGTGGAATTCTTATCGGCATTGTTATTTTCCTCATTGGATGATTTCCTCAATGAATAATAAAAGGATTTTGATTATACACGATCTGGCAGATATAATTAAAGAGAGCCAGCAACATCTTGCACCTCAGGATTCCTAGCTCATTCTCATCGAGCTCTTCTCCACCTGATACCTTGTCAACATTCTGAATTTTACTTGAAAATTCTGGATTTTTCTGAATGGACTCTAGGATTTCACGTTAGCCAGTACCTTAAAAGAACAGTAATAAAAAAAATAACTGGATGACATTGAACAGCTGAAAACGAACAGCAGTTTTAAAAGGAACGAGAAATGATATATACTGTTCTCTAAAAAGAACGCAACTATAATATATCTCAATGCCATTTGGAACTGTAGTTCTGGCAGCGCAGATCGAAAAAAAAACCTAATCGCAAATTGATTAAAATTCTATTCATACGTCACTCCTTCCAAGCACTTTTGATCTGTCAAAAGAAACAGTTAAATTGTCCCCACACATTTGAGAAAATTTAAAATGGAAGTCGGCATTCCCCTTTGCGTCAAGGTAATAATAATTGATTGTTTGTAATGACTTGAATTGGCTTTCACCCGGAATAAAAGGAAGTTGTTACACGAATAATATGCTATTCAAAAAATAAATTGGAGACCGTGCTGCAGAACCGCAGCACATAGGAGGCCGCCTTGGGGGTGTGACGCGTGCCATCGCACATGTTTTCGAGCTTTTGAAAGGCTCCCAAAGCCCAGCAAATTAAAAAATAAATAAAAATGTAATACTAGGGGGGGTGGGGGATAAAATGAATTCTTAAAAGTAATAATAATAAATAAAAACTGCAATATTTTTTATTTGAGTTTAGTCATATCTAGGATGTATTCGCGCACCGATCAAGAGTCATATGGCGTCTACTTCCAGATAATTAAGAAAAGTTTTTTTTCAATAAAACAAATGAAGTAACAGATAGATTTATCTCTCTATTTTAAAAGAAAGTAAACCCTAGAGGTAATTTTCAATTCTTTCTCTCTTATTTAGATCGTATCACAAAAAGTAAAAACACTAAAATTACGAAAGTTTTTAAGTTAGTTTGTTAAGAAATGTATGATAAATAAGCCGAATATAATTTTGTTTCAATACAATCATTAGTTTAGAAGTTATTTAAAGTCGTCGTTGCATAAAATTTCGCTTACAAGTGATTTTGTCAGTCGAGTATCACCCACAATTTTCAGAAGGGAACTCCAAATTTTTTATGGTATGTAGAAATAGACCTAAACTAGAAAACCAAATAAGCATTTTTTTTAAATTCGAATTAGTTTTGAATTTGAGAATAGTTTTGAATTTTGAACAAAGAGATTGCGGGTTTGTGAATGCATGAAATCATGCTGCTGCGGTGTTTAAGCAGAATGCAAGAAAGCATCTTTGAAGATCAAAAGAGAGTTTAGAAGATAAGTATGATTTTCAGGTTAAATTTTTCAAGTTTTCTGCATTGATTTATATAGCTAAAAAAATTATTGTTGCTAGGGCACATTGTCGTTGTGTTCTACTTTACAGAGAATGCAGCGAGCATTGGCTTGCAAAGCAACTTACAGCGAGTGAAGCAAACCAAGAGGATTCCTTAGCAATTCTCCGGGGGTTGGCGTAGCGTCAGCGGAGCTGGGGGAGAAGCCCTCTAGTTCAGGGGTCGGCAACCTATTGAAACGGAAGAGCCAAAAGTTACAATTTACAAAATTTCCCAATTTTTAAAGAGCCACTAAAAATGTTCGTTTCAATATTATAGTATTTGCTTATATATATATGATTTCAAATAAACGGCTTTAAATATGGAAAAATATTTCTTCATATAAAAACACAAATATAGATAGTTACATCAATGGGAGCATTGGCTTTGCATGTCTTTTGAAAGTTTGATTACATCTGGTTTATAACTTGTTGTTTTAAGTTTCAAGCATGACTCTAGATTTTTATTTGTTAGTTGACTTCTAATTATATTCATGCAAGAGAACGCTTGCTCGCACGAATATGTCGATCCGAAGATCGTCAACACTCCATATGCCATTCTTTACCTCACTGTAGCATTCTGGATTGGTTTGGTTAATTAACGTCGCACTAGATCTGCACAGTGGGCTACTGGCAACGGTTCGGGGCTTATCTCGAAGGAAAGACCCGGGAACGATGCCTCGTATTTTTGAACCATGGACAGATGACAAGGACAACACCTGAGCTGGCATCCAACGCCTTCAATAGACGCCGGGACTTTGGACTCCTATCAGATTTATCGTGCACCAGTCCCGTATACACACCGTTAATTTTTGTGGAAGTTCTGGACGACATTCTAGTATTTTGGTAGCGAAGTTGGCAACCCTCCGATCGCAATATCACTACTTTTTACTATTTAGTCTAGTCCGCGCAAAGGTTCGAACCGGGGGACATTTTGGATTCCCAGCTGACGCCTTAATCCACTCAGCCACGGAGGCCTTCGCATTCTGGAAGACTATTCCATGCGCCGAATATGAGGGCCTCAACTCGCGGAATTTCTTTTAGAGCTGTCCACTTGTGCTGCGCGATGTTCATGCATTTCTAGACCTCCAACTTGCTCTTGAGTTCTGTGAATTTGCCACTCTACAATTTTTTCTTCTTCAAATCTAGCAATTGCATTTGGAGCGATCCAGCTTCAATTCCGAATGGCTCAATGTTGGTCTGATTTGTGTTGAGAGGATTTACTATGGACGCGAGAGTACTTTTGTTTGTTTTGAATTGCCCAATCTCTCAGCGAATCCATCCTTCACGTTTTTTAAAGCTATTCTGAAGTAATTCGTGTTAATAGTTGCATTGGTCTCATCGCCATATTGCTTCAGATTTTTAAAATGAAGTAATTTACCGATCTCCATGTGTTCAACAAAAAGAAGTATTTTTTTTTCGAAACAAACTACTTCTTCAAGCAAAGGCGTAGGTTGCCCTTTCCTCGCAGTTTAGATTTAGTTCCATTGTGGTGATTTGTAATTAACGATTATGAAAATAGAAGCTATTGAGAAATTAGGTACTTAAAAATATATTTTTTAAGGGTTTTGATAATAAATTATTATTTTTTTCGTATGGAACTGAAGAGCCGCAACTTTACATCAAAAGAGCCGCATGCGGCTCGCGAGCCGCAGGTTGCCGACCCCTGCTCTAGTTCATCAAGATTTCTTTCGGAAAATTAAATTCCATCAAAATACAAGTTACCATAAAAATGCAAATTTTGTTAAAAGTTTACTAGGGTTGTTCACAGGGGGAGTATGTGCAATGGGGGGGTGGGAGGGGGGTGCTAAATATTCCTGGCTAAAAGAGTTCAGCGCCAAGGTTCGCATTCGGCACCGCGGCTTCAAAGGGCGGCCTGAGAAAAGCCGCCACTAATATTCTTTCTATAACTTGATATGTCCGTTCGGGCATTTAAAATTTCAGAGATTCTTTTGGTTATGTGTTTGGTTACTGTTTTATACAGAAATGTTTGCAGAAATGAAAAAGAAAATGGAGCTAAATATTCCACCCACACTGGATAAACATCCTGTTGGAAGATGAAGATAAGTCGGTGAAAAAAGGGATGTCGGCTTAAAGCAATAATCTTTCAAGAAATTACTCGTTTTATGCTTCTCGCGTGAGTCAGAAAATTTATGAGTGCACATGGAAACGTATATTCGGTTTCGTGTGTTGTTTTTACATTATGAGTGAGTCACAAAAACAACAGTTCCATTTTCCTTTTGCTTTTTCACCGCTTAAAAGTAACAATTCGCAATTTTAAAACCATTCATTTTATTACAGAGCCTTTTCCTCAGAATTTTTGACAAATTATTAAAAATATTTTTAATTAGGTGTCAAATAAAACTGCATAAATCCGTTTTTATAACGATTTTCTGATTTTGGAATATAAAAGACGACTAGAAGAGCAACAATGCACCGGAGCTAGTTGGCATAGTTTTTTTTAAAGAGTTGGTTCAACTTTATTCTACTTTGAAAGTTGTTGGTGAAACTACAGGTATTTTACTACTACTGTAGAAAAGCGTGTAATAATGTAGTAATAATAAAATGATTTTTATTTGAAATAATATCACTGCATGAGTTATGTATGTGCACACGTAAACAATAAAACCTGGAAACGCTTGCACACTTAGTAAAAGAGGGGTATCTAATAATTTCTACGTCCTTTTAAAATAGTGTTAAGCGCTCTTAAAAAACTGTGATAACTGAAGAGCTAATGACACTCGAGTCTTTTTCAAAATGCACTACAGACCTACAGTTTATGTTAGCGTTAATAATGGACTTTTTTTGGTTTTCTAATTTGAATGAAGAGTTATGACTACAGTATCTATAGGGGGAGGCATAATGTGTGTGTGGTTGGTGTGAACCAATCAGCTGTCTCCCACGCTTTTGTAATATCATACCATTCCATTTTTTTTTCTGTGGGAGAATTTTGTTCCTTATAACGTGACAATGAAATTAATGACCACATGCTTGGAAATTGTAGTAGCGAGATGCGGTAACTCATACATTCATTGGCTTTCAAAAGTAAAGAATAATAAGAAACTTTGACTATTTCTAGAAAATTTCTCGCAAAAAAAATTAAAATAACTAATAAACTAACCAATGAAATTATTATTTTGTGTATTTTAAAACAGTATAACTTTCTTCAGATTTAGAGCAAATTAAAACGTATAAATTTTTTATACTAGACTGAAATAAATGACGCAAAAGTCATGAACACTTAAGAAAATATAATCATTATGCATATAAAAATTATTCTACGGCAAATTTTAATATTTACTTCAATTGCAAAAAATATTTTGTGTATTTTGGATTTAAATTTTTTAGAAATTTGAAATAATAACGCTTTTGTAATTTTTTCTATTTTTCCATCTCAGTCCTTTTTAAGATAAAAACTCGTCTTATAGAGCATTGCGTTAAGAATATTAAAATACAAATGCAACGTTAAAATACGCAATAAAAGTCCGTAATAATCCGGACATGTTTCGGGAGATACATCACCCTTCATCAGCGGAAAATGTAAAGTCTGTGTGTAATGAAATATAAATAAACCCAAAGAAATCTAAAATGTTGCCAAAGACTAAAAAACTAACTAAAAACTATTACAAACGGTTGGAGTTAACTATTGTGTGCCAACAAGCGGGAAACATTGGGACCGCAAACGTTTCATTGACAACCGAATCAATATTACTAAAAATATGAAACGCCTCCAGGAAGTCAAGTTCAAATGGAGATTTAGGTTTGCAAATTAAATGTGAGTTAGAAAAATTAAATATATGACCATGTTCCCAAGAGTGCTTGGCAATGGAGGACTTCTTTATTTCTTGTTTAACAGTATGTGCTTGGTGCTCCTTGATACGAAATCTTAATGCTCTCCTTGTTTGACCAATATATGACATGCCACATTGACATGAAATACTGTATATGCCCCAGTTATTAAGATCGTCAATAGGGTCTTTAAGTTGTGTGAACGTGATCTTATTGATAGGTGAAAATATGGAACGTATAAAATACGTTCCATATTTTCACCTATCAATAAGATCACGTTCACACAACTTAAAGACCCTATTGACGATTTTAATAACTGGGGCATATACAGTATTTCATGTCAATGTGGCATGTCATATATTGGTCAAACAAGGAGAGCATTAAGATTTCGTATCAAGGAGCACCAAGCACATACTGTTAAACAAGAAATAAAGAAGTCCTCCATTGCCAAGCACTCTTGGGAACATGGTCATATATTTAATTTTTCTAACTCACATTTAATTTGCAAACCTAAATCTCCATTTGAACTTGACTTCCTGGAGGCGTTTCATATTTTTAGTAATATTGATTCGGTTGTCAATGAAACGTTTGCGGTCCCAATGTTTCCCGCTTGTTGGCACACAATAGTTAACTCCAACCGTTTGTAATAGTTTTTAGTTAGTTTTTTAGTCTTTGGCAACATTTTAGATTTCTTTGGGTTTATTTATATTTCATTACACACAGACTTTACATTTTCCGCTGATGAAGGGTGATGTATCTCCCGAAACATGTCCGGATTATTACGGACTTTTATTGCGTATTTTAACGTTGCATTTGTATTTTAATATCAGTCCTTTTTATTATAAGAAAAACCAATTTATGTATTTTTATAATTTTGGAGTAGTTTTAAAAAAAATAAACGTATATAATAGCAGTTGCTAATGTTCTGTCATAACTTAACCTTAGAATGCACAAACGTCCTTCCGGAAGGATGTTATGTACTGCCAGTTGGACTCACCTTTTCGATTTATAGAGGTTTTTCCTACCTTCTGACATGATGGAATTTTCTGAACCAGAAAAATCAGAAAATTCTGAGAAAAAAAAGTTTAAAAATTCAAAATCTAACATTTATTACGTATAACAGTGCTTCCAGAAGACCTTCTGGCAAGGGTTAAGGGGTCTAGGGTTAAGTAAAATGTTTTGTTGTATTTCATCAACATTTTTAAATTCAGCTCATTTCATTCCTGTATGGCGCAATCAAATACGGTCAATGATAAATGTTTCCTGGATTTTACTCTTTATATCACTAGATACATACTACTCAAGGCCGGATTTACATTGTAAAAAAATATATTTAATAATGAGTACCTGAACCTACTCGTTTTTCTTTGCGTACAATTGCATCGTAAATGAGCGATGACGGACTTAATTTAAGTAACCGTATTTTCTCAAAAATGAGCAGTGTGATTTAATATTTCTAAACTCAGCTTCTGTTCAAGCCATCTTAACAAAGCGACCTGAGAAACTTAAAATAGTTGTTCAGAAGATGGTTTTCCACATTATTTTATGTCGATTGCTTAAATAAAAACTTTTGGCATACCTTTTTAACATTTCTTCTGTTTATAACTTTTTCAAGTCACGCTGGTAGTTTAACGGATAAGGCTGTAGACTGCGGTGTCTGAGTATCTCGAATCGATTCCCGATAAGTCTTGGTTGTAATTGTCGATATTTATTGAAAGTGATTTATGAAGGCAGCCTATGTTGGCTATCGTCTATTTTTTTATTCATTGTACTCAGTTTTGAGTAAATGTCATATTCAAAATTGAAACTTACGTATTAGGAGTCATGATAAGCATCGAATGTACTCAAAAAGGAGTACATTTTACTTATTTTTTGAGTACCTATTTTTAACAGTGTAGGCATAGGCTACATAGGCTGCATCCAAGGGGCCGCATCACACACCAAAAATATGATAGATTACTGAAAAATTTGGATGCCTCAACACTTCAAAATTGTGACAACGACCTGTTGGTGAATAAATCCCTCAAACAAGAAGACAACAATTTCATAAGCGCCAAATAAGTTTTTCTGAGTGGAAAACTCGTCATAGTGAAGTAATAAAACGTTCATGGATGTGTTTTTTACCGAGTGATGGACATGTATACTGTTTCGTGTGTAAAACTTTTTTTCTCCAAAATACGCACACAATTTACCCTTGGAGGATGTTACTTGTTGATGAATGTTGCATTCGAAATGTCCCTTTTCTAAAGTGAAAGTGATGTTTAGAATATATTTGTCAATGAAGGCAGTAGCGGCCCTAGGGCGTATGCAACCTTTTTATGTAATTGAGATATGCTGTTTAATAAAATTCTACTTACGAATAATGTGTTTCTTAACCAAAATTCTTATTAAAATTCATACTAATAAATAAAATATAGCCTATGTCGCCTATTTAATCGGTTATCGACTGCATAAAGGGCGCTCTGAAATTTATGGTGCAGAGGCGCAACTATTATATCTCGAAAACGTTCTAAAAATTTTCTAGAGACGTCGATGATTGATGGTTACCAAAAGTACTGGTGAATGGTGATTTTTTTAAGTTAAAAATTATTAAAAATAGGCTTCGGACCACCCTGTTTGAAGATAGGCTGAACTTTTTACCTCTTATCAGCCTAGAGAATGATATTTTGAAAAGATGTCATAAGTAATTTTGTTATTATTGAGTTAGGCGAATTAGAAAAATTGTATTTTTCTTATGAAATTTGTACAATGTAAATATAACCAAATACCTTTACGTTCTTTTGTAATATATGTTTAATTTGTGATAATTACAATATCATTGTATTATATTTTTTTAGAAATCAGTTTTTTTTTATTTTTTTCTACATTGTTATTTTGTTCAGGGTTATATGAGAGTAAAACAGAGATGAGCTCAATATTTTATTATCACTTTCATAGATTTCAAAATTTCAATGCACATTAGGATATTTTGAGACTCTTGAAGTGTTTCGAAGAGTATTCCATACCGCTCAGTGTTGGGGTTCATATACCACATATTCATCCTAGGGGACCACTCACTCTAAATCCAGCTCAGATGCTACTGATTTATTGATTAATTGCAACAAATCAATCGTATTTCACTTTTAGCAATAGGCTTAAATTATTCAGTTGGATTAATAGTTAGATTACTTTGACTTACTAATCAGAATCGCACAATATATATTATAAAATCGAATCTTTATACATTGTAAATCGATACCTTAGGTCAGCGGTTTTCAACCTGCGGTGCACATACTACTGGGGGTCCGGTTGGGGGGAACGCGAAAATAACCATAGTAATGACAGATAACACCTAAATAAATGTAATAAGGAAAATCTAAAGTAAAAGCCTATAAGTAATCAATTTGAGTCGTTTGATTAATTTGCCAGATAACCTAAGTAAAAACATTTTTTTTGCTTAGAGGGATAAGTAAAAAGTGTTATGAGAGAAGGTAATGAAAAATGAAAAATTGTAAATGAAAAAAAAATCATCACGGGGTACGTGAGAGATCAAAGGTTCAAAACCACTGCCTTAGTGCACCGATTCGGTAATTTACAATTCCATAATTTTCAGCACAGCCATTTGAAATTTTTTAGCGTTCTCAGGGGTTTCTATCAATAAAAATAATTGTTTTTCATCTTCGTAATTATTTCGGAATTTTACTTTTCTTAGCTGTGTTTACAAAAGTTAACAATTTAATTTATAAGTTATTTATAATCTGCTTAAATGAAAAAAAAAAAAAAGGTTTACGTTATTTTGGGATTTTTTTTTACAATATCTCAAAATGTAAAATAATATTATTTAAACAAACTTACCCAGTCAAAATAATATTTGATCCCAAAGATTTAATTATAATTTTTAAAAAAAATAATGTATTGTTTTTATCTATTATGATCCTTTTTCTGAGTCACTTCACATGAATAAAGAAATGATATGAGACACTACGATATTACCGTTACTACATGGCTCAGGCCCATGGGCCCAATACAAGTTTACGCCTATATGAGTGGTGCGATATAAAAAATAAAATTAGTCAACAAACCGTAAAATTAGTCCCAAACAAAAAATAATGAAAAGGGGGTTGTTTTTATTTCCTATGTAAAGTAACTTTTTCACATGGTATATTATTATCCTTATTAGGACCAGTTAGAAAGAAGGTTCAAAAATATTTCATTCAATAGTACAGAATTTATGATGTATTTGTTAAATTCCATAAACATTCTTACAAGATATCTCTAAGTGTTTTTTTTTCTAGAATCTAGATCCTACTTTAGCCCATTATCTAATCAAATTATTCAATTCATGGGAAATTTGTATAGATAATAGTAAAAAAAAATCATGCATTCGGGTTGAAGTACCCCAACCAGGGAGTTACTTGGACCCAAATTTCGATAATTTATTATTTGTATTTGAAATTAAAATTTTGATTTGAAAAAGACCTAGATTCTTAGATATATATCATAAAAGTTGTAAAAATTAGGTTATTAGTATAATTAATGTTTTTAAGGCTGTTCTTTGGTAAAAAAATGTACAAAATGTTTCACTTTTGGGGTCCAAGTACACCCAAGTTAACAGTATTTGAAAAAAAATGTAGTTCGAAATATATTCAATTTCATTGAACATATTAAATATTTTATTGTGTATATAGGAAAACTCATTCAAATGGGACAAATTATTCGTATAGATATCCTCTAAATATTCAGATAAATATATTTTTTTTCTAAGTTATTGAGTTCGAAGCGAAAAAATAGAAGAGCTGTATATTTCGGTTAAGTATTCATATTTAAAAGATTATCATTGAATTTGAAAATAATTTATTTTTCTTTTGAATTATAAAATTTATTTTTAGAGGGAGTATATTTTTTTTTTTAGTTTTTATGATTTCTGTGACTAATAGTAAAATAAAAAAAGAACTTTTTAAATATATATTTTTTGATGTGGAAAGTCTTTCAAATCGATTCCCAGGCAAGATGTGCATTTAGGGAGAAGTGTACCGTAACGGAAGTAGTAACTAAAATATGAAATTACTGCGCGAAGAAACAAAAGTAAAATTCGCTTAATTTACTTTATATCAATTGCGTTTTACTTTAATTTAGTTATACTAATAATGTTTTAGGAGCAATTCTAAATTAAATCAAAAGATCATTTTACGTATTTAGGCATACTTGTTTTGAATATTGTACAATTTCAAAACTTCTGCAGTGTAGAAGAAACAGAACAAGTTCAATCTTTTAGATTTATACGAAAAAAAATAATTTTAATTGAATAGGAAAAAATATTTTACTGTATATTTTATTTTACCGAAAATTTTGTAGAAATGGGAAGTAAGGGTCATCGAGTGTTTAATGGTAAAGTAAAGGAACATAACAGCGATCTTCAGAAAAGTGCAATATTAGACTAAAATATGGTCTTCAAAGTTTTTTAAATTTGCATTTGTGTATTTTGGTTATTTATGAATTGAATTTCCACGCAAACCCACTGGTGAGTTCAGTGTTTGGCTTTCCTATATATTAAGTTTTTCGAAACGCTAAAACTTTTTTAATACTAATGGAGAAATGTATAATTTTTTTAAACATATTAGGAAATATGTATATATTATAAATTAGCGTGTGATTAGCTCTATGGTTAGTAGTTTAAGAAAAAAGTAAGATTTTAAAGAAAATGTTTTTTTATTATGAATAAGTATTCATATAAAAATCAATTGCATGTAGTATACAGAATGTTAATGCCAATTCTTAAGTATTATAGTTCTACGGATGTGAAAAAAATATAAATATTTAAAAAAGCCTTAGCGTTTAAATAAATGCTTTAAAAAATTAAAAAAAAATTTAAATTTTGAAGAATAAAAAAATACAAACAATTATGGATTTTTTTCTGTGAAATATTGCTATCATATAGATTTAAATAATATACATTAAACAAATTATTGGAAAAGTTAAAAATAAAACACAAAGTTCAGGTGGTACCGTGTCTCCTTAAAAAATGGGCCAGTCAAATTTGTGTAAATCTACAAACCCGCCACTGATTTTCAGGAGAGAATTATTAGGATGTGCGTCGCGTGTCATCGTCCCCGAGTCAGATCAAATGAATGTCTTCTTTTTGTCTCCTTTTGCAGTAAGACGTCATTAAAACCGTCTAAATAGGGTATTACTATAGAAATAATATGCTACACTTCTAATGTGATCCAATCCGACATAGTAATTCCATGAGAAATAACACAAGTGGTGCACATTTTGTCTCGTTTGATAAGAAATTATTTTAATTTTCAATAAAAATAGCAAAAAAAATGCAGATTTTTTTTACTTAACGAATTTATCTAATAAATACTCCATCCATACAAATGAAAAGTAGTACCAAACATTTGTAACTACACTTGTAGTTTATAAAATGCAATATGATAAATTTATTCATCAGTTCCATAACTCATTCATTTTATTCAAACTGATTCATAAGTCTCATTACACATAATTGCATTCAAACTTATTCATAAGTTTGTGTGGGGGATTAACCCACTGACGCTCACGCTATTTTAGCAATTGTAAAGTTGTTTTCACTTTTGAAAGTTTAATTTTTTTTACCTAGGTGTGCATTTATATACTTTTACCGGAATTTTATTTCATTGTAAAGTGGTCGCTTTTAAGTTATACATAAAAAAATTAGATTTGATTATTGATTGTAAAATTAAATATTTTTATGAGTTTAAAAACTGGATGCATTGATGGTAAAACTGGACATGATATCACGTCCATGAGAGTCAGAGGGATGAAAGGGGCCCCGCTACTAGGTCTGCACGAGGCCCCGCGGCTACTGAGGGCGGCCCTGTTCATAGTACCTTTTGACAATATCGATATCCAGGGATATCTCCAGGTATTTATTTCCATTGGAGGAGCGGCGCACGTGTGTGTATCCGCGATCACCTGTTCTCTTGTTTGTTTACGTTTGAGGCCGCCCTTCCCCCGCCACCCCTCCGGGAGAAATGGACCGGACCACGAGCGGGCGGGCGGGTCGATTCGCAGCCCGAAATACAATCCGAAGCGTCGTCTGTCTGCTACTTGCTTCGCATTTGGAGCGAGCGAGTGAGCGGCATGTGCATTGCGAAAGCCCACCCCACGGATTCACTGACCTGCGGATAAAAAGCATCTGTTTGGAATCGCGTTGGATGGAAGGGGCATCGGGAAAATGTGACGGCACAAAAATGTGACACTCGGTGGAATAAGACGAAAACAATTATTCGAGAAAGTGGTAAGTACCCGGGTTTTTTCACTTTCTCTTCGTTTTTTTTTCTTCTTTTTTTCGAAAGTGTTTTCCCCGGTCGCGTCAGTGAACTTTCAGCGCGGGTTTCCCAAATCTCCCCTGACGCTGGAGAAAATGGAGTAAGAGAACTTTGTTTTGGTTTAGCTGCTCTGGAGGCACCCTGCGATTTCTCATATTTATTTTGGCGCCAATGCTAAGAAATGTTGGATTATAGAAAAAAAAAATGTCCACTTGACTACTCACATTTTCTCGAATGTTTATAAATGGAAATTTCCCCCAAAATAGGAATTGTCGCCAAATTGCCCTACGTGAGCGGCCAAGGGCTTATTTTACAATTGTACCGAATCGAATATATATATATAGATATAAATAAATACGTGGGTATCAGAATGTTTCCTTATGTGCTAAAACCGTGAATCAACGGCGTTCCCATGTGTTCCTATGTGTTTACACTCCACCTGTAAACAAAACCCCTCTGATAAGATATATGAGACATGTTTCTTTGAAACAAACACATTCTTTTAATGTTGTTTTCAAATATAATCTTAAATAGTTTCTCTATTTCCTTAATTACTTATAAACGATTATTATTAATAGTTTTTATTTGTTGTTCTTCGTTGTTTTCAAAAGTGGACTTCTCTCATTTTCTCTTTTTCATCTGAATTCCATAACTGCATCGAAAAATTGTAAAGAATTATATTATAAAGATACAATTTTAGAAATAATTTAATGCTTAAACTTCACTTGTGGACAAGCGGTTCAATTAAAAAATTATATATACACCACCATTTTGGTAGAAAAAATAAATTTTTGAAATTAATTTCAAATGGCCTTTTCACTTAAAGAAAACCATTTGTTCGTCAACATCTTACCATTGATCAGGGATAAAAGCGCATCGGAATGAAGTTTCCACACTTTTTTAATTGTATATATAGAATAGTAGTTCTCACACATGCAAATTTTTGTATGTCATCGGCGCTTATTTAATGGTTTTTTCTGTCAGTTTGACCGAAAATATTTTCATTGAAATTTTGATGGCTAGTTAATATTTTCCTCTGATGACTGTATGCAACGTATTAATGTATTAAATTGGCTGTAGTTAAATACAATTTTTAATATTCATTTACTTATAAAATAATAATTTTGGTTCCCTAATCATTTAAGAAAAAAAAAATCCTTCTGGTTCAATAATAAAGTGTCTACTTTCTTGTGAAAGATCAGAAAAATTATATATTCCGGAGTTGTTCGGTACGTGTAAAAAATGTCATCGGTAGTGTATTTTTATTCGATTGCAAGTTTTCTTTTATTATAAACGTATTTAATATAAAAATATATATAAAAATATATATAAAAATATTTTGTTTTCAAGTTATTTAAATCTTTATCGAGTATTGATGCATTTTTGACAGACATTTTGAAATTTTACAAGTTTTTAATGAATATTTTATATGTTTATATATTTGTCCGGTCAATTTATTGAACGTGCATATTTCGAAAATTATCGACGAATATTATAAAATTGCTAAGTATATATTTTTTATTCGGAATATATAGCTCATCCATGCATTCCTAGTTTTGCAGATATATATTTTTTTTATTTATAACAGTAATAAGAAAAATAAATAAAACTTTTTTATTTATTTGATCTATCGCATTTATTTTAAGTCTAGTTTCATTTATTGGTTCGTTATTCCGAATTATCAACTAAGATGCCAATGTTTAAAAAGAAAAGTTTGGGAACGCTCCGATTATGTTCAATTTATATAAACTTAAACTCACATTAACTTTCCTAAGAATGTCTTTTTCTTTTCTACGCACTAAAAATTATTTCAAATATGAAAATACTTTTACTTTTTTAAAATACTCTGATAAATTCTGTCCTTTTTTCCCTTTATTTGTTTTGATATTTGGCATGTATATTTAACCGCATGCCGATCGTGTGCTATATCATATACGATCTTGTTCTTTTAAAATTTTAATATAATTTCCCAAGTGTAAAATGAAAATGAATTTTATTATTTGAATAGAGATAGCTTTTAAGAAATACCACAGCACTTTAGATTCGAAATTTTTTTCAAAATTTTGAATTTTCCTGAATTTCAAAATTGTGTATTGCTGAAAAGACTAGCTACAAGGACCCTAAAATAATTTGTAACACTCAGGAAGCTATCAGCAAAATATTTTTATACATTATAAAACATGAAATTCAAAAACTATATTGAATTAAAAAAAATTATTGTAATTATATTTCGCGAAAAATCGAAATTAAATTCTTGTTCATTGGAACTAAGAAAGTGAAAAAAGCTTTTGATATCTCTTCTTTTCCTCAAATAATCGGGTAACATACCAGTTTCTTATAAGCTATTAGTTTCCAGAATTTTCTATCTGAATAGATCCAGAACCGTCGCTAATAGCCCAATTAGTAGAAGAATAGTTACTGAACCTTCTATGTGGGGTTTGAACTGTCGATGTACGGGTTTATGTTGTATATAATTTTGTTTAAGAGAAATGTTTATCTCCAAGATCCACGTGGCAGTTTTGTATACAACGTGTGCATCGATTCAAAGTTAGAATTATTGCATGTTTTTCCATTTATCCTAAAGTATATTTATCCTATAAACTATCTTAGAGAGTCAAAATCTTATAACAATTGGTAGCTTTTTCTATACTATATGGGTAGCTGTCATTTAAAAGTGGGCACAGGCGGCTGTTGAATAATACTTAATTATGAATTTTCCAAGGTGTTGAAAGGAATAAAAAAACGACTTTTCTTCTCCTGTAATCTATTTTGACGACTACTTACTTCTATTTCCGAACTACAAGCAAATTCACTGTTCCATAACACATTCAAATTTATAGGAAAACAGAAATAAATTCTAAAATTAAATAAAATTGCTTCCGAAGCTTTTTTTCTAAATTGCTCACAGACGGAGTGGAATGTTGAGGATATAGAATTGAATTGTGTGTAAGATATGAGACGGTGAAAGTACTGGGTGAAAGTAATAGTGGTGCAAATAACTTTTTTTTAATATTCAGTTGACGTCATATCTTTACATTCAAGTCCATAAGGTGGAAAAATGGTGTTCCTCATAACACTTACTTTAGCTGCATCAAATAGCAGTACTTGTTAAAGTAAGGCTCGAGTTAGAAAAAGGATCTTGAATTGACTTACACCCCTATTACTTTCACCGCCTCATATGCAGAAAGTTATGAATAAAAATTCACTTTTGTATAAAAGTGTTTTAAAAACAAATAAAAAAATAATAAAAAAAATTGAAGTATTTCTTCAAAAACATAATTGTGTCTACCACCTTCCTTTTCGATTGGTGACATTTAAATTTGTGACGACATTCGGCAGTCGTTAATTCTGCGTATAATAGGTTTTGCAGAAAATATCTATGGAATATCTAAAGCAGTTTTAGTTCAAATAGTTTAAATCGGACTCTTGCTTTAGGTGTGACAGACATTGTTTAAATTTCTATAAATATAGATACATATTTTTAGTTAATGATAGAACGAATGACTCGTCTTCAAATCGTCGTATAGAGGTTTTTTTTTTCTTTCTGGCACGGCGGCCGGTACTTGACTGCCAGAAAAAGGAAGAAAATTCTGAGTTAGCACAAAAAAAAAGTTTAAAAATTTCAACTGTAAAGTTTTTTTTACGAGAATTTGAAAATTCGGAAGTTTGCTATCTAACAAAAGTATACTGAGCCTGTAAAACCCACTTTGTATGTGTCAGCACTGTTATTTTCAACAACTTCGGTTTTTAGTTTACGATTCTAAGTTCAAATTGAATACAAAACGAACGTCCTGCCGGCAGGACAGAGTGATTGGTGTCAGCTCATCTGCCAAAGTGCTTCCGGAATGTCCTCCTTGCAGAACTTTGGCTTGTACGTTCTATCATTAAAGCATTTATGAATTTTAAAAATTATCCCGAATTTTTGTATATCGAAATAAAAATTCCCGCTATAGCATTATTAATTCGTTTGGTTTATTATGGAATTTATAGCCATAAATCTATCGTAAAGGGCAGTTGTGATTTAATTGGGCAATTGTAAATTAAAAATGGGCAGTCATGAAATTTAACAAGTTGGAGTTTGAAAAATGAATTAGTGCAATTGAATTCATAAAACCCAGAATCCAAGTTATTTTATTAAATTTTTTTTAATTTCTTAAATAGAGATTGCCATTCTTTAGTTTCCCTATGATTCTATGCCACAAATGATTCCAGCGTCTATTGAACACTATTTTATTTTGAGTTTTTCATGGTGATCATGAATTCGAAAATAAATGTGGATCTAAACGTTTTTAAAAGTCGCTCACTGTTGAAGTGGAATGTTGCTGATAAAGAACTGCTTCTAGAGTAAAGTATTGTAAAACAGTAAGAAATTTTGAAAAAAACTATATTTGCTAAAATAAGTACACACCAAAAACGGAATAGAAATAACGACATTTCTTCGAAAATGAAAGTGCGTCTGATGCTTTCCTTTTCAATTGCGGAATTTTAAATGTGTGATCATACTGTTAAAAATAGGTACTCAAAAATAAATAAAATGTATAAATTTTTGAGTACATTCGATGCTTATCATGGCTCCACGTAAGTTTCATTTTTGAAAAAGATATGTACTCAAAAATGAGTACAATGAATAAAACGAGCAGTTGCTTGCCTACATTAGTTTTCCTTCATAAATCACTTTCGATAAATATCAACAATTACAATCGAGGCTTTCCGGGAATCGAACCCAGATCTTTAGGCACCGCAGTCCAGTGCCTTACCATGGCGACGTGAAGTAGTTATAAAGGGAATAAATGTTAAAAAAGTGTACCAAAAGAATGGGAAGTAAAATAATTGAGTTGTAACAACTCAGTTTCCATTTAAGAAATCGACAACAAATAATGTAGAAAACCATCTTCTAGACAACTATTTTAACTTTTGTCAGATTGCTTTGTTAAGATGGCTTGAACAGAAGCTGAGATTATAAATATTAAATCTCATTTTTGAGAAAGTACGATTACTTAAATTTGATGCGTCATCGCTCATTTACGATGCAATTGTACTCAAAGAAAAACGACTATGTTCAGGTACTCATTTTTAAGTACCTTTTTTTTGCACTGCAAATTGGGCAGTTGTAAATTTTCTGAGTAATTGGGCAGTCGTAATAATTGCTTGGAATGGGCACTGTATAAGCATGCATGTCCTTTCCATGCAGTCGCACTCTTTTTTTTTTTGTTATCGATGGGATGGAGATTTTCTGTTTTCTATCCAACAGCCCTGTTGGTGCACGCGACTTGTAGCAATTCTTTTTATGATAATTTTCGTTTCTCGTATCTCTTTGAGGCGCGCTGAAGGTCCCTCAATGAATTTCGGCGCCAGTCGTTGGCTGTAAGCCAAGATCTGGTAGTCAATAAATCAATCTTTGCAAAATATTTGGGCTAGTTACCTGTGATTCGTGTACATTGTTGGCTTAGATGTACAAATCTTTTCAGTTTGCATGTTTGGGTTTGCACCCATAAATATACAGTCCTAAAAGAATATGCAAAATGGTATATTTCGTTGTATAATTGACGATTACTGATATAAATGTAAACTTTGTGGATTTCTTACACGATTTGAACACTTATTAAAGCTAAGCAGTCTTTGGTTTTTCGCACAGAAAACTTTTAAATTTTAATTTAATTAACGTATCGAAATATATCTGAGTAGTTGTGTTGATTTCTTGTTGCGGTATTCTCTTGTCCAAAATCTTATTTTTTCCCAACTTTATTAATTTCAATTGTAATTTAACAACATGACATAGTAATAAATTAAAATGATTTCATTAATATTTAAGTAAATTTATAATTTTATCTCTGCAGCGATTACTTTATATATCCGAAAAGTTTCATTGAGCTCGACGTTAGATGTCGTTGTACTGAACAACGACTGAGTACGATTCCGAGCGTATTCAAAAGCGTTTAATGTCTCAAAAATCTAATTTTTTTTTATCAAGAAAACATTTTATTTCGATATAGTGACTAGATTATTCCTTATCAATCATCTATTATAAAATTGGCCTAATATCACCCCAACTGAAGAGGACACTTGGAAAATATCATTAAAAACTGATCATGTTTCTGTTTGAAAGGTTTTTTTTAATCCGTTAAAATTTGTAGTTGACTTTATTTCGATCTTTTCTTGTAATGAAATAACGATTTTGAAATTAATAAAAGACCTATAAAAGCTTTCAACATTTTCACAATTTTAAATTATTTGAGTTTTTTGAATAAATAATACTGTACTTATTTATTAACAATATAGTTTGGGTTAATTTTTTCTTTTAAAAAAGGAGCATAAATATAAAGAATAGCTAACTGTTCTTTGAAATCTACATCGCTATGCACTGACATATAGTAGCTATACTATAACAAAGTATATTTGCGCATGTTATAATTATCACATAACTACTATACTGATCAGTTGATGAACTGCATTAATAAAAAGCACAAATAATATTGATTTTTAGTTATTTTGAAATGTTTATCCTTAGAACGTCTTCACTGATAATGATTGATAACTGATAAAGATTCCGATTGTTTTTTTCAATTAAAACCCGCGCCTATAAATTGAATGTTTATCTTTGCATATAATTGATTATAGAAAACTATTTAATAAGAAAAAGTATCAAAACTCACATGCCAAGTTTTTGAATAGTTTTCACAAATGGATGCAAATATTCATTTTTATTTTATTATTTAAAATTAGGCGCTAACTTTAATATCTTTGTTTTAGTTTCAAATTAGTTTATTACGACTGAAAATACGCACTTTGCAATCTCTATTGTATGAATCAAAATCCTATATGAAGGCTGTGACACATGCAAGCCAAAAGATTTATTTCCCCTTTTTCCTCATATCAAATAAAATCTGTTTTCTATAATCAATACACATAAAATAAAGATAGCTTCTTTAAGCTCGCATGAGAAGATGTTGAAGTAGATGGAAATAACTAAATCTAAATGATTGAACCTTCGATTTATTTAATTAAATGTAATTGTATTACAAACAAATTAATTTGAGATAAATAAGAGTAAAAATTGAACTCCTTAAAAACATCCCGATTTTGTACATACTTATTTCCTAACTCCTATTTTTTCCAACGGTCCTTTCTATGTTCTTCCCTTTTAACTAACTACTAAGTCAATAAAGGTTGATATTATTCGTGTTCTACTATGACTTATTCACAGGAAGATGAAGTCATTTCCGAACTGAATGACCATGAATGCATCTGGTGATTGTTTGTTCTTCTGAAATGATGTTTGATCAACTGTTCGACATACAGGCATTCCTTTTAAAAATGTTGTACGCTTTGCAGATTTTCTCTTGTAAATATATACGTGGTACTTGTCAATTCTCTTTTGCGGGATCTACCAAAGTTTGTTTTTTCTAAAGGTTTTTTTTTATGGACCGATTGGTTGCCAATTGGTGTAAGTCAAAAAACAGAGTTCCATTTTAAGTTTAAGTACAATGTCATTCAACATTCAACTCATTATTGAGAAATCTGTTGAACTTGGACCCACACCACAGGGCCAAATGATAGATCTAGCTGTCTAAGAGTAGAAAAGGGTGTTCGTTCATTTTCAGATTTGTGTGACTTACACCACTTGGCAGACAAGGCGCACATCTTCGGCACTCGTGCAAAACTCTCAATTCGAACATGTTTTTTAGTGTATGATAACTGAAATGACTTTTTATACGTGTTTTTGAATAGTCAAAAGATGGTTTTCAAATTATTAGTAATAGATTACAAATAGCATTTATTATTATATTTTGTTATGGTTTTATAAAGGAACTTGAAAAAAAAACTGCAGTTTTTTTATGAAGTTTTTAATATTCCTGCCTAATAATACCTTTAAAAAAAATCTTCCCCTTCAATAATTTCAATGTTTCAAAATTGAAGGTTTTTTCACAGGTTTTATGAAGGATATTGAAACAAAAACCTTTAATTTAACAGGTTTTCAAAAAACTGTAATTTCCCTGAATAAAACTTTTAATTTTACAATTTTAATAAAGATTTTATACTGACTTTTTTGCTGGGTTATTTGAGAAAATTAGTATAGTTTAACGTTCCATTATTATGTAGAAGATTGTTTTCTTTTATATTTCTTAGATTTTTAGCCATTTAAGTACAATGAACTAGTTAGTTAATGAATGCCAGTTGAAAGCTCAGAAGTCTGAAAATTTATTGAGTGTTTTCACAAAAAACATGCTGGATGTTTTGGTATGCATTAACGCTAACAAATTTTCGTTTTGAATTAAATGATGATTATTAGAAGGCTGGGAGATGTTTTTAGGAGCGTGAAAAATGTGTTGGGACATATTACCCAACAATCCCCTTTTTAAGTAAATTTATTTTTCTTGCATGAAAAAAAGTATACACACCGAAGTTTACTTTGCATTAGCAAAACCATAACGTCATCTGAAATTTGGTTTCCGTATATACTGAAAATCATTTAAAAGCATTGAAACTTTTCGAGTAAAACAAATTTTAAAAGGGAACTAAAAAATTTAAACTAATTTTAATTTTGTTCATTTGTTTTAAAGACGATGTTTAATAGAACACAGTTTGAAATTTTTTATTCTAGTCAAGAACTTTAATTTTCATCCAAACGCATCATGAATTAAAATATATATAGCATCGATTTTATTTGCAATTATCTAAAATGTTTCCTTATAAATCATTCTATTGTATGGTTACCATG
This sequence comes from Troglohyphantes excavatus, assembly GCA_963932185.1. NCBI lineage: Eukaryota > Metazoa > Arthropoda > Arachnida > Araneae > Linyphiidae > Troglohyphantes > Troglohyphantes excavatus. The sequence continues at coordinate 1,177,542 of OZ010676.1, read as the reverse complement.
AAATATGTCATTAGTTCAATGAAATTCTTCAGATTGTTCAGTTGAAATAAGTTCGAATAAAATTCGGCATAGAAATGCGAAACCGTTATATCTAGTATTGTGATTGACACCCTAAATACGTGGAAACAGCTGCATTTGATGAAGGTGTCTTCAACACATGTGTAAAGTAGTATTGTAAACAGCTGCAAATTGATCGTTCTTTGAGTTATGGGTTATGGTGGTCGCGCGGTTGTTTCTTTGATTTACACTAAATCATATGTTTACCTTCTATTCCACAATACAACTAGAATGAACTTTTCCAAATTACAAGGGGGTAGTTATTAGTAATTTAACAGAGAAAATAAATATATAAAAATAATAAACTCTTTATAAAAAATAATTATCCCAAAGGTTTATTACATTTTCAGTGGTCTGTTTAGCAGAAAATGTCGCTTTTTTGCGGAGTCTTCACAAATGTGTCAATGTTTATATCTTCATAACATTTTATTTAAATTTAATAAATTTCAATAAATCTTTAAATAACGTATATTATGATATAAACGTTTTAGTGGTCATTGCATGCTTAACTTTTAAATATTTATTATATACATTTTATTTATGTTTAAATAACCGACATACTTTTAAAGACAGTACATTTAAAGTTTTTCCTAAAATAATTTCCCAATTAATGTTTTTCCCAAACGTTAAAAAAACTTAAGAATAAAATCTCTGAGAATAAATCACTGAGAATCTATATGCACATGCAAGCACACACATAAGTGTTGAGAAAGTGAACTAAAAGTATTGCATTTGTAGTTGCTTTTCGTCAATGAATTTTGTAAGTTATTTCCTTTTGTAGACAGTGTGAAATGATCGCATCACCTACTTTGATAGTGTCTAAATTTAGACGGATTTTACCTTCATTTTTTTTTTACGAATCATTGATTTCCGAGCTATGTCCTTCTCCTTGGCAAACCATATCAATCTCGTCTAACCATGGATTCAATTGCAACCCACTTTTTTGTAACTTCCACACGCACGGCCGCCTTGCATTACTCTAATCACTTGTTAGAGTGGAATGAAATAATCGCACTAGTGCTACGACTAGAAAACTCCATAGGGATATTCAGATATTGTATGTATTTAAATATAAGGTATATATTCCAAAAGGTTTCTTGTCCACTTTTTAAAACTACGGTAAATCCCATTTTTAGTATGAAATTTTATTTCCGCATCTGTAATAACTTTTTGTTGTTGTTTAATTTGTAAAACAAATACCATAACACATTAAATGTCATAAAAGAGCAGGAAAATTAATATTTTGCTCATTATATTGAAACATATTTTTGGACAAGAGATATTTTGAAACTGAATTAGGGACAGAGACGTTTTGGAATTGAACAAAATGGACAAGAGACATTTTTAAACTCAGTAACATGAAGAAGAGACACTTTGTTTCCATTTGTCACGATTTTTTCCTCGTTTCCTTGCCTTACCTTTATCCACAGGATACACACTTCCAGCACTTCAATCTCTTTATGTGCATCGACTAAAAATGGAACTATATGCAACAGTATTAAGTAAAAACTTCACTTTACAGTCAAACACAAAAAAATATTGCTCAAAATTAATGTATAAAAATATTTCTATCTTTATAATATGAATACGTTTAACATAACACACGCACAAATAGAGGTTATGTTTGATTGTATTTTTTTCTACATTCCCTCGTTCAAAATGAGTCAAATCATGTTTGCAACTGTTAAGCAGTGTTGCCACAAAAAATTATCATAAACTTATTAAATGACAATTTGTTTTAAAGAAAATTTAATATTGAAATCGAGTGTACGCGGATCTGGACAAGAGACACTTTGGAACTGGAGAAACATTTAGATACATTTTTTAAACTGTGAAAAGGACGATTTGGTTCTGTAAATTGTTAGGCCGCCAAGTCTGAATTCTGGTAGTGGACAGGAATCGTTTTGGAAATAAGTGCCTTCTTTCCCATTTATTTTCAATCAGAAAAAACACATTTCCTTTTTCTGAAATGTTGTTCATTCTATACCAAACGTTAAACAAATAATAAGCAATAAAAAAAAACATTCCAAAAAAGCGGACAAGTTTTGGAATTGGGACGACTCGTATATAACTGCATACGAGTTAATGGTTAGACGAGATTGATATATATATATATATATATATATATATATATATATATATATATATTATATAATTGCGCATTTTCTTAGTTTTTAAGATTAATATATTGTTTATTCTAAGTCTTCTTAATGTCCATGCTAGCATTTCTGCTACCATTTATAGAGCATTATTATCTAGCATGAAACATAACAAAACACGTTGTTTGTAGATTATTAGATCATTAAATGTACTTGCAAATGTTCAATTAACAACAGATTTGACGAGTAAACATAATTACAAGAAGTTACATGACTGAAATAAGTAGCACAGTCACGATTCCAGGATAAGAGTTTTCTTTATTTTACAAGAAGGGTTTCCTTAATTTATAAAGTTTTTCATGTATATAAGAAGACTTCCTTATTAATGAGTATCCAAAAGTAGTATTTAAGTTTGTTGAAGAATACTTGATGAGTAATGAAATTGAATCAGCAGTTTTAAGAAGGGAATAAGAACCATGGGAAAGCTATGAATTTGTTCCCTTCTGAAAACTGCTGACAATTCAAAATTAATATTAAACAAATTGTTATATTTTAAATTTCAATTTGATTTATTTAAAACAAATTTAAATAAAAAAAATTCGGTACTTTGTTGGTTTTAATTATTAAATTTATAGTTGATACAATAATAAAATAATCTAATTGGATAATATTGCAATACTACATTTGTGTAAAATAGCAAATATTACTAATGGTTATTTTTACTAGTAATAATTAACAGAAGATTTCGTTCCAATGAGTCTAAATAATTAGTATAAAAATTGGTCTGTGGGATTTGGGAAAAAAAACCACTTGAACCGGGCAAATTGGATATTCATTTTAGTGCTCATAGAATGAGAAAACAAATGTGAGGCATAAATGAAATATTCAAAACGAGGAGGGGTTTATCATTATTTAGCTATTGCTCGAAAACGCAATTGACGATTTATATTTTTGTTAAGTAATTTTGTTTGGACCCGAAGGGACCGCAATGTGGAGAGGCCCATGGGTCAACTGAGGTTATAAAAAAATCTATTAAATTAAACAAAACACAAAAAATACACATGCTGTGTATAATAAAAATATTTTTTTTGTACAAAGATAGTTTTTCTTTAGCAAAGAATACTTAGTAATAGCATGTATACACACAATAACGAAGTCTATTAGAATTTCGAAAGTAATTAATACATATTTCGAATGCTAAGTCGCCTATGTTGAATTTGGTTTTCGAATTGAACGTTCAAATTAAGTACCTTCTGAGATCCTTAAAAAAATGTTGTGGAAGGGCCAATCCATAATCATTACACCACAGGCGACTGCAATGTTAAAAATGCATGCTCGTTCTTGAAAGAACTTTCGTCATTTCTGACGAAACAGATGCCTGCTAAAGGCTCCGATTAAATATTTCGTCAAACTGAGGAAATTTATTTTGTCAGGTTTTTTTTACGAAATTTATTTCGTTAAAAATGAAGAGGATTTCAAATAGAAATCGACGACTATGAACCGAGACAGATATTTGAATTGTGGCAATATACATATGAGAACTACATTAAAAAGAATAAGCTGTGATAATAATAATAAGCACTGGAAAGCCGAATAAGCACTGGAAAAGAATCGGAGTAAATAACTTTCGTTAGAAATGTGAAGATTCGTGTTCCGTCAAAAGTGAAGTGATTGCATGACGAAGCGATTGTCAACATGGGCGAAAGTGGCTTAGACGATCGGAGAACGCTAAAAAATGACAAAGAGAGAGTGTGCTTCAATCTCCTCTGCGTCTAATGGGAGTATTGGAAAGTGGTGAGTTGTTTTTCCCGCCATATTTTTCCCCAACCCTCTGTTTGTGCTCTGTTTGATCCATTGATGTGGCTGTCCAGTCCAAGGCTGCGGCCGTGCAGACCCGAGGAGGAGTGTGGTCTGTCCGAGCCTGTGAACCGGTCTTTGCAACTGAAAGCGTGGGCGCCAACCGGTTTTCAAATTTCGGAGGGTGAGCGAAACTTTATTCCACAGGGGTGAGAGATCTCGTGTTTGGATTTCGGGGAAGAAAAAAGTGGCCAAGGAACAGGTATGCTAACGACGCGTTCTTCTTCGGAAGATTCGTCCTATGGCAAACACTCCGCAGTTCGATGCGGATGCTGGAGTCAGGGGTGTGCGGACGAGTGCCACCGCACACGGCCCTACGCTTGGGGAGGAGCCCTGCGTTCATCAGGGAAATCAGTTACAGTTTCTTATGTTTTTATCGTGGAACGTCTAAAATCACTTATGTGGTATATGGGTCATGATAGAAGCTCTATGTTAAGAATTTAGGGGGATCCATTACGACACTATAACTCCGTGACGAATAACACGACCAACATAAATTCCTAATAAATATTTTATGTAAATAAAATGTAGCCGCATCAGACATTTGAATTTGATTGCCAACAACGTTTATAGTTGATAAAAACAAAACATGATTGACTTTTCAAAAATCTGACAAACTAATACATAAGTTTCAGTCAAACTTATTTATAAGTTTGGGCGGAGGATTAAAAAAGGCCCCGCTACTGGTTCGCACCGTGCCCCGCGACTGCAACAGGCAGCTCAGGCTGGAGTATGGCACCCTACATACAGGCAGTTGCGCCTCGTTTTGGCCTTTTTACACGGATGCTCTTTACGTGCGTTAGCTTTTGCAGGTGGCTCGTCGAGTGGTGGATACAAACCAAGTGGTTTGTAACCATAAATCCCATAATCATCTGCAAGGGTTGACGCGCGTAAAAATCGTTCGTGTATTATGAGGAACATTATTAATGCTCGTTAGGTTTTGAAGATGTCTCTCTGATTGGAGAATACAAACCACGTGGTTTGTATATTCAAATCGCAGAGCCATATGCAGCTAACCCGCGTTTTTCTGTGCTGAATGCTGTTATCGAGTTGTAAATTTAAACACTTTAACATAATGCTAAATTAGGCATAACGACAAACTATTCCATTTATTGAAACATTTTCTGCCAAAGAAACCTACAAAATTAGTTTTTACAAATGCAAAACACTCATAGGACAGTTGAAGAAACAAAGAATGCGATCGAACTGTTTCGGACTAACAAATCAAATCAGAGTTCATTCTGCGAATTCGAAGCCGAAACCCAATCCACACACAGCCAAAAATACGCGGATCGGGATTGTAGGCAAATCCGATTCAAAGAGAATCCTTCGGAAAATCCCCCTTGCTACGTCGTTATGACATACCTGTTTATACTAAATTTTTCGGCGTGAGGTAGTGTGTTGGATATACATTTACTATCTCCCTTCACACGGATTTTAATAGAAAATAGTTTTTTAATTCTGTGCGTAGACGTGTTTTCATTCTGCATGAGAACATTAATAATTGATTTGCGATCCCTGACAAATGCATTTGTATGGACTTATATAGCTTTGCGTTTCTTTAAACAAAACTATTTTTTTTAAAAATAAATTAGTGAAAGTTCTGCAGTATTTGTAGACGAGCCCCTATTGCCTGGAAGGCAATAAAGTACTTAATATTCTTCAAGACAATGTAGTTCAAATAAACAAATAATTGAAAGATTCAATGTTATTCACGGGAAAATACTTCAAAATTTCTTTTGTTACAGGATTGTCTATGTTAAGAGGTTGTTCTATATTACACAGAGCTCTAAAAAAATCAAATGTTAGTTATTTTTTAAAATTGGTTTATAAATCCCAGCGAAATCCAAAGCGAGCTTAAATATAGGCTATGTTGAGAAAATGTGTGTTCTACCTATCCAGACTGTTGAGACCTCTCTCGAGAGGATGTGCACATGTGAATCATTGGCATCAGCTGTTTCGGTTTCAATACCTATTTTCCGCCAATCAATTGCCAAAACTGCTACTGAGGGGTAAATTTGCATCCCTATTGCCACGAATTTAGAATTGTATTAACATTTTGAGACAAATCCTGTTAATAAACGTGCATCTCATGATCTTGAATGTCATATTTCAGATGATTTGGAACTCTCGCAACATTCGTACTCAGATTCATTCCAGTTGCTGTATGTCGTTGAAAGAAAGTAATGTGATACTTTCATTTTTAGTTCCTTATTCGATGTTTTTATTTCTTTAGGATTCATACAAGACCTTTAAAACCTTGAAAGTAACTTAAAAATAGCATTGCTTTTCAAGTCCTTGAAAATGCTTTTAAAAAAATCCAAATTCTTTAACACTTTTTTTTTTACAGTATTTAAAGTTTAACACTATTTTTACCCAGAAAATATGTATTCCCATTGTAAATCCCATAACAATTATTACCACACAATATTTCTAGACGTATTTGATCGAAACGTTAATTTATTCTCCAATAAAAACTAGCAGATGGTGTAATGAAAAAGGACATGTTTAGTGTACCACCGGAATGCGACTTCGAGAAAAAATAGTTTCGAAAATTAACAACAGGTGGGAAAACTGGCGCTGCATATCATGTCAGCTAGTATAATCACACGATGAGTTAAAAATATGCAAATGTCTGTCACTTGATATTATCAGATTCATAGATCTAAGGTATGTTATCAATATTACATTTTGCTTGAGACAAATCGGTAGATATTTGTTACGCTTTGCTTTGCATTTGAGCATGCTGCTTGTAGATTCCGGAAATTGTACAAGATTCAAGAACAATGTATGGAACCTTACTTGTAATCGTATATCAATAAAACTTTTGTACCTAACAAAACATATCTTATGTTCATTACAAACTAATTATAACTGTGAATACAGCAGAATTTTTCGCATTGGTGAGTACTTTCGGGTCTTTTTTTTAGTGTAATCAATTTCCCTTGGTCTGAAGCATATGTTAACAAATTTTGGTTCCATTAGCCGCAATAGATTTTCATCAACCAGTCTCCAAATCTCCTTCTCTTATTATAGCCATCTGGTGTTACTGGAAATTCTACAGCAATTATCCGTATTATTTTTAATAAAGTCTTTTTAAAAAAAAATATTTTTTTTACTCTCATGAAAACACACACACACACACACGCACGCACGCACGCACGCACACACACACACACACACACACACACGTACGCACGCACGCACGCAAGCACGCACACACACACACACACACACACACAATCACACACACACACACACACACACACACACACACACACACACACACACACACACACACACACACACACACACACACACACACACACACACACACACACACACACACACACAATTTTTGTCCTCTTTGCATGATATAATGAATATCATATGGAGATATGTGAACGCACACGGATCCATACCATTTTCATTAACAATAATAATTTTGTTAAGATAAACGCAGAGTAAAAATAGTGTACAGATATTTTTTAACAGCGTGAATTTACAATGACGGTACAAAACTATTAATATATGCAAAATAAGTTGTTTTAAAAATATTTCATATAATGCCTTTTGACGCGGTAATTCAATAACGGTTTAGTTTAGCTGGACTATTTCCATATTAGAGAAGAAATACATATACATTTTAGGAGACCACCTTTTAAGCGGGTGATTGTACAATTGGCAATGTTATTTTCAGAGAGCAGTGACCATTTGTTAGTCTTGTTTAAAAACAATTATATTATTCTTTTTTTGCGTTGTAGAAATCGAAATAAAGCAATTTGTTCACACATTTCAGTTGGCTCAACAGTCGGTATTTTTGGGTAATGAAGTAATTTTAAATAAATGCACAACGGTCACTTCCTCATACAATTTAATGGTTTTTATTACTTTGAAGTGAAAGTTCACAGACACTATATCAGGCACTATATATATAGACACTATACCCGTTTCGGCAACTCAAAGAAGGAAATTACATTTGAAGAAATTACATGTCTCCTGAGAAATTCAATCGCGTAGTGTATGTATCGGCGTAGCGTAACTTTTCAATTTACAAAAGAGCGAGGGGAAAGTCAAATTCTATTAAACAATGGCAATTTATTTTGATTTGCACTCAGATGCACTTTCCCTCTTTTCAAACAGCAGTCAGCGATACCTTCCTTTTTATACAAAAGTGTCTAGAGGAACACTTTGTATTGCTCGCAAATTATTGCCTAGCTCGCGAAAAAGACGTTTCTTCTTATTTTTACCTTGTAAGTTGCGACTGACTTTTGAAAATTATTGACCGGCTTCCGAAGAAAGATTTTTTTTTTGTAATTTTATTTGAATTTTGAATAAACATTTTTGTTAAGACGAAAAAAAAGTAGTCATGTTTTATTATATCTCATACATCAAAGGTTCCGCATCTGTAGCCAGCCTTCAGACGACAGACTGTGAGCCGGCTACAGAGAACCGAAGCATTTTAATTTATATTGTATCAAATAAGAACGTTTACACTGCGAGCGGGGTACATGGAGCCGAAGCATTTGATTTTACATTGTATAGAATCAAAGCGTTCACATTGAATACCGTGAACCGCTTTCTATACCATTCAATGGGATGTGGTTCTTCATCCGGTTGTCTATAGTGCCTTGCAATCTCTTTTAAAGACTTTATTATTGATCACAATTACCTAGGTATATCTCATAACTGCCTTAGTGTTATTGAAAACAAGAATATATTTGACATTATATTTTTTTAGGTTTCTATGTGGCCTATTTTTTATATCTTAAAATCTATATCTGTTGCCTACTTTTTATTTAATGAAATTGCTCTAAAATTATCGTACCGTTAATATTAAGTGAAATGCAGTCATACCCTACGATTGCAAGCGCCCATTCCTCTTATAGTAGTATTTTTTTTTGGCATTGTCTATTACGTATTGTTAATATAGCTGTAAAAGTTTGTACATTATATCTATTAGACATGCAAATACTATATCTACAGGCTTTAAGGCCAGCGAGGTCCTAACAATCCCCAATGCCGATCCATCAGTTTTTGAAACCAACTCTTGACGAATTAACTACCCCTTCAGGCAAACTATCTCATTTTAGATTACTCTTTTTTTATAAAAATAATGCTTTTCTACCTTCCCGATTCAGTTGTGTTTTGTATAAGTTGTCCCATGACCTCCAGTCCCATTGGTTGTATTAAATGTTATGCCTTCAGCATCAATACGCTGGACATTGTTTTTCATAATTATACGTTTTTATGCTTATTTATTCTTTTCATGTATTTTTTGTTTCTAACAACTTCATAATAAACAATAACACAAATTAGAAGATTTCCCCAAACAATGTTATGCATATTTCCCATTTTAGGATTAGAAATGGCGTTTTATAGTGAAAAACGAAAAAACAAATAATGACTGTTTAGTTAGTTTCAATTCACCTTCGCAACAATAAATATGTCCAATTAATAGTTAAAAATTTCATTAAAACTTAAGCAATCTCCAGTATCGTATATAAAATGTACTTATAACAGTGCATTCGTTAGTTAGGAATTAAATAGGATACAAATTATCCAAAGTCTACCCTACCTACATTTACAAAACTTAATTTGTTGTTGCAATTTATAAACACAAATAATTTGTCTCTCTACAGCCACAATATCTTCAAACTGCTATCTCCAAAATTTCAGACTTCCAAGTAAAACACTGCGAACTTCTATAGAAGTTATTTTTATAAGATACGATTATATATTTAGATATTCCTTTTTATTTAAATATCTATAATTCTTTCATCTACTTGAAATATTTGATTGCGATTAGCCGCATTTTTATAAGATACGATTATCTATGTGTGTTTGTGATAGTAAAATGTTTCTTTAGCCTACCTTTTTGACAACCTGCTTAAAGCGTAATCTTTAAAAGATATATTTCCCTAAACATAGATAATGTTTATCGTTAAAATCGCTTTATAATAGTAGGAGTACTTCAAATAGATTTGAAATTGTAGTTTTTTTAGCTTAGTTTTTACGTGCTTTGCCATGCGCGTGTATGCACAATATGGCATGGTTTTCTTTTCAGTCATCTTCAGAGAATGATTCATTGACATTTTAAAGACATTCTTTGAATTTATAGTTTCATAATATACATTTTACTATTAAGAACTTTTAAATGTATTATTTCCGGAAATGGTTAAATAGTATTTGACTAAATGAATTGCTTTATGAGGTGAGTAATCAATGTTATTCAATCTCTAATTATTTAATGCAGTTGCACTGTTTTCCCTGGAAAGTGTTTAAAAAATACATTGGATAAACCAACTCAATGTTAGTATATAGTTTTAAAACTAAATATATTTCTCATAATAAGGCATATGATTAGCCCAAATGCAAAAGTAGTTATATCCAAAAATTCGAAAAATGATATTTTCATATCAGTAGGTACTTTAGAACTTTAGCTTTATTTTTCAAATATAGTAAAGAAGAAAAATATGTTATTTAATAATAAAAATTCAAAAAAGAAGTCACTCAGAAGCAAAAGTAGTTATATCCAAACTATCCACGCTTTATACAGTTGTAAAAGCAGTTATATCTAACAACCGTGAACGTGAGTGTCAACAAACGTGATTTCTGATTGATTGAAATGTGGATATAGCGGCTTTTGATTCTTGAAAAAAATAGCATCATGGTGGTGCATACATTTGCAAAACCAGTTCAATCCTTATTCCAGTAGCAAAACAAGTTATGTGAAAAAAAAAGTTTAGATTATAAATTTATCTGTAATCTCAGAACTTAGCATTTTAATGAATTGTTTTGGTATTTCTTTTCCTTTTCACAAAAAAAAATATCGTATTAACAATAGTTGACCGAGCATTAACGAGGTCCTGTTTTAACTTGACTTTTCGACACTTCGTCTGTTTGTCTGTAAATTTGTTTTGTTACGCAGTCATGGCCTAAAGCGTTATTCGATTTTCTTCAAATTTAGATCGCCAAATACCTACTTCCTTTGTGTATAAAAGGATGAAAAATTATATATAAGCAGTTCTATTCATATTAGGTGCTATTCATCCTCACGATGTGCGCCTGTGGCACGGATTTTTCAAATTCCATTGACTTTTTTTAAATATGATTTTAACAATTTTAGAAATATTGCATAAAGAAACATCCTAAAAAAATATTTGATCTTTCTAGAACATTTCATTTTAGCTTAGTCGATTGTGCGCTGGACTTGGGAATAGTAGGTCGCGGGTACGAGTCCCGACGCGGTCCACTCCATTTTTTTATGTATGTATATGACTTAACGGGCTCCCCAGCAACGCTGAGCCAAACAGCTAGTTTATAATAAAATAAATCGCATTAAGATAAATTTGTAGTACTTTTTTTAATCAAAAAAAGTATTAAAAACGCACGCTTCGATCGAAAAGTATGAATAATGTTGTAGAATTCACCTAATGATGTTTGCTGCAGCTGTAACGCTTCAGTAGATTTCAGGTTTCCTACATTTTCATCGTAGCTGTTCCAGTTGCCCGAGAAATGATGCCTCTTTGATGGGTGTGATTCCTCTACAGAATGCTATTTGAATGGAATTTTCCCATTCGCACCAAGCATTCATTCTCTGTAGGAAACTGTGCTACTGTTCGAGATATCGTTGAACGGGTTGAACAACCCATTAAGAACATAACAATAGTCTATTAGCGAAAAACTGGAATTTAAAGAAATAAAAGAATCTGATTATTGCTTTAGAATGTTAAGGTAATCAAATTGACTGCATTTTGAAAAGTTTTCAAAGTATTCCATTGATAAATGCTTTATACAGACCGAAGAATTCTTTTGAACGAATGTTCCAAATGAAATGTATCAATTACTTTGTCAAATTGTTAAATATTGCTTTGCTAGTCGACTAAATTAAGTTGATATAATAAGGTACTAGCTGTAGGAAATTAATATTATACTTTAATGCTATTTTTAGAAGTTATTTATCACAAATCTTGTTTAGTAACATTATCAACAATATTCGTATTGTTGTGAAACATTTTTCCTTTTAAGTAAAATTTTTTATAAATCCCATTTTTTTTTTATTCAAACCGAAAATAATAATTTTAGTTCGTTCTACATACTGGAAAAATACCTCTTGATCACGCAGTACAATTGAATGTGCTTTTGATGTTGGTTGGTGGAGTATCTTGCCTTGCTTTTGTCAATTTAGTAGAAAAGGATGCTTTTGCAAAAACAAAAGGAAGTGTAATACCTAAATATTCTAACACGACATCTCTTGCCAACCAAATCAAACTTCAGAATGTCTCTTTCACGATTACATGTATCGTGCTCTTAGTTGTTTGATATAATCTTTAAACTTTGGGATATTCTTTCTCCCTGTAGCTTTTCTAACTATTAAATCATGAATAGAACTAAAATCACGAATTTACTAAAGTAACTTTTGTCAAATTACATTATATTTTGATTACACTTATTTTTACATTAATATCTCGTAATTTAACAGAAGTACCTTTTTTAGATTCATTAAATTTGAGGTGCTTGTTTTCAAAAGGGAACATGTCCTCCATGTTCCAATTGGAAATGTTCCCTTTTGAAATTTAGTATTAAACTAGTCTTCCTTTAGTTTTAAAATTAAGGTTTATCTAATTATATTAATTAAGTTTATATGTAATTAGTTATTTATTTTGATCTAGAATCTAGTTATTATGTGTTAAAGCGTTGCTCTAATTTTAAAATTGTACAAATGTATGGTCGTGCTATATTTTACATTGCTCTAAATTCGTTATGTGTCAAAGCGTTGCTCTACTTTTTAAATTGTACAAATGTTATTATTTAATCTGAAGTACTTACTTTGATATGTAACGGTTAGAACTACTTCCCTATAACGGTTATGTCAAGATTTATGTAACGGATATTATTTTGAATAAATGTGGCTATTTAAACTCCTAATTCTTAGGGGCCAGAGATCATAGTTTGGGTTTGAAAAAATTTGTATCGAAGACTATATAATGATATTATTTTCTTCTTTTTATTATACATGTTTGAATGAAAACTCAGTTTTTCTAAAATTGGTACTAAATCGCTTTCTTCTATTTTAAACCGATTGAGTAAAACTTCCACTTTAAAAAAAAACATATTTTAAAATTTTGCTCCTATAAGCAATGTGTGACGTGCTAAACTATAAATGTATTTAACAGGTTCCTAATTTTTAAAAAATCACAAACATTTTTGTCTTTGAATTAAAATACTTTTTCGAAGCTGAAACCAGCTTTATTGGTTTAGTATAAAATATAGTGTAAGTTGTTTTTTTGACAATTCTGTGGGGGAGGTTAAATGCAGGGCCTATTCTAAGCAAACATTACGATTGTCCATTTGCTCAAAAAATTGACGATTCTTCAATTCTGAATACAAATTTAAACGATGGTAATCGAAAAGGAAACAATAATATTTTTTAATCATATTTTAATTAAATACATATATTTTATTTAGACTTGTTATAAAAAAATCTTTTTACAAAAAAAAAGGATTATTTTTAAAACTCTTTACATATCTTACACTCAATTCACTTCTATATCAGCAACATTCCTCTCGAACTGTAAACGATTTTTTTAAATTGAAGCAATTTTATTTAATTTTGTATTATATTGATCACCTCAAAAACTCACATGAAATGGTGCTCAATAGACATTGGAATCGTATGTGTCTCGTGCATTTATTTCCGAACTTATAAATACACTAGCTGTTTGGTCTCGCGTGAAAGGGTAACACGGTAAGGCATATAGATCGAAAAGAAAGTGTGAGTGGGTCCCCGACTAGTATCGAACCCGCGACCTATTGTTCCGAAGTCGCGCGCGCTCCCGAATAAGTTACAAAGGTATGTTCTAGTTGTTGGAAATATTGATGTTTCTTTCTGAAATATTTCTAAAATTGTTAAAAACCATTAAAAAAACTAAAGAGAATTTTACAAATCCGATTCTTAGGTGCATATGTTGTGGATGGACAGTACTTGTGTAAAAAATTTCAGCTTTGTATACGCATCAGAAGTAGGTGTCTTGCGATCCACAGACAGACTCTTTCTTTTATTATTATCGATTAATGGACCTAACATTTTAGCTATCCCTAATAACTTAAACTGTGTTTATTATTTTACCAACACCGACTTGATATATTTCACGACTGCCTATTTTTAATGAAGTTTGTTCAATTAAACCATGACTGCTCGTTAGAATAGGCATTGGTTAAATGCCATCCTACTTTAAAAATATTTAAAAATTGTCCATAGATACTAATAGTGTATGAATCTTACATATCTAAGATTTTTTTTATCTGCACTATGAGATAAATGTCGAATAATATTTACTACCTTACGTAGAAGGTTCTGTGGGGATCTATTATTTCCAAAACAATTTGATAAAATTTTGATACGATAACGGAAGCTGATACAAAATATGGCGATGACTAAAATTTGCATCTCAAAATAGAAACTCTTCTGAACTCGCGGTTTGAAGAAGACTGCCAAATTTCTGAATGAAGCAATTTTGTGTGAATTTCGCACACATGGCTGCATTTTCGCCCGAGGGCGATTTACCTGAATTCCATCCTGTGAACAGAGCCTTGGTACCAATTCTCCAGTGACGGAAATCCCACGGCGATCAGCACGAGACATTCGAAACACAACATCGCATTTGAGTAGGTTAGAATTAAAACTCAATCTCAGTGGCATTAAAAGTGCAGTGGACTTTCAAAATTTCATATTTGTTTTATTTTTAAAGATAGCTCGTTTTAGATGAAAACATTTTTTTTTATTTAAGTTTTCGAATAAATTTTGGATAATTTTTAATAAATGAGCAACTATTTTTACGAATGTTTAGACAAAATAGGCTTTTAGGCAATTATTTTTTTTAAAGTTCAATATAATTTAATGCATTACAAAAAATATATAAATTATATTTCTAGCAAAGTATGAATATCCATACAAACAAAATAGTTTAAACATGTTTAAGCAATATTATGGTAAAGTATCAGCGGAAAAAATGACGCACTTGGAACATTTAAAATAGTAAATAACCATGAATAAGAGAAAATTGCATTAAAAAAATAAACATTATATAAAGTTATTGAGGAAAAAAATGCAGATATTTTGGTGATTTGTGGCGGTTCCGAAAATCAGGCCATAAAGTCTTAGTGGAAGGACCTTTAGGCCTCTGAGATTTAGTATAAAAATACTATGCTCCTGAAAGAGTCAATCAAAGCATAAAAGCCAAGCAAAATTAAAAATTGGAAAATATATTATAATTTGTTAGATTAATATCTCGTTGGGTTAGTACTGCTACTAAATAACTCCATTATAAGATTTGTGTTAGTCTCTTCTCCTATCTGTGCTACAAATTAAGGTATACTACATATGAATTCCTAGTTGAAGAACTCATCCCACGATATGTCTACGTATGAGTTCTTCAACTAGGAACTTATATGTACTTCCTAAGGAGTTATGTAATTGTAGCAATGACATACTATATAAAGGCGATATATTACAGATACAAGTTCTAAAATTTGCATTATAAAGTTTCTACATGGTTCTACGCGAGCAGCAAAACATAGGAATATAGTTTTTTCTAATATTGAGAACTAAGCAATATCAAATATATTTGTTTTCTTTATTAAACAAAATATAAAGTTTTCAACTTGGAACTGAAATATTATTCACAAAGTGAACATTTTGAACATTTGAATTTTCTCGTGTAAGAAAGTACATTTTGGATGTTTGTTAGTCAAAAAAGTAAACTTCCATTCTTTTTTTGTGAAAAAAAAGGAATAATTCTGTTTTTATTAAAAATGAATTTTCCACCAAAAATTCCAGGAAAATATATATAATTAAATGGACATTTTTATTAGTTTATAATAAAATTGTATTAACAAAAACAGTTGTATTATAAACCTGTGATGTCCCAATTTCATTAAAAAAATCTTTTGGTTATTTATTACCATGTGAACTATGTGTATAATTGTTAGAGGACCTTAAGCATTTGAATTTAGTTTAAAGGCGGTGTTTCAAAATATTTTAATATTTTCTATTCTCTTTAAATCGCAGGTTAAAAACCTCTATTTTTTATATCTCACAGAATGCTTATTTAATGCATGACTGATTTATGCATTTTGATCTGACTTCTAATCCTCAACACATAATAATAATAATAAGTATATTATGGTGAAAGTATCATTTTTAACACAAATTACAAATAAACGAACTCGATTATTACATTCCAGCTCTTTAAAATATGTCAGTCATATTCCATTGTTTTTCACACTGTGCTTTGATTTCTCAGCTAAAAAAATTAATATGAAACCTTCATAAAAGTTGTGAAAATGAAGGAAACTGAAGGCATTTGAAATGTTTGTCTCTATAGAAACTTAATAAATTACGTTTCTTTTACAAAGTTTACTTTTGATAACGGTTTTTGCACGATTTTTCGAAATACTTATTTTGTGTTTTCCTAGAAATTAAAAATCTTCTCATAGTCATAAATTATTAATATTTAGTATTATATTATATATATAATCTACACTTTTTTTTAAGAGTTGCACACTTCTAAATCGTCACAGCTCTCTTTCATTAAAAAATAAACGACCAAAGTAATCCAATACATAATTAGTTAATTAGTTAGATAACAAGTTAGTTAGAAAAGAATACCCCAACTTGGAAAGGCAACATCAACCATATAACTTAGAGCGCCATTTTACAAATAATTAAGAGGGAGGCGTTCTGAAGTTTCATTTGTTCAGCAACAGTATTATACTCGGAGACAATCTAAGTTGATCCTGAAGGCGACGTCTATGATCTGTAAAAAGGATCAGTTTAAATAATTCAGTTTAAATTTAATCAGTTTAAATATGATTGGCCACAAAACAATCTTAAAAAACTTGTCTTAAAAAAACAAGTGAAGAATGAGTATTGAGTATGTATCCGAGTCGTCATATCTGGCGTCTTTACCGCTTTATGTCAAAAACCGAGACGTTTGAATTGAAGGCGAGAAAATTCTTGTTTCATTTCGCCAAATTAAACTACTATTGGATATATAGACAGATTGGAGGTTTTTATGCGTTAAAGCTGACATTACGTTATCATATAGTTAAAGATTAAAATAGACAAACATTTAAAAGTAAAAACTGTTTAACTTCACAATAATATTAAGGTCCTCTTAAATCTATAGACAGTTTTGTTCCAACGTCCTTTTCGATTCGAAGTATTTCGTTTGTTCTTTTTATAGCTATATTTTTCGATAGAAGGATCATCTCTACAGCATAAATGCTTGAGATCAGAATAGCATGCTCCGAAGTATAGTCTTCTGATTCAGCCCTCTCCGATTTTTATGTACATAAAAATATTTTTATTTTTTCGATCACCTCCGCCCCACTCACATGGACAAATTCAAAACGAGAATAACTGCAGCTATCTCAACCGCAACAGCGGACATGCTGCAAAGAGTGTGAGAAGAGTTTATATATCGAGTAAATATCATTCGAGTTTCTCTTGGCGGTCAGATTGAACACTTCTGAATTTGGGTTATGTATAACTTTACAATGTTGATATTAACCCTTTTACTCTCGGCGGTCGCACACTAAAACCACATATGTAACCATATGCGTGAATAGGAAGCGTAGATTGCAATCTGTTGCTCTACGAACATTTTAGGCTAATTTGTATATAACAGTCAAAATTTCAAGAGTCATAATTGCATAAAGTCAGTAATTTCAAAGATTCCCACAGAAAATTGGGAAAATAAATCAAGTTTTTTTTTGCTGTTGTGATTTTTGTTAAAATCTGTCAATATTTGTCTATTTTTGCTAAAAGGTAAGTATTTTTAGTCTTTTGTAAGGCTCAAAATAGAAATTGAATGCGTTAAAGATTGCCGCTTTGGTCTTTTATGACGCTCCATTGTTGCTTTTAATTTTCTAAATGTGCGATTCAAAAATTTTGTAAAAAATGAAGTGTCATATTTAGATGATTAAGAAACATAATTTAAAAGATTTTTTTTTACTACGACAAAAAGTTGGGAGTTAAAGGTTAAACCTATTTTTAATATGATTGTCAATATTAGCTCGGAGGTTGTGATAGAAAAACATTCGTTATTTTATATACCCAAAGAAAAATAGGGCTAGCGACATCTCTTGACCAAACAAATTAAACTTCTTAACGTCCCCCCCCCCCCCCCAAATGATTTGTAGAACGAAGCTCTAAGTTGTTTAGTTGCGAAGATATTTACTACATCAAACTCGCACATTTATCCAAAGTATCAGAACTGAAATCTACTTTATAGCACATAAGATACCGCCTTTCTTCGACAGGAAAAAACGGTTGAACCTGCTTTCAATTAAGGATATAGTGGACTTTCAGAACAGCTAAAAATTTACCAAAATATCGTAATTTTTATTTGTTGCTAATAAATGAGCAACAAATTTATTTTTTGAAGAGATTCCATAGATACTTTCCTTGGTTTCGCTATGGTTAGCTTCTTTGATTTCGTTTCTCGGTTCGGAGCCGTTCGATTGCGTTGCTTATTTCTTTCATCAGTCAGATAAAAAAAAAGCGTTGATCGTTTTGCATTTGTAAAAACTTATTTCTCAGTTGTCATTGACTGAAAATATTTCAATCAATGGGATATTTTGTCGCTATATATAATTTAATATTATGTTAAATTGTAAATTCGACTACAGCATTCAGAACTGCCACATGTTCAATTTCTGGCTCTACTACATAAAGGAAAGAAGACAGACTGGCGAAAAGGGAAAACTGATGCATCGTTGGGTCTTTTTATTTTGATGAGATGTTCGCCGTTGGGTGAAATGAGTCTTTTCTGAACGTGTCCTGTTTTGACCGGGGGATGAAATTGTCTTCCGAGGACTACGAATGAGGCCGAAACCAGAAGACTCTGACCCAATTGGAGCCTCATCTTATTAGCTTCTGGAGGAGTTTCACTTTCACAACAGCTTTCAAGGCAATGTTTGTCTTGCGCCCCACAGACTAACCCACCAATTCATTGAGGTATCACATTTCTATTCATCAAGAAGAATAGGAGATTACTGATTGATTAACAAACCTACCAGAAATTATAAAATAAGTTAAATAGCCCAATTAATGCTCCCACGCAGGCTTTTTTTAAAAAAAAAATGCAATCCTATTTTGAAAGATGTTTTTTTAAAAATTTAATTCAATGTTATTTTTTGATATTTTTGTTTTTGAATGTATGTAATCATCTTTAAATACATTACTAATAAGACTTTTGTTAATTTGAGTACTTTACAAAACAAGGGTGTTAGAAATACTAAAATGTCAATGTGATTGCTATACATTTGTATATTCGCCTTACAATGCACCCATGGTTTTTATATACTTACAATATAATGCAAACTAGAATTTTACTACTATCGACTGAAAAGTAAACCTCAAACTAAACTAGTCACTGTAATATATAATCATGCCCTAATTACATAAACAGAAAGGACGAGAAAAATTTAGATTATTCAAGTTCGAATACAGACAAATTGCACATTAAATTGCGTACATATTGAGCATTCAATTGCATAAAATTCACATTGCATCCAACAGGAAACATACTCTCGTAACAACCCATTGAATCGTTTAAATAGAATAATGTGATTGAAAAGATAGGTGCAAGAACCATTAGTTTAGTACATGCAGACATAACTTCTTCCTCTTTAAGATGTGAACAAGAGGTCAAATCATCAAAGAACCAAGAGGAGCTTTTTGCTTTTCATCCATTGATTTTTCCTCCCTCATGTTCTTTGTCCTTGATGTGTCGTGTACATGTGAATGATGCTTTCTGAAATGAATGTCGGATGGCAAAGAGACTTGTTGAAGAGAGCCGAACACTTTTTGATAAGCTATATTTATTTAAAGACAGGGAATTCCTTCTTCAAAAAAGCCAACATCGTTAAAAGGCTTGTCAAAGTACGCGTGATATTATGTCGTTTCAAGAGTCGATACCTTCCTTTCTTTTTGTTTCCAAAACACTTAAAAGAGATGTCTTTGACCTTGTAAATTTTTTTATTGTGTTTGATGAAAGATTCTACTTGATTAGATTCAGAGCATACTGTGAAAATTGTTGATCAGCATACGACTAACAAATGTGATTGAATAATGAAGGAAGGAAGAGAATGTACCCAAGCAAGCAGAAGCTCGTCGCAAATATTCGAGGAAACACTCACACATACCATAAATAAATATATTTCGATGAATAATTAAAAGGATAGGACCACAAAAACTCTTCACCGAAATTGTTGAGATGACCCTAATCCGTCCACGGTTATCATCGATTGTATTATTCGAGAATTGATTAAATCCTCGTCTAAGTTGAAGAAGAGACAATTTTAAACTGGGATCATCACCTTCTTTTTAATGATAAAAGTAATAAAAAGTATGTGTATCTTTCTCAGTTCTTTATGAATGTATATAATTTATGAATCCGTATTCTTTGATGTAAATTTATAAATAGTTTTTTAAAGAAATGCGTTACACGTAGGTAGCAAAATTAAACATACTATACTTAAAAAATATAAGTATACTTTAATTAAAACTTTTTTAGTTACACAGAAGCATTAGAAAAGAAAGATAATAGACCAAAAGAGAGAATAAGATAAACTCAGTAATCTGCATCAATTGCAATCTGGAAGCTACTGTTTAAAGCGATTATTTAACTGAGTTTCGAATAAGTTAATTTTGGGAAAAGTAGATAATTAATGTTTGAGTACATTACATGCATGCACATGCGGAAGGGACTCATGCACGCTCGCTCACACGCACATCTTTTTTTTAGTGTGCGTGCTTCTATACTCGTGTGAAAAACAAGAAGCATTTTCTGGTATCAAGGTGGAAATTCCTGAGGTTAAACGCACGCGTAGTTGCAAGCGTATGGTCACAAGCAGACGCGCCGTAACTTAGAACAAGTCGAAACATAAGAAGTAAAACTCCTATTGAACGAAACATTTTTCACGATTTCTATCAAATTCCACAAGAAAAAGCGCCGGAGCCATCTTACTAGGGTACGGCATTGGTTTCTGTATAAATGTTAATAGTGTTTTGTATATAATTCTTTAAATTTACAATACTTGTACTAATTACCTATTATTTTGCCCATGTGTTATAAATAACATACTTGCTAAGATGTAAAAATATTCATCGATAAATCGAGTTAAAAACTATAATTTCTGTAAATTTTCTAAAGTATAAATATAGTACAGTGAGTTTTAAAACAAACATTATAGATTAATTTTAACATAAAAACGTTTAGAACCTAAAATTTAATTTGAATAAAAAAGTATATTTGCTAAAATATGTATTAATATAATCAAATTCGGGATATGACCAACTTAAGAATGACACATGTCTATTTCATCAAAGAATGAATAGTCTGAAATTAGCGATAATGTTACTTGGGGTTCCTTGGACCCAAAACAATAAAAAATGTTTTAAATCACTCCTGGGTCTGCTGTTATTTAAATAATGAAAATATAGACGTGGTTGTTGGGGAGATGGTGAATCGCGTCTACATTTTCGTAACAGCAGACCCAGAAGTGATTTAAAACACTTTTTGTTTTGGGTTCAAGAAATCCCCCAGGATACAAGTTACGACACATAGTTTGTAATTTTTTTTCGTACATATAAGTTTTTAGTGTGTTTGCACGCCACTGCACCTACCATTTTAAGAATTACACTATTTCTTTTAAAACTTACACTATATTTTTAGGCCTTATTATGTAACCAATAATTTAACTCGAATGACAAGTAATGTTGATGCAGTTATCCGATGAAAAAAATATTATTTAAATGACCACTTTTATTAAATAAATGTCACACTCTAATAATAATTTTACAATTTAAAAGAAATGTTTTATTTACAAGATGATTATAAAAGTGTAAGAATGCTAATTAGATATCGAAAATTTAATGGTATATAAGATATATTGATATATATTGGTTTTGCAACATTTTTTACTGGAGTATTGCAAATTAATGCCTATTAAACGTTACCAAACTTGCCTAAAATAGTAGTTTTAATTTTTGACGAGCTTTACTTTCGGTTCTGTTAATCACCCTTGTGCATCTGTATTCCATCAAACTCATCAAAATATTAGGACGTGGATACATTTGCATTTCTAATAAAAGATATGATTGCTAAATCCCAGCTAAATGTAAATTCTTATGCAAATCAAATCTCTGTGGCTGAAGTGGAATAGCCGCAAGGTCTTGACTAATGACTGCTAGGAAGATGACCGTTAACAAGAAAGGCGTTGCCGGTAGCATGTCTTTGTGGGCGTTAAGAAGAAAAAACACCATTTCATTCAGAACAGCGTGTCAACAAAGCAGAGTAAGTAGGTAAAACAAGGACGACGTGTTTAATATGCAAGGCATGGGATATTGGCGATGAAGTTGTAAAAACGAAACTCTCTGTGTGGACGGACATTCTAGATGGAGGAGAGAGAGAGAGAGGTTTTCCTCCAGTTCGGATGAGAAGGTTGCAGGACAGTGTTTGGATTTGTTTTCTTTGCTCTTCAAAGGCAAGGGATCAAAGTTTCAAACGACCTTCCCGTATCACCTACGTTTCAAGATAGAAAGAAAGTACTTTTATAGGCTTGAATTAATTAATTTAGATAGATACATTGAAGTATTCGCTACTTTTCTTACAACTTGTTTTATGGCTATTATTTTTTAAGTATAACAATTAATCTGCCGTCATTTTAATCTTGAAGTGTCGATTGGTTTCATTTTTATTAGCTATATCTAAATATGATATATGCTCTAATACATAAAGAGTCAGTCCCTGCAACGTTATTTTTGCTGCCAAATTAAAATTTGAAAAATGTTAAATATCATTCGTAACTGTACATAAACAACCTACAACATTCAATTACACATTCAATGGATGCTTATCATAGCTCCGAGTACATTAGTTTCAATTTTGGAAAAGACGTCCTCAAAAAATTAATAAAAATGGGTAGATTTTTGCTTACATCGGCTGCTTTACCTCATTTTACGAAATTACCATTGATATATAACACAACATAAATAATTTTCAATCAATATGCATACAGACATATCAGATACATCCACAAATGAATACCACAAATCAGATCCTCACAACCGCAGTCAAGTTATCCGTTAGACCAGGGCGACAATAAAAAGTTATAATCAGACAAAATGTTAAAAAAGGTGTGCCAAAAGAATGAGAAGTAAAATAATTGAATCTTAATAACTCAGTTTCTATTTAGCCAATCATCATCAAATCAAACGGAAAGCTTTCTTCTGAACTACTATTTTAGGTTGGTCGAGTTTCATTAAGAGCGCTTGAACAGAAGCTGAGATTAGCGATATAAACATTGCTACTTTTTAAGAAAATACGGTTACTTGCATTTGAATATGTCAGACGCTCGTTTACTGTGCCAGTATACTTTAAAAAAACGAGTAGATTCAAATTCTTATTTTTAATTATCTTTTTTTTACAGTGTAACAGGACATTTTAATTTATTTTAGAAGGTAATAAAATATTCCTTTATTTCCTTTTGTTAAATTTCTTTTTTTTTATCACTCCTTGTCATACCTTTAAGAGTAAGAGTAGACCATTGTGATAAAGTAAATAGTTCTTTTTTCATGTTATTACGTTCTTCAACTACACTGATAAGGCAAGTTACTCATATTCCTTAGAAAATGAAACGCAACCTTTATTTTTACGTCATGGTTTTTTTATGGAATTGACACAGTGCAACACTTTAATTGGGGTTTCGCATATTTCTTTCGTGCTATTGTCGTTCAGATACCATGTAGGAACATAAGTGAGTTATTATAAGTATTTAGATATGGTTTTACTTTTAATACATAGTGGTAGTAGCTACTTACTTTAATGTACTTCTTTTTTTGTACATTTTTTTTTAAATGTATAATACATTACCAAGTACGTATTACAAAATAACTTTGGATATTTAAGAGATCTACTCTAAAACTATTAAAGAGTCTAAAAGAAGAAATTGTGCTGTAAAAACTCATTTACCTGTACATTTCCTAAGAAGATTATAAAAATGACGCTTTTCATAAATTATGTTTTTAAACGAGCTCATTTCTTGTTATTTCTCAAAATAATTGAAACTACATAATTTATTCTAATCATTTAAATAATTGGTATTAAAATTTCTTTTGCGTCGAATATGCGCGCAATAATTGACAAAAAAAGGAATATTATCGAAAACCTTTTGTCAAACCTTTGACCAATCTTAAAAATTTAGTACTATTTTAGATATAAATATTTGTCACGCATAGATGTGCGTAAAAGTTACTATGTTTTTTTTTATTAAGTTCAAAACCGCAAACATTGATTAGTTATAAATATGACAATAACAATTCGTACATAATTTTTCGAAATATTGTTGAGTCTATTGTTAGTCTAAGTTAATTATTATTTTATAAAACATATAACTAATATTGATCCCTTTCAACTTTTGACCAATTTTGAAAACTCCTGGGTTTTAGTTGAAGAAACTTCCATTTATTTGTAATACATAAGGGGATACATTTATTCACAAGGCAAGGGTAAGATATTTTTTAGGCCGGCCTTAAAATCATTCTAGTTCAACTGAGAACGCCAGTTTTAATATTTAATAAGAATTTCACGAGCCTTTTATTACAGTTAACTAATTATCCTATTTCTATCTGAAATAAATGTCAAAAGTTCAAATGTCAGTAGACTTCTTGCAATCAAATGGTTTCAAATGCTAGAAACATTTGTCCCTTTCAGAAAATAAATCTACCAGCGTCTATTATTTTCCACAAAAAAAAATTAGGGGGCACCGAAATCCATGTTGTGCCTAGGGCCCTAAATGATGCAAGTGGGCATGCATAAATGTTCTATTTCTTTTGTTGAACCTGCTCAATTCGAATGCAAGATTTTGGTGTTGCGTGACGAAACATTCTTAATAAATATAACCTTCGCCAAAGGCCTTCACATATCGTGTTGGTACCAAATTAATCATTTCCACTTTACTCACGATTTCCTCACTCTGTTTTTATTATGGATTCTGGGGAAGTCTTGTTCCCCCGTATCGGAGTGGAAGTCACCCTTAATGCATAACTTTTTCCATGCGGTACATAAAGGACGTCTTTAAAGGGACTATGGATTTTCAAAACAACTCGAAAATTCCAAAATATCGGAAGTTTTATTTTTCGTAAATAATATTATTTACAAGTACAATATTCATGTATATTTGATTTATTGTTTTTTTATGCTTTTCAGTAACTTTATATGGTGTTTAATTTTATTAAATGCAGTTTTCTTAAATGCAGTAGAGAAACACATTTTCGTTCGAACTATTTTATGTATCATCAAAAATATCATTCGAGAAACTAGAATTCTAGTTCAGTGCTAATTGTTTGAGGAAAGTATAAGAAACGTATCCCCTTTCCCATGGGTTTCAGTTTTAAACTTGCCCCCCTATAGTGCCCCGTACCTCTGTCTCCCCCATACTGATTTTGCACATCTTTGAATTTGTGTTACGTATAGATGATAGGCCACGAATTTAAGGTAACGGATTCTATCGTAATGATCCTCTTTTAGGTCAACGTATCGATGATCTTCGCTTTACCATCCGATTTTATTTTGGGCCCGTTCCTTTCCCCACGCAACAAGTGGCGAGGATAAGAAGTGGCGTCCCACGCCTCGCTGCATCGCACCCAATGCGGATTTCGAACACTGATAAGCTTGTACTACTCATTTGTTTGACTTCCGATTCGATGTCAGTAAGTTATTTTCAAACGGAAACTTCCGTTTCTGAGTTCGTGATTGGATTACAAGAGTAGAAATTGTGTAAATAGAGTTTAATCTTGAGAGTAACACTCTAGGCCTCTGTGGTCCGCAAGCTGATTCTATCCCCTTCATTGTTAAAACTGCATGCTCGTTTTTGATTATTTTTGTTGTTGTCATTTTTGAAGAAACAGACGCCTTCGAAATGCTCCGATTGAATATTTCGTCAAACTGAGAAAATTCATTTTTAAAATATCAAATGTTCTTTTTACGAAACTTATTTTGTTAAAAATGAGGGCAAATTCAAATAAAAGTCGCGAACCAGGGATCACTTGGTCGGACGTACCATGTGCTATCGATTGTGCCAGAAAAACTCGTTTGAAACGTGGCAATGTACATATAAGAACCGAAATTAAAACCACCGTGTGAGCTGATACCACCGAAAAGGAATCGAAGTAAATTACTTTATTTGAAAATGTTAAGATTCTTGTTTCGTCAAAAGTCAAGTGATTGAGTGATGAAACGATTGTCAAAATTGACGATTGCAGAATACTTAAAAATGAGAAGTTTCTATTCGTCCCCCATGCATTTAATTTCATATATAAAAGATGTTTAAAAACAACGTGTTACTGCGAGGGTTAAGAGGATAGGCACATTTGGGAAAAATTATTGAAAACTCAACATGTTTATGTTCGTTTTTCACAATTCCAACTCATTATTTTTCGATCGTTTTTTTATTTATTGTTTTAATTGATTGAATAAATATTATGAAAATCAATTGCTGTTGTAAAATGATTGATTTTATTTTAACTATTCTTATAGCTTTACGCTTATACTCTTATAGCAACTTTTTAAGGACTTCGAGTGTTATAAACTTCACATGATATTAGTTTTTTACTCCTTTCTTGTTGACACTATTGAACAAACAACGCCATACTTGTTGATAAGCAACATACAGAAAACCAATGCTGTTTCTGTCATTCCTTAAGAAAAAGATTTTGGATTTTAAAAATACGAATGAGATTTTGTTGAAGTTTTTATTCATTTCACTCCCTATGCAATCGGCGAATTATCCGAACTTTAAGAATTTATTTAAACATTTTCTAGTTATCGCTGCTTTAAATGTTCAATAAATTTACTGGTATAATAATAATATGAAATTAAAAAAAAAAAAAATTTGAATGTTCATGTCCTTCATAAGCTATCATAATCTATTAACACAATAAAATATAATTTTTAACAAAACTGAATGCATTTTAGTTATACACGTAAGTTTTTAAAAAAAATATTTAAAAGTCACTTAATATGTGATGCCATCGTTACGTGTTAAGCAACACATTTTAAATACCATTATCGATAGAGTGTTTCAGATAAAGCAATTTCAAATATAAAGTTTCAGCTATCCGATTAGTTGAAAGATTGATCAATCGGATATGAGTAGTCTCTCCTTCCTTCTGAAATACAATGAACGGGAAGGCTTCAAATGTTATCCACCTCACGTTTAAAGCACGTGGTTTTCTCAAAGGTAAAGAGACTTACATCTATTTCCTGAATCAATTTTAAATGGATTAAAAGGGATTACAAACAGTTATGAAGAAGCAGAAAAATCTGCTCTTTGAAAGACAACTAGGAACCATAATCATCTTTCCACTTCTGTAAACCATTGCTTCATTTTTATTTAGATGATAATCCCTATCTGGAATCAGTGATGTCAAACAAATCAAAAAGAAGGCATTAATTTTATTATTGATATAATTCCCAGTAGGTTCTCCATTGAATCTTTACACTCTTACTCTGATAATGTTGATTTCCAAGTCTAATCGCATTACCAGAGGCAAAATAATTATTCCTTTTCTTCTTGTTAAGTAAGTTTCACTGCAGGTGCCAAAAGAGGAGTCGGAGAGTGTTTTGACCCGTATGATTCGACTTCATTCGAAATATTTCCCAGAAATTCACAAAGACTTTACTTAAGTACACATTTCCGCAATTAAAAAAATAGTACCTTAGAGTAAGAAAACTTAATTCTACCTCAACTTAAATGCTAATATATAGCAACTTTAACACAGAAAATCAGTTGCGTCGCTGGCAATGCCAGTTTTCTTTATAAACGTTCTTAGTCACTTTTACATCAATAACACCACCGTAACACAGCATCACACTAAACATTTCCACCTTGATGCGTTAATGTCACAAATAGGCAGTTAGTTACTTTGGTAATGACTTGAAGGTGCATGCATCTTGGATAGTGATTATGTGGCTGCATTGCTCCATAGAAAGCCAATCGTTGCATCATACGTTCGCGAGTTCGCGAATTTCTTTAAGAGTATAGCTCTTGAGACTATGTTTATGGACACTAATATGAGGATTCTGTAGTAAAGTACTGACTTCCTATACCAATAAACTGGAATTTATTTCCCCGGGCAATATTGGAAAACATCTCCAATCCCGTATCTGAACAGCTTAACTTTTTGCAGATTGAACATGTTTAATTATAACAGTCAATTTTTCATAATGCATTGTTCTATTCGAATTGCTATCTACAATACAAAGGGATGCACATTGAATCAACACAACCTCCATTTCCCAACCATTATTATTAAATATCCTTTCCAAAAATCTCCTCCTGGCGAGTTCGATTCGAATTTCGACTTTGCAATCCTATTAGATAAAAAGAAAATGGCAAATCCGTTTAGTTACTTTACTCATAAAAAAAATCGTAAAACACGTTCGATTTTATTATGAAAGAACTTTCCATACAAAAGAACCTTAAAAATGCAGTAGAGCGTGATATTTCTAACCTTAGGGCCCGTTCCAAAACTACGTGACGCATTTAGAGGGGGAGCAGGGAAGCGTCACTTATCGTCACTTGGGATGAGAGGGGTTCACAATTTGCATCACGTGACGTGTTTGAAATGGATGGTAAACCTTAAATGACGTATTAGGTTGAGCGTGTAACGCGCGAACACATCGAAAATGAGCCATTTGGGTACTGTGGTCATTGTAGTAACAATACTGACACCGATAGTTAATTGCATTTATATACTTCTCTTTCATTAGGTACATATTAGTTTCTGTTCAAAACTGCTATCATATGCAGTTCAGGGGGATCCTTCGGGCATGCTTCTGCCCTAAGACAGTTAAAAAAATACCAAAGAGCTTATGTAAGTTCGAAAATAAATGAATTATTTTACTTGCACTATGCATTCACATAAAAGTATTTTTATTTACTTTAAACGAAAATATAACATTTTAAGTTTTGAAGCATTACAAAAATTAAAATATCGCACATTTTCTATAGTACTTTAACTTGGGGGTACTTGAACCCAAAGAAAAAAAAATCATTCCTGGTTCTGCTGTAGTGAAGATATAGAAATGATTCACCATCTCTCGAACAACCACTTCTAAGCTTTCATGGCAACAGAGCCAGCCAGGAGTGATTAAACAATTTTTTTTTGAGGTTCAAGTTACCCGCAGGGTCCAAGTAACCTCAAGTTTCTGTACATTTTTAATTTTGTAAGTTACCCCATATTAGCCTAAACAGATTGAAAATACCTTAATTGAAATAATTCTGGTTTTAAGAAAAGCGAAATATTTTTTTAAAATTTATTCAAGGAAAATGTTTTGTTTTAAAATGAATATTTTTTAAAGTGCGAAAATTATTTTGTTTACAATATAAACTATAAAATTATATGTTATAAAATATAAAAATATATGGAATTAGTTGAGTATGGTTTGCAAGTATGATTGAGTGATAAAGTGCGTAACAGGCTTGTTTTGCACAACCCCTGAAAAGCAGAGCTTCAAAAAATAGGAATGAAATGTTGCAAGGGGAACCCTGAATTCACTCGCAGCATCTTCAATTCCATTCACACAATCACTGCCCTCGTCATTCAATAGGCAGTATACAGAAATGTAAGTTTCTATTTCAAAATTACTTAAAGACATTGAAACGGAATAAAACGAATAAAAACCACTAACTTTTCTTGTTAGCTTCGTCCATGCTTGAACCGAGAGCCCCGCTAAACGAACAACCACATAATTAAAAATATAAAATGCGGCTTTTTTTTTAAAATGAAAAGAAAGTTTCTCAGTTCCATTTGACTTGTGATAAAGCTCTGCCTTCGAGTAGAGCGACCTCTCACACCAGCTGGACTACAGTTAATACAATGAAAACATCTCATGAATAGAATTCATTTATTAAATGTTTTTGGATTCGTCAAAGATTTGTTTCATGTTCGAGGCTCTACGTTGTAAAGCTGACTCTCTCAACCCCATTCCATTTGTGTACCCTCAGTTTTCCCAGTATATAGTATAAAAATTATCTACTTTTAAATATTTTTCATATTTAAAGCATTAGGAGAACTTTTAAATTCTTCTCTATTGAAATAATCTGTAAACATTTTTTTAAAAAAATGTGTTGGGAGTAGAAATTAAACTCATTTGCAGTGAAAACAAACCTACAGATTCGATATTTTGCTTAACCGTCATAGAAATAAAATTATTTTTTGACCGAGCGTTAGCGAGGTCCTATTTTTACTCTGTTTGCCTGTAATTGTTGTTGTTTTTTACGCAGTTACGGGCAAGAGCACTGTTCGATTTTCTTTAAATTTTGCAAGAATGTTCCTTTAAATCATTAAAACCAACGTACGTTTTTTGTTTAAAACATTATGATTGTGAGGTCTATAGTTCCCAGAACTACTAGTATACAAAAGTTTGTAGGCTATAAAGGTGGACAAAGTAAGTTCGGAGAATCGAAGCTGGGACGTTTAAAAAAAGTCAAATAAAAAGAAAATAGATAACAGAAAATAGTTTTTGTAATTATAGCTGTCCAATAATTATCAGAGTAAATAGAATTATCAGACCTTAATACGCAATATTAAGGAATTCGCGGTTAAATTGGTTTATGTGTTTGTGAATAAGATGGCTAAAGAACGGACAATGCTATTTGAATTTTGCATGCAAGTTATTTTGCATAGCATTAAGTTTAGCATCAAAATTCAAGATGCGTTGGATGTTATTCTACATTAATAGAATTAAAAACAACAACATTTTATAGATATTTTTACGTTTTATATGATTTAAATCTATGTAATTGCTCCAGAAAATCAAATATTAAAAACACGCCTACTTCCTAACATAAGTAATCCTTTTAGCCCCTCGTCCAACATTTTATTGATCCTGCAAAAGCATCCTAAGGAACTCAGGCACAATGATTGTCTGAGTCCCGAAACTTTTAGAAAGACTCGCTCTCCATTCAAGTGGAAGATAGTTGTCTTGAAACAAAATCTGATTGGCAAGTGAATTATGTTAGTGTATGTAAGAGAAAGTCGAATACTAAATGTTTTAATGAGTTTTACTGATTCTGGTTTACTGAATGTTTATTTTTGTTTGTTTTAGGAAGCAATCCACTGTCATGAAGACAATTGCTATGGACGCAGATGACATCCTCAACCAGGACGCAAATCTCGTAACTCTGAAAGTGTACATTCCCGATCTTCTCTTGCAAGTAAGTTGAACCTAATTGTTCGTTATTGAATGTTTATTTTTATTCGATTTTGATCATATGTCCAAGAACCTCCCCTCTAAACAATCACGTGTTTAAATACTTTAAAAATTCGAAAAAAATGTGAGTTCAATAACGCAAGGTACTCAATAACCTTGATGTTAACAGTGATCTCCAAGTAGTTATATAGTGATAGTTTATAAAGAAAGATGAAATAAAAGTGTGTTCATGTATCATTCAATCTTACAAAAACTTGAGTTTAATTTCTGCTTCCTGCCAACATAGTAAAGAGATTAAATATGAGTTTCAATGCTTACATCGGTAAGTTGTTTCTCATCCTTTAAAATCATGGAATCAATATAGAAATAGCTTACTTTTTCTACGGTATAAGGAATAATTCTGTAAAATTTAATTTTTCTGTCTAGACGGGAAGTATAAGAATTAGTAATAATTGAAATAGCTCTTTTGCCTTATATAATATAAATTCGATGAAAAAAATATGTTTATATATTAAATACTTGATGTTCCACATACATGAGATTACTGTTGCATTTTCGTTTATGAATAGGAGTTTTGTCTAAATACTCCCCCTCAGCTCACAAAAAATAGACTCCTTTTCCATTTCTCCCCTTTCTCGTGAGCTCAAAATAGATTTCACTGCCACAGGAAGTCCCTCTTCGGCACCCCTGGCATCTGACTTGTCAAAGGAAATGTGCAACTCAAATGGAACCATTTAAGACAGAGACATTAAATCACGCACAATAGGAGTGGAAAAGAATATTTACTCAAAAACTTTAAATACTGTAACTAGCTTTGAAATTTAATAATTAATTCTTCTTTCTAGTTAATGGGTGATAGTTTTGTGCATTTTAACTCATTAGCAGTAATTATTATTGCGAGATATCTGGTTTGATTCATTTAGTAGTATTTACTGATTTTTGCTTTTTTTTTGTATTTTCAAAGCCAACACGTTGTTGCTTTCATGCTGATAAATGAAGAAAATCATAATACGTTTTTTAGTGTGCTGTTAATCTTATTTTGCCTTTATATTAACGTAGCGTTCAAACCTAAGCATTTTAATACTTGTAAGCAAAAATGGCATTGGTAGAAGAGTTATTCAGGTTGTCGAGGAACATTTCGTTTAACCAATGTTTGTGACGTAAGTCATAGGGTCTGATTTATAAAATTCAATACTTTCGGCACATTGCACGACTGTGGACGTTCTCTTTGGTACAAATAGTTTCGAAAAAATAAAAATAATACATATTAAGTTCACTATACATCTCAAAAATAAGACATTATAATGTTTTTGGCAAATTTTCTAAAAAGCGATGAAAAATTGCAATAATAATAATAACAAATTTTTCAAAGTATAAGCAACTTTTACACAATTTTATGTGCAATTAAATTAAAATTGGGGCCCTTAAAGACGGGGGCCCGGGCCTAACGTGCCATATTATTAAATCAGATCCTGGGCAGATACTCTGAGCAGAAAAATGTTCGGTTATTAAGTTTCTAAATTATTGATTAACTGATTCGAATTTCATGAAAACATGTCATAGGTAGAAATAAATTGATGAACAAAATTTTAAATTTCTGATAGCGGAAATGAATTCCTTGACTCTTAAAACCCCAGATGAAAAGAAAAAAATATTAATTTCGACATAATAATAGTAATAAAGATACAACAACTAGCTAATAATTGTAATAATAAATGGCGGCCATTTTGAAACTGCCCAGTTTTAACCCACTTCCGGTAGCCGAAAACGTGTAAACTTTTAACTGTGGGTCAGCACACCAAGTAGAAGCAAAAACCGTTAAAAAAAACTTTTTGTTACAATTTGTTCCCTGTTAAGCTAATTTTTGTAGTAAATGGACCCGATATGGGTAAATTGTTGAAATTTTCAATACTTTGACGACAAAGGTCAAATATTGCGTAACGTCGAAATCCCTTTTAGCATTCGTCTTCTAATTACTAAATACAAGTTTTCCGCAAAATTCCGTTTCAATTAAAAGAATTTTCATTTTCATTTGGAGAAATGGATAATAGATTGAAAATGTCAAAACTTTGACCGCGATGTGCAAGGGTCAAATATTGTCCGATTTAGAATATTTTTTTTATCATTACGCTTGTATTAATGGGTACCATCTTTTCGGTACTATTCTATTTCGATTTGGAAACTTTCGCTTTTTTTTACTTATCTCTACTGTGGAGGCCTTAGTATTTTAATTGGGGTGAGTGGGTTGACTTTTGGATTGAATAACTACATCTCGCAAACTATTTTAAATAATCAATCTTATATACGTAATTATAAAAATGAAAGTTTGTCAGTTTGGGCATTTGTTTCCGCTAATCTCAAAAAAAGCCAAACGGATCGCGAGGGAATTTGGCACAGGCAAAAACTTACTTTTGAGCACAGGTTTTAGGCTGCAATTTTAGCTGCAACATGTTTTTTATTTTTTATTTTTCTTTATTTTTTTCCCGTTATCTCAGAAGCAAGAAATTGTTTTAAAAGGAAATTTATATGAGCAATAATTTAACTGAATTATGTGCGCGTAAATTTAATTCAAAAACTTCAAATGTATATATATATATATATATATATATATATATATATATATATATATATATATATATAAATAAAAGTAATATTGAATCGTGTTCTATAAAATGTAAAATATTTATTTAAAAAAACAGTTTCACGTCATTAATAAATTAAACTCAACATGACATGTTTAAACTTTATTTAAAATTTTTATTTATTTTTACGTTACCTTAGCAACCAGAAATTGTTTTAAATAGATACTTTTATCTGTGTAATATTTTAACCTATTTTAACTGAATTATGCACGTGTAATTTTAATTGAAAAACTTCAAACGATAATTAATAAAATAAGTGGCATCGGAATTATTTTTAATGGTTTAAAATAACGTTTTAAAATGGTTATAAAAATATTGTAGCTTTTTTTGTGTATGTTTTTATTTTGCGTTAACTTGGCGATGAATTAAATTTTGTATTAAATTCAGTGCAAAAGGAACAATCAGTTATCTTCATAAAAAGGGTGCATTATTTTATGTGCTGACTTAATTAATTCTAATTAAATTATGTACAATATTTGGTGTGTTTTTATTCAACGGGAAAATTAACGAAAAAACTAACGTTCGGGGATGTATATGATAACCGGAATTCTAGCTAAAAATATATTGCTTATAAAAATGATTTTCGATTTGTTTAAGCAACCTACTTTGAAAGTGTATTGTCTAAAAGGGATTGTTCACGTTTGAATTAGTAGAATGAAGGTGAATCGATCTTCAAAGAAACGTTGTAAAGAACAACATGTTTTATATGAAAGGGTACAATTCTTAAGATACTTATTTAATTGGTTGTTTATTGATGTATCCTTGTGAAAGAAAACTCAAGATGATATGTTTGATATATAGGTAAGCTATTCTGAATAATATACTAGTGTTTAAGTAGGGCAGGGTCGGTTAGGGGTAGGGTCACAACCAAAAACAAGACACTTGTAAAATCAATATAACTTCATTTGGAATAATGGTTGGGCGATAAATGATGTACCATCGTGTGCGAGAAAGCGAGACGTTTCGACAAAGGCAATTGTTAACCCATTCCCTCCTCTGACCTTTTTACCGCGTGGAGTCTCGACGAAGACCACTCAATTGTTTCAAAAAAATTATATGCCTTAACGGGTTCTCCAATAACTCGGTGCCAAACAGAATTGTTCAAGCTAGAATTCTCGCACAGGTACACTAGTTTCATATTAGTAATTTAAATATAAGGTGTAATTCAGATGTATAATAGATTTCGAGATAGAGTTATAGCGCAAACGTATCCATTTTTTTTACCAATATTCCTAGATTTTGTGCAAAACAGACACTTTTTAATACGTTTTAATGAGAAAACTAGAAAAAATTCTAATTTATTTAGTTTTTTTCTTCTTCAATATATTACAAAGTGGGAAAAATGGGCTTTCGAGTTATTAATGCTAAAGAATAGAAAATTCGTAAAAATTTAAAGATCTTCGGTAACAGTGCAATTATTTTACAAAAATATGTATTTCGAAGCTTTTAAATGACAAGAGTTAACTACAAGATATTTAACACTGTTTATTTTGTTAATATAATGCAAATTACATACCCGTTTTTTTCTCTCAAATAAACTGTCAACAAAAGAACATATTTCGATTAAAAAATGGATGCCATATGCTTGCTTTATTAAAAGTTACACAAAATGTTTTAAATGAAATAAAAAATCGTCTGCAGAGCAAATTATAACAGCAGGTGTTCGTTTTCGAATATAAAAAATAATAAAAAGTCGATTGTTCAACATTCTGTATTACAACTTGCTTTTAGAATAGACTGCTACAAAAACACTAATCGAATATACTGCTTTTTTAAAAGTTGAAAATTGCTATTTATTCTATTTTATTCAAGTTACTAATTTGACTAAAAAATTTATTAATAACGTCTTTTACACGATAATTTCTTTGAATCTCCCACAAAAAAAAATTATCGCAACTATGAATCGAAGTAAGTTACCTTAAAAAAATAATTATTAAAAATATTTTTTAAAAACTTCCGAATTAAATAAAAGTATACCATTTTGTTCCTAATAAATGTGAAAGTTTTTTTTAAATAATTATAATTTTAGAATTTTTTTCGAGATAAATTGGATTTTGAACGTCAAAAATCAAGTTTTAAAACCCATTTTCGTCCACCTTACCCTATTCTTTATTTAATATATTATGGCAAAACCTATATATTTAAATTGACAACATTAAACATTGCCTCATTCCCATTTGATTTGCCGCTTCTGTTGTTTAATTCCAAGGTGTATACGGTACTAGTTAGTAATTTTCGATTCTTTGGAGCATATAGGTTTTTAGATAGATACGGAAGAGATAAGCAGAACACTTTAAATGTAATTGTATAGTAAATGAGATAGAGAGATCAGGGCAGGTTGTCACAAAGGTTGGTTGTCTCAGTTCTCAGTAGTTGTTTCAACGTAACGATCTAGACTGGGACCTACTCCCTCCATATCGACAAGTATCTCAATTTTATTGGAGTTTTTTCCGCTGTAAGTAGTCATTGAATGATATAATTAACTCTGATTATTCACTCTATTCAATTAAATCAAGCTCATCTATTTTTTATTATCCTCTAATAACGTTTCAGGATGTTATTCTGCATCCACATTCGAGGTTAGGTTCGATGGTGTTTCCTGTTTGAATCCGGTTTTAATAAGTTTTATACTTGTCAAAATTGTGCAAGTGCCCTCGAAAGTGACTAATGTAATATGAACTCTTAAATATTGGCTTTATTCTGTTCTTAATACAACTCTGTGAAAGTTATTTTTTCCCTTCTAAATAACTCGTGAACCCCAGAAGTGGGTGATAACCAACCCGGTGTCGAGGTCGTTCATAAAAATTTGTTCATATAAAAACTTCTTTTTCTGTATAGCTACCTACTACTTATTGATATGGTCTCAAAACTGCAGAAACTAAAGGATATTCTAATGAGAGAAAAAGACTGTAAACCCTACCTCTTTAAAAATTGTGACAACCTTTCCCGATCTCCCCTACTTGAAATTCTTATATATAAGTAACCACACTTTAAGTGCAAAATATGCCTGATTGTAATTACAACTTTTTTTTTTACCAGAAGAAGTATTGAAAAACGATTATATTTAGCTTCTAATTACCTATTTTTTGCAGTGTTTGTGCTACTCTCTGGTTTGTGCACGGGATTGATTTATGCCTTTTTTCATTTTGATGGCGTATGGGAGAAGAATCGAGGTAGTTTTTGTCCAAAAATGATTTCTCGCTAAAAGGAACACTGCTTATTGTAGGATCTGGTTTGAACCAATTTCAGAATGAAAACAATACTTTTTGCTGTTAAATTCGCCTGTACCAAAATTCATGAATGTTGAATTATTTTTGTTTATTTTATTTTTAATGTATTTTTTTAAAATTTATGTTATTTTTATTTCAGAAAAACTTTCAGTTTCAAAAAGATGAATTCATTTGGGACATTAAACAGCATATAATTGATTCATTACCCAAGGTACTAATTAACGTGAAAATTTGTGGTTAAATTATATATTTTAAAAACTATTCTTCATTATGAGAGCACAATCATAAATTTTTACAAATTTTATTTTCAGGAACTAAAAGAGAGCTTTAATTACGGAGTTTTTTGTCCACCTATTAATGGCAAAGCTGGAAAATTCCTTGATGAACAAAGGCCATTGGCTGATTATCCTTTTCATGCATCTGTAGGTTATGTAGAGGTAAGTCTTTTATTCATTCTCAATAATTTAATACTTAATTTGATTGGATTGGTGTTGTTGTAGTGTTTGTTGTTGTATGACATTTGGTAAATATCTTATAGTAATTGTCATTTTTAAAGAAAAAAAGTGTGCTTAAAAAATGAACGAATTTTAAAGACATTTTTATCACAGGGTATTAGTTCTATAATACTTCATGCGTACCTAAACAAAGCATATACACTAATAGTATTCAAGGCAACAAAAGAAATAATTATCAAATTTAGTAAACTCTTTTTTAAGCCCAAAGGTAAAGTAGAAGTCTCCTCTTTCTTCCATATAGCAATAAACTATTTACTAATTCGCAAAACAGGTTTTTTTTCAAATAGGATTCTAGGAGGCTGATTCACGAATTATTCATTTCAAATGCATTTATTAAATGTTTTTAATTAAAAAAAATATTTTAAGGGCCCTATTTCCCTTTGCAAATAGCATTTATTTTCGACGTGAAGATCTTATCAAATGAAAGCTGTGGTTTTCGAACAACCTACAGAAGTTGTAGAAATGCTAGCGATGTTTACTATTTAGTAAACGTTATAGGTATTATTTCAAGGTACGATTCGTATGTACTCAATTTTTGAACGTTACTTTTAATGTGGGGTTGTAGTTTAATAGTAATGCATTGACTTACAATGTAGTTATTGTATATGTGCACATAAAAGAAAAGCATAGTAAAAGAAGGCGTTTTAAGAACAACTGTTAAAATACAAGCACTTGAACAAAATCCTGAAGCGTTTTAAAAATGAGTTTTATTTCGAGCAATGTTGGTAACAAGTATCGTAATATCGTACAAGCTAGTAAATAAAGTTTATTGCTACTTATGAGGGAATATCTTTATTTTTTAATATATACTGCAGCGCTATGCACTTCGGCTGTCACACAGAATCTAACTGAGGACCGTCTGCATGATACGCCGATACTCTACCAGTCAGACTACAGTGATCACTCCAAAGTGGGAGTATTGAGTATATGAAGTGACCATAATTTAAATATAATTAAAGTGGCCATACTTAAAATATAATATTACTCAAATATATAATTAAAACTGAATTAATATTTTAATGATTTGCTAATAATAAAACTATTGTTAAACTCAAATCAATCTATGGGTATAAAGATTTCATACGTAAATTATTCAAAACTTTTTTAAAGACAACTTCATAAAGTTTTCAAAGAATATTTACATTTTTGAACTTTAAGGATAAGGAAGTCATCATAATTCCTTTACAACTCAATCCTAGAATAATAAAGTTGTTCTTCAACCTTTTTATATGTTAACTAAAACTTTTATTTAAGTTATTTATAGACCAATAAATGAATGATACCAGCTATAAGAGAATAATAAATTCTACAATAGATCACTAAATGTTAAAATTGAGTTTTTCGATTTTTTGCCGTCTCGTTATCCTTAAAGTTTAAATAATTTAAAGCAAATGCCATTTTTATTTTAAATTAAAACATTATATTTGAAATTTATGTGTGCACTTCACTTCGTCTATAGGACGAATTTTAATAAGTATTTAATTTCCCAGCTAAGGTATAAAAGAAGAGTATACAAAATGATGAACGTGGAAGAAAAGCAAATAAAGCAGCTTCACACAAGGGTAAGTGTCATTTGGCTGTTTTCTGAACCTTTGCAGCTTGTAAGTTACTAAACAACACGAGAGACAACTATTCAATTTTTAATCTTCCTTAGATTTAGTGTAAAGCATAGCAACGGATTAGCAAAAACAGCTTTCAAGTTTATAAGATAACCTGTACATGTACATCTTTTTCCACTGAAAACCGCCTTAATTGAAGACTTAGAAAGATAAATGAACGTTTTAAACTTACAGCAGACCCTAATATGTTCTTTCACCATGAAAACTATATTTTCCCTCAAATATGTCACCACATGTGACACACACACCACTCAGCTCTGCAATTATATCTCAGAAAGTCTCCAGTTCTTTCTTTCGACAATATTAGCTATATTAGGACTTTCGATAGTACCGCGGAGTCATAATATCCAAGACACAGCGTTATTCATGTTGCATATCGCAATATGATCTTAAAGTGGTTTCATTTGTGAGATCACTGTAACATACAGTAATATCCCAAAGAGATGCCGGCCTACCTTAAAACTTTCTGACGCTATTTCAAATGTAACGAAATGATTACATAAAACCTTACACGATTCTAGTTCGTTCTACAAACGCCCTCAGGGGAAGGACAAATCTCTATCAGGATTTGGATTTTTTTTTAACATTAAGAACAGGGAAGATGTGGGTTCGTGATGGGGAAATTGGGAAGATCGGAATGGAAGAGATCGAAGGGAAGAGGCATCAGTTGGGGCCGACTATAAATTATCACTTGAACTATTTTCCGATAGTTCTATAGACTCGCTTGTCGTTTAATTTTAATTAAACAATTTATTTGACAATTATATTCAATAAACAGATTTCGATGCTATTTTGGTTTTGATTAGTACATTTATTTGAGTTTTTTTACGCAATTGAAGCTAATTTTTATGTTTTAGTTATTAAATTTATTTGAACTATTTGGTTAAATTTAAACTAGATTTTATGCTGTTTTCGTTTAAATAAATAAATGTATTTAATTAAATTTAAACTATTTTTGCTGTAATTGCTTGACAATGATAGCCTATTGTACTATACTAGATGACTGTGTAGAAAACCGTATGGCACGCTTTACTACGTCTCAAACTATAGGCCGATTCCAGTTTCTGAGTGTGTCGTGACCAACAGGAGTTACGATTTCGGCTTCCTCCGCTCCTTTAGCTTACAGTTTGTGACGTAAAAAGCACTTGCTATACGGTTTTCTAGACATTGGGCACTGGGGGAATCCCCTCTGTGGCTTGTATTGAGGGATCGATGTCTAATGTGAATTCAATGCAACATTGGTTATTCTTGTTTCAAGCCACACAAATGTAGGTGCCCTGTTCTTCACGTCATTAAACAGTTCCTTGTTATGCTAAACAAGCAATGTTTTAATTTGAAATTCTTTAAAAAAAAAATCATCTTTTTATGAAAATTTAAAGCAAAATAAGCGCTAACAAAAATTGATTTTGGAAGAACAACAAAATCTCATTCATTATAAACAAATATATATAACAAACATATGGTAAAAATTTCTTGAGAATAGTTAACGTACTATTTGAGAAAGATTTAAGAAAAACGTTGTTTTGAGAAAAATACATTTTAAAGAACACAAAATTAGCTCCACGACCTCCTTTGTTTTCGCCGTCGCAGGTGCCACTACGTCGGGGTTTTTTAATACTCAAAATGGCCCTTAATAAAATGATATGTCTCAATTATTCGAAGAAATTGGATCGATGTATCGTTTACTAACGCTACACAATGTTTCACTAACGCTACGCAATGAACTTTTGTGATGCTTCGAAATCTTATCATGAAGGAAAGGCCACGGAAAACACCTAAATTGGCACTGTCAATCTGTTGGTAAGCGTGAGAACAGTTTCGCCACGATAGATTTAACGTGCACCAGTCCTCTATACACGGTGGACGTTTTTTGCGGAAGACGAGAAACAAAACTTACAACCCTCCGATCACGAGTTCTTTGCACTCTGAAAGTCAAGATTCGAACCCACAACCCTCCAATTATGTGTGTCTACCCCTGGATCACCCGCTGGCCCGATCTTGTTTCTTCATTGTATATTTGATTGCGTTGAAATGATTCCTCCCCGATTTAACCATTCCTTCAACACTGCTGGAATGGAATTGGGTAATTGGTTCATTATGTTTCAACCCTTCCCGTAGGGTACGCACTTTATCGACTAGCCAAGCGAACTGAACCCGTTTTCTTTAAATCGGAAATAATGGAAGCGGGCTAAAAAAAAACAACAGTGATTATTCTATCCCATTTACACAAAATCACTTCTGAAACTCATTTGGAACATTGAGATAATGGAAAAGGGTTTGTTTCCCTTACTTTCAATTTATTATAGAGGGAGGAATGACAGACACTAAAACGATTTTCATTGTCAAGTGGAAAACCATACTGACATTAACTATCAAAAAAAAGATTTTGAACACAAAACAAGTCCTTTTATTTACTATAATACCAAGCTTATTTTACACATATTTAGTAAATGCGTTAATAAATATGTCTAAAAAGCTTTGTATTTTGTTCCGTTAAATAAATAGGAAAACATCTTACATTATTGAAGGGAATGATATCAATGACAAGAAACAAAATTTAAAATGTCAGAACAATATCCATTAGTATATAAAAGTAGAATAATAGCGAGGAAATAATATTTACATTAAAAATAATGCATTTGAGATCATTAAAAAAAATATTAAGAAATTAATTTGATTTGCATGCACGTTATTATTATTAATAGTTTAAATTTAAATTCATAACAATGCATTTTCATGAGTCACAGGACATATAGCCTCATATTTCAGAGAATTACCTATATTTGAGTATGAAGAAATCGTGACTATTTCTGATTAAAAAAAATTATTTAATTGTAATAACACGTTTTCTTTATTCTGTAGCATTGTTGTACTTTTTTGAATAAGTTAAGTGCGAAGGTGTGTCAATCATACATAAATAGTATATAGATTTAGCACCGATAATAATGAAATAATTAAAATATGAATATATTACCTACTCATAGCTTCCAATTCTCATAATTCAATTAGAAGCAGTTGATTCTAAGTATTTTTGCCAGATTCATTTTCGTTATTTTAAAACACTATAAAGGAAATAGATATAACTTGTATTGAAACTTTTTAGATTTCAGCAGATTGTTTGCATATTATTAAATCAAAAATCTCAATTTTATCATGGGCTTCGTTCCTAAACCACGTCACTCTCCAAACCACTGATTCTGAAGCCGTTACGAAAGTTGCTGGTTGACAAAATTCATCAAGGTATTCAGCTCAGGTATTCGGATCATTTCTTGTGTTTAAACATTTCTACATTTAGAAATGAATCGCTTGAATTTCGTCCCCAAGCCGCTGTCACTACGGCAGATGAATCCGTGGTTTGAAGTGATGTGGTTTGTGAATTAAGCCAACGTTACATTCAATGAATTTAATGCATTTTAAAGGTAGGAATATAATTTCAAATGTGTATCGTAATAAAGAATATGTTGGATGTTCGGCAAAAAAAAAAAAATTGGCTATACAACTCTGCAGCTTACTACACTGTTAAAAATAGGTATTAAAAATAAGTAAAATGTACTCATTTTTAAATACATTCGGTGATTATCATGGCTCTGAATACATAAGTTTCAATTTTGAAAAAAGACATGTACTCAAAAATGAGTGCAATGAGTAAAGAGATCAGTTGCTTGCTTACATGGGCTGCCTTCATAAATCACTTTCATAAATATCGACAATTACAACCAATACTTTCCGAGAATCGAACCCAGATCCTCAGGCACCGCAGACCAGAGCCTTATCCGTTAGACTACCAGGGCGACTTGAAGAAGTTATAAACAAAAGACATGTTAAAAAGGTGTGCCAAAAGAATGGGAAGTAAGATAATTAAGTTGTATTACTCAGTTTCCATTTAAGCAATCGACATCAAATAATGCGGAAAACCATCTTCTGAACAACTATTTTAAGTTTGTCAGGTCGTTTTTTAAGAGGGTTTGAACAGTGGCTTTAAAGCGTGTATCTGCAGAAATATATCAAGTAATACAGCTAGATCAAATGCCAAAGAAATTAGGCTGGGTTTGATAAGTGTATATCAAGCGGTCATTAAATAGGTTAATGGTAAAAGTTACACTCTTTGCTTTTCTCTTTGCTCTACGTAAAAGAGTTCAAACTTTGACAAATAATTAAATTAACAATGTCAATATTCGTTATCGACAACGATTGACCTGTATGTCTCATTTCGGGGTCAAGGAAAATTGTATTGAAGAACCAGTGCGGTGTTTTCCGAAATCCCTTTTGTAAACCCGCGTATTGATACCCGCCACTCAGGCCCTCAAATCTCCCAAACAATAATAATAATAATTTTTAATTTCCAGCAAAAATATTTTTAACAACATTCATTTCTAGCAAAAAAGATTAAATGGATTTTTTAAAAAAAGTTTTTTGTAGCATGGGAATCTGTATCATATAATTGTTCACTGTTTCGTACTATTTTACTAGTAGTTTTGCAAACAATAGACCTCGCAACCACATAAAAAAAGAAATCCGTACTTTACATTAAACGAAACTACTAAAACGGCCATCCTCTTGAAATGGAATTTAAAAAAAATCTATAACAAAAATCACGCACGTCGGTTTTAATGACTACACGGTACATTCATGCTATGTTAAGAGAAAATCGAACAACGCGCATGGTCGTAACTGCGTAACAAACAAATTTACAGACAGGCAAAATGCCGAAAGTTCGTTAAAACAGAGAACTGGCTAAATGTCGGTCAATAAAGCACGTGCAAAATTTTACGCTTCCAAACTAATTTCGGCTCACAACCCACTAGTCGATCGCATCCCACGGTTCTTTTAATTAAAAGTATCTAACATGTCCACTGAAACGTTATATATTTGCATTAAAAATTTTATTTACTTTAAAATTACTAAAATTTGAAAAATTACCTTAATTTCAATTCTAAAAAGTACATGAACTATTTAAGCTGTATGAACGTGTGCATAAGTTTATGTATCGTCAGTTTTCTCAACACAACAATATGCATAATTTAAAAGTTTAAAAAAATCGCATTTAAGTATCACTCAATTTTTTTTAAGCTTTACGGAACTTTTAAAATACTTCCATCTAAAATAATTTTTCAAAAATTATTTTCCTAAAAACTGAATTTTTGTGGAAATATAAGTTAAATTTTCCTGAGTGAAA
The DNA here is from genome assembly GCA_963932185.1 of Troglohyphantes excavatus. NCBI lineage: Eukaryota > Metazoa > Arthropoda > Arachnida > Araneae > Linyphiidae > Troglohyphantes > Troglohyphantes excavatus. The sequence goes on along the minus strand of OZ010676.1, from coordinate 1,133,057 downwards.
ACAAACTTACAAATTCGATATTATTTTTATGGCTCAGAGGATTAATACAGCTGTTTCATTAAACATATGAATTTTATGGTTTTGCGTAGTTAGCAAATGGGGGTCTAGTGATTGAAACTTTTAGGACCAAAAGTTTTAATTTTAATGGATTTGACCCATTTTAATATAAACACCACAATTATCATATTTATTCCAGTTAATATAAATGATATTCTAGGAAAGAATGTAAAGGTAAGTATTGTCTATGAATGAGAAAAACAAACTCTTACTGTACTCTTAATGGTGCCAATCAGACTGATTTGATTTTTTTTTACAGTTATAAGTAAACTTTTTAATATTCATATAAACATTTATTCAGTATCATTGAATGACGAAAAATATTTCTAAACTCGGTTAAATAAAAAGTGATGACCATTTTGTATTTGTAATATTTCGAAAGTTGAATTCAATCTAATTGGCATATGAAGAGCCAGTGATGCTCATTAGGTAAGTACTACTTTAATCTTACTTTCCTCTATTTAATTTTTCTTATCATTCAATGACGTAAAATGGTTGTAATGAGTGATATTGAAAATTTTATTGCTCGCCATCAACTTCCGTAAAACTGCCCGATATGACATTGAGAACCAATAATTTGAATTATAATGTTTTTAAAATATATCTTATAATATATAATTACATTACACAAACATTTTTATTTCTTTATTTAAATAATGATATGATTTAATGAGTCATACCAGTATAACCTTAACACAAAATTATACATATTATAGTTTGTCGTTCAGTAATTCATATTTGTAAAAAAAATTAACTGTATATATTCATGCGATAGTAATTGAACGGCAATCCAATTAAAGAACAGTTAACAATGCTGAAATATGAATTTAAATTAATATGTAGACATACTTCTTTTTAAGATTATAAGTACTTGAGCATAAAATTAGTTTTATTTGCGATCTACCATTAGGTATAGTTATGTTAAAAGATTGTTTCAGGTACGACATTTTAGAGTATTTCGCCTTGGTTCTCAATGTTGAAAGATGCTGCAGAACTGTAGATGAACATTACTTTTATTTCGAATTTACCTTACTCATAATAATAAGAACTCCGAGTTTATCTTCCATCCTTGATGGCATTTTCCAACTCCTTCCCTCTTCTCTTTGTAGGCCAACCTTCGGCGAATGTTGGAGCACGTCAACAGCGGGCAAGTAGAAAAGATCACAAAGATGTGTGCGAGAGGGATGGATCCAAACTTTCATTGTCCAGAATCAGGAGGTAATAAAGCTATTTGATATTTTATGGTGCAAGCTTATTTCTAACATGTGTATTTAAACATCATTTTTAACTCTTTGGAATAGACTTCGTCTGTCATATGTATATTTTCTTATTTTATGTCATGATATGATTTCGAAAATACGAGGCATCGTTCCCGGGTCTTTCCTTCGAGATAGTCCCCGATCCGTCGCCAATAGCCCACTATTCAGCTCTAGTTCGACGTTAATTAATCAGACTAAACCATGATATGATTTTTTAAATTTTATTTTCAATTTTTTTTAATTCATCTTGATTATCTATCTACAATATATAAAGAGGTATAGTCCACAACCACTGTCTTATATCACGTAATATTTTTCTCTTTCTTAAAAAAAAACATTGATTTCAATACTTATCAGTTAATGCTTTTTATGTTTATAGAAACACCGCTAACTTTTGCTACCACGTTAAAGCAGCCAGCCAAAGTGATCATGTCTTTAATAAATGGTGGAGCGTTACTAGATTTTCGAACCAAAGATGGACTGACAGCTCTACATAAAGCAGTGGAAAGAAATAATTTGGAAGCATTGAAGGTAAATCATGGTAGAACGTGACACAAGGTCATAGATATAAAATACTTTCAGTTACTTAAATATATACATTTCAAGTAAACCATTGGACATATCGTTTACGTTTGATAGTGATTGTCCTCAGTGTGGAATTTTCAACCTTACACTGTCAAAAATATTCGTATTAATTATTTTGTTATACTCCGATACCAAATATATTATATATTCATTAAACTTAAATAAATCATAGAAAGGAATTGCAGTTTAGTTCCATGTAGAGTAATTACTATGAAAACGTAAACTTTGGTATATTAAGCCATTGTGGGTCGCTAAAAAAAAACATAAGCCGAGCGTGCAAGATTGGCTTTATAAATGTTTAATAAATATATTACATTTCTTTAATTTTCTCTTATTTTTTAACTTCTCAAACAAATTAACAGACAAAATACATCACTTTCAATAATCATTTAGGGGAAGAAGATCAGCAAGCGAAATCTATTTAATTATAAAAATATCATAATTTTAAAACATTATCATAATTTCAATTATTAAACTGTCAACTTGAGATTCGACAAAAAAATTTCGGGCATAAAATATTTATGTCAACAGCCTTTGCAAATGTGGAATTCATACAAACACTAGACAACAATTTTAGAAACATGAATATAATAAATGCTTAGGATTGAGTATACACATGAGAGTACTTCATCCTCAGACAGATGCTTCAAGCAACCCCCTTCGTGTAAATAATGTTGATAAACAATTTTTATGAGTTTTTACAATACTCTTCTTGGGTAAACTGTAAGATAGCCATGATCCTGAATTGAAACACGTCATGTACAATCCTAACTTTTGAGACAAACTCACCTGAAATGCATTCGCGGTGGTTAGTTTCTCCGTATAGTGCCCCACACAGGCAGCCAATAACTGTCCCGCGCGTGTATAACTTTCCCTAAAACTATACGTTAATCGCGTTTTTTAAAATCACCTCGGTTTTTCTGTTTTAGACTCTCCTTGACCTTGGGGCTTCTCCTAACTACAAGGACAGCAAAGGCTTGACCCCTTTGTATTATACTTTGTTGCATGCAAGTGAGCATCAGTTGACAGAGATTCTCTTGCACGACCATGCATTCATTGGGACCTGCGATCCTCAAGGCTGGCAAGAAGTACACCAGGTAGGAATTCTCATTTCAGAAGTTCTTTAATATAGTTGAAAATTAATAGATAAGTGCCAAAACTCATCATTGTAACCTTTTGACAGAGCTGAAAGACTCTAGTCGTCATTAGAGATTTCCAGCTTTTCTTGCAATACACATAAACTTTAAATTCATTGAAATTATTGGATGTTGAAATATATTTCAAATCTAATGAGTTGGGGTGCTCCTTGTAAGCTATACCTATTAAAATAATATTTTATTTTAAATATTTATAATTTACATGCATTGGAAATGTAAAGCAAACTATTTTGTAGAGCAAACAACTTTGGAATTTTGTCCTTTCCTAACCTCTCAGAGGGAAAAAAATTATATATTTTACCGTGATTAATTTCTTTTGCCACAACTGTATATTACAAGAAATGTTTAGTCATTTTATTTGTCACTATAAAAGTATATAGTTTTTAAAATGCTTTATTATTATACTTTTGATTTGTTAATTTTATATTAAAACGGCCAAATCTTTACTTCCACGACTTTATCTATTTTCCCATTTGTATAATAGGAATCCATGGAGGTAAGAATAACCTTATTCTTACCTCCATGTAGGAATCAATATTATAAATGAAACAAGTTACCTATTTTGAGTTATACAGAAGGAGTTTACGTTTTCCTACCATCCCTTTTAAAATTAAAAATTAATATTTTCTCAGTTTCAGATACGTGGTTGGATAGATAAATGTAAATAGATAAACTGTCGACTTTCTATGTAGTATTACAATCATTTAAAATTGCGAGTTATTATACAATTCAGTGGAGTTGTGTAACGCTCCACTTATTTCTACTACTTCATCGCAAATGTATTCGACATACAGTGAATACAAAATCTTTAATTATATTTAATTAATGATAACTCATATTTAAGTATAATTCATATTTAAAAAGTGATTATTTTAGTAACCTAATAAAATAAAAACTTTTCTCTTTAAATTTAGGCATGCAAACATGGCTTAGTCCAACACCTCGAACATTTACTTTTTTACGGAGCTGACATGAACGCCCGTAATGCAAGTGGAAACACACCACTACACGTTTGTGCTGTGAATGACCAAGAGAGTTGTACTAGAGTTCTTCTTTTTCGGGGTGCAGATAAAAATGCTCTTAATTTTGCTAATCAAAATCCATACCAAGTTGCTGTTATTGCTGGGAATCTAAATCTTGGAGAACTTATCCGGAACCATAATATAGAAGATGTTGGTATGTATAGTTTTTTATTAATTCTGTATATATATATATATATATATATATATATATATATATATAATAACTATGTTTATATTATTAAATAGATATGTTTAAAGTTTTAAATTTTACAAAGTATTTGGGGGGGGGGGGGGGGGGTGTCATATTAGGACTGCTCTAAATTTTCCTCGATATGAACTGCATGTGAAACCTGTCTCTATTTTATTTCGATCCTGCTGCACTAAATGTTGTTAAAAATCGAGATTGTTTACTCCAGATATTCTGAATAGGCGATTTGGTAACAGAGTCTTTTAGTTAAGAACCATTCTAGCCGAACGTGATAAACGTGCACGACCTTTTGTAGATGGCTCTGCGATTGTTGGGTACAAAGCACGTGGTTTGTATGCTCTAATCACAGAGACATTTGTAAAAGCTCGCGCGTTTATCTCGTCTGTGTAGAATGGGCTTTAATCTATTATCTAAAAAAATTCCAAATTATTTCTGAATCACCTCGTAAATAAAAATATACTTTGGTAAGAGAAATTACATTATTAAAAAGAAGTCAAGTTAACAGATTGTTAAAAAAACATATGTTCATACATTATATTACCTGATAACCTACACAAAATATTCTGATAACATTTAATTATTAAATAGTATTGAAATATGAACGAATTTTTAATGTTTAACTCACATCTTGGAAATATACAGTTCTATTCATGTGGCGTTTCATTTTTAGTTGAAAAATAATGCCGATTCATCTATTGACCAATATAGAGTATTCACTGTGTTTAAATAGCTCATTTGGTCATATACCAATCCCTATCTGCTTATGTATCAAGTGATCCTAATCGTGAAATTTAACATGTATCGAACTCTTCTCGAATAGAGAAAATTTGGTAAAATGCAAAGCACAGTTAGAAACTCAAAATGTTCTTTTCGAATAAAATAATAATTGGTCCGTATTTATTGCATGCTCACTATAGTTTTAACTTACATTCACAACTTCTAAACGTAACTAAGATTCACATTTATCGGAAAATGCGAAAATACAATATATTGCTTTCCGAACACCTCGTAGAATTAAAAACAAATTGCGTAAAATGAGGTTTGATATATTCGTAAACGTCGATTAAGTTTTTTTGAAAATGTTACAACATACTGATAACTAATGTGTTTCGTAGTCGATATATGCATGAACAAAAATATGCTTCTTTAACACTTTCTCCCCCGGTGTTGCTTTAAAGCAACACTGAATTGAAAAATATTAAACTAAATACAGTCAGAACAGAAACCGTCATGTAATAGATGGTCAACGTTATATGATACACTCTTACAGATAATTATGTAATTTTTTTTTTGCTATTGTGACTTTTTATTCAAATCTGTCAATAATTGACATTTTTGCTAATAATATAAATATATTTTTTTATTATGAATCGCATTAATTAAGCTTGATGATTCAAAATTTAAATTGGATGGTTTAAAGATTGTTCAATTGATCCTTTATGACGCTCCATTAATTTTCTAAAGTAGTAATTCAAAAATTCTCTAAAAAAATGAGGTGTCAAATTTTGATTTCTCAAAAACATAACCTATTACCTAAAATATTTTTTTTAATTACGACATAACAATTAGTGTCGAAAGGGTTAATGGGTACTTCAATCTTGTTTATATACCCTCCTCCCCTGTTCAATTAAACTGAATCTATAGTGTTTCCATAGAAACATAAAATGGTGAAAATAAGTGTCCTTAAATCAAAATTTAAAAAAAAATTGTGCATAGTTAGTTATCGCTATGTTTATCGTTTCAATATTTACTTGTTTCTCTCCTTCAAATTGAACTCCGTAATCTTTTCAGTGCCATATCGAGAAATGCCTCGGTATAATCCCAGACGAAGAGCTAGTATTGCACCTGTGGCTACACTTAGTCGCACCCACAGTGACCCACGCCTAGATTTAAATCTGGGCATGAAGCCGCCATCGCCTTGCCCGTCGAATTGCTCTTTGCCTCCTTTTTCTTCAGTGTCCTGCATTTCCGACACTTCGACTGGTTCTTCCTCTACTTGCACTCAGCCAAGTTGTGAAGAGAGCGAAGATACGGCTTCAGGAAGTATTCATACTGGTAAGAGTGCCTCTTAGGATTTCTTGTACTAGATTCTCTCCATTGTAAATAAAAACTAGTGCTGCTGTCGAAATACCCAACTGAATTTCCTCTTCCGTATTTTACCCCGTATCTCAAAAAGTAATTAACCGAGCGCCAGCAAGGTCTCTGCTTTAATTCGACCTTTTGGTATATGTTTGTTACGCAGTTTACGACCACACGAATTATACGATTTTCAATCAAATTTGGCATGAATGTTCCTTGAAGTAATTAAAATCGATGTATATATATATTTTTAAAGATTGGGGGTTTTTTGGTTGCGATACCTACTGTTCCCAGAATTACTAGCGGTTAGATAATTGACCGACCGTATTCGCCAACTTCTATCTGAAATACCCGTTCTCCGCAATGAGTTAACAATGATAACACTGATTAACAATTATACTTTACATCTATTCAGGAAGATGAAAATTGGCAGAGTTGTTTTTATACCATAAAAAAGAAAAAGTTAGCTATTTGTGTACTTCTATCCGAAATTTTCTATCTGCACAAGGAAATAAAATGGCATACACATCACTAATTTTTCTACTTCGTATACGATCAGGAATCTCAAATTTGGAAGAGTTGTCCTTTATACCTCAAGAAGTGTGGGGCGGGAGCTATGTGTGGTCTGAAAATAGCTGAAAGTTGTTTAGTTAGGTCGTGTTTGAACTCGAACTTTCGACATTTCGTCTGTTTGTAAATGTATTTGTTATGCAGTCGCGACCAAACGCGTTGTTTGATATTCTTCAAATTTGGTATGAGTGTTCCTTGAAGCCATTGAACATTTTTTTTTTTTTTGGTTTTGTCGCGAGGTCTACTGTTCCCTGAACTTCTAGATTGATTCGACCGTTCAGCATGTCGTCTGTTTGTAAATTTGTTTATTACGCAGTCACAGCCAAACGCATTGTTCGATTTTTTTCAAATTTGGCATGTTTTTTTTTCTGGTCGCGAGGTCTACTGTTCCCAGAACTGCTGGTTATTAAACTTACTGAGTTTGTTTAGAAGTGTTTGGAAAACAAGCTGAATGTAATTTTGTTTCAAGAGGACACATTTTGTGTTTTTATCACTTATTTTAACAAGAGGAATAAGGACAAGTTATTTTGTGTTAAATATGAAAATTGCTAAAATTGGCGTTGGTTGAGGCAAACGAACGCCCCATAGTAATACAGGGTGATCACAAATTGTTAGGCGATGGTGATTGTTTGACTCTTTAAATACACATAATAAATCATTCTTTTTGCTATATTTTAACTACTTTGTTTGTTGCTACTAAATTTAAGCATTTTGTGTAAACTATAAGCGAGTCAGTTTGACAATTTTTTTTTTATTATATTAATACAGCTAAACGTGATTCAGCCAAACAATGACCATCTCCCATCAATTTGTGACCATGCAAAACTATCATAGTACGTACTGGTATCTAAGAATTCAAGTAATCTTTAATTAAACTATGTGCAATTAATAGAGCTGATGTTAATTAAAAATGAGTTGTCCGACGTTAATTTTTATCTTAAAAATCACAAAAAAATCTTTCGACCATCATGTGCGCCTATCATGTTATTTGTTTATTTGAAGTAATTTATTTTAACGAGCGTTTTCTTTGTTTCATTTTTTTTTCTTTGGCTTCTTTGAGCTGTCTCATTGACCGTAATTAGTCAAACTTGTTTTGGTGGATTTTATTTTCATTTATTTGAGGTACTACTAGTTCTGAGAACAGTAGACCTCGCGACCAAAAAAAAAACATACGTCGAATTTAATGACAGGAACATTCCTGCCAAATTTGAAGAAAATCGAACAGCGCGTTTGGTCGTAACTGCGTAACAAACAAACAAATTTACAGACAAAATGCCTAGAGGTCGAGTTAAAACAGGTTCTCGCTAATGCTCGGTCAAAAATACAAGTGTACTGATTTTTAAGTTATTCCTTCCATCTTGTTTGCAATATTTTTTTTTTCGATTGGATTCCACAAGAAACAAGGGGAAAAGAGCCATAATTAACAACTAATAAACTTTAATATTCCCTGAGTGACGTGAGTTGACAGCATAAGAGATAAAGAGAGGATGGTTTCTGGATGGGGTAAATTGAAATTTCAAGGGAAAACACAGGGAAATTCAGAGACTATTACCAGAGAGTGAGAGTTGGAAACATCTGCTGTTGGAAGTGCGTAAAGGGAAAAATTTGCCGTGGGAACCTATGACAAATCCCCATGGAAATGGAACGTATGTTGGCGAGGACTGTTACGGTTTATTAGATTAAAAAATGCAGAGGTCATCAGAAACTGTATGGGGACGGATTGCACAATGCAATGAAATCGGGAATTAAAGAGAGAAAGCTGTTAGTGAAATAAAAACTCGTCTTATAAAACACTGCATTAAGAATATTAAAATAAAAATGCAGCGTTAAAACTACGTAATAAAAATACATAAAATCTAGACATGTTTCGGGAGATACATATATATATATATATATTTGCAAAATATATGTATATATATTTTTAGTTATATATCCTTTATCCCTTTGCACTCCAAGGACATCTTTGACATTTGCGTTTTTTCTGCAGTACAGTTAATCCTTTTTCTCTTCTTTTTCCCAGTGTTTTTTTAAGCTCAAAGAGTTAAAAAGTCATAATTGGATCTGCAAGAGATCAATGATTTTTAAACACAAGATCATGCTGGTCTCGTTTATTTTAAGGAGCAGGGAGTTTGTCGTTATGTTGTCGCCTGAGAGGAGACAGCGGAGTACCAATGGTTAAATATAAAACAATAGTTATTCAATTACCCAAATCGATCAAAATGAATTTAACCAAATTACCGAACACTAGTAATAAATGTCTAAAATTATCCACAAAATATTTAAGAAAGTAAACTTAAACTAACCAGTTTTTAATTACATTTTTCAAATGCATCGTCCTAAAGGAATTGAGTTTTTAATATCCGCAATTCATATGCAAAAAGAAAACATTTCATGTACAATAAAAATATGATTATTGCAAAAGTGCAACTAGTAAATTATCAAAAGGAATATATTCATTGTTTTAATTTTTTGAGACTGCTAAATAATCTAATTGGAGCACAAAAGTTCTTGCTTTAAGTACTGTATAGTCACAAATTATTGATCGATGGTCATCATTTGGCTGTTTAACTAAACTTAATAAACCATTCTATATACTACACCTTAACTGCTTTCTTTGTTGAACTAAAGCTTAGCGACTTGTTTAAAATATAAGCTAAGTAGTTAGGCAAAAATAACGTTTTATTAGGAAAATGCAACTAAATGCGATATCAGTAAACAAAGATCATCACCCAACAATGTGTGCAAATACATAGTAAGAACTAATATATTGGATCGAATATATTAGCATGCTCTTTTATTAAAACTGTAATAAAAATATTCGGACCTTAATGATGCTATAAGTAACCACAGTGTAATAACCATTTGCGAATTTCATATAACACCATAATACAATTTTCTTCACAAAAAAGTAATAATATTTTTTTTTGTTTTAGAAAAAAGTGTGACGAGTGACTCTTCCGGAGTTTGTACCAGCAATAGTGCTGCCAGTTATGAATCTGGTCATGAACATCATAAGCTGTTTGACGCTTTCCTACCAGGAAACAGATGTCTTTGTGTTGAAGATTATAGTTCACCAGTTCCAGGACATTTACAGCTCTGCAGTGGGGACATTGTAGAAAGTATGTTTATGAAAATTACTTTGGTTTCGTAATAGCCTCAAATAGTTTATATCATTTCAAAGTATTATAGAGTCTCATTTTCAAATATTTCATAAAAAAACGCTAAATATATTTTTACAGTCAATTGTAATTTGTTATTGTTTAAGTGTTTGCAACTTTTAGTTCGATACCATTATGGCAATAACTTATTTTAATGTATAATAGACACTAAATCAAGCTGCTCATAACAAATAAACAACAACATTAAGTATCCATAGTTTTTTAAGAATCCCACTTTCCCACTTTTTTCTTCAATTCACCCATTTTTAGTGAAAACTGCTTATCTATTATCACTATTCTGACAAAGTTGCACAATTTCACAAAAATTTAAAATTGTTTTTTTTTCATTATTTAACTTTTCTCCGGAAATCTTTAGAATATTTTACTTTAATAAAAGTTGATGGCAGATACTAATTATTTTTTTCTCATCTATTAATTTTTATACAGTTATTAATGAAGCAGAAGATGGCTTATTGTTGGGGAAAACGCATAATGGCCAAGTCGGATACTGTCCTGTATCCTGTATGCAAGAAATAGGTCCACGCTCAGAAAGTGTGCAATCAGTTGGCTACTCAAGAGTTGAAGGAAGAAGAGAAAGATGTGCCAAACGAATTAGTACAGTTCCTAGGAGATGGAAAACGTAAGTAATCTGTAAAATTATGTAAACAATTACTATTTAATATATTAATATAAACACTAGTTTCTAAAATTAAAAACTTTTATTGAAATTGTTAACTTTTTCATTAAAATCGCCATTTAGCGAAAAGTATTTTACTGTCAATATCAATGGTCTAAGGGCACGTCCGAATTGACAGTGAGCCTCGAGCATTAAAAAAAAACCTATAATCTCTTTGGTTAATCTGCATTTTGTTTTGTAAAGCAAAAATCTTATCTATTTTGTTTTCAAATCACAATAAATTACGGATCAAGCTGATAATTTTGAAATATCTTTCAAACGGAATGCTTAATACACAACCAATTAAGTTTTTTAAACGATGTGTGTTAACATTTAAAATATTTGCTTTTCTTGGGGGGGGGGGGGGGGAGGTTGCTTAAAATTCGTGGCTTTTTGTCATATGCTGATGTTTATAAGAACTTTCATACAATATAGTTTCGAAGTGGGTTGCCTAAACGTATCAAAAAACTTTGAAGATATCCGCCATTACGGTAAAGATACATAATATTCCGCTGAATTCAAAGGTAATAGTTTAAAATGTATATTGAGTTTAAAACCTTTTATCGGAAAATACGTAGGGGCGCGGAATGAAGTACATATATATGCGTCTGAACATACATACGTTTTGTAAATGTAATGAAATAGAGTATCTATCCTGATAAAAATCGATAAATATCAACTGCACAGTTATTCAGCAAAGTCAATATTATATATATATATATATATATATATATATATATATATATATATATATATATATATATATATATATATATATATATATATATATATATATATATATATATATATAATTTAATTCTCCCTTGTTTATCAAGTCGAGTAAAATAGTAGTTTATTTTGCTCTGTCCTTCTAGAAGGGTTTTCTCGCCAAGGTGGCGAAACATTAAAAAAATACATGTAATATTTTATAACCGATGTCAAACGTGATTTTTGTTTAAACTTTTAATATTACTTATTTTAACTGTAATTTTATTTTAGTACAGTCGATAAATGAAATATAATACTCAAATATCATTTTAATTTTTTCAACTAAAATTATATTTGCCAAATGTTTATTTTAAATAAAAATTATAAACAAGCCGTTATTTTATTTTCAAAATTCGCAAAGGGGTTGCTAAGGCAACGTTGAAATTGTAAATATAATTTTATATATACTTTCATAATTTCATCTGATTCCGTGTTGCCACTTGATATTATAAACGTGAATCCTGATTATATATTCTTTTCCATTTTTTTAACTTTCTAAAATTTCAAAAAGTAGCCTTGATAGGCCTTAAAACGTTTTACTGCATTCTGTCTTGGTAACAAACACAAATTTTCCTTTTTATAATTATATTAGATAGGTATTTTCCCTATATCTATATTACAAACTTATATATTGCAAACTTATGCAAATTTAAATTTTATTTCCTTAGAATTATAAGCCACAATGAACAATTCTCAATTTACTAGCCCCTAAACATCTAGAATAAGTGTTGAATGACGATATTTTTCCATCATTTAGTTCATAAAGTAGGTATAGCCAATAATCTAAAGTAACTTAGGCTAGTAATTATATTTATAAATTACATAAAAGCGTATTTTTGTAGTCTAGATATTAAATAGACTACGTACCGTTATGCTTTGCATACCGATGAAATTATTTTAGAATAATGAAATACTAATTGGGATTGTTGAGTATATAAGAGAAACTGGCAGTAATACTTGTTAATATGAATTAATTTCATTGTCTAATTATTTTTACTTTAAAATTTAATCAATTAAGTATAATATATAATTTAAATTATAGTATTCTTTTGTGATTGACATTTTCTACATTAAATGAATTCTTAATAGATTTGGAGAACCTCGCACTGTCATTCTCCATAAAGGAAAGAAAGGCTTTGGATTTGTATTACGTGGGGCCAAAGGTTTGTATTTTATATTACTTTTAAGGTACACTTATGCTGTTTCCTTAAAAGTAAAATATTGTTAACAATAAAAAAAATTATTAAGTCCCAATACCTATAATAAATATGTTTTGTCTGTTTAGAAATGGAATAGTGAAAAATCAGAGGATTATTTTAATTTGTTGCAAATGAAATGCTATAGTTCATGTGATCTAATTGGTTATCTTGATCAGTCTATGTTTAGCTAGAAAAGTGGATTTTTCATAGAAAAGGTTTTTGAGCTCGTAACCACACAAACATTTTTAATATAAAATTTAGGAATAATACTAATTGCCATTACTAGATAAATTTTTATTTATTTATTTTGTAACTGTTTATAAAATCTATGCATATACGTAGTGTGTCTAGCATGTTCTTTTTATTACGATTTATGTAAATTGTGAAATCATTTTGATTGCGATCTACGTTCATTTAATACAAATTATTTAAAGAATGTATTTTTAATTTCTACATTTTCAGGATCTTGGAAAAATTTATATATTCTATCGTTTCTAACCAGTGATTCCTAACGTGCGGGGCAAAAATTTAAAACGTGTTTTTATCACAGCTAGGAGATTCGGAGAAAAACGGAAATAACTTTTCCTAACTACACTGACTCATGTACAGATTCCAATCTTTACAAATTAATTTCGATGGAACAAAATGTCTTTTAAACAAATAAAATAGGTTAGTTTTATAAAAATTTTAAAGGTGAATTTCCAGTGATGTAGCAGTATAATTTTCATAAATTTTGGACAAAGCACATTTTCAAAGTTTGCTCCTCATGTAATCAGAGAGGTCCTCATAAGAGATCAGTGAAACATCTAAAAATTCATATTCATCGATGAACACGTACTTTGCAATTAAATTGGTTGGTTCACCAAATTTATTTTACATTGTGAATTTTGATGGATCTTTATCGCGTCTCAAAAGTCACATTTCATTTCTATGAGAGGACAATTATTGTTTATTTACAACTATTTCAAATATCATTTTAGTTTATGAAAAGAAGTTACATGAAATTGAAAAAATAATTTTAGTCTGTAAGTATGTTTGAATTATTAATCGCGCTTTTTCTCAGTTACATAAAATGTATAAGAGGAAACGTTAAATTTAGCTGAAAACTAAATTGTCAGCTGATGAGAACAAATAATTGACTCCAAATGTTACCCCCCCCCCCCCACTCCCTACCAAAAAAAAATAGACTGTTGTCAAAAAACTTAAATACATTTTTTGTTAACATTGAATATTTTTTTATATCTATATGTTTCTTAGATTACTTATTAAAATGTTTATTGTTTCATTAGCCTCGAGTCCTTTAATGGAAAGACAGTCAAATGTTTCTTGGCCTAGTCAGTATTTAGAAGATGTAAATAAGGGCGGTGTTGCTGATTTGGCTGGACTGAAAAGAGGAGACTATTTGTTAGAGGTAAGTCGATTTTAAGATTTGTTGTTACTGTAAACATGTTTTCTATTTTACCTGCATAAAAATATATTCTATGTTTTAAAAATCTTACACAAGTTAACAATCAGTAGTTTTTTGTATTTTTATATATATATTTTGTAATTTACATACTGATGTTTTCTTTATTTTTTTACTATTAGTTTTTCTACAATACGTTATTTTCAAGTGTAAGGTATTCCTTTACACCTGGCGCACTGATAAACATCCTTTTAATGGCATTTTAAGAACTTTTGGAACATGGATACAAAATAAAAAGTTCAAATAATTAATGCTGTTGGGCACCATTTTCAAACTTAAAAATCAAAAAATAAATCCGTTCTGAAACTGGAGGCAAGTCATGGAGCAAAAATTCTGAAATAATTCATACGAATTGTTGAGCTGGTTATAAAGCATAGTTACAAATAATTGGGAAGTTCGAAAATGGAAATGTATATTGTTACATAATTGGCAGAGTTGGGATTATTTTACGTAGATTAACTAAAAGGAAATGCATTAGTTTTGCCTATAACAATAAACTTTACTCTGACAGCTAATCATTCCTACACAAACCACCCATAAAATGCTTGCGAGTGCTTCGGTTCTACAAAATTCTGAGAAAATACCACGCTTCTTATATAATTTGATATTATCTCCACCACACTGCCTATAACTATGAAGTTTGCAATTAAAGATTGTTGAATATGATTATAAAAACTATTTGATAACCTATGAGTTTTGCTAACATTACCTATACAAGTTACCCCACTTTCATTGTTAAAAAAATTGCGTAACAGGCATTACATTTCTCACGATCTGCGGATTAAGTACTGGTTTTCGACTTTAATTGTTTCGGAAATCTAAAATTTGATTAACACATTTCTTTACATTACAAAATTGAAAGAAAATACTTTTTTTGGAAACGTGATAAATTAAATACGTTCATTGATCTAAAACCACCAGCGGAGTATTTAACTTACATTATGTGTGTCTTTAGATTACATTCGTTTTCCGAAGTTATTGCTTAAATTTTGATTTATTTCAAATCAGTGACACCAGAGGGCGTCAAATTCCAGAATTTTGAAACATTTGTGTTACAGTTCTATTTCACATTTTGCGCTACTTAAAAATATGAAGTTAATAACTAATATCGTATACACATAGTAGACAAACAATAAATATTAATGATTTTCATATCTAAATTGCAGGGTGCTAAATCCAAAAGTAAAAGCTCAATGTTCAAAGTGTAGATGCACAGAGACATGGGATATTATTTATTTATGGGAAAAATATTCTCAGAATAGTTACATTTGCCGCCGCTAGACGTTGCCTCAATCCCTATTGAGGCAACGTCTAAGTTACACTAAACCCGGAATGCCATACTTTTATAATTTTCTGAAAGTTTAAAAGCTCTAGTTTCCGAATATTTGATCAAAGTTTCAAAAAACGTTTAATTATACTTTAAAAATGTGATTGGTTTGGTTTGATTTAATAACGTCGCACTAGAGCTGCAGGGTAAAAAAATATAATGTGATTGAAAATGCAATCAACGGCACTCGACCGAAAATGGCCCGTGATTGGTCTGACGTCACAATCCGTGTTCGGGCGCTCCGCTTCCAAGCGGTATCATATTAGTTAATTTCTGATTGTTCTCTTAGTAACAACTAATAGAATTTATACATTTTCTTTTGTCTATAAAAAGTAAGTTTCTCAAAATATCAATCCAGATCAACTTCCATGATTATACGACGCATATTTATATTTGAGATACAATTTCCAGTTTTTATCTAAACGGGTGTTAAAATAGAAAAGAAGCATATTTTTAAATTACATAAATTTCGTATTCATAAAAAAATTATTTAACAAGGACGGAAATTTTGTGAAAATTGTAATTATTCAGGTTTCGATACCAATGACTATAAATATTTTTTTGTTAATATTTGTGGGAAAATGCTATGCTTTGCTAATGTGAAAATATAAAAATTTTCACACTTAATTTTTGAAATTTGTATTGTTGTTTACTACTTTAGATAAAGTATGAAATAAAATTAATGTTTATTTTTTTTTACCAAATGTGTACTTAAATAATAAGTACAATTTGAGATATACATGAGGGTTATTTAAAGGGAGGTCACTTATTTGTGAATAAATATTTAAGAGCACGATTATTTAATTCATTCTGTTTTATAAGTTTCTAGTGCTAATAAAATGTGTCTACATAGGTAGCGACTGACGTTTTTCGTTTCTTATCATCCGCATTTCCATACAAATTAATCCTTTTTTTTACCGCTGCAAATCCTTTCAGTTAAGAAATTTTATAATACTTATACATTTATATCATCGTTAATATTATTATGTGATCACATTTGACTTTAGAAACAGTGCACGTCGTAAACAAACCATTGAAAGAAACGTATCTTCCCTTATCGGAACTCAGCCATGGCCAACTAGACTGAGAGAAGGCCGTGTAAGCTTTTCGTGACGTCACATTAGTCGTCTGAATTTTAAGCGGCCGGCATATGGTTGCGTAGCGCGCTCCTGTCTTCTGAAGATTATAAGTTGTAACATTTTGTTTGTATAAAAATTATTTCTATATTTCATACAATACATTTGAAAATGCAAGCTTGAGAAACACAATTTAATGAGAACTTATTTTAATTAAAAGAAATAACTCGCATTTTCCAAAAATGCCATGACTTTTAAATTTTTTCATAGAGAAAAATTGCAATGGAAAAGTTATAATTATTTTTCTAGTATATTTAAAAAAAACATCAGTTTAACTTATCAGTTTACTTAAACAAAACTAATATTTTTTTTTAACAGAATATTTATAAAAATAACGAACTTTAAAATACTTTTGCACTTTCCAAAAATGTAAACATTTTAAATTAACTGAAAGAACACTTGTGATGGTAATATACATTTAAATATATTTTTGAAAATAAAAACTTTTTTTTTTTTGTAGAATATGCTTAATAAAAATAATTGTTTTACTTAATATCATATTTACAAATATAAAGGATAATTTTTATGTAACAAATATTTGAATATATAAAAAAAGAAAAATATTAAATTGTTAACTATACAATTAATTTTATATTACATATATTGTCTTTTTTATGTACTGACAAATAATTCGACAAGTTAATAAAATTTAAATACTTTACTAAATTTCTGCTGTTTCCTTCTACAGTTTATGTAAATATAAAAGAAAATATCTAAATCTATATAGAAACTGATAATTTACACATCAAGTATCTATTTATTGTTAAATTTAAAAAAATTTACAAATCATAAATATTCAAATTAAAAAATTTAAAGCTAACAATATACAAGAACCTATATAAAACACGAAAGCTTTGCATACAATATATAAAAAATGAGTTAAGCAGATAGAATAATTTCTAATTTTTGTCATAACAAACAAAATAAAAACATTTTGCGTCTTTTTTAATGTTACTAAATGACTTTCGGTACAGGATAAATTCTATAAATACCATTCGAATTGTGTTAAACACTTTAATAACACTTCAAAGTTATATATACATTACTTTTACAGTAAAACCTTTTATTATGGTTTACTAAAAGCAACAACTTTACCGTTTTAAATATTTTCAACGTTCCTCTATTTTTAAGAAAGGTTTACTTCACAAATTATATACGTATGTTGAGAACATGACATATTTTAATTTTGAATATTCCTATAGTGTGCTGCTAGAAATATTTGATGTTACTTTATGCACAACTGCAGATTTGTGACAAAACACTTTTTTAAGGATGCATTAGTAACACTTACATAGAGATTTCATTATTACAAAAGGTACTTACTTTCAAAGAAATAAAATCAAAAACATTAACCGTAAACAAGATAAACTACATGATTATAGCATTAAATTTAATTTGCCAAAAGTAACTGGTGTTAACGCTATACAATCTTAATTTTGAAACTTTTTAAGTTTTCGTTTATTACACTCTCCAACTGATTTTGATTTTAAAAAATTTTAACACTCTTTTTTACTGATTTTTTTTTTTTACCATTTTGAACACATTGATTGGATTTATTCTTTGCATAATTAAACAATTATAAAAAACATTAGAAAATGTTAAAATTCAAAACATTAGATAATGTTTGAATGACAAGCAAATTTTGCAATCACAATAAATATTTGTAAAATCAAATACACAACTAAGTATAATTCACTTAACTTAACCAATACTGCATGTTGTTTAATGTTATATGACATGTATAGTTTTTCATATTCTGAAGAAATTAGTTTTTAAAAAATTACAAAACATACAGAAAGTGAAAACACTACATTAGAAAATGGGGTTTTCATTCTTCCTCTATTAAATCAGCTTCGTGTAATGTTTGTAAAGCTTGTTTGGTTAATCGCATTAAATCCTGGGCTGTCATTGAACATACAGGAACTAATACAACTACTTCCTTTGTATTTGGAGAAACACAATGAAATCCTAAAAGAATGAACCTTCTGCCATCGAAGTGAACATATTTCTATTTACACTGTTATTATTTTAAATTATTGAAAGTACTTTGAAATCAGCTTCGTGTAATATTTGTAAAGCTTGTTTGGTTAATCGCATTAAATCCTGGGCTGTCATTGAACATACAGGAACTAATACAACTACTTCCTTTGTATTTGGAGAAACACAATGAAATCCTAAAAGAATGAACCTTCTGCCATCGAAGTGAACATATTTCTATTTACACTGTTATTATTTTAAATTATTGAAAGTACTTTGAAATCAGCTTCGTGTGATATTTGTAAAGCTTGTTTGGTTAATCGCATTAAATCCTGAGCTGTTATTGAACATACAGGAACTAATACAACTACTTCCTTTGTATTTGGAGAAACACGATGAAATCCTAAAAGAATGAACCGTCTGCCATCGAAGTGAACATATTTCTATTTACACTGTTATTATTTTAAATTATTGAAAGTACTTCGAAATCAGCTTCGTGTAATGTTTGTAAAGCTTGTTTGGTTAATCGCATTAAATCCTGGGCTGTTATTGAACATACATGAACTAATACAACTACTTTCTTTGTATTTGGAGAAACACGAGGAAATCCTAAAAGAATGAACCTTCTGCCATCGAAGTGAACATATTTCTATTTACACTGTTATTATTTTAAATTATTGAAAGTACTTTGAAATCAGCTTCGTGTAATGTCTGTAAAGCTTGTTTGGTTAATCGCATTAAATCCTGGGCTATTATTGAACATACAGGAACTAATACAACTACTTCCATTGTATTTGGAGAAACACGAGGAAATCCTAAAAGAATGAACCTTCTGCCATCGAAGTGAACATATTTCTATTTACACTGTTATTATTTTAAATTATTGAAAGTACTTTTAAATCAGCTTCGTGTAATGTCTGTAAAGCTTGTTTGGTTAATCGCATTAAATCCTGGGCTATTATTGAACATACAGGAACTAATACAACTACTTCCATTGTATTTGGAGAAACACGAGGAAATCCTAAAATCTTGCACAGAATGGCTTGCTGCTGGTTACTTTGTGGATTTTTTTATCCGAGACAAGTTCCCCTGTAAGACACTTTTCGTTTGATGTGAATTTGATCTACTAAAAGGTTCACTAATTGTTCTTGTCTTCATTTATTGCTTTCCAATAAATGTTGAAAATCTTTGGTAGCCTCGATTTCACCAATGTAAACAAACACACTAAAATCTGAAGTAATTTTAACACTCTTGGAAATGGTCGGTATAGAATCCGAATTTATAAACAAAATGCAGTTTTTTTTTCAGAAATTATAACTTTAACATCCTTTGGCAATTGAACTTTTCCTTCAACACCTTTTACCAATTCATCATAGGAAGATATTTTGGTCGTTCTGTAAAAACGTTTTCAGCAAAGTCCCATCTACTTTTGTAGCTTTGAGTCGCGGCTCGCTCTTTTCACTGTCGATTCCTTTTTCGTAAAATATGCAGGACACCCAGGAAAAATTGTGGGAATCGCGCACCGTTTTAATTTAGGGCGATCGCTTTTCATCTGTATAATTTCTCCCTGAATTGGTAGCACGTCGAAACAAATCACGTCATCTTCAGCGAAAAGCTTTTCGCACACCACACTTCTCGTAGTAGGCCTAAAGTCTTGGCGAGGAATGTTTTTGACACACAAATCTTTCAAATTGTCATTTTTAGGAAAAAGAAAGACGGAAACATAAACGTTCTGTCCATCCTCATTGGAATTACAAGTAGAAACAGCATCTATCAGGCAAATTTGAAAATATTGATGTATGTAAACAAGCGAAAGAAACAGCAAAACAGACCGCGTTCAAATTCAGGATCGTTGATCGTCAGACGACTAAATTGACGTCACATCACGTGACTTCGAAGCTTACTTGGCCTTGTCAGTCTAGTTGGCCATGACTCAGCCGAACACTGATTGTGACGTCAGGTGCTTCAGGGAGCATTTTCACCCGACGTGACGTTGAAGTCACTATGAAGCAGGGCCGTCACACACAATTTTTTTTTTTGGGGGGGGGGGGGGGGGGCTGAAACAAGAAATTTCCCAACTTAAAGATTCGCAATTCTCAACTCAACATTGCAAAAAATTTCCAGTTCCAAGTGATCGACATTTTTCATCTTTTTTATAGATTAAGTAGAATTAAAAACTTAAAATAAGCAATAGAAGGCTACGATACATGTTTTTATATTGTTTTAATTCATTTCATTTATTGCAGAATACTTTATTTGAAAATAATTTATGTATGAAGATAATTTGTAATTTTCCTGACAGAAAACTTTACATTAATAGAGAATTTAGTGCAAAAAGCCTATATGAATTATACTTAAATGAAGCTTAAATCTTAACTAAAAAAAATTTGAAAAATTAATTTTCATTTAAGTAAACAGGAAGGAATACGTTGGCAGATGAATATCGAAACAGCAAGAGTTATCGTTGCCATTAACTACTGTCACGGTGAATATTTTTATAAAATAATATCTACTTTTATAGTTGGTGTATTAGAATAGCTTTGTCTTAATATATCAATATGTACGGTCAGTGATATATCACAATAGTTACATATTCAAAATGTTGTGTCCAGGTGACCTATGAGGTTTTCTTAGTGAATGAAAAAAATTACTATATTATTTTGAAAAAAAGCAAACTAATACAAATTTAAAGTATTAACTTGATCGCCAAAATTCAGTCTAAAAGAGGATGATAAATAAAGGGTACAAACCAATTCTGTAGAGATGCATCATTTTATTATTATTGTTAAGTGGTAGAAGATTTTGTTATTCTGCTGCCGAGGTGCGAGGGTTCTCATTTTATTAGCAAAGGAGCAATCGAAACGCCAAAATAAAAATTGACACTTATTTATATTATTATTTTTTATAGAAAGAATTATAGCGTAAAAAAAAGCGACGAGCCCCGTTTTTCTGAGTTTGATACAAAGCAAAATGCTGGAGAATGTCTGGACATGAAGACTCTAGTTGTTACTCAAAAAAAAAAAAATGGAAGAAAAAGTATAGCAGAAATATTCAATCCCCATGGCCAAACCCTCGACATGCTGCATAAAGTGTGCACTGAGAAAAGGCAACAAGCAACGAGGTGCTTGGAAAATAACAATAATATCTAAAAATAGAAAGAAGAGGCAAGGTCGGCAAGCATTTGCTTTGCAAAATAAAAAAGAAGTATGGATTCAATAATTAGAAATATTAAATGTGAGGGGTTAACTTAAATCACTCCATAATTACGAAATAAATTGGTTAAAAATTTTATAGTTATGGCAATTCAAAGATCTAATAAGCATTTTAGTTGACCAAAACGGGTAAAGAATAATAAAAAGGCTACATGATCTAAAGTATAGTGGGAATCAAAGACTCGACATTGCATGGTATTGTGCAACCCATTCAAAGGAATGTCTTTATCTTTGACAAATAAATATTAACTTCCATAAATTTAATTTAAATTATAAAAGTCATTTTAATTAAAAGTTGTAAAATATTGAATAACCAAATTTATCTTATTAAAATATTAAATTAAATTCAATGTATTTAAAAATTCTTTAAATGATAAGCTGAAAGTTAAATCATATAATATAACTTTGACCAAAAAGAACAAACACTCAAAAAGGATTTGACTTTAAACTCATTCTTTATTCGTTGTAGAATACTGAAATGTTATTGGCAGAACAGGAATCATGGCTTGGTAGAGGAAAGTCTTGGTAATTCAGGAGATATGAAAGTTATTAAATAGTTCTTATTAAGCTCTTGATTACGAATTTCAATCATATTAAATTTAACAAATATTTTAGAAGGTCTGAAGTGGGGCGGAAATTATATCGCAGATAAACGAACTCCTTGGCCGTTAAAATAATATAATTTAGATAATGTCACAAGTAATGTGTATTTTAAATGACAGTGGACAAATTTAATAAGTAATTCTGCAATATAAACTCAAATTGGGCATTTTTCTAAATATGAGGATACTTTCTTTATAAATAATTATGATATCCAATAAAATACGTAAACAATCAGAAAAAGTTTTACTAATTTAATACACAAATGCGTCACTTGAAAAACTTCTTGAAGATACAACTTTTTGAAAGAAATGTCCTTACTTAACGGCGTCAGAAACCTCAGGTTTTATACTCGTTATCTGACATTGGTTCAAAACTACGAGGCATTGTTCCCGGGTCTTTCCTTCGAGATGGGCCCCGAACCGTCGCCAATAGCCCAATATGCAGCTCTAGTGCGACATCCAATGCAGTGTCCTTTCAGAGGTCTAATTTAAGTTTAATCTCACAAATTGGGAAATTTCTAATCTTCCCTTGCTTTCATTTGCTAATAATATTAATTTTCTTTGGGCTTAAAATTTCTCAAACCAGGGATTTTTAAAACCTCGAAATTCCCAACTTTTTGATTATTATTGGGGGCTCGAGCCTTCCCCCCCCCCCCCCCCTCAAAAATGCTCAGACGTTCGGCGTCCATAGGTTACGCATTACTATATTTTAATTTTAAAAGGAATTAAAGTATTCATTGTTTATCCAAAAATAAAAACAGAATGAGCAGATGCGAGCATTTATTTGGGCGCCAATGGAAAATGGTTGTCTGTCTGGAAATCTGAAAACATTGCTTTTTAATTTAGATAAAGAATTTATTGGACAATTTCTAATTTTCCCTTGGTAACCCTGTATTTTCGCTTTCATTTGTTAAAAATATTAATTTTCTTCAGACATACATTTTCCCAACTCGGGTATTTTCAAACTTTAAAATTCCCAACTTTTAAGATTTTAAATTATTGGGAGGGGGGCGGACTCCCCCCCCCCCCCCTCAAACCCCCCGGTGCGACGTCCCTGCTATGAAGTCGATTATATACCAGTTAAAAAAAATTAATCGGTCATATTTTTTAAATATTCTTTTTATGTAATTAAATATTTTTTATGTGACAAAATCACAAATTTAATTTGCAATAAAATAATATATTTGGAGCATTATTATATTAAGATATTGTTATTGAAAAAAAGAGTTGTTAAATGGACCGAAATTGTATCTTGGACCACATTATTTTGTACCTTGTTCCATGTCTCCTGCATAAAATTAAGCAGTTATATTTTGGTGAAATAAAGAAAGAAAAACTGACACATTACAAAATGGCTTTTCTTGTACTCAAATATTTTTTTAAAATAGCATACTTTCTGTTTGAATATACAATTTATGTTCTCCAAAGTTAGGAAAACCTTTTAAAATCTTTGGTTTTAAACAATGAAAAGAAAACATGTTACTTTTCAGTAATTAAATTAAATCAGGCCTATTACTGCTCAGTCGTAGATAAAAATAATAGGAGAAGGCCCAAAGTACATGTATAAAAAACTCCATTTAAAAAGGAAATTGTCCCGGCCCGAGAATCAACGATTTGTGATTTACTAATGACTTTTAGGTTATAATTATACCCTACTAAAAACTAGTATTTGTTATTGCTTTATATCTCATTCTACGCCGAAAAATACGCTTAACGAGTTATAACGAATTCCATAAACAGAATTTTTCGTTTACTCAGGCTTGAAAATACTATAGGCCCGAGATACATCGTAGTCCAAGGTACGCTACCTTCCCCTACACCAACACAGTATTTTCATGACCCGATCATTTCAACTGACTATTTAACATTTATTAGACTATGAAAGTTCTTGTTTTTTAAAAATCTTTTTTTATTTATAGATCAATGGGCAAGATGTTTCTCAGGCATCCCATGAGCATGTGGTATCCATTATTCAACAGTCAGGAAATTTGGTAGCCATGACAGTCATAACCTTAAACACGCCATCACTTGATATTTCAGCTGAAAGTGTTCCTTTGCCTTATCGACAATGTGCAACACTTCCTCGCAAACTTATTGGTAAGAAAGGTAAGGGTATGGGAATAAAATAAGCCCATAACAAAATTGGAAGAAAAAAAATACTAAGCCTTTAACTCAATGAAAACGCAATACAATTTACTAGTTAAAAGTAAAAACTGTGACTGAGAGTCATTCATAAAAAAAAATTAAGAAAATAATTTTCTTTTTAAAATAACTAATCAATATGTTCACTAAGAATAAAATATTTAAAATAAATAGGGCATAAATAAATAGAACGGTCTTCATTTACAAAAAAATTATTTCATTTTATAGAGTATTTCAATGTGTGTATAATCACACTTCTTAACTAACAGTGACGAAGGATCCTGTCATCGGTAGATTTGCCTATGACCACGGAAAAATAAAAAAAATAAAAAGAAAAAATTCAATTAAAAAATTAATATTTAAAAAAAAATTATGTATATTTTATTAATTTAAAAAAGATTTTAAATTTATTAGTTCACTTTATTTAATTTTGCTTTTCCTAAAACGTTTATAACATTAAAAAAATGAACCCATTCAATTAATTCAAATCGAAAACACTTAGAAACAAAACCCGCACATTCTAATCCTGCTAAGAGTTAAGAATCTTGCGATTAAAATTTCGCCAAGTCATCGCTGAAGAAAAGCAAATCCCGTGTATGAGCGTCAACCAATCAGATTAGTGCTCGCAAAATCCCGTCAGCCAAGTCAGTTTAGAGACTGTAGTCTCTAAACTGACTTGGCTGGCTAGTCATCGGTTAATTTTTGCCGATTCCTCAAGCAACCTCTCAGACATTTGTTTCACACACAGTATGATTGCCAAATTGGCTTTTTAAGGCCACATTTGGCAATAGAGATTGTCCTTAATTTATTTCGACATGTTTAGTCTATTTTTTCATTAAATTGTCTAACTTGTCATTTCGTTTTAAGTTCGCTTGTTTTTGTGTTTTGGGTATTTTCGTCCGACTTTTTATTATATTAAGGAATTGTTTCTCTAAAAAAATTCTTATTATATTATAGAAAACGGTTTTTCTGTATAATGAAAGTTGAAATCAATTAATTACCCAAAATAAAAACATTAACACATTTTTTCAAAAATATATTCTGTGTAATGAAAAAAAGATTTCGGTAATTAACCAAATTCAAGGAATATTTTCAAAAAGTTCCTTATAGATTGACAGAAAGGCATGTTAACTTTTTATTACGTTGTACACTGCTCAACTAGCAGTATTGTTTTTAATGAACATTATTTCTATGTCCTCATAAAATAATGCTATTTTAAATATGTGTTCAGTAAACAACAAATTTCCTTTGTTATTTTATTTATTAATTTTGCAAATATAGATATAGAAATAAAAACATCACCATATTCAAACGATACAATTTGGCTGTTATATGTCGTTATTCGTAACAACAATGGCATTGCATTTAATTTAATTGTTTTTTATTTAAAGCGTATAACCCAGGATTAAAATTAAAATAAATCGAAGTATGTAAGTATGTATAAATTATAAAAAAGATTGCTTAATTTATGAAATCGGTTGACAAGATAAACAATTGTCCCGCTGTCCTTTTGTATTTCCACCTTCCCTATGTCTATTTTTAATTTACTTTAACTTATTTTAATGTGCTATGTTTTGAATTAATTATAAATTTACTAACAGAGTTTTGGGGATATGAAGACTTAAAAAAAATTATTTTGTTGTTTTACAAAAATTTATTTAAAATAGACTTTTTAGAAACACATGTTCATTTCTTATTTTATTTCGAGGTGCTTTCAACGTAAATACAGTACGTTATCATTTTTAGTAATTTTCTACGATTTTGTTTTCTACCAAACATCTCAATAATGAACATTAGAAAGAACCTGAGTTAGATGAAAAGGGACAAATATGCCTGGGGAAAATATTTCCGAAATTTGTCCCTGTTCCAAAAGGGTGGGGAAGTTGTCACCCGGGATGATGCCCATCGCAAATCTTTTACAAAGAAATTTACTAAATCACATGCTTTTAATAATTTAAAGTAACTACAATTTATTCTAAAATTTTGTGTATCTTATGATGTAAGTTTAACAAAATTATAATTTAACTAAATACTGAAATGTTGGTTTATTAGGATACCGTGGAAATTATGTTTTAAACATTTATTGGAGACTTTCCATGGAATTTACTTTATTCAGATATCTACCAATTTTTATTAATAAAATTATAAATATTTTTGAGATTATAATTTTATTTTTGTTATTAATTAATAAATTTTCCAAAACAAAATAACTGCATCAATCTTCACATGATAATGGGAAATATAGGCCTGGGGAACATTGATTCATGCCTGAATTTTTGTAGGTAAAAGGTTACTATTTAGCTTTTTTTTGTGTGTAGTATTTATTTAAAAAACATAATTTTAAACTTTTGATGCACAAAACACCGAGAGTTAACTTTTAACCAGTCAGTGTAGAACAAACCAGCAATACAAAATCAGCATATAGTTTCAAGGCGAAATTTTCTTTAACTATTAATTAATCCCTAAAGAAAGATTATGCTTTTAAATGACACTTTGACCTAATATATACTTCTGATAAAAAAACGTGATTCCTGTAAACTTTTTTTGTTCTTTGATATTCCATTTATACGACTTAAATTATAGTAAAATATAGTTTATGAAATCTTTGTCAATTTATTATTCATGTTACACACCTGATTTTAATTTTTGAAGAATATCTTTTACTGAAAGTGAGTTAATTATACGAAAATATTTAAATTGCTTTTAATTTTGATATATATTTCTTTATATTTAACAAATATAGCTCCTGCTCCGCCCAAACGAGATCCAAAGACTACACTATCGGTTGGAAGAGTAAGAGCAAGATCCATGGTAGCAGGTTTAGCTGAAATAGGTTTGTACTATTTTAGAATGTAAAGACTTATTGTAATAACATGTCTCCATATTTTTTGAAAACCTATGAATCGGAATTATTTAAGAACCTTCCCTATAATTTAAACATTTTGTGCGACTAAAGCTGCTGCTATTAAACTACATAAAATAGATAGAAAAAATAATTGGAAAACACAGTGGAAAATGTAATACATATATCAACAATTAAATATCAATGAATTAGCCTCTCAGAACCATCATTCAAAAACTGTCTGATTAGTAAATATTACTTAAAAGGTTTCAGAGATCTAGTCGATAAAGATAGTCTAAAATTCTTTAAGCTTTATAGTGTTTTGTTAAATAAATATTTAGTTTACGTTTTGGATGAACTCTTGATGTTGTATTCTTTAATAAGATTAAGAATCATATTGAAATCTGTATCATGCCTTGCTTATATTTTTTAAGTTGGAAAACATTAGTAATCAAGCATTTTATGATAATACTTTTTAATTCAACTTCATACATAGACTAGGAACAGATAACTATAGGTAGATACATAAACAAACTTGCTCATAATTTACAACGGATGTGCTATGCTGGTTAAAGAATATATCAGACTCATTTTATCAGTTCATAAAACGAATAGAGATAGACTGTATCAACAATTAAAAATACGTGTAAACTAATCAATAAATATTTCGTTTCTAAAGTTACATTTGCTTTTATTTTCCCTTCGCATTATGAAGATTTTGGAACTTTAACAACTATATGAATTTTCATTTACGACCGTAACAATGATTTTCCAATATTCTTGTTTTCGTTAAGGTATATTCTATTATCGAGTTCGAATGGGATTGCCCAAAATATGTTTGGCAACGCTGGTTCGAATAATACTTAGAAGTTTCTTGCATTTTGTTATGAGAGTTCTCCTACACCCATAAAGCATACAAAACAACCGAAATAGCCCAACTTGGTGGCTTGCCTGTTCTCCAAAAATGTGTTCTTAAAAAGTATTTATCGTTAAATGTGTCAATTAATTTTTTTAGTATCTTTAAACTCTGTTGAGACAGCATTGCGTTGTCCCATAAATGTATGCGGTGAGATGTTACATGACGCATTTTGGATGTTTTGAAAATCGAGGAAAATGCATTTTTATTTGCATTACCCCATTTATATCTAATAGTATGAGACGTCACAATTGCCTTGGCGCTAGCTACTATGACGCACAAAAATTGAAAATATGTATAGAGCTCAATGTTTCTTTATTATAATGTTTTGTTTTATTATTTTTATTCATTTTATATAAATATAACTAGTTAAAATCAAATAAATAATTAAATATTTTCATTCAAATACGATATTCATATACATTTTTTTTTCAGAAGCACTTGATAGGACATCGAATGACTATGACTCTGAAGGCAGATCTACTAAAAGTAGTTCAGTTGAAAGCATTCCTAATAAAGCAGCAATGAAAGCATTGAACTCTCAACTTACTAAAACTGCATCCATTAAAGCTCGACCTAGCTCGCAGCGAGTTTCAGCAACGGAATTGGAACAGTTTTTTGCAAGACAAGGCTCTAAACGCAATATATGTAGTTATACTTTGAATAGCAGATTACGAACAAGTAGCCGTCCACCTAAAGTGTATGGAAGTGTTGCTGAAATGAAACGTTCAAAAGCATCAAGATTAAAACTGACAGACGCTTTAATGAAGGCTCACAAAGATTTCTCCAGTACTCCTAATTTAAAGGCAGAAAACGTGAGTGCAACTTCCAATAATCAAACTCATAGAAAAAGAAGTCTAAGTCAAGAAGATGTACATAACATTCAAGGCAATAGACATTCATGGGCTTGTACATCTAATGGTTACAACAGCTATCTTGGTTTATGTGATAATGAAGAGTATAGCTTAAACTACAATGATGCGTGGAAATCAATTGAGGATGTGTATGACAGTACTGTGCCTGCTGAGCAAAGGGACATGGATATTTATGCTCAAACACTCCCCTTGCCTAAGAAGGACAAGGCTTTTAGGGCAAGCTGTCCTCCTCCTTCCTACCCCCCTCCTCCACCTCCTGTTGGTCAAGTAGTTAAAGTGGACGTCTCCAAAGCTTTAGGTGAATATGCGAATGTAAATATGGCGGATGAAGAAAAGAATTCAAATGTTATGTCTAGTTTCCGTCCAGGAGACAGTGCCAAACTGTATGCACCACCTGAAGTGGTGATGAGCGTGGGCTATAAGAGTGAAACTGCATCTGTCTCGAAAGATGTTGTACTGCCAAGGAGAGTTGGTGGGGGATCTAGTCTTAGATCTCAATCCCTCCCACCAAAAATTTCTGTAAATAAATCTGACAAAGGGAGTGCCACATCTTCTGAAGCAGAAAATAGTGGTGACTCTGGGGGATTATATTCTATATTTAAAAAGACTAACCGTCAAAGAGATTCTATGTCAACTGATAGCGGCCATGTTTCTGACAGAGGAGCATTGTGGCCGCTAAAAGGAAAGCCTGCTGTAACTAGTGCCTATTCTTCAAAATTCGATTGTGAAGATTCCGATGCTGGAAGCCCACAAAACTATCCTACAGTTAAAACACCAAGTCACGAGCCCTTTATTCCTGAACCTGATTATGAAAGTAGTGAAGATGACTTTATGCCTACATCTGTAGATAAAGGTGGCAACCTTTCAACGTTTGGGAAAGGGGATGCAGGAATTCCAGAAGAGAAAGTTCCTACCCAATTGGATAAGCCAAATGAAATGGAGTCGTGTGCCCCACTTAGTCCTCACACAGAAGCTAAACGAGCCATACAAGAAGCTAGAGAACGCTTAAGGTTTTCACAAAAACCCTTGGACAAGAATGCCACGGTTGTGTTTATAAGTGGAAAAATAACTGAACACAAGGTCGAAAAAAGTGAAATTCAGCTCCATAGAACAGAAGAAGGCCGATTAACTGGTACTGTTGTCATATCAACCACAAATGAGCCTCAAGAACCGCTCTACTTATCGTCTTCAATCTTAAAAACGTACGAAAACGAAAAGAATGCAACACCTCGTTATCCTAGCAGGGATGCTCCTGCATCTGAATATGCGAAATATCGTCAACAAATTCTTAGTGGTCTAAACCAACCATCAGATTCTGTGACCGGTGCTCTTCTTAATGCAGAATTAGACAACAAAGTTGAAAGTGATATGCAAGCTGAAAATTGTGACTTGGGAAAATTATCGGAAGTGACAGTCTCTAAACCTAGCTTTACTGAAGAATTAAAAATCACACTAACAGGAGCTCAAAAGTGTCCATTGAATACCGCAAATACTGTTATTGAAAACAAACTAGGAACACATTCTTTTCCTAATGAACATTGCAAAGAAGACGTGGTTGAAAATAGTTCTACATGTGTATCAAACATTGAGACGCATAGTGACCCAGTGGTTGTTCTTTCAAGCTCTACAGAGGATGATAGCAAAGCCGATACTATTGTGCATTTGCCGGAATCTGGTCACATTTCTGAAAGTCAAAATATTAACCAAAGTAAAAGTGATAAACATTTTGAAAATAAAAGTTCTTATAAAACTGAAGAAGTATTAAGTGTCGGCCAAAGGTCTGAATCCTCTAGTAAAAGAAGTGCAAA
Organism: Troglohyphantes excavatus; assembly: GCA_963932185.1. Classification (NCBI taxonomy): domain Eukaryota; kingdom Metazoa; phylum Arthropoda; class Arachnida; order Araneae; family Linyphiidae; genus Troglohyphantes; species Troglohyphantes excavatus. The sequence continues at coordinate 1,102,017 of OZ010676.1, read as the reverse complement.
AGAGGTCGCAAATTCCTTAGCAAGTGAATTACAAGGTCTTAGAAGTAGCATTGAAGGTAAAAGTAAAGTCCATTCGGACAGAGGTCACCGAATTGAATATTCTGCAAGTGGGAGTAAAACTGCTCAAATAAAAGATAAAAAACATTCGATGTCTCCCTTGAAACAAAAGAAACATACAACAGATCATGTTAAAGTACAGAGCTCCACAGAGAAAAGTTTAGAAGAAAGTCTAGAGGTTCTAAAGTTACAAGTAAGTTCTCTTGGTTTAGCTTCCGTAAATGATGTTGATGTGTTCACTGAATTAGTTCCTCCTCCACCAGAATTTGCTGCTGCCACAGACAATGCAAATACTAGAAAAGAATCTTATTCCTCTTCGGAAATAGCTATTGCCCCTCCTCCAGAATTCTCTGACAATTCACCTCAGTTACGAAACAGAGCATCTCACCGAACATCGTCAAATACTCACCAGAGAAAAAATTGCTCCGTAAGTTGCCATTTGAACACAACCTCAAATTCATTAGATTTAAACTTTCTGACATCTTTGCGAAGCAAGTCACCGAACATTATGCAAATGATGCAGAAAGAGAAGAAGTCGCGAAGTGGAACTGTGAATGTACATTTACCCTGCACAAGCGGTCTCAGGCATTTACCTTCGTATAATCCTTCAGAGCACTCGTCCTTGCACGAGAGTGCTTACAATGAGTTATCACGCTTGAAATCGGTGCAGAAAGAGTTTCGTTTCAAGTTGCTGCAAGAATGGACATCGAATGACATTGCAGATTGGTTGGACAGTTTGTTTCTCCCAGAATACAAACAACGTTTCTCAGAAGCTGGCATTACAGGTGCCAAATTAGCGAATATGGATAGTAATGACTTAATGGGATTAGGGGTGAAGCAAATGGGGCATAGGTTGAATATGGAAAGATCATTAAAAAGGTACTTGAAATGAATCTATTTGGTGTACAGAGAACGTCATTAGTTTCTTCATTAGTTGAATTATTCTGTAAAAAATCAAATATATAAAATAGCTGTTGTGATTATTAAATATATATATATATATATATAGCATACTTATAATTTAGCAGCTGCTGAGAAATACTTAAGTCATTTTTGTATTTTCCTTGTAGTAAATTAAAGTTGCATGCTGTAAAAATATTTTAAACTAGAGTTCTTTAAAATCTATCAGCTTGAAAAAAATTAGGCAGGGAGTTGTTTATAAGAGAGCGCGAGAGAGGGGAGAGATATATTTATTGTACCAGTCATTTCTGAAAAGGCCGGAGTTATATGAAATATATTATTTTGGAGTTTTTTGTAATTACATGTTGTAGTGAAATATTTAGCACCCTTTTAAAGTGATTATGTAGAAAAAATATTCATTAATTCTAATGTTGCCAACTGCATATTTTAATTTGTATAAAGTATTTATTATTCTGAATTGTTGAAGTAATGTTTCATCTTCATTTTACATTTCAATAAAAAAAAAGGACAAACATGTTACTAAAAAGCTGTAAATAAACAAACCTAGTATACAATAGCATTACGCAAACCCAAAAAATATTTACTTACTCAATTTTAGAGTTACACTTAATTGATTTTAATCATCATTTCCAAAATAAAAAATCTGTTAATTTTAAATGCTATCGAATATCTGCAACACAAATAAAACATCTTTCATTTACACATTTTGTGAAATAGAGAGTAACAACAAAGATATTTAGTTTCCGAGCGAATTTTCATGATATTAAGGTTGAGTATTTTTTCACGTTATTTCATTATTATTTTTATTGTTATTACTTAATTATAAGTGGAAGTATTTTTACCTTACGTTTCATTACTGTTTAGATATCTCGCATCACTTAAGAATTTTGATTGTATTCTTATTTTTATTTGTTTTTTAGTATAAATTATGCTTTTCTTACCCGTTTGATCGTAAAAAATTTTGGATTTAGCCATACTTCAACTTTTTTTTTATAAAGTTATAATACTCTTGTCGTATAGAGGCATTTTATTCGAAAACGACATTTGTTGAATGTGCCTGCCTGAAGAGAAAGTAATTTTTTTGAAAATTCTTATAGCATGTAAATTATTTACTTTACTTCTTCGAATGTTGGATATTTATATTAAACTAGCTGTATGGAACGGCATTGACCAGGCAGAGTGCTGGCCGATTTCTTCACCGTGGCACCATCTTGCTGTATCAGTAAGAAATCCTTTCTGCATCAAGGGGTGGTTTTTCGAAATCTCATGTGTACAGTAACATTCCTCTTGTTTTGAAGGTCAACTGTGCAAAATTTCTACAAACTCAGAATAAAACTGTAGATTTGTCAAAAAAGACACTCTTCTTTATAATATAGATACCTTATTTTAGTCTCTTTTTTCCCTCTTAATCTTTTATTCATTTTATATATTTTTTTATACTTTGGTGCATTTATTTATAATTTTTTGTGGTTTTTAGTGACTTTAAATTTTAAATTCTGTGCAGTTACAATTATTGGGTCAGTACAGTTGGATTAATGATGATAATTTTTATTGTTAGTTTGGTGAAAGATAGATGTGCGTGCGGAATTACTTAATTTTTTTTCTGCCTAAATACCATTAATACAATTTTACACAATATGAAGTAATTTGGCATTTACTATTTTTAAGATTATTATTTTTTTAAACAAATGTCAAAAACAAATGTTATTTATGTTCAACGCACACACATAACATTTTATATCACCTAAATCATTAACATATAATGGAGAAGAAAATAAGAATCCTCTACGTATATATATATATGTGGATATATATATATATATATATATATATATATATATATATATATATATATATATATATCCACAAAAATACCATTCTTAACTCAAATCCCGCATATAATATCTACATGTTCAAATTTATTTTTCAAACATTATTACAATAAGGCATAGAATACAAATATGCTAGTAAAATTTAATTGAATAATTTTAATTGACAAATCCTACATATACAGCCCCCACCCCAATATAATTGAACATTTTACATATATCTCCCAAATAATTCGCTTATAATCACAATTTGATAATACACCAGTGCAAAACTTGTTTTGGAGATATTTCCCAATCGTAATGAAATGAGACTTAATATACAAGTAGATCAAGGTTCATGCAATATAAAAAAAGCAGATAAATATAGTATATAATAAATTTTTTTAATATTAATTGTGTTTAAAACATTAGCTACTAAGACAAGTTGTCAGTCATTAGTCAAAATAAAAGAAATAAAACAATGTGCTAAAAACTTAATGAGGGATGACAACCCCTTGCACACAAGTCGGGAAATAATCATTCATATTCTGAATGCCCAAACGGATTTCTGCCTAACACGGATCCAACACGAGTTGCTTTTATGATACTTGCTTAGGTGGATTTGAACCTTTAAAGCATATGAGTACACGCATGTTGGTTCACATAGGGGTACATACTAATGTGTACCTCTTTGCGAAGCGAAATGTGTGTACCTATATGGGAACCGAGCCAACATTTGTACCCATATGAAAATCAACATGTGTGTACCCTTAGGGCAGTGGTCGGCAAACTCATTTGTCAACAGAGCCAAATATTGACAGTACAACGATTGAAATTTCTTTTGAGAGAATTTTTTTTTAACTTAAACTTTATAGACATATTCTTATACATACATTTACTATACATTGTTATTAACTTAATTAGGGTACTCCTGAGCTGTCCTCTGCTAAAAACGTCCTCAATCTGATTGAGGTGCGTTCGCTGAGGTCGACCCCTTCCAACTCTTCTATCCACACTCGCCTTGTATACTTATTTCGTCTGCCTCCTTTTGTTTATCCTCTTTATATGTACAAACCATCTCAACATACCGTTCTCAATCCTCGACATCTTCTCTCACTCTACAACGCTCCCTAAAATTAACTTCATACATTTTACTTAAAGTTTCAAGTCTTAGTTAAACTATAGGTACAATGAATAAAACTTTATATCATACTTAATAGCGATATTATTTATTGATAAAATTAAATTGGAAGGTATCCATAAAATTAAATCATAACAATGACTGACAAACTCTAATGTAAACAATGGCTTTGTATCTCCTTGGAAAGTTTGGGTAAGTCAAGTTTGTATGTTATTGTTTTTAATTTTTGGCCACAAAGTTTCATGGCGCATGGGCCACAAAGTTTCCATCGCACTGTATGTGCGCGCCTGCACTTGATATTTTGTGGCAGAGCCACACTCAAGAGGCCAAAGAGCCGCATGTGGCCCGCGGTTTGCCGAGCACTGCCTTAGGGGAACTAACATAATTTTTTTAATCCATTCATCTAGAATTTTTTTAAAGTCACACTAGAAGTACACAATGGGTCATTGGTGACACTTTGGGATCTATTTCAAAGGAAAGACTCAGCAACATTAATTGCCTCATAATTTAAAACCATGGTCAGATGACAAGGACAATACCGTCATATGAGTCCCTAAGCCGATATTTAAACATAAAATCAACAAAAAAATGCAACACCACTCCTATTGTCATAGGAGCAATACTTCTATCGTAAAAGACAGAGTAACAACGTATGAATACTTAAGTAGTATAGGGGTATTGTTATATAAAAGAATACCATGTAATATTTAGCGAATGGGCGATTCGAACATACAATCGTGTGATCCACAGCACGTTACTCTACCTGTAAGAGTTTCCCTCATGTACCTAAAATGTGGTGTTTCCACTAAATGGTACGAGTTGCTCAATTTATGACAATTAATGCGTCAATAGAGCTCTCAGCAATGTCTTGAATTAACAAAAGCAATATTTTGAAAAAAATTAAATACTTAAAGGTTTAGAAATATGCGTTGAAATCTATGTTAAGCATTTAAAAAAAATTTCAGCACATATCCATTTTTTATTTTAGAACACAGTTATTTTGTCAGACATTCTCCTCTGGTGTATTTCCTCCCTTTTTGGGATTCTGTATCGAGGAGGTCATGTGATATTTTCATTGAGATTTTGTTTGTAAAAGCGTTACTTCCGGGAGACGATCCCTTTGGTTTGGTTTGGTTAATTAACGTCACACTAGAGCTGCACAGTGGGCTATTGGCGACGGTTCGGGGTCTATCTCGAAGGAAAGACCCGGGAACACATACACATTCATACATGCACCTCGTTGCTTTAGAACCATGGTCAGATGACGAGGAAACACCTTAATTGGCACCCAACGCCTTCAATAGACGTCGGGACTTTGGACCCCGACCAGATTTATCGTGCACCAGTCCTGTATACACGCCGTTAATTTTTGCGGATCTTCTGAACGACTTTTCTAGTATTTTTGTAGCGAAGCCGGTAACCCTCCGATCACAAGATCACTACTTTTTACTTTTCTTTGTCAAGTCCATCGCGCAGGTTCGAACCACCAATCCTCGGATTAGCAGCTGAACGCCTTAACCGCTCGGCCACAGAGGCCTTGGAGACGATCCCAACAGAAAGTATTGGAATCGAGAGATGGTGCTAGTGCCCCAGGAATACTGGTTCCATGTCATATATATCGATTCTACCGTTGTGAACAAGAGAGCACGTGATATTTTCTTCGATATCCCTTCGTGGAAGCGTCACTTCGGGGTAGATGAATCCAACAGAAAGTCATTCTGCCGTTGATGTAGCTAGCTCCATGCAGTCCACACTGTATAGAAAGCCGTTGGCACGTGCTTTTTTTAAGTCACAAACTGAAGGCTTATTTAATTTTCTGAGTGTGTCGTGACCAACAGGAATTACGATTTCACTTTCCTCCATCCCTTTCAGCCTTCAGTTTGTTTGTTACATAGAAAGCGTGTGCCATATGCTTTTCCGTACAGTTGGCGCTGGCTAGCACCCCTGATTACGGAACCATATTAGAGAAGCTTTTGTATTCATTACACTCGACAGTAACTCATTACAGTAACGTCGCATTAGAACTACGCTGTGGGCTATTGGCGACGTTGGGGGTCTATCTCGAAGGAAAGACCCGGGAACAACTACATCGTATTTTAGAACCATGATCAGATAAAGAGGACTACACCTGAGCTGGTACCGACGCAACCTGAATATGCGTCAAAACATTGTACCACGATCAGATTTAACGTGCACAACTCCCCTTATACACACCGGTGGAAATTTTTAGTGTATTTTTAGCAGGCACGTACCATAAAATGGGGCAACTTTGTGCCACTTTCTGAGTTTTTTTCAGAATATATCTATCATGTTATTCACCAATCGCTCTGAAATTTTTACTCAACATACCTACATATCTCGGCTATCCAATGATGGGTGGAAAAAAATTGTTTTCTTTATAGAAAGGGAGGGGGAATTTTTTTCGTGTGCACAATGTTGTACCCGGTTGGGTACAATTTTGTGCCACTCTCTTTTCTGTCTCTAAAATACATTGAAACTTAATCTGGCGTAATCTTGACCATGCTTTTTTTCATACTCAGCTCATCTACTATGCTATGAACAGGGAAATAAAATTTGTTCTCATCATTTTAATGTTTTTTTCCAAATTTTTTATCAATTTTGAGGTGTGCGAAATGGAAGAAGACGAGTTTTTTTAAAACTTTTAATGATAAACTGTTTCAAAATATTACATTACAAAAAATAATATTAAATTACAATACATGTTAGTTTAAATTCTAAAAAATTGACATCCAAAACTCTGTTGCACAGCTTTTGAAGAACATGCTCTCGATCCAAGGGATGGATGCCACTCCCTTTAAAACCTCCCAGAAGGTTCTTAACAATATTTGGTTGCAGTCTGTCGAGTAATTTTGTCAACATCATGGGAAACGCACTTTTTGGAAGAGAGGGACTCGATCTTCCTCGTGGGGTTTTCCTCCATTCATCTAGAATGGAACATCCTTACCCTCAAGTCTTTCTTATGCCTATCTAAATACGATTTGGCCTACTCTTCACCAGGCATGTTTTTGTTGAAAATGGGTATTTTGCCTTAACCATAAGGCGCAGATTTAGCTTATTTATTGAAAAACCATATGTAGCAACAGCAATGACTTGTGCACATATTATTTTGGTATCTTCATACCTGGTTTCTTCAGACCTTCAGTTGGGGATAATTCAGCATCCTTTCTCTTCTTAGCATAATACAAGTGAATTTCGATGAATTCCATACCTCTCTTGGGCCTTACGGATTGAAATCCTCTTCTCTGTAATTTCCTCTAACACCTTTTCAAGGTATTCATTAGTGTAAGCCCGATAAGGGTGACCACCTTCTTTCTGTCACCACGGTCCATTATCTGCAAAAAGCATTAAATAAAAAGGGGATAGAATCTCAAAAAATAAGAAAATTGAGTGGCACAAAGTTGTACCCCACAGTTGTCATTTTTGGTAACATAGTGATTAATGTAGAAACTTACCTAATCTCCAGGGGAACAACTGATATGAGGTCCAGATGAGACTCTCCTGGTATCTTAAAAACCTTTAAACACTGTGATCACAGACAATATTTTCTTGAAACCACAACTGATAACTGACCAGGTAATTACATGCTCGTTTAGATTCAACATCATCATCGCTAACTATAGGATTTTTTCCAAACCTCTAGTTGCTTTTATATTACCGCTAGAACGCATTGAAGTCTGGAAACCGTGTGTGGCACAATGTTGTAACCTTGGCACAAAGTTGCCCCACTTTACGGTAGGTATAGATTTTTCATGGGAGGGGTTCAGTGACTGAGCGACGGATTTATTTAGGTATTAATTCCCCCCATCAACCAGAGTTGTGGGGAATTTTCTCCCCATATCTACAAACTCTTTTTTTTTTTTAAAGAACTTATTACTATTTTTTAATTAAACAGGAATACGTTGACAGATAAATATCGTAACAGCAATAGTTATAATTTATTTTTCATGAACTCGTTATCAATATCAATCATTACCTATTTTTAAAATTAATAAATACCACCTCCCTAATTATGAAATAAATTTAACTTTTGAAAATCATTGTTTAGGTTGTTTAATTGTAATAATATGGTTTTGGAGCATCTTGTGTATACGGCCTCGTTTGACGATTTTTTCCCTTTGTCGCCGAAATCCAAATGCTAGATAATGAACCCGGTGATGTCATGTTAAGCTTAGTTTGAGATAAAAATTGCCTCAAAACTTATTTTTGAAAACTGTTTTCCGGGGCAGGGCCCTGGAAAATACCAACCTTACAAGAAATATAATACGAGAAAATAATATTTTTCAATTTTTTTTAAGTATTTTTACAGTAATTCGATTTTTTCTTTTTTTTCCACTTGACTTTCAATGGGAGGGGTTTGAACCCCTAGAACCACCCCTTTACCTATGTGCCTGATTTTTAGACTACTTTTGCAGTGGTAGCGCTAGGAATTGCCCAACGGTGGGGTAGTCGTCCCCGACAGCTATCGTGTATAATAACTCTATTTGAACTCCAAAATAATTTTTTAACTTAAAAGAAATATTTAGGTTTAATTGAACATTTACTACAGTACTCACAACGATAGAAGAGCTACTTTATTTACAGCACTTGATGTTCTATATACAATGATTGTAGAAGCAAAATCACAGAAGGCATTTAGTTTTGGTTTGGTTAAAAAACGTCGCACTAGAGCTGCACAGTGGGCTATTGGCGACGGAAAGACCCGGGAACACATTCACACACACATTCATACATGCACCTCGTTATTTTAGAACCATGGTCAGATGATGAGGAAACACCTGAACTGGCACCCAACGCCTTCAATAAACGTCGGGACTTTGGACCCCGATCAGATTTGTCGTGCACCAGTTCCGTATACACGCCGTTCATTTTTGCGGATGTTCTGGACGACTTTTCTAGTATTTTTGTAGCGAAACTGGCAACCCTCCGATCACAAGATCACTACTTTTTACTTTTCTTTGTCAAGTCCATCGCACGGGTACGAACCACCAATCCTCGGTTTAGTAACAGAAGGCATTTAACAAGTAATATAAGAACTAATCAGATCAGTCCGTGATGGCCTGGTTGGATAAATGATAGCGCTTGTTGGATGCTCCGTGGTCACCACACTCGCGTGATAGCCTGGTCGGATCACCAGACTAAAGGTGTGGTAGATAACCACAGGGTGGCTAACATCCCCGACCAGAGACGACCTTAGGGGTGTGCGGTGAGTGCCACCATACAAGAGTAGTAGTATAACCAAAATGAATTTGCTGTAGACTCTAGTTCGGCGTTTATTAACAACCAACCTATCCAATTTGACATAAAATTAAAATAGTTTCAGATAAAGACAAATTGACAATTTTGAATCGACATTACGCCCCTGCGTCTTGTTAGCGACGATATGTAGTACATTCACGTAGTCCTTGTGCTAAAGCAGACTTTGTAGTACTCACAAATATATCAAGTTTATAAAATGGATAAGAGGCTACTTAGATTGTAGTTTTAAACCCCTTTCCACGCAGTCAATTTGCGAATCTTGGATTTCTAAATTCCCTTTTGGAAACATTTCCAATGTTAACAAATTTAAAAATAGAAAGGTAAAAGTCTGAAAAATATGTGTTACAATATTTGCCTAACAAATATAGAGAGATAAAATAAATATAATTATAAAAATAATTGCAGTTGAAAGGTTTGAAATCGAAGCATGCCAATAAATGTTATGTCGCATGGATATGGAGTGGTAAGCTTTCACTGACCCAGATTATTGAGAAGCTATCTTCGAACAATGTCGTCCTCAGGCCAAATTCTCGAGATTAAATGTAGGGGGAAAGAACTCATTCGTAAACAGTTCACTTGCAACACTCGAATAACACAATTCAAACAAGACTAAACTAAGGACACTTGAAACATTTTTCAAATAGAAAGTCACACAAATGAACCTCTCTATTCACATTTCAAATGAGTCCGTTCACCATGTCGCATAGCATTCTCATGCTATAGTAGAAATACGATTGACAAATCTAGTCATTTTATATTTCGATTTCATGCGAAAGTTAATTTTGTTGAGTAGTTTTACAATTTATAATTTAGTAATTTTATATTTCTATATAATTTATCTTTTATAATTTATAATCTAGCAATTTTATATTATTTATATTCTGAATTTTAATTATTTTTTTGCATACATGCAGAAAAATGTTTTTTTTTTTTTAAAGTTGGCATTTATTTAGTTAACACTTTTAATATTCCCCTCATTTATGAAACCAAAATTACTTGTAAGCAACTATACAATAAGAAACTATATAAAAAATGCAATGTTATTCCAAACTATTATGATCGGCAACAGTTAAATCGTAATGTTTCCATCTTTGTTCCATTCCGCCATCCAAGTTAAATAGATTCAAATGGAAACTTGGAAATTATAATGATCGCAATGTAAGAATGTTTCATTAGAAGCGTATAATGATATTATTTAACGCACACAATATTTCAAATATATACCTTTTATTAAATTTAAATGTAAATTAGTGAAATTTAAACTAAATGTTTATTATTGCCCCCCCCCCACCAGTTTTTCGTGTTGTCAGTTTCCATACAAAAATGAGTAAATAAGAGAGATGATCAGAATCCTTTTATGTAACTACACTGTTAAAAATTTGGTGCGACCTTGCACCAAAATTTGGTACCCGTTTAGCTGCAACCAACATTTGGTGCTTAGTTCTACCATTTTATGGTTCTTCCACATATACCATTTAATGGTGAAACGCTGCACCAAAAATCACGTTTCCTCTTCACCATTTTATGGTGAAACGTTGCACCAAAATTAGCTTTTTTCGTACACCATTTTATGGTGAAACATTGCACCAAAATTCGAGTTTTTCATTCCCCATTTCATGGTGAAACATTGCACCAATCTATTAATTTGATTTATACAATTTTCTGGCGAAAGGGTGAACCAAAATTAACATTTCTGTACACTGATGTAAAACTTTTTAAAGTTTTATCTCCTCATATATATAAAGCTATATAAACCAACATATATTTATAACCTTTAAGCATGTTAAGCTGAATTATTATAAGTGCATGTATGTTATATATAAATTTTTAAATATTAAAAGGCCTGTCTGTAACATTCTACAGCTTATTTAATAAGGGGTTTAAATTATACATATTCATGAATTTTTAGTTACACATTTCCTGAGATATATTCTAATAAGTATTAAAATAAGATAATTATTTTCGATTCAGTGACATCAAAACTTAACAATTAATGCCCGACTGTACAATTTTTAAAATATATGTGGGTAATTCCACGCGTGACTTACATTTGACAATTTATACCACATTGAAAGCTTAATTAAAAAAAGTAATTTATGTTTTAAAAAGACTTTTTATGTCAGTTGACATACCAGACATATATTCTATTTTTTGACAAGGTAAACTTTTTTCATTTTGTTTTACTTTAATAATTTTTAAAAATAAAAATGTCACAGTGTGACTTACACTACAAGAAAGGACACGATTTTTTGGATATCATTTCAATTTACGTTTTCTTCGTCATGCTTTGATATAAAAAAATTATGTTATGCCAGTTTCGTTGTATAGGGTTTGAAGTTTAATCAGGTAAAAAATATATTTCTAGATGTGTTTTTAAATTATTTAAATTTAAATTAATATGTGTGACTTACACTACAACTGAAACGTGACTTACACTACACCTCACAATAAGCACTGGTAAAACGATATAAATAAAATTAAATTATAACTTTACATAACTTGAAAAATTATAATATGAAAAACTATAATAGAATTTACAATCTAAGTTTCAGTCAGGTAATTTTTTTTTTTTATTTTTTCAACAATTACAACATTTGCGGCACCTGCTTTTCCTGGCCAATGAAAATGATTCCTTGTGCATAGCAAAAATCCACTTTTATTGTAGAGCCTTCTTTAGAAATGGATTATTCAGCAACATTTTCACTGTACTCCTTCCTACAAATGAAACCCAGGCCCGTTGCACCGGGGGGGAGGGGGGCTCCAATAATCTGGAAACCCTGGGAATTTCAACTTCCAAAAACCCCGAGTTGGGAAAATTTATGCCTGAATAAAATTAATATTATTAACAAATGAAAGCTATAGAAGATTAGAAATTGCCCAACTTGTAAGATTATATTTAAATTAGACCTCAGAACGGACACTGTATTGAAGTATGGGTGCAACAAATGACTGCTTGTGAGAGAACTGTTTAATAGTCCCTAAAATGTATATAAAAAAAATCAAGAAAAATGTCGATAAGTTGGAATTGGGAATTTTTAGCACTGTTGGGAATTTCGAATAGTAGGGTTGAGAATTTCGAATCGTTAAGTTGGAAAATTTCCTGTTTCAACTCACCGAAATATTTTTTGTGTAACGGCACTGATGAAAACCTATACCCCATTGCCACTTTTAAGTTCTTCTCGATTGTTATCTTTTTCTTAGGTCTTCTCCTTTTTTGTTCAGTTCTCTAAGAATAACAAAATCCTTGATTACAGGAGTATTATATGCCTCTTCATAAAAATCTTTATAAAAGATTTTATTTCATTGCTTAGTGCAGTAATTCTTGAATGTTGAGCAGGTAGGTTGACCTATCTCCGGTGTAAACTTATGTGCTAGTTTCTTTACAATGCCCTGACATTTATTTGGGCTTTAAGGTAGACTTTTCTTGACTCTTGCAATATCTTTACCAAATGAGCTACAACTTTGATAGGCTTTCTTAGGAGAATCTACTGAATTTGGATTAGAAGTGCTTGGTTCATTTTAAGCGGCTGCGGAAATTCTTTTTTACCTGTATTTTTTTTATATATTCACTCTTCTATGCTTTAAAAATCCCTTTGATCAACTTTCATAGTAATTTCCATTTTCTTACACCTTTCCCTTTGCTATCTAGCTTAATTATCTTTAACTGCTTGAAATATTCCCTTTTTTTTTCTTTCTCTAATCTCTTTCTTTCATTTTGCAACTTTTTCCTCATTTACAGTTTAAATAAGAAAAGTATAGTAAATAACAATATTTAAAAATAAGATCACTTGTTATATTATTTTTAAATATCGTTACTGTGCATTTTGTAATCGTTGTTGTTCTACAAACACAGCATATAGTTGTGACTTACTCTACGCTGTGACTTACACTTCAGTTTTAATTTATTTAATATTCACTAAAAAATTTCATTCTTTTAAAAATCAAAACTGCAGTCTGATAGAAATTAGTATAGAGAAGGAAATCACTGATTTTTTTTAATTGTGGCTCAATTTAAAAAAATTAGAAGAACTTTTGTTCTTTTTTGTGACTTACACTACAGTTGAAAAATCCTTATTTCATTTGGTACTAAATCAATAATTAAATCAAGATAAATTTTTATAAAGTAAAGAATTTGATTGTACATTAGTTGTATTTCTCAACCCCATACTCAAAATATTCAGAAAATGTAACTTATCTTAGGAATCAAGGAGTACAAATAATAGAAATGTAAGCAAGTTCAATTTCATTACATAGCAACCATTTTGAATTTGCACCATTGTCACAAAATCTGCGCAAAATTTCTATTAATACAAAATATAATAAATTCAATTATTTTTCTATTAAATATAAAAATTTCAACTTTGTAAAAAAATATTTTAAAATTCACTCTTAGGACACTTTTACGTTGAATTACCCATGTATAAAGTTAGACAAAATCCAATTTTTTTAATTACATTCATTTTAAAAACAAACACATTGTTCACCGAAAACAGAAGTAAATCAAACTAACATCTGAATACAGGTACCTGTATATTGAGAAAAAAAGGAATACTCAATCTTTGGTGCAATATATTTCATTTAACATTAACAAATATATTTAAATACAAAAAAATGACAAATTCCTCCAAAGTTTGACACACATTTAAAAATTATTCATCACAAAAAATCAAGTATTTCGAAATTACAACTAGAAGGCCAATGTATTTGTATATTGATAACGAATATTTATCCTTAATATCTTTGATTGATATGACATTTATATCACCATTTTCTAACAACTGGTAGCCACCAATATGAAACAGTGTTTTTGAGGTAAAGGTAATCTTTACCACAATTAGCACATGAAAACATTTTTTTAAACTAAAAGTTGCAGCATTACATAAATTTAATTAAACAGACTATTTGCATGATAAGACAGTGTACAGGATATTTTAAAACTTATCTTGAATAGAATTTCTTTTGGTAATTAGAGTTTTAACTTTTGGTGGAATTCGGCCACTATTCATCTTCAGAATATTATATTGTAAAAAAAAATAAAGTGTTAAATGCTTTTAAAGGCAATTCAATATTCAAGGTAAAAAAATATGAGATTAGCAGACAGACACTGGTAAGGAAATCGTTACAAAAAGTCAATTCAATATCTTCACATATAATTACGTATGGACCATTCCAACAACTACTTCCAACTGAGTATATTTTTGGATGTGACTCTGCAAAGGATTCAACATTAGGGGTACTATCACCACCAGGAACCTAAAATACACAAAAAATCATAATTTAGTACACATGTAGAAATCAATCCAACATGACCATTACCAGGGGCGGTCGCTTGGGGCGCCGTACTAAACGGGGCACCAAATTTTTGTGAAATAGATCACATAAAAATTTTTGTAGGTAATCAACATTTGTCTAGATTTACATAATTTAATTACCGTAACTTAGGGTTACTTGAACCCAAAACAAAAAAAAATCCCTACCGGCTATCCCAAGATAACAACTTTCCGGCAGTTAAATCGTCTCTCAATAAATTAGAGAAATTTTCTACCGGCAAGACGATTTCAGTAGGCCATTGCTTTATGCGCAATGGTAAGGATACCGTTTGTATCTCATCCTCTAGTACTGTAATGAGCTGGCTATTAAAAGTTAAGGATGTCACATTATCATCTGGTGAGTATGAAAACACCTGAGCCTGTCTTAAAACTACTTTAATTTTATCTTTATCAAATAAATCTAATTCGTTTTCTAAATCGACATATTCATCAAACTCCCTGTCGAATTTCTGCAACAAATATGACGCTTCTTCTAATTGAAAAGTTTCTTGCACAATTTCATGAAGCTCCGCTAAGTCTTTAATCTCCCTAACTTTACCATTATCAAAATATTGTAACAACACCTTCATCTATAAATAAAAAATTTAAAAAAAAATCAATTGTTAAACTCCTTAATAAGCTATAGTCTAGTGATAAAAAGATGGTGAATGAATAATGCATTTCAGCATTGGCTTGGTGTTCGTTAGTTTTTGTTAGAATAAATACGGTAGTTCATTACGAAATCGAGAAAATGATTTAAAACTACACAAGAATAACATTTTGATACTGAAATATATAACTTTATTTTCGACACTTGCATGCAATATATTAGGAGTTAGAAAATTATTTAAATACTTATACGAAACAGTAAAATGGAAACTCAATATTAAAATTCCGACTAGAGCCATTTTTCACTCTTGAAATTTAAAAGTATATAAAAAAAATTATATGAATAAAGAACTAAAAATTTTAATGTAAATACTTAGTAAATTTCCACAGCAAATTAAAACCAAAACCCACTTTATCCAAAGAATAAACTTTTATAACTTGGCGACATAATTATTTAGCAAACGGTTAAATGTTGTAATCTCACCATGTACTTTAAATAATTCTAAATTTCATTCTTAATTTTCGCAATTTAATGTTTTAAAAGGATATATTCCTTTGCACATTAACGAAGGTTCCCGGTTCGATGCCAGGCGATGGACTTGACAAAGAAAGTAAAAAGTAGTGATTTTGTGATCTGAGGGTTGCCAGCTTCGCTACAAAATACTAGAAAAGTCGTCCAGAACATCCGCAAAAATTAACGGCGTGTATACAGGACTGGTGCACGATAAATCTGATCGGGGTCCAAAGTCCCGACGTCTATTGAAGGCGTTGGGTGCCAGTTCAGGTGTTTCCTCGTCATCTGACCAGGATTAAAAAATACGAGGATCGTTCCCGGATCTTTCCTTCGAGATAGGCCCCGAACCGTCGCCAATAGCCCACTGTGCAGCTCTATTGCGACGTTAATTAATAAAACCAAACCTTTGCACATTAAATAAAATATTTTAGCAGTTGATATCTGCGGAATTTTATTCGTTTAATAATATTAAAGAAGTCATATAGAGTTGAAAATTCACAGTGAAACTACGCTTGGTGCATTGAAAAAAGTACTTGCATAAAATATTTTCCAAATAAATTAAATTGACGTTCATACACAAATTGCACGCATTATGAAAGTATTGTTCTAAAAGTTCGATCTTAGACAATCAAGTATAGTTACAATTAACCTTCATACAAACAAAACAAAAGACACAAAACAACTATAAACCATTTCCATAAGGTAAAATTCTAGTTATTTTAATTTTTGCAATAATCCGTATGGTAGCATAAAGTCCAATGTGCAGATATTTTCAGTAATTATTAAATCAAACCAAACTTATGACGTCATTCTTATACTGTCAATAACGAAAAGAAAAGAATTTGCAAACGATTTTATCATCCATGTTTAGTCAATGGAATCATTAAAATAGTTATATAACACACGAATGGAACATCGTACAAACTTAAAAATTATCACAAAAAATTTCTATTTTTTCAAATAAAGTACACTGTAAATTTCATAAAGCTATGTTTTGTAGTTATTGAGTATTCCGTGTAAAGATCGGCATTCTAATTGGTTTATAACTTCGAGCATGAATGGCCAGTAGTAGAGAGAATATGACGTCATAATCGTGAGGCAAACATCTCAGACCAAATCGCAACAAACACGTGACTTCTTTTCAAAATTATGAATTAAAAAGTACTCGCGATTGGCTGATGATTTGGGAAATGTCTAACAGTGAAATTTTATGAATGGAATGACGTCATTATCACGTGTTTGTAGCGATACATGTTGACCTCACTTTGATG
Source organism: Troglohyphantes excavatus (assembly GCA_963932185.1). Lineage (NCBI taxonomy): Eukaryota > Metazoa > Arthropoda > Arachnida > Araneae > Linyphiidae > Troglohyphantes > Troglohyphantes excavatus. The sequence continues at coordinate 1,085,110 of OZ010676.1, read as the reverse complement.
TCAGCGAGATGATATCCCGATGTTTGCTCTACTATGAGGGATGCTCGAAGGTTTATAATTTTTTATATTAAAATTTTCGCTTTTCTCTCTTAATTTTAGCTGATTTTACTGTTACCACGTCGTGAAACTTTGCTAATGTATACTAAAAAATGTCAGAACATTGGAATGGAACATCGTAGAGACTCGAAAATAGTCACGTTAAAATTCTTATTTTTTGAACTAACTAATCTGTGAATTTCAAAGCTCAACGTTTTGCAGTTACGGAACCTATAATATACTGACAAACCAACAAACAAAGAAACACACATCCGGACAGATTTTGGAGATTTCAGCTTTATATATAAGATAGGGGGAAAGAGAAAAATGTATTTCCAATGAAAACTGTCAACATACAAAATTGAATAATATACCAGTACATTGTTGCCTACACAATTCAAAGATTGCATATGTCAAAGATTTGCAGGCACGAAACTTGTATTCGCATTTTTCTTCTATGGCCGCTGCGTTTTTACCACTTATATGGCGGGAAAAACGTCTCGGAAGGAAAATGCAACCGCTACAGAAGATAAACACGCGGATATCTTCTGTACACTAAAAATACGAAGAAAAAATAGAATTCTTTTTTTCAGTGTTGCTGACATAACCAAAACATTTACTACTCTAATTATATTAATTACGTTAATGAGTAATAATATACCCTGGTAATGATGTAAAAACAACTGTATTGTTTACATTAACATCTTCTGATATCGTGCGTTTATTTTACTAAGGAATCAAAGGTGTTCTTCAATTTTTTTTTTTAAAAAAAAGGGGTATTGAAAAGTTTTTTTAAAAAAAGTTTAAGAAATTTTTGAAAAAATATAAAATCTCAATATTGGCCTTTTAGGATAAAATTAGAGAAAAATCTTCTTAATGGCAATTATGACTCTTTAAAAACTGAACAAATTTGCAATAAATTCAGATATACACTAGAACTATTTCATAGATTTAATAGTAAAATTTAATCTATGAAATATTTTCATAGCAAACATTTAGTTTTAATAAAACTGATTTTTTTCAATCAATGGGCAAAAATATTCTGACATTGTGTTCCAATATATTTTAATATTTATAAATAAATTTAGACATAATGAATTATGAAGTGACAATAACTGAAACAAAAATGTCGAAAAATACGGGCATGGTAAAGTTTTTAATGTAGTGATTGATACTTAAGAAGCACTTTTTAAATTAAACTATGTTTAGATAGGTTACATACTTCAAATATACTTCGAATACATATTATATCTGGGACGCTTGTACGTACATATATGATGAGGTCATATAAAATTAAGAGTGTGCATGTGACAAAATTATTCAACAGCGTCTTAAATGTGAGTGTGTTATTTATCTTTTCAAAATGTATTCACTCATTAAAATAAGAATAGCAAACTATTTTTCTTAAACTCAAAATATAAATTAAATGTATATTATATCCCCTTTTACTAAAATTTGCTTAATGGCCATTAGTTCACTCATTAGCGAAACCAGGGGAGGGTCACAGGGGCCCGTGCCTCCCCCTCAAAAAGATCCACTGTTTTATTTATTTTCGTTTCTTTTTTTCCCCAGTTCTTGTACTATCCTACACAATCAGAAGGTCAAGAATTAACAAGCTTTGGACAATAACTACTAGCTAAATCAAATATAACATGCAGTGCTATCTCTCTCTTCTAAAATAATCACAATATCACAAATTTTTTCATAAATGCCGCTAACCCCCTCTCCTCTTTTAACCGCACGGTAGCGATGATCATTGAGGTTTGGGGTGGATAGGCCGGCGTGCGTCTGGCATGTTTTTACAATAGAATAAATGGATGGTTCTCTTTGTTTGACTAATGACTTTCTAAAATGACTTTCTAAAATGACAATTCCGTATTTCATCGGTAATGTAAACCAGACACAAAGGTAGATTCTCAGTAAGGTTCAAATCTATTTCGGAGGGGGTCCAGGCGGAAAAAGTTTAATAAAACTATTAATTATTGAAAATAAAGCTAAAAATATTAAGAATTTACGAAAGAAATGCTAATTAGGTAATTAATTATGAATCTTGTTGAATTAATTAAATAATTAATGACCTAATATTTATGAGAAGAACATTATTTGTTTACATTTATTTCGGGAGTGGTCCGGAACACGGCCCCACCGAACATTTTTTTTCTGTACCCGGCTATGAATCCACACATTAAAATAATTCGAAAAAAATCATAGACGAAAAATAATTATACTTTATTTTATCATAACATCAAATTAAAATCGAAAGTTTAACTTGGTACATTACAATTTAACTTAGCATGCAATTCTACAAAACAATTTAAAGATTTAAAAAAACCATTAAAACAGAGCAACTGATGAAGATTCACTTTACAAGAATGCAAATGGGTTATGACATAGATCCATTCCATCACCCCCTCTAATTTCCAAGTACAAACTCCGACTCATCTCAAAGTAAACATGGCAAATTATAGATATTTCCACAGTCGTCAATTGCAATTATTTTTCGGCACCTTTATTTCATTTGAAGGTTTTTCAAATATCGAATTCCCCTTACTGTACCATGAGCAAATACCATGAAACCGCCTGCAAACCACTTTTGCGCAGAGGAAAACACAGCTTCACTTCAAATAGAATCATCGATTAATCGCTTTTATTTGGATGTTATCATTTCCGTAAACCTGTTATTCTACATAACTGTATTATTAGAAAAACAGCTCTAAAAATGATTGAGCTCAGGCGGGAATTGCTTGATGGAGCTCGATGTTTCTGATATGGAATGACAATTCTGAAGGACGCTATAACAAGTTCCTATCCGGAAAAGTGACATTAGCCATAAAGAATGTTTGAACGGGAAACTTTCGAGTATATTTGTGTGTTTCTTTTATGGAATGTTGTTGATTTGATTTTTAGATTGTTTATACTTTCGAAATGGAAACTATAATGACAATTTAACATCTTAAAATTTCTCTAAATTGCCATTGTTCCAATAAAGAATTATAAATTTTTCATTCAAAAAGTCTTGTACATTTTCTTGGAATTTTTTTAAATACGGAATAGTGTGCTTGTTTTTTTTACCATTGAAATAATATGTCAATGGTATAAGAGAAACTCGAGCATATTATCTTCGAACTCCTTTTCACAGAATCTATGCTTTGTCAGTTTAATTTTTGGTTGAAAATTTATATGTTTTTAAAATAAACTTTAAAACTAAATTGAAATGTTTACTGCAATTGATTTCAGAGTTTTCAGACTTAAAAGACTTTTATCTGACAATGTTTGTGTTTTTTTTAAATTTTTAATAAGATGTTTTTAAAAACATGTACTTATTAGTTCTTAATCATTTAAGAAATAAAAATACAAAATTTAAAACACATAATTTCACAGTAAAAAATATAATTATATACATTTAGTCTCCTTCTAAAAAAAGTAACGGATGTTAAATATTCCAGAAAATGTTTTAAGAATACTTAGTGCTTCCTACAAAGTGCTACCAAGTCCGTGTACTTATATTACTCGAATCCCGATCAGTAGGTAAGCATAAAGTCGTGTAGTTTCATTTGAGATAAAGTTTTTGCAGAAAATAACAAACAGAAGTATATGTGCGCTTTAAATTGCCTATATTAATAATACATTGCTTGTCACACCATAAATATCGGGAATTTATTATTTATTTGATCCTATATTTATGGCACATAATGAAATCCTGGGCGATCTTTACTGTGACAATGGAACGGAATAACAAATCTTCCTTGGCGCACGAAGCGTTTCAAAGCAGGCACCAAAAAAATGTGCTTTCTGCGCATGCCAAAACTTCAGGGTAAACGCCTGTTAATAAACTTCCCTGCAGTGTTTTGTGACTTCAAGTAAGTGAGAGGGCGCCACTAACGCTTGGAGAGAGAGAGAGAGATTTTAATTTAGTTCAGAGTACCCGGGGCCGTAGGCCCCCACAACCTCTGGATCATGATTGCATATGCATGCTGGTAACATCAGGTAGAATGGCTTTCCCTGATATGGACGAATATCTCACGGCATACCATTCTGGACGGAACGGTGAAGTGGGTGAGCCTAGGCAGAGCTCTTCTCTGATTGGCCAGTGGGCGGAGCCATCGCTGCATTTGCGAAAAAGTCAAAGAAGACTTGGATTTTCTCGATCGGTGAAGATTTTTCTCGGATTTGAAGGATCAATCCTTTGATTCCTTCTGTACCCGAGAAAATTTTAGTGACTTCTCTGCATAGATCCATGAATAAGTGGACTTCACTCGTAGACTGGACTGCAGGGAGAAGGATGGTTGGGCGTTTGTTGGCTCGAACGGCAGCAGGCTTTCTGATACCGGGAGCCGGCTTCCTGGTGCGTTGGGGCCTCGGAAACATAGGACACTTGCGGCTTGAGGCAAGGTGTCCTTCCGCAAGGCAGTTAATGCATTTGGGCGACTCAATCCAACCAAGGGAGCAGTCCCTGGTTTGGTGAGTGGCATCGCCGCACTTTAGACAGCGGGGGGTCATAAAGCAATTTGAGACAGTATGATTGAAGAGATTACAGTTAAAGCACTGTATCACTCCGCTGGGCTTCCTAAATGGCTCTACGCGGACAGCGAGGTGTTGTAAAGTCCGTATTTTCAAGACCTTGTTAATTCCCGGGACTTTTGGGAACTCGGCCAGAAATAGGTTGCTCTTGATTTTCGATGACCGCCTGGTGAGTTGCAATACTTTGCTAACATCAAACCCCAGGTGGGTCAGTTCATTGCGGATGCAGCTGGTGGTAGTCTCCGCCGGCAGCCCTTTGACAACAACTTTGAAGGGCATGTCGTTGGTAGACGGCGCAAGATAAAAATCATGCTTGGCCGCTTTGAGATAAGTCATGATTGTGAAAAATTTTGTTTCACGTCCTGGTGAAATTTTGATAAAATTTCCGCATGACTGGTTTGATATTGGCCCGCCGATTTTATCACTCAAGTCACTGAGGATGTTAGCATAATCATCCGTAGCTTTGAGGAAAATTACGCTAGGGCAAGTCGGCTCGATCTGGGGCTCATTGATCGGATGAACATCAGGTTCGGGAGGAGTAACCACTGGACCCGTGACTTCCGCGGTTGGCGTAGGGCAACTTTGCGCCCCATTATAGCCAACCGGGGCGACACAAAGTCCACCGGTATCTGATCCATTCAGATCGTGTTGGCGCTTCCTCCTCTTTTTCCTGGCGGGCGTAGGCTCCGGGGTAACGATGGGCTCCAAGTCCATTGCGGAATCAACATCACTAGCGGGCAACGGCACGTCGGCGGCAGTCAGTTCTGGCTCCGTGCTCGCGCCCTCCGGAGGGGTAGAGGTCTCCATGGGTGGAGTGGCATTCGGGTCAAAGAAATTGTCAGAAAGTTCAGGGGCCTTCCCAGACTTCTGACAGTCAAAAGCTATTTCGGTCAATTCGAAAACTGCTCTTTTAAATTCTTTAGACCTCCAATCATCCTGAAGCCGGAATACTTCTTGGTACCCAATTTGGTATCTCAGAAGTAGCGGGTCTTTACATAGGCTGGGGTTGCTGAGCGCCGGAAAATACGGTACTTCCAATGGCATCTTAACTTTTGATCCTCGCGCGAGAGAGCTCGTGTTAACTTCACTGTGTCTCTACTCGAATACCTCAAACCAACCACCACTAACGCTTTGACGGAGTGCACCTTCTTATAGTTTTTTGGGCGTAGCAGAGCATATTTTAAGGAATTTCAACTGGTGGGGCAAATTAAATTTTGCAGAAAGTAGACCCCAGAAGTTAATGAAAACTTGGTATTTAAAATATCAATTTTAAACTAATTTAATAAACTTAGTTTAAAATTATATGTTCTGTAAAAAGTTAATTAAAAAGTTTATTTAAATTTTTTTTATTTAATTCAAGAAATTTTCTAACGATTCATAAAAGGATGTTTTATTTGCTGTCATAAGGCAAAATTTTATTTAAATATTATTAAATTTAATTCGTTAATTCAATTTAATAATTATTAATTATCAAAAGAATAAAGTCCATATACATCTAAATATGTACACTTAAGTAAACTTTAGACAAGTACCCGACCATATTACAAACAAAATGTTCATTAATACATTAATAAGTAGACATTACATTAATTACATAACATCACATTAATTACATAACATTACATTAATTACATAACATTACATTAATTACATAACATTACATTAATTACATAACATTACATTAATAAGTAGCATTTACTTCATAAGATGAACAATAATATTCTATATATTTGTATTCTGAAAATATTATGTTTTATAGCACAAAAATGTAGAAAAATAAGTAGTTTTAAGTTTTTAAAAAACTTTATCATATCAGTGTATTGTAATATACATTAGCTAAGGTTAGACATAATAATTTCTTAAAACTTGTTGTCATTGCTGAAAAATGCTTTTACATACTGTCAGTCCTTGCAAGCACGTAGCCAGGATTTTGCTAGGGGGGGTCCAACAGTTGCTACGATTGGGGGGGGGGGGGTAGTTTTTTCCCCAGCTTTGACATTTAGAGCAAATTTTAATTAAAATTTTAAATTAAAAAAAATTGAACTATAAATGAAACTGTTTGTTTTCCCTTCAGTATGAGTATTTGAGTTTCCCCTTAAAATGCAAATCGTATGTTTTAAGGATTAAAATATTTCATTTTTCGTTGTTGTATTAACATAATCACAACAAAAATAGAAAATATTAATAAAAAAGTTATATAAATTTTTTCTGACAATAACGATATCCCGTCTTTTTTTCTGGTAGAAATATATGAGTTTGGTGCACTTGCTTTGCTCCCCAATATTCTTTCATTAGCAAATATTTTTAATATTTCGCTCGGCGCAGTTATTTTACATTTTGAGAACAGCGCAACTGTTTTGTCACTCTTACATCAACTGTTTTTCTGTCTCGCAAAAAGATCTTTCCGATATTTATTGTAACTAAATAAACTTGATTCGTCTAATTTAACAAAACAACAAAATATTTTACAATAAAAGTTCGTAAATATGACTTTATGCCTCAATGTCTAGTTTTAAGCTATTTACCTTTTACATTTTTAACAAATAAATATTTGAAATTATGTTTATTTTAGCTACTTAAAATAATAAATTTTATAAATAGTTTTCAAATTATTCTGCTTTTAAAAAACATAAAGTGTTAGTAATATAAAAAATATATACAATTTTTGACATGAGCCAGAGTTTATTGAGTACAAGAAAAGTTAAATTGGATAATGTTTTGGATAAATATAAATAATCAATTTAAATATTAGTAAAATGAAATAAATAATAAATTGTTGAATATATAAATATTCAATTGATTCAATAAAACTATTAGAAATTTTTATTTTATGTAAAACGCATTTTCCTAGTATTTACACTAATTCGATGCATTGAAATTTCATTTATTATAAGTAATTTATATGTTGTTCAAGATTAAAATGATCTTAGACTTAGTTTCTATACATAAACATTCTTAGTGTTATTGACTTAACAATGTATAGAAAAACAAACATTTTAATTAGTCACTGCCAATTGATTAGTATAATTACAAAAGTCCATTTCATTAGGAAAGATATGGTATGACGTTTAGAATACAGAAATATTTACTTACTTGCAAAACAGTAAAATATGCTGATAGAAAAAACCTCCTACATTTGTTTCAACTAAAAAAATGCTTCCTAAATTTGCCGTCTGTACTCTGAAATAACTAGTCGTGAAATAGAGCTGTAAGCTGTTCTACCTCTTCATTCTCTTTGTCGATATACTCCCCTACGATTCTCCGGACCTTAGAGCTCGGGACAATGCATTTGTAGTGTAGGGTTCATTCCAAAACCTGTAGGACCTGCCTCCACAAGCATAGAACGACATTGCCCTTGTCACAATGGAGAGAGCATCTATCAGCCAAAACGGCTGTCCAAGGGTCAGTTAATTACAAACAGGTGAGGACGACAGGACCATGAGGACGAAGCGAAGTAGACTATACATTACAATCACTACAATTCCCAGAAAAGCCTTTTTCTTTGACCCTTGACATGTGCTTGCTACAATTTCAACGCGCCTTTTCCGACAAAGTAGACAGTTTCTTTGTAAAAGTGGATATTTGACTAATGATACACACAAGTCGTCTTCCAAAGAAAACTGTTGAAAAAGGTCTGTAAGCGATTCCATTGTCGACAACTCATTGTCCTCCTGTTCCTTTCAAAAAGACCCCCCCCCCCCCAAACCCTCCAAGAGCAGTTTAAACACGTTTACGAATGAACAAGGGGTTAAACTGTCTGCGCTTCCTTTCCAAAGCGGCTCTTTGTAGTAATACACTAATGAATTTAGGTGCAGCCCGGCTGTACTTGCTGTAGTGGACGATCCGCCACTGGCGTTTTTTAGGGATAACTTGTTGAAATTTACAAGAACGATAGAGAGTAGTATATGGCACAAAAAAAATCTTGACCTGAAGGGGGGGGGGGTCCGTACCCCCTAGAACCCCCCCCCCCCAGTCCCCCTTGGCTACGTCCTTGAATGAGGCAATTCTCAGTCCTGAACAAAAGGATTTTTGGGGATGGGTAAAAGGCAGTGGTAAAAGCTAGACGGGGGAGGGGTGTGAAAGATTTTCTCCCTTGCGGCGAAATAGGGCCTTTTCACTGGAAGAGACATCGGTCTCTGTCCATTCATTTCTATGCTACAACTTCAAGTTTATGTTTTTACTATGGAAAATGGATAGAACAAAAAAAAAGTCCGGTGGGGCAATTCTGTATGACTGGTGGGGCATTTCTACACACTGGTGGGGAAAAATCCCCACCAACTCTATGTTAAAATAGGCCCTGGGGCCAAAGGTGGCGCTACTGGGGGGGCTGTAGCCCCCTGTCGGGCAAGGCAAGCCCCCCCGTCGGGCAAAATTATGAAGTTCGTCGGGGGGAAAAGTGTTAGTTAAGACCAAATATTTTTAAAACATTGAAACAAATTTAATTTTTTTAATGAAATGGATATAGGTCATAATTCCGACAGATAAAATCCCGACACACCGAAATCTCGCACCAAAGGTCTATCGTTGCCGAATGTTTAGAGACTCGAACCGATAAGGGCGTGTTTGATACTGAACATTTTGGGAAGCGACATACAGCGATTTGGTTATCAGAGAGTTGTCAATTTCGTTCCTTTCGTAACCAAAAAATATTGGCCATGTATAAGGGATTGGTGTAGCTTAAATCTGATCGTGATCCAATGTCCTGATGCCTATTGAAATTGCGTCGGGTACCAGATTAGATGTTGAACTCGTCATCTAACCATGGTTCAGAAATACTGGGCAGTGTTCCTGGGTCTTTCTTTCGAAATGATCCCGAATCGTAATTAAAACATATATTACATCTAAATAAATTTCTTTGACGTAAATTTATTACTTTATTAATAAGTCAACTTATTTTATAGAGGATTGTATAGCTTGGGTTTTATTTTATTGTATAAAAAAGCATTCTTAACTGTATAAACCAGTAGGGTCGTTTGGCACGTTAGTAAAACTAATATAATTTTTTAGTAGACATATTTAGAAAATATGATTTAGGAAAATTGGAGACCAAAATCATGTTCGCTTGTCTCACAAAAATTCACTGAAAGGCCATTGAATACGGGGACGGCCTAATAATTTTTTTAGCCAAAGTAGGCATAATTTTGTCGCCCATCTTCCTTTTACATAAAATAATATTTTGTAGACAATCTGGCAGCTTATTTTTTCAATGCTTTAAATCATATCCTTAAAAATAACATAATGGCTGAACATTACGGTAAGAAATTAATATGTAAACTTAACATTATCTATGCAATGTACAAATGTGTAAAAAAATTAAATAGTCATTAGTAAAGTACAAACATTGTCTACTACAATTTGACGCCATCCTTAGTCTGGCGAGTTAAGCGGTCGCTTGAACCCATTGAACCACCAGATAAAGTTAAGCCGCCCCCCTTGTAAAAACTATTCCCGTGCTATCCCGCAGGCAAACGGCTTCCAGTTCTTTGTCAAGGTCCAGGAGAAAAGTGAAAGTTTTTCGCACACCGCAATACTCTTTTCTTTGTAATCTATGGGATCAAAAAGGAACCCCACCACACTTCGTTTTTTATTGGTAGATGACACGTTTTAGAGAGTAGAGTTGACCCCAGGCCATAAAGTGGACCGGACCCTAGGGGAGCGATAACCTGACCAAGCAGGCTGACCAAGACGCTTCTCCAAATATATTGCTTCGTCTCTGCCATTGTTCGATCACAATTCGTTCCATTGCGCGGGAAATGCAATTAGGCTCGTCCCCAACAAAACATGTTGAAGATGTCCACCCCTCACATTCTGGGTGGTGTGGATCTTTGTCCGTGTCAAAAAATTATCCCTCCAGTGCATTTTTTGCATATATAGCGTAAAGGAAAATTTATCTTCGTGTATGTTAAATTTTTATGAGTCTAACTCTAAAGTTTTTTCATTCACATATTTTTTTTTAATTCTGCATATCTACCATATTGAAGTAAGTAAACTTTTCTATTTTCTTATAACGAGGAAACAAAATAAAACAGCAAGGTTGTATTTGTGATGGGATAAAAAAAAAGCCATCGTGATCAGGTTTTGCTTGTTACAATGACCGACGCTCATTGGTATAATGGTAATCGTTTCAATGAACTGTCGCAATTTCTAGTTCCGACCAAATGTGGTTCTTTTTGTACTTTGTATTTAATTTTTAAATTTTTTATAACTACCAACTAAAGTTATTGTATTATGTAAAATAAAAATAATTGAATATCTTGTTTGTGAAATTAGGTTTGTAAGGTTTAAGTATTAAGGTATCTGCAGAAGATTTCAAAAAAATATTTTATTTTGGGTAAATTATATATTTTGTTAGTTTTTTTCTCTCGATAAAATCTAAAAAAAGTCAAACCAAATTTAAATTAACTGTATTAAGTTTAATTTTTAATTAAATGAACTTTATATGTATATATCAGTAAGAATTTTGAAAAACTTTGCATTATAAAAGTCATACATACTTTAAAATATTTTATTTCCCAAGTGTAAATATTATACTTTATTAGTAATTTGTTTTTCTAAGCATAATTATTACTACAGAGGATAATTTAACAGACTTATTAATTACAATTAAATATAAATTTAATTATAATTTTTAAATAACTAAAATTTTAGTAATAAAAAAAATAAAATATTTCCAAAATACTGCAGGTTTTTTTATTACAAAATATAGATTTTTAAAAAAAAATAATCGTGCAATGATTATACATTTTTTTTTGTAGTGCCATTAAGTTAATTTTAAGACGCATCGTTTGACTGTGGTACGATCTGTACAGTTTTTGTAACAATTATCTGCTTTCCACAATGCTTTAAGTTTATGAAAATACGTAAAATAGCGAGATTGAGTACTTCTTGATTTTAGCCCATAATAATAATAACAATAATACTTTATCACTAACAAATTTAGGATATTGATTAAAACTAGATTTTTGAAGTAAAACGTCTTTAAAATCAACTAATTGGCGTATCTAGACAGACGCTTTTAGAGTGATCCTATCTGACACTTTACTGCCAGACAAATATTACTATTTATTTAAATTAGTTCTCTCTCGTCCGATAGGAAATTAGGAGCTGATAAGTGTAAAATGTAGTTAAAGCAAATCACAGATAGGGCGTGGATGAAGCACTCTGCATCAGACGAAACAATTTGTCTTCCTTTTGCTTGTAAGGTTTCTGTTGGCGGCCATTTCCTATTTTTTTATAATCTACTAAAATGACGTTTCACCTACAATATTTCTGGACGTGTTCCGATACAGTCACATCTGATTTTTTTTACGATAAAATAATTTTATAAGCACTATTTACGTAGAGGATATTAGCCCCCCTGTCGGGGAATGCTAGCTCCCCCGTCGGGCAATTCCTGGCGCCACCACTGCCTGGGGCGTAGTTTGTAAAAGTGGTTGTATTACGAAATTTCAAAAAGTTGAGTTCCTCTTCATATATTGATTGTATTTCATATTATATAACCTTTAGCGGTGGATAAAAATTACGACGCAAGTGTTTCCAAAACAGTTGCAGTAGTCAAATGAGAGTTTGTTATAGAACAGATAATGCGAAAAAATTTCCATTTTAGACGGAAAAATTTCAAATCTCGGAAGAGAAAATTGCTCTATAGCTAGATCTAGATGCTCCACTGGGCATAGAGTGCCCGGGCATATAACCGGTGAGATGTGGTTCGAATTTAATATGTGAGTATAGCGAGCTCGCAATCGAAAGGTTGAAAGATTCGTTTCCATGGTCTGTCAAAAATAATCCTTCGTGTAAAAGGGACAGGTGCATGTTAAAGATGTCGAACATGTCTTCGCCTTTTTCATCTGCAGACGCTGCGCTTGACGCCCGTCAAGGATCCCGACACTGGATTGGTTGGATCCCGTGTCTTGGAGGGGAACCAACCAATATAGTTTTACGGATGTTTAAATGAAAAAAAGCGAGGACATGTTCCCCACCTTTAATATGTCGTGATCTAAACGTCCACTCATACCTATTTGAGGTGCATGGCATGTCAGCTGAGGTATTGTCTTCATCGTCTGACCATGGTGCCAAATGACGAGGCAACGTTCTTGGAAATATCCTTAGAGATAGATCCTAAACCGTCAAAGGGTGGTGCAGATACCCCCGGTGGATCTGCAAAATTGTGAGTTCGTATATCTACGTGAACTTGACAGATTGCATCGATCTGATCGAAGGATTGCCAGGTTCGTTACTAAGGAAAGTCGTCTAGGAATATCCACAATTTCCACCAGCGTGTTTAACGGACTTGTGCACGTTAAATCTGACCGTAGGCCAATGTCCTAACGACTAGTGAAATGACGTCGGGTGCCAGCGCAGCTGTTCTCTTGGTCATCTGAACGTAGTTCAAAAATACGAGACAGTGTTCCCGGGTGTTTCTTTCGAAATAGACACCGAACCGTCGCCAATTGCCCACTACTGTGCAGCTCCAGTGGGAAGTTAGTTCAAACAACATAAAAGCTCACTGTTAGCAGCTGCGGGGCTCTGTATGAACTTAGTAGCCCTTTTAATCCTCCGCACAAATTTATAAATAAGTTTGCCATATTTTTGTAAACTTAATCGAGATGTTTTTATCAACTGCAAATGTAGTTGACTATCAACTGCAAATGTTCGATGCGGCTACATTTTATTTAAATAGAATATTTATTAGATAACTTCGTTACATGATCTTATCTTTCATCTTTAATCAGACACCTTTTTATTGAAAATTATACATTTCCTTATAGACTTCGACGACAATGTGTCGTATCGAGGCTTATATTCTTAAAATTTGTGGAAATACACATTGAGAATAAAAGTTTGAGATAATGAAAGGAAATATAAATTAAGTTATTCCTTAGAAAAAATCGTGAAGTTAAAGAGAAAAAACACATAAGAAATTCATTTTATTTGTAACATCATTTTAAGCATTTTTCTCTGGTAAGTGTGGGGCCCTGTGCAATGGCACGCTTCGCACACCCCTCAAGACGGTCCTGAACCTAAACCATCGACCATTATGTAGCTCTAGTGCGACCTTCCTTCTATCAACCCTCATCCAGTGACGGGACAAAAGCTTTCTCAAATGTGCTCCCTCCTCCGTTAGCTCCATAAGGAGAAGGAAGGCCGCAGTGACCCAACTGCGAAAAGTGACGTCTCCCGCACAGGGAACCGGTTGCGCAGGTTGCGAACAGCTGACGCCGCCGACTGCCCCAGCTGCTGCCCAATCGAAAGGATTGAGCGAGAGGGGAAAGGACGACTTCCGAAAGACTTCCTGAGTGCGCGACGAGGAAGAGGCGATAGCGGTAAGCACCCTTTCTTCCTTCGCTCAGCTACGATTCGCACGCCCGCCGCTCCATGCCTTCGGCGACCGCTTTCGCTTTTGCGGGGAGGCTTGGTTAACGAGTGTCGTACTACAGCTCCACAGTGGGCTATTGGCGACGGTCTATCTCGAAGGAAAGACTCTGTCTGGTTTTTTTTTTTAAACCATGGTCAGATAACGAGGACAACATCTGAGTCCGACGCAACCTCGATAGGCACCAGGACATTGGACTACGAACATATTTAACGTGCACTAGTCCCGTATACTCATCGGTGGTAAGTGAGGATATTTCAGACGACTTTTCTGTAATTTATTAGCGAACCTTCCGATTACGAGATCACTACATATTAACTTTTATCAAGTCCTCATGTCGATTCGAACTCACAATCCTCTGATTTCTAGAGCCAGTAGCCAACGACGGTGCCCCAGGGCCATCAGGGCTCCGAAACACTTGATATTGGTCATGACAATGAAACCTCAAAGTGTGCTTTTATAAGTTTCTCAGAGAAAGTTACTCTGCCGTGAATAAACAACTGCATGGGATTTAAATAATCTGGAAACCCAACAAAATTTCACTCGTCTCTCTTTCTTGCCTACAAAAGCATATATACCTCATCATTTGAAGGCTAAACGACGCATTTTCGCTCCATTTATTTAAATGTGACTTTAAAGAATAAAATTTAAAAAAAACATCATAGAAATATTATTAATCTAATTGGCGTTTGATCAGGTTTAATATATAAATCTAGTTGCATTTTTAAATGGGTGAATAAATATTAAATGGCCGTTTGATTATGAAAAGTATTTCGAAACGCCATTACAATTTGAACTTGACATGAAATCCAAAATCGAGTCTACAGAATTGTTATTCACTGATTTTTTATGAATGGAAGTTTTAATTACAATAGAGTAAACATGAATGCATGCAAAAACAGACATGTCATAAATTCGCAAATACAGGAAAACCGCAAAAACGTTAGGTAGATGCATGTATTTGACCTCCGAATTTTCAAGTTTAAAAATCAAAAGCATATTTTTTTAAATATTAATTATATTTTGCAAAAACGTATAAAAATAATCTTTTTTTATAATGTTCAACATTAATCTCATTTATTAAATTTTTTTTATATGTCTGAATTAGCATGCACGGTACTCAATTTTTGGCAATTTTTTTTCTCATGCACAATTATTTATTTAAATACATTCAAATAAAACTTTTATCAAATTTTGACTTCAAATTACCAAGCAAATCATGTTATTTTTTTTCATTTTAAAGCTGACTGTTATTGTTGTTATTATTATATAAAGTGATCTTCCTTATTTCAAATTAAATTGTGTAGAATTTTCTATAGGAATCAGTTAAAAATCGTAGTGTTGAAATTTACTATGGGACAAGCTTTCAACAATTCCAACGATATCTTTCAATTATTTTTCATTCACATTGTGTTTTAATTTCGTTCATTCCTTAATTGGTTGTTATTGATGAAACGAATCAAACACAAAACATATCATAACCATTTGCAGATATTTTAACATTCATAAATAAAAATACATTTTGTATCAAATTTAAAAAATAAGCTAAAAAATTCTAAATGCCCTATTTAAAAAAATTAACATTCAAAACATTTGTCGTAATTTCTTATTAGATAACAGTATTCTAAGCACTTATCACAGGCTTTAATTTTTCATTTTGCAAAATAGGACATGCACAATAAGCCAATCAAATTAATAAATATTTTGTTAGTGTACTTTTTAATGCCTTGTTGAAATGACACAAGAGCCAAATATAACTACATGCTCTAAACCCAGCTAGGCTGCTTCTGTTTAACGAATCCTAATAATCCCCCCCCCCCCCCCCCCAATTCAATTGCTTTTTAAAACTACCAACTCCTGATGAATTAGCCACCTCTGTAGGCAAGTTATTCCACTTGTCTATTACAAAAATAATACTCTTTACCTTTCCGATTAAGTTGGGATTTGTATAACTTGTACCCATGACCTCTAGTCTTTTTGGCTCTTAACATTAAGAGCACATATGTGTGTCTCATATAAAAGCATTATTTTGTATAAAAGCATTATTTTGTATATGTTTACCCAAATTGCAATTTAACTTAACATCTGTTTAAATTCAACAGCATTTTTGTGTTATACCACAATCATTGCCACTGTCGCATCATAAAGAGTAAATAGAATATTACTTGTTGAAATAGTTTATTAATTCCAGAATAATGGCGATTTCCATGTATGACAGAAATAACTTAAAACATCTCCAAAACATGTAAATCCTGCAAACAAAATATGCTAACTTTGTTTTCAATAAATACCAAATTTTATAGTGAAAAACTTATATAAAATTGAAGATAAAATTGTATGTTTTTATTCAAAAACGTATTTTTAAAAAATACGAGGATGTTACCGCAAAAAAACCAAAAAAAAACAAGAATTATCTTTGGAAAAGCGTATAGACGTTTAGCGACATATGTAAAATTGACATGTACTTAAAATATATAAGCGCTCCTTTAAAAAATCTGTTTAAATTTAAAACGTTTTTTATTTAAAACTAACAGTTTTGTTTCAGTTTCAAATATTTTTTTTTACAGTTAGTGTCCATCCTTCTGTTTGTGAAAAGTAAAAATTGATAAGCATCCTTTTAGTAAGTCTCCCTTATTTTGTAGCATGTAAGACCTCTTAGGATACTTCAATTTGTAATTTCCCAACGCATATATTGTTAGATGGGTAAATAGAACGCAATATAAAACACTCAGATACAAAATCATTATTTTTTATTAAGTAACAAAATCATAATTTTTTTAGTCTCCAATAGCCCACTGTGCAGCTCTAGTGCGACGTTAATTAACAAAAACAAAAAAAAACATAATTTTTTATATCTAAAGGGACAAAATGAGAATTTGAGGTATATACTGACTCTTCTACAATCAGACTTCTAATTTTTTTTTTTTAAGAAACGTTCTTTCACTTAAGTAGTAAATTTTCCAAACAGCCCAAACCCACCAAAATGTCGGAATTTATATTTTTCGCTAATAATACAATTTACAACTTCTGCTATCATGAGTTATATATATTTTATTAACATGTGTTTTATTGTTTATATATGCTTCTCAGTAACTTTAATAGAGTTCTTTTTAAAGTAGAAGGGAAACGCTTTGAATATTGTATTTTATTTTCACGACATTTCTATTTTTATGACACGAAAGTTAACAAACAAATTGTGGTACATGTATTATGTTATTTTTGATATATTTTAAAAATTGTAAAAAAAAGAAAATGTACTTTTAGAGTTGAGTTGTAGCAAATTCAAAAGTTAAATCAAAATAATAAAAGATACTTTACTCTAATAAATTATTGTGGATAAAACATAATTAATTCTGAAATACAAATTATATGTCATAAACAATTTATGAAACATAAAAAATATATAAAAATGTTCTTATATGTATTTTTAATTTAATTTAATTTTTTTTGCGAGAAAAAAAACTTTTATATATATTTTTAAATATATATCCGTATTAATATTAAAATTTTGTTAGCTGCACGAGTTTCAAGTACAAACTAATTTCTATTTCATAAAGAATTATATTTTTATTCACAATAGTTTATTAGAAAATTTTACCTTCTATTTTTTAATTTCAATTTTAAAATTGCTCATTCGAATGCTATTCAAATATTATTTTGATAATAATATACTTATTCGAATATTAATTCGATAATAATATACTTATTCGAAAAATATTTTGATATTAATATACACTGTTAAAAATTTAGTACGGCCTTGTACTAAAATTTGGTACCCATTTAGCGCTGCAACCATTATTTGGTGGTTAGTTTCACCATTTTATAGTGCTACCACAGATACCATTTAGTGTTGAAACGTTGCACCAAAATTCGCGTTTTCGTTACCCCATTTTATGGTGAAACGCCGGTATAATTTGTTGGATGTTCTGGACGATTTTATAGTATTTTTGTAGCGAAGCGGGCAACCCTCCGATCGCAAGATCACTACTTTTTTTACCTTTTTGTCAGGTCCACCGCACGGATTCAATCGCACGGTTGCCACAAATGCAAGAGGATCGAGGGGATTCCCGGTTTGTAGATTCAGCGAAGGTTTCGGTTGCAGTTTAGGAGATTGCATCATTTTCTGCAAAAAACTGCGCTATTCTCGATTAAGGATTTTTGGTTCAATCTAGATTGCTCCATAAATGGTGTAAGTTGCTGCAAAGCACCAAGCAATGGAGCAACGTTAAACTGAAAATTTTAACAGTGTACTTATAACGAATATTATTTTGATAATAATATACTTAATATTATTTTATATTAATATACTTATTCGAATATTATTGCTTATAGACACCATTTTTTTTATACAACTAAGTGGTCCTATATAAAATTGTGTTGCTGTTTTTACAAAAATGAAACTATGTAAATGTTTCAAAACTCTAAAACTGTTTCTATATTAAATACAAACGGAATCATACCTTCTCTGATATATTTGACCACAGTGACGAGAATGATAGGCTGGTGGTATCTGTTCTTCTTTTTTCGGAATTCTGATACCGATAGCATTTTAGACATGTTTCTCAACGGCCACGAAATAACCTCAATCATATGAACATGTTAGCAACAAAGAAAAGTCAGTTTAATCTCTATTGAAAATACATGAATGTCACAAACCGATTTTAGTCTTCTTTATGAGTTTTAGATTTTTGCTGGAATGTTTATCGAAACCTTGTAACCTTTACGAATACAACAAGAACTACGAATACTAAGGGTTTTCAAAACTAATCAATTTTACTAGAATATACCTATTACATGTCAGACATAACATTGTCATTTCAAAGAGGGTCGAGACTTTAACGTTTGTATATTCTTTCATATTTTTTTACGCAGGAACCGTTTTACAAGTTTAGAGGCACCGGGATTAAAAGAAGCCCCCATTCTCTTGTTAAACTCATTGTGTCTGGTGTGATGTGGCATCAAATCTTGTAACTTAATTTATTAAATGTAAAATCTTCAATGCAGCACAAGATATCACAAGCAACAAACTACGATATCAACTACAACTGGAGTGTAAACACTTTCACCATATACGTTACAATTATTCTTTTTACTAAATTAAACAAAAAATATTTTATTCGTTATATTATTATAAAAGAAACATGTTGTTGGATTTCTTAAAATGCATAACAATTACTCTGTGGTTTATAGTCTTATAATCTAAAAAAAAATCCCCCAAATTCTTATATTTGAAATCACACAAAAAAAATCTCAAAGGTCAAAATGGCTGCTAATTTTATTTTAAAGTTTTATCTGGCTTTATTTTCTTACACGCTGTATAAACTTTTACGTGAAGAATAATGTTCTTTATAGTCAAACTATTTAGAGTACATGATTCGAACAAAAAATTTCGATAAGATGCACTTCATTATGTAATAAGAAAAGGCCTTCAAAATACAGTGGCTCTCAAAAGTGTTCGCACACTTTAAAAATTTGTAAAAAAAAAAGCGCTGTAGTCTAGAATTGAATGAGAATATAAATTCAGATATTATTTTACATAATCTCCATGTAATTCTGACGACTAGTTTTTAAAATATTTTGTGTAGTTTTGTTAAGAACAATTTATATCTTATTAAAATTCCCATTCTGAAATATTAGTCTTTTATAATTTCTTTAAAATTCGTAAGTGTACGAACCCTTTTGGGAGCAGCTATATATTTTTTGGAAAAACATCACAGTGTAACTGTTCAATAGTGCAAAACAAAGCCTCCCAGATCATTGTATTAATTATTCTTTTCAAATTTTACATGAACGTTTTTATGATTTTTTTCTTATATACATCATTAGGTTAGCCGCGCACAAGCAGCACTTGTGCAACTAATAAATCCCACACCAACTGCGGTAGATTATTTAATTGCATCAAACTCAAGGCTGCCAGGTCTCAGATTTCGCAATCGACAAAGTGAAGATGAAAAATCGCCAAACTCGTAATATCGCAACCCATACAAAATCGCCAAATTTATCAATTATTTGCCTAAGCGGTAGCGAGCGAAAGGGTATTTTGTGCTATAAAAGTTCCTCAGTGAGCGGATACAATTTGAGTTTTCCAGTTGCATGCAACCAAATAGTTTAGTTGCATCCACGACAGTTGCCAGTGCGTGGCTAGCGAAAGGTCACATTTTCTTTTCATGCTCGATTTATTGAGAAGGGATATTGACGGATATTAGAAAATGGATTTTTAGCGCTCTTTCAAAACTTTCACCTGGGGCGGAAGCCCCCTTTGCCCCGGTTTAGTTACGCCACCGTTTTGGGATACATCTAAACATCAGTTACTTGACTCTAATGTTTAACCCAGAAATCTAATTTTTAATACTCTTCATTTCATACAGAGTAATCGAAAGTAAAAAATAACAAGATGAAAACAAATCATATGAATGGAAGTTGTATCGATTACGTTATTCAGCTGTCTATGAAAAAGTCTTTCGTGTATTGCGCATTCCTTGCTTTTGTATTATCCTTTGTTCATGAATTCTACTTCCAATAAAATCACATTTCAATTTTGCATTCCAAACTATGAATTCAAAAATTCAAACTCAACTACCTATCTTTCAGCACTTGCGGCCATCACGAGACATGAAAACATGTTCTGAACACGTGTGAAGTTAAGGTATTTAGGATGAAACTTTCTCACACGCAGAAGTCGAATAGAATTAAAAGTTTAACGTGTTTTTCCGTTATTTAAAACGTTGTTAACTACAGTGATTTGAGGACATTACTTCAATTTATTCCTGTTTGAAAATAATCGTACCTTTAAACTAGTTATTTGAATGCGGAATTGGATTGCAAAATTTAATTTCTTGGGCAAATTCTAATTGCAAATTCACTGGTTACTCTCTACTGCTCTCGTTGACAAGCCCTAGCATTTTTTAGACCAATAAGCTCAACATGGATTTCAGTACCCCTAAACTAGATATGAAATTAAAAATAAGATTATTTTAGGCAAAATTTTTGGACTTCTACTAGAACGATTTTTGTTATTTCGTATTGAAAGCTGTGATTCATTTAATGGGCACAAAAATACAAAAACGTTGATTTATGAATTATATAGGCTTTTTAATTGCTTTAAAAATTGTGTAGATTCTCTCAAACAGGAGTCTGGTATTCGGAAACTTTCAAATAATTTTCAATCTTGTTTTAATGACTCATTATGTTATTCATCTGATTTGATATATAGATACCGAGAGTTTGGTTGGGGTTTACAGGACTCCGAGCGAAATTCTTATCGGATTAATTAAAGGAATGTACCATCTCATTTTAAACATGTAATAGTACCATTGTGTAGCATTGTGTGCATTTTAATCATAGTAGCGTTAATGAAATATAATGTGCAAAATAAACGCAACTGTTTCACTGCAAATAAACGGCAGAGTATTTCTTCTGTATGGTTGCTTCAATAATAGAAATCTTATATTTTAATAATATAATTTTTATAATAGTTATGAGAATAAAAGGTTTTTTGTATTAATCTTCTTGTAAGTTCTTAAAGGAAATTAACAATTTCTTCTCATTGCTATTTTATTCTTTCAAATGTGAGAACATATCAAGTCCACGAGAGCAGGAGCCAATTATATTAAAGCTTACTCCATTTAATTAAGAAAATTAATATATATGCTATATTCTTGTCAACATCCAACTTCACCTTCAATTAAAATTTTTTAAATTTAACAGAAAAGTAATAGAAATGAAAATATATGATAATATCAAAACCTCAATTTTTAAAAAGGCCACAATAAATCACGCAATATCCCAGCAAAAAAAGTCAGCATAAAACCTTCATTAAAATTGCTAAATTGAAGGTTTTATGCAGGTAAAATAAAAACTTCAAAAAAACTGCAGTTTTTTTTAAGGTTTAATGCTGAAAAATTCAGCATCGAAATTGTTGAAGGTAAAATGCAGTTTTTTTAAAGGTTTTATGAAGGTAAATAAAACCATCAAAAAACCTTCATAAAACCTTCAATAAAACTTCAATTTTCCTGTAAGAATATCATTACTAAATTTTTCTACATTAAACCTTCAATAAAACTGCAGTTTTTTTGAAGGTTTAATGCAGAAAAATTTAGTAATGATATTCTTACAGGAAAAGTTAAGCTTTATTGAAGGTTTTATGCATACTTTTATAAAGCTTGCACAAAAGTTAAAAACTTTTTTTTTAAATGTTGTTTATTAGAAGTTCTAATGATGAAAAATTGAGCATCTAAATTCTTGAAGGGAAATTAATTTTTAGTTTATAAATTTTATG
Source organism: Troglohyphantes excavatus (assembly GCA_963932185.1). Taxonomy (NCBI): domain Eukaryota; kingdom Metazoa; phylum Arthropoda; class Arachnida; order Araneae; family Linyphiidae; genus Troglohyphantes; species Troglohyphantes excavatus. The sequence goes on along the minus strand of OZ010676.1, from coordinate 1,062,902 downwards.
TAGACAAATTAAAAACTTCAAAAAACCTGCATTTTTTTTTTATTTTTTATTGTTGAAAAATTTAGCATGGAAATTATTGGCAGGTAATGTGTAAATTTTGTAAAGGTTTTCTTAAAAGTAAATTTTAGGAAAATTTATATTTTAATTTTTTTTAAAGCTTTATTTTACCTGTTTGTTTTATAAAAGCGAAATTTTGTTTCAATAATGAAGGGAAGGGGAGGTTTCTAAAGCTCCCATTTGAGGATTCCTTTTATCCGATTTTTTTTCTCACTTTAACAAAAGTTGGTTTATTTCTTAATAATATTTTCCTAATTTAAAATTAATAATTTTGGCAACAATATTTTATTTGTTTTCTAAATTTATGCGGAAGTAGGTCCTCTTAGAGACTATGTGCTCGTTATGAAAGAAAAAGTATGAATTTAATTGAAAAGTTTAACCATCAATTCCTTCTTTTCTATAAAAGGATAATTATGTTTGTTAAAATACAAAAATATCATAAAAATTAATCGTTTGTTTTAAATATTACTAACCTTTAATTTATCCCGACATTCACATTAAAATCCGACATTGCATTGGTAGATAAAATAGTTAAATAATTAGTGTGTCCCAGCAGAAAAAAAAATCAGAATAAAACCTTAAATAAAATTGTGAAATTTTAAATTTTATGCCTGTAAATTACAAACGTTAAAAAAATGCTGTTGTTATAAAACTTGATGCTGAAAAATTCGGCATTGAAATTGTTGAAGGCGAAATGCAGTTTTTTTAAAGGTTTTATGAAAACAAATAAAATAACTTTACAAACTGTAGTAATATTCTAATAAAATTTTTGTATGAATAGTAATGGTTTTTAAAAAAAAATTTGAAATGAAATTTTTTGAAATTAGGATTTGGCTATATTCTTGTACAAAATATTATATTTTTTAACCAATTTTTTTATTGATAGATAGGATTTTTCTTCCAAAAACTTTTACAATGAAACTAAGTTTATCGGTATTTAACTATACGGAAATTTCAATTACTTTTTTTGTTTTTGAGATAATCATATGAATTATCTTTTTCTTAAAAATAGTTACTGGCCAGAGTGGGTGGCAGTTGGATAGAATGCGCCCCGCGAAATCGAAGGTCTGTGTGTGTCGTCCGCAAAAAGTAACCGCTGTGTTTAAGGGACTGTTGCACATTAAATATGCCGTGGTTCAAACAGAGCAGTCTTTTTAAATGAAGGGCTATTGCAAAACTAGCTTTGTGGGGTCATTTGAAATATATTTAAAAATCGAATAATGACATTCTTATACTTTTTGGTATTGGAGTAATCGTTGCTATGCACATGTGGCTGATAAAAGCTTGAGCTAGAGCAGTTCAACCTTTTTTTTATTCTTGAAATACGGTACTAAATTAACTTATACATTTTTTTTACATTTTATAAAAATACCTCATAAATAATACCTAATAAGTATTTAAAAAGTTTTTGTTAATAAGTACATAATTTCTCTTGTATAATTTATGTAGAATAAACCCGTTTAAAAATTATTTCATTTGAAACTAATGAATAAAATTCTTCCCTATTCTTTGTTTTAGTCAACAAAATAAGCGCGTTGTATAAATCTGTAGCATTGACAAGCTTTACTTTTTGCATTTGAAAACTTTTATTCTATTCGTTACTTAAATTTTTTTTCCGAATAAAAATCCGTGATATAAAAATAATAATATAAATACAAAAATAATATATATATATATATATATATATATATATATATATATATATATATATATATATATATATATATATATCAAACAATCAACTTAGTTCTATTAATATATAATGTAACCCAAACTCAACACATTCCCGTTTTTTAATATTTGCAGACAACACACGTTTAAAATTTTTGACCTTTTCGCGAACACGTCTATATTTATTTTGCTCGTTGAAAGCAAAGTTATTTTTTTTATAACACTGCCACATTTTAATTCTCAACTGGTAGGTCGGTCTGGTTGCAAAGAAATTTTAATTTAATTATACAAATTACAAGTAAATGGCAGATGGTTAATAGCAAAACAACAAGCGAGTGTTTAGAATAATAAGAATTAAAATGTAGGTTGTCCGAAATCGTTTGCTCTCAACACTGTTTTGAAGTTCCAATATAATTTTGTTATGATTGAGTGGCAACACCCGAAATGTTTATCAAATGATTAGCAAGCTTGACAGATGGAATGGAACGGAAAATGTTTTCTATTTGATTTCGAACAATATTGCAAACACATTTATGAAACCAGATGCCATGGTATAATTAAATGCAAGTGTTCACTGCTGTTTTGTTAAATGGTGAAATTTAGAATAAACGCGGTCATTCATTTCTTACTCATTTTTCATTGGAATAGAACAAAAAAAGTTGGATCTCGACGGTTTAAAAAGGTGCGGTTTCCAAAGTTGGATTTTCATGTAAAATGTTGTTATCTTTTGTAGCAAAGTTTCTTAATTCTTTGGACATATGGTAGTTTTTATTATTTATTTTAATAACTGTGTGCTTATCTTTAGATTGTAAATGGATTTTTATACAATAAAAGTTGAATTCTAAACTTATGTATTCTTTTATTTTTTACAAATATGTTATAAAATTATGTAATTGTTTTAAGATGTAATTTAGTATTTGCAAATGCAAAACTGTATACAAAACAATTTTGAAAATTTTCATGTTTCAGGGTTTAAACGAACTTTACACATTTTTTCGAAATGTAAAAGAGTTATGCGTATGTTAATAGAAAAAATTTATTGCAAGGTTTTTCTAAATACTTATATTTTTGTATAGATATATGTTAACGGAATATATTTCACTTTATTAACCAAGAATACAAAAAGTTCGGTAAATGGCATTCAATATCTTGATCAAACCTGTAAAACAATAGGACATTATTACTTTTTTTATCCTAAAACGTGCGTTTTTAGTAAATGATATCATAAAAATTGATAGATAACATCAAAATAATTGATAAATTGACAATTGATAAATTGATTTTAAAATAAAACTGTTCTAAATAGGTTTTGAAATTAAATGTTATTATTGAAAAGTATAGTACTATTAATACTGTAAGTGTATGACAAGTTATTATTTTTTTCTTGTATCGGTCTTTCTTTTGCAAGTTTGGCTTAAGTAAATTCTTGGAGCACTTATTCACAAAATATATGGCTAGATGAAAACAATTCAGAAGTGCTCCGAATTCAGTTTAAATTATCAGTCAATTTGAACAATTAGTTGTTATAAACCTTCATCATGCTTGAACATTAGTTTGGCCAAGTTTCAGATGCTTCAAGCAATCATCATGATGATCTCAATAGCAATAAATATAAATTGAACAATACATGTTAAAAAATTAATCATTATTTTTATTTAATATTTCCATATTGTACTTTGCTCACATGTGCATTACGAATGCTTACAACTTCACCTACATTGTGGCTAGATTGAAGAATTTCAGTAAATTATAAAAAAATCATTAGAAATTATTTCATAATTCAAAAGATTTTTAAATATTAAGAACCTGATTTCTAAGTAATGTAGTTTCAATTCTTAGATATAGTTTTAAAGTTAATTACAATTTTGGTAATAACTCGTTAGCAATAAAATACACCTTATGAAATTATGAAGATATTTAAAAAAAAGTTTTTAAGCTAATGATTATTTTTTGGCATTTATATGTATAGAGTAGAAATATTTTCTACAACTTTTTGAATATTAGATTAGAGAAAATAATTATTCTTTTTGTTTAAAATTCTTTAGTGCAAAAATATTGAAATACAACATAAAATGTTAAATAGACTAAATTTTGATTTGTTTAAAATAGAAAAATAGTTTCTTTCAAAAAAACTGCATGAAAGCTGCAGTTTTTATGCAGACAAAAACCTTTAATTTTCCTTCACGGAAAACCTGCATAAAACCTTTATAAAACCTTCATAAAAACTGCAGTTTTTTGTTTCAATGTCCTTCAAAAAACCTGCATGAAAACTGCAGTTTTTATGCAGACAAAAACCTTTAATTTCCCTTTAATTTTCTTTACCAGGAAACCTGCATAAAACCTTTATAAAACCTTCATAAAAACTGCAGTTTTTTGTTTCAATATCCTTCAAAAAACCTGCATGAAAACTGCAGTTTTTATGCAGACAAAAACCTTCAATTTCCCTTTAATTTTCTTTACCAGGAAACCTGCATTAAACCTTTATAAAACCTGCGAAAAAACTGCAGTTTTTATGAAGGTTTTTTGAAGGACATTGAAACAAATAACTGCAGTTTTTATGAGGGTTTTATGAAGGTTTTATGCAGGTTTTTAATGAAGGTTTTATGCTGACTTTTTTTGCTGGGATTCCACAAGTGACCCGTGGGCTTCGCGAGTTGCCGTCACCTGATTTCATCTATAATTTGTTTGAGTGTATCAGGAGGTGTTCAAATAACCTTAAACGCTTATTTTGGTGAGCTAAACGAAGATGTCTGTTCATTCGCATGTCTCTGTTCAATTCTCCTCTTTCGCCTTCAAAATCAGGGGGATTCATTTCAAAATCGAATTCTCATTCGTTGGGCTGTTTTTTCTTTATTTAAACAATAACTTTTTTTACCCATACACAGGATGGAACCAGGGCCAGATTTAAGCATAGGGGCCCTCACCACAAATAAAAGCATGTAAAAACAAAACAGTTAACTTGCGAAAAAAATTATTTGGAAGGATGATAATCCAAACCCTAATAAAAATGGTATACCACAATCTTTTTATAAGAGAGGAAAATTGTATTTTTCTTAACAAATTTGTACAATGTAAATATATACCCTAATACTTTTATGTTCTTTAAAAAAAATATGTTTCATTTGTGATAATTACGATTATATTGTTTTACTTTTTTTTGTGGAAGTTATTTTTATTTTTCGTATATTTTTTTATTCCGTTTATAATATATTTTCATTTTCATAGATTACAGAATCTTTGCATCTTTGAGATTCCTCGAAATCGTTGAAATTTTATAACATACTATTGGAAATTTAAAAAAAAATAGTGTATCCCAATATCATTTATACACTCAAAATGATTAAATTAGCAGTTCGGGAATGTATATTTAAAAAAAAAAAAAAAAAACGTCATTTTACTGGGTACATTTCCCAATGTGACAGTTGAGCAAATTTGTTGAATTCTAATTTATTAAATCAGTGTATTTCAAGACAGTAAAGATATAAGTTTGCAACTGTCAATACAAGTCCATATCAATGTCCCATCTTTCATGAATTCGAGATGTTTGACTGTATTGAAATCAATATAGTAACGGAAGATCAGAGACAAGTTCAAGGCCTTATTGTCCAGAAATGAAACCTTCTGACCTACGATCTTTCCATTGTTCTCTCGCCTGATCGCTATTTTCAAAGCATTCATTGTTGTCTACAATAGTCTTTAAACAATCTCTTATCCTGCTTGTGAGAGAACAAGAGTGACCAATCTATTCATATTCAATGCAATAGACATTTTATTCTGAAGACATGATTTATGATATTTATGGTCCAAGGAAACATTTCTCAGTTGTGTTTCTCTCTCCACCACGTACCCCACTACGTATGTGTTCCCGACACAGCCACTCGAATTTTTTTTATATTCAAGAAAAAATGGATACCATTTTTTTAATATAGTCGTTCACAAGATGTAAGAAAAGCAACTGACAAAATAGATAGTTTTGACTGATCGGCCAAATAGTATGTGCTTTGGCATAAAAGGTAGTGTGAACGAAGTGTAGGTTTCAATTTTATCTGTAATCATGCTCGGGATATATCGAATATGTTATGAAATAGGAAATTTAACTTATAGAAATAGGTCAGTTTTAGGAATCTTATAGAAACCTCTTCAGGAAAATTTCGAATAGTGACTTAAGCGATAATAGTTGTCATACCCGAACAGAGGGCGTGAAATAACTTACTTTTAGTTTAGTTGGTATTTCTCATTAAAAAGAGCTTCAATTTTTTCCTAATAAGACAATCTGTCGCAACTTCCAATCAAGATATTGACATTAAATACTCATCTAACAATTTCATAAATTATTTCATTTAGTTGCAACTTTATATCATGTAAAACGAAACTTTTAATTAATCGTTCTATTCATATCAGCAGCCACTCACATTGGTTTACTTATTTTTTTTAAATTGGTTTAAGCTATGAAGCCTACTTAATTTTAAAGTTATTATGAAATATCTTTTAATTGGGATAATTTTGACTACGAAGGAGATTACATTACTCAATAAAATGTGCATTTGATCGTTTCTTTCAATAAACAAATTTACAAAAAAAAAAAAAAAAATGACAATCAATAGACGTCTTTTAGATATATCTTTAAAAAATATATATATTAAAATTTTTTTCACTGTGGCGCTATCTGGTGGTTTTAATAAGAAGTAATTTTTGTTTTAAGGGGCGGGAAAGAGTAATAAAGGTGGTTTTCAAAGTATCCTCTAGACAGTGATCTTCCTTTTGTTTTAATGGTCAAGTGTGCAAAATTTCATCAAACTCCGAATAAAACTGTAGATTTATATAAAAACAAACCCACAGACACTATTCTTTATATATGTAGATTGAAGAATTGTCTAAAAATGCAAAAAAATGCTGCCCATTAACTTTTATATTATGGACATTTCGGCTGTTCTTTCTCATCTTAAGACTAAAGCCTGTTATAAATAGTATTTTTATCCTTAAATATTTCAGAAGAAACCTCTTTAGTAAAATTAGAATTTGATCTGAGCACTTAGACAAACCGTGTTCCCTGTATCTCCAAGAGATATCAGTGTCCACAAAATGCTACTGGCTGTATGGGTGGCCTATGCTAGATCTATCATTTGGCCAAGTGGCGAGAATCCTAGTTCAATACGAATAAGTTGACCAATGAAGAGTTGAAGTCATTGCACTGAACATTATAGCCAAAGCAAGTTGCAAACTTCAAATGCTCTTATCTCGAAACTCTGTTTGTGGACTTACACCACTTGGCTGCTCAAATACTTGTGTGCATTATAGTGAACCTGGGGAGTTTCTGTTCCTGTCTCATGGATTACGTAGCAGATTATGCGTAATGGGTCGTCAATAGAGCATGACACCTTCCCTTTCTTCGCGTTTCACTTCAATGCATCAGTAAAGGGAAACAACGGATAAATAGAATATCATTTTCACATTTGTTTATCCTTAATTTACATTGTTACAAATTATTACGATCTTGCACCAAACTTTGGTACCCATTTAGCTGCAACCTACATTTGGCGCTTAGTTTCACCATTTTACGGTGCTACCACGGATGGTTTAGTGGTGAAACGTTGCACCAAAGCTCATAACGTTTCATACAACTCAAAATTCGAGTTTTCTTAGTAGTAGTATTTTTGTAGCGCAGCTGGCAACCCTCCGATCGCAAATGACAACTTGTCACCGATTGGCTCGAACTAGGAATCCTCTGATTCATAGCTGAACGCCTTTATCCACTGTGCCACGAAGACCGATGTTCGTCGTTATCTTTCTTGGAGGTGCTTGTTGATGTAGCGACAGCGAAAATTTCGGTTGCAGTTCAAGAGGTTGAACCAATTATCGGTGAAACCTCCGCTTTTTTTTATTAAGGATTTTTGGTTCAACCTAGATGCCACCATAATATGGTGTACGCCTCTGTTATGCACCAAGATATGGTACATTGTTAAATTGAAATTTTTAACAGTGTACACGTGTATTCATATCAATTTAAAGACACTTGAAATGTAGACAATAAGTGTTCATACCCCAAAACAGTCGCAATTATTTATTTTTAATTAAATTTCATCACCAATTTTGACTACTGTGAATGATGTACTGATTTCACTAGTTTTTCACAATAAAGCTTTCGACTTTAAATAAAAAAACTTGCGAGCAAGTCGTCGGTTTCTACGTTGAAGGATTGTATCACTAGGGCTGGATATACCTGACTGGACCTTCCACCTGCAGTAAAATACATTTGATTTACATTATCACATATGTTATAGTAAACCCACCACATGAAATACTTGATGTGAAAAATGTTCGTTATCCGACCGTAGTTCAAAATTACGAGATAGAGTACCCGAGTCTTTCTTTGAGGAAAGATACCGAACCGCTGCCAATAGCCCATTGTTTATCTCTAGTGTGACGCTATCCAACCAATTTAAGGTTTTATGCTGGAAAAGATTTTTAAATTAGTTTTTGTGTAAATATCATAAAACCTGTAAAAAAAACCTCAATTTTGAAGCATTGATAATAATGAATAGAAAATCGAGATTTTTAATAGGTTTTATGCAGGAAAAATAAATACTTTAAAAAAAACTGCAATTTTTGTTTCAATATGCTTTACAAAAACTTCAATTTCACAATGTTGATGAAGTTTTTATGCTTGCTGGCTAATTCCAGCCACCTTGCAAATGTTCTCTAATTGCTCCCATTGCGTCTTCTCCTCCTCCGCCATTTGTGTTCGTCGCTCGAAAAGGCATCGAACGCCTTCAAGTGTCGAACCGGTTCGATAGCAAGGGGCGTGGGCGTCTACAGCAGATGTGCCTTCGGAATGCACACAGAGAAAGTTCCAAACTATTCGATCACTGTGCGATATTTAGAATTGTGAAACATCAAACATGATTTTTTTAAAACCCCGTTTTATATTTTTTTATTTAAAAACAGAATACACATTTTATCGATTGGTCGATAGAATCGATAGAAGTTGCCATTCCAACGTTTAAACAAAATAAATTAACTATATTCATAAAAAAAATGGATAAGCACAGTTTCTACTCTATCATAAGATTTGGTTCGTGAATACTTTGTACACGTGTCTGTTTGGTCTGTTCCTTCTTGCGTCTTCGCTAAGACGAGATCTCTAAGCACTTGTCATAGATTCAAATAGTTCACCTTGAACTGCTATTTCAATCTGTATATGTTTTCTAAGCCACAATTGAACGAAAGAGTGATATTTTGGCTGCATAGTGAAATCTTCGACAAATCACGCGTTACTCTCTACTCCACAATTTTCACACAAATGGTGTAAAGCGTTAGTGAGTCAGGCCACCTTTAGGGGTGCGCAACGCATGCCACCACACATAGACCCGCACTTTTGGAGAGACCTCGCGCTCAGCATACAAAAATGCGTAAAAAAAAAGAATATTACAGAAAAAAATTCATATCTTATGTTTTTTTTTTAACTTTCGTAGAGTAAAACGTTTTTAAAATCAGCTATATATGGAGTATCAGGATAGAAATATCATGCTATATTTTTGTTGGTTATAGATTTGTTATGTTAATTGTTATATCATGTTAATACTGACACCAAACTCCGCTAAAAATAGCATAGCTGACATAAATTTGGTCTTGTTTGATAGGAAATTAGACTTCTTTTTAATTATCGACAAAATACAGACTTTTTATATAACGAAATCCTTTTATCAATATTCTATGTGAATGAAATGAAGCCGCATCACACATTTGTAGTTGTTTGACAACTACATTGTAATTGATAAAAAAAATTCGATGGGCTTTTCAAAAATCTGCCAAAAATTATTTATAAGTTTTATAATTTATAAGTTTCTTTCAAACTTACTCATAAGTTTGTTCGAGGAATCAAAAGGATACTAGACTCGCACAGGACCCCGCGACTCCTAAAGACGGCCCTGATTGGAACTAACAACAGCTGTGTATAACTCATAGAAATAATTATAAAAATATATATAAATTTAATGATAATTCATTTAAATTTATAGGAATTTAACAATTAAAAAATCCGTATAACTTTGGGCTACCGAGAGAACGGGTTATTAAAATAATTGGGGGTCTTATTCCAACCCAAAAACATTGTTTATTTAAAGAACAAGTGAAAAGGATTTGTTGCTGTGGTTTTTTTGAGCTACGCTGTGGGTTGGGTTATCAGAATCTATAGACATGCAAAAACACAGAAACAGCCTCTCTTGATAATGCACCATGGTCAGATGTCGATGACCACACCGAAGATGGCGAACACCTAACTGCGAGGCCCTTTAGTTTAGACTTCTGAAATAAATCGAATTTTTGATATCCCCCTTCCTAACAAAATATACCATCGTCTTAGTTCATCCACGGATTCAACATCCGTCGCGCAACCCCTAAGAACGACCTTCCAATTAAAGATTATTATTTTATTTTTGGTTGAAACCCAATTACAAACTTTATAGATGTCAAATTATATATGCTATGATAAAATTCTTTATGTATATTTGTTTGAATTTCATACCATGGAAACCTAAAGTCATTGTATAATAAAGAAATTAACCACATATACTTTTTAAAAATATTATCATCAACTTTGTTTATTAAAAATATTACCAAATGCATTTCCCCGTTAAGGGTCGGTGGGGGGGGGGGGGGGGGGTGCTCGCAGGTTGGTAAATGCATGTATCACAATTCGAGAATCCAGTTAACTATTCTAACCCTCCTTTACGATCGTATAAAGATTTTTTCGCCGTTCTGGCAGGACGGCCTGTACTACTACCAGAAAATTCGGAGTTGACATTAAAAAAAAAAGTTTCTAAATTCCAATTGTAAAATTTTCTATGCAAAAAAGTGCTTCCGGAAGTACTTTGGTCTGTATGTTCTATCATTAAACCGTCCCTGGAGAATGTGCGGTTACATAAAGATTCATTCTGCTAAAACGTTTTTTTTTACATGCAAAACATAATATGAAATTCCTGATTTTAAGCGTATTTTTGGAATTCTTGTTTTTCTGGAAGTCAATTACTGATGAAACTTTTTCTGTTCCCTTTCATCTCCGTATTTCTTTTTGATGAGGAACAAAGTGTGCAAGAAATAAGTCTACTTCATGCGTCAAACTGCTCTATTTTTAAACTTACCAATCTTTTTGTGGCTATTTTAGAAAAGTAGTATGTAGTCACAAATAGACATATCGTTCACTGTAAGTTTCTTAAAAGGGTTCGTTACACGTGAAAGACTATCGCTTAAATTTCAAGAGTATTTCAAATGAAGTAAAAAATCAGTCAAATGTTAGCACAAAACTGGTGCTTGTGGATCTTTTAAAACTGAATGCTTCACTTTTTATATTTATACGACTTAAAAAAGTTAAATTAGAACAAATTTTCTTCAGTTCCAATCACAAATACATTATTTCTTCATACGTGAAAATAGGTCTAAATGCAAGAATTTTCATTTTACGATATGATTTTTACTATTATTTCCTGATTTATTCCCTTGTGAAAATTTGTATTTTACATGGCTTGTCTATTAACAATATAAGGACATAAAGAGCAAAACCATCTTTGAGCCGTTTTTTTTATAGAGTTGTAAATTTATTTAACCCCTCTAAGCGATGAGAAAATATCGAAATTATAAAGTAGTTTTCACGGTCAGAGTTTAATTTATATTTCAGTAGTCTAGTTTCAAGAGCAGATAGATCCATTTTCATAAATTTTACAGGAGACGCCAAAATACTGTTTACTGTCACATACTTTTGAATTTAAAGTCATGACTTTGAACACATTTTTAGACGGGAATCCGACAATTTTTGTCAATATCGATTGCAAGTTAATATAGTGCATTAAAAACTTGTAAAAATCATTAAAAAATGATTTTACAAAATATGTGGATTTTTCTGGTTTTGAAAATAGACGACTCATTTCCAATAGATATATATTTTATTTCAATAGTTTCACTGTACAACTATAAAGGGCTTAAATGGTATCGCAATCGCAAATATTTTGATACCTAGGCGAGTTAGGTGTCCATACATTTGGGAATGAGTTTAGCTGACAAAGTCTGAAATCAAGCTAGTCTAAACGTTTGGACAATTTACGTTCAGAAAACGTGCTGTATGTCATTATAGACAATGAGCGTAAAAGTAGGAAACTCGAAAACTTCTTTTAACCTGCCTCTTATAAATCTTGAAGTAAGTATTGTTAGACCGGTATTACACTATAAAAGTTATTTGACCTTTTATAAAACTTTTATTCAAATTTATTTTATAAAATGTTTTTTAAGACAATAAATGAACCATATTACACTATGTAAAAGATTTATAAAATATTTTTAAAAAAGTTTTTATCAATTTGAGCATATTTATGTTGTAACCGGTAGTAGCTATGAATATGAAGTATTTTATTAAAATACAAATACAACGTTAAAAATACGCAATAAAAATATATAAGATCTAGACATGTTTCGGGCGATGCATCTCCCTTCATCAGTAAAAATGAAAATTCTGCGTGTATAATAAAATGAAAATAAACCCAGAAATTGAAAGCGTTGCCAAAGAACAAAAAAAAAACTTTCTCAATCGGTTAAAGTTAATTATTGTGTGCCAACAAGCGGGAAATACCGGAACGGCAAATGTTTCATTGACAATCCAATTAATATTGCTAAATATATGAAACGCCTCCAGGAAGTCAAGTTCGAATGGAGATTTGAGTTTGCAAAAAATTAAATATATGATTATGTTCCCAAGAGTGTTTGGTAATGGAGGACTTCTTTATTTCTTATTTGACAGTATGTGCTTGGTGCTCCTTAATGCGAAATCTTAATGTTCTTTTTGCTTAACCGATATATGACATGCCACATTGACATAAGATACTATATATTAGGGTGGAGCGAAAAAAATCAAAATTTAATTAATGTAAAGTAATAGTACGGAAAAGTTGCCTTTCGTATACATTATTCACCATGTAAAAGGATTTTGATAGCAAATAATATCTAGAGGTTCCCCTCAGGCCTTGAAATTTACCAATAATAGGTAAAAATTGAATATGTTGTAACGCACTATTAGTCCAGTCAGCAAAGGGTTCAATTCGGAAAAAAAATAGGGGAAAGCTGGAAACAATTTTAATCGCTTCCAAAAAGTGTTCTGTATGATATATTAATTTTGCTCCACGCCGGCGTTGGCCGCCATCTTGGAAAAATGGCGCCCAAAATCAGTTTTTTGTGATTATCTCCTTATTTTTTAAATTTATAGAAAATATTTAAATTACAAAATTATTCCTTAAGTAATTTTACACAAAAATGCAATTTACATTATGTTTCTGCTACTCACCATTTAGACGCTAGAGGCGAATAAAGTGGATACTAAATCACCAAGTAGCATGAAAACTCAAGAAACCTCTTTGACAGGACGTCTTTTGTTCCTTACTTTGATTAAAAACATCTCTATACCTCATGAACGTATAATTTAACAAAAATGGTTGTTTGACGTTAAGATAAAGTTAATTTTACTGAGGGGATTTTGCAAATAAGTGTTATATTTCCATTTCTGAAAGAGATTTCACAATGGGCTCCCATAGAGTTGAAGAATAAATCTTCCCTATTTATTTCCAAGTAACTATTCCGACTTGGAACACCCTTCTACAATCCAAATAACATTTTAAATTCCAATATTGATATTGAATTATTATTCGAAACTTAAAATATTTCCATAGAGCTAAATTTTATCATTCAACGTATGAATATAAGTACTATATTACTTTTAGTTGTCTGATTGCTTGAAAAGTATTACTTTGTTCAAAAGGAGGAAGAGTGCCAAAATGGCTTGCTTCTGTTAAAAAAAATTCTGATAGTGTCCTTGATCAAATCCTACTTAACCAATGGATATGAATCACACATTAAAAAAAACCTATTATAAACTCAGGAAACATTTAAATTTAGCATTATGTCCTCGAATTTTACAGAACTATTAGAGTATTTTCTTTCACCTGGCTTTTAAATGATGACATAATTTTTTTAAAAAACGTTTGCTTACACCCAGTGTTTACTCTCATAGTGTGGAACTAGTGCGACGTTAATTAATCAAACCGAACCCACAGTGTGGGAGGACAATAAATAATCTTTGCCCAATAAAAATAAATTCTTAAAAGGCTTTCTAATGTTGTAATGCAAATAACTATTGATGGCATTGGAAAAATATAGTGCAAATACTCAGTCACGGAATAGTTTGCAAGGCTTGTTTCCCTAATAGACCTCAATTGTTACATTTAAGTCGATAATGATAGTTTAGTGCTACACAAATTGTATTCATGCCTCTTATTATTATTGTAACCTGTTAATGATCTTAGACTAACGCATGGCTTTTGAAAACTGGTGAAATCGCAAAATCACCATACAACACATATTTACCATGTAGAAAAAGCACTCCAGCCTTACTGGAGTCAAATACATGAGGCGTACTTTGTTGTACCGAACTATAATATGAAGGTAAAGAAATATCAGAAAAAATCGTAGTTGTAATTTTTATATATACGGGAACTGACTTGAAGTAAATATAATTTTGGGAGTGTACATAAAGAAATTTAGAACTATCTGCATACAATGATAATATAGAAAATATGACTTGTGTTGAAGCTGACATTTTTTTTTAGTTTTATAAATACGAAATACATTACTAAAACGTTAATTAAAAAATATTATGCGTGAATGAGGTATTGAGAGGTTTTTAAACAAAGTAAGAAACAAAAGACGTCCTGTCAAAGCGGTTTTTTGAGTTTTCATGGCACTTGGTGATTTAGTATCCACTTTATTCGCCTCTAGCGTCTAAATGGTGAGTCACAGAAACATAATGTAAATTGCATTTTTGTGTAAAATTACTTAGGGAATAATTTTGTAATTGAAATATTTTCTATAAATTTAAAAAATAACGAGATAATCACAAAAAACTGATTTTGGCCGCCATTTTTCCAAGATGGCGGCCAACGCCGGCGTGGAGCAAAATTAATATATCATACAGAACACTTTTTGGAAGCGATTAAAATTGTTTCCAGCTTTCCCCTATTTTTTTTCCGAATTGAACCCTTTGCTGACTGGACTAATAGTGCGTTACAACATATTCAATTTTTACCTATTATTGGTAAATTTCAAGGCCTGAGGGGAACCTCTAGATATTATTTGCTATCAAAATCCTTTTGCATGGTGAATAATGTATACGAAAGGCAACTTTTCCGCACTATTACTTTACATTAATCAAATTTTGATTTTTTTTCGCTCCACCCTGCTATATATGCTCCAGTTATATAGCTCGTTAATGGGGTCTTTAATTTGTTTGAAGGTGATCTTATTGATAGGTGAAAAAATGGAACGTATGTCGAATTTACTGAGAATTTTATAAATTTTATGGCTGATCTGGGGATAATATGGTAAAACAACCAAAACATTAGAGCGTTCAGATAGATTAGAATTTTTTAGTGGATTTTTAAGTTTGTGTAGAACCTTGTCAACGACGTTGGGCGAAACACCTCGATACACGACGACAGCTCTCAAATAATCAAGTTCAGCCTGGAGTGAATCTGGTGTAGAACGGATGTTTAGATGGTTAACAAAAGTGTAAAAAGCAGCCATTTTTTGTTGTATGGGTTGACAAAACTTAAAATGAGGGGGCAAAGAAACAGCGAAGGGTTTTCTGTATACGGTGGTGGACAAATGGTCATCTTGGACAAATCCTCATGCGGGACATCAGCGTCACATGCGAAACTTTTTCAAACATGAATGGAGAGGTAATTTTAAAATGTTTTAAAATTTGAAATATATAATTCTGCTACACATTTTAATATTGTATGAATGTTTGTTAAGTGAACTTAACCTATATGCAAGCTATTACAATACTTAGCTTGTAATATATTTAATAAACATATATAGAGCTATTCCATGTTATTTGTCCATTATGTAACTTTTTGTTATTATTTTATAATATTTAATTAACCCATTAACGCCGGTTGGTAAGAAAATTTGCCATTCGACATTTAAATTTTTTTCTTTGCCAATTATTGGTGGGAATGGTTTCACTCAGTGTTTTTTTTTTCTTTCTAAGAATCAATCAACAAAATGCAGCACTGCTTATATATTTTCAAGATAGCTTTGTCGGTGAAATAATGGTTTAAAGATAGAATTTATTTCGAGAGCTAATGATGTCTCGTCTATCATCCCGAAAGTTAAAAAAAAATATTTTTATTACTGTTTTTGATCTATTTCTTGTGGTTTATTTTAATGACATGAATCCATTGTTTGTATTAATGCACTAAAAAACGCCAAAGAAACTTATTTTATAAATCTTAGGTACACGTATTGTTGGTTGGCAAGTAATCTTGCCAACCGTCGGATGTGTGGAGTTAAGTACTATCGGTAGTTAGTTATTATTTTAAAGGTATTGATACCGAAAAATTATTTATTTTAATTTGAGAGCTTAAACATGGTTGAAATTTAATTATGATTTAAAAATAAATATGTTATTTAAATATTTAATTATTGGTATTATTGGTATTTAAATATTTAATTATTGGTATTTTTAAAACTAAATATTTAGTTTCTCTCCCCCTCTTCTTTTCAGTCTCATACTAAATCACTAAACGAAACTTTAGATGTGTTTTATGATCTCGACAGTGATTCTGAGTCAGATAGTGGCCATGACTGCAAAACATACAAATGTGGTTATCCAGCCCCCTATTTTAGGTGCTGATGCAGAGATTGACAAACATTCTGGCAAAAGTGATGAAGTGTAAGGAGATCTCGATTCCTTGCTGCAGAGAATACTCTCCTCCACATGTGAAATAAGTTGTCAATTAGACCATGAAGACCACGATGCAGATGACCCATCGTTAACAAGCACCCGAAATAGGCCAAAGAAAATAAAATCTGAAAGTAGAAGAACTTAAAAAAAAAAAAAAAGTGCGAAGCTGGGACAAAAATAAGAAATCAGTTGGGAGCAAAGTCCCAAAATGCCTAAATACTTCTATGTACAGCCGGGGGAAAAAAAGAATCACCCCTGGTTTCTCGGGCACTATTTACTGTAGAGCTAAACTTAATATACCATTTGGTAAGGAATAAAGTCTACTACACATTGATATACCAAAAATTTGCATAAGGAACTATCTTCATATTAAAATCCGCACCAACTTAAAAATTTCTAATAGCAACACCCAATTTTAACTCAATATTTAGAATCTACGACAAAATTTATAGATGGATATCAATTTGCAAGTCATTTGGTCAAGTAGTTTTTTAATTATGAATATCGAAAATTTAGAACTCGTAATGTTAAATGAATTTCTTAAACTTTTAATCAATTTTTTCGAAATAACAATTTTAATAATATTATATTTTATCTGTGTTACTTCTAAACGACCGAAATAAAATACACTAACTTTCATTACTTAAATGTATATTTTTTAATTTTATTTAAATTAGAATATAAATATTCTTAAAATTTATGAATAGCAACCATGCTATATTTTGATAGTGTTGGATTCAGAAAAATGTTTTATATGCATATCTAAAATTTCGTAATTTTCCTGTTTGTAGTTTTTTTGCTATATTAAAATGTGCATCAAATGATCATTTCAGGGGTCATACATAAATTTAAAATTAACAGTACTTAAAAGAAATCTTCGCCAATATTGCGATTTAAAAGCGCTGTGATCGTGTTGGCATAAAATTTTAAATTCTTATATACCGGCGAGGGGTATACGGGAGTGGTGCACGTTAAACTTGACCAAAGTCCAATGTCCTGTCGCCTATTGAGGTTGTCAGGAGTTGTCCCCGTCATTTGAGCATCGTTCCCGGGTCTTTCCTACAATATAGAGCCCGAACCGTCGTCAATAGCCCACTGTGCAGTCTAGTGCGACGTTATTTCAACCAAACAAACAATGAAACAGCCGAGAAAACAATGAGCCAGTTTTAATATTTTTAAAAATCAAGGTGGTACTTACTTCCGCTTGTCACCCCGTCAGCTGGGTATCAAAGGTTTCCTTCTTCGATCCTGTGCGACGGACTTGGCTAAGAAAAGTTAAAAAAGTAGTGATCGTGTGATCGGACGGTTGCAAGCTTCACTACAAAATATTAGGAATGTCGTTCAGAACATCCACAAAAATTATCGGTGGCTACTTTGCTATTACTTGAATATTGGCTACTGTAAGGTTTTTCGACCACAACACCATATGTGACTTTATTAAAGGTGTAAAAATTTTGCGCATATTGAAGTGCTGTAAACATTGTTAAAAATATTGATTCTTTCTTTATTAAATACAAAAAAAACCGTATGTGCATATTTTTGTTTTTTAAAAGAGTTTTAAAACTATTAAAATATTTATGGGACACCCTGTATAACCTAAGACAAGCACGATCTTATAGAAAAAAAATAAGTAATTATATTACCTCAATTCAAACTGAGTGTAAATGTAACATTTACAATATTTCATTTAACCACACATAAAAAAAAACACCAAAACATTTTCTACCAGCGTCCTTTATTTCGTAGTCCAACTAATAATTTATTCAAATGTGGAGGTAACCCCTCAAATAAGATCGATACATATTGCCTAATATCTCAGCATATAAATGTAGAAAATTAACGAAAATTTATATTTAGATTATTTTGAGGGCGAAGAACATTTCTGCGTTATCAAAAGTAGGTGTTTCTATTGAAAATTTTAAAGTTGGTGTGGATTCGAGTATGAAGATAGTCCCTATGCACATTTTTTGTATATCAATTTGTAGTATTCCCTACAAAATGGTATATTAAGTATAGCCCTACAATAAATAGTGGCCGAGAAATTAGGGGGGTGTTTTTTTACCCGGCTGTACAAACCAACTGCCATGTATTAGTGTCACGAAAGTGTAAAATCCTCATTACAAAGTCTGCATTCGAGCAACAAAGATATGGGTTTTATGCAAGTCAGACAAACAGTTTGGTCGATGCAAAAATTGTGATGGAAGGTCAGTCTTCAGATGCCAGATATATCAGCTTCCTCTACATATCGAGTGTTACAAGACTTGTCATCTCGCAGCATAGTCTAAACCAAGAGTGCAGCAAAAGCAAATGTTTGGAGTTTAGGCGTTAGGCTCGTTCTAAAAAAAAATGGGATTTATTTATGTAATAGTTATTAAACATGATTATTGAATTGGTTACTAAAAGTAATAATATGGGGGAAATAAAAAGGCATTGAAATGGGTGTCCGAAGAAGGTGGCGCCACCTATATGGATACACAACTGGTCAATATTCCTTCATATTGTTTTAATATGTTACATACATTTTTTTTGTTCTTTTTATTTTATTTGTGTCTTTTTATATGCGTGTAGAATTTATATATTTTTACATTTATGTACACACTAAAGACGAGTGGTCATAAATATTAAAGCATAAAAATAATTTTCGAAATAATCTGAAAAATTCAATGCATACTTTAATTGATCAAAATAAACAAGATATAGCATAAAGAAGTATTTTTTTAACTATTTTAAAGTCGTCTTTAATGGGTTAACATAAAAAATTTTAGTGCGGTAAAATAGTTTTCAGTTTAGTTAGTTAGTTTTTTTTTTTAAAGGGGTTTATTGTACGTGAAATAACATATTATAATATAATTTTAAAAAAAATTACGGAGAGTAAAAATACCGTGGAATGGCCCTATATATGTGTGCGTGTAACACATTAATAAAGTGCGGATTCAAATCATAAACTCATAATTCGTTCAAGAATTTTAAATATACTACAATAAATGCTGATATTTTTTTAACATACACAACATTTTATCCGGTTGTTGTGGCCACCTGTAAAGTGTACCAGATTTCACCATGACTGAAACGTCGCCACAATCTGAACCAGGAATGATCTCATCTGGATAATGAAACCTCATCATATGTCACCACTACCCCTTCACCCACTTATAGATGCAAATTGTTCTCGTGCTTTTGATTTGACAATTTTGTAGTATCTTCCGATTAACAATTTTTATTTTCAAAGAATTTTTTTTCCGTTATCATATTTAATGCCATGAAAGGTTGATCCCATGGCGTTATCCCATGGCTTCTGTGATAAAACATTGAATATTTTTTCTAGATATGCAGAATCGTAGTTGCTTTCACAAACTCTTTTGTAACTTGGACTAAATCAGTTGCTTTCTGAACACCTGGCTGATTTTTTTTGCTTATAACTACTTGAGGTACAACGTCTGACTAAAAAAATATAATTTAACTAGGAGGCTCCGCCCCTATAGATGAAAAGCAATGCCACCACTGACATGCTTACCGTTATTTTTTATTTTACAGGTTATTTTCATGCTTTTACTCCGTTTTAGCTCAGTTTCTAACAATATTGGTATTTTTTTTCTCGGGTATAATTGTCGTTAAGCTTACCATAATCTTGGCTATTAGAATTTTTAATTTTCTGAGTAGTGACGTCTTACTGAGGGAATTTATGGGAATGTAGTTTGCAAAGCTACCGATAGATGGCTCTACCCCAATTTTTCGTCCGTTTCCAGATTGAATCTGTTTTACAATTTTTTTTTTAAATATAATGAAGCTTATATTCTTCCTAATTTAAGCTGACATCATGAAAATCATTATCCACCAATGAATTAAAGGGATTAATCATCAAAATGGCTTACATAATGGCAAAATACAAATGCGGACGCAACAGATTTTTGTAAACAAACTTTGCTGTTACCATTCCAGGGAGTTATATGCAGCGTTTTTTAATCACCGTGTAAGATAATTATATATATTGATGTCTGAAAATTTTGCCTATCCTTATTTATAACAATAAGAATGGCTATTTCCTTTCTTATTGTTATATGCCGTATGTATCATGTCACGTGTGAGACAATGTTTTTTTATCATTACATTTTGAAAGTAACTTAGGCATAGTTATAATGAAACATAAAATAAAAATAGCTTTATTAATCTCCTTTAAAAGTATTATTTAGTTGAAACAGAAGTTGTTATTCTTTTGTGTCCCGTGTGGGACACAAAAAGAAAGAGGTTTTACCAGGCACGTAGGTATAGATTTTTCATGGAGGGGGGGGGGGGTTCACTGACTGAGCAACGGATTTTTTTACTTAATCTCCCCCCTTCCATGGGGATTTTTTTAACCCTACCCCGCCCCTCCCCCCCTAACCCACTAAAATCTTTATTTTTATGATTTTTACAGTAATTCATTCGGTTTTTAATTTTTTTTTTTTTTACTTACAATGGGAGGGGTTTGAACCCCCTAACTCCCCCCCTTACCTACGTGCCTGTAGTTACTCATGCACACAGGAGATTTTTTAACCCTCCCCCGCCCCTCCCCCCCCCCCCCCCCACTAAAATCTCTATTTTTATTATTTTTACAGTAATTCGGTTTTTTATTTTACTTACAATGGGAGGGGTTTGAACCCCCTAGTTACCTACGTGCCTGTAGTTCCTCATGCACACAGGAGATTTTTTAACCCTCCCCCTCCCCCCCCCCCCACTAAAATCTCTATTTTTATGATTTTTACAGTAATTCGTTTTTTTTTATTTTTTGTTTTACTTACAATGGGAGGGGTTTGAACCCTCTAAACCGCCCCCCTTACCTACGTGCCTGGGTTTTACTGGATTGATGTGGGATGCATACGAGCATACAGTGATTGATAAATGCATAATTTTAATATATAAATTTAGACTTATTTATGACGTAAACTTTGATACTTTATATTGTATTCTATCTTCTAAATCCCGTTAATCAAACGATTACTAGATGTTTAACCAAAAACTCAAAACTTGTAGTTATGGATAGTGGTCAATTTCAAAGTTTTGCCACTTCAGTAAAATGAAGCTGATTTTTTTAAAGAAAATACAATTTGAACTATTGGCTATCAATAAATAATAAACAAAATAACCAAAACTAATTCTGAAATTTCGGAATTGTGGTTGATTTTTCATGGAATGCCCAATACCGACCTAAAAGACATTTTATAAGTGTAATACCGGCCTTAATATAATTTCGATTGATCTGTTACGGAATCTAAAATCAGCAACAATAAAATACAAGAAAAACTTGCTTTGATATTTGGTACATTGTTTATAAAAAGGTATTTTTGAAACTTTTAACGCTACGACACAAACTGTGCTCACTGCATCAAATTATCTCTTAAGTTGAAATCGAGCTCAGATCTTCAGATGATTCCATTCTAAATTTGTTTTTGACAAATTAACTTGAAACACTTTGACAAATTACACAAAAATAGCATCATATGTGTTGTTATGCGTCTCTTTCCATATTGATTTAAAGATACTGGAATAGAGACGCTGGAAAAATGACACCATCGGCAATTTAAAATTGTATAATTATTAATACTAGAAAAATTATTTTGAACGTTTTATATGGTCCATCGTTCTTCCCCCATTTTTCACACAAATACTTCAACATTTTATTATCTCTTTCTGTTTGAAATATTAGCCGGACATTTCCTGAAATGTCTATTTCTACACGAAATACCTATCAAATTACCAAACTTTTATAATTACCTTATATTACTGATGAGACATTTTTTGATAAAACAAATAAATACCAATTCACAGTATGTCAGCGTTTAGGGATTGTCTACGAAGTCCCAAGAAAACCTATAACGAAATCTAATCAATGCTATTATTTTCTACTACTCTTTTTTTAAAAATAATATACCAGTCGCGTTGAACAAAAAACTAGTAATACGAATTAACTCGGAGCAAATTAGTAAAGTGTAGAGCGGATTCGAATTAACTCAGAAATAAATAGTAATGAGTAGAGCGGATTCGTTTTAACAAAGTCATTGATTTCAAAAGATGACAGATTTTTAATAAAATACTAAAGAAATGTTTAGTTAAATTTCCACTATAACGTGTATAAAAGCTGTCAGCCTGTTGATTGTACGTACCTTTTAATGTTCTAAATAATAAAACTAATATTTTTTTTTGTATATATTTAAAACAAAAGGGATCAAAGAGTTTTAAAATTAAGAATAAATATATTTTTAACCCTTATAAATATTGTATGTGTATCTATCTATATTGTTAAATATTTGTATATATATATGAAATTAATATGTGTAGGAAAAATCTTAGGAATGTGATTTTTGGTCAAATTGAAATCTATTTAGCCCATAACCTCTATGATTTAGCCCAAATGAGCTGTGTTTTTGGTGCTGCCATCTATTAGGCAGATGCTGAAATGTTTTTGAAGGGGAACTACAGTGACATTATTTTTATGTTTTTATTACGTTAAAGAGTTTTTCAAATATTTTTCGAGTTAAATTAAATCTAACCAGTTTGCCTTACTTTGAGTTGAGTTATTCAAAATGAGTATTTTTACAATTAGCCGGTTAAATTTGTATACATTTTTTTATAAACAAATATAAATGTATATTTGGGTTGTGAAATATTTATAAGGACTCATATTTTTTTCAAATACGCTAATAATATAAAAATTAGTTTACATTAGTAGTTATCCATATGTTCAAGAGTGTTACCTTATCCTAATTAAGGATATTTCTGACAAGTTACTGAACATTTTGTATTTCATTGGCGCTTTTATGAGATTTAGATGACTGTAGTCCTCTGAGTTTCTTTTGAAAATTTTAATTTATACTAAGATTATTTTTTCTATTTTATTAGAGACTCACCATGTTGCTGAACTGAACTCATTTTTTGTGCAAGGATGGGTGTATGGTTTTTACTAATAGGTAAGATGTTTTCTAGTTCATTATTTTGTTAAGCACTGTCAGCTAAGAATCTAATTCATTATTTTTTTTAAGTTAAAAATTACAAAGGTTATTCAAATTCTAAATAAAATTCTTGTGAAATTTATTTATGAGTAATAGGAAAAGTGCAGTTCCAAAACTGATTATTGTTGTTGTGACATTATTCATAACTTCGAAATTCATAACAGTAAAATTCAGAAGTATAAAAGTTATTTCAAATTTCATTTCGTATAATACAAGTTTTGAAATAACATGATGGATGAAACAAGTTTTGAGAATTATGATGGCAAAAGTTGTAAATTTTATTATTATTTACAAATAAAAATGTCCGGTGTTTTGATTGTGTCAACTGCACCCTTCACGCATAATTTAATGGAATATGAAAATAAAGGTATTTCTTCTTCTTAATGTGGATTGTTAAAATAATTGCGGAAATGAACTTCACATTCTATTTTCGAACTCTTTTAAACGCCTTAAGAATTTGACATGGTAATAAAATGTATGAGTTTGTGATATAAAAATGACATAAACAACTTTCGAGAACATTTGAACATAAGAACTCTGCGACGCTTTTGGTATTTCTTTGAGAAAATTATTGTTACCCATTCAATTCGTATTTGTCGCCTACTAAAGAACAACTTACTTGCTATTGCCAAAAACATTGAACGTCACACAATCCTTATATTGTTCTTTTTAAATTTTTAATCTTAAAAAACTTTTCAACACATTTTTTTAGTATAATTAAGGCATTTTAACGGTAGCCCTTCCATTAACAAAACAACTTAATGTAATAAAAATCGCATTATATATTAACTATAGTAGTGCTTTAATAATAAATATACTAATAACCAACTTTGCAATACAATTCTTGAAAAGATAGCTACCTATTCAGACAACATTGTATTATTTTAGAACAATATTAACTGTTACTAATGTAATAAAATGTTTATAAATTTTATCCATTATAAACGTATTTTTATAATAAATTTATAATTATATTTTTTAAAAATATTAGAAAAAGTGGATCGACTGCTTGTCGTCTTAGTAATGTTTCCTTTGAATATGCTTTGTAACTTCAAGATTTTGCTTGTACACATTCATTAATTGTTATTAAATTCATATTTTCTCATTTTAGGGATGTTTCTAATTAATCGGACTTCTATGGCTTCCGAAGACGATGTAAGTGAAGTTTGATATTTCAGAAAGCTTCAGTTAATTAAATTTTGCTTTATATTTCTACAGCCATCTTTCTTAGTATTTAATTTTAAAAGGCATATTTAAGTAATTAATTGTTTCAAATGACATATTTACTTTTTTTGCATTTACAACATGATATCTTAATACATTTTATCCTATTTATAATTAAACATATAATGCAAAACTCTAACCGTTTCTATAATGATATGTAATTCTTTAATGTAACCTATATATTTGCTGATTATTCCGTGAGTCTCTGAACATCAATACTATTGATAAACTCACTGTGAATAATATGTTATATTGGGTTAGTGAATAATATACAGAATATATTCATTTAAATGTTTTTTAAATTATAATTAACATAACCAATAAAATATAACCAAAAAAATATATTTTGTAACGAAATACGTAAATATAAGAAAAATGGGAAGTGGATAAAGTTTGCATAACACACTTTCCTCGATATCTTCACTTTCACCGATGTTGATAAGAATGGTTGTTGGCATAGGCCAACTTACAACCCATCTTTTTAATTCAGGTTTATTCCTTTGACAACTAACACAAATTTAAGAATCGGAACACAATAGTTATTGGTAATGCACTAGAAGGAAAAAAAAAAACACTCTCTGCTCTGAAAAATCACTTTTCTGCGTTTACAAAATGTAATATGACATTAATGAAAACCTTTACACAACCGTGTCGTTTTCAGAAATGGAGTCGCGATCACTGTGAACTCATTTTGGAAATTAGTAGAAACAAAATGTCAATTTACCTCTTCTGCCAATTAGCCCCGGTCACCCCGAAAATGTATTGTTGCGTTTGGTAGAAGCCTCACCCTTAATCTTTATACCCTCACATTTTTCAACAGCATTTCTAAACTTTTATTGTGTTCTTTTCATAATTAATTGTTATTCTTACTATCTTATTTTCAATACGCATGATAAATTGTTTTTGTCATTTTTGGGACAGAATGATCTGCAGTTGTAAAATGTTCACAAAGAACAAATTATATCATCTAGAGATAAATTAAAGTCACAGAGCAAAATTAACAGTACGAATCATCTTAATTTCGAAAGTTCTGTGATTATTATGCATAACAAACGTTTCCTCTGTATTTGAATATAGACTTACTATTGAGTATACACTTCGACGTAAAACTAAAAAACGGAGTGTCGATTCAAAGCAAATAACCTTTAATTTCTTCCAGAAATATTTTAATTTGTTATAATACATTGAAAGCGATGTTTGAAAATTCTGTTTGATTTGATTTCTTGAATTTGCTCTAAATGAATTTATTATTAGTATAAATTTTTTGCAGTAAAAAAAGTAAATTCGTAATATAGAAAAATGTAATCTGTTTTTCAACTTCGTTTGATTGCTTTATTACACTTTCCTCTTTCTTTTATAAAAATAAAACTTTGTTAAAATTAATGTATCCATTTCGTAGACATTGCGTCCACTAACTTTCCAATGAAATTCCACGTAATGGACTTAACATGTGTTAGATTGGAAAGATTGTTTATTTATACAATGTTATTTCTATTATAACAATATGCAGGGTATATGAAAATTATCTTTACAACTTTGACAAGCAATAAAACCTAAAAGAAATAAGATACATAAGCTACTTTGCTTGTAATGTACATGTTACAGCAACACATGAAGTTTGATTTGTACTCAGGTTTTTTTTTTTTCCAAAGCCATTAACACACCATAAATAATTCAACACACTGAGCTTTCTCCTGAGAATTCATGTCGACTGCCTGCCTTCCTACTAATCTCTCATTGTTATCGGTGTAATGTGCTTCCATCTCCAGGTATTCTAGAAAAATTTCAAAGCCTTTTCCTACGATCAAAACTTCAAATTATGTCTGCGCCCCTTGTGACGTTGTAAAAATATGCTTACAAATCAAACTTCATGTGTTGCTGTTATATGTGTAATGAAAAGAAGCATAATTTTATTTTATATAATTCTAATAGTTCGGAAAAGTTGTCTTTTAATGTAAAAAAAGACAAAAATAAAATTTGAGGGTAATCGGAGTATACCTTAAGGTGTCGAAAATACGGCAAAGTTTCATAAATTTGAAATTTTTTGTTCTATTTATAAGTAACATTGATAGAGTTACAACAAACGCTTTGTTAGTGAAAAATTCAAGACAAAATAAAGAAATACAGAGAGAATTAAGATTCATTCAAAAACAATCATAATATACTACAACGGCGGAAACGTTCACTAACAAAGATATAAGTGATTATATAAGTGAATTAAGTACTGATCAGAAGTGTTTAATAGAAATGGGTATTGCTGTAAGTAGTTAGCCGGCTCACTAGTCAAAAATTACCTTGACGGGAGAGTGTATGTATGACTTTGAAAGTCATGGGGGTGGTAATCTGGGCCGAGAACAGGTGGCGTCACGTGATCGGTGGTCATGAGTGACAGGATGGGGTCAGAGATCACATTGGGGTTCATGTGTTTTAGATAGGTTTGCCTTAGGGCTGGGCGTAACTGATATTTTTATATTAAACACAGGATGGACTTTTTTACTGATACTAATAACTAATAAGTTGAAAGATTATGAGTGTTCTTAAATCTGGGATGGGCGTGCGTAAGTGATATTTTTATATTGAAGACAGTGTTTAAATGAAATAGCATAGGAATGAAGCTATGATTACATGATTTGTTTTAGGATGTTGTAGAATTAAGATTTTGTTATAAAATGAGTTGAACGAGAACTGCATTTTTATTTAGATTATGATAATCAAGTGGATTTTATAATAGTAAGGGACTTTATAAAGTTATTGTATGTATGTTACGCAAATACAGAGTGGTAAGGAAAGGCCCACGAATATTACTTTCACCGTTGGTCAACAGGATTAATATGCATGTTTTAATATTATTAATTTGAATGTTAAAGTAAATTTTTTCATGCCTATGATTTTTTTTCAAAAATACCTCAGTGGGTGAAATTATGTTATACTATAGCAGGACATTGGGCTACGGTATGGTCTATTTTAAAGGAAATATCTGAAAATATTGCCATGTATTTTTGAAATGGTTATAAAAAAGGGGAATTTGTGGTTTTATGAAAATAATGTATATAAAATTTTATAATATACGTGTAAGTTATAATTTATTTAGCGGATTTTAGTCCTTTTGAGTGAAAAAATAAATAATTAATAATAAATGTGGTTTTTTTTTATACTTTGAAAAAAAAATTCATATCGCTCTTAGTTAAGGGGTTAATTAAACTTTTTATAAAATTAATGTGTTCTTTAAATAATTTTTACATTATACGTAGAATTATTATTCTAAGGAGAAAAATAACATATCGTTTAGATAAGAAGGGGTGGGGGGGGGGGGATATTGCCTTGTGTACAATTGGTTGTACTAGAATTACATATTATATAGCAACGATTGTGTGCTGGATGGAAGGCTTGATAAGAGCAGATTAGGGGGTTGGTATATAATGACATATTATTTCTTATAATACGTGTTAATAATGAGGATTTATCCTAAATTCAGTTGTTTTGTTGGTTGGTTGATTAAAAGTCGCGGTAGGTAAAGTTACTTTATTGTATCTGTCATATTGTTTGTGGTAGATACCACTTGGCACAAGATCGTACGTTGGGGGTACAAGTTAAAAGGCGTTACGTTAGCGTGTGAGTTGGATGGCCCGAAAATGATAAATTACACAGTCAAATAATAACAATAGCATAACTTTTATTATTTATTAACATAAATACGCCAGATAAGCTTTCGGAACAATAATGGTACACACAAATCAATCCAACACGGAAGCAATGTCCAACTAGAGTTCGAGCTGGTTGCAGAGGTTCGATAATTACAATCACTTACGTGAAGACTGCTGGGAACAGCAGAGGACTGTGGACAGACGGAGGCGCACCCGGACAAATGACGGCGCCGAAAGATCTTCAACATTCGGGATACCACAACTCCATAAGAAACGCCGTATTCTTTCTATTCTCAATATACAACCACTAACCATGCACAATTGATACGCTCTACCTCAAATATTATGACAAGACTGGTAGGGTGAAACTCTTCGTACATTATTTTACTGCTGAATACGTGACCGCCTGCATAAATAATGGCCACTCTTTCAAAACCACTCAAGCGTTTTATAGCTAACCTGCACCGCGGCACCGCCGCCAGGTGCGCAAATCACGTCGCGCGCAATCACCTGGCGCGCAAATCAGGGACAACGTCACATACTCCCCCCAGGCACAAAAAAAATATATGCATATTTTTAAATTCTTAATAAATATATCACTGTAAATACTCATCAAACTACGTCCACAGTCCAGAGTTTCCCAACACTTAAATTTTTTTTTATATAAAAGATACACATCAGCATAACATACAAAAAGGTGCCATACTATTGCACATATAATCATATCTAAACATTAGTATAAAAGTATTATTGTAATTACATATAAACAATATACACAAACGCAATCAGTATACACATACAACAATTTAAACAGTACCTTAAATAAACTCGGTTCACACTCGTTGCACAACAGAGTCACCCCGTGTTGACACATCCCGATAACACTCCTCTCGAACCCTGTTACCTTCCCAATCTATTCCGAAAATTGTAGGAATGGCCAGGCTGACTTTTCGCACCCTCTACCTGAGTAAGGCGCGAAAACCCAGCTGGAGCAAGCCTAAGCCTATTAACGTGAACCCTAATTGGTTTGGAGTACTGATCATCAAGAATAGCTATCGTATAATTCACTTCACTATCTTTTGAGACCACAGAGTAAGGTCCGGAAAATCTGGGTTTAAAGGTATTTCTCGACTGAAGATAAACAATGTCCCCAACCTTGAACGTTCTTAGTTTAGCCCTCTTTGTCTGGCGACTATTTTGCTGCACCTGTTTACGCTCGAGGGCATTGAACGCAGTATCATACGTTTCTTTCAACTCCCTTAAAAGATCCTTAACAAAGTGTGACGTGTCTAGTTGCATTGGCCGTACATTAGAATCATAAGTATCGAAAAACAGAGACAAATTTCTACCAAAATGCAGTAAATTGGGTGTAAAACCCGTTGAAGAGTGCACCATTCCATTATATAAATTCTCATGGACCAGCAAAGAATTCTTAAACGAAACACCCTTTTCATTGAGAATCAGTAGCGACGATTTTATCGAACTATTAATCCTTTCACTTTTGCCATTAGTCTGAGGATGGTTAGACGTGGAGTGAACCAACTTAATACCCAAAGCTCTATTAACTAAATCAAACACCTCTGACGTAAACTGAGTTCCTAGGTCCGACAATATCATGGAAGGCCTGCCATGCACGGAAATGTAACTAATGAGGTGGCCCGTGACAGTCTCTGCCTTTATATTACTTAAAGGGTACAGGGAAAGAAACCTTGAAAAATGATCCAGGATAGTCAGTACATAACCACAATTCCTAATCGGGCCCAAAATATCCATCGAAATGAAATCTCCCGGTACCCTAGGAATTCTCATAGACACAAATGGGGCCTGCACTGGGGAAAAAGGTTTATTCCTGATACAACTATCACACGATAAAACAAAATTCTTTGTGTCCCTGTAAGCACCTTTCCAAAAGTATCTCTGAAATAAGATTTCGTACGTTTTCTGGAGGCCAAAGTGAGATGTATGACAAATACCCAGCACCTTAGCCTGCAGAGTAAGAGGAACCACTATAACTTCAACATTGTTACTCCTCTTAAACATCAACAACCCATTATCATTACTTATAAAAAAATCCTGAATTTTACCAGCGTCTACCAGGGAGGGAGACGTTATAGCTTGAATAATCTCCGTGACATGTGGATCCTTAGCCTGTTCCATGACAAAGGTTGATATAGATATTTCACTCCGGGGATCCTCCACTGTAACTACATTTACCTGGACAACAGACTCTTCAGTATCTACGAAAGGTAATAACGTCTTACATCGAGTCTCATCAGATTGGAGCAACGGAACGGTTTCCCTATTGCCAGACTGCTGCATACGCGATAAGTAATCTGCCAAAATATTTAACTTTCCAGGTATATGCTTACACTCAAAAGTGTATTCGGAGAGCTCTAGCAACCAACGCGTTACAATATCCGCAGGTGACGTAGTCCTTTTGTAATGTAAAATCGGCTTACTATCCGTCAATATAGTAAACCTGCGATTGTACAAATACGTTTTAAACGATGTCACTGCTTTATATATTGCATATAGTTCTAATTTTATGGCCGGATAATTACGTTCCGAGGGAGACAAGGCCCTACTATAATAGGATACCGGATGGAATGCACCATCAACCTCCTGCATTAATACTCCCGAAATGGCTGAACCACTAGCATCTGTGTTAAGAACAAACTCTTTGTCCCAATGAGGAAGGGTAACGAAAGGACCAGAAAAGAAAACCTTTTGTAATTCTTCGAAAGCCTCCTGGTGTTCAGTTGCCCATTTGAATTTGGTTCCTCTGGCCGTCAACTGTACCAAGCAACTTGTTAACCTAGAATATTCCTGAATTAAATTCCGGTAAAATCCACATAAACCCAAAAACCTTTTGACCTGCCGAACAGTCTTGGGTGGCTGAAATTTCGTTACTTTAGCTATATTGGTAGAAATAGGTTTAATAAACTTATGTGATACATTAAATCCTAAATAATCTATCGAATCCTTAAAAAACACACATTTAGATGGAGAAAGGGTTATATTGTATTTCGTCATGATTTTAAGAACTGCTGTGACCCTATCCAACATTTCCTCAAAGTTTTCTGACCCAATCAATATATCATCCTGATAGGCATGTATCCCCACCGTGCCTTGCTCCCTAAGTTCATCAATCAACAAGTCCACTAACGCTTGAAATGTAGACGCCGCAGTCTTTAGGCCAAACACCATTCGACGATTAGCAAAAGTTCCAAATGGGGTTGTAAATGTCAATACATCCTGTAACTCTTCTGGCAACAAGACCTGCCAATAAGCATTCTTTAAGTCTAGTAAAGAATAAAATCGGTATGATGATACTTCATTTATTAATACAGAAATTTTTGGCAAGGGGTATGTTGAGTGCTCAATAATTGAGTTAAGCAAACGAAGGTCTAACGCCATTCTATACTTGGGAGGAGCATCTGGCTTATTTACATCAGGTTTCTTTTTAACAAGAAGCATAGGGCAGGCCCACTCAGCAATGTTCCTGTGAATCAGGCCTGCTTCCTGAAGCTCCAACAACTCTTGTTGCACACTTTGTTGAATAGCATGAGGAATTTCAAACGGTAGAGTCTTAATCGGATTAGTCGATCGAAAACAAATTTTAGGTACAACCCTGTTAGTACATCCCAGAGTTCCCAAGGATTTAGAGAAGGCATGATAGTTTTCCAACAAAATTCTAAGTATCCTATCTTTCTGATCCGGCGCGAGATGGTCAAAATTAAAATCATTAGCCGACAACTCCTCTTTGCGAAGCCTTAAAACCTCTGGGCTGGCCTGAACATAACCACAAAAGTCTTCCCCGCCTGTTTCGATAGCAAAAAGGCCATAAGGACTCCCCAACGAATCATTCTCTACCTGTTCGAATTCTATATTAGTCGTGCAACTTCCACATACTTGCCCCTTATTTAACCGAACTTCTTCCAGTCCATTATTCCTAATCACGGTTAAAAATGTCCCCTTTTCAACTGAATTCAAAGAAGAGTGTATCTCCAGACCATTAACTCGTATTGAAGGTTCGAATAACACATTATTCACCCCCTGATAATTAACTCTCAACTGAATTTGAGCCGACTCCTTAGGTTGTATCGTGACCTTCTGTACAAGAACGGCATTTAACTCGACATCCTGAATGCAGTTTAAGTATCCAACCTCCCGCAAAAGAGGTACCTCGAAATTGCAAAACCTAACCACAGACTTCTTCGGACACAACAAAACATCATATTTAGACATGAAATCAAACCCCAAAATTCCTTGAAATTCCGGCTGCGAGAATTCTGCGATGTAAAAAGGATGCTTAAAAAACTGTTTTAAAATTTTAAACGACACTTCAACACAAGCAATGAAACTTAGATTTGAATTAACCGTTTTAATTTTTACTCTAGTGGATAAGGGCCTGACTTTAGTACCCTGACGAATCTTTTCGTACGCCTGTTTGGACAATAATGAAACAGAACTACCAGAATCCATTAGCATAACATGGGGATTCGGTCCGAAATCAACAGAAACGGTGGGCAATGCGGCATCAGAAAACACATTATTGACACGAACCACCTCATCGATTAATTTCTTGTTCCGCGAAAAACCCTGCAAAAATTGCTGAATAGTTCCAAAAGGCCGTCCTCCAACTACCATATTCTGTTCAAGTAGCTCAGCAGAGGACAACCTCTCCACAGTACTCGCACAAGTTTTCAGTGACTGAGATACACTAGAAGAGGCAGAAACGTCACCCACTAACAGCCCCTTCGGAAGTTTAAAGCGCGAGCACTCCGACCCCTATAACCATAAGGACGACGAGGACTATAATTGTTATCACTGTTATAGGAAGGTTCCGCATAGTGAGGAAGGTCAACACGAGGTGTTACATAACCAACATTATACCCGTTGTCATACCTACTATTAGGGCATGTAGCCTCTGGCCGACTAACATTTGGATTATATACATACTGGACATTATCCCAGGGTTGTGCTACATTTACTGCAAATCTACCAGGCCGAGTAGATGCACAATCTCTCGCACCCGAATTTGACCCAAGGTAAAGCCTGCACTGGGCCATAGAATGTCCTCCCTTTTGACAAAACACACAAAAGGGTACAACTGGTTCGAATGTACTCACGGATGTGTTCGCATGTATATTCTCTTGCACCCCAGGCTGTCTAACAACTTCTGAGCACATACCCAGTGGTTTTAGAGCTTGTCCAAATGCCTCGCAATTTGACATTAGGTGGTCCGCTGAACAGTGCGGGCACCTGGTTTTATCTACCTTTAAACTTAATAACTCTATCTGTGAGCGCAATTTCTTTAACTCATTAGGCTGTTCACTTTGAATCTCGCGTGCAGCACAAGTGGGTAACGCATTAACCTGCATATATTGTATGTTTTGTTGGGCCAGTGTTAGCTTCTGCGCTAACTTCACTAATTTTTTAAAATCAGTTTCGTCCTCAAACATTAACTTTTCACGAACACCTTCAGGAAGGGCATTTAAAAACTGAAGAGCCTGAATCTGATTTAACGCATTCTCATCCGTTAAGGTTGTATACGTTCTAGAAGCCATAGTTTCAATTCTATGTGCTAAATTTTTAACAGTTTCCCCAGGTAAAAGTTTAATAGTCTGGAAAGCTAGCATGCTAGACGAAGGAGTAGCTTGCTCCGAAAAAAATTCTCGAATTTTTGCACATGCTTGCTCAAACGTCACCTTTTGACACGAAGGAGAGGTAGAAAACCATTCCTGAGCTGATCCACTAAGTTTACTTTTTAAATAAAGTAAGGAAGCGTCATTTGACCAAGAATTAATCAAGCTTAGTTCAGTAACTTGATTTAAAAACCACGCCACCTTATCCGGATCACCAGAAAAAGGACATATACTAATAGTTAATGACCTAGCACTTTCCCCGGCTGACCCATCCGGTACCTCAACTTTAGCCATACTCCTAGTAACAGGTGGCATTAACCAGATAAATATATACACTTGGTTAAACACTCAAATATACAGAACAAGCAATGCAATTTTCAACCCAAAAAAATAAAATATTTTGTATTATACTACAACAAAATACTTGAATAAGCACATTAAATCACACTACAAGCCACCCAACAGCCACCTCTAACAACGACCTGGTCAAATTAACGGCACCATGTCATATTGTTTGTGGTAGATACCACTTGGCACAAGATCGTACGTTGGGGGTACAAGTTAAAAGGCGTTACGTTAGCGTGTGAGTTGGATGGCCCGAAAATGATAAATTACACAGTCAAATAATAACAATAGCATAACTTTTATTATTTATTAACATAAATACGCCAGATAAGCTTTCGGAACAATAATGGTACACACAAATCAATCCAACACGGAAGCAATGTCCAACTAGAGTTCGAGCTGGTTGCAGAGGTTCGATAATTACAATCACTTACGTGAAGACTGCTGGGAACAGCAGAGGACTGTGGACAGACGGAGGCGCACCCGGACAAATGACGGCGCCGAAAGATCTTCAACATTCGGGATACCACAACTCCATAAGAAACGCCGTATTCTTTCTATTCTCAATATACAACCACTAACCATGCACAATTGATACGCTCTACCTCAAATATTATGACAAGACTGGTAGGGTGAAACTCTTCGCACATTATTTTACTGCTGAATACGTGACCGCCTGTATAAATAATGGCCACTCTTTCAAAACCACTCAAGCGTTTTATAGCTAACCTGCACCGCGGCACCGCCGCCAGGTGCGCAAATCACGTCGCGCGCAATCACCTGGCGCGCAAATCAGGGACAACGTCACAGTATCAATGGTAGATTTTAAGGGTGTTTGGTGTGATTTGTAGTTGGTTGGTGGAATAAATGTTGCACTAAAGTTACACAACGGGTTTTATTTTAGGGACGCAAATAAAGTTTCTTTACAACTAATATTTTTTTTTAAGGTAAACACAACATAAGGAACTTCGCAGGGAGGTTGGCAAAATTGTTTCTGTTACCGGTAACGTGAATATTTTCTACCCAGTAATTCCCCTTTCGTTTATTTTCAGTTGGATCAAGCTCAACTGTACATGGAAGCGTGCGCGAAGCAGGAGCTATTTGCCTCAGTCCCGCCGCTCAACTTCAGCTGCGATCAGAAAGTGGCGGGTGGCTACTACGCGGACATGGACACCGGCTGCCACATCTTCCACCTGTGCGCCCCGAGCAACTTACACAGCCTCACTGACCACCCCTTCTGCTGCCACCCGGAGCTGGTCTTTGATCAGAGGTTCTTGGTTTGCGACAGGCCGGAGAATGTAGACTGTCCCGTTTCGCATCGATACTTCAGCGACCAGTTCGACGGACCGGTCAAGGTCCAGCAGAGAGAAAACGAGGCAAGGCAGTCCAAGGGGAATGGTCAAGTCCGTGACCATGTGAGTGACCACGTAAGTGACCAGGCAAGTGACCACGTAAGTGACCAGGCAAGTGACCACGTAAGTGACCACGTAAGTGACCAGGCAAGTGACAACGCAAGTGACCATGCAAGTGACCACGATTCCGTAGGTGACCACAATCCGGGAAAAGCGGTCACTCTTCCGCCGGCCTTCAGGCAGCGCTAATCCTTCGCTAGACTTGAGAAACACTCTGACCAAAGGATCTTAGTCGTGAATTCCATGTGCAAGTGACTGAGAACGGTAACAAAATTGGAAAAAGATTGAAATCTATTCAAACGTTTTAGAAAGTTTCCGGTGTTTTCAAACATGTGCTGTGCCATGAACTTCAAAAAATTTATTTTTGTAATGAGAAACTTCTCATTTCTAATGGAACGTTATGTTGAACACGAAAACTTTATTAAATAGAAATGTCAAGTGTGTGTCATTTACATAAATAAGATGTGTATTATTATTTCGAGTCTACACAGTCTAAAAAAACTACATTTAAGAAGGAAACCTTCAAAACTTGTTTTACCTAAAAAGAATTTAATTAGTTTATTACCTTCTTAGCAAACATTTCTTGCATTTTCCTACAAATCTTCTGACAAAACACATTTTGAAAGTCCTCTCACTAGTTAATACTAAATATCCAAATGCATGTCATATATTCTGATTTTAATATAATTTTTTTAGGAATCAAACAAACTAATGATTGTTATATCTCACTAAATACTGCAGGTCCTCATGAAGCTCCTCGTTAACCAATAAATTATATTAGCTTTGTCTTTTCCATTAATCCAATTACTACAAATCACCAACCATACAATTGAATACAAGTCATTTGATATTTTGTCCGTCCGATGCATAACACCAACTCACCTGATGATTGAAAAGAGCACTTATTACGATTTCAAGACGATGTAGTCTTGAGAGCATCTATTTCGTAAAGAAATATGCTTTCTACGTGAACATAAAAGTCTAGTAAATTCTAATAGGCTGATAGCTAAAATATTCAATAAAATCACAAAGCATTAAAATGTATCTTACAAGTAAAGTGCCTAAGACATTTTCTAATATTTACGGATTAACTGATGGAAAGATTCAAATTTAAAATATCAATTGCATTGTATAAGTACACTGTCCTCCAAAAGTTAAGAAATAAACTTTTTGTGTTATTTCTTTCAAACAAATTAGGATAAAAACATGAAATGTGGATAGACTGTTCTATGCATGGCATTTAAATGAATTGTAAATTGTTTTGACATCCCTCTTTATCGCCGCAGGTGAACTCCGCTTCGTACCGACTAGGGTGTTTGGCTAGGAAAAGAGATTTCAAGTTGGGCGGCTGGTTCGTTACTTTTGACATCAGCGAGAGTAATACGAAATTTCAGTTTATCTGGGTAAATTAACGTATTTATAATTATGATTAAGTTATTTGTATTAATTATAGCAATTCCCCATTTCGATCGCAAACAGCTAACACAATATTACAAGATACTAAAATTTACAGGTAATGCAAATAAAAATTATCAAAATGTAAAACACTATACAATAATATTAAGCAATAATAAAAAATGTTATCTACAGTTCATTTAAAGAGCGAGTGGTAGATCAGTCTGCATTGTTTACGAAATCCCTCTCTTTGTCATTAGACGCTTCCCAACGATTCTCTTGATCAATTTTTGAACCTGGTGTACATTCTTTCTCCAATTAGTGAAGTCCTCAATCGAAGAAGTTCGGATGTGCAGGTCTTTCGGGATCTCACACTCAGGGATGTAGTGAAGACTTCTACGCACACACACATCAGTGGCGGATCTAGGGTCATCCAAAAGGGGGAGGGGCTAATTCTTCTTTTTTTTAGTAGGGGAGGGGTTATATACAAATTCCTATTTTCGACGATTCCCGTTAAACGGTATGTGTAAATTCTGCCTAAAAAAATCTTATTTTGATACCTTGGCGAGATAAATGCCTCCAATGTAAAGAAGGAACTGTGTTGTGTTTTATTCTGGTGCAATGTACTTTTTTTTTTATAAGAATAAATTTTGTCTCGACGCCTTCTGATAATAAAAAAGGGAATTTTGTGTCCCACCGCGTTGCTCATAAACAACTGGTTCACCCTTGGAGCAGTTGTTTGGGGTATTCCCACCAAGCCAGAGCAGGATTTAGAGTTAGCGGACCCCTAGGCTAAATATGTGGTGCGAGCCCTCAATAGGGATGAGCTTAGTAGTTATTTTTAAATAACGACAGTTATTACGATATTATAATGATGTAACTAGTATATTTAACTGTTATTTGATATCATAAACGAGATTAAATATTGTCAAACTATTAATTAGGCGCCGCAAAACAACAAATGCTAAATTTTCGTGAATTTTTTTATTAGTTAATAGTAGGAACTATTTTCATTAAAATACTGTTAATGATCCAACACTTAATAATATTTCAAGAAATTATTTCTATTTTATAAACATATTAACTTCTCCTAATCATTTTTACATCATTAAATACATATTGGCGATCTCAATATACACATAACATTGCTATTAAATTTTTGACAACATAAACATATTAACTTCTCCTAATCATTTTTACATCATTAAATACATATTGGCGATCTCAATATACACATAACATTGCTATTAAATTTTTGACAACATAAACTTTAAACTTCCATCCAAATTTTGTTTTTGTTTAATATAGCGCAATATACCAGACCATGATAAATAAGAATATTAATAACATTTTTAAATTTATGCTATTTACCTTTTACAATGCGACGTGAGCTAAATGCGAAACGCAAGCAAAATATCTTTCTCAGAACATATGAATAAATAATCATAAAAGACAAATTTCATATAAACCAAATACACTCGAAAACTACTGATTCACACGTTCTCCCCCCCCCCCCCCCTCCACACACACACATCAAATGAATTGAAGCAGGACCTTGAAGTCTCATCCATTTCTGACGCAATAAACTTTCGCACACTCAAAAAAAATATCCTGATACGATACAATCATACCATAAAATAAAATTATACGATAAAAAATAATAAAAAATCATACGATTTTTTATCAGAATAATTCTTGAAAATATTTTGGATCTTGGATCGTAATTTTGGGACACATGCCAATAACGAAGTGACGTAAATATCACAAGAGTATGATAATTCCATCTTGATAGTTATTGGACACGTGCCAATAACGAAGTGACGTAAATATCACAAGAGTATGATAATTCCATCTTGATAGTTATTGGACACGTGCCAATAACGAAGTGACGTATATCACGATCCTTCTGCCCTTGAGAAATTCGATTTATCACATCACGGAATAAATTTGTTTCAACCAGCGGTCTTGGATGTGGGATGTATAAACAGACCGTTCTTCCTTCTCTTTTTTTTTTTTAAATTTTTATGGTTTAGGTATTTCTGGATAAAATTAAACAGCACATCTATTAATTGTTTTAAAAACATACGTTTTCAAAAATATTTTTTTTTAATTTTGATTTCGAAATACTGCTTTTTTTAGCAAATAAATAACTGTTATTTCTTATAAATAATATTCTTAATTATCGAATATTGAAATAATGATATTTTATAACTGTTATCGAAATATCACTCATCACTAGCCCTCAACTACTTGGTGGTATGGAATACCCCTCCGTAAATCGAAATGGAGAGGGGAGATCGGAAATTTTTTGAAATGCAAGAATTGAAAATTTGCAAATTTTTCCAGTTTTAATAAAAATTGGGATGCATTTTTTTTAAAAATTTCCAATACTATATTGAACAATTTCAAGGGATTTCAATGGAATTTATAAAAATTGCAATAAATTATTGTACTCGTCTCCGTATTATTCTCAAATTACCATGAACAAAAACAATTAAATTAATTGTAGAATAAAAACAATTGATTTCCAAAAATAGTAACCCATTGCCATTTTAAATTATCACAAATTAAACGCATATTTTAAAAGAATATAAAAGTATTATGTTATATTTGAGTTGTATAAATCCATTAGGAAAAATAGAATTTTTCTGTGTCATAAAAATGTTGTAGAATATTATTTTCATTAGGATTTAGTTTAATTTATTAGTTATTTAGAAACTTGTTTGGTACTTATAATTTTTTTTATCTAAGGGATTTATTTTCAAACAAGTCGTGTTGTCATAATTTTGAAGTGTTGAGACACCCATTTTTTCAGTAATCTATATTATTATTGGTGAGTTGTGGGGCCCCTAGGCTGTAGCCTATGCATAAATCCGGCTCTGCACCGAGCAGTCAATTTTGTCAGTATTTGCATCACAACAACTTTCAGGGTTGCCAAAGTTGGCTTAGTAATATATTTGGCTACAATATATATTGCGTGAAAGAAGAGTTAATGTTTGCAGCTGAATTTACATATCGATTTAGAAAAACGAAAAAGTTGCACCGGAAATTCCTATACCAATTTATTGAGAATATTTTTATTTCGTAAGCAAATGTAAGATACAATAAAAAATTAGCAGTACAACATTACAAAAAAGCACACCAAAAATAGTTTCATGTGAAAATGTACACGAAGAGAATACCAAATATGGAAAAAATTTTGACTAACGTTTAAATATAAATCGAATTTTGTGTTTTAAAATATAAAATTAAATGTTACAAAAACTATTGTTTAAGTCTAATTTGATCTTATTTGAATCTTAAGAGGCCGTTTATTTATTACGACTCACACTCTTGAAGAAGGGGGTCCATCATGCGTGACTGTGGTGTGAGATGAGGGAAAAGGGTCTCGGTGATTGCGTGACGTAGCAAAAGTTCATGAAACATTCCTTTCACAAACTTTGAGATAAGAAACTTTTTATAGAAGTCACAATATCTTTCTAATGGGTTAAAATACACAGAATGAAAGTTTTAATTACTATTTTTTAACTACATAAATTTAAAATGAAGTGGGTGTACAAAAAGGTGAAAAATATTATGACATAATAAAAGAATGCTCTCTAATAGTGCAATCAATTATTTTTATTTGAATTTTATATAATTGATATTTTAATTTCCGAAATATATATTCAATGATTTGTTCCAGATTTATTTTGTCCAGCACATATGATTTTTTTTCTTTAATTAAAATTGGCTTCGGATCCATTTAAAATTATATGCAGCAGTCCACCACTGATGAGTAATATACTTCTCTCAATGAATTAGTATGTTGTGGAATTCATGTAAATATACATATTCATGGGTTAATTGACAGAGCAAGAGACAAACATATTTCTCACCAAATCTCTCGAAGAATATTAAATTTCGTAGTTTACGAAAATTTAAGTACAATGGTGATATGTGAAATATCACCATTGTGCTTAAAGTTTGATAAAGGATGTTAGAACTGAAATAGTTAGGTAGATTGGTCAAAATAATAAATTACTTTAAACTATGCAAATGAAGACTTTACGCTTTTAATAAGAATACAAACTAGCAGTTAATATGACATATGCTTGACATACGAATATAAAAAATTCAAAACGTATTTTGTCACTTGAAACGAATTTTGGGAAAACGTAAATTAATTTTTCTTATTCGCATAGACAGATTTCAATTTTGCAAGTTAATTTCAATGTGACAAAACGTATTTTGAACAAATAAAATACCTTAGTTAGATAGAAAATTCGGTGGCGAAATCATTGACGTATAATATAATTTTTTGATTTTTTTTAACAAAATACGTTTTGATTGTTTGCTTTTCATATATATGGTATAATGTTTCTTATGTACATGTCAAATTAAAGTTTAAAAATATCATCATTAAGCATGTTCAGTTCTTCGATTTGTTATTTTTTTTTTTTCAATTTACATAAAATTTATGTTTTTAAAAAAATACGATTCAAAGGTAATTGGTTCGGTTTTCCTAATTTAAGCTGAGCAACTATCATATAAAAAGTTAAGAATTGATTGTCAAGGATAATGTGATTCTGGTATCACTACTTCATCAAAATACTTGAATAAAACCCAATAGTATTTACAACTGCAGTCTCGCTTTTTACATCGCTTAAAATATATATGTTTTGTTATCTTATCGAGTTCAAAAGATTTAAGATGAAGCTGTTGGACTCGAGAAACTTTAAAACTATCAGGCAGCTTCCGCTTGTAATAACCCCATTTATATCAACAGATGGCTCTCCGTCTTAATGCATTTAATAACAGAATTATTTTTGACACAAACAAAATCTTTATACAAAACAAATTGAAGGTCACAAATCAATAATCTGAACAAGCACACATTACTAAATTGGTCACATTCAGAGAGATCTTTGTTTTTTATCTAAGTCTCAAAACTTTTATAAAATAAGTAGTAGGTATAATTTGTTTACAGGATTTTATAAACGTTATTGATTACCCTTCATTAAACCAACTTTTCTGTCTTTATTTTCATTATTTTGATTATAACCTATTCTACCTTAACTTTTCGAAGATAATGTATTTACGCCTTCTGGAAACAAATAATGTAAAGAATTCTATCCGTTGTACTTAGTTTGATCGTTACATTGCAAAAATTACGGTACCGTCAACGGGGGTTACTTTATTTCTTGCAGAGTAACTTTACTCCATTTGTTGAAAAAAGTTTCACAATTGAAAAAATGCGGGACATTCACTGAAAGAAGTTAATTATATATTTTTTCTGTGTGGGTTGGCAACCCTGCTGTCCAACGGTATGCCTGTTTTTTTCTTCGCTTCCTTCTGATAGGGAACGTTACAGCTAAAATTGTTGTTGTGTAGGTATAACGTGTTTCCCTCTAGTGGAATCTGAATTCTGATCTTTTGCTTCTAATTCAGATTACAAATCATTTTGTTCACTAACCTCATTTCAGTCCAACATTTGGGGTTACTTTACTCCACTGTTTAAATTGAAATTAACTTTACAATTATCAAGCAAACCTTAATAGAAACCTTATTGTGCTTCTAATTTACTAGTCAAGATCAAATTTTTTTTAAGTTACCTACCTTTATAAGATGTTCACTGTGTTGGGCCGTATTGTGGAGTAATAAGAGAAGAATTTGATTTAAAATGGGATTTTAAAATATATATATACTGTATATATATATATATATATATATATATATATATATATATATATATATATATATATATATATATATATATATATATATATATATATATATATATATATATATATATATATATATATATATATATATATATATATATATATATATATATATATATATATATATATATATATATATATATATATATATATATATATATATATATATATATATATATATATATATATATAGTAAAATTTGGTAAAATTATATTAGTAAAATTTGGACAATCAAATTAATCCGAATTTGCCAATTGTTATGAACAAAATGAAACTTTAAGAATCATTTAAAGTCCTCTGGTTATTAAAATGACCTTTTTAGTAGTGGAAATTGATTTTTTGAACAGAAAAAATAGAACATACCCTTTGAATGGTGCTTAATAAGAACCAAATGGTTTTATTTACTGTAACCAAGCTCTTCTAAAAAAAAAAAAGTAAATTTCTGAGATTAGACTAAAGTTTCCTACTTTACTCCACAGAGAAAAAAATAATAATAACAAATACGTCTACATTAAAAACAAAATGATAGATTATCGCAATCTTCAGTTATCGCAGAATATTTTGATATCCAGAACATAATTTTAGCTGCACTATATGGCGCTCAAACACTTTACTAAAGTTGGGAAATACAAAAAAATTGAGTAATGTAACCCCCATTGACGGTACTTATACAAATGAAATTGCTGCATTTTATCTAGGAAATTATTTACAAGGCTCATAGACCAAAGTAATATTATAGGCATTTTTAGGTGCCTCTAATAAGTTCGGAAACCGTAAGTTTTAATAGCAATCCATATGAGCTCTGTGAAATTCAGGTTAGTAACAAATTTTAGAGCAATGGTCCTTGTCGTCTATTTAACTACACAACTCTGTTTGTTGCTACTAAAACTAAGCGACTTGAAAGCGTTTGAAATATAAACGAAATAGTTGGGCCAAAATAATTATTTTTCCATTTCAGCTAAATGCGATACAGCCAAACAATGACCATCGCCTAACAATTTTTGACCACCCTGCAGTGCCATCACACTAAAATTGTTTTGAGGGGTAGAAACAAGAAATTTTTTAACTTTATTATTCATAAATTCCCAACTAAATACGAGGCAGTGTTCCCTTGTTCTCGGGTTTTTCCTTCGAGATTGGCTCCGATCCGTCACCAATAGTCCAATATGCAGCTCTAGTGCAACGTTAATTAACCTTGACATTTTCTAACTTTTTTATAGATTAGGTAATATTAAACAGTTCTCTCAAAAGTATGGGTTTGTTGCAAGCATATTCCAATGCAGTTTCCGTTCTGAGGTCTAATTTAAGTTTCATCTTAGAAGTTGGCAATTTATATTCTTCCCTCGCTTTCATTTGCTAATAATATTAATTTTCTTCAAGCATAAATTTTCCCAACTCAGGGATTTTTAATTCTCGAAATTCTCAACTTTTAAGGTTTAAAAAAATTTTAGGAAAAAATGTGGACCCCCCCCCCCCCCCCCCAAAAAAAAAAAAACACCCCCGGTGCGACGGGCCTACCACTCTGTATAACGAAACTAAATAATAAGTGAAAGGAAAGTTATTTTTAAGCTTCATAAATGACACGCAAAATTTAATTA
Source organism: Troglohyphantes excavatus (assembly GCA_963932185.1). NCBI lineage: Eukaryota > Metazoa > Arthropoda > Arachnida > Araneae > Linyphiidae > Troglohyphantes > Troglohyphantes excavatus. Next base: position 1,018,417 of record OZ010676.1, on the reverse strand, counting down.
TTAACATTTATCAAGTAATTTTATTAGTAATATTTTTTTTTAATTATTATTTCCATCGGAAGATAAATATTAACAAAACTAACCTGAATTTTTAAGGAATTCAATAATAATAAACACTTCACAAAGTCATTAGATTTAGCGGTCGAAATCTTGCGTGATTATAATTTGTTTTTCTAATTGAGATACAATGCATGCTATTGATATTTAATTTTATTGACTTACTTCAATTATTTCGGATGATAAAAATAAAATGTTTCATTTTCGATTACACAAAATTATTATTAATAATAAAATTTCTTGCAAAAACATTTATAATGAAAATTATTTGGAATAGTTTTATTTTCAATATCAACATTGAGAAAGTTATTAAGCAACAATTTTATTTTAACAAGAGTCTCGAAGGTGTACTAGTGGAAGTTGATTTCCCCAGTGACGATCCCAAGCGACACAAGCGTCCGCTTGGGGCGCCTGACTAAGGGTACGACAAATTTGAGTGTAAAACTAAATCACTGTAGATTACTTTGTTCTTTATAATAGATAAGCATTTTATTAAAAAAAAATATATTTACATTTCATTGAGGTTGTATAGTTTATACTACCATATTTTCTTATCACAGAAATATCTACGTCAGACACACTGTCAATTTTCAGCATTCTGCGATCTTCAAGGCTACTTTAATCAATTTTGACAATCGTTTTGTCACTGAATCATTGATTATATATATATATATATATATATATATATATATATATATATATATATATATATATATATATATATATATATATATATATATATATATATATATATATATATATATATATATATATATATATATATATAGCAGATTTGCAGATTGCTCTGTGATTGGTGAGTACAAACTACAAACCACACGTCGTTTGTATTCACCAATCACATATCTATCTTCAAAAGTTAATAACGTCAATATAGAATTCATCTAAGATGGTTGTTTTGCAGTTTAAATTTGATCCATCAAATTAAAAATGTGAAAATTCCGTATGTGAAAAATGAAACCTTCAGTAAAAACTTACTTAGCTTCTTGAATGTAAGTATGGTTCAATATAAATGAAAGTATTTCGCGCGGAAGAAAGAAGAATTATACAAACTGACAAATATTAATAATTTTCAAATTAAATGAAAATATTTATATCGGGATACTTTGCATTTCCCCCAAAGTATTTGACTAATGTCTTAATCCAAATGAAAATATATATTAAATAATATTAACAATACGATATTTATCAATTTTCCTATCAAAGTTCAAATAGAGCGATTTCAATAAAGTATTCTTATAAAGTTTTTATTTATTATTCATTCGTTGATCATATTTGTAAGTTGGTTTGAATGTAACTGATACTTTTAAAATAAGTTTATATTAAAATATGATTTATATAGTATATATTTGTTCACATTGTAATTCAAGGGCTTCAATGTTATTATTTAAAAACTAATGTTAGAAACATGTAGAGATACGGTTTCAAAATAAGAATATATATTCTATGTAAAATAGTATTTATTTCATAAAACAGTTGACACATTTCACAGTCCATCGAAAAAGATTCATTCTACAGAATATTCTTAAAGACTGTTTTAATCAAACTTATGGCTTAAAAATTACAATTATTATAATGATATCTATTACAAAAATTACATCAAAAACAGCAGTCACATGATCTGTCGATGATTTTTATAGGAAATACTGCGTTTGATTTAATACAAATAGCTCAAATTATTTTCTCCTTAAAAATTAGAAATTCAATATGTAGCTTACATGCACATTATTTTTAAAGTTAATTAATATACCCTCAACACCATATTCTGTCATACATTTTGAAACGAATCTTGTATTGCCTGAATGCGAATCATCTTTTGAGGTTTCCAGAGTTGAATAAGACAAATAATTTTTCTTTGTGATTCAGCGCTCGTAAATAATCTTCCTTTTCTTATAATGAGTTATGCACGACCCAGAAAAAGTTAACATTTGACCTTGGCACTTCATTTAACATTCTTCCCTCATGCAACTCATTGCAAAAATCTGAAAACTTGATTGATAAATAGCTGAATCTTAAAATACTCTCAATCTACTCTTTGCTAGTCTTCTTGGATTTCAAGAATTTTTTCTTCCCTGGAACGAGTTTCTTGGTAGATTGAGGCTGCTTTTGCTTTTCGTACTGGTAAAACATTTGAGCGTTTTCGCAGGTAAATTCCTCTTTTTCTCTGCAGTAACCTATTTCCTGGTCGAAAGCAGTCCCGTTTCCACAGGAAACCTTATAATCCAGAATCTTGTCTTTTCCCAGTAGGACACAAATGTGGAACATTTCACAATTGCTCTCTATATCGGCATAAGCGCCTCCGGGAAGCTTCCCTTCGCAAGTGAAACTGGATTCCTCCAAATTCTCTGATTCTTCCACCGATCGCTTGCTTCTTCCACTTGCATTAGGTTGTTCAGCATTCGGATTCTCATCTTCATATTCGTAATCATATTCATATTCGTAGTTGTAGCTGGATGTGCTCGTGGACACCACAGCTCGAGGTGTGGGGCGCAGACTGTTGGGCAATGCTGGGGATCGGGCGACGGGCGGCCGGAAAGCTGGGGGCGCTGGTCTGCCTGCTGGCACTCTGGCAGCCTGCTGGGTCGTTGGGCGGGGGGCTGGCGTGGTGGGAGACGACTGCCCGCGGAACTGGTTGTTTCCGGATCGGAATCGGTTGTTCCTTGGCTGTTCCCGGGGGGTGGGTGGAGGCGGGGTGGGGGAGGGTTTCCTGGCGGGGGGAGGTGACTGGCGCGGAGGCGGGACGTAGTTGTTGTCGTAGTCCGACTCGAAATCCCGCCTGCCGCTGTCGTGCTGGCCGTTCACATTCTCATAGAACTTGGTCGTGAGGCTGCAGTCAACGCGGTCATAGGGAGTGCAGACGCGCGTAGCCTGGCTGAAGATCGTGCCGTTGGGACACACGAAGCTGATCAAGGACATCTTGTTGTTCATACCGGGGACACACACATGGTACACTTGGCAATGGACTTCTGGGTCTGCGTAGTATTCGCCAATCTTCCTGTCTACGCAAGAAAAGCTTGTTTTGGGAATTTGATGGACGTTGATACTTGGCGCTTGTCGTTTAGTTCTCTGAAAAGTGAAAAATATATTTATTTTAATATTAATTGTCACATTATTATAGTAAGGAAAAACACCATAAAAAAACTAACCCAAGGAAACAAAAACTGCTTAGTTAGTTTAGCCAATTTTTTAACAATTTATCGTTTTAGATTTATGAAGTCTAATAGCGAAATTCATTATTATAGAAAAATAGAAATTTTTGTTTTTCATTTTCGTTCGTTAATATTTCAACTAACTAACTAGTTCTAATACTCGTGGGTAAAAAAGTGAAATATCTAAACTTACAAAATTTCAGTTATTTCAATCAATTATTTGAACCCATGAAAATAATGAAAGTTATAATAGAAAAAAGAACAATATATATCCTCTTGTTAATTATATACGCAATTAGTTGGGTTTTTTTTTCTTCAAAAAGGTCAATACCTTGCGCACATACGCGTACAGCTCTCATTTATTTGATTACTATTTCCACTTTTACGTTTCGAAACGTGCCAAAGGGGAAGAAATTCCTCTTTTGGTAGGTATAAAAAAAATTACCGGGGTGTCAGTCAAACAAACAAACGAGCGTTGTACGTGTGCATTCTATTCATAGTATATTTGTTTTCTTTTCTCTCTCTAAAGTAAACTTTTATTTAATCATAAATCTATTAATGGGTTATAGTTTGAATATCAGCACCTAGATCAGTTTATTTTTTTATAGCAGTCAATCTAACATTATTCAAAATCTCTTCTAGGATCAGTAAAGCCTACTAATCATTAAGAAACAACTAACAAATCAACTTTTATTTTAAATATTGATTTTAGAAAAGTGATTCGCTTATCTTTAATTGCAAACAGCATTAATAAATTTTAATTTCCTATCCAACTTTTAATTGTAAATAAAAAAAAAAATACCATGATTAAAAAAATATTTAGGCATGTATTTCTTAATGTTCATTGTGCAAATATAAAAATATATATATAAAAGGAAAACTAATATGTCACTTAATAATAAATATAAAAAATAGTGCCATCGTAGAAAGTGCCATAGTCTAAAATTATGAGAGCCTATTCAATAAGACCAATATTTGTTTGTTACAAACCGATATGAATTTACTTATATTTGTTCAAACCGCATTACCTGGAATAGTAGTCAAATAAGGATTCGGAAAATTAAATGAAGCAAACAAAACTGGTTGACTTACTTCTTCTCCAAGACTGCAATGGATTGCTGTTGCAATCACAAAGAAACCTACAAATAAAAATATTCATTTTTGTAAAAAAAAAACTTTAATTTATTACTACTTAATAAATGACACTTTTTTAAGTATGTGTGTCAAAAAATACTTCTTGATTCTATACACTCGAAACAATAGATCCTCAGAAATCATCAAAATACTTTCATTTTTGAGCACTTCAATTCCGCTCCGAGTAGGAAGAGATGATGATCATTGATACACTCTTTTTGAAACAACACTTAATTTATACATGAAGCTGATAAATGTGGTATAAATTGATATACTTATAAATTTATTTTTATCTTTAAATTTATTTTTGTTATTAGTTAATACGGTACAATGATAAAGGTTTTGGCTTTTATTGGTAAAGGGTTTAGTATGAAAATCATTCACCTTTTTTGTGTAGTATTTATTTAAGCAGAATACACATAAACTTTTGTTGCTCAAAGTAACAATAATTAACTTTTAACTAGTCAGTGCAGTACAAACATAAAAAACTTCAACCTCAGCGTAAAGTCTCAAATCAAAATGTTCTTTATTACCTCGCCACAAAATAAATATCCCGTTCACTATTTAATTTATTCTAGTGTTAAAATAAACTTGACTTAAGTAATCCATTTGGTATTTGCGAATAAAAACCAACTGTAAAATAGCAAAAAATTATAACGACAATCTGTTGCAATAGAATCGCTTTTCCTTTTCGGAATTATTTTTTCTCTTGATTGGTATAAGGCTCAAGCTGGTCAGAAGATCCCCTGGAACAAAAAAGCCATAGATTTTCGAATAGAAGATCAGATCTATATGGATCAGTTTCAAATTTGTTATAAAACTATATCTGCACATTTGGCTACCTACAGAAAATAGTATATTTTTAAACATGCCATGCATTTGCTACAATACAGTTCTGCTTAAGCAACACAAGTCTATTCAGTTTCTCATTTTAGTAGCTTCTTTAAAAGCGCAGATTTTTTTTCGAAATTATCATTGCAGTACTGAAAAGATATTCCTTTAAAGTTTTAGCTATTGTAACGCATTTACGAATTAATAGCAGTACCTTAGAGATTTCATTTTCAGATGTCAAGAGAATTAATTATTTTTACATTGATGTAATACAATATATATATATATATATATATATATATATATATAATATATATATATATATATATATATATATATATATATATATTTAAGGAAACAAAAACATTCAATTAAGCTCGTAAAAGAAGTAGAAGAAAGGAGTAGGGGTAAGAGGAAGGAAATTTCCCTTATGACTGACACAACAAACCGTTTTTAAATAACCAGTTAAAAAAGTTCCATTTTCTTTTTGTTCCAATAAATATTGGTTTCTATAATAGTTATTTAACTTTCGAGGCTATCTGTTCAAGTAGAGACGTGCCCCTGAAGTTGGAAATCAATCAAGAAAAATAACGTGTATGATAACATTACCGGATCAAGTAAATGAACTGTTGTCGTACACAATTCGTTTCGAACGGAAATTTACAAAGAAAAATCACTTTTATTTTGCACCAGTTCCGAAAACGGTGTGGTTTTAAAAATTCCATTTTCGGATAACAATTGAATAAATTGTTTTTTAAAACTTGTTTGCATTGGTTGATAGTCATATAGGATTGAATATTTCGGACGTTTAATGGTAAGAATTTTCTTGACTGTAATGGTTTAACAAGATTTTATGTTTTCTTAATTTTAAAAATCCGTCCTGTAATAAAATGGGGTTGACTTTGAAAGCAGATGATCCTATTCTATGTGCCTAGGGTATATTTCATTGAAATAAAAATATTATTTCATTGAAATAAAAATATTATTTCGTTGAAATAAAAATATTATTTCATTGAAATAAAAATATTATTTCATTGAAATAAAAATATTATTTCATTGAAATAAAAATATAATTTTATTGAAATAAAAATCTTATTTCATTGCAATAAAAATCTTATTTCATTGAAATAAAAATCATATTTCATTGAATGAAATATATAATTTCTACAAATGACTATTGTATGAAATTTCCTTTGTAAAAATATTTATTTGAAACAAGTCCTGTACTTGAAACAGTCTTTAGAGTAGAATTATTATTATTATTAGATTTTTTTTTGGCAACCAGGGAATATAAATTCTTGATTTTTATTACGTTTTCCTTTTCTTCATTTAGAAATTGAATGATTAAACATCTCATTTCAAGAATGTCTCTTCTTTGAATAAAATGGCGTCGTATTGCTTTAAATGTTTTTTATTTCCCTTTCGAGTTACATAAAAAGCGCCAAAGCCTACGTTGTTTGTGAAGAAAGAAGCACACATGGTTGAGTGAAGCGTTCTGGTCAGTGAATGAAGTGGATCCAGTACAAATGACAACTGAATGAGACACATCCAAATGACACCTCCATTTCCAAACAAAGGGAAATATCTACTTAATATTCTTTCGCTCCTCTTTTCAAACTTGAAATCATATCACAACTTCATTTCGAATGCACGAAAGCGTTTCGTATGATAGGGGGATTTTTTGACACGTGTATTCTTATCGATGTGCTGTTATGTCGTTATACAGACTTTTTTCTTAAAACACACATCAAAAGTAGATAGATAAAATTAAGACTAAAGAAAAGTTGTACAGTAGCTGGAGAAAAACGAACCACCCCTCCGCATTAGGCTACTGTGTATCGTAGGGCAGAGCCTAATATACCATTTTATAGAAAACACAAAGTCTTCTACAAAATTATATGAAAAATAATTTGATTAGAGGGCTGTCTTCATATTAAAATGCACATGAACTATTAATTTTCACTTACAGCACCCAATTTTGACTCTATATTTAGAATTTACGACAAAATTCATCGTTGGATATTAATTTGCAAGTCATTTAGTCAAGTAGTTTTTTAATTATGAATATAGAAAGGTTAGAACTCGCAATGTTAAATTAATTTCATAAACTTTTAATCATATCTCTCGAAATAACAATTTTATCAAGCGGATATTTTTATATATACTACTTCTAAACAACCCAAATAAAATACACTAACCTTCAATACTTATATATATATTTTTTAATTTAATTTAAATTAGGATATTAATATTAAAAAAATTATAAATAGCAACCATGCTATATATTATACTAATGGATTCGGAAAAACGTTTTATACGTATGTGTAAAATTTAGCGGTTTTCCTCCTCGTAGTTTTTTTTTTTTTTGCTATATTAAAATTTCCATCAAGTTGATTATTGCAGGGACCATTCGCAAATTCAAAATCGAAAGAGATTAAAAGAAATATTCGCTAATTTTACATTTTAGTAGTGCTGCGATCGCGTTTGCATAAAATCATCTTTCATGTGATTAAATACTCGTAGATATTTGTAGGCAAATTATGTAAACTTGTTAAATTTATATCATAAAATATATTTCTAAATCAAAGATACTTATCATTGACTAGACTAAGTAAAAAAAATCTTATCAACTTTGGCCATTTTTAGAAAGTTACGAAATGCGTAAGGGGGATGAGTCCGATTTCGTACAAAGAAGTAGCAGGCCAGACAGCCGTGCGTATAAAGTATTCACGAACCAAACCTTCCGGGGCAGTTTGGACTGTGCCTTCCCAATTTTTTTTTTCGAACGATTCGGTTATTTGAGATTTTCAGATAATAAACGGATATTTGCTACGAAAAGTTCCCAAGTGATACAACAACAATATTTTATCCAAATATCTGAATTTGAGAAGAAATTATGCGCGAACATATATGCAAACAAATACATAAAATTCGAATTGATAACCTCTTTTCTTGGCACGTTGGCGGTTAAAAAACCTTAAAAAAAAGTTGTGCACTAGTGTCTAATTGTATTTAATAAAAGAAGTATTAAACGTATATTTTTAAACAATCTTTAGAGAAACGCAAAACATCGTGATGTTCGATTAAACAAGGAGGTTTAATAACATGACCATCTAGATCTTCAGATATCTTGCCTTTGGACTTTTTATCGAGATACGTGAAAAAAAAAAGTTTAAAACTCCAATTCGTGTCACTGACTAATTGAGAAATCGAATTGTTTTGTCTTTGTTTTTTAGTTTTTTTAAATGATTTTTAAAAGAGTAAAGATACTTTTCAGACACCCTGTATAATCTTAGACAATCATAATCTTATAAAAAAAAAGAAATTCATAACCTTAATTCAAAGTGAGTATATAAACTATAACATTTATAATATTTCATTTAAATTTAAAATTGAGAAACAGCTATAGGAAAAACTTATTTAGAATATTTTTAAGTTTTAGTTCCGTCTGAATTTTTAAATTAAATAATTTTCATATGGATTTTAAATCTAGAATAAATTATTTTTTCAATATATATTCTATCATTTTTAATTCTTCTTACAATATAAGTTTGTTCATTTAAATATATATTTTCAAAACTTCCTAATAATACTAATGATAAAAGTTTGACGTCTTTGATACCATACAAAATCACTTTGAAGGCCTCATTTTACTATATTTAAGTCGAAAGAAGAACCTCACATGGAAGCTGTTGCCAAAACTTTTTCTGCTCAGCGTAGCGTTCTTCTTTTCGTATACCGACTGTTCAATATGGAGACAAACCCTCAAATGTGAGCGATAGGGATTATTTAATATCTCTGCAAATAACTATAGGAAATTTACAAAATTAAATCTAGGTTATTTTGTTGGAAAAGAACATTTCTGCGTTATCAAAAATAGGTGTTGCTATTAAAAATTTTAAAGATGGTGGGTATTTTAATTTTTCATTAACCCTCTATGAAATTTTTTTGCAGAACTAAGTATAAAAGACTTTATTTCTTACAAAATTGTATATTAAGCTTTGCCCTACGATTAATAGTTTCGGGGGGTTTTCCGTCACTGTACCATGGGGAAAATGGAACATTGTGTGTATGATGAAAGTGTTTCAGAAATGTTTTCCCTTTGAATACTTGTATAAATTCCCAGTGTTGTATTCGAACACAGGCCAGTCGAAAGTAATTTTAAACCTTATACTCTTATTCTTATGTCCCATCAGTGATGAATCAACTTGCATGTGATTGAACAAGGACATACCTAAGATTTAAATTCGTAGTAGGTCTGCTTACTATGAAAGGAATATCAAAACAACCAAGGTCGTAAATTTTGCATGAAGCTATAAAATTAAGAAGAAAAAGTAATAAGATACTGCCACTGAAAATTCATTTATCTGGACTCATTCAAATAGTTAATAAATTAATTTCCTAGTCAATATCTTTTGCAAAATAGCGCTGTAATGCAATAAATTTAATTTAATTTAATTCGTTGATTTAAGAAGAGTCTGGACCATATCACCTCAACCAAAGATTATATGGTTCAAGTCCTTCTTATTACTTGACCAAATATCTTGAAGCAGAAGTACCATAAAATGTATAAACTACAATTCTAACTTGACGTATGATGTACCCATTCTAAAGCGTAGTTCGTATGGAAAAATAATAATTTTCTTTAAGTCTGAAATGCTATAACTAATAAAACTAGTAGTTCTGGGAACAGTAGACCCCGCGACCAAAAATTAAAAAAAGAAGAAGAAAAAAACATATATGTCGATTTTAATGACTCAAAGGAACATTCTTTCCAAATTTAAAGAAATTCGAACAATGTTTGGCGTGACTGCGTAACAAACAATAAAACAAGTTTACAGACGAACAGACGGAAGGTCGAGGAGTTAAAACAGGACTTCGCTGACGCTCGGTCAATTATATTTCGTTTGTATTTTGAAAATGTAGTCTTCACAAGATATTGTTCCATTTACTGACAATCGAATGCAAAAACGACCTAATATTACTTCCGAAAATTTATTTATAATACTGAAAAAAAAATGTTGATTTGTAAATTATAATAAATAATATCAAAACTTTCTCTTCAAAGGCAACTGAAGGAAAACTTTCTCTTCAATATATTATTCGCTATTGTGACATCTTTGTAATTACTAGCTTGATCTTATATACTATTTCTTAATTAAAACTTCTAAACTCAACGTTATGTTTTTAATTAAATGTATAGAACTCGCCAACACAAAGTACTTATATGACAATAAAATCTTTTCACTTTTAGTAATTTTAATAAAATTATACAGATACGTTTTATTTTGCTTTGAATGTTCTCTCTTACTAAGGCTAGATAAACTACTACTTGACTACTACTTACTAGGCTGAGGCTGCTTTGATATTGATATCATATAACAGACTTTAGTCATCCCTTATTTTAATTTTCATGGGTAGTTCATGTAGTTAATAGTAGTAAAAGATATTTGAAGTCTGCTTGACTTTCATTTTCTACCAACTCCAATATGTGATGCTCCTTATTTAATATAAATAATGATCCAATTTAAATGGGATTAATTTATGAATTGACTTACTAATGAGAAATGACATTGCTCTAGATTTCCACATGATGACTATCCAGCAGGGTCAATCTGTCAATAGAACTCTTTGACCTGAAATTAAATACAATTCAGATAAATTAACAAATGAAGCCTGATTGATTCATTTCACAAGTCGACATTCAATAGATCTTAAATAAAAGAAGTACCAGTTTGCTAACAAAAGTTAATTAACATTCTTCATTTAAAATCCTCATGAACTTTGTTGATTGCCGGAATAGAAGTGTTGAAAGCATTCACTCGTTGAAAAAGTTGAAGCTTAAAATTATTCAGATATCACAGTTGCAATATCAACTTTCTAAATATAAATTAGTTTTAGTATTTAACAATAGAATAATATTTAATGTTCACGTGTTATTATTTTAACAAGCCTTAGATAAGACCTCCATCTCAAACCACTCCCTTAAATAACATGCTTTCATTCTAAACTCCTTAATAGGACTTTTTTTTAGATCTTTAAAAGTAGCGATTCACGTGTTTGCAATCCCTCCAACAAGGGCATTGGACGATGCATTAATGCAAATTGTTCGAACAGTGAAGGAAAGCAAGAGAATGTGTCCTCAACGGAGACCCATTAAAATTCTTGAAATAGATCTCATTCGAAATCGGTGTCCGCCCCGTTTTCATTGATTTCAACCCACAAGGCTGCTTCTTGTTGACTGTCTCAAAGTTAGTCACTTTACATTACTTGAATGAACCTTTGCCAAACAAGGAATGCAGTCAAGGTGACGTTGCACGTAAGAACGAGATTTCGAAAAATGCTGAATGTGTAGAGGCACCAAATAGCTTTTGGAAGTACATTATTTTACTTGTGAAAAGACCATGAAAACTTTTAGATAAACCAAAGATAATAATTTATTATTTTGTGTGTACTCTGTCTTTAAAATTTTCAATTATGTAATTGTCTAACGGTATCGGAGCTATTGCATTGTTTATTTAAATGCGTGTTTGAGTTGTAGCAATTTAATGCGTATGGATATAAATTATTGCAATCCCTTTTGACATGTAAAGAATATAATTTAGGGATGTGTTACAAACGAACTATTTCTAAAAAATATTGATTAACGATGCATTTTGATCTAAGGCTAGTCGTGCACGAGCAACAATTGAATTGCAACTTTAAATCAACTGAGAACTAAAAAATGTCTCACCAACTGTGTGCGATTTTTTGTTACATCCAACTCAGGGCTGCCAGGTCTCAGTGTTCGCAATCTCCCAAGTTAAGGTGAAAAATCGCCATACTCGTATTACCACAACCCATTCAAAATCTCTAAATTATCGATTTTTTGCCAAATCTATTAGCGCAGTAGCGAGCAAAAGGATATTTTGTGCAATTAAAAGTAACTCAGTGAGCGGATACAATTTGGGTTTTCGAGTTACATGCGACTAAACAGTTGCATGCCCGAAAGTTACCAATGCGCGGCTAGGTTCATACGGTTCTCTTTCTCTCTCTCCACCTTCCCCTCCATTCCCCTAAAAGTATAACAACAGGTAGAACTTCTTGCAGGAAATGAATGGGAATATTATCAGTGGCATACGCAAGATCTTACTCTAATACGTTTTATACTTATATTATATAACTTATATTATCACATTTTATATATTTTATTACAATGATTTTTGTTAAAACTCATTCATTAAGAAAAATCAATAATATTTTTATACTTAGATTGAATTTGAAGAATAATTAGTGCTAATAAATTAAGGAAAAAATCTACGGAATGTTTTATGATGGTGTTATTAAGATAAGATCGATAAAAAACAGAATATGCAGAGATTTTCAAAACCCTCTGCGATTTATTAAAATTGGAAATCTAAAATGTTTTGCATAGCCACTGAAATTGCAAACGCGTCGTGAAAAATATAAGTTTCCGTAGCTTTCAACATTGGGGGCGAAATGAAACTTACACATTATAAATCTTTATAATTCTCGCAAATTATGCAGTAAATTAGCAAAGGTTAACAATGATTTTTGTTAATAGCACTTTTCTATCTTTTCATTGGATCTTTCATTTCGAGACAAAATCCCTCAATGAGACTATAATCTCTCAAACTTTAATAAATAAGGAACATAATCAGGCAGGCTTTTTTATACTAGCTACTCCAGGCCTCGCGTGCCTGGGACAGGGTAATAGACATCCATTACCTTTTATATTTAAATAGAATTGTATCCCCTGAAAAATCCGATTTTATACTTATACTAGCTCCTCCAACCCCCGATTTAAACCCCCAATTTAAATATATTTATTTCTATGACAAATAACACTTAATTTAAAATTGTGAATTTTCATATTTTTTTGCACGTATACGTATTCAAAGCTCTTATTTAAAAAAGATATATCATAATCCTTCCGATTTAAATCCTGAACTTTTGAAAGAAAAAAAAGTAATTTAAAAATTTCTGCCCAATAGAAAGCGAAAGATATTTTTCTGACAAAACTATTTGGAGTATAAAATTATGACATTTTCGATTTTTATGCACATATTCATGCCCGGGGCTCTGCTTTAAAAATGAATAATCAAAATTATTCCAACAGATCTCCGCTACTTTGGACGGAAAGAAAATGATTATTTTTTACGGAGATTACCAAAATTTGAGTAAATAAAAAGTGTTTTTTTAACATCACACAAAGAAAATTATTCTATTTTTTTTTAGTAATAGAAATCTGGGTTCATTTCTATTTTTAATAATTTTATACCAATATTACATAAATTTATTTCCAATGTGCCCAATATAAAGAAATGACAACAAAAATCTTCTGGGTAGTATGCTAAATTTGGTGACAAAATAATTATTTTGAAATATGTATCACATACGAAGACAATTGTTTTAAACTGTTCAACCGATTGTTGTAAGAGTTATCCGAAGCAAATATTCTATTAAACATTGGTTCAACATTTATTACTTTCATACTACATAGAACAGAGTTTTTTTTTTATATTTCATTTTAATGAAATCTGGATGTTACAATTATCAAACAATACTTCTACAAATACATCTACAAATACAAGAATTATTTCCAAACAATAAATGTAATGCAGGAAATGAAATTAAAACCCGGAAAATCAATTAATTTCGACAAAACTGCAGCTGTGAATATCGAGATTCTAGAAAACCAGATCAAGTATTCTAACATGAAATGGGTAAACATAATAAATATTTTTTTCGAAATTCATTTAATCATTTTTTACATACGCTTAAAAGAAATTAGATCAGAACATCGATATTATCTAAAAAGCATTATTAGTCGGAATTGTGTCCCATTTGAAATAATAATTGGAAGATTTGCAATTGGCACATAGACAATACAACGCTTCTATCATTTCAGCATAATCTAAATGACTTAATTATTTCACACAAAGAAGGTTTGAAACAATTATTTTGCACAATAGAACTGATCAAAGACGATTTCAAAAGCAGGTGCATTTTTGAAATCGATTTGTGAAAAAGGAATCGTTTGTTTCAAATCGATCGCCTCGTTTGTGTTCTCGGTGTGTGAGCTACTTTTGTGTGGTATGAAACCTGTTGGAGTTAACCCTGAAACCTGCTCCTGCCGCCGGAAGAGGAAACTCGCATTACAGGTCAAGAGAAAGTTTTGCCGCTTTTCCACGGGAACCTGTCTCACTTAACCTGTTCTCATTTCTACACTTTCACTGGCTTTACAGTGACCCACCCGCCCGCTACAATGAGTTGATTTCATTTTCTATAGAGATTAATTAGCTGCAATTCGGAAGCTAGAACCGAACTCTCTTTGTCCGAACAATGGAAATTCGTAAAGATAACAACGTTTGGATACACTATTATCCAAGCTTTTGCATACAATTTATCATAAAAAAAATTCTAGGAAAAAGTAGCAAATATTTTTTTTATATAATTTTAGAATTATTAAATTCCGAAATGTATGAATTAAATACCGAAATGTAACATTTTAAATTAACGATTGAAATCAATCCATTTACATAAAAAATATATATTCTTTAAGATGTTTTGTATTGTATTATCTAAAATATTGTCTTTCATTCTTAAGTTTCATCATTCATAATTTAAATTAACAGACGGAATTCATTCATAATTTTTATTCATAAAATAATTGAAAGAGTAAAATTGTGTATAAATACGGATTTCCTTTACTTCTACGGATTCTTCCTACGGATTTCCTTTACTTCTTAAACATCACAATTCACGCATTTAAAAACTCACTTTTTTCACTGGAAATAATAAAATACTTTGAAATATGTATTCATTTCAAGTTGAGTGCTTTTCTGATTTTTATTCTGATTTATTTCTGATTTTTATGATTGTCTTTCATTCTTAAGTTTCATCATTCATAATTTAAATTAACAGACGGAATTCATTCATAATTTTTATTCATAAAATAATTGAAAGAGTAAAATTGTGTATAAATACGGATTTCCTTTACTTCTACGGATTCTTCCTACGGATTTCCTTTACTTCCTAAACATCACAATTCACGCATTTAAAAACTCACTTTTTTCACTGGAAATAATAAAATACTTTGAAATATGTATTCATTTCAAGTTGAGTGCTTTTCTGACAACATAAAATGTCAAAATTGGAGTGTTGTCACAAAAATGAGGTAGGCTGTATCTATCGAGACGGACGCGTGGATTAACTTGTCACGTCAAACTCTACAATGCAAATTTAATTTATAAATAACTATGAGTCACAAATGCCAATTAAAATTTTAATTTGTCGACGTAAGCTACAGTGTTTTACCTGAATAATGCAATTTGTTTCACTTGAATATAGCAAACATTCTTGAAAGATACAGTAAATATCTCTTACCTATCAATTACAATCAATTTTGACATGCAATATCATTTTCGAGTTTTCCGATAATCCAATTTAAAGTGCAGTGAAGCTGCGGTTGACCAGCCCAAGGGCATACAGCTAGATATTAACAACCTTCGAGTTTTCCGATAAGGTTTCATAAATAAATGTTGCTTCTAAATAAAATTACAATGTTGTCGTATTTAAATGGGCTTGATTAAAAGTTTTTGATTGCTTCGCAAACCAATCCTCGATTCGCTCGCTATAAGATATGACACAATACCAATGTAAAAAATCTATGTATAAAAAGTTGAATTCCAATTAATCACGGAAACAATACTTATTTCCCAAAATCAATATAAATGTAACAATTTTTGAACTAAATTGCTTTTAAAAAACTATAAATAGAAAACAATAGTACCAGTTTGAATTTTCCGTGGCATGTTTTCGTAAACTAAAGAGGAAAATGATCCTTTTTGAACATTGCGTACTAATGTTTTTCGTTGCATTAAAATTATAATATAAATAAATCCTTTTTGAACATTGGGTACTAATATTTTTTATTGCATTATAATTTTAATATAAATAACGTATTTTCGAACATAAATTCTCTCCAAATAAAAAAAATAGCTAATTAGCAAAAGTGAAACAGTTTGTTTGCCACTTTGTTGAAAAAGTGAAGGTGGAAAAAAACACACGCATAGTCTACACTCCAGTTATTATTTAGCTCAACGATCAAAACTTCGACGACGTCACGGCAGCTATAGCTCAACTTTATCGCGGCAGGCGAAGTGAAGTCCCGAATTGAAGGTCAACTGTTTGTTTACATTGTAATACGCTTTAAAAACTTCTTTTATTTAAAATAATAACTCTTATTATCTTCCCAATTTCAACTAAAACTCTCAAAAATAGTATACACCAAAGGATTAAACCGTTTTTTAAATGCCAAAATTGCGAACGCCAGATGCGTTCTAGGACTAACGTGGCGACGTTTTGCTCATTACCTGACGACCTTGTGTTGCCAAATCACGAAACGAAGTACATCGTTTTTTGATCAACGTGTAAGACAATTACATATAAAGATTGTATTACACACTGCAGCACAAACAGGCTCTCCGTGCCCGGCGGGGAATTTAGCTAACACACGCTAAATGTTTCTTTTATCACACTAGTTTGAAGAAAATTGTAACACAAACAAGATTGTATAGGAGTGTTCACTGTTTTTTTTATAGTTTTATACGTATTACTATTTAAGCGGTAGTAAATTAAAACTATAGAAGTAGTCCATTGTTCTCCACTCTCCCTATGTTCGAATTAGTATACATTTGGTTCTAGGTTTTAAAAAAAATCAGTCAAGTGTGAGTGTCACTCATGTACTGGTTTTGTACTTATATTGGTAGATCATCCAAATGTTAATACAACATGACGTACACAATCGATATATTGTTTAGTTTGGCTTTCCTGTGATGCAATTAGAAAAATATACACGTGAGATAAGATTTGAAATATATTAAAACAAATTACACAATCAAATTCTACTTAACGAGCTGACAACTATGCTATCTCACCCACACACAATAGGAAATTTAGCATTTATTTGTATGTTAGCATTTATTTGTATGTTAGCATTTATTTATATTATCTTGCCATTGTACAGAGGTTTAGTAAGGCCACATCTTGAGTATGCTGTACAGTTCTGGTCACCATATCTTAAAAAAGACATTGAATTGTTAGAGAAAATTCAGCACAGGGCTACTAAAATGGTTCAAGGGTTTTCAGGCATGAATTATGAAGATAGATTAAGAAATTTGAATATGTATACTCTCAGTGGCGTAGCCAGGATTGTTCGATGGGGGGGTTCATAAATTTTTTTTGGCCTGACCAATTTTTAACTAATAATTTTAATTAATAATTTTAATTAAATTTAATTAATAATTTGAATAAAATGTAATTAATAAAATTTGAATAGAATTTAATTAATAATTTTAAATTATTAATGCGAATTGAAGGAATTTTAAATTAATAAATAATTCTTTAATATATAATTAAAAATAACAGAATAATAATCATTATTTTCCGTTAATGCATGACTGTGGCATGGGGGAGGAGGTTTCATTGGTTGCGTGACGCAGCAAAATGGCGCATTGCTGCAAAATCATAACGGAAATTGGCGTTGCTCGTAAAAAAAAACATTAATTTGTAGAATCTGTGAAGCTAGACAATGGAAAAATGCTTTCCTAATCATCGGCACGAGATGCAGCGCCGCAGAAAAAAAATCCAGAAAAAGGTTATGAACACAGATTTAAACGAGAATCTGTTGACCCCACCCTTCGTAAATGGAGCCAACTTTTCCATTATGTGCCCTTCGTATTTATAATAGTTGAATATAACTTTTTAATAATCCCCCATAAAATTTTTCAAACGAATGTGCATCAACCTTGAGAATGAACAAAACACAATTTTTTTTAAAAAGCGGAAAACCGCGTTTCCGCGTTAAAAGTAACACGTCTGAGTGACAGAAAACTAATTTGTAAATGTAATTGAATAAAAAATTAGTTGGTTTTGGTTTGGGTATTTTCAACGATAATCTCAATAAACAAAAAATATTTGAATAAGAAAAGGAATACATACTTTAAACATATCAGCAAATTTTTTGCACTATGCTGCTTTCTTTTGTCTTGAATCCTTCAAAAGTTTATGTTTTAATGACGGCATACCGTAAAAATGGTAATTCAGATAACCTTAGCAAGCAAATGCAGTACTGGAGTGATTTTCAAATTCAAATGGCAAATGAGACATACAACCTCTCAGAAAACTGATTTTTGAGAAGGGGAAAAAATTCCACCGGCATTGTGAGGGAGCGAAGAGGATCACAATTAGGGGCCTTATTATTTGACGGGAGTCATTTACAATCTTTTTTTAAAGCACGTAGGGTATGAATGGGTCTTTTCATTTAAAATACCCTACTTCAAAGTAAGCAATTTCTGAATTGATGCATTGTGACAAATACAGCTATTTTCTGAAAATGGTAACGTGATCTGTAAAAAGTAGGAGTCAAAGGAACTCGACAGCTGTGCTAACCCAATAGCCATTGCTAATCTTAACATTAATACAATAATATTCAAAAACAAAAAGTACCTACATACCAATATGACCATATTTATCAAGTAGTAATTAAATTCTAAAATTTTTAAAATTAATAACCATTTTAATTCTAAATTAATCAATGCAGGAAAACTGGAATTTAAATTATTATAAATAAATTCAATAAACTTAAAAGTATTCAAAGAGAGAGTCATCCGAAGTTAATGTTAAAACGAAACACATATCACATAAAATTAGGTAAAGAGAATAGGTACTGAAAGAGACCGTCCTCCACGCATAAAATTTTTGGGGACTTTGAATGATTTTTTTTAACGGAACCGAGGGGTGAATTAAATAAAAGAACCCATGGAAAGTTCTGAAAGTTTCTATTAGAAACCGGTAAAAAAAAAAGAGAGAGAGAAACAGAAAGGAAAACGCACTGCGTCAATATTGCACAATATCAGGACACAATATGGGAAGGTTCAACTAACCAATCACAAAACGAAACAAAAACAAAATCCTAGACACGAGACGATAAATTTATAAGGGACTGGCGCGCCAGTCCCATATATTCAAAGCTCCATGGCGCTTCGAATATTAGCTCGAAGAAATTTTCCATATTGGAAGGCAAAAACAATAGTTATATGAAACAAAAGTGATTTTCGAATAAAAGGGGTGGATTTTGATTTAGACAATCACGCCTAACACAATTAAAAGAGAAGTTATTTTAATAAAAAGAACACTGTGACGTTCGCGTCAAGAGCAACGCCATATATTTTAAAATTCTTTAAATGATAAGCTGAACGTTAAAACATATAATATAACTTTGACTATAAAGAACAACAGAATGAGCAGATGCGAGCATTTTTTTAGGCGCCTGCCTGTCTGGAAATCTGAAAACATTGCTCCTTAATTTAAATAATTTATTATATATTTAAAATGTGGGATTATTTTTTTTAAGAAAACTATGCCACGGTTACAATTTTTTTTCGCTTGACGCAATAAAAAATTACAATGAAATTTATAAAACAGTTCCGCCACTGGCGTGTGTCGATTGTAGACTGCATTAGTCAACTCTATCTGTAGCCTTGGGAGCCTTTGCGTCATATCGGTATAAAGTGTGCAGTAAACTCTGAAACCAAACACACGAATTTAAGTTTAATTTTACAAGTTGGACAATTTCTAATTTTCCCTTAATAACCTTGGTGTTTTTGCTTTCATTTGTTAAAAATGTTAATTTTTTTCAGACATAAATTTTCCCAACTCGTTTATTTTCAAACCTTGAAAAACACAACTTTTAGGTTTTCCAAATTATTGGGGGGGGGGGGGGGGTCAGACTCCTCCCTGGTGCGACGTGCCTGCAGGTGGGGTATACCAGGAAATGAAACGTGTGTTTTCTCTATAGAAATCAAAGAAAAAAAAATATTTTTTTTTGACCTTATTATTTTTTTTTAAAAATAAAGTTTATTTAAAACTGGCTATGGGGGGGTTCTAACCCAAAGTAACCCAATGCTGGCTACGCTACTGTATACTCTGGAAGAGAGAAGGGTTAGGAGAGATTTGATTCAACTATTCAAATTTATCAAACAAGGAGATGTGGAGGGTTTAGATTTTAATATGAGTGATAGAACGAGAGGTCATGGGTTTAAGTTAAACAAATCCCATTTTAATCGGGAAGGGAGAAAACACTATTTCTATAATAGGGTAATAGACAAATGGAACAACTTGCCAGTGAATATTGTTAATTGTAAAGGAGTAACGGATTTTAAGAAGAAGTTAGATATGCATTGGGGGATAGTTAAGAGGTACTAGATGGACCAACCTTGTTGGGCCTTGAGCCTGTTGTTGGTCGTCAATATTTGTATTGTAACATCCATCCCATTTTGCAAAGACAAAAAAATTATAATTTTCTATTTAGGACCAAGGAAATACTTTGTGCATATATGAAGAATGTATCCACTAAAAATATTTGATCAATTAAAGCCAGTCCTCTTTTAGATGTAATGACTATACCTTACAAATTATTTTATATATCAAAAGAGCTAGTTAAACTACAAAGTATATACGACATTAATTTTGAATTTCAGATTTCTTAGTTGCATAGGTTTTGAGATAAAGCTATAAAGAATGTTTCAAAATTCTCGTCTTTGACACTCTCTAGTGTCGTCAATTTTAATAATAAAATGAAATTTGATATGCAAAAGTCAAACTTGATGTATTAAGTGAAAAACATTAATATCTCTCACGCCCTGGAAATTTGAAATTAATTTTAAAGAATCGTATGCGACTCCGATATGCAACCTTTTTTGCAAAGCCACAACATTTTAAATACGATTTTCGAATTTGGGACAATTTATATAAATAATCTGTGTAAATTTGAAATCGGTAACCTTTTTTGATTTTGAGTACGAGTTGGTGAAGAAACACGATAGACGGACACAAAATTGCACCATAGTTCTTTCGGTACTAAAATTTAATGCCATTTGTTTGAGAAATACATTTCCACTTAACTTTGGGTTCAAAATATCCTCTGCATAAGTCTACTTGAACTACATTAGTTAGTAAAATAAGCCTGTAAAGTAAAGCTAAATCGTGTACAGCATGCGACTTGGCTCGAACTTTAACACTTAATTTTTTTTTTATATATATTTTAAGCACTGCGTGAAAACTGCAAGTGTTGATTGAAACTCATAAGTTATTCATTTACTGAAATATAAGTTTTCCATGATCATTTGAATATGTTGCAACTATGTAAGCCATTGTTTCATTGTATTCGTTTTAATTGTGTTTATTAACCCTTTGCATTTTAAGAAAAAGTTTGACATTTGCGTTCTTTCTACGGAACAGTTATTCCTCTTTCTATTCTGTTCCCCAGATTTTTTTTTATGCTCATAAAGGGAAAAAATCAGAATCTGTTTTTGCTAGAGAATAAGTTGAAAAAAGAGATCGATATTTCTTAAACACGAGATCGTGCTGTTCTCATTTATTTGAAAGAACAGGGAACCAAAAGAACGGGTCTTTATGTTGTCCACTGAGAGGAGTCAGCGGAGTGCAAAAAGTTAATATATTTAACGTCTAATTGGAATTTTTTGTAGTTCAAGTAAATAGTGAAATTAGTAGCCACAAATAGAAAATAAATGGTCGAAACTAGTTTAAAAATTCTCCTCTAGATAAACAAATTTACAATGCTTCAATGCAATATTTTTATATTCATCAGATGGAGAAAAATACATTAGATATCCTTATGTGACCTAAAAAGGAGCCATAACCTAACTGCGATTTTTATTTCAGAATAGTGTTTAATGCGATTTCAAAACCATAATTCTTTTAAGAAAAACGGACATTGTTTTTCAAAAGTCAATCATTGTGTTTATAATGAAAAGTGTTTCCTTAAGACTCTTTCTAGAAACATTCTGCCATGAAATACATATTTTAAAAGTACGTTAAAGCAAGCATTAACAAAGTAAAGTACATCGTTTTCGAATATAATGATATTCAAAAACATATTGCACACAATAAAAAGTATTTACTAGCATTTTTTATTGAAAGTCTTCTCCTAATGTACAGATGCATAACAGCAAATTTTTTGTATGTGTAAAAATAACGCAGAAAGTTCGAAGTTTCAAATATGCTTTAACATTTGACAGAAAA
This sequence comes from Troglohyphantes excavatus, assembly GCA_963932185.1. Classification (NCBI taxonomy): domain Eukaryota; kingdom Metazoa; phylum Arthropoda; class Arachnida; order Araneae; family Linyphiidae; genus Troglohyphantes; species Troglohyphantes excavatus. The sequence continues at coordinate 996,119 of OZ010676.1, read as the reverse complement.
ACATTGACAAACCACATACAATTAAGTTTATACATGAGCGAATTCATAATTTAAATAATATAAAATTCAATTCCAGGTTTAAAAAAGTTAGAAATAAAGTTACATTCTATCGATCATGGTATTAGTTCATTTAAAGTAAAACATTTCTGTATATTTTTACAAATTGTCCTTACACACTTGAAAATAACAAGTAAATTAATGAAGATTGATTATACAATTAGTTTAAAGTAGGAAATAAAATTTTATTCTAATATATTTCAATGTAACTGGTGTATTTTATATTTGATGCAGGATACAATCCAAATATATAAATAAACATTATTATTTAAATAATTGGTATTGCTTTGTTTGATATGCTTAGTAACAAACAAGGGCTTTCATTAGAAAGTTTTTTAATTTAAATCTATTGATAACTAACTTCGACTTTGGGGGCATTTTACTGTTGCTGAATTCAGTCCATCAAAATCTGCAGGGAAATCTTAGGATGTTTGACCCACTTTTTAGAAAACTACTTTTCATATTTTTTAAAAACTCGATAGAATTTCTGTTTTATCCCAGATTAACAACTTATAATGTGGAGCATCTTTCAATACCATTATAAGTTAAGGAAATTAAATAATTATATTTTTTAATGATTTTTATGTTTAGAAAAACTGGGTCAAACATGTCCACTTTAGGCAGGTCGTCCCATTGCAAGGAAGGTCTGACCCACTGAATGAAAATCAAATAAAAAGTTAAATATAATAAATAATTAAAATTAAATATTCATCATTTATATTTATTCACAATCTTAGCATACATTTCTACATTAAATTCCTTCATTAACAGTTATTAAACTGCATTCAACAAATCAATGAAAGTTTTGAGAATCTGTAAGAGACCAAACTGTAATTATTCTTTCCGTAAATATTTTTACTATAATTCATAGGATTTGACAGCTTAGTAACATCTTCAAATGGTTTTAATGCACCATCTTCAACATTTGTATATAAAAATGAAATTTAGTTCAATCAAACCCAAAAATAAAGTTACAGTTTTATTTGAGAAAGCGTAAACTTTTTGTATAGATTTTTTCCTCAAATGTACACAACAATCACCATCTACATTACGCTACCCAATATAGTGCATGGCTGTAGATTTAAATTAAGTTTGAAATAATTGTAATTAAAATGTAATAGTAAATCCAAGAATTTTAAATTGTATGGTATAAATTCATAGAAATTTTATAATTAATGTAATAAATTTAGGTGTTTTTTCTAGTAAATCTCTACCTAATAATAGTAAATGTAAATAAATATATTTCCACAGTCAGGTGGTTTGACCCGGGTCAAACCCCCAATAAATGTTACTAGTCATACTTCCCTTAGCAGCTATTTTAAAGAAAAGGTAAGAAATTAAACAATAAAAAATATTTAAAATTTTGATTAAGTGTCTTATACTATAGAATTTTATCATGGGTACACTGCAAAAGCCAAATATTTCTATTAAATTTATTATAACTAGCTGTGACTTCCCAAACAAAATACTTTTCTTCGTGAAAAAACACAAAACTGGGTATTTCTTCTTTGTTTTCGATGTAAATGACTCAAAACAAGAGTAATTGGTAGAACAGATGTTTATTATTATACCATATTGTGTTGAATAACACAATATTTTTTAAAAGAAAATGAATGGGATGGGTTACACCTTCCATATGGTCAAACATCCCAAGTTTTACCCTATTAAAATTGAGTTAAAAGATATTCATGTTAAAAGAGTAACGATCTATTTCAAGATATATTATTTAAAAAATTAGTTGTTTTTCTTAATAGCGGTGAAGACTCTTTTACGGCTGATACGAAAATTTTAATATCTAGCCATTCTTCATTAAATCTTCAAGCCAATCTTCAAGTCCATTAACGAAAGAAATTATACAATAAAGAGCAACAATTGAGAGTTAACAAGAACAAAGATACGTTCCGCACTATCGATTTGTCACGGTTCAGTTACAGCAAACAATTTTTCAAATAAAGAACTGCGTACATGAATGATAAGTGAATATTAGATTGAATTTATTTGCGCACGACAATACATTTTTATGTAAGACTAGATGTGTGGTCTCGTGTTGTTAGATAACCTGTTTAAGTTTATAGGTCTCTAAAATGTGGAAAACCTCATTTGAATATTGTTTTATATTAACTTTTATTCTTAGTATTTTTGTTTTAAATTTCCAATGGCAGATGTTTCTATTTGAAGTATATAAATAGATTTGTTTTAAATAATAAGCTGGAAATCTTTACTCGTGGGTAAATTTGATGCAGTAATATAAGAAATGAGGTTCTTATTTCTTATGCAAAGCTTTCAAAGCTGCAATAACTTCAAAATTCCTTCTTATGAGCGATAATGCTTGTCTTCATCGCACAACAAGGGTGTCTGACTACTAAAGAGCGAAGGAATCCAGCGGATGGAGGGGACTGCATATTCTCCGGATTTAAATCCGATAGAACATTTGTGGGGAAAACTATGTCGAAGACTTGCATCCCTACAGCCCTCATATAGCACTCTCCATCGATTCCTCGTGTATTTGCTTTGTTACCTCAGGAACAACTGAGAAGTCGAATCTAAAGTATGCCAAATCTTTGCTGGAAACCTTGTATTTCAGTCAGGGGAGCCCGTATACATGCTGTTCGCCAGTCTATGTGCCTCAAACAATAATACCATACAAAATGTTTCGTACCTCAATTCCTGAAAGATTTACTATGTTATTATTTAAGAATAATTTATCTTAAAATGGGCAATTTTGCTTTAAAAACATGTCAGACTTTTCAAAATAAAGGTATTTTGAAATTTTTATTTCTCTGTTTGAAAATGAATGCCAGTTATTATTGTATACGTATATATAGAATTTGTATGTGTGACATGACCGTGCGCGTGTGTGTGAACGGTTTACAAAACGTTAAATGCAACTTTGTCATTTGGTAGATGCAAATACTTCACTCGAATTAGAATATAATTGCGTCATTGATAATGTTTTCAGTACGGAACTCTTAAATGATCATATCTTAAATCCCGCTAATATTAATTACAAAAGAAAATTACCATTTTATATTTTTAACGCAAAATATACTTTAAATGAAGGTATAAAGATTCTAGAGTAAGGTGGAATAAATGGAAAGAAAGGTGCCACTTTTTCATTTAAAACTAGTTTTAACGTTAAAAGAAGTTACTAATAGGAAAAAAAATTGACGTATTTATGCAATGAGTTCCTGGATATAACACCTGAATAGCTTTTATAATTTTTTTTATTTTAAAAAGTTAAATTTTATTTTTTTACCCACTTTTTTTTCCACATGTGGATTAAAGTGGGTAGATATTTGCTTTTTAATAAAAAAATACATCTTTTATTTTAAAAGGATATTTTATTTATGCATATATTTTCAGACATTAGTTGTCAACGTTTATGTTTCTGAAAAAGTTTACATGTTGCATCTGTTAACATAACATTAGCCATTTCCTATTTAGAGGAAGCATGCTTGTTTTTTTGCTGCTCCTGAAAACTTTGAGAAAAAAACAACGCTGAAAGTTTAATAAATCCTGTACTTTATTTCAACTGAGAAAAGTTCTGAACAACTGTTTGGCTCAAACAGGTAAGAATTATCTTAAATACCATTGTCTCTATTCATGTTTTATTGTGGAGGGTGAAATGGGTATAGTTTGGCTTAACCAAGCATTATAAAATTTTACATCAGATAGGTCTAGGCTAATATTTTTGTAGAATGAAATCGTTGAAATATAGAAATAAATTCTCCTTTTTTTAATTTAAAAATAATTAGATGACAGTTTTAACAATTAAAAAGTTAATTCAATAGCAAAAACACATCCTAAGTTTTACATTTTTCTTACGCTTTACACTTATTTTATTATATATATTATGCCCAGGAAATATATTAGAAAAAGAGTTCCTACCTATTCAAATGTCAATTTAGAATTGGCAATTTCGGACCCCAGAAGGGAAAATCAATGTCTTCAGCAGCGCAGAAGCACTTCAATACCACTTTATTTAAAAACTGCAATTATTTCAACGATTTCGCCAGTATCGTAAATGCTACATAACAGCATTAGAGAATGCAAGGCGGAAAAGAAAGAGGGTAGAATAATAGAGGTTCAGAATAAATGTAAAAATTTGTCTATGCTTTTGCCAATGTACTAACTTTTTAATTGCTGACTGTCAAATAATTATTTCCAGATTTAATACAAGGAGGTAATTCATTTCTAAATTACAAATATTTGAATATTGAAGAATTCTTACCTGTTTAAGGTAAACAGTTGTTCAGAATTTTTCTCTGTTGAAATTAAAAACAGGATCTATTAAATTAATAAAAATAAATACATGTTTTGGTTTTTTCAAAGTTTTCAAGAGCAGCAAAAAAAAAACAAGCATGCTTCCTCTAAATAGGAAATGGCTAATGTTATATTGCCAGATGAAACATATAAACTTTTTCTGGGATATAAATATTTCCAACCTAATGTCTGAAAATATCTGCAAAAATAAAATATCCTTTTTTCAAAAAAATACTTTATTTTTTTATAAAAAAAACACCTACTTATTTTACCCCACTACCCACATTACTCCACCTTACCCTAATTTGTTTATTTATAACATGTTACAATGTCTTCTAGAAAGAAAATAACGTTGCCTATTATTTTGTAAAGCAATTATTAACTCTTTGAAACGATTGACTACTTGTAGAATGTCATCTTTAAACATAGGGCAACATATGTTTGAATTCAGTGTATTTACGGACTATTGTCTGAGTCTATAATTCTCCTCCGGATAAATCTTAATGATAAATGTATCTATTTTAAAATGATCATTATTTTTTAAATCCTATAATCGTAAATAGCAAAACAATAAAAAAAAAGTCTTAACACGAAACTGCCGCCATTGTGATAAGAAGAATGCGGAATAATAATAATATCAATTATTAATACCGCTGAATGTTGTGATAATTTTTCTTCAAAGAATTTTCACTGTCTTAAGTATTTTAGACTAAAAGCGATATTTGTAGATCCCTGAAGAAAGAAGTGAGTGAAACTTTTTGACATGAGATGATGGGTGTCATGTCTTCAGTTGAGTTTTTAAGTCTCATAGAACAAGAAAAGGAGGTGGCGTTCAACGCTGAATTTCTAATATTGCATGTACTCTTCTCATGATATTCCATAGGTTTTCCAACAAATCGTGTTATGGATTTCAATTTGTACTTTACTTTAATCGCAGTGGTGAATCTCGTTCAGAGAATATCACTGAATCTACTTCAATTGATACAATATAGTCTTCCAAAAATGCACTAATGTCTTCGACTTGTTGAAGGGAATTGAATTCTATAAACATCATAATAAGACATTGCAAGCAAGCAGTTTGGTCAACAAAATTATATTTATTGATTTATTATTATACATATATTTATGCTCTAGTGTGGCCTGCATTTATGGTGACACGTTAACGTATATAGTAGATCCCCGATTATGAGAAACATTTATAGTTTATTAGTAGTAGACAAGACCTGGTTTTATATCCTGTTTTCAACCCTCTTTTATTATTATTGATATTTGATATAATATTAGTAGATACATGAAAGATTTTCATTATTTCTCATTTTTAAGTTAATTATTGTTTAATGTTGTTTTATTTTATTTTTTATTATACGACATAGTTAATATGTCACTTTGAATTATCTATAAAATTGTATTACGTTTACAGAACTACACAAAGCTATTAATTTATAATAAAAATCCAAATTGAAATATTGAGAATACCATCGAAATGTTATTCGGAATAGGTTTTTTTCCATAAGGCATCAATTAATATGTTATACTTGTTGTCAACTCAAATTATAAGCAATCAAACCAACTGTATTTGATGGATAACAATACGTATTCGCTAAAAAGCTTCACTCGAATATAAAATTCTAACAATATGGACAACTTTCTTCTACTAAAGCGGAGATGTATACTTAGTTTCTAACATTATACAAATTGTCTCAAAAGGGTTGTAACGCGCTTCATTTCTTTTACTTTCAAAATAAGAAAAAAAATACTAATGACAAAAAGGCTGAAAATAATATAAGAAAATAGAAAAGTACCTTTAAGATTCTACATAATACTTTTTTCTACATAGTACTAGTTAATCTCAATTGGCAAATTGTCTTCACAATTATTTTTCTTCGTCGTCAATTCTTTAGTTTTGAAATTCTGTTACGAAATTATTTTTTTTTTTAAAAATAAGAGTAATAAATTAGGTTTATTTTTGTAGTTTAACTTTTTGGTCCATGTGGGCAGTATAAATATTTTAAAATGTAATTTTTAGAAAATATATCATATGAATTTTCTATTGTCATTTTATGATTGCTTACCAAATATAAAGTATATTGTAATTTACAATGCTAACTTATCTTCAACATAAAAAGAAACAAAGAATTAAAAAAAGGAATTTATCCTTTCCTCTGATAGAAAATTACAAAACTAAAATTGTTGCCTATTTTAACGACTTGTGCATATATGTGTTTTGGACGATATAAAAAAAATGTGCTGTCAGTAATTGATATTAATAAAAAATTTCTCTTCCAGATGGCCAATAAAGAATTAAGTTAGACAAACCTGTACTTCTGATGTAGAAGGCACCAAGAAGGTTTCTTTTCAAATTAAGCTATTGCTTATTCGTCATTTTTGTTATTTTCATTGGTTGAATGGAATAAAATGATGAGAAATCGTACAAAAATAGTTTGGGAAAAAAACTGTATCGGTGACACAGAAACAGTACATTTTTTATTGTCTTGAATATTCCGTGTTCTTATTTTCTATTTTAATTAGGCACATTTTCTGTAATTAAAAAATTACACATTTCAAATGGTAAAAATTGATTGCAAAGTTTAATGACTTATTATAAGACTTCTTGTCCGTGTCTTTATCTTTTGTCTATTATTCCGTTCAAACAACATGTGGTAAATTATGCGAGATTTACACACAAATAAATCTTACACAGAAAGGAATCGAATGAAAAAGTTGTAATACTAACTTTTATAAACTTTAAATTTTTTTATAAAATGGGATCGTAAAATATTTTTTAAAGTAAAAAAGAAACAACTTTATTTGCTTGTATATATTTATTAAAATTTGTTATACTAAAAAAGTAAATGTAGTAACTCGCCAAATGAATCACCAAAGTGTCAACTGTAAAAATAGGCAAACAAAAATATCGGTGATTTACAATTGTATAGTTAGGGACAAAGGGAACGGCTGACCCAGTGCCCGGTAAATCAACTGGGTTACGATCCAAGTTTGAGTAGAGTTTTTAAAAAAATTTATTTTTTTGTAAATAAACAACATCCGTTTTTTTGTTAGTATTATACACAGAATGGCCGCAATTTTTTTTCATATGAAGAGCAATATGATTATTTGGCTGCATTACATTTATATGTATTAGCATAATAAAACACTATTTTTACTTATACTTTAAATAAGTCTCTTAATTTTAGTAACAAAAAGCAAAGCAGTTAATTTTAAAAAGAAATGTATAAATATGAAAAAAGAAGAAAAAAAAGAACAAATTTCCAATTAGAAAGTTTCATTGTTGGACAGCATAAATATGAGGTTTCGGATATAAGTAACATAAGAGGAGAAATACTTTATTCGGCTTATAACAGGACAGATAGATAAAAAGTAATCACTACCGGAATAAAAATATTTCATGATTTTGAAAAGCAAAAGAAATATTTCAATGAAAGAGAAACTTTTTCACTTTCAAAACCCTTTTAAACGCAATACAAAATATCTCAAATTATACATTCAACAACTTACCGGCAGTTCGCTCTTCTTAAAAAAAATCCGAAATCTGTATGGAATGCCTTTAAGCCAATCTGTTCTTGATGAATGAAGTTCACACCAGCACTTGCGTTAAGACGAGAAATTAGATTCCACAAAGTCTTATAAAGAGCCTTAATGTAGGTCAATCCCACCTTCTTTTAAACCAGCGACGCTGAACTGCGTCAAAAGATTTCTTGACTTGGTGAACCTTACTTGTATGCAAAAGAAGCCTAACAGTCGCGCTGACAGGGAACGCCTCGTTATATTACAGAATGCATTCGCGATTTTTCCTCAATCAATTACAATAACTCTTAGTAGCATTTAAAAAAAAAAACGGAATGGAAAAGCAAACATTTTTAAAAGTTGTCACTTAAGGACTAAAGACGTATATATGTAAATTGTTTAATTGTTTGGGGGCAAAGAAATAGATAGAAATATGAATGGGTGAGATTAAAAAGGAAATTTTCAAAATTATTTCCCGTTGAATCTTTCCTGTTTAATCTCACCCATTCATATTTTAAGAAATGTATTAATAATATTAAAATGGTTAGACTGGAAATACAACTTAATCAAAAAAAAAAAAAAACTAGAGTTAGCCTTAATATTCTTTATTTACCTGAATTGATAAAGCAGATAAAACTTTGCAATTATTTATAAGAAATATTATAATGAATTAATTGAAAAAAAATTATCAAATAAAACAACTTACAAAAAAAATTAAACCAAAAATTATTATTTAAAAACTTAATGCTTTTCTTTAGCAACTTAATATTAAAGATCTCAAAAATAAAAATAAAAATTCCCTTATTTATATGCTTTGCCAAAATTCCATAAAATTTATATATGTAGCGAATGGAGTTAATAATTATAAAAAAGCCGCAGACTAAAAATTTGAAGAAATACTTTAAAAATAAATTAAATATACGTTATTAGAAAAACATAAACTTTTGACTTAATAATATCGTAGACATCAAAATTTGGAATACTTTCCTTAACTACTGCCTTTTTCCAAACTACAAAATAATAAACTTTATAGCCAATGTAATCTAATTTCTCAAAGCACTAACTAAAGCACCTCAATATCTAATATATTTCTTTGTTACTTTGAGTGTAATTTAATCAAAAATAATATTCATCGTGAAAAAATCAAATACATATTTAAGTATATCGACAACATTATCTCGGTAAAATTTTTTTAATTTGAAAATTTAACTCAAATTATATACACAAAAAAAATTAAACTAAACAAAATCAATGATAACAGTAAAGAAGCAATATATTTATATCTTATTAAAATAATTAGCAGCAAACCTAATTGTACTTTATATGATAAAAGATTTTTTTAATTAAATACAATTAAATTTATAAATTGGAATTCGTGTATTTCTAAAAAAGTAATTACAAACACCATAATTACAGAAAATATTAGAATCAATAATGCAACTACAGAAAAAAATCCATTTAAAATTACTTGACAAATTTATCAAAAACCTAATTGTAAATGATATCCCAGTAGTATTTATTAATTCTCAAATTAATAAAATTAACATGCTACCTTTAGTTTATATACACATTTTTTTCCTCCTACATTAAATTATCACGTTTTTTGTGAAAGCCCAACAGGGAAGCAAAGTAACTGATGGCCTATTAATGTACAACGATTTAAGGTATCATAAAATTTAATTTTGATTATCTATGAGATTTTTAACTGGTTTGATTTTCTAGTTAAAAAATTAAAAAATAATCTTAATTCATTTCTTTTGATTAAGATCATAATAATCTTAATCAAAATCTCCCCCCCCCCCCCTTCCTATCCCAACATCCCAGCCAACCTTAAAAATATTTTAATAAATAAATCTAAATAATCATTTAAATATTAAAAATTTTGTTAAATTCCTTTACACTACCCCTCGCTTAAAATCCATGTAAATAACTAGTAAATATTGTATATAACATGTATATAAATCAAATGTATATATTTATAATTATTACTATTCTGCCATTTACTAACCTCTGCAATAGATGACGTCACGTATTCTTAACTGTAAATAATTAAAGGACATTGCAATGCGGCTTGGAATGGCAACAGCTGGTAAATTCAGGTTTCCTTACACTTAACCAAAGAACTTGTAACTACAAGTATAGTGGCTCTACAAGAAGGTGCACTTCGGAAAAGCGTAAGTGGCGCCCTCTCACTTACTTGAAGTTACAAAACACTGCAGAGAAGTTTACTAACAGGCGCTTACCCTAACGTTTTGGCACGTGCAGGAATCAAATTTTTGTTTGGCACCTGTTGAAACGCCAAGGAAGATTTGTTATTCCGTGCTGTGTTGATAGTAAAGATTTTTCAGGATTTTATTATGTGCTATAAATATAGGATCAAATTAAGACAATTCCTAGTATTTAAGGTAAGTGACATGCAATTTATTATTAATTGAAAGGAAATACAATGCTTTTAGGATCAATGGCGGCGATTGGAGCTAAAATCTGAGAGGGGGGCAAGATCAAGAGAAAACAAGAAGTGTGTGTGTGTGGGGGGGGGGGGGGGGGGGGGGGGGGAGAGATGGGTAATAAAAATTGTGACCACCCTTCCTACTATTTATTATATTAAATGTTGCACACTTAAATATACTCACTATTTTGTGTTAATTGAAGTGTACCTACTTACAATACACAATAACATAATATTTAATAACATAATTTTTAACAAATTATAAGTTTCCAATAAATCAGATTTGAGACAATTTATATTTTTTATTAAAATTATGAATAACGATTAAGAAAATTTAAAAATTTCGGGTAGATATATTGACTTTCTTTTAGAAAATATTTTAACACAATCATCGAGATTTAACTGTACTTTTGTTTTAGTAAATAGACATGTGATAACCTTCTGGTTTTATTGAGTTCTTCTAAGAACATTTCTTCTTCTAAGAATATTTTTCTTCTCCTAAGAACACTAAAATATATTTCTACTGAAGCAATTGATGTTGGGATTGTTATCCCCCCCCCACCCCCCCAATTCTATTAAAACTGAAAAATTATTTAATTTGCAAATTTTCAATTCTTGCATTTCAAAAAAATTCCGATCCCCCCCTTCCCTTTTCAATTTACTAACAGGCCTTCCATACTACCCAGTAGTTGGGGGCTCGCACCACATATTTAGCCTACGGATCCACTAACTCTAAATCCGACTCTGGCTTGGTGAGAATACCCCAAACAACTGCTCCAAGGGTGAACCAGCTGTTTAAGAGCAGCGTAGTGGGCCAAAAAAATTCCCTTTTTTTATTATTAGTAGGCGTCGAGACGAAATCTATTCTTATACAAAAAAAATACATTACACTAGAATAAAACACTACAAAGTTGCTTTTTTTACATTGGAGGCATTTATCTCGCCAAGGTATCAAAATAAAAAAAAATTGTCGGAATTTGCACATACCGTTTAACGGCAATCGTCGAAAATAGGAATTTGTATATATATTCCCTCCCCCCCCACCAAAAAAATAATAATACCCCCCCCCCCTCCTTGGATGACCCTAGATCCGTCACTGAATTCAAGGTCAGAGGGGAACCTCAATATAAAATAAAAATATATTAGCTCTGTCTGATAGTACCAAATGACAACTTTTCCGCACTATTAAAAATTAAAATTCGAAAAAAAATATTTTTTGCCTTTACTTTTACTTCACCCTAGTGCTCATTGGTTTTCCTTTTTGTGTAGTACCCACTAGTATTTTGTCAGCAACAAAGTCGTTGACAAAAAAAAAATTGGAGACCTGCAACACTCACTGTAAACGCGGCTTTACACCTATAGCCCTTACGGGAATTGAAGGATAGTCTACATATAAATGTAATATAAATATTTTTTATTATAGTTTAAATATATGATTGTCCTACACCTCTCTTCCAGAGATGAAATCCTGGATTCGCCCACATGCCAAGCATCCCTTTTGTACGACAACCAATCTTCCATAGAGTCATAGGGACACCATTTTTATTACAATTGTGCCCAAGTTACTTTCAAAATGTAATAATAAAAAAACATTGTCCCACACGTGACATGTCACATACGGGACACCAATATTGCTTGTATTTCTTATTGTTATAAATAAAGATAGGCAAAATTGTCAGCCTTTAGCTAATCTTTTTTTTATTTCTGTATGATAACTCTGTGAAAATCACGTCTCATGTGTAAAGAAAGGAGTTAAATGCAGTGCCGTCACATAAAAATTTATTTGGGGAGGGGGGGGGGGGGGGGAGAGCAAATAAATTTCCCAACTTAACAATTCGAAATTTCCAACTTGAATTATTCAAAACAAAATCCCAACTTAACGGCATCGGGTACGGATACAAGCTCTGGTGTTATCCTCGTTATCTTACCATGGTTAAAAAATACTACGCATTGTCCGCGGATCTTTCCTTCGAGATGGTAGCCCAATATGCAGCTCTAGTGCAACGTCCAATGCAGTATCCGTTCAGAGGTCTAATTTAAGCTTAATATCACAAGTTGGGTAATTTCTAATCTTCCCTAGCTTTCATTTGCTAATAATATTAATGTTCTTTGGGTTTAAATTTGTAATAAAACAAGATTTTTATTATCGAAATAATGTCAAAAATGCTCAGACGTTTAGCGCCTATACATTACGCAATACTACATTTTAATGTAAAAAGTTCCAGATAGACAGGATCGAAGATATAAAAGAAGAGGCTCTGATCTATTTTTAGAATTGAAGGCCAAATAGTTGTATTCTGCTATAAGTACATGCTGTTTGTTTTTCCAAAAATAAAAACAGAATAAGCAGATGCCAGCATTTTTTAGGCGCCAACTGATTATGTTACTAGCTGTCTGTCTGGAAACATTGCACCTCAATTTAGATAAAGAATTTATTATATATTTATTCTTTTATAATGAATCTTTTTTCTTTATAAGAATTATTATTTTTTAAAGAAACGATACCACATTCGGTTTAATTTTTTTTTCGCTTGACTTTCAATGGGAGAGGTTTGAACCCCTCCCCCCCCCCCCCCTTACCTACGTGCCTGGTATCAATAAAAAAATACAATGAAATTTATAAAACAGTTCCGTCACTGGCGTTGTTTCGGCTGCAGACTGCATTAGTCAACTCTATCTGTAGCCTTAAGAGCCTCAGTTTCGTATTGGTTGCATGTGGCATATCATATATCGGTCAAACAATGAGAGCATTAAGATTTCGTATTAAGGAGCACCAAGCACATACTGTTAAACAAGAAATAAAGAAGTCCTCCATTGCCAAGCACTCTTGGGTACATGGTCATATATCTCGAAACATGTCCAGATTTAATGGATTTTTATTGCGTATTTTAACGTTGTATTTATATTTAAATAATGTAGTGTATAGCTTGTTTAACAAATTCTGGCTTTATAATTTTAAAAAGTGACAAATCGACTAACTTTACGCAAATTAAAAAAAACTCCGTATCTTCGTTAATTTTCAATTAAAAAAAATATTCTTGTATTGAATGGACGAGTAGAATGACCACGCCTACAGTGACGTCAGAGCTAGTTTGTTTGTGGGATAGCGTTAGAATTTCACTCAAAGCTACTAATATATTGAAAAGCTCGATGATATTCTTTTAGAATATGATGTTAAAACACAAGTTAAACGTAATTAATACAAAATTTTAACATGACAAAGCGATATTATTGTTTGTTTACCAGTAATCGGCAACTTGCACGTGCTCGAAATCCCACAAACAAGGCTAAACTCCGCCCCGTTCTAGTTGTCCAGTTCTACAAATACTGGTTTTATTTTTTTACGAAATGTAGTTCGGGTTCTGGAATATGTATTTACGGATGCGGTTTAACATTAGGAGTTGTGCAGAGTATATATATAAGCTTAGTCCCATCGGGCGTTCGCTTCTTGTTGGCTGCTTTGGCGAGGTGGTATTTCTTCTTTTTTGGCTTAGCGTTGCGAACCCGACCGGGTCGCTTGATAACAATTTTATAACAAAAGCATATGTATATATTAATCTCGAGATAGAACAATTGAACTGTTCCATTACTTCAATATAGTAAATCGGATAGCTGAAAAATTAATAAATATATGTATATCATATATACAAAACGTTTTCAAACTAGACTAAAAAATTTCGTAGTTTTACTTTCAGTAGCTATTTAAACACTAGTACAAAGACTGGACACTTCAAATGACGGCCAAACCTTATTTCACTATACTTCACTTACTGGTCCGAATTATCAAAAAGGTCCGTGATGCCCGAGATTACAGGTTAGATTTCTAGGTGGCCCCAAAATCACCCATACTATAATAATAATTAACATCTAAAACATTGGTTTGATACTAAATTTACTTAAAATATCTTTTGCAAATAGACCTACTTTTATGAATAGAAAAAAAAATATTTTTTTGTGATATTTGAGTGTAATGGCGCCCCCGATTGAAGGTGGGCTTCTCTTGCTTCAAGGTCTTAATCAGGCAATGGTGATGAACGCATTTACTTGTTCAGTAAATGGGTTCATCGTTTGTAGGGAAAAAGGGGTTGGGGTAGGAAATTTCCCCCTAGTTCTGGCAATGCAGTAAAACAATTGGCATGTTTTATTTTAAAAAAGTGCTACATTAAAAAGTGAGTGGGCAACTTCCGAAAAAAATGCGGGGGCAAACGCCCCCCCCCCCCCCCCCCCCCCCGAATAGCCGCCACTGCTTTATTACATTGGTCACATCATATATCCCAGGGATATTTCTGTTCGGAAATTGGTTTTACTGGTTAGAAATTGGTACATTCACCCTATATAGCTGATAAAAACATTATAGTATTACACATAAAATAAAAATACATGCAAATATATTCAACTGTTATATATGTATATTGAGCAGTATTTTTCGCGATTTGAGTGTAACGATTTCCGGATAAAAATCCGACGGTCCCTTAAATATTGCTACAAGCGGTTTCTACTGTATAAAACTTTATGCCAAAAAACAGTGCTTGAAACAATATTCATTTTGCAAATTAACTTTTAATAATGATTTCATTTAAATATTTAACGTAACATCTAACAGTTTTTGAAAAAGATTATGTTTACCACCTGCTATATTCTTGAACCAACCAACAGATGTAGAGTTATGCATACTAAAAGATGTTTAGGTGGTTCAGAAACGTGGAAGGGTTTTAAACAATCTTTTTAAAAAACTTGCAAAGTAGTCCCAATTGAAGAAGATAAAGTTTAAATAATATAAGCATAGAATTCTTCAAGTGGAAATTTATTGACACCAATATAGAATTCCTGGAATAGTACAAAATATACACTATTAAACAATTTCCTTTCTATATGAATATTATACTGAATAAATAGTTGAAACTTAATTTTTTTTGTATTATACATTACCAAAAACAAAAATGAAATAGAATAATTAAATTGAAGTGCAATATTATGAAATTATGCAAATATACACATTTTAAGTTAAACTTATCAAAAGCCGAAAAGTTAAGGTTCATAATAATTAGTATTTCATATAATTTAGCAACTATATTTGTTTAATTTGTTGATCTATAAAGAAAATACATGTCTTTTTATAAAAAAAAAAGCTCACTAATCCCATTTAAGATACTGCAGGCTTGGTGAATAATCTCACTATATTTCACTCTATTATATTATCAAACACTATATTTAAAAAAATAGTCCTTTCATTTTAAAACTTGAAAATCTGGAGGCTGTTTTATGATAATAGGGTTTTTCTTTTGACAGAGCTATTGAAAATAGTAATCTAACTTATTTCTAAACCACACTCATAATTGACTTGGTGATTATTTTTTGATAAAGTTTACTTCAGCACTATGTAAGCACATTAAAAATAATTATTTGAATATATGATTTGGAGAGTTTTTCCTCCAAACACATAATTTGTAAAGAAAATATATTTAACTAATTAATATTAAAGAAAATAAAAAATATAACACAATATAATTATAAAATAATTTATATATAACACATAACGTAACAAAAAAAAATCAACTAAAAAATTCTAGGGTAAATATGCGCGAACAGTTGCTTGAATTGTTTTTCGGCATACAGCGCATAATTTTAAAGCTGAAGCACATTCAATACAAGCAAGAAGATGTCCACATGGAAGAAAGACGACGCCAACTTTCTGTTCCATGCATATTATACATAAGTACTGATCTTTAGAAATGCTGGCTACTTCATCAGATACTTCAAAGTTTTGTTTTATCTTACCTACAATTTAATAAAAAGTTTGTTAATATCGCAAATATAAAAAGCCATCCTAAAAATTCAATTGTTCCTACAACTAAGCTATTGGGAATCATAGATATTACAATTAAAAATACAATGATGATGAAAAAAGTAAATGAAGAGATGAATAAAGGAAAATTAGCACTTTATCTAAAAATGTAAGTACACATCATTACAAATACATTAATGTCTATTTACTAAACCTACAATCAATGAAAAGATAATAAAACGTGGTAACAATTAGTTATTACCAAACTTAAATGTGGCAACTGTAAATACCTCTGTCTCAGAACAGAATTTGAATAACTTCATAATGGAAATATTCTTTTAAATTGATATTCCGTGAACTGGGGTGACTTTGACCACTTTTCAAGTAAACAATTTTGAACATGTCGCGACTGAATTTCGGAAAGAAAAAAATTGTCTCTTTTTTTAAGATGATTACTGGATGATGCTATTAGTGTTTTTACAATTTGTAAACATTAATTACAAGTCTGTAAAAAAAAAGTTAAAAAGTGTGGGAAAATTCATTTTTACAAAACAAGCAACTTTGCCCATCCACTACTTTTTGCATATATTTTAAAGACAGAGTTTAATACTTTTAGGGCAATTACACTTAACTGGGGTATTAAAGGAACAGCATAAAAGAATTTTTAAATATTTAAATTCCAACGTCGAAATAAAATTTGACGTTTGAAACCTTTTCCCCAATAACATTTAATAACTTTCAAAACATAAGTGGAAATTTTTTACTCTGGTAAACTTAATAAAAAATTTTAATTCGAACATAATTTGACATAGATATGAACTATCAAGTAACTAACTTAAAAATAGGTATTGAATAGTTCGAATCATTTAAAATAAAAATGTAAAGATATCGAGAAAACCAAACACTTCATTTCTTTGTGTTTGTAGGGGGGGGGGTCAATTTTAACACTCAATTACTGTACACACACAGTGACTCTTCTTGTGAAACAAAGAACACTTGACTAATTTGCTTGAGTCATTTTTATAAGTTTTATTGCTTTTATAAGTTTTTATAATTAAACTAATATATTTTGTTAGTGTGACTCAGTTATTTACTACCTTTTGCCAAAATATTGGTGTAAAAAGTGAAGATATTATGGAAATTACATAATGTACAGATACCACGAGTAATAACTCAAGTTTTTTTATGACAGTAATTGAGTGTTAATAATAGCATCCAATCTAAATGTCTTTCTGAAAATCTAAACATCTTCCTTCTTTTAAAGTTTGTAAATAGAAGACTAAGTCAAGGCAAATATTTAAAGCCTTTGCTATATAATATGTACTTCACTGGCTTCTTGTCCAAGAATTTTAGAATAATAAAGTCTACAACATTGCGTGTTAGTAAAAAATAAGTATTATTATACATTATTTCATAAGTAATGAGTGATTTTTCATTAAATTTTATACAGAAAATAGGTGGACAAAGTCATGCTGATTTTTTGCAAATCACAGGACAACTTTGATCACCCTCCTTTTTTTTTCTTTAAACTTACAAAAAAAAAAAGACCATGTTGTTAATCCTTATTATGTGCCTGACTGAGTAATAAAACAGTTGTCTTATCTTTCTTATTAAACCTTTATTTATAGATGACATTTTTATTTACCTTTTAAAGTCATGCCGATTTAAGGGCTAAATCTCTGCAACCTTTCTTAATTTTTAAATGATAAATTAATAGAAATTGTACAAAATTACAAAGATGACTTCTCATTCTATCCTAATTGTATACAATCACGATATCACTTACATATCTATTTTACACATACAACTAAAATTTTACTTCTACAATAAGTATCTAGTAACTTCATAATTTTGATAAATTTATTATTATACCAGTTATATCAGTCACAGTAAGAGTGCAGTATAAGAACCAAAATGAGGAGGGTGCATGTGAAACCAAACATGTCTAAAAATATTAAAAAATGAGAAAATCATTGAATATCATAAAAAAAAAATATCTTTATCCGTTTTTGCAAAAAACGCTATATTTTCAAAAATAGTCCTTTTATTTTAAAAGTTGAAAATCTGTAGGTCAATAGAAATGCATGCATCTACCAAACGTTTTTACTGTCCTCGATTTGATAATTTATTACATGTTTGCATACACACTTTTCAAATAGCAAAGAAATAATGTCTTGTGAATGAGAATGGAGTGCAATATTTGGTAAAGAATAGTTACAAAACTTTTATATTGCCAAAACAGTCCTCAAACAGGACATTCCTACTTCTCAAAACACTAAGTTAAAATATATAAGTAAATGTAAACATAACAACTTAAATACATGCATTACAATAAAAACACACAATATTTAAACAGAAAAAAGTAAAAAAGCATTTTTATCATAAAAAAAAATTTTATTTCATTTTTTTAATTTACAAATAAATAGATTTTGTAAGAATGTTGCTGTTTTATTTAATTTAAAATCTGTACATAATTGCAAACTTTTAAAAAATGTACATAATACAAAAAATCTGTACAAAATGGCTGACGTAAGAAGCTAAACTGAACAGATTAGTAGACAAAGAAAATTAAACCTGTTACATAAAGTAAATAGGCATTATATAAATAAACAACGGATTAAGCTGTTGACATTGAACTTTTTAAACATAAACTTTAATTATTGGTGACTCATGTCCTTAATTGTCCCAATTCTCCTGATCATAAGGATAACAAAAAAAAGGGGAAAGATTGTTTTCTTTTTCGACAGAACAAAATCAACACTAATGATGGATGCTGAATTGCCTTGATAGCAGTATCACAGCAAAAATGCTCATAATTCCTTGACTCTTTTCAGCAAATAAAAAGATTCATTTAATTTAAGTAATAAACATTGCATTCATCAATTTTTTGGTGCATCTACTTAGCTTTTTGCACTTTCTTTATAAACTTTCAGGTATATTAGTATGATGGATTGCAATGAGAAATAAATGTAAAATAGTTTAGTATTAGTAAATATAACATAAATTTCCATTTCCGTTTATTTATTTGATTAATTGATGCATTAATTTTTTTTTGTGAAATGTCTTTAAAATCAGCTATACATGAGATAGCTGGATAGGAACAGTAAGTTATGCTTTTAAGGTGATAAATTCCGACAACTTTGAAAATAATTAGCATACTTAACATAAATTTGGTCTCATATGATACAAAATTAGACGTTGATACACTCAAAATCTTGAAATAAAGCAAAACACTTTAGAGCATAGATAGGGACCTGTAATATCATGCCACCGACCCTACCATCTTTATCATCACTGTTTGTTCTAACTTCATTTAGTTTATACTTAGTTATGCGTGGCCACAGCAATAACATAAATATGACAACATTTCGTACTCTGTGGCTTTTTGTTAATAAAAATCACACTTTGCTTGACTCTGTATATTGTCTCTGAATATCAACTCTGAATACACAAGAGTTTTTGGCAATGAGGATGGGATTTTATAATACGTAAAATAGCCATGTTACATAAAACGTGTCTGCCAACTAAGTGACAATGCACACTTTAGAATATCTGTGAAGTCGACGTTGACTCAATACACAATGGAAGGTATTATGCAATTATTTGAGAATTGCTTCAAAGAGATAAACAATTTTACATACCTTGGGCATGAAAAAGTCAATTAAAAAAATTGCCACTGAATACCTTAACTTTTAAATTCCTTAACTTTTCCACACAAGCTAGATATATTAAATAGTAATAAATTTATAGAAAACATACCTTGCTACATTTTATGCATATTAATCTAAATCATTAAAAATTACACCTAGGTTATTCCCTTAAAAATTAGTTTAATAAGAAATTTTAAAAACTTTCATAAAGCTAAATAAAAGCAATGTTTTTTTTTTTAAGTGGGGTGGGGGGTTATTAGAAAGGACAGTTTCAAATAAAAATAATTAATTTAATAAAATATATGAAAATTTAAACAAAATAGGATTAAATTGGAATTTTAATACCATCCAAACAAAAAGAAACAACATTCTTTTTAAAAAAATCTATTTTTATTTCTGAAAATGAGAAGTCTTAAACTTCAATTTCGTGAATTAAATTATATTTTCGAGAAATGTTATGAAATTTTGTTGAGTACTGCAAAACAAATCATAATAAAACAGGAAGTAATGAAATGTATGAATTTATATATCACATGCAAAAGGATTAAAAGCCTTCCAACGGAGATCGTAACAGATCACGTTTAGTGAATATCTACAATTTCAGAGTTTTCATGAGCGAAAAAGATTCTTAAAATAGCGAGATAAAATTTCAAGATTGAGCATCAATTGTACACGAAACAACAAAAAAACTTATATTGATGAAATGTTATGATAAGGAAATGCCAGTATAAAAAATTGTACATTAGGAATCAAGTCCTTTTGTTTTACGTAAAATCCTCTCTGTTAGGAAAAACATATCAAATATTAATTTACTTGCCTTTGCCCGTTTTTCTCTATAATTTTTCTTACGTCGTTCGTACCTTTGGATTGCTGGTGTTCTCTGTTGATACTAAATAATCCAGAGATCAACTCACCTCACTTCAAAAATAAATATGTTACAAACGATCTTCACAGATTGGAACAGATTTATTTTATCTGATCTTATATAAATTGTATTCGATCAGTTTATGAAGTATTTTTTTTGTTTTTGAATATTACATAAAGTAAAACAAAATCCATTTTACTTTATGTAAATGCTTGTATAACTTTTATATATTATATGCAAATGTAACTGTGCCCTCATATGTAAATGAAATTGGTATATAATTAACTGATCCAACTTCATTCTATATATCTCTCCCTCTCCCGGCACTTTCGTCTGCTCGATTGATCGTGAACCTCCTATCATGGATGAACGCGGCAGCTACCTTATTAGTATGTTCTAGAAACATCTAGTTGCTATTATTTTCGTGTAAGATGTCAAGCTACGTGGCATTTTTTCCTTTAGCCTATTTGTTAATTTTAATTGTTAATTTATAGTGCTGGAATTTATTTATAATTTAAATAAATTATTTAGTTTTATTCGAGTTGAATTTATTTTATCGTTTAATAAAAGTAGGATTTTAATATTAAACTTGGCACCGCTGCACTCTGCTATCATATGGGACATTTATTTTTAATGTTAAGTTGAAATAAACTAACACTTTCATTCATGCCTTTTTCTACTTGTCGTATTGCGTGCTTATACTCCATTCATACCTCACATTTCTACAAATAATATTTAAACTTTAGAAAATGCACTTAAATGTTCTCCCATTTCATCTTCCTGAAGT
The DNA here is from genome assembly GCA_963932185.1 of Troglohyphantes excavatus. NCBI lineage: Eukaryota > Metazoa > Arthropoda > Arachnida > Araneae > Linyphiidae > Troglohyphantes > Troglohyphantes excavatus. The sequence continues at coordinate 974,738 of OZ010676.1, read as the reverse complement.
TGCCGTAACTTCATTTAGTACCGGACAAATATGCACCAAGACTTCGGGTTGGTTGGTTGGTTGCATGGGTTTTAATGGCGCAAGGGCGAAATATGGCCAAGCTGCGCCAAACACTAGACGTTTTCATACCAACATTAACCAAGACTTCGGGTGTGAGGGCACATTTGGCGCACATGTTTAAAACAAAATTGGTGCAGAATCGCACATAAATGTGGTGCAGGATACCACTTTTGGCGTCTCTGGCGCAGAATTCCCATCCCTGTATAGGTGAATCAGAATACACTTTAGTGTATATTGTATGTGCTCTCAAAAGAATAAACAAGTGAAGCTTCCGAGTCCAATCGTTCTTTCAGTTTCTTTTCTGCGATTAAATAGTCCTTCTTTTTCTTCTGTATTTTAATGAAATTGAAGGAATGTTTTGGTCTACCCACTGAAACAACTGTCTACGAGTCAAAATCTGTTCATCATATGGTCGTTGTAGGATGGCACGTGCAGCCAACCTTTTTACAGAACCTCTTACTCCATCACAAGCTCCTGTTGCTGTAAAATGCATCTCAGCAAGTACTGCAAAATCCTCTTCATGATAGCAAAGATTTGTGATTTTTTTTTTCTATTTTTGTAATGTGCCGATCAGAAAAGTAAAATATCTTCTTAATTTATAGTTGGGTGCATCTTATCCTTAAGAAAACTTACTAAGAATTCTTGAAATAAATGAACTGCAACAGTGTCATGAACCAGAAAGTCTGAAAATAATTACAAAACTGACATGTTGCTCTTCTTTCCTCATCAGTGAAATGCATAACACACGGATGGATTGTTGGCTCGGAATAATTCCAATTAAATTCTTGTACTTCATCTTGAAGTACAAAAGAATAGTTTTCAGCAAAATCAAATATTACCAGAAACTGTCCAGGTTGCAACTTAAATTTTAAATAGGCTGAAACATGTATTATTGTTTTGAAATAAATGAATGGCGAAAAAGAATTTTTAACTTTTCACAGAATGCGTCAAGGAAGTCATCGGACAATTTGATAACAGTTTTAAGTGTAGACCTATCCACGGATAACCACTGTTTATGTTATAGTATCCACCATATTACAGATTCATAAAATTCAGTCACCATATTAGCCATATTTTCATGTAATGTCTTCCTAGGTTTCGGATTCTGTGATGATAAGATCCCTTTTTTATTTAACAGTTGCTTTGCTGGATGCAAGAATTTTTTTTTATTAGCGTACTATTTAATTGACATATCATTTACCATTCCAAAGGTTTAACGTTTTGATCAGTCGTGTCTAATTCCTACAACTTTTTCATTGCCAGTCCTATCTTATTAAGACTTTTCTTTTGGATATTTATGATGTTTAAGTTTTTTCTTTTTACTGGTGACTCTCCCATGACATTCAAACTACGATTTAAAGAATATAGTCCTTCTTCACGATCTAAATTCATTAGTTCATCATCATCATTAACTTGCATCATTAAGTACACTTGGTCCTGGTAGATCTTTATTGGACCTAATTTCCAGAGGTGGGTCATATGTTAATTCACATATTTCTTTCCTGCACCTTTCAACAAATTAAAGAATTTTTTCACAAATTAAAGTAGAAACAGGACATAAACTTTTTCTTTTGCAGGAATGTTTCCCTTTAATCAAAAGATTCCCTTTACCCAAAGGATTGCAACATCTATTTATTTAACAACTGATTGTTCATAATAAAATTTTCCTTACTGAAAAAGTAAATTCTTACAAAAATATGCTTTAAAAGTTTTATAAGTGGTTTGGGTTTTCAACCTAAAACTCAAATTGAAAGAATTAACATAATAGGAATCTAACAGTCAGCTTTAATTCGAGCTAAAAGCCAAACTGCAAACCAAAACTATCTGAATGAACCAATCACCTCTAACTCAAACTAAAACCGAAACTGCAAAGCCAAAGTGACACTAAACGGTTAATTTGCCTGTTTTAAGTTAGGCAATTTAATTTTCAGCTATATATGGCTATTTATGGATAAATCTAGTTATGAGTATGGCAAAAGTATTTAAAAACTACTATAAAAATATCACTGGAATAAATGATAGAGAGAGTGTACTTTAAAAGAGGGAGAGAGACCCTCTGATAGAAAATATTACATGTAAAAATAAGGTTCACAATCTGTTTTTTAACATTTCGTACAAACTATAGCAAGAAACCTACCATTAGAAGGCAATTCTATGATGTCCTTGTTAGATTTCACATCATTGGCATCAGTGTCATTGTTAGTAACACATTTTCTTATATCAATATAATTTGTTTTCAAATCAGTAGCTTGATAATTATCCCTGAAAATATATTTCAATTTAGTTTAAACTATATTATTCAGAATGATGGATACTTTACTCATATATATAGTAGTATGTAAGCATAATTATATAATTTATAAATTACTACTGCATACCTTTATTACATTTACAAATATTTACAAAATCTGTTCAAACTGAATATAAATAATTAATGATTTAAAAATTGATACTTTACATGTTTAAATAGCATTTATTAGCATACGATAAATGAAAATTCAAAAATTGGGTATTTTTAATTTGCTTACAAATATTCTTGAATTTGCATTAGAAATATTGATTTAAAGGAAAGTTTCACAAATCTCTTTAGTAACAACAAGTTAAATACTATTTAAAGAGCTTATTATACCGATAAATTTTGATAATTATCAAATTTTACTCATTTTAAGAATATTTTTTTAAGAATTCATGTAACCAATATATTTAAATAGTGAAAAAAATACTCAAATGCAGAAATTTTATATATTTAAATAAAATTTTTAAAAGACTGTGGTACTTAACTTTAATTAGCTATAGATTTAAATTTAAGTTTATTATTGATTTTTGGCAAACAAATTTATAGAACAAAAACAGTTTTGTCTATTCAAAAGATAAAAATTGACATTGCTTGCTCAATTAATAAACTCTAGTATAACCTCTTCTAGTCAAACCTCATTCAACTGAACTCATTTAAAGTGAATTCTGGTGATAAATTTCATATCCTTTTCCCTCATCTCATTGTATATTTTTTAGGTGATAACTTGCTCAATTAATACAATAAAATTAAAATTAATACAACTCAATTAATACAATAAATAATACTCTCTTAAGAAGAATTTGAATTGTAGACTTCTGTTTAAGTCCATTTTCTAAACTCTTATACCTGAGAATTTATGCACATTGTTTTTTTATATTCAAACAATAAGAGAGAGATGCTTTCTACAACGGCTATTGCAACATTTCTAGGTGATTTTCAACAAGGGAATAGACCGTATAGCACACCTATCATCTCTGGGATATCATTGGATCCTATCACAGCAAGTATTCTAATGAGTCCACAACACATTCTACTGACCAGCGTCAAAGCCAAATGAAATTCTATTATGCAATCGAGGAGACAATAAGGTCTTCTCAATCTGTCATATCTTTACTTGCAATTCTTTTAATGTGTGATTATGTGGATGATAGATTAAAAAAAGAAAGATGTGATGCTAAAAACTATGAGATCCTGTTAAGTATGTTACCTGTGATTTTAAAAAAATGAACCAGCTAATGGAAGAGAAAAACATAATCTAATGTAATTAAAAAAAAAATTACTGTTCATACATTGACTCTACATATATATATATAATACTAAGAATATTTATCATCGTGGATTCAATTTTATATTCTTTAATCATTATAACAATTTGAAAACAATTCAGGATAAAAAAAAAGTAATAACTACAGGGTGTCCACAGGGAAAGCATTTTGAATTTCCCTGATATTTCCCTGCAAGCCGTACTTTTTTTTACGGTAATATTTTTTAAATGTATTATTATTCCTTATTATTATGCAAGATATGCTTTGACATTATCTTGTTATTTCGCAAAAATTTATATTTATTTTTAATATACAAGTTTACTAACTATTTCGCTTGATTTTCGAACTCCCAAAAAAGTGCAACCAAAGTTTAACCAAAAATCAATAATCAATGCATAAAAATTTAATGAACCCCAAATTCAAAATTCCAGAGCATTTACCAAATATCAATAATTCAAAATGCTACTTAAAAATCATAAAAGTCCAAGTAAGTGCAATATATCTCTTAGATTATTAGTGATAGTACTTTAAGATCAAAGACTAAAGTAACATTAACATTAAAAAAAATCCAATACACTCAAATAGTAAAAACCTAATGAATCCCTATCCCTAATAATAAAACTAATTTATTAAATCTAATCCAGTATCTTAAGATATACAGCTTAGTACACAAAATATATTTCCTAAGATCTAAAATGTACCCAAAAAATAATAGAGGCAACAACAGTTTCGTTAAGTTTAACAGAAAAAAAATTCATTTTAGGGATGTTCAAAAGAAATTTGAATTTCACTAGGAACTTAGCAAGTTTTAAACATTTGAAAGATCTATTTTAAAATAAATTGAGTGGGCGGGCAAGTACCTAGTTATAGATAGCCAATTGGTTTGTCAAATTTTAGAAACATCAGCATTTTAGTGCGGTTTCTATGAGAAAATTTTCACTTTTATACACTTTTAAAAGTCCCATACGCAATTTCCCTCTTTTTGATTGCATTTAAAAAGCATTTGAATATTTGCAACCAATCAACGATGTTTCACAGTCAGAAATCAAGTTAAAAATATTTTTTTTTTACCAATTCCCTGATTTTTTCTAAAAAATCCCAAATTCCCTGATATTTCCCGGTTTTCCCTGCTTGTGGACACCCTGAACTAGACAACTTCTTATCAAAAAACATTAACTTGTATATTTTACCAGTTTTAAATATTTTTCTTACCCAAAAAAAGTAATTGTAATTCTTACATTTGTAATGGTTTCTTTTCCATTTCATTTTTAAGGAAAGTGACTGCAAGACACAGATCATCTTTTGTAAAGAAAGAAGACCCAGTCTCTTTTATCTGGCGAAGAACAGCTGCTCTAATAATGTATGGGGGAAACACAGTAGTCTGTAGGACATTTTTCACTATCGTAGATTTCATGGCTTCATCTACTTTGATCATCAATGTTTCTGATAACATATAAGGAGTTTGTGAAGGAACATCAATCTAGAAAAAGAACCAAATCTTAGAATTATCATACATTATAAACTAATTCATGTTCTAGCATATAATATATACAAAATAAGGGAGAGTTGTCACCATTCAATATCCCCATTGCTGAGTACCTGGTGAAGTATGTATAATCCTTAAAAGCTATGTATAAAATATAAAACTTCAATTAAGAGAAAACTGGGGATTTTCATAAAACTTTTTGAGGGGGGAGGGGGTTACATATTTTAAGCATTGTATGGAAGAACAAGATAGTATGCAGAATATCCAAGTATGCAGTTTGAGTTTAGAATGGGAAGATCCTGCAATATTAATCTTCTAAAATTTTATGGAGTTATTAAAGGTTTGAATAGAGGAAATAGTATAGAGTTTATATGGATTTTCAGAAAGCTTTTGAAAAGATTCCACATGAGGGTTGCTGTACAAACTACATAGGGATAGAGTTCCAGATAACATATTCTTGAATGGATAAAAAATTCGCTGTTGGGTTGAAAGCAAAGAGTAGAAAATAAGGGTAAATACTCTTGATGGGTGGAAGCCAAAATTAGAATTCCACAGGGTTCTTAGGCCTCTTATTTGCAATATTGAAACTTAAATTGGTGTAAAAAAAGTTTTACGGGTGCAAAAGCTCTTAAAAGTTTACAGACGCCTCGCGCTGTCCCGTTTTCGCTTTTTAAATTTTTTTTTCTCTTATAAAAATTCACTTTTACTACTAAAAAAATTATCTAAATAATTCATTTTTATAAATACCTTTTAACTTAATTCAGTTAAACATCAGAACAAAAAATATCGATATAATATTTTCGGTTTACCAGTGTGGATCGGCGAAAACAACTGCAAATCTGTTTACGAACAGGCCCACACTTTTTTTCGATCTTCAGATCTTAGTACGTCACGACCAATAAGAGGGCGTTTTCGTTTGAATCACGTTTCCAGCGATTTCTGATGAATTTCAAACTTTAAAAATAAATTTTTCACGAATATACAATTCGGATATTAAGAATCATGGAAACTTTTTTTGTTAAACTAGCTCTGTTTAAGACGAATATAAAACATGCAGCAATTCTCCATTGGGAGGTTAAAAAGCATTTTTAATAGGGTAATAGACAAATTTATTCAGGAGTGGGTAGTTACAAAAAAAAATCAGCATTGGGAAATCGTGAGGATGTGTTAGATAGAAAGGACAAACTTTGTTAGGCCTAAAGCCTTTAGCATGGTTCATACAAATTTTCCAAAGTAAAAATTAAGCAGTTCTTAAGGACTTTTTAAGGACCTTTTAATACTTTTTAAGGACCTCATAATTTTTATAGAATTACCATCAAAGCAATGTTAAACAATAAAAAAAAATTATAAAATCAGAGGAGTTAAAATTAAAATGAATAATAAAAAGTTTATGCTTGAACAAGATTGTAGGTTTAAAAAAAATAAAGCAAAAACCCTATATGAACCAACTGCGAAAACAACCCAATATAAACCAACATTGAATTTCCAATGTTATGCTCTAAAAATAATAGTACTATTAAGTACAATAAGATTGAATTACTTCGACCTACATTTAAGATTAAAATTACAATGAATTTCTAAAAGTATAATGTCCTTCAAATGTATGCAATCGATTTTAAGTATCCTGAGATTTCAGTGCAGCCAAAAATGATTTTTTTACATTGTCCTCATATTAAAACCCAAGTTCAATGTATCCTAATAATTAATCTTAAGATCAATTATTCAAAAGTACCTTTAATTTCAAAATTTTAATCTACTTCTAGTATAATATTTAAATACACCCCAAAAATCAAATTCAATGTATTCTCAGCATAAAAATTGAATGCATCTCCATAGGAAAAAATTAACACCAAAAATATATTTTAATTTACATCTATTAACTATTTTAATTCAAATATCCATTGAAAAAATAAAATTAAAAAGGCTAATGTGCCCTAGAATCCGAAAACAATGCATTCTAAAAATGTATTTTCAATATATAAAGGCAAAATTTTTTCAAGTGCACTGAATAGTAGAATATCAATCTACCCCCCCCCCCCCCCCCCCAAGAGTAATAGCCATCAGTTGCAAATCCAGTGTGAATTACTAAAAGTGAAAGTTTAATGTGCCATAGATCACAATTAACCCCAAATAACAAAATTAATTACCTAACAAAATTGCAATGTACCCCGAAAAAAAAATCCAATGATTCCAAAGGAATCTCCAAGTCAAAAGAGTAATGAGAAATAAAAGTGCAATGTGCATTGAGTTGAAAATTTTCAAATCAAAATCTCTATGCACCACTCAACATCCAATATACCCCCACCAAATTATTCCCTTAAAAACTAGTTTAATAAGAAATTTGAAAAAACTGTAAAAAAAAAAAAAAAAAAGGTATGTTAAGGTAAATAAAAGGTAAAGGGGGGGGGGGGGGGGATCAAATAAAAATAAACTAAATGTAATAAAATTTATAAAACTTTAAACAAAAATGTGTTTATACATTAGAATATTTTAATGCCAGTCAAAGAAAAAAGCTTAAAAAAAAAACATTTTTAATACTCAAAATAACTCAATACTCAAAAATTCTAAACTTCAATTTCGTAAAATAAATTATATTTCCGAAAAATTTAATGCAATTTTGTTAAGTAGCGCAAATTAAATCACGATAAAATAGGTAGTACTGAAACAGAAGCATTTATTTATCAGATGCAAAAAGATTGTAAGTCTTTCAACAGAGATCGCAGCAGATCGCGTTTCGTGAATTTCTACAATTTTAAGATTTTCATGAATGAAAAAAATTCTCAAAAGTGCGCCATTTGGAAGTTGCATTCGCCAACAGAAATTAGAGTTATAACCATCTCAACTTTCGAGTGATATTCCCCGTTTGACGAAGATCGCAAATATTTCTAAATGTTGAAGATGCCACATTCTTGTGAAATTCTCCGTTTTTCTAGAATGAATATCGATTATTCACAAAACAACAAAAACGAACTGAGATTTCTAAAATGAAGTGTCCATATGATGAAATATCATTGACTAAAAAATCGGACAAAAGGGATCAAAAGTTCACTTTTTCTGATGCCGAATCCATCTATTCATGCCTTTCTCTTCTTGCCGATTTACACTTCCGCATAACGGTCAAAGTCAAATCCGGAATTCTACATTTCGATATTTTTAATGCACCCGGGTACCGAAAATTTTAAATCCCTGGAATTTCGAGTTAGACTCACAAAAGTGACCTTGTGAATTATTAAAGAAAATCATGAGGGACAAAAAATAAGGACCTTAGTTGAAAATTAAGGACTTTAAGGGCCCTTAATTAAGGGCCCACCTAAATTAAGTAGTTCTTAAGGACTTTTAAGAACCGTGCGAACCAAGTTAGATGACATTTGTATTTGTACTAAAGAAACAATATTAATGTTAAATTTTAGAATGAATAAGAAAATTATATAGACGATAAAACTGTAAGCCTATCAGGAATTTAATTAACACTGTTTTATATGATCCTTTAAATATTGATAATTTGAATAGGTTATCACAATTTCTGAGCTTTTTGCTGAAAATATTGAAACTTAAAAATATGCATGTTCTGAAATCTTTTATAGAATGTGGATGGATTTAGAAATCATAACTTACATTAAGTAAAATTATTCTAAATGAAGTTACATTTTGTTTAAATTCTTCTTATTATTATGTTCGAAATAAAAAGGAAACACAAATACTTCAAATTTATCAGAACATCTTGTAATACAATCTTCAATGAAAGAGGCTCCTTTATTCAAATGAAGGAAACCACAGTTACGAAACCATCTGGCATGCTCAACCCATGGATCATCTCCGAGTTCCCAATTACATAGACCACCATCACAGTGGAAGCATTTGGTATGGTCCTTGATTCCTAAAATGTGACACATATGAATATGTATATCAATGCATATTATAATAATATAAAATGCATTCTATTTTAATTTTTATCACCTTTTCAAGCGCATTAGTCATAACCTCACCTTATAATAGAGGGAAGTGGTGGAAATTTTTACAGAGTGAAGCAGAAAATATTTTAAATGAATGGCATAATGTATATATATATATATATATATATATATATATATATATATATATATATATATATATATATATATATATATACTAGCTGAAATACCCGTTCTATGCACAGGAAGGTAATAAGTTACAAAATAGATACAAATACAATATTTATAAGCGAAATAAATAATATTCTTAATTTGTCACCCATCAGAAGGAACCACAGTATTAAAAGTTACAATTTGTAACGAAATTTTAATAGCAAGTTCCCGCAAGATTGATAATATGGAGAAGTTAGATGTACAATAATGTGGATATACATACGATACTCCCGTTGATTAACATCCATATTTTAATAGATTCCCAAACTAACGTTGCTACCGTAGCACTAAAACTATTTGGCTACACTTGGTATCGAACCAAGGCACTTCTGCTTGCTCTCTACCGATACTCTGCCGGTCAGGCTAAGGTGATCACACCAGCCTAAGCGGGAATATCAGGTATATGAAGTGAACCGCACACTACTAACATCGAAAAAGGGGTTTTACACCCCCTTAAATACGTTCGATCGGAACAAAAATACCTTACTTTTCCTATTTAAGGTATAAGTAACAAATTTACCAAATTTCTTTTTCATAGGTATACGGGAAGTTGGAGAATTAGTGATAAGTGAATGAGTGGGGTTTTTCGCATTTATATATATAGATAATATATATAAAGGTTATTTGGATTCTTCCTATAGAAACTTATTTCTAAATATTTAGTAGTGTTTTGATAATGAGAAAGGGACTTATTTGAAAACAAAGTACTAAAATAAACTTCAGTGGTGTAGTTTAATGCAAAAATATATTTTATTACTGTAAAAGTACCAAACTGCCTCAATAAAAAGATAAATTTAAAAAAAGTATTAAAGGATTTGATTTTATTTAGTTATAGATTCCAATATTGAGCTGTCAGCATATATATAAAAAAAAATCTTTTTAAGGCATTTAGCAGAAGGATAAAAAAAATTAAAAATCTTAGTTAAATTGCTAATTCCCTAAAACATCTATACTTAATTACCTTTCCTAGTACATAAAAATCATAAATTAATTTGTTTTATATTTCCAATATGACTCATTTAATTACATTAATTTCCATGTGGTTTTAAAGTGCTTTACATCTTGTATCAATGGAATGGTGCAAAACCTATATTTTAAAAAAATGCATATTTAAATAGTGATAAATTTCACAAAGACTAGTTTTTAATGTAACTAGAGTAGGAAAAATGATTTAAATTAATGTGAATAAAAATCATAAAAAGTTTTCAGCAACCTATTGGTGACTTTTAAAATATTGCATCATGATGTCTCCCACTATTCTTACTGCATGTACAAATGAAAAAATAAGTATTATCTGGCTTGTGGAATATGTATAAAATTGGTAGTTATCTCCCACTCCAATCTTAGTTAATCCTTTGAACCCTTGCTTGAAACAAAAGGGTCAAAGGATTTCATCTCAAACAGTAAAAGTAGTAAATGATACATTTCATTAAAGATGCACCAAATGCTAAATGCAGGCAATCCTGCCAAGGATATATTAAACTTCCATTGCAAACAGCATCAAGTGTATTAATAGGTACAACAAATAAAAGGCTCGTACAGCTTACTGCAGTTCTCACCAACAATCATGACGCATCTATTATTTAATAATCTATCCAGACTAACTCATCACAATAGGCTATTTTGACGAAATTTTAAAATTATTAATAGAACTATAAACTTTGGAGATTTATTATTAAATAATTTGTAGGTTGTGATTGAATCATATTTGCCCATTCCACTGTGCAAAATTAAAGTTTTTACTATTTATTTTACTGATGTGACATGACAATGTGTTTCAGCGCTAGATGCCATAATTGACTGTTTGAAAAGGATAGAGATGCCCATAATAATTGCCCTCTGTCTGTGAGGGTGTTTATAAATAGGGATGTCGAAGGCACAAGTGGGCTATTGAGAACAGCTTGTGCAAGATTGTATCTGATGCAGTTGCTTACTGCAACACAATTTGTTCATCTATTAACAGTGTTCACTCTAGAAATAAAAAGAGACAAGGCGCTGCTGGCAGGAAAAGGGCACCTCCCATTTTTCAAAGGGCACTTCCAAAAACAAAGTGGGCGTAGCCATCCATTAAGACATCGGACCGGTTGGTTAGTTAATTAACGTCGCACTAGCACTGCACAATGGGCTATTGGCAATGGTTCAAGGTCAATCTCGAAGGAAGGACATGGGAACACTGCCTCATATTTTTTAAAACATGTGGTCAGATGATGAAGACTCGTGTCAAGAAGATTGGGTGTTCAATTCTTAGAACGAGTGTAGCATTCTGTTCTGGCAATTAAAGGGTTGCCAGGAGAAAACCATCACATACCAAAAGTAATCCGCTCGTGTAGAGGGGAAATTCGTGGTGGTTCAAACGTCCTGAAGCCTATTCAGGTTCCATGGGGTACCAGCTCAGGTATTGACCTCGTTATCTGGCCATGGTTAAAAAATATGAGGTAGTGTTCTTGTGTCTTTCCTTTGAGATAGATCACAAAACCGTCGCCGATAACCTATTATGCAGCTATAGTGCGACAATAATTAACCAACGAATTCAGTGATTATTTAAATGAATTATTTTGATTATTACTTAACATTGCATTAATAACACCTTCCCGCTGCCAATAATATTCCAATGCAAGTGTTCGTTACTTTGATGGATGTTACTAAATGCAGTGTTAAATTGAACAATTTATTTTTTGGGGTTGGTTAATTAACGTCGCAATATAGCTGCACAATGGGCTATTGGTGACAGCTTGGGATCCATCTTGGAGGAAGGACCTGACTTATCAACCCCACTTATCCCCACTATGTATGATATTATGACCCCACTGATCAAATTCGGAAAGAATTAAGAAGCAAGAAAATATGATTTACTCTTCAAACTTACACAAGGCGACGGTGGAGGAGGGGTTTGAGCACTGAACTCTAACTTCTGTTGTCATCCAACCATGGTTCAAAAATATGAGGCAGTGTTCCCATGTCTTTCCTTCAAGATAGACCCCGAACCGTTGCCAATAGCCTATTATGCAGCTATAGTGCGACTCTAATTAACTAACATAATTCTCTTAATTCCGATTTGCACTTCAAATTTTGAAATAAATACCTTTTTTAAAAACAAGTATGGCAGCAAAGGCACTTGTGCAAGAAAGGGTGACAGTTTTGAAAAACGAAGAAAAAAAATGGCATGAGGGTGTTAACGAGAGAGGAAAGGATGGGTCACTCGTTGAAAAAAGTCCAAAATGAAAACTGTATTAAAATATTTAATGCAAAATTCTTTTCTGAAAAAAAAACCCTCAAACCCTGTAAAAACCCTTTGAACATCAGTCAAATGACAAAGACAATCACAATTGAATTAGAACTCCACTTTCCAAACTTCCATAGATCAAGCAACATGAAGATTTTGAGAACAACATATATAAAACTCTGGCAACTGGACTTTCTCAGACCCTAAATATAATTTTTTTAATTTTCATAGAACCATATTTTTTATTACTGCAGATGCATTTTGGAATATTTAATCTTGCATAAACTGAAGTCACAATCATATTATGGAAGTTTGGAGAGTGGTCTGTAATTGTAAAAGTGTTCACTTGAAACATACATTTTTTAACATGAATGTTTATGCTTAGTCATAATTGGTTCATGTTTAATAGAAAAATTCAAAATAACTTCAAATTAATTTTAGATAGTGTAGTCTTTATAGAATATAAATTATTAGTATTTAAAAGTTAACACAGGTTTAAATTAACAAAATTTTGAATCCCAAAAAAGCACATTTTACCTATATAGAAAAATCCTGCTTTTGCTAAGTACTCTTTAGAAACAGGAGAAGCAACAGACCATGATGTAAAAGATCGCAGACGAGAATTGAAAGATGCTTGTTGTGGACTAGCTGGGACACTGTGTAAGAGTACACCTAATTTCTTAAGATCCATATGCTCCTGATTTTTATCTAGAAGTCTAGATTTTGATGTGGAATCTATATGCCTTGTCATTTTATCACATAAATCAATTGAATCCTCTTGCATACATGATTCTTTTTTAAGACTTAAATTGGACAAAATATCACACAAGTAATTGCAATGTGGAAAATGCTTGACATGTTCTTTAAATGGATCATCACCTACCTCCCAATTACTCACAATACCTTTACAAAAAGGACATTGAACTTTATCTTCATACCCTAGATAAAAAAAGCCAGCATCTGCCAGGTTCTTTATGTTAATACTAGGCAATGGCCAACTCAAGGTATAGCTTTTCAACCTTTCTTGCACAGACTTCATTTTATTAAAATCAATACTATGAATTGTTTGGGCAAGAATAACTGACTGTTGTGGACTTGATGTAATCCCATTCATTTTATTAGTTTGATTCTCTGGAACATTGTTAGATCGGTTATTGACAAAATCACAGTTTGGAAATAATTCTGAATGCTTTTTTTGTACAATATCACCATAGTTCCAATTCTTAATATGACCTTCACAGCTGAAACAAATGACTTCATCCCCATTACCACTGTAATAGAAACCAGCTTTTGCTAAACGGATTGGATCAACAGGGCAATCCATTTTCCACAATGAAAAAGTTTCCATTCTTTTAGACTCATATCTATAAAGATTTTTTAAATCTTCTGATTTTGAATTTACTGTGCTGGGCCCAAGGGAAGAGTGAAAATGCTTATCTTCAGTCATCTTGTCCTAAAAAATAAAAGCATTTAATTCAATACACATGACAAGGGCAAGCAACTTTTCAAACAATTTTACTACAGTAGAACCTCATTATAAAGGGTGTCGCTTATAACGGACAGTTAAACAAAGTTTTAAAAATAGTAAGGGATGCTTATTTTTTATCTAACTAGTTTTATACTTCCAAGCAAGCGATTAAACAATGATTGTTCACTATGTTGAACAATTGGCAAATGAAAATGTTTTTACACGTGTTTGAACAACAAAGAAGAAGGACGTTTCTTTGTTGTCGATCCTCTTTTGTCAACTCCAGGGTACATTTCCGTACCCGTTTTTTGAGAAAATGCATTACTAGAAAATAATTAATAGAACCTTTTTTAAAAGGGAATTTGCACTAAACGAAAACAGCTTTTTATGCACTTTCCACAGCAGATTTTCGACTAGGCAATAATTTATTTTGGATTTAGAGTTCAATGTTTTGCTTTAAAAGTGGTTTTTTACTTAAGGTGATGTAAAGCAATAAAAATTTGTGCTCTTTTGTCAATAGATGGCACCACAAGAAATTTCGCAGACGGGAAAAAAGTACAGGAATGTTTTCCTGAAAGTCTGCATTTCCCTCTAACTCATTTTGTTCGTCACGAGTCTTTCTTTTACCATGTTTAAGTTTATTTTGCCGCAATTGAACCTTAATGGGATATTTTGGCTCTAAAGTGAAATCTTTGACAAATCATCCTCTTCCACTATACAAAAAGAGAATTTTCTCCTAAACAGATTAAACTAGATTAATCGAATTATAGAAATTGGTGTTTCTCTTCAATTTAAGCAGATGCTCGCCACAATCCGTCCCTGATGATTAGAACTGAAGTTACAGCGGTTAAATTGACCAGAGTATGTCCATATTTGGAATAATTTTTCTTCCCACACTATTAGCGACTAGCTTGGTAGGCGTAGGCTAATGGCTCACTGATTATCAGTGTTTTTCAACCCAAAAAGTAACGAAGTTGATAATTATGAACACATATGTTTAATTAACATACAAATTTTAAGTTAAATGTACCACACACATTAGTAAAAGAAATAAGAGATTCCTTATATGCGCTGCTTTTGCAAAACACTGTAGCGGCCTTACGATATGTCTCGCTGGAAACGTTCCGGTGATTGATTCTATGGCCAGTCCTCCCCTGATCCTAGTCATCAGAGAAACCAGCTTATGTGAATGTTGACGTAATTATAGGAAAAATACAATGGAGCAAAAAGAGATATCAACAACAATAAATTTATTTTCTGTAAAACATTATTTGAATGGTTATTTCACTTATGTTTTTATTAATTATAGCTTTGACCAGAAAGATATTACAACATAGTCATCACTGTTATGGTTAAAACCATAATTGGTTAATTTTTAATTCCTCTTTTATTTAATTTAATTTCAGACTCCCCTAATTGTATTAATTAATTTATGTAATATTGATGTATCCTATTTAATTGTCAAACTTGTACTTGGGAACCTGCACTTTTGATTCCATTTAAGCCCAAACGTAGATTTCCCCCTTTTTCATAACCCCCTAAGAGCTTTTTAGTTGTAAATGGGGTGATAACCCCTGTCTGGAGTCTTTTCCACCCTTTTGGGTCCCCACATAGGCCTCTCCTCCTGTATCATGTTACACATCTGGGGTCTGGTATGTGAGTTGAGTTCGTGTTTTTGAGACCGTTTTACGTACTGGTCTGGAATTATGTTTAACTGTAACCGAAGTTGTAATTGTAAATTCTCTGATTGGCTGAGAGGAAAATTGATGTGCTAGTTTTGAGGGATCTGGCAAGGAGGTTTTGGCGATTTATTGGAAAGCGCACCTTTTGACGAGACTTTTTAACGCATCTTTCGAAGTCTCCAGACGTACAGGAGTGTAGCTACCGTCTTATAAACGCGGACCGTGTGTCCTTTTTCAAAACCCGATGGGTTAATCTCGTGCAATAGCCGCCGATGCTGATGCGGGGTTAGAAGAATTACGTAACCGCCGCCACCAACCTCAACGATGCTCGAGAGTCACCCATTCCAGTAGATGTTGCCGGGTTAACTGCAATAACCCCAGCCACCCATCGACGTAGCACCCAGAGGGATGTTCCCGTCCTCTGCCGTTGCCTCTGATGTCAGCCCTGGACGCCTCCCCCATCACCCGTCAGGCCCGTGATCCTCGCCCAGAGAAGGTCCCATCCACCAACCACCTCTGAACTAGATTTCTCTGCTGGACGACCACCACTGGCTGGCGCCTTTTGACCGACCACCTCTGAAGCTGACATCGGAGTTGACACTCCGTCGAAGGATGTGCCAAGTACCACCCCCCCTTTTCATCCACCTCCCAATCTTGGACACTTAGTATGGCCGTAGCGGCTTGGCCATGTTTTCTTTTTTTGGGGGGCACTCATATTGTATTCGCCTTGATCTCCTGCCACATCTCTCTCGACGAAATCAGCTGAAGGTAGTAATTTTTAATTTTAGTTTACCCTCCCCCTTTTAAATTATTTAGTTTTAACTTGTTTGGCTTTTTGTAAGGTTTTTTTTAGTGTTCCGTTCCCTTTTTAATTTTAGTGTTTTAATAAATTTGTTTTTCTTTTGGTCACAATTTTTAGTCTTGTGTTTTTTTGTCTGTTCTAAACTATACGATCACGCCAGGTAAATTCTTAAATTAAACAACGATTAATATTATCGTTCTTCCTTTCTTTTGTTTATTAGTGCTTTTTAATTAACCCGTAATAGTAACTACCACATCACATTTTTCAATGTAATGATCCACACAAGGGGCCTGAAAATCTTAAACAACCAATAAACTCAGTGGCGGCGATTCGGAGATGAAGTGGGTCAGCTGCACCTGTACTTGTTTCGGACGTTGCCCTCTCACTTTTTTAATATTTTTAATTTGAAAATAAATTATCAATCAATTGTTTTACTGCATTGAATCTTTTGCAAATTCGTGTACGCGGTTTATAAGTTAGAGGGGTGAGGGGGATAGGTTAAAAATCGCATGATCAACCTGTCCAACTCTCCTTTACACGATGGTATGTCATTTATCTCCATAAGCTGATTCCACGTGGAGTTATGAGGTGGAATCGTATAATGCAGTTATGGGCGACACTTCCCCTACGCTAAAGTAAAAGGAGGGAGCGGGTTAACAGTCGGCAAGTTCGAAACGTCTCACTTTCCTTCGATATAGGCCCCGAACCGTGGCCAATAGCCCAGTGTAGCTCTAGTGAGACGCTAAGTACCCATACCAAAATCAACTCCAAAGAAACTCTGTTTTAACTATTTTGAGCAAAGACACCAAAAAAGGCATGTTCAGTTTACTCTCTCGTTTTTATTTAGCTCAGTGCACTCAATCAAACAATCAACTGAAACGCGATCTTTTGTGTATGGTAATCCCTAAGGTAAACAACTTTGGTGCATTTTCGCTCGTTGGCATATGAGGCCGTATAAAAGAAAAGAACCAATTCTACACCCTTTTAAGCTATTTTAGACACCTAACAAAGTTTAAAACTATTGTATATGAAAAAAAATCACAAATTAGCTCATATATTAATGATTTTTTGAGGTTTTTAAGCAGAAATTCAATTGTGGACAAAATGTCACAAGAGTAACGCTTAGCCTTTTACTTAAAACAATGCAATTAATTCAGATTTTGTCAAAGAAATTCAAAAGTTTTTCTCTTTTGAAGAGATATAATTACTCTATTATATTTGTAAATTTGAGTTTTGTATTCTCATATAATTCACAGGAATTCTACCTTAAAAACACATTTTGTATTTTGCCTTTTCCATTGGTCACAAGAGTAACAAAATTTTGATTTATTTCCTAGACAACTAAAATATACTAAATTACATATTAGATATGTTTTATGAAGCGGAATGACATTAACTTTTAAATAGTAATTTTGAATTTTATCCTAAATATGTTTAGTATTGTAAAAAATGTACGTTTTTATGAAAATTTTCTCTGACCGTCACAAGAGTAACAATGGACGTTCCCCTTTATCAACTGGACTACCGGACCCCCATTAGAAGGCAGTATTTCCAAAGTTACTCAAAACGCAATATTGTAATGATAAAGATTATGTGTTGTATTATAAGATGATTTTTTTAAAATTCTTTTCGAAACTAAAGAAATTCTTTTATGTAAGTTAGAAAATCTCAAAGGGGGAAATAGTCCCTAATGCCCAATTCTATCCGCCACTGATCAATGTCCTCAATAGGGATGAGCTTAACAGTTTTTCTGAAAGAACGACAGTTATTACCATATTATTGACAAATAACGTTACTGATAACTGTTATTTAAATATTTTTAGAAAGGGACGTGTTTTATATAAATGAACTACAAAACAAAAAAATTCATATCAAAACTGCATGCTCCACAAAATATAAAAAAATAATTCTAATTTGTACAAGATGGTATAAATGTAGGGACAATATTTCATGTTTTATTTTTGATAAATAGTATATGAAAATATTTTAAATATTAAAATAGAGCATGGAAAAAATATTAATACATAAATTAGAAAATGTTAAATTAATTATTTTATATTGAGCTGATCCATATCTTTGAAAGTATTTTTAATTTTTTCGCTTGGTAACTTTTAAGCAATTGACTTAATTACAATAAAGTAAGCTTTTCTATATGTTTTAAAAAAATTATTGCTATTTGCTTTTTACTAAAAATTTGTGCATAAAAATTCTAAGCAAAAACTATATTCAATGCATTTATAAGTAAGATGAGAAATATGTGTAGTTACAAATGCCAAAGTAATAATAATATTAAAGTCAATTGTAATATATATTTTTAACGCTATATACAGTAAACAAAATAGAATCGACAGTACTTACTCAAATTCAATAGCGCCATCTTTAATAGGCAAAAAAAGAAAATCAACACCCGCACTTTAAAAGAAAGAAGAAAAAAACAGTAAAAAGCCTACATGTCAATAAACAAGCCTGACGATAAAAAAAAATTCCTACTAGAGAGAATGCGACAGAACCAAGTGATTCATACTAACACACCTTTCTACCAGCGCCGAATTAAAAAGAAAGGCATCCACCCTTCCCCTGCTTTCACAACCTAATGCCAAATTATTCTTATGAATGACAAGTGTACATTTCCTACAACTCAATCACTTTCAAGTAAATAACAACGAAAGCAAGAATCCAGCAAACAACCCAAATACTAATATGCAATATAACTAATGAACTTAAACCACATCGATTTTATTAAAAAGATTTATCATACGCCCGTGTATCATAATAAAAAAGTTATGTCTGTACAATATTCTTGGATCAAATAGTTATTAAAATATTTTGAACGATGTAAAAATCTTTCAATAATAATCTTCGCCAATAATGATTCAATTGCCAAGAAGGATAGCGGCCAAAAGATATATCGTGATCCAGTTGGAATGTTATATGTTCTACGATGGAATGGAATATCACTTCCAAGGTTCCACTGAGAAGTTTTGAAGGCCGAAAAGCTGGTACAATTAAACATCGCCATCTATTGATCTTGTGAAAAACTTATTTGATTCCATTTCAAAAATATTCTTTTTCGAGGGTTTTGAAGGACTGTTATTTCTCAAAAATAATATTTTTAGTTATCGGAAATTGAAATAATGATATTTTGGTACAAATGTATTATCACGGGGCACCGAAAAAGAGTGCCGTCGAAATGCCCCAAACGACTGCCCGAAGGATTGCCTGTAAGCACCATGATCGACTGCTCGGAGGGGGTCATGGATGTGATCCTGAGTAGTCGGAGGCCGAAGGCCGGAGACCACAAAATCGACGTAAGGAGTCTGTGACTTTAAGCGCGCGGTACGCGTGTGCGCTTAAGAGTGCCGTCGAAATGCCCCAAACGACTGCCCGAAGGATTGCCTGTAAGCACCATGATCGACTGCTCGGAGGGGGTCTTGGATGTAATCCTCAGTAGTCGGAGGCCAAAGACCACAAATACCCGGAAACATAAATCGACGTTAGGAGTCTGTGACGTTAGTGCCACGGTACGTACGTGCGCTTAGAACCGTGTATGGCATTCGTGATGTCCACACGACTTGAAACGACTAACCAACAGCGGATCAACTGATCGCGAGTGCTAATCGCAACATTCGCTTTTAAACGCATTAACTTAATGTCAGTTATTTGTATATTTCCGATATTCGTCGATCTGTAAAATATCATCTGACCAGGGTGCTAAATTACGAGGCAGTATTCCCGAGTCTTTCCTTCTATATAGATCTCGAACATCATTAACTTTCCATTAGAAATAGTAACATCCGTCCTTTAACCATGGTTCAAAAATACGAGACAGCTTTCCCGGGTCCTTCTTTCAAGATATATGCGAACCGTTTACCCAATGTGCGCTAACCAATCAATCGCGAAAGCAACCAACAAGGCAATCGCCGATCATCCATTTTAAAGCAAAATGTTTAGTTTGGATAAACATGATCTAGAACTACACTTTGGGCTATTTAATACAAATGTAAATAAAAGTATTACTCTTATCAAAGTGTATTGGCAACGATACAAATTTATTTCGTGTTCGAAAGTTTGATTATATTTTTAAAACGGCGATAGTTTGCTCTTATTACATTAATTTGTTACTAAAATATCAGAAATTACGAAAAAATAACATTCCGATATTAAATCAGTATATTATCACATTTATAAATATAATATTTAGCATCGTTCCATTGTACTACGACTGCATAATCGAGGGTTACCGTCTCGTTTGGCGGGATTAACAAACGCGTCACAGAATTGGCGACTTAATTTTGTTGAAAATTCGGTGCCCCGTGATAGTACATTAGTTCCGATATTTTTTAACTGGTACAAATGTAGTATGGGACATTTGGCGCGCGAGGTTTTTTTGACGTGTTTTATAGGGACGATAAATTTAAAGTATGGCAACCCCACCTAACATTGTTGGTATTTTCCGATTCTTGTGGCGACTTTCAATTTGCAAATCCTATGCTATGTTTAACGACAATTTTTCGTCGCCAAAAAAAAAAACCCGCTCCAATACTACATCTGTTCCTTTTAACTGTTATTAAAATATCGCTCAAGCCTAGTCCTCAAACACTCACATGTTTGAGAAAAGCACTTAACCCAACTTCAAACAGTCATATAATTTATCAAAGATTTACACTGCAGTTATTCTTAAAACACACCGACTTTTAGCAGATTAGTTCCGACAGTGAAAATAATTATACGGTTTTTCTTTAAAAGAGGCTAAAAATTTATATAAACGTATTTTATATCAAGAGAAGTAAAATTTATATCCGTCACAAAAGCAAAATCTTCTTTGCTTAAAACAGTTTTATTAACTTGTCGCCAAGAGCATGTTATAGTCTCCTTGCGAATATCGCTTTCACAAAAGTCACCACAGGTGATGATCGTTCAATGCATTTCACTATTTCATATAAGACAATTTTTTCATCTACTTACGTAAAACAAAGTATTACATTACCTTAATTCCGTTACATCAAAAAGTTACACCTTTGTTGTTTACATTTTAGATGAAATAGCAGATCAGCACATGCATTTATAAACAACAGTGTCAAAACAAAACATGACATCATAGTCAAGGGTAATAGTAACAGGTGTGCCAGAGTGCCGTCTCCAACACTTTTTGAAGGTGGGCAGGGTAGAACATTTTTGACGTCACGCTATGTGAATTTTCTAATTGTTCTCATTGGCTGTCTCTTTTGATGGAAGATTGTGGTATTCCTTCGAGCATGAATGGGAGTCCCAGTTGCTCAGTGGATAAGGCGTTTAGCTAAAATCCATAGAAATGTATAAGACCTAGAAGGAAGAAGCGTATTGAAGCCGATGAAGCCTGCATGGGCGCGAAAATGGGTTGAGTTAGGCACATGGCTGCCAGATGGGCGACTACTTTTATCTCTTGCTTTTGATGCTGTTTCAATTATATTTTGACTACAGTTGGCGAGCTATTTTACGTGATAATTGGATTATAGTATACGAGTTTAGACGAGATACGGATTTGTTAAAGAGAAATTTAATAAATCATTTATCACATAAAATTTCCTTTTATTAAGTTTTTGAAAAGTTACTAAAATGTTAAATTACGTTTTAAAATAAATTATATTATAATTTTTAATTAAGAGTTCCAGAAAAAAACTATATTTGAACTAAAAAATAGTGAGTAAATTTGTTTTATTCCGGTTACATTGCAATAGGGATTACTTTTTGTATTGTATTACAAAAGTATATTTATTGATTATCGTAATTATTTGTAAATTCGCTTATTGGTAATTATTTAATTAATTATTCTTACTCTTATTAATAAATGAATCTAATTAATAAAATATAGTTTAATTAACACAGTTTAATCTAATTAATAGTATAATCTAATAAATAAAGTATAATCTAATTAATAGTATAATCTAATTAGTATTATAATTAATAAAGTGTAGTCTAATTAATAAAGTATATAATATAATTAATAGTATAATCTAATAAATAAAGTATAATCTAATTAGTATTATAATTAATAAAGTGTAGTCTAATTAATAAAGTATATAACATAATTAATAGTTTAATTATAAAGAAATATAATTAATACTTTAATTAATAAAGTATATAATATAATTAATAGTTTAATTATAAAGTAATATAATTAATACTTTAATTAATAAAGTATATAATATAATTAATAGTTTAATTAATAAAGTATATAATATAATTAATAGTTTAATTAATAAAGCACAGTTAGTCTAATTATTAAAGAGTATTATTGCATAATAATTTTTGTATATATTTTCTTCAAATTAAAAATTTAATCACACTATTATAAAATTTTTAGTTTATTATTTGCTGCTTGTGTAATAAATCATAATTAAAACTCGGTCCCATATTGCTAAGTGGTACTATACATGCTAATTAGTACCAATTAAAACATAGTTTTTAAAATTTTATTACAATTAAAAAAATATTTATGTTGTTAATTATTAATTATTTTAATGTTAATTAATTTTTTATTAATTAATATTAAATTCCTTCAATTTATTATGGCAATATTTTAGGCATTGAACCATAAAATAACTAAAATTACCGTTAAAAGTTAATAAATATAGCCACTCATGTGGACGTATAAAACTTCTAAAAAATAATATTTCCCCATAAAAGCAACACAAACAACATTTTTTCTCACTATCTACAATATTTCCGTGATTTTTTGCAATAATCAGCGTTATCAAAAGAGTTGTACTTAGAGCGCAATAAATTTTTAAATAAAGCGATTTTAGCATGGAAACTCCTATCTCCCCTCCCTCTTTTGAGTTGAGTTGGCGAAAGCCGCCATACCTTCATTTCCCCTATTGGCGAAACCGGCTTTCAGCCTTCCAGCAACCCTATTAGAGTTCAGTGCTAAAATCAGAGGATTGGTGGTTCGAATCCGTGCGATGTTTTTTTTTTTGTTTGGTTTGGTTAATTAACGTCGCACTAGAGCTGCACAGTGGGCTATTGGCGACGGTTCGGGGTCTATCTCGAAGGAAAGACCCGGGAACACATACACATTCATACATGCACCTCGTTATTTTAGAACCATGGTCAGATGACGAGGAAACACCTGAACTTGCACCCAACGCCTTCAATAGACGTCGGGACTTTGGACCCCGATCAGATTTATCGTGCACCAGTATCGTGCACCAGCATCGTGTAATACACACGTTGCTCAGTTGGTAAGGCGTTCAGCTACTGATCAGAGGATTGGTGGTTCGAATCCGTGCAATGGACTTCACATAGAAATGTAAAAAAGTAGTGATCTTGTGATCGGAGGGTTGCCAGCTTCGCTACAAAAATACTGGAAAAGTCGTCCAGAATATCCGCAAAAAATAACGGCGTGTATACGGGACTGGTGCACGATAAATCTGATCGGGGTCCAAAGTCCCGACGTCTATTGAAGGCGTTGGGTGCCAGTTCAGGTGTTTCCTCGTCATCTGACCATGGTTCTAAAAATAACGAGGTGCCTGTATGAATGTACCCGGTTCTTTCCTTCGACCCCGAACCGTCGCCAATAGCCCACTGTGCAGCTCTAGTGCGACGTTATTTAACCAAACCAAACCAATCAGGTGTTTCCTCGTCATCTGACCATGGTTCTAAATCTCATGGATATCCAGTTTATCCAAAGGGATATGCAATAGATGTCTTTTGGATATGGTTTGGCTATGTGGGCGGGTCTTCCCTTCAAGATTGACCCCGAACCGTCGCCAATAGCCCATTGTGCAGCTCTAGTGCGACGTTACTTAACAAAACCAACCAAACCAAACCGTATACGCACGCCGTTAATTTTTGCGGATGTTCTGGACGACTTTTTCTAGTATTTTTGTAGCGAAGCCGGCAACCCTCCGATCACAAAGATCACTACTTTTTTTACTTTTCTTTGTCAAGTCCATCGCGCGGGTTCGAACCACCAATCCTCGGATTAGCAGCTGAACGCCTTAACCGCTCGGCCACGGAGGCCTCTCCGTGCGATGGACTTGACAAATAAAAGTAAAAAAGTAGTGATCTTGCGATCGGAGGGTTGCCAGCTTCGGTACAAAAATACTAGAAAGTCGTCCAGAACATTCAACAAATAATACTGGCGTGTATACGGGACCATAGAGTAAAGACAGAAATAGAGGAATAAAAATGCCGATTTTACGCATGTGCATCATCAAACCATGTGATCAGAGGACAGATTTCCTCGCCCACGCGAAAAAGTTCTTTACTCCTAATAGATTTTCAATAGGAACAGCGACGATTCACGGCGATCGCAAACAAAACACAACAGAAAATGGTTCATAGCTGTGCCGCTTATGGATGCAAAGGAAGTCCATATACCTTCCATCGGTAAGTTTTTCTGAAAATTTTATTTCAAACCAAATTTTAAAATCATGTAAAATAATCAAAATTACTTTGTTTAACATGAGGTTTACGAATTCTTTTCTTAATTTTTATGAATATAATCTGTTTCAATTGAGTAAATATTTATAGGAAATTAGACTACAGTCTCGTATTTCCCTTGGGTAGCAAATTCGATGTTTCGTAAATAATAAATTTTGTTTTTTTAAGGTTTTTAATACTTTCTGAACTAGTTATGGAGCGCCGGTGTTACTTGGCGTGCCTTGGCATGCTTTGGCGACTTTCCAAACTAAATGAAATCAAAAGTATTGTAATAATGGTTTTGTATTTAATTTTCTATTTAAATATCGCTTCTTGAAGAATGATACTTTAAAGGAATTTAACATATAAATTAAAGAGGCCATTTCGGAATTTACTAAAAATAACATATAGCAGTTGTAACTACAAAATTCTGTAATAGCTTTCATTTATATTTTCTTATTTATTTTAATTAGAATTAAATAGTATAGCGCGGGTTTCCCATTTCTCAAATAAAACCAGAATGGGTTTAACAACACTACATTTATTTGTTACAAGTTTAACGACTATTACAGATCTCGGGGTTTGTAACGGTTCAACCGCACGTACCAGAGCAAGAGCACAACTGATTGTTTACAGACGAATACGCGTAGAGGGCGCTGCATCGCTACGGGTACAGTTAAGAATTAACGGGCACTCGCAACAGGTCTGTGACGGGGTACCATTAAAGGTGTGTGACGGGAACCAGTAAATGATCTGTTACATCCTCCCCCTCTGGCTCCGACGACGTCCCGACGAGGGGCCAGAATCAGTTCTTTTGGGTGAGTTTGGTGGCCGTCCTCGCTTTCGCAACGGATTGCAAGGACGTTCGATGGGGTCCTGGGTGTAGGCCTTCAGGGCAGAAGTGTGGTACACGCCCAGGGGCACTTGGGGATTGTCCAGGCTGGCAATTTCGAATGTGGATGGTGATCTTTGTGTAAGGATGACATAGGGTCCATCTCGTCTGGGCATAAACTTTTTGGATTGTCCAGTGGCAGCCTTGCTGATGGGATGCAGGGTCACATATACTTTATCACCTGGAGCATATGGTGGAACCGGATTACGCCTTTTGTCTGCGTAGATTTTTCTTTTATCTTGTTGGGTTTCGATGACTTCTTTGATTTGTGCCGTGAATTTTGAGAATTTCTTGAGATATGGGGTGATCTCGGGCACGAAGTTATCATTTTCTATAATGCTTCTTAAGTCGTTGGTCACATCGTCGACTGTTCGAAGTTCACGACCGAAATTGAAAAATGCTGCGGTTTGTCCAGTTGATTGGCACTTGGCGGTATTCATAGCAAAACGTATGGCTGGAAGCCTCTGTGACCAGGAATCATGCTTGTCTTCTACCAAGATCGCAAGGCGAGGTTTTAGATCGCGATTCTTTCTTTCAACAGGATTAGCTTGTGGGTGGTAAACTGGTGTAAGGGACTGTTTTATGTCTAACAGAAAGCAGAGTTGCTGCATTACTGCAGAGACGAATTGGGTTCCGTTGTCGCTGATTATACGACGAGGTATGCCATACCTCAAGAATACCTCCTCCACAAGAGTAGTAGCACATTCCTTTGCTGTAGCTTCTGGCAGAGCGAATATCTCGACCCATCGGGTTGCAACATCTTCAACGATGAAAATCCATTTCATACCTTCATTGCTTTCTGGTAGAGGACCAAAAAGATCTATTGCAATGGTTTCAAATCTTTGGGCAGGAACAGGAGTTTGGAGTAAACCAGCAGGTTTTTGGTTAGAGGCTTTATATCGGTTGCATTCAATACAGTTTTTGACATAATCTGTAATGAATTTACGCATACCAGTCCAGTAATAGCGTTTGGCTATTCGGTCAAATGTTCCTTCTGCTCCATAATGTCCAGCTGTGGGAGCATCATGATGATCTCTTAGGATAGTTTTGACTTCATGAGCAGGAACGACTAGTTGTGCTTCTTCGCTTTCAGAATTTGGTGCATAACGATATAATACTCCTTGATTCATCAGGTAACCACGTGCAGTCCAGTTGGCGAAGTCTACACTTTTCTCATTGCTTTCGAAACAACGAATTATCTTCTCAACTTCTGGGTCTTTAAGTTGTTCTTCTCGGAGCTCTTTTGAAGTATGTGAGGGAACGTCGATGTGTATGCTACACAGTTCACATGAAGGTTCGGCATGCTGACAAGCAGGTCTTGACAACATGTCAGCGACCACGTTGCATTTTCCTGGGATGTACTCTAACTTCAAATTGAAAGATTGAACTTCTAGAGCCCATCTTGCTAATCGTCCCGTAGGAGACTTCAAACTCATTAACCACTTAAGAGGTTGGTGGTCGGATGCAACAGTAATCTCTTGTCCTTCAATGTAGGCACGATACTTCTTCAAAGCCCAAACTACAGCTAAAGCCTCGCGCTCTGTAGTCGAATAGTTTCTTTCGGCACTAGTGAGAAGCGACTGGCATACTCGATAGGATGTTCATCAGATCCGGTGCCTTGTAAGAGAACTGCACCAAGGGCATAACCGCTGGCATCAGTTCGGAGAGTGTATGCTTGACTTGGATCACTTTGACGAAGGATCGGTGGACTAACCAAAAGTCCTTTCAGAGTCTTGAAAGAAGTTTCTTCCTCTGTTCCCCAATTCCAAATGACATTTTTCTTAGTAAGATTGCTAAGAGGTCTTGCTACTTCTGAAAAGTTTGGAATATATCTTCGATACCAAGAACAGGTCTGTAGGAAGGATTGTACTTGTTTGACGTTCTTCGGAGTTGGTATCTTCAGGATAGCCTCAACCTTCTCTGGATCAACTTCGATTCCTTTGGTAGTTATCCAGTGACCCAGATACTTAACCTTTGGGCAGGCGAATTGACATTTTTCTCTATTTGCCCTCAAGTTGAACTGGGAAAGTCGCTGGAAAACTTTCTTGAGGTCTTTTAGGTGATCTTCAAAGGTAGCGGATAAGACAATAATATCGTCCAAGTAGACTAGTATCTTTACATCCGGCAGACCACTTTTGAATCTGTCCATCAGCCTTTGGAATGTAGCTGGAGCATTTTTCAAACCGAACGGCATTAGGTTGAATCGAAAAGTTCCGAATTGGGTTGTAAAGGCCGTCTTGTCTTTATCCTCAGGATGCACGCTCACCTGATGGTAGCCTGACCTCAAATCGATAGTGGACATGTATGTCACATGTCGGGCGTCATGGATAAGGTCATCGATCCGCGGTAGGGGGTAGTGGTCTGAAACTGTCACAGCATTCAAGCCGCGATAGTCAACGCACAATCTTGTTTTTCCATTTGGCTTCGGCACCAACACAACTGGAGCAGCAAAGGGCGACTCGCATTCTTCGATTATTTTCTTTTGCAAGAGGTCATCCAGTTCTTTTTTCAATATTTCCTTCTTCGCAGGAGAAACTCTGTAGGGTGGGTAAGCGACTGGAGCATGCGTTCCCGTATTAATGCGGTGCTCTATGAAAGTCGTGCTTTCTCCCCCTGGTTTGAAGCTTTCCTCGAAATCCTGAAGCAAATTATTGACCTGGAGCCTTTGCTCGATGTTCAAGCTCTCGCCTTCTTCTTCACGGAGATTACAGCTGTTGATGGGAAGAGTTTCGACAGGTTGCTGAGACGTCAATGTGATGTCATTCCCAAAATAAACCTTTCGGCGAGGGTTGTCACAAAAGTTCCACCTTTTGTTTCTTATGTCGGGAACAATTTCCGACTTTCCTAGGAAGTCTGTTCCTAAGAGAGTTCGATTTCCTTTTGCATTTGGAAGGGCAAGGAGATCCAGAATGATTGTTTTGTTTTCAATCTCAATGGACACCGTGGCTGTGCAAGCCTCTTCAGTAGTTTGGTAACCGTTTGCCAAGGTCATGGTTACTGAAGTCTCCTGGAACTCCACTCCTTTTCTTTTCAGCAGGTTGTAGAGGATCTCACCAGCGACTGATCTGCTGGCACCTGTGTCTGCACAAACTCTGGCTCGTACACCGGATATGCACACATCAATCAGTGCAATAGGGGACATCTTGGAATGGCAAGTGTACATGGTAAGTGAATTTGCAGGGAAATTCTCATTTCTCGCCGTTGGAGAGCATGTCGGACACTTTGCCTTTATGAAACCAGGTCTGGAACATCCATAGCAGTATATGGCAGGCTTGTTCTCTGGATTAAGATTTCTTTCAGTTTGCCTTGGCTTTGGATTCTGCGCCACTTTTCTGAAGTTTCCAGTATTAAATCTTGGACTGGACCACTTCTTGGTATTCGACGTAGAGTCATTTCTGTTGTTTGGACGAACCGTCTCGTAGTCATCTAGCTTTTGTACTAGATCTGTAGTCGTCTTTATTTGTGTCCAGTCATCGATGAAGTGCTCTTTGACTTCTTGTGGAACACGGCGTTTAATCTGGTCTGTAACCATCAGATCAGACAATTCTTCAAAAGTTGTTATGTCGAGACCTGTAATCCAACCTTGAAAGTAATTCCTAAGTTCGTAGGCGAAATCTGTCCAAGTGCCTTCTTGACATTTCGAATGTTTTGTGAACAATTGACGAAATTTTTCTGGAGTGAGTTTATAGCGCTTTAGAAGCAGCTGTTTCACTTTTTCATAATCTTGTGCAACTTCTTCGACTTCTCTTGCAATGATCTGAGCAATATCATATGGCAGCAGACCAATCAGATGAGAGGCCCAGAAAGTCCTTGGAATCTCAGCTCTGTGAGCTTGTCGCTCGAAGAGAACGAGGTATAAGCTGATGTCATTCGTCACTGGATCGAATCTCTGGATCAGCGTCTGCAAGTCCAATCTTGGTTTGGCTGCTTGAAAACCATCGTTCTGAGTAAGAGGAACTTGGGATCGTGTTGCCTCATCCTGGAGTTTCAGCTTCTGAAGTTGGAATTCGTAATCGTCTTTTCTTTTCCGCTCTTCGTACTCCAGTTCCAATCTTCTTTTTCTTTCTTCAGCTTCAAAGACTTCTTTCCTTTTCTTATCTTGAATTTCAAGGTCTTCTCTCCTTTTCTTATCTTCAATTTCAAGCTCTAACCTTCGTTTCTTTTCTTGTTCTAAAAGTTCTTCTTGTGCTATTCTTTCTGCAACGATTTCTTCAAATCTGGCTTGAACAAATGCCAGGTCTTCTGAATACGCTTTGCTTTCTTGGATGTTGGTCTTTAGTTGAATAACTTTTAAGCTGTCATCACCATCCACATCCAACTCGAATGCCAGTGCCTGAAGATCTTTTTTCTTTCCCTTAGCGAGGAACGCCATTTCGATGTAATCACTTAGAGTTCTTGACCTATGTTTTTAACACTGGTAGTAAATATAGTCACAAAATTTTAAAAGTCTGAAACTAAAGTCTTAAAACCTTTGGAGTAACAGTTCAACTAAAGGTTACTATTGTTCTTCTGTAAGTGAGAATTACCCTTAAACTTTCATTAAAATGACATTTACTAACTCAAAAAATTATTATTACAATAATCTTGAAATAATATCAATTTAAAATTTATGAAATAAATTCACACTACCAAATTATATTATCAGAAATATAACACTCTTTGAAAAATTTATACTTAAAATGTTAATTAAAATGACATAACAACTTTTATTAAATAATGCACAATCAACTCTTAATGAACGACTTTCATTAATTAGTATGCAAACATTTCTTAAAATATCAACAAATGTTCAAAATTAAATTTCAGCACTCTAGTTTAAATTTTAAAATACTACCATTTATATTAATTCAAGACACACTAGCGATAAAACAGGGATCGAAAAGCATTTGAAAGAACACACTTTAACTTTCATATACAAAATACCATTATATTCTGCTAGAACAAAATAATAAAAAAAAACATCACGAAGAAAGAAGGAAGAAAAAAGAAATAAATTCTAAATCGATCAGAATCGACTCTCAAAACCCTTTCACAATTATCGTTTGCGAATGACTAACACATTTTCAAAACAAAGTTGATTCTAGTCAAAACATTCGAACGCTCTTCGAAAGTTCTACTTCCAACTGTGGGGTTACAAGGTGCAAAGAAGAGTTACACTGACGCTGGCCATGCGTTAAACTTTTGAAAATGGCAAAATGGTTACTGGCGAACCGGACTATCAAAATATTCAATCTTGAGAGAAAATGAATTTAAACATTTAAATCATTACATGAATATTTACGTAGACTAAAAGATAAGCACAAAACTACAAGATTAGTTTTAAAAATTTGACTGTTTCAAATTTAAATTGATAGTGAAACACTGCACTGATGTGCGTCACAGATCTAGTTTCGATTCGCTTTTCATAAAACGACAATGAAATTCCACTTATCTTTATATTGTCCAAACACAGCCTGTTGTAGACACCTCGTTCGATGGTTACGAACAAATTATTTTTTTCATCATTTTAGTAACCGGCGACCGCCGTTTCCTTTGTTACCTGAAAAAAATGATGGAGCCATGCTCTCGCTAGCTGGTAATGCACGGGCCCCACGTCGGGCTCCAGTTTATAGCGCGGGTTTCCCATTTCTCAAATAAAACTAGAATGGGTTTAACAACACTACATTTATTTGTTACAAGTTTAACGACTATTACAGATCTCGGGGTTTGTAACGGTTCAACCGCACGTACTTGAGCAAGAGCACAACTGATTGTTTACAGACGAATACGCGTAGAGGGCGCTGCATCGCTACGGGTACAGTTAAGAATTAACGGGCACTCGCAACAGGTCTGTGACGGGGTACCATTAAAGGTGTGTGACGGGAACCAGTAAATGATCTGTTACAATAGTTATTTTTTCCATTTTCGAATGTTGCGTTTAATAATATTATAAATGATGTATAGCCTTGAAACTTTACATACTTACGTAATACTGATGACAATACGATATTTAGTCAAATATAAAATTTATATACATTAAGTAGAAGATTATATTTAAATAGTGCAACGTTAACCCGGGTTATGAGCACTATACTCAGACAAATGCGCTATTGAAAAGCGTCTTTTGGAAGGACGACTTTATATAGAATACTACGAATTGATACTACTTATTTTCGGACAAAAAACATTTTAATCCTAATTGTACAATAAAAAAACCACGTAGATTTTTTAAAAGTTTTTCTTTTGTGTGCGGGGGAGGTCTGATTACATTTCTTACTTTAAATTCTTCAATAAATAGTTGCAATTTAACATGGTTTTTTTTGTTATTTATAATTTAAATATAATTATGTATTTTACTTGTATATTTGTCTGTTTTTATATAGATGCACAAGAAGCGTAGTTCTTTTAATTGTTCTTTTGTATATTTCAATAAGAAAATGTGAACAATAAAACCTTAGAAATATAAAGAGATTCGTTTCTTAGGGCATTGAACACAAACAAAAGGATATTTTCGTTTCGTTAATGAAAGGAAAATATTTAATGCACTTTGTTTGAAAATAAGTAAATATCTACATATCTTATGTTTAGAAGTTTAATACAGACGGAACACCCTATCGCCGAAAAGAAGAAACTGCGCCAATTTCGGAACTTCTGCATGTAGGGTGTGGCAGCGCTAATACCACATGATGGGCACCGTTTCTTATCAGTGTTGACTACGTGGCCTTGCCAGAGCCTGACATGGAGAGCGCTCTCTATTTTATTTATACTCTTTGTACGGGACTAGTGCACGATAAATCTGATCGGGGTCCAATGTCCTGACGCCTATTGAGGTTGCGTCGGGTGCCAGCTCAGGTGTTGTCTTCGTCATCTGACCATGGTTCAAAAATACGAGGCATCGTTTCCGGGTCTTTCCTTCGAGATAGGCCCCGAACCGTCGCCAATAGCCCACTGTGCAGCTCTAGTGCGACGTTAATTAAACAAACCAATCGAGCATGAATAGACTGTAGTAGAGAGAATATGATGTCTTCATCGTGTCGCAAACATCTCAGACTGTATGGCCTCATACACATGATTACCTTTCAAAATTTATGAAAGAAAAAACGTTCGCGATTGACTTTTGATTTGGAAATAATAGTAAATGTATAAACGCTTTACGCACTGTCAACACCACCTAGACTCAGCCATGTTTAGTAATTGTGTAATTTTTAAGTAGAACATTTGCCATACTGGCTCTCACCTTATAGTCGATTTTAGCTGATTGATGATTCCCTCATTGTGAATGACACATTTCTGAAACTTGCCCCTAGGGGCCGAAGTCATGGAAAGGCTACAGCAACAAAAAATAAATCCCTGGTGAGATCCTACAACCGCATTACAGTTTCTTTTTTTAGTGTAAAGACAGCAATATTAGGAAGCATTTCTTTTTACAAACGAATGGTAGTAGATTTCTTTTGTCAGTATATTCCTCTGTTTTGTCAGTTAAGTAATTTTTTCTGTATTCTAAAAGTCAATTAAAAGTAATACCATCTTTTCTAGCCATAAATGTTTTGTAATTATGCTTATGAATTGGCAGTAACTCTAATTATAATGACGTTTAGTTTTGTTATACACTATTAAGTGAATAACACTAAGCATATGCTTATGTTTAAAAACAAGTTGAAGTTCATTTTAATCTTGAATTACATATAAATGAAATGCCATTGTAGAATTAGTGTAAAGAAAATGTGTTTTTACATGAAGTCTAAATTGTTAATTATTTTATTGCATTCTGGTTTCATTTCAGTAATATTTAAAATAACAAATTTATATGTTTTTACAATAATATCTAATTTTTTTTTTTTTTTTGTACTCAGTACTCTGGCTCACGTACATTTTTTTTTTATATTATGTCCTTTTTTAAATGTCAGTAAAGCATAAATATAATAGTTTAGTTTGAAAACTACTTATAAATTAATCAATTTAAACAGCTAAAATAAACGTAATTTCAAGTATTTATATAAATGTCTACAACGATAAAGCTTAAAAGAATGATTTTAAGAATAATGTAAAAAATACGTTTTTAAATAAAAAAAAATATTATTTATGGACATTTCATAAATTATAATCGTATTTCCCATAATTTATTCCCTTTGAAATAATAAACCATCAGAATCATGCACTATTTTCTAAACAGTTGTATAGTTGAAATAGTTATATAGATGAAATTTCTTCTTTTAGAAAATTACATTTTGTTAAAGAAAGTTAAATAGAGACGAATTCCTCAAATTAGAAAAAATTCTTATTTTAGCGTACAATACGGGACATTTGAAATTACTATTACATTTTCCTGGTTACTTTATTTTCTAAAGCTGTCCAAACAAAAACGGATACAAGTTAAAACATTTAACAAGTTAAACACTTGTTTGTAAAAATTTAAAGCATTGTTTGTTTTTTAATTGTTTAATAGCTCGCAACTCCGTACTATTTTATATTGTATAACAATATATAGATTGAAAAAAAATTCAGCCCCCCCTGAAAAAAAGAAGTTCATACGCCACTGCGCCACCGTATAAAGGTCAAAGGAGGGAGTGGATAAATGGCCAACCCGGTTGACGTGGCCGCCTTCTTCTACACAATGGTAGGTTTTTTATTCACAAAGGCTGAATTCCTGTGAGTTATTGGGGGGAGGGAAGGAAACACATACTGCAGTCAAAGGCAACAACCCCGTACAGACGGTGCAAATCTCTAATAGGGGAATGAATTAATAATCGGCCTAGTCGATGCATCCCACTATCCTCTACGCGATTGTAGATTTCCATATCTTGATCTGCCATTAAACCCGTGGAGTTATGAAGGTGAAATCGTATCCTGCAGTTAAGACCGTTTTACTACTCACGAAAGTCAGAGGGCTGGTTGACGCGGCCCACCGTCCTCTACATGATGGTATGCTATTTATCCCCATAAAATGATTCCACGGAGTTTTATGGGGGCGGAATCGTATACTGCAGTAGCCGACGACTCCTCCTTGCCCTTACGTGGTACAAAAACGTCAGAGGGGTGGAATGGGTTACGGTTTTTGTTTATTGTTATGTTTTATTTTTAGAAAGTGCAATATTAAAAAAGTGAAAGGCAACATCCGAAAAAAGTGCAGGGGGAAACGCCCCCCCCCCCCCCCACATCGCCGCCACTGCTTGCTTGGTATTTGGATTTTTTTTTTGGTGGATAGGGGATGTTTCAATTGGGTACCCTTTATAAAAAATATTCGGATTTCCGGCATTTACCTCAATTAACCGGACCGCTCATTTTCGGAATTCTCAATTAACCGGACCGCTTTAAAAAATATTGCCCGATTTCGAAAATTATTTTTTTGTTGGATAGAGATAAATCCACTTTGGCAAAAAATGCAATAAAACATATCAAAATACCGATTTACCGGATTTGTTTTAAAACATTGATCTTCGGTTTCCAAATATTTTCATTGTTGAATAAATATTACCCAACAATGAAATTTCTTTTACTCGGCATATATTAAACCTGATAATCTCAAAATATATTATCCGGGGAAGGAAAAAGTAATTAACAACTTGATTTTCCTGACGAATAATAGCAGGGGGGAAAGCCCCTGGCGATTCAGCTTTTTAGTTTAACACATAGTAATGCAAGCAAGCAACAACTCGAGTTTGCTGTTCATTAATAGCAGGCTTAGAAGCCCCGTACTACATTAAAAACTAAAAAGTCCAACTTTAACAACAAAAATCAATTTCAATGGTCCAAAAAAGCGCTACAAAGTAAACAAAATTATAATTTTTAATTTTAGAATTAATTGGAAAAAATTAAAGTATTTAATACTAATTTTGTACTTATTACAATTTTTTGAAGTAGTGCCAATTGACAAAAATCAGACCTAAAGTTTGTCACCGACTTAAAAAATTTTTTTTATAAATATATCAATATTAAATATTCATTAAAAAATATTTTTTACTTTTTAGCGCTTCTTTTTTAAAGTCGTTTTTCTTTTTTTAAAAAAAGATTATTTTATTTTTTAAAAAGTTGAAAACAAAACTTTTAAACATATAATATTTTTTTAAGAAACAATGGAAAGGAATTATTTAAATAATTTATAGACAAATATTAAAGGACTGTTATTTTTTTTAGCTTAAATAATTGAAACCTAACAACTTATTTCGTTTTTAAAGATAATTAAATGTTGATGTTAACAAGTCTTTGTAAATTCTATTGTTTTAGGCAAGTAATGTTTTTTCATACTCACATTTTTAATAAATGTTAAAATTATAAAAGCTTTACAAATAAAAGTATAAGATTGGCAAAAAAGAGGAAAGGGCCACAACTATATTCTATATTTTTATAAACGACCATGTTTAATATTGCATTATTTTATTTTAAAGCACCATAACTTTTTATGTAACAATTAATATTATTAGATATACATTTACAATTAAAATATTCCAAGAAAACCTTACCTTTCAATACAATAGCTTTCTTAAATATCAACCAATTATGTATGGAATTCCTGTGTTTCTTTTGTTTTTTATCCTAATTTTATTTCAGTAAGTATTAACAGTAATATAAACACTTTTTCTATAAACACTTTTCTACAGTCTACCATTCGTAGAGTAGCATCACTCCCCCCAAACCTCAATTGGCTTTACCCCAAGCGATGAAACAGAACAAGTTCCAAAACAGCGAATACATTCACGCCGCGTATTCAGTTTCAAAGGGGGGCCCTTAGTACAACCAACACCACCAGTGGCGGATTTACATAGGGGCTATAGCCCCTCCCTTCCCCCCCCCCCCCCCCCCGGGCTGTGGCCAAATTTTTTTTAAAATCAAGGACTAATGTTTTTTCTTTAAAAATTTGTTTTGGAAAATAATGGCTATGAGCTAAGAAGGGCTATAGCTCCTCATATAATTAGAGTTTTCAGGGAGTTGAGGGAAGGACCAAGTTTTATGGTTCTCTTTGGGGGCGGGATGAGGGGGGGGGCTACTCGCCATGTCGCACTATCAAGATGACCTTGGACACTCCAACTGCCCAGAAACACATTGCTTGGAGCATTGGCAGATTTACATAGAGGCTAAAAGGGGGTATAGCCCCCTCCTTAGCTTATGACTAAAAAAAAATTTTCAAGAAATAATGTTTCTTTAAAAATTGTTCTGCAAAATAATGGCTATTAGATTTGTGACCCACAGTTTGAATTTCTAGGGAGTTTTGGGGGGAAGATCAAGTTTTATGACCGTCTCTTTGGGGGTAAGGGGGGCTACGCGCCTTTATCAAGATGACCTTGCACTGCAAATGTCCAGAAACTTCAAAACTGAAACCCTTTGTTGTATCATCTGAGTACGGTCATTCGTTAAAAGTTTTAAGGGAGGCGGGAGGTGCGCTGTGTAGAAATCAGTGGATCGGAGAAATCAGTGGCGGGAGGTGCGCAGTGGATCAGAGATTCTGAAAGTGAAGGAGGGAAATAAAAATTCTTGTCGCTATGGTTAGTTTTGATAAGCGAAAACATCGGAATAGGCGAATTCTATGCTATTTGCTTCATTAAAAGCTGGGTTAGATAGTCAGGTAATATTTTTTTCTCTTGTGTTATTATAGAAGTCTATTACTCATAAGTAGCGAAGACTGCTGCATATAATTTTAAATCAATTTTAAGCCAATTTTAATTAAAGAAAAAATTATATGGGCTGGACAAAAAAAATCTGGAACAAATCAATGAATATATATTTCCGAAATTAAAATATCTATTATATTAAAAATCAAATAAAAATAATTGATTGCACTGACAGGGAGCATTATTTTATTATGTCATAATATTTTTCACTTTTTTGTACCCCCCCCCCCTATGTTACTGTTCTTATATTTTAAATTTATGCAGTTAAAAAATAGTAATTAAAACTTTCATTCTGTGTAATTTACAAAAGATCTCATCTCATTAGAAAGATATAGTGATTTCTATAAAAAGTTTATTATCTCAAAGTTTGTGAAAGGAATGTTTCGGAAACTTTTGCTACGTCACGCAATCACCGAGACCCTTTTCCCTCATGTCACACCACAGTCACGCATGATGAACCCCGTTCTCAAAGAGTATGAGTCGTAATAAATGAACGGCCTCTTAAGATTCAAATAAAAGCCAATTAGACTTAACTATAATTTTTGTAACATTTAATTTTATATTTTAAAACACAAAATTCAATTTATATTTAAACGTTAGTCAAAATTTATCAATATTTGTTATTTTCCTCGTGTACATTTTCACATGAAACTATTTTTTGGTATGTTTTTTTTATATTGTATTACTAATTTGTTGTTGTATCTTATGTTTGCTTACGAAATAAAACTATTCTCAATAAATCGGTATAACAATTTCCGTCGCAAATTTTTTCGTTTTTCTAAACCGATAGGTAAATTCAGCTGCAAACATTATCTGTTCTTTAATTGAAATTTTTTGTTATGATACGAGAATCCCAAAACGACTATCCAAAAGGGAGTTGATATGACAAAATTGACTGCTCGATGCAGGGACGAATTTAGGCATAGGCTACAGCCTAGGGGCCCGTACAACTCGCCAATAATAATATAGATTACTGAAAAAATGGGTGTCTCAACACTTCAATATTATGACAACGACTTGTGTGAAAATAAATCACTTAGACAAAAAAAATTATAAGTGCCCAACAAGTTTCTAAATAACTAATAAATCAAACCAAGTCCTAATGAAAATAATATTCTACAGAAAAATTTATTTTTCTTAATGGATTTGTACAATGTAAATATAACATAAGTAACACTTTTATGTTCTTTTAAAATATATGTTTAATTTGTGATAATTTAAAATGGCATTCATTGTGTTACTATTTTTGAAAATCAATTGTTTTTATTCAACACCGTTATTCTGTTCATGGTGATTGAGAGACGAGTGCAATATTTTATTGTAATCTTCATAAATTCCAAAATTCCATTGCACATTGAAATTCCTTGAAATTGTTGAATTGTTCAACATAGTATTGGAAATTTACAAAAAATAAAACAGTGAATCCCAATTTTATTAAAATTAAAAAATGATTTAATTTGAAAATTTTTAATTCTTGCATTTCAAAAAAATTTCCTATCCCCCCCCTCCCCATTTCGATTTACGAAGGGGTATTACATACCACCAAGTAGTTGGGTGCTTGCACCACATATTTAGCCTAGGAGTCCACTAAATCCAGCTCGGGCTCGGTGAGAATCACCCCAAACAATTGCTCCAAGGGGGAACCAGTTGTTTATAAGCAGCGTGGTGGGTCAAAAAATTCTCCTTTTTTTATTATCAGAAGGCGTAGAGAAAAAAATTATTTTTAGGCGGAATTTACACATACCGTTTAACGGCAATCGTCGAAAATAGGAATTTGTATATATTTAACCCCCCCCCCCCCCCCCCCCCCACACACACACACCAAAAAAATAATAATTAGCCTTAGCTCCTCCCTTTGGATGACCCTAGATCCGCCACTGAACACCACCGACCATTCAGAAGAAGGGAAGTGACCGTAAAATGACCTTTAACTGTCTTAAAGTCTTTTTCTTCTGCGTGAAACGTAAAGATTTATATTTCCGGTGTACCACCCATTCCATGCCAGCCCCTATACCCTATCTCCGTGCATCGTAGTATTCGCAACACAACAAGGGTTCCTGATTCAATAGATACTTTTATACAGGGTTTTTACTATTTTTACAAACCGAAAAGTAAGGTGCTGTTTATACGGATTTCTTAAGGGTTCCAAAAATGCATAAAGATGTAATTCTTGTTAAAGATGTAATTGTTGTCCAAATTGGATAATTAACTTTTATTTCGTATTCTGAACAAATGTGGTCTTCGCGAGACTATTATGAAACGATATGTGAATACAATGATCACGATACAGTGATCGCCGATTCAGTAAAGTTGAATTAGGAAGAAAAAAATCCAAGAATTTCAAGATCCAATCGATCGATAATTTAAGAAACAATTTACTATCGACATTTCAAGAATTAAATTCGTACAACTTTTTTCAGGATAAATTTACATACGAGGTGCGTGCATGTAAAAAAAAAACATTTCATAAATTCGCAAATCGAAGAAAATATCAAAAACATTTGGTAGATGCATTTCTGTGAATCTCCGATTTTTCAAGTTTAAAATAAAAGGGATAATTTTGGAAATCTTACATTTTTTTGTAAAACTGGATAGACAAAATCATATATTTTTTTATAAATTTTAATGCTTATCTTATTTTTAAAATTTTTTTGACATGTTTCGTTTTGTATGGACATTTCTGTACATTCTCTTTAACTTAAAAAAAGTTAAGTTAAAAAAGTGTAGTTAATTTGTGTCAAATAGGAAAAATGACTATTTTTAAATTTTTTTTTAACAAATTAAAAAAAAAGCTTTACAATTGTTCAATTCCTAAATTTGTTACATGAAGTTAGTTACATTTTATATGACAAATCGGTCCCATATTGCCTTATCAATGCAAATACTAAATACAAATATTTTTTATAATTTCAGCAAAACCTTACGAAAAAACAATTAACTACTATGATTTTTAATTTTTTTAAAGAAATATGTTTAAGAGATTTTATGCAAAATATACACATGACTCTTTAAATAAAAGTTTAAAAAAATTACAAAAATATCATGATTCAACAACTGTTTTTTAAAGTTTTCCCTTTTGATGAATATCTTATGATGTTGAAAATAGCAAACGTTTATAAAATGAAAAACCCTGCAAGTCTGTATAATTTTATTAACTAATAGTAAAGCCCTGAACAATAGTTTATATTTGTACATAATTATTTTTAGTACATAGTAGAAAAGTTATCAAAATGTTGTGCCAATTGACCTTTTTTAATTGCATAACATATGACAGCTAACATTTTTATTTATTTGTAATCATTTTTAACATTGACTTATATATTTGCATTAATGCTTTTTTCCCGCTTGCACAAAATATGACATCACATTTTTTAAAATAAAAAAGAGAAAACCATATGGTATGGTATGGTATGGTATGGTATGGTTCTGGATCATTTTTATAGATTCCGAACGAAGATTTCGCTCTGTAGAGTTTTATGCTGTCTTGACGGAACACCCTCTTTATATGTCTTTATGAGAAATACCCAATAAAGAAGCAAAGTAGTTTCTCATAAAGAAAGTTTGTAATTGATTTATAAAAATTTTTGGCGAATGCTTCTGTGTATAAGCACTCTTGTTTACTTTATCATATCCATAGAAAGAATCATGTTACTGTTCATCTTTAAAAACGATCTATATACGTTTAAAAAAGCAAGTTCTCCACTTTATTTAAAAAGAATCCAATCTTTTTTTATTTTCTACTAGGCTTTTTTTAAAAGGATTTTAAGAGAGTGGCAATTCCTTCTGTTTGTTTGTGATGAAAACACATATGCAAACGTTGAATGTAGGAAAGGGTCAATAAGGGGGTAACTGCCGCGACGTTCGACAAAAAATTATAATAACGTAGTACGTTTAGTTCTTGCTATATGAGTTGAAGGCGACACGCTCATCTACTTCGAAGTAGGTATTAAAAAAACGTTAGATCCTGACTTGTCAGTTGCAATTGGAAGTCACCCCCAAAATTTTTTTGCAATACAAAATTTTTTCAGTGACGTTAATTCGAATTGATGTTACAAAATAAAATTATTTTTTAAAAAAAATAATAAAAACATGAAATAAAAATGTATTGAAATTTAATCTAGCGCCCTACTCTGAGGGCGGCGCCCTGAGCAACTGCCCCGTTTGCCCAGCTCTTAAGCCGCCCCTGATGATTGGCTGTGACGTCATAGTTAATTTTTAGTTCTACACCATCGGTGGGATTAGGCACTATAAGTAAATAGTTTTTTGGATTCAAGAAAGAAAAAAAGGACATGAAGGAAAAGAAGGGGGAAGAGGAGTGGGTGGGGGGGGGGGGGGTTGTCCCATCGCCCCCCCCCCCTTCTTCCTCCTGTTTACGGCCCTGCCACTGTGCACCTCTAGTGAAACGTTGACCAACAATCAAAAACTGCCGATAGACAAATATTGTCAGAAGTTGTTGAATGTAAAGAAACTAATATACATATTTTTAAATGGTAATGACAGACAATGAATCTTGAAATCAGAATTTTGGAAAGATTTCTACACATTTCGATAATGTTATGAATATTTCATAGATTATTTGAAGAAATAATTGTTTTAGTAATTTTGATGGTCATAAAAACTATTTGTTATTTACTTGTATCACATGTACTAACACAATATAGGTACTTAAAGAAACTAATTGTAAGAAATAATATCTTAATTGAAGAATGTAAATGAAGTTAGTATTATAATTATTTATAATTTATTATGATGTCGCCAAATATCTTAAAATATTTAAAATACTAAGTACTTAAAATGTATTTAAATAATGTTAACAGCATTGGTTTGAATGCAACCTTATTTATAGTCACACTTTCACACATGATGAATTTGTTAATAAAAACTTCTCATTGGCCTATATTGATGGCATTTTATCAGCACAAACTTAAAAGATTTCATTGTGAAATTAAATTTGAAATCGGTATTTTATATAAGTTACCATCATTAACATTTCAAATGAATATCGTGCATGCATAAATAAACATGCAAGTCCAATCGCAAAAAAATTATACATACATTTATTTCAATGGAGTTTTGGATTTTCAAGTTCTAAAAATAAAAGGAATATTTTTTAAATTAAAAAAAAAAAATTGCAAAAATGGATATTTTTTTTTTATAAAATTAAATGCTTATATAATTTTTTGACATGTTTGTTTTGCACGCACGAACTTCAAATATTCTATAGTTTTTTAATGGAGATACATTGCTATAGTTTATGAACAAATGTCACAATGCATTCTAAAGTAATTTTTTTTATAATTTTCTACGATGGGAATAAAAAACAACTTGAAGTGGTTTGTATGAGTGTTATAAGTCATAAATATTTATCTAAAATTATTTGTTCATGTTTTTACATTCATAATTATACATAATTATTTTCCGATTAAATTCGAATTTATAGTTTTCTCTTTAAATGTTTTAAATAAATCTTTTCGGATACGAACCATTATTGTTTGTTTGTTCTCAATATGATCAGAATTGCTTTGCCTTGTCATTTTTGTTCCACTCACATAAAGTAAAGACCCCGCTAATAAGAATTTTAGAAAAATACCCAAACTTAATTTTATGCAAACTAAATATTAATAAATATAAATTAAATTGTCTTAATAGAAATGTTACAAATTAAAAAAACTTGGAGAAATATTGGACGGAGAAATAAAACGTAATTTTTACCAAAATGTTTAAAATATGGGAATATAAGATTTGAACTATTTATTTTTTATAGAGTTATAATTGAAAATTTTTAATCAGATAGTAAAAGTATCAATTAATTAAAAAAAAATATTTAGATTACAATTGTATGTACAAAATGACCAATTATTTGGTTATATAATTAAACTCGATTGAAAATTTGTAATATTTCATTAGCCATGCATAAAGTTCTATATATATATATATATATTTAAATTATTGAAAAAAGGTCCGATAAAGCGAAAATTAGAAAATTATATTTTGAATATTTTTCTAAAAGCATATGTTTTTAAAAAATGTACTGAACATATTTATTATATTAAATTCCTATCATTAAATAGTATGCAAAAAAATAATTAAAAATACATTTTGTTATTTCTTTCTGCAATTTTATGCCTGCATTAATTTTGTAAAATAAATTTGGTAACGAAAGGAATTAGATTTCAAATAAAATTTATGAATTTTTTAAGAACATGAAAAATTCTTTAAATTTGTTTCATAAATTTTATTTGAAATCTAATTCCTTTCGTTACCTAATAATTGTGCCTAAAGGGTACTTTTCCTGTATATCCGCGTTACGGTGAATTAAATCGCCAAGTAGTATCTATAAAAAGCGATAAGCATGCCAACGTGCAACCCTGCAATGACGTCACTGTAACCTCAAGTATGGGGACGCTGTCATCGACCGGTTTACATTACGTCTACGGGAGTGCACCATCTTTAAGCCGTAGGATCATAGAAATGTATAAAGACCTAGAAGGAGGAAGGGTATAGAAGCCTATGAAGCCTGCAAGGGCGAGAAAACGGGGTAGAGTTGGCGAGAAACAGAGAAGATTTAGGTATATGGCTGCCAGATTGGTGACATTTATCGCTTGCTTTGGATTTTGCTTCAACTTTCACTACGCTTGACGTTGTTTTACATAATAATTGCATTATATAGTATTTTAAGAGTTTAGAAATCGGATCAGGTTTTTTTTAAAGAGAAATTTAATAAATCATTTCTCACATATTTTCTTTTAACGTGTTTCTGAAAAGTTACTAAAGTACAAAAATACATATATGTAAAAGTAATTATATTATAATTTAAAATTAATAGTTTAATAAAAACATTATTATATGCACTAATAATATATAGCGATAAAATGTGTTTTATTCCGATAAAATTGCAATAAGGATTATTTTAGCGTTGTATTATTGTTATTGAT
Organism: Troglohyphantes excavatus; assembly: GCA_963932185.1. Classification (NCBI taxonomy): domain Eukaryota; kingdom Metazoa; phylum Arthropoda; class Arachnida; order Araneae; family Linyphiidae; genus Troglohyphantes; species Troglohyphantes excavatus. The sequence goes on along the minus strand of OZ010676.1, from coordinate 930,517 downwards.
TATAATTGTTAATTTCTTAATTACTAATCAACATAATTGCTAGTTAGCGTTTATTTTGTGGCGATCTAACAACAGTCCAAATCAAACCTCTAAGCCAACCAGGCGGCTCAGGACCCCAAGCGTCCTCTGAGCCAACCAGGCGGCTCAGGACCCCAAGCGTCCTCTGAGCCAACCAGGCGGCTCAGGACCCCAAGCGTCCTCTGAGCCAACCAGGCGGCTCAGGATCCCAATCGTCCTCTGAGCCAACCAGGCGGCTCAGGACCCCAAGCGTCCTCTGAGCCAACCAGGCGGCTCAGGACCCCAAGCGTCAGGCGGGCAACCAGGCGCCTCAGCTCCCGTTCGGTTCACGGCAGGCGGCGCTAGTGGCAACGCGTGGAAGCGCATGCGTAGCCTTACACTGAAGAATATAAAAAGGCTAGCGAACACCAACAGCTATGCTTAACTTCAAGCATTCGTAGAATTTGCTGTTCAAAAGAACCCTACACCAAATATTGAAGCCACAAATGAATAATAAAACAGTTAAACACATCCAAAACAGGAACCATCTTAACATCTGCTATTGGAACGCAAATGGTATCGCGAAACATCTTTACACATTGATAGACTACCTTGAAAAGTACTCCATAGATGCCCTACTTGTTCAGGAAACTCACCTGAAACCAGGACACAAACTTTTTATTCCAAATTATGTTGTGCACAGGAATGATAGACCAGTGCCAAATCATCTCAGAGGCTCTGGTGGTACGGCCATTATCATTAGGAACAACTTGCCTCACCAATACAAAGACCTTAGTAATATTCAGGGTATTGAAGCTACTGCAATTCTTCTGAATCTGCCTAGCATTGACCCGGTTCTCCTGGTGTCTGTTTATATTAAAATTAATATTGACCCTGTCTTGTTTGACAGAGATCTTCAAAAGATCTTTGAAACTAAAGAAAATGTCATTATTGCTGGGGATTTTAATGCCTGGCATAAAAACTGGAATAATAAAAGTAACAATAAAACTGGTAATCAAATCATGAAAATTTTAGCAAAAAACAAACTTGTTCTGGCTTTTCCTCCCACGCCAACGCACATCCATATAGGGACCAGCACCACAATTGACCTCGCCATCATTAAGGGTTTCCACTACCAATATAAAATTGAAGCACTTATTGAAATGTCCTCTGATCATAACCCGGTGAACATGTACTTTGATCTTAAATTTTGTCTGAATCAGAAGATAAATAATGTAAATACTGACTGGAAGAAATATCAAGAAAACATTAACAAAATTACCATTTTCCAACCAACAATACAAAGCAAAGAAGACATTGATGAAAGCATCAACACTCTCACAGAAAACTTAATTAAATGTCACAAAGATGCATCAAGAGAAATCCCTTTCAACTATAAACGTTATATTCCCAAATATATTAAAAAACTTATCAGCGACAAAAATCAACTCAGAAGGGAATGGCAGTTCCACAAAAACCCAGCCATAAAAGTTCAACTTAATAGAGCAGGTGCCATTCTAAGAAGAGAAATTAAAAAAGTCACCCAAAAAGAATGGGAAAATCAACTTAAAAATCTAGGAACGGAAGATAACTCTATCTTCAAAAAAACCTCTGCACTTAAAAGAACCTTTGCGGACATCCCGCCACTCAAGAAAAAAGATCAAACGAGTTGCACCAATAATACTTTTGAAATTGCGGAAACTTTGGCTGATAGCCTACAGCAACAATTTACCTGTAACAACATTAGACATCAAGAAACTGAAAAAATGGTGCTTGAAAGCACAAACAATTTTGATAGCAAACCTAAAGACAGAAATTTTGAAAAAATTTCAGCTACAGAAATTGTCAAGTACACCCGCAAAATTAAGATTAAAAAAGCACCGGGTTATGACGGCATCACAAATAAAATGGCGAAAAACTTCACAACAAATATAATTATTCTCCTTGCAGAAATCATGAACAAAGTCCTTGAAATTGGACATTTCCCGACTAAATGGAAAATGGCAAAAGTGATCCCAATCCATAAAGCGGGAAAGGAAAAGAACTTGCCAGAAAGCTATAGGCCCATATCGCTCTTACCGACTCTCAGCAAGATTATGGAATCAATCATCTTATCAAGAACTAGGAATTTTCTTAACCAAGAACAAATCATCATTCCACAACAATTTGGCTTCATGCCCGGAACCTCTACAACCCATCAACTCCTCAGAGTTGTTGAATACATTACTAGCAACTATAACAGAAAAATTCACGTTGGGGCAATCTTCCTGGACATTGCCAAGGCCTTCGACCGTGTTTGGATCCAAGGCCTAATCCATAAATTAATTATCAACAAATTCCCAGATTACCTTATCAGTATCCTTAGTTCATACCTAAAAGAAAGACAATTCACTGTACGAGTTAAAGATGAAACCTCAACCCCAAGAAAAATTGAGAGCGGAGTCCCCCAGGGCTCCCTGATTGGACCTGTTCTTTTCCTGCTTTATGTCAATGACATCCCGCAGACGGACAGAACCATCATAAGTATGTATGCAGATGACACTGCATTACTTGCCAAAGGAACTATGCAACGGATCTCCAAGAGTTTACAACTGCATATAAATTTAATTGAAACTTGGATGTCCAAATGGAAAATAAAGGTCAATGCGGATAAGACGGAGGCAATCATGTTCACCAGGAAAAAACAAATGAGCAAAAAGGTCAAGGTCTTAAATCACCAAATTACATGGTCTGACAAGGTAAAATACCTCGGTATTATCCTTGACAAAGGACTTACTTGGCAGCAACATATCAGCTACGTCTCAAAAAGGTTTATCAATGTGCGAAGAAAGTTATATTCACTTATTTGTCGAAATAGCAAACTTTCTAGGAATAATAAATTAATTATCTATCAATACTACCTCCGGCCAATCATCAGCTATGCTGCCCCAGTTTGGGGATATGCGGCAAAGTCAAACTTCAAAAAACTCCAAACACTGGAAAACAGCGTGATCAAACCTATTGCTAAACATAGATGGTTCTTTACCATTGAAAATATCAGAAAAGCACTCAAAATTCCTGGTTTCAAGGATTACAATCAAAAAATTGCAAACAAAATGTTCTCACAGCTACAATTCCATGAAAACCCTGAAGTTCGGAATATCCCAAGCTACGATCCCAAGTTACGGATCAATAGAAAGAGGCCCCGCGCCTTTGTCACTTGAAGTTCTCTTCGAAAACTTCCTCTTCTCTCCAACTTCTGAGCTTTTGGAGGGGGTCTGATGGCGCCCTTCTCTCCTCGGCATGGGGAAAGCATGTTTTAAAATCTTAATTTTAACTAAATGTATTTTCTATACTTATGTTACAAACATTGTCCCTGGGTTGCTGCCTTCCTGGGAACTGACAGGTGTTTATTGATATCATTTTCTAACCTTCTCTCATGGCTGCCTCTTGGCACTGACTCCTGCCATCTCTTGACCTCCCCTTTTAGTCTGACATTTTATTTTGGGAATCTTTTATGGGAATAACCTTTTTGGACCTCTGTGTTGTTTGTCCGTCCGTCCTGTGTTTCGTCCTTTTTTCTTCAAGAAACTTAATTTAAGTATAAATTCCATGCGTCATAAATCATGATTTGGGTAGAGAGCCTTCGGCTCTAGGTACCATTTTAAATAAATTAGGTTCAATTAGGTTCAACAGCTATGCTTATGCTTGCTTGCTCTGCTTCCATCGCTGCTCTCACCATATAGTCGATCGCTCAGTGGTGCCAGCCCGCACTACTGTATGCGCTGGGCGCATCAGTTTATGATTTGCATTATTTCTTAAGCAAAGAGTTAATTGTTTCTAATTAAAAATAAAAAGTTATTTCACCAAAAGATAAGTCTCGTCTCAATTATTCTTTATGGAGTCAGATAAGATATGGTCAAACCAGTGGTTCCCCTGTAAATCGCTAAAGTGGTGACCAAGGACGTGAAAGCAACACCCGCCGTTCCGGATTTGGATACCCCCGCCGTTCCGGATTTGGAAACTCCCGCCGTTCCGGATTTGGAAACTCCCGCCGTTCCGGATTTGGAAACTCCCGCCGTTCCGGATTTGGAAACTCCCGCCGTTCCGGATTTGGAAACTCCCGCCGTTCCAGACTTGGAATCTCACGCCTTTCCTGGACTTTCTGCATATGTGGCCGAGCTGACCTCAAGTCGTTTTTACAGCACTGTACTAAGTGCGGATTGAAAGTGCCACGCTAGACGGTTTGGTGAGTGGGAAGTTACTGTTTGTTTTTTCTTGAGACTGTTGTTTTGTACCCGGGCTGGATCTCGTAGCTCCTTTTTCTGTTCGCATGCCATTTCGTCGCGTTTGAATTTTTATTAACTTTTCGATTATCTTGTGTACTTTTTTTATAAAGTGTTTACCTAACTGTGTTTTTTTAAAAAAAATGTTGGAAGCAAACGTTTCGTAGGAAGCTGCGGTAACACCGCCCCCTCAAGGCATAGCCAGAGTCGCATTCCGACCACCTCCGTTTTGGGAAAATAACCCCGAATTATGGTTCGGACAGTTGGAATCCCAGTTCCATCTTTCCGGGATAACTGCGGATGTAACCAAGTTCCACTCGGTGGTAGCAGCCTTAAACGCGAGCGTACTTTCTTGTGCGACGGACTTAATCCGTTCTCCACCAACCGAAAACCTATATGCAACTTTGAAGCAGCGCATACTTGACCAGTACGTGCAATCCGACTCCGCTCGTTTGAAAACCTTGCTGCAGGATTTAACCCTCGGGGACAAACGACCCTCGCAACTTTTGCTGGAAATGTGGAACCTTGCCGACGGAAAGGTATCGAACGAGGTGTTGAGATCTCTGTGGCTACAACGCCTACCTGTTTCTATGCAGCAGATCTTATCGGTTTCCAGCGAAACCTTAGATGGGTTGGCAAAAATTGCCGATAAGGTTAACGAGGTCTCGGGTTGCACACTGGGTGTTGCTGGAGTATCTAATACTCAAGAAAGTCGGGAAATGCAATCTCTTAAAGAGGACATTGCCTCGCTCAGAGCTGAGGTCAGACGTTTGACCCTTAACCCCAGGTATCGCTCTAGGAGCCATAACCGTAGCAAGACCCCTTCGGGCAATAAGAATACTTCTACCGGCAGGTCCGATACAATCGAATTATGCTGGTATCGTAAGAAGTTTGGCAATAAAGCGCTTGACTGCCGCAAACCCTGCCAGTTTTCGGAAAACCAATAAGCTCGTCTGTCTCTGCGGCGGCAGATAATAAATTGAGCTTTAGTCGCTTATTTGTAATCGATAAAAACACGAATTATCGGTTTTTGGTCGATTGCGGCGCGGCATGTAGTTGCATTCCAAAAAAACTGGTTAAAAAATGCGAATCGACAGAACTTGTCCTGTACGCAGCAAATGGTTCTATAATAAAAACCTTCGGTTCAAAAATATATGATCTAAATTTTGGTTTACGTAGACCATTCCGCTGGGAATTTTTGGTGGCCGATGTTTCTCCTCCTATTTTGGGTGCCGATTTTTTGGAACATTTCGGATTACTAGTCGATGTTAAGAACCGCCAGCTTGTGGACGGATTAACATCACTTCGAACTAAAGGGACAATATTCTCCGGACCTTCCTTAGGTTTAACCTACGTGTCGGAAGAATCCCCTTATCATAAAATCCCTTCAAAATATTCTAAATTGTTTAGCCCAAACTCGAATCCCACTAAAAGGACTCATTCTGTCACTCATTGTATCGAAACACGGGGACCACCAGTATTTTCGAAAGCCAGACGACTATCGCCTGAAAAACTGAAGGTAGTCAAAGATGAGTTCGAGGACCTTATGCAGAAAGGTGTAATTAGACCTTCTAGCAGTCCTTATGCCAGTCCCATACACCTGGTGCCCAAGAAAAATGCACAGTGGCGCATCTGCGGCGATTTTAGACGTTTAAATCACCAAAGTATCGCAGACCGTTATCCACTTCCTCATATTCAGGATTTTTCATTTGGGTTGGCAGGAAAAACTGTTTTTTCAAAAATCGACTTGGTAAAGGCGTATCACCAAATACCAGTCGAACCCAAAGATATACCTAAAACCGCCGTTATCACCCCTTTTGGCCTTTTTGAGTACGTAAAAATGTGTTTTGGATTACGTAACGCGGGTCAGACTTTCCAGAGATTTATGGACGAAGTCTTGCGGGGGTTAGAATGTTGTTACGTGTATTTGGATGATGTTCTTGTCGCCTCGGACGACACTCAAGCGCACCAAAAAGACCTAGAAACTGTTTTCGAGCGTCTTGCGGTATACGGTGTCGAGGTCAACCTCCCTAAATGCGAATTCGGGAAATCCGAAATAGAGTTTTTGGGTTTTCAAGTTTCATGCAAAGGGATATCCCCCCTTCCCAGTAAAGTTAAAGCTCTACAGGACTACCAAATTCCTAAAACTGTCGACGAACTTCGTCGGTTTTTGGCAATGCTAAATTTTTACCATAAGTTCCTTAAGAACGCTGCTGGTACACAGGCATGCCTTTATGAACTAACAAAAGGGAAAAAGAAAAAAGACAAAACTCCCATAGTTTGGTCCGAAACAACAAAAAAAGCGTTTATGGATTGCAAACAAATATTGGCTGATGCTGCTCTTTTGGCGCATCCTATTCCTCACGCTGAACTGTCTTTAGTGACTGATGCGTCGGAATCGTCCATTGGTGCTGCTTTGCATCAGTCTTCGAACAATACCATCGAACCTTTAGGTTTCTTTTCCCGAAAATTGACACCCGCCGAAAAAAACTATAGTACTTATGATCGCGAATTACTTGCTATCTACTCTGCCATTCGGTACTTTCGGCATATGTTGGAAGGGCGCGAATTTGCGGTTTTCACTGATCACAAACCTTTAACCCTCCTGGCGGCAACGACGAGATATCTCGGAAACTTTTCTGTACGGAAAGCGGCACAGGACGAGTATACTCGTCTAGCTTTTCTACACCCTGAGCGGCACCGACGAGTATTCTCGTCTCTTATCTTTTTTCCTTCCCCCCAGACCTCCCATAGCTTACTAATTGGGGGCTGGGCTGAAAGACATATGGAAGTTCTTTCCCCTGTTGGGGGAAGGACACTATTCACTTTTGTAGAAGACGGCAATCTTTTAGTTGTCTACTTGAGAAGCGTAAAGTGATGATTTAAAAACTTAATATTGATTTTTTAAATTAATTTTAGATGTTGTCTTCCATTAAGTATTCGAATTTATATTTAGCTGGAATGTTGATATTATTAATAGGAACGAAACTGTTAATGTACTGAATATAATAATTGCTATTTTAAAAAACTTAAGAGAAAAGTTATGAAAGAAAATATTTTTGGTTCTGATTTATCGGAAAATTTAAGGAATTAAAATATTAAGGTTTAATTATATCCTTTTATTCGGATTTAAATTGGGATGGTGACCATTGAAAGTTTTAATACAAAATTCTAATAGTTTTTCAGTTTATTAATATGTATTAAAAAATACATTTCAAATAACAAGTTATTTCATTTAAATAAAATTATTTGATCTAATTCAAACTATTTCATCTAATTAAAATTATTTCAACTAATTCAAATTATTTGATCTAATTAAAATATGTCAAGTAATTTAAATAATTTCATCTGTTTTAATTTTTACATTAAATTAAAATTATATATGTACTAATTAAAAGTATTACATCCAATTAAAATATTATATTATTTTACTTAAATTATTTCATTACTTATTAAATTTATTATTTTAGAAAAGTTTTTACTGATTTTTTTTGCTGGAAATAATAAATGTTATTGATTGATTAATAATTGGTTACAAACAATTTATAAATTTATTAAAATTAAATTATGACAAATCTTATAGAATAAACTTATATTTTGAAATTAATTCATTAATTTTTCGAAATATTTTTTAATATATCAAAGCGTTATTTACAGGAGCAGTTTTTTTTTTTAAAGTTTTAAAAATCCTCGATTACAAAATTTTAATTTTAATCTATCATTTGATTATAAGAAAGATTTGATTTGTATAAGTTTTTTCAAATTCATTGAGTTATTACAGAAATTACTTAAACGTACAGCAATTATTCTACGATTTTTTATTTACAACTGTAATATTTATATTGGGCATGCTGAAATGCCCAAGTTAATCTTGTTCTATCCCAGACAAATACTATTAGAAACTTATCATGTGATGAGGGGATATTGCACGTTATATCTTTCATGGATCAATACCTCTAGGAAAGAGGCTGTATCCCCTAAATCGATTCGTCAGCGAATATGTGCATCAAATGTGAGAGAGTAAAATATAAAAAACTTTTTTTGTATGCTTCCAATTTGTCAGTTTACAACCGGGAGATTATATATACGGTTTGGTTCGATTAATTTACGTCGCATTAGATTTTGGTTTTGGTTTGGTTAAATAACGTCGCACTAGAGCTGCACAGTGGGCTATTGGCGACCACGTCGCATTAGAGCTGCACATTGGGCTATTGGCTACGGTTCGGGGTCTATCTCGAAGGAAAGACCCAGGAACGATGCCTCGTATTTTTGAATGGTCAGATGACGAGAACACAACCTCAGATGGCACCCCATGCGACCTCAATAGGCGTCATGACATTGTTTCGAGATCAGATTTATCTTGCACCAGTCCCATATACACGCCAGTATAATTTGTTGGATATTCAGGACGACTTTCTAGCATTTTTGTAGCGAAACTGGCAACCCTCCAATCGCAAGTCCCTACTTTTTTTTAATTGTCTTTGTCAAGTCCAACGCATGGGCTCGAACTAGTAATCCTCTGATTTCCAGCTAAAGGCCTTTTTGCATTGAACAACTGGAGGCCCCAGATTATAAATACAAAATGTGGGTTAAATCGTAAGATTAATTATATTATTAAGATTATTAACTTACAAAAAAAATTGTGGAAATATTTTTTAAATGTTTTAATTTATTATAAAATAAGATTGGGAGTCTTTCGTAATCCTGTTAGTATTAACTTTCACATATACAAATTCTCCATATGTTATACATTCTTTCCTTTGCTATTCGCTAAGCTGTAGAGTGTGCCCTAAAGTCAAATCGGGTCGGTTGATTCCAAAATCCTATAACTCTTATTGTTGGTGGAAACTATTTGCAGTTGTGTAGGATTGTACAGTGAGCCCACGTGTTAGGCAATGTGAGTGTTTCTGAGAAGGCTCTAATGACAATTTAAATTTTCATAATGCCCGACTCTAGACTGGATTCCGGGGAAATAAAATGTGTCGGTGAAGTGGTTGTGTTTTTTATTTTGTTAGTAAATACCAATGGCTAACAGACCCGGTTTCCAGTCGAAAAGAAAAGCACAAACAAGCACCATTCTTTTGTACGACTGCGGCCTTTCACCAGGTGTGTTTTCAGGGGCAATTGAAAACCGCTTGCGAGTGGAATGAACAAAGCGGTTCAACGATGGCCCCGGACAAAATCTGCAAAATGGTATGGGGGGGGGGGGACGAGAAAACATAATGGTGGAAAATAGAAATCCATGGTTGATAGGTTTAATACGAGCGGGAAAAGAAAGAGGTTGTTATAAGGTAAACATTAGGTGAATATATGATTTCTGTAATTGAATAATTAATCTTATCAGATTGTACGGTACGGAATTCAGATAAACTCTTTTTGTTTGCGCCGTGTGGAATAATTAAAGTTTCTTATTTGTACAATTTTTTTTACGGAATCAGAAACTTATGTAAAAAAGGCATATTTTTGTACACAATTCCATCAACATTGTCCATGTCATTCCATCAACTGCCAAATTAACTATAAAAATGCGTGCTTTATAGTAAAAACGTAATTTATTGCAGTAACTAACTAACTGCAAAATTTGATTTTTATTTTTAAAGTAAGGAATAAATATTATAATTGAATTATACGCTACATCCACATCGGGAAGATGTTATAGCTTTATAAGACACTGGGTCTCCATAGTAAAGTTATAAATTTCGTAATTGGCGAGCTGTGAGTTCAAATATCGACTTCAACTGCGCAGCGAGGTCGTGATCAGGGGGTTGCAGCTTCGTACATTTTCATACGCAAAAAAAATGTCCATCCTAAATAAATAGCGGATTTGTGCACGTTTAATCTGTCGTGGCTCGAAGTCCCCACGACTGTGTCAGGTGCATAGGGTGTTTGCTCAGGTCTTGTTCTAGTCAGCTGATCATTGTCAAAATTACGACTCCCGGGTTTTCCTTTATGGAGAGATCCTGAACCAAAGCCCGTGCTATGTCACCCAACCCCTATTCATTATGATGTATAGAGAGCATTCTGTGTGAAAATACTACGACATGACAATTGCGGACCCGCCCTGCTGCTGCCTGTTGACCAAAGAGGCGCATTGTTTGCGAAAACTAGTTCCTCCATACGGAAGCCATGTGCAATCCAAAGTTAGGTTTTCTTAGAAAGGTGCGAATAGCAGCTGGTGGATCACATCTTATCCTGCTATGTGTTCAGGAAGGGGGGGGGGGGTAAGCTTGTTAGGAATAAAGGATTTCTTTTGAGAGCTGTGGTTTGTGTTGTTCAAGTAACCCCTAAGTTACGCTAGTTTTTCATTGTAAGCTATTTTTTTGAAGAAAAAATAATCTGATTATATATTCATTTCATTTTCATTAAGAAGGTCCCTTATTTTAGCAAAAATATTTTTTCCCCTTTATACCTATGATAACACATTTCTGGCCCTTTCCCCTCTCCTATTTAACCAAATATTAATTATATTTATTTTGAAATCGCCATTACAAAAATCACCATTCATGTTAGTATTTATGTTGGGTCTGCTAATAGGGTGTTGCAACTCTCGAAATATCGTTAAATCAGGAGCAGGCTTACTGTTTTTGTCTTTACAAATGTAATTAATCACATTGGTGTAGAATATAGGGCCATGTGTAAAAAATTTCTGTCCTTCCAGAACCACCGGATCTCGTGTATCATTGTATCAAAAACAAAATGTAAATGAAGACCTTGTTTAGGAGAAGAATGATAAATAGCAGGTTCAAGTGTAAATTGTAATTATATATATTCCCAGTACCTCATATTGTAATTAGAAAAATACTGTTCGATTTACATTTTATTTGTAAAATAGACATAAGTGGCATAAGTATAACTGCTAAATTTCAATTCGGACCATAATTTTAAAATTAAAAACAAACAAACGTGAGATTATTGAAAACATATTAAAAAAGTATTTTCGCACAATAGTTACATGCCCAATAATTTCTAAATGAGCAGATACAATTTGAATTTTTCTGTTACAAGCAACTAATTTTTCATTTAGATGTCCAATAGTTGCCAGTGCGCGACTAGCATGTATTGTTACATAGAAAATATAGCTTTTTTTATTTAAAACTCTTTTTGCTCTATTGAGTTTTTCCTATAATTTTGTATCTAACATTGATGACCTAAAATTTAATGAGTATTTAAGTTTTATATGTCCTTTTTTTAAAGATTTTTAGTCCCTTTTCCCCTAGGGACACATGTAAAAAGAGTTACGAGCTCTGCTATATAGAAAATTCGAAAGTTTTTTAAATCTGTTATTTAAACGTTACCAAAAAAACAAAACACAGTTGAGCTACAAAGAGAAATAAAACATCTTGTATAAACGAAGCACGATGTCCCGAAAAGCAATTTTTCAGGTCCTTTTTAATCAATACAACTTCCAATAGCTGATTACGAAATATATTTAAACTGAATATATCCCGAGGCAAAATATTAATATGACACGTGTATGCCCTTCGTATGCCCGACTGATTTATAGTATGCGAGAAATATGCCAAACATGCTATCGAACTGATGATCGCGGAGGCTGTATGCCAAGAGTATGCGAACGGCATATGCTTCCGATTTCGATCCAATTTATAGCAACATTAATTGGATGTTTACAACTTCTTCAGTTCCACTTCATTATTTATGGGTTGTTTGAGGAGAATTACAAAAGCACACTGACTCGGCTTTTTTATTCCTACGATCTTATTTTACTCTATAGACTTGACTTGTTGGAGTGTTTTTGTGAGACGATGTAGCCAACGGTTTTTCGAATAGTATTCCAATTACACTGTTTGCGTTAGTTATACGGTCGAAGACAAAGGAAAAAATTGTTGTTTCTGCCAATCTCATTAGAGGCTAGTTGAGGGACTGTGAAATAAAAACTGTGCTGTACGATGGAATACTGTGAACGGTTCAGCCAAATACACAGAGGAATACCTCCCACAGTGGAGAAAGGTGCGAGCTTAACATGAATAATAAATTCGGATGGTTCCTCAGTAGAGTCTCAGGACGTGAATGAATTTATTACGGAAGATATATCTTCAGGTGCTGGTGAAATCAAGGTAGGAGTTACCAATAGACGCATTAGGCCCGTGCCTAGAGGCCACAACTTTTATTTAACTAACTAAAATTTATTCAACTTACGCGTGCTCATATATACTTAAAAAATATGCGTATTTTTCAAAATTGCAACATAAGATTCGAAGCTATTATAAACTATTATACCGTAGCATTGCATCCGGCGCCATCACCGGTACTGGTTTTCCCGGTGTGTGAAAAAACAGCCTTAAACTTACACTCTATTTACTTTATTCAACATCCCTTTAGAAAGGCTGGGAATTTTATTACAATAGACTTGTATCATTGTCTGTAAAACAAAAAAAAAATGCACCCACCCCCTAACATTTTGCTATTTCTTCGCATATACTTATAGTCAGTGCTCGATTTCTAAAAATAGAGGTACCAGAACAGTAACCTTCCGTGGAGTGTGGGAGTGCAATGCAGCATCCATCAAACCCAAATCTGGAATCATAATAATTTTTTACTAAAGAGAGGTACCGGAACGCCGTTCCGGAGCGTTCCGGCTATACATTTAAACATTTTAGGACGGAACACTATTAATTATTTTTAATAAGAGTAAGACTTTTAAATATAATTAATATTGTTTGATATTTTTACATTTCGCGGCTTTGGTAAAATATTGTCTATACTATAAATCTGCAACTTTATTTTGAAATACTTAGATTTACGAAGCGGGTAATCAAAAAATTATATAATCCACATAACAATCAATAATAAAACATATATTTAGTTATTAATATTTTTTTTATTAGGAAAATAGTAACGTGTATGCTCTCAGTTATCAAACACATCTTCTAAATGTTAAATCTTCATTTGTTGCGCAGAGGCAAAAGTTGTAAAGAAAAACTACTTCCTTGAAAAGAAAAAAATGCTATCTGTACAAAACACTGTGCAGTGCGATAATGCACACTTTAAACTAAATCTCCCTTTACTGAGCACAACCACATCTGCGAACTAAACCGAGGGTCATTTCAACACCGGCCTTTGTATACTAATGATCTTTTGCCACGGGCGCAACGGAACGCGTTGTCGCGAAAGAAGACGAACCCCTCCCTTCTGGGTTCGGTCCCTCAGTCCGCTAATTGAGCAATACATCACTGTCACTTGGAAAAACCGCAAAGGGGGGAAGGAACTTGCCTCTTAAAACTACCTGCCGCTAAGAAGGCCACAGCTTTTTAAGATGGGTGCCGTTTGCTAGGTAAAGGAAAATTTTAGATCGGCCACTGGGAGGGTTAATTTATGCCTTCCAACAAAAGTCGGACAAAACTTCCCCGAGGCAGCAAAGGCATTTAGAGTTCATAAGTCAATTCACTTCCGATCTCAGACATATTTCTGGGAGCGACAATTCTGTAGCCGATGCTTTTTCTCGGATAGCTGCAATTCAGGTTCCGGGACCGTTAGATTATGACGAAATGGCATGCGCGCAGGATTCTGATGAGGAGTTGCGGACCCTGCTCGATTCCGACACCGGTCTCGAGTAAAAACCGTTAACTTTTCCCTCATCAAGCAAAACAATTTACTGTGACACCAAGAATGGAGTGCTAAGACCTTATGTACCCAAGGACTTCAGACGCAGAGTATTCGACGTCTGTCACGGACTCTCGCACCCTGGGGAAAAAGCTACTGTCGATCTTGTTCGAAAACGTTTCGTATGGAAGAATTTGGCTAAAGACTGCAAGTATTTTTGCAAAACTTGCATACCATGTCAGAAGTCTAAAGTACATCGTCATACAAAAACGATGCTGCAACAATTTCCTAGACCTGACTCCAGATTTAGCAACATCCACATCGACATTGTTGGCCCTTTGCCACCCTCCCAGGAATACCGATATGTCCTTACGTGTATCGACAGGTACACCAAATGGCCCGAGGCGATCCCGCTCAAGAGCCAAACCGCAGAGTCGGTGGCGCAAGCTCTTTTTGCCGGCTGGATCGCCCGCTTTGGTGTACCTGAAGTGATCACGACGGACAGAGGATCCAACTTTGAAAGTAATCTGTTTTCCTCTCTTTCAAAGCTCCTTGGCACTCATAGGATTAGGACCACCGCTTATCATCCGAGCGGAAATGGGATGGTGGAACGGATGCATCGTCAACTCAAAGCGGCCATCAAATGCCACCAGACTGAGAGATGGTGCGAGGTCCTTCCGATAGTTCTTCTGGGCATCCGCTGCAGTTTAAAGGAGGACATCCAGGGCACTGTAGCTGAAATGGTATACGGCACCACCTTAAGGTTGCCGGGTGAGTTTCTACACAATTCCTCTTCAGCGCCTGAGCCACCTTTCCAAGCGGACTTCGTCAAAGATTTACGATCGCACATGCGACGGTTGCGACCGGCCGACGTGACGCACCACTCTTCGCAACAGGTTTTCGTGCACACGGATCTTCAGAGGACATCACACGTCTTCGTTAGGACCGATGCTGTGCGCAAACCTTTGGAACAACCCTACAAGGGCCCGTACAAGGTCCAATCCAGGGCAGGGAAGTTTTTCACGCTGGAAGTCAACGGTCGGACGGATACCGTGTCTATCGACCGTCTCAAGCCTGCGTTCCTTTTCCATGTTCCCGACGATCTTGCTGGTCACGTAGATCCTCCACCTGCTGCCCCGACCATTCCGGAGGCCAGTCGGACAACCAGATCTGGCCGAAAGGTTCGATTTGTTGAGCGGTACTGCCCATGAAATTTATATCGTCCTTTGGACTAGGGGGGGACCCCTGTGGCGATCTAACCACAGTCCAAATCAAACCTCTAAGCCAACCAGGCGGCTCAGGACCCCAAGCGTCCTCTGAGCCAACCAGGCGGCTCAGGACCCCAAGCGTCCTCTGAGCCAACCAGGCGGCTCAGGATCCCAATCGTCCTCTGAGCCAACCAGGCGGCTCAGGACCCCAAGCGTCCTCTGAGCCAACCAGGCGGCTCAGGACCCCAAGCGTCAGGCGGGCAACCAGGCGCCTCAGCTCCCGTTCGGTTCACGGCAGGCGGCGCTAGTGGCAACGCGTGGAAGCGCATGCGTAGCCTTACACTGAAGAATATAAAAAGGCTAGCGAACACCAACAGCTATGCTTATGCTTACGCTTGCTTGCTCTGCTTCCATCGCTGCTCTCACCATATAGTCGATCGCTCAGTGGTGCCAGCCCGCACTACTGTATGCGCTGGGCGCATCAGTTTATGATTTGCATTATTTCTTAAGCAAAGAGTTAATTGTTTCTAATTAAAAATAAAAAGTTATTTCACCAAAAGATAAGTCTCGTCTCAATTATTCTTTATGGAGTCAGATAAGATATGGTCAAACCAGTGGTTCCCCTTGAACCGCTAAAATTTTTTTATATTGGTAAATATTCTGGGAATTTTATCATATATTTAAATTAAAAATAATTATTTATTAACAATTATTATTTATTTATAACTCTATTCATAATTTTTGAATTGCAACGCCACTGGCTAAGTGGTACTATACATGTTAATTAGTACCAATTGAAAATTAATTGTTTTTAAGATTTTATTTAAAAAAAATTAAAATAATAATTATTTAATTATGCAAATCATTTAAATTACTTTGTTAGTAATTAAGAGTAATTAATTTTAATTTACCCTAATTAATTACGGCAATATTTTAGGCATTGAAATCATAAAATAACAAAAATTAGCGTTAAAAGTTAAAAAATTATGACCACCCATGTGGTTGTATAAAACTTCTAAATATTAATATTTCCCTTTAAAAGCAACGCAAACAACATTTTTTCTCGTAATCTACAATATTGCCGTGTTTTATTGTAATTTATAGCATTATCAAAAATGCTATATTTAGAGCGCAATCATTTTTTTAAAAAAAGCGATTTTACCATTGAAACTCCCATCTACCGACAAATTGAGAGGAACAGTTGGCGACGGCCACCATACCTTCAATTTCCCTATTGGCGAAACTGGCTTTCAGCCTTCCAGCAACCCTATTAGAGTTCAGTGCGTAGGATAGTATCTTTGCCTTGGCATTGAAGTTTGGAAAGCGGGGTAAAAATTCTGGTTTGTCCTACCAACTTCTACCTTTTTTTTTTTTTTTTTTGCTTTTACACTGTATATCATGTTATAATTTAATATATCCATCAACAAAAAAAACTTAAGAGGATTTTATATTGGATTAATTGTTTGAAAATACTTCACACTAGAGCTGTACAGTGGGCTATTGGCGACTATTCGGTGTCTATCTCAAAGGAAAGATCCGGGAACTCTGCTTTATCATTTTGAACATGGGACAAGAACAGGCTTACATTGAAATGCATCATTGGAAAAAGTCGGCGATTTACACCGTTCATCCGTAATATTTCACATCCACTGCATAAAGAGCCTTTTTAAATGCCAGTTATGTATATTTATTCAAATCAAATAAAACAAGTAATTGCATTCAGAAACAAGTAGTTGCAAAGTAAAATAATTTTAGTAATATTCCCACATTTTTTCTTGCAAATAAATTATTAATAGTATTTGAAGGTCATTCCACTTTTGCCTTTGTAAACATGAGATATTCAAATCTTTTAACACACTGACAACGCGTTATATATATATATATAAAAGAAGAAAAAAAAACTTCTATTGCGTAATCCTGCTAGTCTGTTTCAAGGCACTCGTCGTTTCGTTCGGTTTTCCCCATTCTCCAATAGCGTTGACATCGGCTGTTGTAAATAAAAATGGATATTGCTAAGAAGATTGAAGAAGCTGAAACTACTGCTATTAAAAACTGTGATAATTTGCCTGTTCCATTGAATACCTGTTGGACGTTTTGGATTGATAAGTTAGCACATTTAAAAAAAAGGACAATTATCAGTATATGTTTACTTTGGTTTATTTCTAATAAAAATTGAGCATATTTCACATTGAATCTTAACTTAATGCTATTAAATAAATAACATTTTAATGTACATAAAATCTAGATTTGGTTTATTTAAGTTTTTTTTAAAAATGAAGATAAGGAATTTTGCACATTTCTCATCTGTATGAGACAAACTTTTCAGATCAACCCTTTCTTGGGATTCTAAGTTGAGTTAAATTCATTGAGAAATGTACAAGTAACTGTTAATTGATTACTATTTTTTTGTTTCTAAAATACATTGCCGTGAAAAACACAAATAGGCATTTTAGCAATAGCTTCACCCATTTTCTTAATTGTTAGATAATTTATTGTGGTTTCTAAGTCGATTGATTATAACGTTCAGAAATTGTAAATTTTACTTGAGGGTCACACAACCTGAAGATCATTTAGAATAAAGTAGTCTTTCTGTTTGTTCTTTACAAAGCTGATGACTACTTTTTCGAACTGTTCAGAATGAAAACCTTTTGCATACTTATTTTAATGAGTTTTATTCCTAAAATGATTTGAGTTTAGAAATGGTTATGTAAGTTTTTTTTTATCAGTTTAAGTTATAAATTTGTCTGTCAACATGTGTCATATGAACATTTATATGGTAAAATAAAGGAACAGAATATTTCAGCACAAATTGTTTTGAATTGGTAATACAGATTGTGCCTAAAAAGTTATTTCCTGTGATACAAAATTATGGTCCTAAATTAGGTTGGTCATTTTGACAAAATTTATAGATTGCTCACCAAATGTTTTAATGACAAAATAACTTCCCTTGATATAATATGTATTTTCTTGTAACAAAAAATTAACTATTTTAATAACATTTTTGTGAATCTGATGTGTGTTCACAGATTTAGAAAACAATATTGAATAATGTATTCGTGATTTTTTACCATATGGAAAGCTCATTTAACATATATTAAATGGCTTGTAAAATACTTCATAGCAATTAGCCTAGAAACCTACTTGATATTAACTGTGATTCAAAAGATGTTAAAACTTTAAATAGTCAACTATGTTTTGTTTATTGCTTTCAAAATAGGCATATTAGGTATTTGTAAATTTCTCGTAAACTTAACAGACTAAGTATATAAATTACGAGTATGCATTTTGATGTGAAATAACTTTTAATGTCAACTTCTAGTTTTTTATTCTTCATTTATAGAAAATATAGTACTATACTTGTTCGATATGATAAAATGAATTGTAGTCAAAAGTTTTCTTTGATCAGGGATAGCAACTGATACATTTGTCCTTGTATTGCCAAGCAATCTTAAATAAAATATTAAAAAAAATATTGTTGGAAATAATAAATTAAAACTGTTGCTGAGATGCCGTGTATGACACAATTCAAACTAAGAGAAAAGGCTAACTAAAAGAGACCTTGGCGCCAATTTTCAGAATCGCAACAAAAAATAGAAGAATCTCAACAAAGAGTATCGTAAGTTAAGAAATGCATATAAATCCATGCAGGACAGAAAATATGTTCCCTTTATTTACATTATGCAAATATGAACAACTCTTCCCACGATTCTGCCAAATTTACCTATATTCTATTTCTGGATGCCCAGTAAAGGAACAACAGCATATGCATTAAATATTTTGAGTTTCAAATGTTTTCATGTTCTTGGTGTGAAAGTTTGGAGATTAGAGCGGCAGGTCAGATGTTGTTCTTGTCATCTGATCATGGTTCAAAATTATGAAGTAATGCTCCATGATCTTTTTTTCAGGGTACCTTCTACCTTTGTAGATCTATAATTGTTATGGCCTTAATGAAAATCCCATTTAAAAGCAATGACAGATTCATACAAGTCTTCTACCGTCATATATATATTTTAAATGTAACTTATTTAATATTCTGTTGCTCAATAGAATATGCATCCAAAATTGTAGTTTAACTTTTTATATAATTAATATCCCAAGAGTAATTCTTATACTTTCAAAGACCATAATGTGAAAAAATGATAGTAGATGGTTAAACCCTCTAAGGGTCCAACAATTTAAAAAAGTTTTCTTTGATCAGGGATAGCAACTGATATATTTGATCTTGTATCGCCAATCAATCTTAAATAAAATAATATTAAAAAATTATTCTTTAAGAAAAATATTTTTTTTCTTGCTCTAATTTTGTCACAAGACCCAATACAGTATAAAGAGTTCACAAATGGATTTCTAAATAGTTATAAGATGTTAAAGTAAAAATTTATATGATTAAACTCAAACACCCTGAGCATTAAAGATTCCTTTTGTAAAAAGCCTCAAATAAGAATTGCTCATTTGCAAAATGATTATTTAAGTCTGCCTTGCCTACCAACTTAAAACAAGAAGATAAAAGCATGAACATTAAATTAATAATTCTCTACTGTGACTTTCCAAAGGTGTGGAAAAGTTTTCAACAAATTATAAAAGTTTTCAAATGTAGTTTAAGCTTTATTAACATAAAATGTATTGTAACTAATGGTAATCTCATCATATATTTTTACTTGTCTGTTTCTCATAATTGTTATTTAATTAATGTTATTTTTATCGGCTTTTTTTACTGGTTAACAAAAGTTACATTTGTACTTTAAATTCAGAATTTAAAAAGAAATTTTTAACAGATTAAGTCAAATATATCAAAGTCTGTGCTAAACACAAAATAATTGCATTGTTTTATTAATCTGTTTATATTTTGCAAATCAAAATTTCTCACAAAAAAACAACTGCATTCTTAATGACCATTACTTAATGGATCACATATCACTCCTCTTGTTGGCATATAGAGTATCTGACACCTTTATTCACCTCTTGAAGAAACTCGTTTTTAATGATAAGTTTTTGTGTTATATGAGGAATGTTTTGAAGAAAAGCACACAGTGGCGTAAAAACTCGTTATTTTCAGGGGGGCTAAAAATTTTTTTGCATGAAAACAAGTAAAATTGTGATTTTTTTTTTAGTTAAAATAGTATGGAGTTGATCTTTTAAAAAAATAAATTAACGTGTATTCGTTTTTGCTTAGACACCTTTACCTTTAAAATATAAAGTAACCACGAAAAATATGAATTTATAAATGTACTGATTTTTAGATTAGTGGTTGTTGGAAGCATTTTTTTTTTATTTAACTTTCTTTAAAAAATTTAATTTTTTAAATAGTAAATTTTAACTACATAATCTGTTTTGAAAATAATGTATAAATCTGATAGTTTCATTTCTAAGGAAATAACCACTCTTCAACAAAATCTTATATAATCATTTGTTTACCAAACAACTTTTTAACGTTTAAAAAAAATAGTTGAAATTTAAAAATGCTAATCTTTTTACTCTAATATGTACAAAAATTATTCAACTTTCAAATACAATAATATGAACCGATTGGTTTATGAAATATATTTTGGAAAAAAAGGGCATAAAATAGTAAAATGTTAGGGGGGGGGGGGGGTTCTGAAGTCTTTCAGAATAATTCCTGGGGGGGGGGGAGCGCTCAAGCATTCCCAGCCCCCTACTTCCTATGCCTATGAAAGCATAACACAATATTTGAAAAAGCAAATATGTAAACTTAGGTGTGAAAAGTTTATCTTTTCATGAGATTCTTTTTGAAATATCAACTAATCACTCTAATTTAAGATTAAACTAAGATTAATAACTTATATTAAGTACATAAAAATATTTAAAATTGCTTTACTAGTGGATATTTCATATTTATTTACATAAGTTTATCACTGTTTTGGTATCGGAAAGCATTCTCTCCCCATATAAAGTTAAATAAAATATTTCATTGCTACATAGGACTGAAAGAGGAGTGTCTGCAGCTGAATATGAAGCTAGTCTACAAAGAGTGTACACAGTATCTTCGGTTCAGGTAACATAATATTTAGTGTTTCAAATATTTCTAATGTAAATTTTCTTTCTTGAAAATTATTGGTTAAGTATTTTTTACATGATTGACTATAAATGTAAATAAGCCATATATATTTTTTTATGTGATAGTTAGACTTGAGTCATAAATTGAAAATAAGAATTATTCTTTTTGAATGGAATTTTTTAAGTATGCACTTGTATTTTTCGTAAGATTTTTATTCTTTTAAAATTGTATAACAGAAATTGTTGTTATATGATAAATACGATGATCAGAGTTATTCTTTTCGAATAGAATTGCTGTAAAGTATGCACTTGCATTTTCCTAGTACATGCCAACACAGAAATTGTTGTTATATGTAAGCCACTGTTATATAAATACGTCACTGTTGGTATGGCTGCTAGTAAATGTGGTTTGGTTTAAAGATTTTTTTTATCAAATGTATGTTGATAGTTTGAAAGATGTTAGTAATATGAATACGATTGACTGGTGTCGAAAAGCGGGTTTGTTAGTAACCAGTAATGAATGCACCATGTGTAAGAATGGAATGAAATTAATAAAAACTGAATGTGAAGAATGATAAATGGCAGTGGATGTGTCGAAAGGATGGTGAAAACGAACATTGTGTGTTTCGTTAATGCCATTTGCACCACAAACACATGATTAATCATTGTCTGTTGAGTGCTTTTTCTTAAAATTTTAAATTGTATGCTCCTGTTGTAATTGTTTCTAAATGTTCTTTGGTTAAAGTGTTCTTCGATAAAAGTGCGCAACTGCCTGGTACCAAAAACGACTGCTTGGAGGGGATGAGTAGCCCCAAATAACTGCCCGTAAGGGATACCAGCTGTTTTTTTAAAGCAACGTGCCTAGCAATCTAATCGGGACCCAATATCCTGACATCTATTAAAATTGTGTCGGGTGCCAGCTCAGTTGATGTCCTCGTCATCTGACCATGGTTAAAAAAATAGGGATGAACCGGATAGTGGTTTTGCCAGATATCGGATATCCAGCGCACATTACAAACCAAATACCGGATGTCTGAACTAGAATTTTCTGGATACCCGATCAGATATCCCGCATTTTTTTAAACAAAATATCTTGTCTTAACAGTTCTTTAATAAACTGTTCATATTCATACTGATTTTGAAACTGCCAGAGCTGTACTGTACAATGCGTTTGAAAATGTAAATTTGAATTATTTCCAAATTGCTAATCTAAATTGCGCTTTATTTAAATGCTAAAACTAGCTCTTACTAGACAAAACAATTTCTAATAAAATGAACAGAGATGTAACTATGCACCCTACACATGACCACCCATGTGGATTGTTTAAACTCGAAGATACTTCAAGATAGCTAGTGGCTGATTCTGAATGTCTCCAGAGTATCTTCCATACTATCTATTCTCTGTGAACCACAGTATCTGTAACGTACATGTTCAGGTCTTAATAGGAAAGTTATCACTTCACTAGTTTTGATTTTTACACTTTGCAAAATAGGTTTATTGTGTGCAATGTGTCCTTCCTAAAAAAATCATACCGATATTTTAAAACTGTGTGTCTTTATACTGCCTCAGTATCCAAACTTCTTGATATTATTGACTTGTAGATCATTATTTATATTTCAGCGAGTAGTCGATAATATCCAGAACAATTTATTGGTCAATTGTAGTAATTCTTGTATGTAATTTTTTTGTGTGTGAAATATTTATTTTTGAAGAGAGAATTGTAAAAAAAAAATATATTTTTACTTCCCTCTCCTCAGCTGAACATTCCAAGGCCACATTTTAATGCACTGTTGGACATTGTTTGGAGTCTGTGGACTCACCCTTGTGTTGAAACTGAGAGGAATTGTTATCTTTTGTAAAATTCTTCTCATATTGCACTTTTTCTACATTGAAGTTATTTTGTCAATTAATTGAATTGTTAGTTAGAGAAACTACATTAATAATATGTTACTTAACTATCTTGTATGTTTTCCCCCCCAAAATAACTTTAGAAAAGTAAAAAATGCTAAACTCTCCCCCTTAATTTTTTTTAAAACTTTGGCTAAAAAAAGTTGTGATATAAAAAACAAACAAGCCAATTGCACTAGGGGCTCAACCCTGCACGCTCACTCACTAGCCTTCTCCCGGAAAAAAGCTGCACTTTCTTTTCTTAGCTCGAATAAAAATGTATGTGTGTATAAAATTTTAATCGAGCTAAGAAAAGAAATCACAGCTTTTTTCCGGGAGAAGGCTAGTGAGTGAATGTGCAGGGTTGAGCCCCTAGTGCAATTGGCTTGTTTGTTTTTTATATCGCAACTTATTTAGCCACAGTTTCGAAGATTTTTTTAGGGGGGGGGGGGGGATATCAGACATATTTTGGGAGGGATATCAGTCTTTTTTTTCAGCCCACCTTTTGGAGAATGTCAAACCAATCACCATTTAAACTTTTTAAATATTACTATTTGTTTTTCCATGTCATTAGTTTAATCCGATAGTTCAAGGAATAATTAATCACATGCGCTGTATTAATAATTAGGATTAAATTAACACGTTTGTTACCAACTATGAAGTGTCTCAGAATTAAAGCAGTTACCCCCTTCTCGTAGATTTGACATTTGGCCAATAATATTTGACAATTTTCAAATTGGTTCAAATAGTTCAAAGCTAATTTAAAAAATTAATTTTTCTCTGAAATCAATAAGTAGCCTTAATCAGACCCCTTACAAAATTGATGAAAAGGCTACTTAATTCCAAAATTTGATAACTTCGCCCCAAACCATCTTCTCTTTAAAAAAAAAAAAAACATACAAAAATTTTGTATTTGATATGTGGGCACAGGCAACCAATTGGATTTGTAGAATGTTCCCACGCTCAAAATTTCCGCGGAATCATTGTGATTGTGCAACACGCATAGTTAAAAATATTTTTTTTTATTGTTATAATTCGCTTAAGTCCGATTTACAAAAAAAAATTTAATCTGTGCATTTTTCAAAGACAGCTATAGGGATACAAGGATGTTTGTGCTTGACTGAAAAGGTTCTAGAAGGGCGGAATTTTTGAAAAACAGGGCATGAGGGCACTATCAAGATGTAAAAAGGACGGGCTGCCCTTCGAAAAACTCCTAGAGTGAACACTGAATTCTAATTAGTTGATAACAGTAAATTTGACTATTCTTGAAATGAAATATTTTATATTATTTATGGCTGTTTTTTAATTTTTATTTTAATACTTTAATATTTAGCATCTTAAACAAAAACATATTTTTTTAGGCATTTTGGAGTGTGTATAACAATATACCTGATGTGCAAGAGCTTCAAAAAAAGTATAGTTATCACTTAATGCGTGGAGATCGACGACCTCTGTGGGAAGATGAAGCTAATCGAAAGGGAGGATCCTGGCATTTCAAATCTAATAAAAAAGATTCTGTAAGAAAGTAATCATTTATTGAAAATTACTTTACTAAAATAGCCTTATATTTCATTTTAGTCTGTATACAAGGAACAAAACTTAATTTTTGTTCTTTTTCTTGATTAGCTATTTGTTTAAATACACATTTTCAGTTTTGTCAACCCAAACTTTAAAATAAAACCGCAAAAGTGCCCCAAAAGGTGAGAGGTTATCAATTCGACTGTTATGCATTTTTTTTAATGTATGTTCGCGCAAGATTTCTGTTCTAATTCCGATATTTGGAATATTCTTTTTTTATTAAATAGGGGATGTCTCATTTGGGAACCTTTTGAAAAAAATGTCCTATTATCCAGCTTTTAACAATCCGGAATTCTCGATTAACCGGTCCGTTTGAAAAAAAAATATTGTCTGATTTAAAAAATTATTTTTTTGTTGGATAGAAAAAATCTACTTTGGGCATTAAATAATCAGTTATCGGCTGTTACATATCCGGAAATATTGATTTACCAGATGTTTTTTTAAGTTTCTCCAATTTCAAAATGTTTTCATTGTTCGATTGAAGTTGTACAACTATGATATTTTGTTTTCCCAGCATTTATTGACATGGATAAGGATTGTTTTACAATATAAATTGTTGAGATAAAATGTGATCACAAGTTGTTACTTGAATTTCTTGGTGAATAATAGCAAGGGGAGAAGCCCCCTATTAAATAAAAAAATTAGAAAGGGAAAAATAAAATATAAAAAAAAACTTTAAAAAATAATTTGTAATTTTATGAGTGTGTTGAAAAAATATAATTATTTAATATCAATTTTATACTTATTACAATTTACAAAAATCATACATAAATGTTGGCACAGATTTCAAAAAGTTTTTAGAAGTATAAAACTGATATTAAATAATTCAATATTTTCATCTTATTTGTGAAATTAAATATTATTTTTTACTTTTTAGTGCATTTTACTTAGTTGGCTTTCCTTTTTTTAAAAAAAAGATTATTTTATTTTAATTATCTTATAGGATAATTTAGTAATTTTTATTTAACGTTATAGGTCTTAAGAATGTTCACCAAAAAATTTGAAGACTTTCTTTGCCTACATGTTAACCTAATAAAAATTCTGAAATTGCATTACTTGCTACCTTTTATAATGTAGGTTATTGGAAACTTTGAATATAATAATTTAATTCTGTGAAGTATGAATGAGTAGGGTCAAAATGATTTTTTTAAAGAAAAGGTGCATTATCCGTGATATCAATAGCATGGAATTATATATTCTAATAAATTAAACAATTAATGTTTTGGAATGAAATTTTTACTTTGGCTTTGTGGCCAAAATGATGTGAATTGTTGAAATATATAGCATATACAAATTCTGCTTTTGTACATGGAAAGTCCAGTTATATCCATTAACCGGTATGTCTAAATTCCATCTGGAATTTTTTTTAATCTTAAGATCTTGGCGAACTAAATGCCGCCAATACAAGAAGCTACCCTGTGGTGTTTCTCCTGTTGTAATGTACAGGCTTTTTATTGTATAAGAATTTATTTATTAAGTTTCTGATATTTAATAAGACTAGGAGGCTCCGCCCCCTGCTCCGCTAACGCTCCGCCAATCCTTCAACTATATATCTCACCAATTCCCGTTCTGCAACTTGTTTTCCTAGCTAATTTATTTCTTGAGATAGTCCTTGTGCTCTACGTTTTCGTTCTGTGCTTTTATTCAGTTTTGTTAAATCTAGTAACAAGTGTGTTCTTCTATCTTCTTTGGCACCTTCAAAACGATCTTAATAGCTTCCCATATATCTTTGGCTTTCTTTATTCTTTTGTAGATTATAGCCTATTCTACTGTTAAGCTTAGAACAATGATTCCGAATGCTTCTTTGTTTTTCTTTCACCAATTTTTGTGATCTCGAACGCTTATTTTGTTTCTATCTTCTTTTTCTTGTTCATCTTTAAACACTACTACTTCAAATAAATCCTTTGCATCTAATAGCAATTCTATTTTCATTTACCATATGGCATAATTTACTTCCTTCAACATTTCTATCCTAGAGTTCAGATTATCCATGTTTAATTTGAGTTTGAAAACAATACTGTTCTGATACTGGCCGTTAGACTATAGCGATTTAGACTCAATATCGATTTCAACAACCATGCTCTGCTACCAAATTGAAGTAAAGATTAATATTTTTAGTATAAGATACGAAATATAAAGTTATTTTGTCTATTAATAACTCTACCATACTTAACAAATATTAGTTATTGAAGTAAGCCAGAACAACAAGAGTTGAGTTGTACATATGCTTCTTTATCCAGGAATGCCAAAAATTTCCAACAGCATGTTCAATAATAATAAAAAGAAAACACCTATTTTATATGTGTATTTGCTGATTTTCTCTTGCTGATATTGAATCACTATTTTATATACACTGTAAAACTGTTTAATTTACTTAGTATTTGCATCATTACTTAGAAAGTTGCCAATTTGGTTTAGTAATCTATTTGACTACAACATATTGGCTAGAAAGAGCAGAAAATGTTTGCAACGAAATTTACCTATTGATTTAGAAATACAAATTAGATTGTATACTCCAGACAGATCTACTTCATCGAAGTCGTTTTCAGAAAACAGAAAATATGTGTATTTGCTGATTTTCTCTCGCAGATATTGAACTTTCAATTCGGAAATAATTTCATCCATGATTTGGCCAAAATAGTATATATATCGTTTAGGTATTGTTTGCAAATGTGCACTTTCGTAATAGCTAATGTAATTTGAAGAACTTTGTTTGAGCTACTGGGTCTCTTTTTATGAGGAGCCAGGGGTATTTTGACGTTAGTACAATAGACCTTTGGTCATAGTGTTTGGCTCTCTTGGTCCCCTCCCCCATAAGGCATAATTTGACACATCATCATATATGTTTAAGCACCATAACCGTTAATTTTGATTGTCAACATTGATTGTTGTGCTGGATAGTTCTGTAGGTATATATCTACGGTATCTAGTAAGTAATTTGTATCAAGGGCGGATCCAGAGATTATTGTTAGGGGGGGTAATACAGTATATTGTTATCATGAACCAGTGGCGTAGCCAGCATTGGGTTTCTTTGGGTTAGAACCCCCCCCCATAGCCAGTTTTAAATAAACTTTATTTTTTTAAAAAAATAATAAGGTAAAAAAAAACAACATTTTTCTTTGATTTCTATAGAGAAAACACACGTTTCATTTC
Source organism: Troglohyphantes excavatus (assembly GCA_963932185.1). NCBI lineage: Eukaryota > Metazoa > Arthropoda > Arachnida > Araneae > Linyphiidae > Troglohyphantes > Troglohyphantes excavatus. The sequence continues at coordinate 902,852 of OZ010676.1, read as the reverse complement.
CTGGTATACCCCACTTGCAGGCACGTCGCACCAGGGAGGAGTCTGACCCCCCCCCCCCCAATAATTTGGAAAACCTAAAAGTTGTGTTTTTCAAGGTTTGAAAATAAATGAGTTGGGAAAATTTATGTCTGAAAAAAATTAACATTTTTAACAAATGAAAGCAAAAACACCAAGGTTATTAAGGGAAAATTAGAAATTGTCCAACTTGTAAAATTAAACTTAAATTCGTGTGTTTGGTTTCAGAGTTTACTGCACACTTTATATCGGTATATGACGCAAAGGCTCCCAAGGCTACAGATAGAGTTGACTAATGCAGTCTACAATCGACACACGCCAGTGGCAGAACTGTTTTATAAATTTCATTGTAATTTTTTATTGCGTCAAGCGAAAAAAAATTGTAACCGTGGCATAGTTTTCTTAAAAAAAATAATCCCACATTTTAAATATATAATAAATTATTTAAATTAAGGAGCAATGTTTTCAGATTTCCAGACAGGTAGGCGCCTAAAAAAATGCTCGCATCTGCTCATTCTGTTGTTCTGTATAGTCAAAGTTATATTATATGTTTTAACGTTCAGCTTATCATTTAAAGAATTTTAAAATATATGGCGTTGCTCTTGACGCGAACGTCACACAGTGTTCTTTTTATTAAAATAACTTCTCTTTTAATTGTGTTAGGCGTGATTGTCTAAATCAAAATCCACCCCTTTTATTCGAAAATCACTTTTGTTTCATATAACTATTGTTTTTGCCTTCCAATATGGAAAATTTCTTCGAGCTAATATTCGAAGCGCCATGGCGCTTTGAATATATGGGACTGGCGCGCCAGTCCCTTATAAATTTATCGTCTCATGTCTAGGATTTTGTTTCGTTTTGTGATTGGTTAGTTGAACCTTCCCATATTGTGTCCTGATATTGTGTAATATTGACGCAGTGCGTTTTCCTTTCTGTTTCTCTCTCTCTTTTTTTTTTTACCGGTTTCTAATAGAAACTTTCAGAACTTTCCATGGGTTCTTTTATTTAATTCACCCCTCGGTTCCGTTAAAAAAAATCATTCAGAGTCCCCAAAAATTTTATGCTTGGAGGACGGTCTCTTTCAGTACCTATTCTCTTTACCTAATTTTATGTGATATGTGTTTCGTTTTAACATTAACTTCGGATGACTCTCTCTTTGAATACTTTTAAGTTTATTGAATTTATTAAAAATAATTTAAATTCCAGTTTTCCTGCATTGATTAATTTAGAATTAAAATGGTTATTAATTTTAAAAATTTTAGAATTTAAATTCTACTTGATAAATATGGTCATATTGGTATGTAGGTACTTTTTGTTTTTGAATATTATTGTATTAATGTTAAGATTAGCAATGGCTATTGGGTTAGCACAGCTGTCGAGTTCCTTTGACTCCTACTATTTACAGATCACGTTATCATTTTCAGAAAATAGCTGTATTTGTCACAATGCATCAATTCAGAAATTGCTTACTTTGAAGTAGGGTATTTTAAATGAAAAGACCCATTCATACCCTACGTGCTTTAAGAAAAGATTGTAAATGACTCCCGTCAAATAATAAGGCCCCTAATTGTGATCCTCTTCGCTCCCTCACAATGCCGGTGGAATTTTTTCCCCTTCTCAAAAATCAGTTTTCTGAGAGGTTGTATGTCTCATTTGCCATTTGAATTTGAAAATCACTCCAGTACTGCATGTGCTTGCTAAGGTTATCTGAATTACCATTTTTACGGTATGCCGTCATTAAAACATAAACTTTTGAAGGATTCAAGACAAAAGAAAGCAGCATAGTGCAAAAAATTTGCTGATATGTTTAAAGTATGTATTCCTTTTCTTATTAAAATATTTTTTGTTTATTGAGATTATCGTTGAAAATACCCAAACCAAAACCAACTAATTTTTTATTCAATTACATTTACAAATTAGTTTTCTGTCACTCAGACGTGTTACTTTTAACGCGGAAACGCTTTTTTCCGCTTTTTTAAAAAAATTGTGTTTTGTTCATTCTCAAGGTTGATGCACATTCGTTTGAAAAATTTTATGGGGGATTATTAAAAAGTTTTATTCAACTATTATAAATACGAAGGGCACATAATGGAAAAGTTGGCTCCATTTACGAAGGGTGGGGTCAACAGATTCTCGTTTAAATCTGTGTTCATAACCTTTTTCTGGATTTTTTTCTGCGGCGCTGCATCTCGTGCCGATGATTAGGAAAGCATTTTTCCATTGTCTAGCTTCACAGATTCTACAAATTAATGTTTTTTTTACGAGCAACGTCAATTTCCGTTATGATTTTGCCGCAATGCGCCATTTTGCTGCGTCACGCAACCAATGAAACCTCCTCCCCCATGCCACAGTCATGCATTATAAAATTAAACGGAAAATAATGATTATTATTCTGTTATTTTTAATTATATATTAAAGAATTATTTATTAATTTAAAATTCCTTCAATTCGCACCCCTCATCAATATTTAGCTTAAATCCCAGTAAAATGTCAGCCAGGTTTGTTAGTAATTTAAATAAGGAAATGACTAAAGATTAACCTGCAAAAATTAAGCTTTTAATTTACATCTTATTTATAATTTATATATATATTTAATTAATTAAACTTATTAATTACCAATGAAACCTCCTCCCCCATGCCACAGTCATGCATTATAAAAGTAAACAGAAAATAATGATTATTATTCTGTTATTTTTAATTATATATTAAAGAATTATTTATTAATTTAAAATTCCTCCAATTCGCACCCCTCATCAATATTTAGCTTAAATCCCAGTAAAATGTCAGCCAGGTTTGTTAGTAATTAAATAAGGAAATGACTAAAGATTAACCTGCAAAAATTAAGCTTTTAATTTACATCTTATTTATAATTTATATATATATTTAATTAATTAAACTTATTAATTAGAATTTTAATTTAAAACTACTGCATAAATTAAATTTACTAATTTAAAATTACTACTTAAAAATTATTATGATTAATTAAAATTGCTAATTTAATATTATTAATTCCAATTGCTAATTTAAAATTATTAATTCTAATTAATAATTTAAAATTATTAATTCCAATTAATAATTTAAAATTATTAATTAAATTCTATTCAAATTTTATTAATTACATTTTATTCAAATTATTAATTAAATTTAATTAAAATTATTAATTAAAATTATTAGTTAAAAATTGGTCAGGCCAAAAAAAATTTATGAACCCCCCCATCGAACAATCCTGGCTACGTCACTGTCATGAACACCAAATTTGACGCCCTCCCCAAACGCCATCCAATCTACTTGATAATCGAAAGTTTTTCCGTTGTTGGAAAAACTACATTGAAATTTAACATTTTTGAAAGATCACTTTAACTTTTTTTCATTCCCTTTTCATTAAATTTCTCTATAGAAATTAAAACAAGCATACTTTGAGTAACTTTGTCTACGGGAGGGAGGGGGGGGGGAGAGTATTGGGAAGTTTTAAAGAGCGTTAAGCAATGCATATATATCACGATTCGCAAAAAAAAATTCTTAGTTTGAAATCTTTCATTACCTAAGTGACTTTTGAAAATATCATTTTAGATGTTGGGGGGGGGGGGGGGGTAATTTCCCCTTTACCCCCCACCTGGATCTGCGCTTGATTGGTATATTTACAATTCTTTAACTGTAATTTAGAAAAGTAAGTGTACGATTAACACATGTAACGTTAGCACACGTAACAAAAAGTTATGTGTGTTACTTTTTAAAATTAATCTCTCAAAAGGTAATAAATTGTGTAAAATTAAAAAAAAATTATGATGTACAGGCTTGTCTAATTTATATAATGGAGTTTTATAAAAAAAATTATATATTGAACCTGTTATAACTATAAATGTATAATTTCGTTATGTGTTACTTTTTAAAATTTTAATCTATTGAAAGGTAATAAATTGTGTAGGGGGGGGGGGTCGTGGAGATACAAAAAAGATGCTAAATAGCGTGCTGCAATAAAAATGAACGCTCTTGTTAGGCATAACCAAATATTTACAATTGAAGGTGCACTAACAAAAAAAGTGGACTACAATGAGGCAGTTCAGGGAGGGGCACAAGCCCCTTATTCTTAAAATCATATACAGTAGACTCTCGATAACTCGAAAAAAATCTATTTCCCTGCACCTTCATTACTTATTTAATGTAATTTTTTCTCTTTAATTCGAAGTTTTTCGTCGTTATTTTCGATAATAGATTTGAGGAGCAAACATTAAGCTATTTTATTCTCCCAAAACATGTTTTGTACCATTGAAATGAACTTTCAAAGAAAGGAATCTGTACATGGATCAATGCATTTAATAAAAGCTATTTGCATTATCTCCTGAATTACCTAAATGTGACAAAACACATTTAGAAAGTTGACTCATCGTTTAAAACACAGTGTTAATAATCTTTAAAATACTTTTGTTTGCTGGTATATAAACTAATAGTAATGACTATACTAAATTATGTGCTTTTAAAAAGAATGGTGACCAAGGTGACCGGTGATCACTACGTGTGTTCACCGTGTTGCGAAGCAAAAGCAACTCGCGCATCATTTCCAAAAATAGACCGTAGAATCACAAATAGTAAGTTAGAAATCGTGCACATGGATTTATGGACTTCACCCGTGGGTTCGTTAGGTGGTTCTCATTATCTATTAATTATCGTTGACGATTATACTCGATATTCTTTCGTGTACACATTAAAATATAAAAGGGATGTATTTCAAACTTATCTTGAATTTAAGGCGACAGTAGAATGATCAACTAATTGTAAAATAAAGTCAATTTTAAGTGACAGGGGATTAGAATTTTGTTCCAATGAATTTAGTAAAAAACTTCAAGAATTGGGGATAAAGCACAGACGAACTTGTAGTTACAGTCCAGAAATGGATGGCGTCTCAGAAAGACAAATCAGGACATGTATTGAAGGTGTTTGTACACTATTGTGTGAAACTAATTTACCTTGCTTATTATGGGCTGAATTAGCAAGAGCTTTCATTCATGCGAAAAATAGGTTCCCACATAAAAGGTTAAGTGGGCAAATACCCTATAATTTGTGGTTCGAAAGAGTATGTAATGTATCTTATCTTCGTGCCATAGGATGTGTGACATACATTTACATTAACAAAAGGTATAGGCATAAACTAGAAGGTAAAGCGTGGAAAAGGATTTTAGTGGGTTATGCAACGTCTACTCAGGGATATCGTATATGGAATCCTAGTAACGGGAAGGTAGAAGAGACTAAACATGTACGTTTCGATGAATCGCTTAGAAACTATCAAAAATTTCAGACGGGAAGTGTAAAAGATCTTTTCGAACGAACCTGAAATTGATAGGGACAATGAAAGTGTTTTCGACTCAAAAGAAACAAAAATTGACCCCGTAGTAAAAACTGAAATAAGTGAAATTGATCCACTTGAATTAAGGTTAACTTCTGCCCCAACTATCGATGAGGTTAAAAATATCCCTTGTGCTTCATTTCTACTTAAAGTTCCGACCACTTTGGAAATCGAAATACCGAAGCAACCCGATGTTAAATACGAGGAGAAAGAAACTATTAGCGAAATTCAAACTAAAAGATCTAGTAAAGATTGGTTGCGCGAAATAAATTTTCGTAAAACTGCAGGGAAAGCCGATGTTTATTATTACCCTCCGGGTCATTTAAAAGAATCAATCAGATGTAGGAGTTACAAAGATACGGAAAAACAAGATTTCCCAAATATTGAAGCAAATTTTTGCATAATTCCGAATAATTTTTTAGAAAGTCAAAATGTACCCCAAAAGAAAGAATGGTTAAATTCCATGATCGACAAAATTGAAACTTTAAAATCGCGTCAAGTTTTTCGGAAAGTCGAAAATAAGAAAGTTTTAGGTTCGCGGTGGGTGTACAACGCAAAAGAAAGTAGTGAAGGCAAAATTGTTAGGTTTCGATCAAGGTTTGTAGCACAAGGATTTAATCAAAAGTTTGGAATAGATTACGAAAATGTTTATTCACCAGTGATTGATTTTTTATTTATAAACTATTTTATGATTGTATTGGTGGTTAGGTGAAATTGGGTATCTCACCATTTAGATGTTAAGTGTGCATATCTTTACGGGCAATTAAAGGAGGAAATATATGTAGAACCCCCCGAAGGTTTTTGTAAAAGTAAAAATACTGTTTGGTTGCCTGTTGAAATCATTATATGGGTTAAAGCAAAGTGGTAGAGTTTGGTTCGAAACTTTACAAGAGACTTTACAGAAGTTGGGTTTTTCGAAAGCTAAACATTACGATTGTATTTATTTTTATTTTAATAGAGCAGTTATTCTATTCTATGTTGATGATATTATTGTATTTTCTGATAATGATGAGACTTTACATGAAGTATTAGATTTATTGAAATCTCAGTTTGATATTAAAGATCTAGGAATTTTTAAACATATTTTGGGTGTATCGTATATGTATGAAAATGATTGTATTTATTTAAACCAAGAACAATACATAAGTAAAATCATTGATAAGTTTGATATAAATGTTTTTAAGGCAAAAGTTCCAATTCCTGTAGGTATATCAATTAAATCCATAACGGAAGAAGACGAAATGATTGACACAACTTTGTATCGTAGCATGATAAGTAGTTTATTATTGTTGGCGATAAGAATTCGTCCTGATATATTATATGCTGTTGTCTTATTATCTCAATATTGTTCTAAACCTGGTATTCAACATTTAAAGTTAGTGCAACAGATGCACAATATGCAAATTGTGATGTGACGTAACCAGTTATGATTTTTTAATAAAAGTAAGAAGCAGAGTCTCGGTTTATGAGATCCGGGCTATTCACCTCAAAATGACTCGACTTATTTCTTCCCCAATTATCTCACAGTGCCAAACACGTCTTCGAAACAATAAAAAGATCTCGTTATCTCTCTTCTCAAATGAAAACTGTGATAGATCCTGTTGTTCAGTGCAATGGTTTCTTTGGGATTCCAGAAAATATACTATTAACAATTATGACAGATGATCGAAAATTCATCAGGGAGCTTGGTTTGCATAGGATCTTGGCGGCAAGAGCAAGGAAATCCATTGAACTCCGCAAATTTACAATTCCAGATTTTAACTTCGAAGCTGAAGATTACCATAAACTCATATATTGGTAGAGTTTGGAAACAACGGAAACTCCATTTACCATGGGAATTTCAGATGAAGCTTTGAAACAAATGGTGCTTGATGGCGTACCTGAAGTGTTTGATTTCGCAAACTACCCATGTCATCCTCAATCGTTGGAACGATGTGTTAAATTAGTTACAAATGCATCAGCTGCGGTTTGTGGTGCAAGTAAGAGAGATGGGTTTATTAGAGTCAGATTGCAGTCTAGAAAACTTATGCCACAATATAACACCAAAGCAAAATATCGTCAATAATCAAGTCAAGTGACCCATTAAACTATGTTCAGTTGTTTGCATTGTGGTTACAGTTTTAGTTCTGACTAGCAGAGAAATATTATACTAATATCTAAAGATTTAAGTGATACTCTTGCGAGCTATGCTAAGCTGGATTCATAATTTCATACTTACTTCACCTTTGTTTGTAGTTTATGGAAACTTAACATTTGTGGTAAAGTTCGTACTCCAGGCGGAGCCTCAAATTATCTTTAATATTGTAAGAACTTATTAACTTGCTTTTATGTTTAAAAAATGAACCTATATTAAAGCTAAAATTTCCTCAGTATTAAACTCTAATACATTTTTCTCATTCTATAGTATGTCACAACATTATTCAATTTTTACCAATTATCGGTAAATTTCACGGCCTGAGGGGAACCTCTAGATATTATTTGCTATCAAAATCTTTTTACATGGCAAATAATGTATACGAAAGGCAACTTTTCCGCGCTATTAGATTACATTAATCAAGTTTTGATTTTTTCACTCCACCCTATTCTACACATTATAGAGGTGGTGGTGCCATGGTTACCAAGCATATAACGTGATTTTAATGAATTTGTATGTTGACAAGAGTCAATCTTCCACTTTAAGAAAGCATTTTTGTTTTTCAAAATTTCTGCCCTTTAATTTATCCTGAAAAATATTTTTTCGCAATTGAAATGTTTAATATATATGTCACTATTAATTTGAATATTTTTAGTTGATCCTCATTTTTATTTATAGCCGCGAGTGTGGAAAGAATTGTTGTTAGCTGCTATTGGAGAGCAGTTTGCAGATTTTGTCAGTAAAGGTGAGAGATTTTGTGATTTTTTTTAAATTAAAAGTATTATTGTTCTAGAGATTAAGAACTTACTTAATTGTATGTAATTTACTTATAGGAGATGATGTTTGTGGTATTAGTGTTACTGTACGGGACAAGGATGATATTATCCAAGTATGGAATAGTGATGCAACAGCAGTTCCAAATGATATAGTTCATAAAATTTATGACCTCTTGCCTGAAGTACAGTTCACTGCAGAATTTTATCGAGGTAAAATCTATTTACTATTTAAAACATTTTAAGCTAATTTCTTAAAGCTAAATTATATGTTTAAAGTATCTGAAAGTAAAATGAATACATTATAGTATTTATTTAAATCTTTTTAAATTACTCTATTTTATAATTTGTATATTTAGTATGGAAAACGATTTATTGTGACAGTCACTCCTCCTAAACTATATAACCAATTTTTATGATCAAGGTGTCATTTGAAAGAGTGTGAACTATAGATGTGCCAAAACTATAAAATATTAAGCAATTAATTAGTTTATAATGCTTCAGAAAAACAAAAAGTTATTGTTGCGGCATCTACATTTCAAAATTTGAACTACAGTAAAATGACTTTGTTAAATGGGCTGAATTCAACTGAAATGCAGGATAGGCATGGAATTAATGTTAGCAAAGCAAAAATTGCTTCATAATATTATGATCTCTGAAGATACTATTTTTGTATACATTTGGTATTGATTGCACAAGTTCTTTTTAACTCATCTTTATTCTTACAGCGTGATACAATGATTCTGGAAAACACAAGAAATATTCACAGACAGTTACAATCACAAGTACAGTTATATCCACTATTTTTACATTTACAGATTTTTACATACAGATACATAACACCTCCGCAACAAAATAGAAAGTCAGAGATTCAATACTGAACCGGGTGGTTTCGAAACTCTTGTTGATCATCATTGCACTAGTACTGTGATTGTGCACTAACTTCCAGATCAGAGGAAGTCTGCTGTGGAATGGGTACTGGTTGTACCTCTGAAGGATCATTTGGAGCATTCCTGTTGCTGTAGCACTGTATCGTCTGAAGTACTGCTGGGTTCTGGCACTTCGGTTCTTTGTTCCATTGAAAGTGTTGGACTTGGCTCGGACACAACCCTTTGTGAGATTTCTATAGATTGTCTACTTTTTAACATTTGGTCTACATGTTGCTTCCAAACATTGTTTCCAACTTGTATGCTGCAGTTCAATGTTCCTTTTTTATTAACTTCAGTACCAATTTTCCATTTTTGAGTTCCTGTATAATTTCTTAATGCAACCTACTCCCCTTCCAAAAAAAAAAAGCGATGTTGTTGTAAATTAATGCAAAAGGCATATGATCCAGGAAAGATAACGTGCAATAGCCTTCATTATATAATAAGTTTCAAATTGTATTTGTCTGAGATAGAACAAGAGATCATCCTATCTTGAGAATTTCAGCATGCCAATATAGGAGTTGTAAAAAAAAATGAGGAATAATTGCTATACATTTAAGTTATTTCTAAAATAACTCAATAAATTCAAAAAGTCCGAACTACCAATTTTTTTAGCTGAAGTATTAAATTTTATAAGTAAAGAAATAATTTAAGTAAAACACTAAAATAATTTTAATAGGATGTAATACTATTCAAATTATTTTAGCCTATGTTATCACTTTAAATTTATGTAGTTATAAATCAGTAATTAATACTTTCATTCTGTGTATTTTATCAAACATCTCATCTCATTAGAAAGATATAGTAATTTCTATAAAAAGTTTCTTATCTCAAACTTTGTGAAAGAAACTTTTCAGTATTTTTTTATACATAGTCACTTTTTGTACGCAACACAATCACTGAGAACCTTTTCCCTCATGTCATGCATGATGGACCCCCTTCGCCAAGTGCGTGAGCCGTAATAAATTAATGTCCTGTTAATATACAAATAAGAGCCACATTAGACTTAAAACTATATTTTTTATAAAATTTAATTTTATATTTTAAAGGATAAAATTCAATTTATATTTAAATGTTAGTCGAAATTTTTCAATATTTGTTATTTTTCTCATGTACATTTGTACAAAAAAACTATTTTTGCTGTGCATTTTTTGATATTGTACTACCTAATTTTTTATTGTATCCTACGTTTTCTTATGAAAATAAAATATTCTCAATAAATGAGTATATGTAATTTCCGGCGTAAATTTTTCGTTTTTCTAAATTGATAAAATTGACCCCAAACAACCTCGCCAAGGGTAAACCAGCTGTTTATGAGCAGTACCTTTTTTATTATCAGAAGGCGACGAGACAAAATCTATTCTTACAAAAAAAAAAGTACATACACCAGAATAAAACACCACAAGGTTGCTTCTTTAATTGGCAGCATTTATTAAAATAAGATTTTTTAGGCGGAATTTACTCATAGCGTTTAACGGCTATCGTCGAAAGGAGAAATTTGTGTATGTATATATCCCCCCCCCCCCCCTTGGATGCCCCTACTTTCGTCACTGTCTGTTGCTTGCGATACAGAAAAGTTTCCGAGATATATCGAGGTTCCCGACAGGAGGGTTAAGGAATATTTCTTTTCAAATACATCAAGGATATTGAGTGATAAAAAATATATTAAATGGAATAATATATGGAGTAAATATGTGGAGCATTTTTTTATAAGTTTACATCCTTAATTTATATCAACACATATTGATTATCTTACAAAACTTTAAAAATACAATTTTTATATTAAATGTTTAATTAGGTATGCTATATTTTGTGAGAAAATCTATGTATGTGCTATATTTTTTAATGCCTTCAAAGAGTTCTAGTAAATTATAACTGGTAAATTAAAAACTAAATATCTTTAAATGAAGATATTTAGTTAGAAAAGTGTCATTAGACTCCATGATTGTCTATTATTTTATAGCCATGTGAAGGGTTTATATATGAGCTTCATATATAAGTGTGTAAATAAGTGTGGTTAAGTGATATTTCTCATGCATTTGTTACGCTGGTGTCCTACAGAAGTTGTTTCTAAAAGATGTGCCACTATCTTGAATCACTTGCTATTGAATTTCATTAGTTACAAAGATCTTTTGAATGATAAAACTTATATTTTAATACTTTTAATTATCACTAATTATTTTTTGTATGTCCATTAAGTTATAATTTTCTCTTTTTAGCTCATTATACTCACCGGTCTTATGAAGGTGAAAAGGGATCTGCTTATTGATTATTGTTATATATACATATATTTTATATAAGAAACAGGTTGCCAAATGTATGGCTTCATTGCCTAAGTCTTGTAAAGTCTTTCTACCACCATGTACAAAAATGAAATACTCTTGTTTTTTTTTTGTTTATAGCTAGAGCTCAATAATAATTTACTATGAGTTGTATTTTTATTGTGTAATTTCTGTTGATAAATATAATATATATGGTTTTTGTGCAATATTTATCATGTATTTTATGATGCAAATGTGTATTTGTTCTACACAACACAGTAAATATTTTTCTTTTCTTAATATTATATTTTGTCAGTTTATTTAAAATATATTAAATTCATTTCCATGATATATTCAAGTATTCTTACACATTGCTTTATTTGACATTATAATTTGTTTTAAACGTTAATGTTACTATAATAAAATTGTATAAACTTGACCGCTATTAACTAATATATTTATGTGTTATAAGTCTTCTGAAGTATATATTGCTATGGCAAATATTGTTAATATATTTTGTTTGTTTAAACTTTTTTTTATTAGCTACATATATACTGAATCTTATGCATTTCAGAATATGGGGAATTGTATAAGGGGAAAAAAAGGACTGCTAGGGGAAGAAAATGGCATTGCAAACAGTTTCTAGTAAAAATATTAATTTAACAAAATGACTTGTCAGTCATTTCGTGAAATGTGTAACATAAGCATACTCATTACTAATTGTGAGTGGTTTGAATGTACAATAGGTGCTGACAATAGTCATAAACATCAAACTTCATTTAATGAATGCATCTAGAAGAAATTACACATGAAATGCAGAAAGAAAAAAAGGTTTTATGTAGAAATACAAGTCATTGGCAGTGTTTATAACGACTGTCGATAGTCACTTAAATGAATTTCAATTTGTAATTAATTTGCATCACAACTGTCAAGCCTTTTCATTGAATTATTTTTTAGTGGCTGTTTGCAGCACCATCTCTTCTTTTCTCTATAATTTATTTAAAGCTATTTTTTGCCTCATTCATTTTTTTTCATATTCTGAAATGTAGTTGACTCAGGTTTATTGTTCTTATTACCTGGTTATTTTTCATTACAGTACACTTTGAATATGATTTGTTAACACAAAGTTATTTAAAAATAATACATTGTAATCTCAGTGCGACTAAAAGTTTATGTATTTATTATCTGTTATTAATTGATGTTTGGTGCTTATCATTGTAAGCTTCCGTACAACATACATTATAGTTACTTAGATCATTTAAATTATTTATATAAAATGTTGTCCAATCTGTTAATATACTTATGCAAGGCACTTCAAACTTTTTTTTATAATGCTCTGTACTCTAAAGCAGTGGTTCTCAACCACTTTCCTCTCACATACCAATTGATAAAACTTTTTGTCTATGAGTACACCCTTCTCCCCTATCCCTCTACGCAATAAAAGTTTGTATTTGTTAGGCAGTAATGTTCTTAGATTTGTTGGCAAATTAATCAATCAACTCAAATTGATGATTTTATAAAAGCTTTTATTTAAGATTCAACTTATTTTGGGTGTTTTCTCCCATTAGTTTTATACTTTTCGCATATCCCCAACTGAACTGCCACGTACCTTCAGGGGTATGCATATTACAGTTTGAGAACCGCTGCTCTAAAGGAAAGAAACGCAGCACCCTTCAATAATATATAGTGTGGCTAATCTTAATTGGTAAAAAAAAAATTAGCAAATGAAGTAAATGAATTTGGAGAATTCAGCAATTAGTTTATCTATACCTTTAAAACTATGTCACATCATGTCTCAGCATTGCAAAATTTGAAAAATAAAATAAAACATAATAATTTCAAATTTGTATATAACTTTTCAAAATGACCACAAATATTTTAAGTGTATAGCAAATAGCAGAAATGAGTCTTTCAATGACAAAACAAGTTTTTTACTACCATTTTGAGTGGCAGCTATTTCTTTTATCTTAGCTTATATAAATAAATATTAAAGACATAAGTGAAAAGGCAAGGACACTGCAAAAAAAGTCTGAAACAGTGATTCCTGGTTTTTGTCCTTACAATGAATTTTTAGGATACTTATCCCAACTGTGTGTAAAATAACTATAAGATATGTTTTGAAACCACAATAATGTTTTATTTTTTTATAAAACATTATTGTGGAAAATTCAATTTAATTATTTAAATTTAGTTTAAAGTTATTATTGAAAATACAGCAAAGTTAGAGAGACTTTTTGAAAAATTCTTTTGTATCTTTGTCTATTTAAAAAAGTTGATTAACGTATTTTGATCAAAAGATTCAAACTTATTTGAAAACTGAAGAAGATAGAAAATTATTCAAAACCAAAGTTGGTTAAAAAGGACATGCTGGAATTAAAATCTCCTATATGAACAAACAGCTCTACCATTAGTATATTTCCCTTGTTGCCCAAAAGCATAAAAGATCCATATATATATTCGAAAAACATAGTGCACATGCTAGTAATAATTTCAAAATTGCTTTCGCTTTATATAAAAGATTGGCATGAGGAAATAAATAATTATCACTCATCCACTAGGGGAAGTTGTCATTTCACGAAGATTGATGACTTTAAAATTATTGCTACTGTTTCTTATTAATTATTGGGGCATTTATGATAGTGTATGAAAAACATTTAAAGTTTGAATTGAATTTGTTTTGTATGTATTTATCAGAGTTTTCTTATGGGGTCCTGGTGTTAAACTTCAAGAGTGTATTTTTAGTCCTCTATAATTTTTAATCTAAAGGATTTTATTTCGCATGTTTTGTATCAAACTTATGTGTATTAAAATATTTTATTATTGCTTAACTTTTTTAATTAAAGGTGAACTAAATTTTTGTTTTAAAATATTTGTTGTATTATGATTTATTATGTGTTATTAATTTTTCTTTTGGACTTTGTTCATTGAAGGATAGTTGGTACACTATATAATGTTAAATAAAATTGATACATTTTAGGTACCTTTTATCTCAAAAAGAAAAGTATGTCTAATTTCTTTTCAAAACATTAATTTTAAATATATACATATTTTTATTATAAAATCATTACTTTATTAAAAAAATATGTAAAAGGAAACTCAATTTGAGAAAATTTAGAACAAAATAAGTGCTAACAAAAACAGTTTTGGGAAAAATAATATAATCTCACTTCAATGTAGACAAATGCATATTAGAAATGTCTAGTAAAAATTTCAGAAGCATAGTGAATGTAATTTTTAGAAATTGGTACCGCATTAATGAAATTCGTCGTTTTGTAAAAAACATTTTAAAGTAAAAAATGGTTTATTTAAAATATCCCAGCTCCATAACTTAACTTTATTTTTTTCTGGAATACTCTGTGCTGTATTTTCTTTTAAGTTAGTTGGAATATACAGCATACTCTCTAGGACCTGTTCATAACTTTTTTTAAAACTTCAATTTTGTGATATTGAAGGAACATATGGCATCATATAGACACCAACTAATTTTTTTAATTCCAGAAATTATAATAGTCAGGTAAGCCAGGGGGGGGGGGGGGGGAAATAAATTGTAGGGATTTTAATTTTCGAAATATCTTCAAGTATGTATGTACTATATGTCTGCTTATATACTCGCAGATCAGATAGAACCTAAATAATAATAGTATAGTACTACATCAATTGTTTTGCAGTAAGAATGTAAATTCATTTGGTATGTTTTTACTAATGATAAGCCAGCATAACTGAATGGGTGAGATTGAAAAGGAAAAGATTGCAATGAAGAATTTTCCTTTTTAATCTCCCCCATTCAATTATAGTATAATACTGTTTTAGTATTTATAAAAAATAATAATATAAATAATTGTAAAAATCTCATTTACTTTTGATATTAAATGAGAGAACATTTTAATACGGTAAAGTTTTTTGGAAAATTACACGAATATCATTCTGAACAATATTTCTAAAGCATGCATAAAAATGTGTCCTCCATTTCAGGTTGGCAGAAATTAACGTCAACAATGAAAAAATAAAATAAAGTGTGGTACATATTTAAAAAAAATAGTATTTGAACTAATAATAAACAAATTATAAAATCTTTAATATTCTATAATTAGAATATTTTTTTTATAAGAATTTTTAAAAATCTGCTCACGTTAATGTTTAAGAATAAAACATTATTTAAAACATTAAGATACACTTAACATGCCAAATTTATTAATGTTATATCTCTTAAAAATGGACAAATGAAAATAACGTTAAATAAAAACATCTGTAAATGTCAAATACAATTTTTCTAATTTTTGTTTTGTTTCTGATGTATATCTACCAAAAATTACAAATAAGAAACTGCTTTCACATAAAATAACAAAATATTAAGTTTTCACAAATTACACTAAAATACGAAAGACATAACTCGTAATAATTTATATTTTTATATATAATACAGTATTTTTACTATCGACATTCAGACTTTGGGTATAGCAACGTTGCATATTTATGTAAATCGTAATTGGTTTAGGAAATTCTTCCTACATATAACTCATTACAATTAACAACAAATTAAATTCCGTTGCACATTAAAATTAAATGCGCAATTGCATTTAAAGGTTCAATTATTTTTGTAAATTTACAATTTAATTTTATTAACTTCATTACATTTCTTAAAAATGTGAACTTGAAAACGTTTGTAAATCTACCATGGGGTCTATAGTTGTCTTCAGTTTATAAATATTGCAAAAGAATAATTAACTTCATCTTGTAAAAGGGATACATTAACGAATGACATTTATCATTAGTTGCTATACAGCCCTTAACTTTTTTTTGCTTAATTTTCTGATAATATAATTTTTATAAATTACCTAGCCTATTTAATAAGGTAACACTTACTATGATACTTTGATTTGGGATTTAACAATGTGTCAGCTCGAAGCGCCCTTACACTTCCATAGGCATCATGCTTGGCATACACTTGTTAATCAACTGGCCCATATTATAACTTCGTGAAGATGAAAAATATAGTAACATTTACATGACTTGTGCCGGAATTGTCGCTAGTCTCGCTTAACACATCCGCCTTCTTGTCCAATATTTGTATTTAATTAAGAAACAAGCCATAACCAAACTATTGCAACAAACATAGCAACTCTGAGAGCCTTTTTCATAAACAACAACCAATCCGGTGAAAGAAAGCATCAAAAGCCCCAACAGTTTTGTGAAAATATACATACGACTCTGGAAAATATAGGCTAAAGTACATACACTTTGATGAGAAAACAAGTTGACAAACACAACAGGGGTCTTATGAACTTAGGACTTTAACCATAAATACTCAATTTAGAGTTTCCCTGTTAATAATCGATGTCCTAATGAATGGGTTCGAGTTAGTCGTGACAAGTTTAGCTTGAGGGGTTACACTATCTGTTATTGAAAGCTTTTATTCCGCTGTTTCCCGAAAAAAGCGATGCCTTTTGTCTGCAAGGATTCTATCCTCACTGCAGGGGGGAAGTGAACGGCTACACATGCTATACGATATGTACTACTCCCCACTAGTTTTAAAAAAACTGGTAATTTGGCGTCAAGTAGCCATGGGGCTAATTACTTGTCTGGTCGACGACGAATTTAATGAAGGGTATCGGAGGACTAGCCCCGTAGGGGCTATCGCCTCCAATCAGACAGTACTATAATCATAGACATGTGCTTACTGCAACCATAGAATTTTGAATACGGACCACAGATTCTCAACTCTGAACGAAGTCAAGACGCTCAGAAAGGGCGGGGCCTAAGCATTGGCGGCTCCTGGTTGGCTGGTGGGCGTGGCCTCAGCTCCGGCGGCTTCTCCAGCGAAGAAGTCTAACACGACTTGAAGCTTTTCAAGTGCGGTGTGTTTAGACTGGAGCAGTTGGATCAGTCCTCTGATACCATTCTGTCCAGAAAAAATAGAAGCGAGTTCTTTAAGTAACTCAAAAATAGCAAAATCATTATGTGATTGCTTAGTAAAAACAGATGGGGAAGTATAGAGGTTTGGGCTTTTAAGACTATCAGGGTGATTAAGTTTAGCTCGGGAAGTAAATTGGTTTGGGCGGGCATTCCTAACTTTAGATTTAAATTTGGACTTCCTGGTATCAGAGGCAGCCTTCTTACTTGTAGAGGGTTTCCTCGTCCGCCTAGGAAATAGGCTGCATCTCCTGCTGCATGCGACGTGGCCGGTTTGCGTGCAGTTGATACACCTCGGTTCGTCCTGTCTCGGCAGCTTGCAGTCTCGGGTGGCGTGTGCTTCCCCGCACTTGAGACATCGGGCCGCCGCATGGCACTGTGAGGCAGTATGGTGGAACCAGTTACAGTTATAACACTGCACTGGCCCCCGTCTAGTCCCCCTAAATGGTTCAACTTTTACATCGAGGCCAAGTAGGTTCGTGATGTTGAGCAACTTGTTTGAGCCGGGTTGACGGGGCGTTTCCAGCAGGAAAATACCTAGCAGCCGCTTGGATTTTTTCCCCGTCAACTGGACAAGTTTGGAAGGGCAGAAGCCCTTTTGGGACAATTCATCAGAGAGGTCGCAGATTGCCGTCTCGGTGGGTAAACCCTTGATAACCACCTTGAACGGCTCTCTGCTCCCTTCATAGAAATCAGCTCCTCTTTCACTAAGGAAGAGCATGATCGCTAATTTGTCGTCCTCAGAGCACGGAGTGATTTTGTTGCTTTCACTAAGGCAACTGCTCAGAAATGCGCACGGGAATCGAGCATTCATTTCCCCAAGCACAACTTCCGAGCGCTCCGTACGTCTGAGAAACAACGGTAGAATGGCTGGATCCGGGACAGGAACAGTAACCAATGGGGCAGCAATAGCTTCCACGACCGGGGAAGGGCTTCTTGACACCCTGCCGGCCGCGGCGATATTCGCCCCATTGGTATCTGACAGCGTCAGATCGATCATCGGATCAGCGGAAGAAGGGCCGGGCTCGACATCCATATTGTCAGAGTCAGCGGTTACCAACTTCTCATTCATAGAATTTTTCCTCTTCCTCTTCCATTTCGGAGCAGAGGCCCGAGCCGTCACCATAGTCACGGGAGGCAGGGGAGGAAAATTCGGATCAACATGCCTAGCGGCACTAGGATATTTAACTAGTATCTCGCCACTAGCATTAGGCAGGATCTCAGTCATGATAAAAGCGTCAGCCGTACTCTCCTCCTCGGAGAGCTGGTAGCAGACGTCTAGCAAGTCCGAAATGAGCTTATTTTTCAAAGTCACATTCGGGGATGATTTGCTCGAAATCTCATTCAATTTCATCTGCATGTTAATGAATTTGAGAAAGAGCGGATGGTACTTCCCACCCGGAATCGGATCGTCACAATCCGGGAAGCAAATCTCCAATCCAGCCAGGAGAGAGCTCATGATAAATGGCATGATGTATCTCTCAAAGTCAGTCAGGAGCCTCGAGTTAGTACGTCATATCGCGACGGTGTCCTAACTCGGAATGGTGACTTGTCTGGTCCTTAGAGTAGGTACACATACTCTAGGGGGGGGGGGGGGGGGGGGGGAGAGATCGTTTGAGTGGTTTCTATGCATAGTTTCGACTTAAGTTGTTTTGATGCAAAATATTGATTTCAATTGTCTTTTTGTCTTATGGAGGACCTTCTCGAAGCACACCACTAGATGGCAAAAGGTTGTTGATAACAAGGGTGATTATATCATTGATTAAAAGTAAAAAACTTCCTAAAAATTTATTTGTTTGAATTTAATGTAAAAAAACGATATTGTTTTCCGGTCCCTCAAATACTTTTATGTGTAATTTTTTTCTTCATTGATTTCCTTTTTAAGTCTAAGGTGAAACAATAATATTTCCCCTATTATATTAGGGGAATGGTCATAGGTTCAAAGCAGTGGCGGCCCGTGGTCCATAATGTTAGTGCAGCCGAAATCATGTGACCCCCCCCCCCCCCTAAAAAAAAAAAAAAAACTTTTTCAAACTTTCAAAAGCCATTTCTGGGATATTTATCGAAAAATCCTCAAACTTTGAGGAATCGGCAAAACAAAAAAAATAGAGACATTTGCTATCTTTAAATCTTACGTCAAATTCCATTATTATGGTATCCAAAATTTCAAAATATAACATTTTAAATTTCTTAAACACATCTTCGTGAGTTCGGAAGTCATCTTGTCTTTTGAAAACAATTTCTGTTTTCGAATTCGCAATTTCAAAAATACGTTTGAACGTGTTCTCATTATGGTTTTGTCTTAAAATGTTCTGAATTACCTTGACTTGCAGAAGACAATAATTTATATCTAAAGATTTTTTTTTTGAAGAATGTCATATAAAACATCTGTTTGTTGAAAAATAAAATCAAAAATTAAAGATAAAAGTGTGAATCCAAAATCATTAAAATAATTTAGAAATCCATTTGTCCATCGAATTGCTCCCATTCACTCCCTCAACAGCCATTCCTTCCACAGGGTTGCGAAACAGCACTTATCAATACCGCCAAAGCTGAAACAATTATCGAGCCAAGGGGCTTTTCCTCCATCAGGCAAAGCGGTCTAGAGATGCTAGTAAAATACTCGGTCCCCTCCCCCACACGTCCCGCCGATTCAAACACAGGAGCCAATCAATTCACAGAATTCCCAACTACAGCTCGAATTGAAAAAATCCTTTTGAGCTGCGTTTGTGACGTCACAGCCTCATTTTAACGTGAAGGGGAAGTCATACCACGTAAGGTTGTCATGGCAACGATGCAGCCGATTTCTGACTTCGCTTTTTAGCTGCAATTTTCATTGACTGAAGTTTTTTTTCCCTTCTGAATTGTGCATTACGGCAAAAAGGTTTGCTATTTATCGGAGATTTTGTTTACTACCGTAGAAATTTCATTTTCAATTATAATCTTCATTTAAGAAAATTAGTAAAATATCTGATTTTAGTTTTTGATGAATTTAGGTGCAGCCCGGCTGTACTTGCTGTAGTGGGCGAGCCGCCACTGGTTCAAAGCCCGACGGGGGCAAACTTAGAGCATGAATAGGAAGTAGAAAGGGTACCCCTGTTTTCGTTGTTCTGGAGTTAAGTCACATGACTGCCGCCCGTCATTATCTGTTTTCGTCTCTTCTTGCCGCCAATCAATTGCCTTGCCGCCTTTTTGAACGCGTTTGTGTCGAAAATTTCGCCTCGCAATATCTGTATGAAATGGTGTCTTCTTGTTGTGCATATGCTTGTTCCGAAAGACAAGTGGAAGGAGAATTTGTAACGTTTTACTGCGTAATCAGTAATTATTAGTATCTTTTAAGTTGATCTAATAATGGTACAGTGGCCGCCCGTGGTCGAAAATGTTAGTGCAGCCGAAATCATGCGAATCCCCCCCCACCCCCCCTATTTTCCACAACCATACATGAACGGAAATTCTTTGTTATTTTCTAATCATATCAAAGTTTCCTTTCAATTTTTACAAAATGATGACATGCGGAAAAAATAGAACACACTTATTTTTTGAAAATTAAAGCAATCCTCGTTTATATTAAACATGCGAATCGGTCAATATTAATATTGACTTAAATAACGAAACAACAGCACGCAGTAACTTTATCACGAAAACTATTTCCGTTTGGAGAGATTCTCGGTTCTCCCACCCATCCCCGCGATTCACCCACGAAACAATCAGTTTATCGAATACCAAGTGCAGCCCAAATCAGACAATTCATGTAGCTCGCCACGCATGCAGTGCATTAGCAGGGGGTGAAATCTCCATAGGTAGCCGAGGTTGCCATGGCAACGATGCAGCCGATTTCGCTTTTTGGCTGCAGTTTTGATTGAATGGAGTTTTTCCCCCTCTTGAATTGTGCATGACGGCAATAGGCTTGTTATTTAGCGGAGATTTTGTTTACTTACCGCAGAAATTTCATTTTCAATTCTAATCTTCATTTAAGAAAATTAGTAAAATATCTGATTTTAGCTTTAAAGTACACTAATAAATTTAGGTGCAGCCCGGCTGTACTTGCTGTAGTCCACGAGCCGCCACTGTAATGATAACGTTCGTTAGTCGATACTTACCTAACTATAACTCTCGATTTTTATCACAATAAGTCACATTATCCTTTAAATTTTTGGACAATTTTGAACTAATAACATATATATTTATGCTCTTTATTATATTTTTTCATAAATATGCTACAGTATTGTTCAATTAGCTTAAATCCATTGTTTATGTCTGTGTTTGGTTTGGCGGCACATTTTGTCGCCAAATTCTTGAAGACGTTTTTGATAAATTATTAGAATTAGTTTTTTAATATATGTCTGAATACAATTTTTTCATCATAAAGTTAATAATTATAAAGATTTTATGTAAAACCCCATACTATTTTAATTTCAAAGATTTTTTGTAATGAACAACACATGTTTCAAGTATATTTTAAAATAAAGTTTTAATATTTTAAATTTAAATATCTTATTATGAAAGTAAGTTTATTAATACCTTTCACTTAGAAAACGTACTTATTGCTTATCGAATGAATTTTTAAGTATTAATGAAAGATATGTTTATAAAATGCATGGAATTTTGTAAATTAAACTTTTTGAATTGATAAATAGTGGGCCAATTCTATTTATTATGAACTATTTTTATAAAACGTTGTGTATTTTAAAAGTGTGTAAATGTTTGTTTTCTAAAAGCACTAATTAAAGACCTAAAGTGTTTCTTTATTTTTGAACGCACATTTCAATATCCTTTCTTTCTCTGGATGTTCTTCGTTATTAAAAATGTGCGGCTTAATAGAATTCAAATTGAATGCCAAGCAAGATTATTTGCAAAATTCAGGGGCGGCTTAAGGCCAAAGCGGCCGCTTTTGGCGCTAGACTAAGAAGGGTGCCAATTTTTTTTTTTTTGAAAGATAAAAATATAAAATATTTTAGTTAGAAATTTGTAGTATTGAGTTGACATTTATACTTTTTAATTAAGTTATATATTACAGTTAAATATTTTTATATTACTTTATTTCCGTCGATATATTATTTTATAATTAAAGCTTGGGTTTGAATTTTTATGTGTTTTATCTTAGTAAAAACAATACAGGATTTTTAAATAACAAAGTTGACATGCGTTTATCACGATTTGTAAATCGAGATAAACGCGTTCAATAAAAAAACATTTTATAAGAATTTACGCGTCAAACTCATGTCAGTTTTTTAGTCAACAAACTAACAAATCTCGACAAATGCATACAATAAAAATTATTTGTGAAAATTGGGGCACCAAACTTATGTTTGTGCTTGAGTCACAAAAATTCCTTGAACCGTCCCTGGCAAAATATTATGTGTAGCAAAACAAGCTAAATTAAATATTTTTCAAACAAAATATAAAACATTGTATACTGAAAGTACTAAATTAAGCTGTCAAATTGAAAAAGAATAAATTTACCTATACCTGCTCTGAAGGACAATTTTATTTTTTAACCTAGTATATGCTTTAACGGGTTCACTGAAATGTGGGACCATAAAGCTAGTCTGAAATATACAAAAGTAGATTCGTATATGTTAGGATCAAATAACAGGAACCAGGCACGTAGGTAAGGGGGTTCAAACCCCGCTCATTGAATGTCAAGAAAAAGAATTAAAAATCGAAGAACACAAATAATTTTTATTGTATGCATTTGTCGAGATTTGTTAGTTTGTTGACTAAAAAACTGACATGAGTTTGACGCGTAAATTCTTATAAAATGTTTTTTTATTGAACGCGTTTATCTCGATTTACAAATCGTGATAAACGCATGTCAACTTTGTTATTTAAAAATCCTGTATTGTTTTTACTAAGATAAAACACATAAAACACATTCATTAAATTTTGTAGATATTTTTACAACACTCAAACGTGGATTTTTCATAAATTTTCTGACTATAAATCTCTGATCGCAGTGAATTAACTTTGCCGGATGATATTTTCTTACCTTGTTTTTGATCCGATTTTCTTCTTTAACATACTTTTCTTCTATCACATACTTCACGTAGAATTGGATAAATTTATTAATTTAGAGATACTCCGAGATGATTTACCATCATTATGATGAGAAATTATCAATAGCTATTCTTTGTTTCCTTACTACTACGATCCACTTTTAAATAATAAATAGAATATTACGAAGTAAACAAGCAAACATTAATAACAAACGAATATTAAATGTCAGCACAATGCAAAAATAAAAAAAAGCGAAATACGATAATTTTATTTATGAATTTATTCGAAAATGTTTTGGTGTACGATCACTTTTGTGGCGTTTTCTTTTCTTTGTTTCCTTGCATTTTCATTTTTATAAAAAGAAAATAATTCAATATTTAAACAATATATATTAGGTTTTATTCAGAATAACATGGAGATGATGTGAAATAATACTGGATTTTATATTCGAATTTAATTCTAGACTACAGTGCTTTTTCTACAATTTTTTAAAGTGTATTAACACTTTTGAGAGCCACTGTATATTGTTTTATTTTAATTCAGAAATCTATGTTGCATTTGCGATATTTTTCCGCAGACGATTTTTATTTACAAATACAAATACAAATACAAATATTGACGACCAACAACAGGCTCAAGGCCCAACAAGGTTGGTCCATCTAGTACCTCTTAACTATCCCCCAATGCATATCTAACTTCTTCTTAAAATCCGTTACTCCTTTACAATTAACAATATTCACTGGCAAGTTGTTCCATTTGTCTATTACCCTATTATAGAAATAGTGTTTTCTCCCTTCCCGATTAAAATGGGATTTGTTTAACTTAAACCCATGACCTCTCGTTCTATCACTTATATTAAAATCTAAACCCTCCACATCTCCTTGTTTGATAAATTTGAATAGTTGAATCAAATCTCCCCTAACCCTTCTTTCTTCCAGAGTATACATATTCAAATTTCTTAATCTATCTTCATAATTCATGCCTGAGAACCCTTGAACCATTTTAGTAGCCCTGTGCTGAATTTTCTCTAACAATGCAATGTCTTTTTTAAGATATGGTGACCAGAACTGTACAGCATACTCAAGATGTGGCCTTACTAAACCTCTGTACAATGGCAAGATAATATCCTTAGATTTTGATGAAACACTTTTCCTGATGTACCCCAACATTCTATTAGCTTTTTTGCTAGCCACTGTACATTGATGACTCATTTTAAAATCCTCATTTACCAACACACCCAGATCGCTTACAATCTCACTATTTTTGATTTCTGCACCCTGTAAAACATATGCAGCCTTACTATTTTTGATACCCATGTGCAACACTTGACATTTACTGATATTAAAAGACATACCCCATTTAACAGCCCATTCTGATATTTTTGTTAAATCACCTTGTAATTGCTCTATTTGTTCCCCAGAATTCACAGTCCTCATAATTTTTAAATCATCTGCAAAGATGCTGACCTTGCTCCCAATCTCCCAACTGATATCATCAATAAAAATAATAAATAAAAGTGGACCTAACACAGAACCCTGTGGTACTCCACTTTTAACTTCTGCCCACTGAGAGTAATTACCTTTAATTTGCACCCGCTGACTCCTACCAATTAACCAATTCCTTATCCATTGTAAAATTTCACCCCCAATCCCTAACCTTTCCAACTTGAACAGCAATGCCTCGTGGGGAACTTTATCAAATGCTTTCTGGAAATCAATGTATACTACATCTACACTGTTCCTTTTATCTAATTCTTCAGTAACCCTATCGTAGAATTTTAAAAGATTTGTTGTACAAGATCTTCCTTTCCTAAATCCATACTGATTATCTGACAGCAAGCTCTCTGATTCCAAAAATGATATGATGCTGTTTTTTATTAATGTTTCAAAAATCTTGCATAACACTGATGTTAAACTAACCGGTCTGTAATTACCAGGTTCACATTTTGCCCCTTTTTTAAAAAGCGGAGTGACATTTGCTAATTTCCAGTCTATTGGTACATTACCCGAATTATACGTCGATTTGAAAATAGTTAGTACAACATCTCCCAGTTCTTCCGCACACTCCACTAGTACTTTTGGGTAAATTTCATCTGGTCCTGGTGCTTTAAAAGGTTTAATACTTCTTAAGTGATAAACTACTTCTTCTCTAGTAAAATTGCATTCCTTAATAACCGGACGCATATTATCCTCTATTTGCATGAAATCAGATTTGAAGTCCTTATTAAAAACTCCCATGAAAAATTCATTTAAAATATTAGCCATTCCTACATCATCTTGAATTAATTTGCCTTGATAATCTTCGAGTGGTCCCAAATGATTATTTCCTTTATTGTTTCCACTGGCGTAAGCAAAAAATCCCTTTGGATTATTGTTGATATCCCTAGCAAGTTTTTCCTCCAATGCTAATTTCTGTTTTCTACTGATATACTTAAACTCCCTTCTAGCTTTTTTATACTCCTTACCATCAGTGTCCCTACCTGTTTCTTTAAATATTTTATACGTCTTTTGTTTTAACTTAAGAGCTCGTTTTGTTTCCTTTGAAAACCACATAGGAGAAAGCTTTCGAACTACATCTTTCTGCCTAAACGAAATATGCTTATTAACAGCTACATTTAATTTATCTTTAAATTCCTTCCATTGATCTACTATATGAGAATGCTCCAACCCATCCTTAAAAACATTAGTTACCTCAGCTCGTAACTTATGAAAATTAACATCTCTAAAATTTGGAATTAACCTATTATTTTTATCTACAGTTGTCTGAAACATAATGTTAAATCTAATGCTATTGTGGTCACTTTCCCCTAGATGCTCGCTCACTGTTAAATTGTGTACCCTATTTTCACAACTGCTAAACACCAAATCCAATAATGCATTACCCCTTGTATTATCATGAACCAATTGCTCTAAAAAGCAATCTTGAATCGTGTCCAAGAATTCTGCCCCTCTTCCAATGTTAACTAGGTTACCCTTCCAGTCAATGTTAGGAAAATTAAAATCTCCCATTAAAATTATTTCTCCTTTCTTACAAGCTTCATTTATATGATTAAATAGAATTTCATCCTGTTCAACAGTGCTATTCGGGGGTCTATAAACATTTCCCACAACCAAATTCTTACCTTTATGATCTGTTAGTTTTATCCAAACTGATTCAATACATTGAGATTTACCTTCAAAAGTTACTTCCGAAAAATTTAAATTTTCTCTTACATAAATCAACACACCACCTCCTTTCTTATTAATTCTCTCCTGCCGAAACATAATGAAACCCTTAATTTCTAATAACGCAGCTAAATCGTTAGCATTTGTCCAGCTTTCTGTAATCCCAATTATATCGATGGTTTCTGCTGCTACTATGCCCCTTAATTCTTCTATTTTATTCCTTATACTTCTTGCATTGCAGTAAAATACCCTTAATTGTTCTTTAATATACATATCCGAACATTCACCCGCTGCATTTTTTCCAGATGCTGTAGACCCTGTTGCAGAATTATATAACAGATTACTTCCCAAAGATTGATTTTTTAATCCCAATTTATCAACCCGCCAGTGAATATTCGGCTCCTGTCTCAAAACTAGTTTTTTGCCTGCAAACTCTCGAGTACCAACTTACTTACAGCATTTAAAGCATTATGTTTTTGTAATAAAACAAGCAAATGGCGACAATTTTTTTACGAAATATATTCTTTTGTTGGCAGTATATTTAAAAAAATAAGTCATGTATTTTTTTTTATTAAATTAACATATAAATGAAATGTATTGAAGTTAACTCGGTATTTTTAATAAGCTTCAAAATTCATATTTTTGTAGAATATAGCACTTTTTCCTAAGATTGTTAAAAAATTTCAAACTTCCTATTATTTAGCATTAATAATTCGATTACACATTTTCCTCACGTTGAAAATATTGGAAAAAAATTTAAGTAAGTTGAATTTTTCAAACTTTTCATTGGAATGTATTAAAATGATTCTTTTCTATACAAAACCCAGGGATATTGGTAAATAATTCAATTTTTTTCTAGTTTATATATAGAAGTTTTCATGCATCAAACTATCACAAGTTTTTGTGTGTACTTATACAAATAGACTTTTGAACTTTAATTAAACCTGTACCCGCCTGGGGGGTGTTGTTAGAAGAAATATAGCGACAAGCAGAACTGAGGTAGCTTCTAATTTATTTCGCCGTTCTTCGGCGTATTTATAAACAAGGAGAAGAGCGCGCATGCGCTGGTGACAAAAGCGGGGCGCACATGCGCTGTAGATAAATTTGCATATGGGCAAGAAGAAACATACTCCTGCCCAAATTAATTATAACTTAATTAATTTCAAAATGTTCCGCTTGAACAGTCCTTTTCCGGTCCTGACGGTGACCACTCGCACATTTCGATCCTTGCCGGGATGCACCTCCTGGATTCGTCCCAGAGGCCAAGTGGCTGGTGGAAGATTGGGTTCCTTAAGGATCACTAGGTCTCCAACTTCAAGACTCACTTCTGGGCTCCTCCACTTGGTTCTTTGCTGGAGGGAATGCAGATACTCCCCTTGCCACCTCTTCCAAAAGCTCCTCCGGATGCATTGGACTAGCTGCCATCGGGTTCGATGTGGCACCGCATCATTAGTAGGCTGATCTGGAAGGAAGCTTATCTCGTCTCCTAATAGAAAATGGGAAGGGGTTAATGCATACAACGAGTCAATATCGTTATTTGGTGAAACCAAAGGTCTGGAATTGAGGAAATACGCGATCGTTGGGTCGTCATGAATTCGATTAATGAATTTCTGTACTTCGTAAATTTTACGACGTGCCCCGACAAAGTTAGTGGCATTATCACATTACATGTGAGATGGACAGCTACGTCGCGAAATGAATCTTCGTAGTGCAGAAATAAAAGAGTCCGAGGTTAGATCGCCAACTAACTCCAAGTGCGACGCTTTTGTTGCTAGACAGACAAATAAAGCTACATAGGCTTTAGTAGACTTATGCCCCCGACCTTTACCAATTTTTTACTTCAACTGCTCCAGTGAAGTCAACACCGCAGTTTTCAAAAGGTCGGCTAACTTCAACTCGAGCCTTGGGCAGGTCCCCCATCAGTTGTTTGCATGGCTTTGATCGGTACCTGCAACAAACTACACATTTATTGATTAGTTTTCGAATCAACCTCTTTGCACCCACAATCCAATAAGTTTGTTTAAGGATGTGAGACAAGAGGGTTAGTCCGGCATGTAAGTTGGCAATGTGAGCTTCTCGAATGAGCAGAGTACTGACAACAGGATGGGATGTTTAGATTTATAAGGCAAATTGGATCTCCCGATGCGACCTCCTGCCCGTAAAATACCCTGGTCCAAAAATGGATGCAAAGAGATTATTGTGCTATGTGGAGATAAGGACTTGCTTGTTTTCAACCGATTGAGTTCATTAGAAAAATGCGTTTCTTGAACCCAACGAAATAGGATACACTTCACTTCGACGATTTCTGAAAGCTTCAAATGTGCAATATTCTTTGTGTTTGTTACACGAGTACTGGTCTTGCAATTCGATATGAAACGTCGGCAGTAAGCTAGTATGCGAATTATTTTTGCTAGTGAAGAATGTCTCTCAAAAATGTCCTGTAAGGTTGAGTTAGTTGTGCATGAATGCGAGAAAATGGGGTCGCTTTTTTGTTCGAGTATTTCTGGGTCGATTAGTTCTGAATCTTGAAGAACAAAATTTGGTCCATGCCACCAAAGTTCACAACTTCCTAGATGTTGAGGACTGATACCTCGTGAAGCTATATCAGCAGGGTTTTGTTTCGAAGGCACATAATGCCAAGAATTAGAAGGAATGATTTCTAATATTTGAGATATCCTATTAGCGATGAAAGTTTTCCAGCGCCTTGGATGAGAAGAAAGCCAAGCAAGAACGATTTTTGAATCAGTCCAAGCATGTACCTCAGTGTTTTTGATATTCAATGCAAGAGCACTCATTACGGATTGTAATAAGGTAGCTAGTAAAGATGCACTGCACAGCTCAAGGCGAGGGATTGAAATTTGTTTAATAGGCGCAACTTTAGTTTTGGAGACTAGTAGATTAACAGATGCTCCGTTCACGGATCTCTGCTTGCAATAGATAACAGCGGCGTAGGCTTGTGAAGATGCGTCACAAAAGCAGTGCAAAGACATGTCAGATTTTGTTTCCGACACGCATCTAGGGATTTGAATGCTTTGAATCAAATTAAAGTTAGTTTGGAACTCCATCCATTCAATGACTAAACTTTCTGGTAAAACACTGTCCCAGTCGCTTTTGATTAACCATAACTTTTGGTAAAAGATCTTAATCCAAATTACACAAGGGCTAATTAATCCCAATGGGTCGTAAATTTGGGCCGAGTTAGATATTACCTTTCGTTTTGTTAGTGGTGGGATTATTTCCAGATGTGGGGTAAAACTGAAAACATCACTGCTTGAGTTCCATTGTAAGCCTAAGACTTTACAATGCGTTTTACCTTTTATATCCAGGCAGTTTTCTTCGTCTTTAACCTTCAACTCACTCAGAAGTTGCGAAGAGTTGGATCTCCACTTCCTTAGTTCGAATCCTCTGGTGAGTAGGAGTGAAGAAACTTGCTTACACACTCGAGCTGCTTCCTCAGGAGTGTCCATGCTCGCGAGGAGGTCGTCTACGTAGAAGTGTTCTCGTATGACTTTAGAAGCCTCAGGAAAATCGTTTTCGGCATCTAGCGCTATTTGTTTTAGGCACCTAGTTGCGAGAAAGGAAGAGCATGAAAGTCCGTAGGTAACAGTTGTGAGTTTATATTCTTGAATAGGTTTCGAACTCTCGAACCTCCATAAGATTCGTTGAAAGGTTTGATCAGATGGGCAAATCATTACCTGTCGATACATTTTAGTTATATCTGCGGTTACAGCAATTTTTTGCATACGGAAATCTAGCAAAATGTCAAATATATCCCTCTGTTGTTTCGCCCCTACAGCCAGAGTTTCGTTTAAAGAAACCGAATCTTCAGTGTTACAGGAACCGTCATATACTACGCGCATACTGGTCGTGGTGGAGTCCTTTAAGACGAAATGGTGAGGGAGAAAGAATTTACCGTGATCAGGAATATGATTCGAGTTATCGTTTGCTAGTTTCATGTGCCCTAAATCAATGTATTCGAACATAAATTGTTTGTATTGGTTGCCAATTTCGGGGTCTTTAAGGAATTTTCTTTCCATTGACTTTAAGCGAGAAATGGCAGAGTTATACGAATTCCCAAGTTTCAAATTTGTCTTGAAAAAAAGGAAGTTTAAGTTCAAATCTTCCGTCCGAATTAAATGTGTAATTCGACGAGAAATGTTCTTCGCAGAAGTTTTCTTCTGGAGTTAGCTCTTGGGTTTGAGCAATCGGTATTGATTCGATTTCCCAAAAGTTCTTTAAATCTTCGTGCAGATTTATATTAGCAAGTGTGAGACTAATGTGTCCTTAGTGGTATTACACGACACAATCCATCCCAAGCGTGAATTTTGAGCTATAGGTTCACCGTTTGCACGTAAAACTTGACCTGGTAGAAGGATCGAAAAAAATTGATCTGCTCCCAAAATTAAGTCAATTTCATTTGGTGTGCAAAAGTTACTATCAGCTAATTGCAAGCCAGTTAGCAGCTCACGATCCTGCAATGTGATCGTATGCAATGGTTGAGGCGCAATCAAAGATTTCAAAACAAATGCTGTTAGATTGAATTTAACATTGCTATCGTATTTTGAAATAATGCACAAATTCACACTGCCTAGAGTTGTAGTGGGTGTGGTAGTTGAAATACCAGTCACCGATACTCGAACGCTTGAATCGAAATTTAAAGAATGTTTTTAAGCAAACGATTCTGACAGGAAACAAGCTTGAGAACCGGAATCGAGAAGAATGCGAATGTTTATCAGCTTACCATTTGAGTCCTTAACTAAAGCGACAGCAGTAGGAAGCAAAGCTCTGTTACCGTGTGCAGGATTTACCGTCGAATCACATCGGAGAAGGTTAGATGATGCCGGCTCACACGCATGTTGGTGTTGATCCGAATCAGACGACAGGATTTGGTTTGCCTCCTCTGTTTGTGAATGCTGGTGGTCATCTGCATTACACTTTGTAGTTTGAGCGTAGTTTGATCCTAATCTTTCATCGTGCAAAAGAGAATGGTGTTTAAGATTACAAAATCTACAAGTAAATTGTGATAAACAAGCCTTGGTTTGATGCCTTTCCGAAAGACAGTTCATACAAAGGTTTCTTTTGATTACAAATGCTTTGCGTGCTGCAAGATTCAAATTTTTAAAGCTGGTGCACTTTGATAAAAAATGAGACTCTTTGCACTTTGTACACTTCGAAAAGAAAGAACGAGGATTTGATTGATTTTTCGTTTCTTTTTGATTTTGAGTCTCGAATCTCGCGTTTTCTAACGCAGACGATCTTTCATTTAGAAATTCTATGAAAGAATCGAACGACGGAAAGTTTACATCTACATTCTTTTCTGACCATAAACGACGAGTTTCATTGTCAACTTTATTTAGAAGCATGTAGATAATCCAGACATCTGGTTTTGTAGCACTTTCGTCGACGCATTTTAACCCTCTGATCACTTGCTCCGAGATGTCTGCAAGCGATCGCAAATTAGCGTGATTAACGTTAAGAATTGCGTTTTGTTTGAAGAATGTAGCGAGTAGCGAATTCACTATTTGTTTTTTCTTATCGTAACGAGTTACGAGTTTTGACCAAGCTTCTTCGTAACTGGCACTCGTTACCGGAATATGTCGAATGATCGCTTTAGGATCATCGCCTAGTAATCCAATTAAATATTGGAACTTTTGAATGTTCGATAAAGTTTCATTCGTGTGAACTATACCCACATACAAATCTTTAAATGGAAGCCACTGTGTATAATACCCGTGAAAAATAGGAATATTCAGCCTAGGCATCCTAAAATCCGACGCTGATCTAAAACTTGAGTTTAGAACTTGCGAATCTGTAGTTACTTCGGGTCGCGCTTGTGGCTCCGAAAGTTGACGCAGCTTTTCTTTAGCTTGAAAATAACGGTCTTCTAATTCAACTATTTCTTGTTGGTCATCCGGTAAAAGGGAATCATATTTTAGAACGTTGCTGAAAATCTCTTCTAACCTAATTAGTCGATTTGATAAGTTTGTTAAACTAGTGTCGGAGCTAGCGGTGGCTATAAATGTTTCTATTCGCGTTAAAGCTACTTTTTCGTAACCACGCAGTCGAACTAGTTGATCGGCTTCCATATTTAATAAAAAGGAAATTTCTTACTTGAAATGATGAAAGCGCATTACATCTCGGTAGAACCTCCAAATGTACCCGCCTGGGGGGTGTTGTTAGAAGAAATATAGCGACAAGCAGAACTGAGGTAGCTTCTAATTTATTTCGCCGTTCTTCGGCGTATTTATAAACAAGAAGCAGAGCGCGCATGCGCTGGTGACAAAAGCGGGGCGCACATGCGCTGTAGATAAATTTGCATATGGGCAAGAAGAAACAAAACCTAATAGGATTTTAACAATGTATAACTTCAAAATACCCCATTACACTTCCCCCTTAGCTTACCCTAGTGTTTAACCAAATTAATTTGAAAATGTGAATTCTAAATAAAAAATTGTCGTAAAACTTGAAGTTTTTCCGAAATTTATTTAGAAAATTAGTTTTTATTAAAATTTATTCAAAAGGTTTTTACATTTTACAATTTTTTTTTAAGAATCATTGTGCTTTATTAAAATGTTTAGATAAGTATAATTATAATTAATTGTTAAAAATTAGTATTTCTTCTTAAATTTAATTTTAATTAATATTTTATTGAAAAGTTTTTATTTTTTCTACAAATTATTTTTTGTATATAAATTGAAATGTGTGTTTTATAAGTATGTTTATATAATTTCATTCTAAATTAATAATAAATATTCATTCCAAATTAATTATAAATTAATTTAAAATTAATAATAATTTTAAATATTTATAATAAAAAATTATACATTGTGCTTTATTAAAATGTTTAGATAAGTATAATTATAATTAATTGTTAAAAATTAGTATTTCTTCTTAAATTTAATTTTAATTAATATTTTATTGAAAAGTTTTTATTTTTTCTACAAATTATTTTTTGTATATAAATTGAAAAGTGTGTTTTATAAGTATGTTTATATAATTTCATTCTAAATTAATTTTAAATATTTAATTGCTATTAAACATTTACTTAAAAATTAGGTTAATTAGTTTCATTAAACATTTATTAATAAGTTTTTACTTTAATCATAAATTTTCGTATTGTAGGTAAATTGTGAGATATGTTTTATAGAGTAAGGTGGTGGGAAATGGGTAAAATAATCGATTTTTTTTAAGTTCAAAGTCTAATTTCTCTGTGGAAAAAAATATTAAAATTAAAATTTTGATATATAAATGTTCCCTACATTTTGAACACGATCCTTTATTTTTATTTAATTCGGAGATTTATAAATATGTTTAATAAATCTTCCATTTTTTTTTATTTCAATGGTGGGGTAAATGGGTAAAATTTTGGGTATGGATTTTTTCGTGTAAATGACAATAATAAAACAATAACTTGAATAAAATAGATAATAACAATATTCACTTTTTAAGAACTTTGTATATTTGATTGTTAACGGAGTGTTTTTGTAACTGTCTATTCTAAAAGCAAGTTGTAATATGCCATTTTGAAAAATCGGATTTTTAATTATTTATTATATTCAAAAACGGACACCTACTGTTATAAACTGTTTTATTTTGATTCTGGAATTTATGCTGTATTTACGTTATTTTTAATTTATTCCGGAGTCGATTTATATTTCATTTGAAACATTCTGTTTTACTTGTAATAAAACAAGCAAATCGCGATAATTTTTTAACGAAATATATTCTTATCTTGACAGTTTATTTGAAAAAAATTCATATAATATTTTTTATTATATTAAAATATAAATAGTGTTAAATATATTGCAATTAACTCGTCATTTATAAGCTTCAAAATTGATATGTTTATAGAATTTTGCACTTTTTTCTAAGATTATTAAAATTTTCCGAATTACCCATTTCCAGCACTTTGTAAATTATTGAATT
This sequence comes from Troglohyphantes excavatus, assembly GCA_963932185.1. NCBI lineage: Eukaryota > Metazoa > Arthropoda > Arachnida > Araneae > Linyphiidae > Troglohyphantes > Troglohyphantes excavatus. Next base: position 868,405 of record OZ010676.1, on the reverse strand, counting down.
TTTTTTAATAAAGTAGAATTTTTTCTATTTTTTTTTACTGGAATGTATTAACAGCATTCTTTTCTATACAAAACCCAGGAATATATGTAAATATTTCGACATGTCTAGTTTATATATAGAAGTTTTCATGCATCAAACTATTACAAGTTTATACGTAGGCTTAGGCTTTTTATATATAGGTTTTTGGACTAGAATTAAATTCACTGGAATTTTTTGCTAAAATTTACTTCAGTAAATGAAGTAAATTGAAAAAAAAGAACGAGATCAAAGCATTTGTTTAATAATGTGTAATTTATATTTAATATCAAAATACCCCACTTTACCTCATTACCCATTTCCCCCATCTTACCCTAGTTTTTAACCGAATTACTTTGAAAATCTTATTTCTAATTAAACAGTTGGTTAAAAACTGATTAAAACAAAAAGAAATTGTAAAAAAAATTGCTTTATTAATATGTTTATATAAGTATAATTTATTTTTAAAAATGAAAATTTTAAAAAAAATTTAATTTAAATTATTTTATTGAAAAGTTTTTATTTTATTCAACAAATTATATTTTGTACATAAAATTGAAATGTGTGCTTTATAAATATGTATATATAATTTCATTCCAAATTAATTTTAAATATTTATTTACTATTAAACATTTACTTAAAAATTTATATTTCTTCAAAATCTTTTTAGAAAATTAGTTTTAATAAAAATTTTATGTATAAGTTCTTATTTAAACATCAATTTCTGTTTTGCAGATAATTTGAAATTCGGGACTTATGTTTTAAAGTTTTTAACCGAATTAATTTGAAAATTTTAATTCTTAGTAAACAGTTTAAAAATGTTAATCTCTTCAAAAATTTATTTAGAAAGTTAGTTTTAATTAATATTTATTCCAAACGTTTTTATTTCACAAATTATTTTTTTTGCAAGAATTTTTTTTTAATATTTGTTTTATAATATGTTTATATACCAAATATAATTCAATTTTTTTAAAAGAAATTTAATTGTATTAAAATTTTATTGTAAACAACATATTTATATTCTTTTTTGTATATGAATTGAAATTTGTGCCTTATTTATATGTTTATATAATTTTATTTTATTTATAATTTTAGTTAATTAATTGTAATTAAATGTTTATTTTAAAATTTCGGTTTATTCAAAATTTATCTAAAAAATTTATTTTTATCAAAAATTTTATTTGTAAATTTTTATTTTTATCATCAATTTGTTTATTGTTGATCAATTGAAATTTTTGAAATGTTTTGTAATTTTTAAATGAATCAAATAATTTATAATATTTCATGCCAAGTTTGAAGTAAATCGAACAAATCTTTTGGTCGTGATTGTGTAACAAACAAATTTACAAACAGACGAAATGCTGAACAGTCGATTTAAAGCATTACCTTGCTAACATTCGGCCAATTAAAGATTATCAACAAAAAATATTTAATTAGTTTATTTTGGTATATTTTTATTTTAAGTAAAAAACAATATTTAATTTTTTTCTAATAAGTTAAATGAGGAGCTCTCATGCAAAACCAAACGTTAAAAAATATTAAAAAATGCAATAACAACGAATATTCTAAAAATAGTATAGCTTGTAATTCGTTTAAAAAAAAATACTATTATTTGCAAAAATATCCCCTTCATTTTGAAACTCGAAAAACCGAAGGTTCAAGCGAATGCATACCTCCTCTATCAAATGTTTTTGCTGTTTTGCAATCTCATTGACATGTTCGTTTTCGCTTTGGCGTTCCTCAAAGGGGACTGAAATCTGACGTTTTCTGGGAAGAATGACACATATACAATTGTGCTTGTTATAATACAGGTCTGGACTGGATACAATTAAAATACTTGTGTTGTAATTGAAACATTAATTTTTATTCAACCATATATATAAATAAAAAAATTGTCAATATAATAATTGTCAAGGTATATGCACATACATACGATATACACGCATCAAATTTTTCAATTTTAGACAGCTGTCCCATCATCGTAAGTCCGGATTGAACTTCCGTGTGAGATAGTTATATAATATTATGTAATTTGATTAAACAAATATAATATTGTGTGAATATATTTAGTAAATTATTATTAATATTTCCATGACATTATACATTTATTTAAATGTGGAGTAGGAATTATGATGATCCATTTTTAATTTGTGATCATTAGGTCACTCACAAACCTTTTTTTATCTAAATAATATAAGAAATATATACGAGTTTATTATTATCATATAGTAAATATTTATACATGAAACATAGACTTTCATTATACCCGTTCTTTTCGCCATAAATATTTCAACAGGAAAATAAACACTTGAAGTTTTTGAAATACAGGCTTTTTATATTGCAACCTTCTCCTAAATATCGAAGTGCAGTTGTTTTTAGCACACGTGGAATTGCAATATAATTAAGTTGTATTAACCATATATGATATAACGTTGATAGTTTCATGTACTTCGGCTTCTTAGCTTTCAACATCAATTGAACTCAATATAAAGCTAATTAAATATTGTTAGGTTTAGAAAATTTATTTTACACATTAACTACATGGAAAATCCCCCAAAAAGATTTGTCCCATATTTTGAAGTCAAAAATACACCTAACAGCAAGTCTGCAAGTTTTATTGCGTACTATTTCTGGTAGTTCCTTTCTTTTCCAAATCATAAGGAGAAAACGAGACATCTGAAGACCGACCCAGCCTTAGGTATCGACTGCTGCTCGAATGATGCACGCCAGATTGTTGCCAAAACAAAAAAATCACTGGTGTCGTAATAGTGGGTAGAAATGCCAGCCACACGACCATGATGAAGGAGACATCGAAATGGAAACTGTTTTCGTACGTCTCGTACACAACATGCTTCAACAGGCGTATGAGATTGAGTGGCAACAGACAGGTGGCGTAAGTGAGAACAGTCTTTGCCAAAAAGGACTGCATCTGTTTTTCTAACACCCAGTCTTTCTCCTCGTCTTTCAAGGCGCCACTTCTTGGGAATGGCTTCGGAACGGTTAACGTGATCGTGGGCGGTGTTCGATCCTCGGGTGGAACAACAGAATCGCTTTCCAGCCTCACATCGTGAAAGGACACCGTAAAAGCAGTTTGGTGCGCTTTGATCTCTTCCGACGCTTTGATGTGAAGAAAGGCAATCAGACCCAGAGGAAGAACATACATCAGTATGAACAGCCCTCGTATATATTCCTCAATGTTGTCTTCCACGTTGATCGCACAGATGCCCGTCCCCTTAAACTGAGCTCCGAAGTAAGCCTCCAAATCCAGATAGCGGGTGTACACTGCATACGGCAATACAGTACAAATGGTTGCTATATACACGCTAATCATGCACAAAAAGGGAGGGCAAGGCTGCTTCAAGGGATAGAGAGTTTGTCGATAACGGTCAAACGCTATCAAGAGAAACGTGAGCATGGTTGCATGAAATGGAATGTCCTGTAGCATCGGAAATAAATAGCATAGAAAGCTGCCATAGACCCAGTTTTGAAAAAGAGTCGTTGATAGTGCAAGAGGCATGACGACGGCACACTTCAGGATTTCGTTCAAAGAATTGAGGGCCAAATATTTGTACATCGAGATGTGATACGTTCGATAAATCAAAATCTTTCGAATCAAAAGGATATTAGCGGCAAATCCAAACACTATTATCAAACCATACATAAATATAAAAAATTTATACGACTTTTCGAAAGATTTCCTTAAATGAGGACGGCTAAATTCCGATGTGTCATTGTGAAAATTCATCAAAAAGTGAATGATCATTCCTAAGTAACGGTCAGGTATTTCTTTAACAGCCATGTTTAATCTTAATTCGATATTACTTTTTTATCAAAGACTATTAAAAGGCAATACTATTTGCAACACTTTTCCGATAAACGACTTGCTGCTGCGACTCCATATGGTGTTTGATCTCATATATAACTTTCAGAAGCTTCTACCTAAAAATAAAACAATATCTTCAGTTTTTTTCGTTCACGTTTGAGCAATTTGCAACATTTGTAAAGTAATAGACAATAACTTTATATTTGAAGAGAAAACATTCCGAATGTGTTTTGTCTAATTTTTTTAAAAAATTTGGCTATTGTATCATTGAACTAGGCTTGCCGATCGAACTAACTACTTAATTCGTTTCAAATATATTTTTGTCCTATTAAAATTAACACAGCAAAAATTGGAATTTAGCACAGGTAAATAAATTTAGCATAAGTTATTTTCAATTCTCAGAAATCACCTTAATGTTAAAAAAACATTTTCTGAATGTTTGCCCTTCATTTAAGCAAATAACTATTCATTCGTAATCGCATATGTAAATTAATAACAAATAACACATTTACAATTCTATATAACGAAGAGAGGAATTGAATAGTAAGAAACAAACATTTAGATCTAAATATGGGAAATGATAAAATATTAAACTCATAAATAGAAATTTCATGTGCTTTGACCAGGAGTGTGCCACAGGTGCCTTCATATAGGGCCCCGAGCTCATAAGAAAACACAGATGGATATCACGCCAGGATAGAGGATAGAAATGTCAGGATATAAACTCTATGTTACGCTTTTATGGAGATCTATTCCGACATTATAACTACGTGACAAATAGCAGGATTCACATAAATTTGGCCTCGTTCTACAGGAAATTAAAAGCAGCAGATGAGTATACAATCTTGAAATAAAGCAATGTACGTATGGGGTGTTGATATGGGAACCCGCGGCGTTAAGTGAAACAACTTGTTTATCTTCGTTCTGTTGGCGATCAATAATCTGCAGAAATGACATCTCGCTTACAACCCTTAAAGCCTAATTTAAAAGGCCCGTTGCTTTCTTCGCACTGGGCCCCGCGTCTGTTAAGGGTGTCCCTGGCTTTAACATATGGTTCGGATAGTAAAATTATCCGGTTACAACAGTTTTCAGACATATTTCGGATACAAAAATTTCCGTCAAAATAATTGCCGTAATATTGTTTGTAAATTAAATAAACAAATATTTAGTGTTCCAAACAAGATTGCATCAAAATTGAAATACTCATATTTATCAAACCATAAAACAAAATGAATTGGAAATAATATGCAAGAAAAAAAATTAAACAAATATATTACTATAAAGATAATGATCACCGACCAAACTAAATACTTTTTAGTTCTTGTGAAATAAAATTAAATATATTCATTGATAACATTGACTATTAAATGGTACATCTATTACAAAAAAGTTGGAAATTATTTTAGATTGAGATTTTACTAATGGCAAATTTATATACAGAGTGATACAAAAAAAAGCATATTTAGAATTGCAATCAAGTATAAAGGACAATGGAAGAGAATAACTTTCTGAAAGTTGATTTTTATTACGGTTATTATTCGGAGAGACTAGCGCATGTTCAAATCAGAATGGAATGACATTTTGAAAAAAAATAAAAAAAATTAGAATTTCGTCAAAGAAATGTCATACAGTCAGTCGTTTACCGGCAACTCACAACACATGAATCTGAAGGCGAGAATCACGTTCCAAATAAACTCCATTAGAATGTCGGGAAATTGAAAAAGATATGAGTTGTTTGCGTTTATTTTTGAGAACAATGGAACAATAAAGGGGAAGGTTTATTATAAGTTTTATTCCCTCAAGTTCCGACACGTTTTGATAACTAATGTTTGATACATATTTAATTTCAAAATAAAATAATTATTTCCATTATTTCTCTAGTTTTTATTTTGTATAAACTTTATTATACTTGTTTATTAAGTTTCACTCCAATAAATATAATGCGTCATTTGTAAAATATCTTCACAAATAACAGTTATGCCAAACTTTTGGGCATGAATGCATTATATTTTTATGTTCGTATACAGGCACGTAGGTAAGGGGGTGGTTCAGGGGGTTCAAACTCCTCCCATTGAAAGTCAAGAAGAAAAATTTAAAAATCGAATTTCTGTTAAAAATCATAAAAATACTTTAAAAAACTAGAAACATTTTAATTTCTAGTATAATACGTCTTGTTAAGTTGCCTGAGGGAAGACCTGTTATTTCCCGGAGGTCTTACCCTGGAAATTAGTTTTCAAAAAGCTTCAAAAACATGTTTTGAGGTCATTTTTATATTAAACTAAGCGTAACATTACGTCATCGTCTAGCATTTGAATTTCGTCGACAAAGGAAAAAGATCGTCAAAAGGGATCTACATTATTTAAAACAAGAAATCTTAAAATTTAAATTTGTCTAAATTTATTTCATAATTAGGGAGTGATATTTACTAATTTTTAAAAATAATTAATGACTGATATTGGTAACGATTTCATGAAAAATAAATAACTTGTTGTTTCGATACTTATATGCCAACGTATACTTGAAAAAAATTAATTTTAATTAAAAAAAATGGGGGAGAGGGTTGTTAATTTGGAGAGGTGTGGGGAGGGAAATAAGTGACTCAGTCACTGAACCACCCCCATGAAATATCTATACCTACGCGTCTTTTCGTATACCCAGATGTATCCAACTTTGTCTTTAGTAGTAGAATTTAAGCTTTAGAACATCGTTAATAAAATAAAGTTTAGACCTTGTGTGTGGTCACAATAATCCGTTGTGTTGTATTATTACCTATTACTGATTTCAGACCCAAAGTACGTTTACGATGAAGGAACAAGTCAGTTTCGTATCAGAAGGTATGGAAACGCCCTTCTATTTTCAATCTTCTTTCCTGATCATCCGGACAACTTCCCTTTTCTTATCGAGTCCTCCACTCTCTGGCTATTGAGATTTGAAAATGCTCTTTCTCCGTAACTGATAGATTCAAACCACCGCTCTATTTATATATTTGTCATAAACTAATGCAAAGTAAATGATGGAGTAATTTATATATTAATTCGAACGGGTAATTATTGAGATACTTGATAAACGAGGAGAGGATATTCCCCTTAGTAATATAAATATTCTACACATTTCATTGATTTGGGCGTGTTCATTCCTTTTGGCTCTCTATCTGCTGTCATCAAATTACATCCCATGGGAGTTATTACAGTGGGAAAAAGAAAAATCTTCTTTTATGTTAGAGAGAACTGCATTGAGATTAAAATCGATCTCTTGAGTTATTTTTACTATTAGGTGTGTGCAAAAGCGCTATATTTGAACATCTGTGAGAAGGGATCTGGAAAGAGGGAATAACAAAAAGGAAATTGTAACATAGCATTGACATTTTATTTCTTAATAAAACGAGTTAAAAGTTTATTAAATAGACTTTCGACATTGTATTCTATTAGTTTTCAACCTTGGAACAACTGCCGCGGGAAAAAAAATATCGAAAACGCATGTGAGGAACACTGTTAGTAAAATTGTGTTGGTACTTGATTTGCCAAGTTCAAGAAGGGCGATTTAGACCTGAAAGCCAAGCCAAGAATTAAAAGGTCTTATTAATTTGAAACGGTGAACCGCTGGTCGAAAAAGATTCATGTCAAATAAATAAGAATTTGGGTTCAAATGGGAGGACCACTTGATAAAATGACATGTTTGCAAGACCCAGAAAGTTGGTAAATCGGTTCCACACAAGTTTACAGAAAGCAATAACGGAAATCGTGAATCAATTCATGTCCACTACACGTCATGGAAAAAAGGTTTTGTCATGCATTTGGTTGGGCTTAAAAGGTGTTGAAGGCTGATGAAATCATCACTCTTGTCGTGAAACAAATATCTACATGTGTTTAGGAATTTTGTACAGGGAGGTGCTAGATCAAGTATCTTCGTTATCTGACCGTGGATCAAATTGCGAGGTACCTTGGGTCTTCTTTTAGGGCTAAATCCCTAACCGTTGCTCATTGTGTAACTCTAGTGCGACGTTAATTTAATCAACGAATATTTTCTATACCTCAAAGGAACTTTAACTTGAAGCTTGCTGAAAAAAAACAGGATCCGTTCAGAACGTGGTGCGTTATCTTAATTGGTTGGATTAACGTCGCACTAGAAATGAACAGTAGGTTATTGGCGATGATTTGGGGTCTATTCTTAAGGAAAGATCCGAGAATAATCCGCGTATAATCCGCGATCCGAGAATAATTCTTATATATCCGAGTGGATCTATATGGTTGGTAGTTAGTATTAGCCACAGAAGTTCACCATTGGTGGTGTTAACTACTTTGATACATTACGAGATATCGAGTACGAACATAACATTGTCAACACAACGATTGCTCTTAGTAAGCTAACAGACAGTTAAACTCTTGTTTTAACGGTTTATCGTTCAATACACCACACATGATGACTTTGTAGCGCAGCGAAATTAACGTGCATCGGTCCCTTATATACAAGGATGATATTTTTTAGTGCGTTAAAGAAACAATCCTGACAACCTTCCAATTACCAGATAGCATTGAACTCACGTGATATTAACTTATCCATAAAATAAAATTTTTAAATCATAGTGAATGATCGAAATGTCCGGTAATTTAAACTTCTAGAATCTGGATAATTAAATGCCTGATGACCAAAAGTATACAGCAGTTTTTCTGTTAAAGTATACCGCAGTTATATTAAATGAAGGTATTCTCCATGGACCAAAAATAACTTTTAAAAAAGCAGAAAATGTTTAAACCCGCTTTCCAGTTAAAAATGCAGTTCAAACAAATTTGAAAAAATATGATTATACACGAACAATTATTTTACCGAAAATAATTTAATGATCACCGGTTTATATTAATTATAAGCTTATAACATTTAACACCATTATAACACTTAAGGTATAGTCCTTAAAACTTTTATTAGCTACTAGGAGGCTCCGCCCCCTGCCAACCACCGGAGGATTGCTACGCAATCCTCCGGATTTATATCAAAGTTTGTAAAATAAATGTCAGCATACATTTTACAAAGTTACGCAGTCATTGAGCCCTCCCCCCTCCCCTAAACCATACAACAGTCACGTGTGACAGACCCTCTCCAAAGGGTGCGTGGCATAATAGATGAGTGGCCTCTAATCCTAAATCCTTTGTGATGACTGTTATGTTAAATACCACAATTACATCATATTGATTGGTAAAACAATAAGCTAGCACACTTTTCCGTTTATACTATACTCTTAACCTTATGAAACCCTTACAATGTTGGGATTTTTACGTCATTTTGTAATTATTGTTTTATTTTTATACGATTATTTTTTCCGAATATCAATTCTATTGATTGCAGATATAATATGCGATAAGGAGCGGTTTAAAGTTTTATTGAAAATGAACGTATTGTTATTAAAATAACTTCATTGATAAAATATAGAATAACGTCCCAGGTTGGTTGGAATAACGTCGCACTAGAGCTGCACAGTGGACGTCACTAGAGCTGCACTAATTAGCGACAGTTAGGAGTCTATCCAACGCTTCTCTATCTTACCGATAGAGAAGGTCTTGGTCTATCCTGAAAGAAAACTACTTCGTAATTTTGAACCATGGTCATATGACGAGGACAACTCCTGAGATGGCATTCCACGCGATTTCATGTAGGCGTGAGGACATTGGACCACGATGGATTTAACGTGCACCGGTCCCCTATACATGGTGGATATTTATTAGTGCATGACAAGAACGAATCTTGAATAAATCTCCAAATACAAGATCGTTACGCACACGCTGGCATCGAACCCGCGCCCATAGCATGTAAGAAAGTTTTGTTCATAACTCATAATCCACTGAAAAAAGAACCGTCTTTATATTGAACCAGTGATGCTTCCTGATACAAGCAATTGGGTCCCACACGTCACTTAAAATTAAAAATTTATTTCTCTGTATTCATGCAACGTAAATTTTTCAATGAGATTAATTATATCTCAAAACATCAATGACATCATAAACATCATTTTTTTTCTACAAAATTTTTGTTGTTTTAAAGCAAAATAATTACGAATGTGCTGAAAAATTATGTCTGAATGTCACACACCCCATTTATATATTTCATATTTTTTCTGGTCAATTTACGACTATAATTTATTTCGAATACTTTCCTTTTGTATTTTTCATTTATTGGTAAGTCACCCTTACAGAATTTAAAATACTACACTGGCCCCTGATAAATTAAACATGTTTAAAAGTATTATTATAAGGCAGTTTTACATAAGAATTTGATAAAATTTGCTTTATCTGTAAGATATGTCGAGAAGTTTTATTCTAATACTTGTTTTATATAAAAAATTATGATAATCTGAGAAAAACATATTTTTACTATCGCAAAACAAATTTGAATTCTGTAAAATAAAGTGTTACTGAAATAATTGGTTATATCATATTTAAATTGAATTAAAAAAATTCGTGGTCGTACCAAAACCTGTCTTATCCATGTGCTTGTTTGTTTCAAAACTGTTGTTTTCCAATGATATTTTACACTATCAATTCATGTCAAACCAACTAGATAACATACAAGTGGTTGTGTTTTCAAAACTTGCCAACTCCTAAAAATAATTATACTAATTTTGAATAGTTTACAAGAAGTTTTTGAAATTTAAAAAAAAAAGCTACAAGTAGATTTTTCTTGTACATAAATTCAAATCAAAAGCATTTTTATCAGTTATTAAAAGAAGAAAAAGATTGGTTCATTATTATATTTCGATTGCTAAAAGAATATGATATTATCAAAATGTCCCATACCTAGCTGCCTTCTACAATAGTAAGCTTTACCCTTATAAATTGACGATTTGTCAGGGTAATTCAATATCAACCCGTAAAAAATGTTTTTATACATAACTGGATAGTAAATGAGAATAGCAAAAGTTCCAGCGAGATATTTTCAGTAGTCCATCGAATTATTGCAACTTAAGTTATGAAACTGTTTACAGATGGAGCTTGTTGCCAATAATAGTATTATGATAAGTCTTTGATATTCAACTACTGCACTAAAAATATAAAAGAAATTCTTATAATAGATCTAGCAGTCTTACCAATTTCTGAACAGGGTGTATGGTTTTAGACTAGAAATATGCTGTTACTAAAAATATAAAAGAAATTCTTATAATAGATCTAGCAGTCTTACCAATTTCTAAACAGGGTGTATGGTTTTAGACTAGAAATCTGCTGTTACTAAAAATATAAAACAACAACGAGAGGCATTTTAAATTTTAACCGAGTAAACGAATTTTCCTTTAAGAAAAATAAATCTGACTGAGTAAGAATTAAAAATAAAGAACCGTTCAGATATAGATCGATTTACATAAAAATCGAATAAAAAGGGGAAAAAAATCATGATAATATAAAGAGTGAAGATACAGCAAGGGCAACTGTCATTCCAGCGATATTTTTGGCGAAAATATTTTTCTTTAAAATGTTACAAATATACATTTGATAAGCACCATATAATGGAAATTTTAGTTTTTGATGGGCATTTTAGGAATGAAAATTTCAGTTTAAAACTGAAGAAGATATCACAGATTTATGTGTAGTTTAAGAAATTTAAATGGAATTCTTAAAAAATAATGTGTAGCATTTTTTAGTTATAAAAAATTGAATTTTAATAGTATTGGAAGTTTTAAAACGTTTTATTAAAATACTATATCGTTCCAAAACTTATATTGTCCATTGTGTTGTTCAAAAACTTTTCTAATGTAACTTAAATGAGAAATAACTTTTATATTTATTTTTAAATACTCTTGAAATATTCTGTAATGAGTTTGGAGGTAATCTATAATCCATATTAACAAGAATTAAATTAAAATAAACACAAAAATTATCTATACGTGTTTTTGTGAAGTTACAACCAATAGCAAACAAAATTTTAAAGAAATATTCAAAAATTCTTTAAACCGTAAATAAAAATAATACTAACATTGCTGTTGGTTGAATAATTATAACATTATAGTTATTATCCTTTAGAATAATTATATAATAAAATAACTCACGTACACACTTTCCTTACCTAAATTTAATATAACCAATAATATAACTTATGCATTTTCACATTTTAACTCTATTTAAATTTTTTGCGCAAATCATAATTTGGTTTTCAAGTAAGATAGTAAAACTTATAAATTTATTTACACAGTATCTGCCTTTATATATTTAATTTCGGGTAATTATTATTTTAATGACATTTGAAAATAATTCATGCCAAGTTTTCAGAACTGTTTTCAATTATTTTAGCATTAAGACCAATAATATAAATTTTTTTGAAAACTTGCACAAAATTAGTGCACGGCTCTATAATAATAATTTCAAAGTGTTGATAAATACAAATGTATTTTTTTAATGTATAATCACATTTTTATTTATTACTGTACATATTTTATGCGATATTATACTGAATTTTGTATATAGAATGTGTTGAATAGTTTAGATAAATATTTTGACCTTGATTGTGATTTTGTTGTTGTTCTGGTTAACTAATACGAATCGAATATATTTTTCCACACTAGATCAATGAACACACGAAGCATGTCTCATGAGTCGAAATACCTCAATTGGCATAGATTCTGAAATCTGACCAGACTGATAGGAGTCACAGCACCCCGTGAAATCGGACAGTGAAAATCCCAGTGATTCCTTCCACACAATTCCGTTTACAGGTGGTTGTTCGGGACGACAGGTGGTAGGTAGGGGCAGCGTTCGATGGTGATTATCTGTAAGGAAAAAGGGGACAACAGTGTCAAGCAAAGGCTGCAAAGAATACTTACTCTTATAGGAATCAGGAATGGAAATCATTTCCAATATCACACCATTCCAACAGAGAGATCACTTGTAGATGGTAAATTTCCAGAAGCTTTCTTTACTTGAACCGGTTGCGTAGCAACGCGGGATCATCACATGACCCTCTGCTGATCGATTGGTTGAGCCCAAAAACCATTTGACGCTTTCCACATCTTTAAGGTTAAAACGCATCCTTGCTTTGCATCTGCATCCCTCCCTGGCGAGGAATTCTTTGCGAGGTGTTCATAAAACTTTCGCATTTCAAAATTGCCTCCTGGGGGATAAGCCGAACGCTTTTTATGAACGTTCATTTCTTATGAGGGGAAAACTAATAAAGTCCCCGCTCAAGATAGCTATTTCAAACTTTTGACGATATTAAACACATAAAAAACAACATATTTCTTATATTCCATATTTTTTCATATTAAGGGCACACGGTACTACTTAAACTTATTATTATTTTTTAATCAAAATTTAATGTATAATATTTAAATTTATATTAGAGAACAATATTTCACACAAAAATTCCAAAACTGTCTGTATTTATTTCTTCAAAGTTTAAAAATTTTCAATTTTTTTAAATCTTTTATTTTTCAAAATGCTATTGCTTTTTAAAAAAAATATTTAGATTTTTCACTAAAATTGTTTCTCAGATGCTTTGAACTGTATAATAATACATAAGAATTCACATTAAAATTTTGTTTACTACATATATTTTATTTTTATGTAAATAGTTAATCACAATATCACAAAATTTTTCCTTAAACCTAAATTTATTTTACTTTAGTAATTTATTTAAAAAAAACTACTACCCATAAATCTAATTCGCATGCCAATTTATAATATACACATATTTTACAATATGCTTAAAAATTATACTTTCTTCATTAATAATTAAAAAAGCTTTAGCTATTCGAAAAACTTAATACTATCATGAAAACCAAACACTGAGAAAAAACGATTTAAAGTTTTAGTTCCTTGAAAAACGTACCTGTCAATCCAGCATAAAATCTCAAATAACTCATTAAAAAACATACAGATTTAAAATTTTGCAAGCGTATTTAGAAGATTCCAAAGTATAATTTTAAGACATAATACTAAACAAAACACGAAGGAATTTGTTTAAACATGTTTTTTTTATATGTCGGTATGGAGTGCATGTAAGGTGAAGTGGACCTTAATGAAAACTTGACATTTTATATACCTCATAACTTTTAATTAATAATGGCACTTTAATGGTGCTTTGGACCAAGGAAGGACGCCTCTACTAAAAGGGTTCCGAACAAACAGTGGTGGCGCCAGAAAGATCAGAGTGTTCTCTACGTAAATTGCTCAAATAAAATTATTTCATATTACAAAAAATAGGAAATGGTCGCCAACTAAAACTTCTCCAGCAAAAGGAAGATATACAAACTATTCCGCTTGTCGCAGTGTTTCCCACCCACGCCTCATTTTCTTGCATTGCTTTATTAACACACTTTACACGTATCGGCGGCTAATTTCATATCGACCAATATTTTTTTTAATTAGTGATACTTTTCACGGAGTTGAAGTGTTTGAATGGATTACCTTAAAAAAGTAACATATACTGCTCTATCCTGATTCTTTAAGTATGCGATTTTAAAGACATTTTTCGTAAAAAGTCAAGTATGAATCCAAATTGTAAAATTTTAGTTATAAATGTTTGAGAATAAATGCCTATAATATTTTATGTTTTTTATATATGCATTGTGTGATGAATAGTAGTGTTTTGTGTAGGAACTACACACAGCTAGTATTTCAGATTTAAGTTTTTTTTCTTCTATTATTCTGGTCCAAAACTTAGGCTGCACCTAAATTTATTAGTGTATTTTAAAACTAAAATCAAATATTTTACTAAATTTCTTAAATGAAGATTATAATTGAAAATGAAATTTCTACGGTTGTAAACAAATTCTCCGATTAACAGCAAGCCTGTTACCGTAATGCACAATTCAGGAGGGGAAATAACTCCATTCAAGCAAAACTGCAGCCAAAAAGAGAAATTCGAAATCGCCTGCATCGTTGCCATGGCAACTTTTATACGTAGTATGGGGATCCCCCACCCATGCAAATGCACTGCATTTGTGAGAAGGTACAGCCGAATGTTCATGTATAGTTTGTAGAAAATAGGGGGGGGGGGGATTCACAGGATTTCGGCTGCACTAACGTTTTGGACCACGGGCCACCACTGTATGTTTGGCTGAAATGACGTCGCACTGAAGTTACAAACTCCGCCCCCTTGACAGCTTGATTGGTGAGTCCCAATGAATGGACTTAGGACCTCAGTGGGGGGGGGGGGGGGAAGCGGGACGTCTTCAGGGGGCTCTTTCCTTTGTGGGTATCATTTGTATGTCCTGTGATCTTAGATAAGGAAACTTGCCGTGGTGCAACCTTTCTTTGATTTTATAGTCCGAATTTGGACAAGACCTGCGCTTTTCGATTTATATACTAGAAAGAAACGTTTACGTTTAGCGTCAGTGTTTTTGAATATAAATGATATTCATGGAATATTTCGTTTTCAGGTTTCGCGTGTGGCTGTTTCTTTTTAAAAAATTTATATTTAATTTGTTCTTTTATGTCAAATTTTATAAGTAACATTTCGATTCAAATTAATACATTTGTTTTAAACATAGGAAATAAGTTAGCAAATATATTAGAGTGATTACATTTGACTTGTTATTAATAAAATATTGCCAAATGGAAATATAACATTTCTACTTAATTAAAGTTCCATTTTTCCAGTTTTGTAAACAGTAAGATTATTATTTTGTTATATAACACATATTTTGATTTTACCAAATTGTACATTGTAAGTTTATTTTAATACATATTTATTTTACATTACTGATTTCGAAGAAACGAGCTTGCATGCATAATCGGCTTTTGTGTCTTCTATGGATTTTAAAAAGTAAACATAAATATTATTTTTTTAGTTTTCACAATTTTCAATATTGTTTTTATTAACAAGTAATAATAATCGCAAACATAATGATTTAAATTTAGAATATCTCATATTTGGGAAATTTAGCTTACCGTCGAAACCTGAATTCTAACTTCGAACTGTGTCATCGAAATCGGATTATTAGTTTCCAAGATGGGATCAAATAAACACAAACATATCTGCCCTTCTGTAATTTTATTAGTTTATATAGGGGAACATGAATAACCTTCGACTACAGCACTTTTTCATTATGGATCGCCAACATTTTTCATCTTCTTTTGCATTTAAATGACACTTACTTGAAATGTCCCTAGTTTGAAACATGTTTCAGTAAAACAAACAGTTTAATTAATTACGAGCAAACACAAATAATTTTATGGCTCTTGTCATGAACCAAAAAAATACCATAAAGGACCACAAATAGTATGTCCAGTCGTAATCTCCGAAGTTATACAGAGAGTCTGAATGTAAGTAAATTTGGCCGGATCGTGCTAGGGGTTGTTCATATTGCAGAATGAACATAAAGGGGAAGATATTTTCGTCCAGCATGGATTTATGTTTAATTAATAACTTTTGAGACCCTTCATTGAGATTATTTTCTATTTGTCGTGATTCTGAAAATTGGTTTTCTCACTGTAGGTATTGCGTCATACACACGGCATGTAATAAGAAAAAATACTGCCTAAATATAAGTTACTTATAAGTTTAAAAAAATATCTCAGTGTATGACTTTATTATTTCGTATGACTTTATAATTTCGTATGACTTTATAATTTCGTATGACTTTATAATTTCGTATGACTTTATAATTTCGTATGACTTTATAATTTCGTATGAATTTACATAGGATAGTTTTACATTCACTAAAGCAAAAATTTGAGTTTCAAAGAAATATTTTTCAAAAAATATCATTTTTAAGTTACAAGAAAAGAAAAAATTATTTTGCAATCTAAAAATCCTAATCTTACATATCCTAATTATATTCATATGAAATTATAAAATCATATACTGTTTCCAATAAAAGAAAGTAGCATTCATTATACTATCCACCAAATGTGAAATAAAAATACTAATTACATTTTTTTTAAAAAGTCAATATAAACATCGTGAAAAAAAGCCGTCACGTAACCTTCACAATGGATGACATGCGATCCGCATACATGTCGCATACCACCTCCGTATGCCATAGTAATATGGGCTTGTGAATGTTGTGGATAACAAATGTATACCCTCACATTTTCTACGATAATATTGTATGTCGTACACTTAAAATTAATTTTATACATTTTAAGCATTGAATTATTAATCTCCTACAATGAATTAACTTCTAATTCCTCAATTTTCCTAGGTTATGAAAGATTTAAAAAAAAAAAACTTCTTTTTGTTTTCAACATTAGCTTATTTTCCTCAAGGCTTGCTAATGTCATTTGGTACTAATGAATTAAATTTGAATTTGTTTGGAAACTATTTGAAATATTTCACTATTTGTCTATATTTTAAATCTAAATTTATCGGTAAAATAATATTTGATATTGATATATTTTGTTGGCAGTTTCTCGCTTTCCTACCAAAATAATTGCAATCTTTAGGTAATTAGATATAAGAAAATTATTTTTTTCTTGTAAATTATATAATTACTTATGAATTAAAATATTAAAAAGTCGTCTACCGGATAAGTTGGTGTTTTTATTAGTAAGCAATAAAATGTCGCATATTTTAATCTTTCTATTATAAATTGTTTTACGAATGAGGCTCCCATATCTCTAGCATATTTGAAAAACGGCCTGGTCTGGTGTTTTCTTGCGTATCTTCTATTGGCTATGCACTTTAATAACAATCGTGCAGTTAAATTTATTATGTACAATTTATTGAATATTTGTAATCTCTTTTCATTTTTTTAATCTCATCTATGAGTACTTTATGTATATTTTTATATTTGTTTCATATTTATGTATGTTAAATTCTAAATATGTATCAAACTTTTATTTGTTTCCTACTTTAAATTCATATAATTTTTATTTGATTAGTTTACATTTTCATAATAACAATATATATGACCACGATCATATGTCACTAATATTGTACTTGAAGTGTTGAACTATGTATTTAAATAAAAAAAAATGTTTAAGTTTGATAGAGATAAATTAGTTTGAATGTATTTTTTCCTCTTATAAAAATACAATTATGTAATATATTCTATTTAAAAAATCAGCCATCTGTATAATTCAGCTAAAAAATAAGCAAATATTTTTTTTCAAAAATATACTGTCGTGATTAACTTTAAAAAAAATAAATTATTAATAATTAAAACTTCCACTTTGTGTATTTGAACCAAACATATAATTTAAAAAAGCTTCTTAATTATCAGTTAAACCAAACATATCATTATAAAAAGTTACTGAAATCAAAGTTTTTAAAACAAATATCAGCAATTTGTTTCAATGAAATTTTGTTATGCCATGCAATCACTGCGATTTCTCTACCGTCATGTCATGCCACAGTTTCACATGATAGGCACCATGTGAATAAAATTTCAGCATTAAAAAAAAACGTGGTTACTGCTACCCCTCGTAATAAATGAACGGTCCTCTGGATTTTATTTTATTTTTTCTTTACAAATCTAACAATTTGGCAGTTACATAAGTTATACACATTTCTACAATGTCATGTGCAAATCTCAAAAATCTTTTTTAGTTGTTTTGAAAAAAGTGCAGGTTGATTTCAAACTTCTTTAATTAAATAATCAATATTTTCATCTGTCATTTTAAATCTTTAAAATAAAAAAAAATATTTTAAAAAAATGAATCCGTTTTAAACAAGCTAAAAATAAACATCCCACATCGCTGTAGTGTGCGGAGCTTGTATAAAAATCTTCTAGCCCCTGACAAAACACAGACTTGTCGCCAAGCTTGCATCGCACAAGATCACATGATATTTTATAACTGTTATTAAAATATCTCTCATCACTAATACAAATGATGAAGTTTGACGTCATCAAAAATAATATATAAAATCACACTGAAGTAGTAACATATATTTAAGCATAAAACATTATGCATCACATTATTAGAACAATTCTAGGCGAGTCTGACAACGAAAAGAAGAACCACGGCTGCCGCTAAAACATTTCCTACCAGCGTTCTTTATCTCGTAGTTCGACTAATACTTTATTCAATGTGGAGTGTGAGAACATTTCTATCAAAAGTAGGTGTTGCTATGGAAAATTTTAAAGTTGGTGCGTATTTTTATATGAAGATAGCCCCCTATGCAATTTTTTGTATATCAATGTGTAGTAGACTTTATTCTCTACAAAATTGTATATTAAGTTTAGCCCTACAATAAAAACTGTCTGAAAAGTAATGGGCGGTTCGTTCCCCCCCCCCCCCCCCATTGTAAGTCAAATAAAAAAAAATTAAAAACCGAATTCTGTAAAAATCATAAGAATATTTTTTTTTGGGGGGGGGGGGTTATTCTGTCTCAATATCTCTTCTGTGAGCCTGGGATATTGAGACAGAAACCCGGTGACGTCATATTAGGTTTAATTTGAAATAAAAATAAAATTAACTAAAGAGAAAAGATCGTCATACGGTCGTAGAAACAAGATGCTCCAAAACATGCTATGGAAACCATATTGTGGTATGGCTCTTCGAGCAAACACCATATAATTCCGTTAACCTTAAAATACTTCATTATAAGTTGCCAGTTTATTCTAAAGCAAAACCATCTCCCATATTTTCTATAATAGTTTTAAATTTATTGGCTCAGCACCTGCTCTTCTTTGATTATTATGTGACTGTGTCTTTTTTTTAAAACTTTTTGTTATTTCCTCTTTGAACCCAGGATCATAGAATGTATAGAATCAAACCAGACCAGTCGGCTCGTATCGCCCTTTTTATT
The DNA here is from genome assembly GCA_963932185.1 of Troglohyphantes excavatus. Lineage (NCBI taxonomy): Eukaryota > Metazoa > Arthropoda > Arachnida > Araneae > Linyphiidae > Troglohyphantes > Troglohyphantes excavatus. Next base: position 848,895 of record OZ010676.1, on the reverse strand, counting down.
TTTTTATTTAATTCTAAATATAGATCAGAACTGAAACTTTTTACATTAAAATGTAGTACTGCGTAATCTATAGGCGCCGAACGTCTGAGTTTTTTTTAAAGTTACAACGATAATAAATCTGTTTTATTACTGCTTGTGGTTTGCGGTTTTCTTCCGGTCGACCTTCCCCCCCCCCCCCGCATAATCTGGAATCCTTTTAATTGACCGTCCAACTTGTAAGATTAAATTAGACCTCTGCACGGACACTGTAATGGACGCCGCCGCACTACAGCTGCATATTGGATTATTGGCGACGGTTCGGGGCCCATCTTCAAGGAAAGACCCGAGAACAATGTCTCATATTTTTGAACCATGGTCAGATAACTAGGCAACACCTGGCGCCGTTAAGTGTGGTAAATTTCTTGTTTCTTTTAGATCTTTGAATTAAAATGACCTTTACAATTTAATTTAATTAATGGAAGTTAATATTTATTGGTAATAAGTAAATAACTTCCTTTGAATTAAATTATGTATATTTAAAGTTTAATTTAAAATTAGCAGTGTCAATTGTGTTGCACAATACCATGCAATGTCGAGTCTTTTGACTCCCACTATACTTTAGCTCATGTAGTCTTTATATTATTCTTTACGTTTTTGGCCAACTAAAACGCTTATTAGACCTTTAAATTACCATCACAATAAATTATCTAACTAATCTTTACTACACACACATATGTTATAAGGAATCCCAAACTTTAAATTTGTTCTCTAAATTTATTTCATTACTCGGGAGTGATTTATTAATTTTAAAAATAGTTATTGACAACTGTTAAATATATACTTAATGACAATGATAACTGTTGCTGTTATTTATTTGCCAACGTATTCCTGTTTACTTGAACGGAAATTAATAATTTTTTTTAAGAAAAAAAAATTGGTGGGGGTTTGGGTGAGCATTTTGTGGGGTTAAGGATTCCCCCCCTCTAGGTGAGCGGGGATTGATGCCTAAAGAAATTCGTTGCTCACTCACTGAATCCCCATGAAATAATCAGTCACTGAACCCCCATAAAATCTATACCTACGTGCCAGCACTATTATACAGTTTGAAACTGTAAGTATTTTCTCTGGGTCCCAAAAGTCTCACCACAAATGTAGAATTGTAAATGCTGCAGGAAATTTTCTGGGAATTGGAAGGGCGAGAAGATAAATTTTCCTCATTTCTTTTTCAACACTGACACAAATGGAAAGGATATCAATTAAATTATTTCATTTTATTGCTTATTTATATTTTTAGCATTTAAGTATTTTATGCAGATGCGAAAAAATGAAGATATTATTTTAAAACTTTTATTCGAGTTTTCAGTGTCTTTAAACGATTCGATGTCTCACGACCTAAATACAATGTAGTTTTGTCATGAAACGTCTTTAAAACCATCTATAAAGGGTGTGTGGATAGAGTAATCATGACAGAAACACCATTTTACGCTTTTAGGATCACCGATTCCGACACTATAACTCCCTAAAAATAGCACTTTTGACATAAATTTGGTCCCGCCGATGATCTAAAGTTACACTTAAAAAACTTTTGTGGTGTTTGGGGCTTTTTTTTTATCGTATATTTACTTGTTTATTTCGTCTACTTAAAAAATTTCCCTCGTTTATTAAGTTGCAAATTTTACTAAATTATTTGTTCAGATTATTTTTTTATTTATTAATTAATTTAATTTATTTGTCTTTTCATTTCGATTTCTTGCATTTAATTGTTTTTCTGAAGACACAATAAATATGAAAACACTTAACTAGTATTTTAAAACCTCAAATTGAAATTTCATTGTTTTTAAACATTTTGAAGAATCTTGAGTTGAAAAATAAAACGTGGTTTTGATCTGAAATAGTTTTAAAACCAGCTACTCTTTTAAGGCGATGCATTCCGATAATAGAACACAGTAAAATAAAGCACAACTGTTATAAAAAGAAATTTGGCGGGAATGCGTGTAAAATCTTGAATTAAAGCAAAGCACTTACGGAAAGCGGATGTCGGACATACGCGGAATCAGGTGTAGCAGTTTGCCTATCTTCCTCTATTAGCGAGGTTTCCGTTGGTGAACGGTGAACGAACCATATTTAGATATTAGTTATCTGTATTACGCAAATATGTCAATTTCAAGTCTATATCAGATATGTTTGCAGTGGCGGCTCGTGCACTACAGCAAGTACAGCCGGGCTGCACCTAAATTTATTAGTGTATTTTAAAACTAAAATCAAATATTTTACTAAATTTCTTAAATGAAGATTATAATTGAAAATGAAATTTCTACGGTTGTAAACAAATTCTCCGATTAACAGCAAGCCTGTTACCGTAATGCACAATTCAGGAGGGGAAAAAACTCCATTCAAGCAAAACTGCAGCCAAAAAGAGAAATTCGAAATCGCCTGCATCGTTGCCATGGCAACTTTTATACGTAGTATGGGGATCCCCCACCCATGCAAATGCACTGCATTTGTGAGAAGGTACAGCCGAATGTTCATGTATAGTTTGTAGAAAATAGGGGGGGGGGGGGATTCACATGATTTCGGCTGCACTAACGTTTTGGACCACGGGCCACCACTGTATGTTTGGCTGAAATGACGTCGCACTGAAGTTACAGAATGAACTATGAGCGACGGTTCGGGTTCTATCCTCATAGAAAACTGTTTTGTCATTGTGAGCCGTGGTCAAATGACATCGACAACACTTGAGCTGGCACCCCACTTTCACGCACCATATGCAGGAGTGAGGACGTATGGACCACCAGTGGCTTTGATTGGGTGCTAAAAGTGAGGGGGCAAGATCAAAAGGAAGTAAATTATGTGTGTGACTTTGGGGGTGAGGTAACATTTTTGGCAATCTTTCATACTATCGGAATAAAAATTATAATAAATATAGCGCATTATATATACTCATTATTTTGTGTTATTTGAAGTGTGCCTAATAAAGTATTTGAAGTAAAATGGAAATTTTGTTGTCCCATTTTTAAATATTTCTTTTTGCTGAAGAAAGCATTTAAAATCTCCTATTTTTGACTTGTGCATAATTTAATAATAGGTGTAACCAATGAAACAATAATGGTCAGAAGGAGATCTACGGATTGGCAATCCATTAAAACAATTGACTTGTATTTTATTTTAAAATGTGCTATATTAAAAAAAAGGGTATCAATGTGTAGTAGACTTTATTCCTTACAAAATGGCATATAAAGTTTGCCCTACAATAAAAAGTGGAAAAAAACAAGAAGTGGTTCCTTCCCCCCCCCCCCCCCCCCCCCCCACCACCACCACCATGCACTAATGGTGAATGTTGAACATGTCGGAGATTTATATTTTCTTCTCCGTATTTCAGTCGTGATAAAATGTCACAAGGGCGACGTAGCTTTTTCGCCTCTCTTTCTGAGAGGAAGTGAACAAGAACTTAAAACAAACAGTACATTCTAAATAAGAAAAGAAAAATAATAAAAATTAAAAACTTACTTAATTATACAGTACATTCTAAATGAGAAAAGAAAATAATAGTAATAAAAAACTTACTTAATTATGTGATTTAAATCTTATTTATTGCAACAACTTAAACTATTATGACACTTTGAATTGCACAAGAGTCCCTTGCTTTTATTTGTGGAACACTTCCTTTTGCAATGACAGGGTGTATAGCCTTGCCCCCCGCTTCTCGAATTCGCTGCAGCTGCTTCTCTCAGCGACTTTCAACTGAGCCTTGTGTTTGACTGTGACGAGGCTTTCCATGAACTATCTTAACATCTTTCCACATAGCGCATATTTCGGATATGACTTGATTATTGAATTCTCTACCATTATTTAATTGCAATATTGCTGGAGCTCCAAATGTTAAAAATATTGGAAGAACGTGATACTCTACTTCTTCAGCTCTCTTAGTTTTCAAAGGTCGTATAGCTGGACAAACTTAGTTAAATTATCTTTATACACCATTATGAACTTATATTCGCCATCTCTGTTTGACTGCAGATCTATCATATCAACTTGACATCTTGAGTTTAACTCAGAACTGACCATTGGTTTCACAACAATACCTTTCTTAGGTGCACTGTGTTTCATTTGACACAGTTTGTATAAATTTAAATACAACATTACAACTTCATATGTAATATTTTTGTATTTAACTTGCAACTCTTTACGCATATGTGTTCTTCCTCCGTGGTCTATTCTGGTGTGAGTTTCATATAGTATACTGAACAATTTCTCGTTGGTAACATAATACTGTACATTCGTTTCTCCTGGTTTTAATGGTAAAATTAACTTATCTTCATCATTAATTTTTAAAATGTCAAAACGTTTTAATTGTCTGTAATCCAAAGGCGTGTTGCACTTAGTTTGAGCAGAAACCACTTCAGAAAGTATTTTAGAGTACACAAAATCTATAATAAAAAAGTAATGACAAATTTACATACATTTTCTGTAATATTACAAAACTTTGAACACATGCAAATAGCTTACCTTTTTTTAAATCCAGCGAAATCGCATGAAGCAAAATAATCTATGATTAAAATCTAAATGTAATTTTCACATATTAATAAATTGCTGATCTGAATTGCTCCATATTGAAATACTAAAAATAGCTCTTACTAGAATGGAGAATAAAATAATTTCTATAACGAACAGAGATGTAACTATGCACCCTACACACCACCACCCATGTGAAATATTCAAACTCGAAGATACTCCAAGATAGCTAGTGGCTGGTTCTAAATGTCTATATCATTTCTTCCTGTGACCCACCGTGTCTGAAACGCCCCCAGTCAGGTTTTAAAGAGAAAGTTATTGCTTCACTCCTTTACACACCTGAATAGTGCGAGAAAAATTCATAGAAAAATCTGCAGAATACATTGGTAGTATTTTCAGGAAAATACTTAAACGAGAACAAAAGATAATTGATCGCAACAAAAAAAAATCTGCAGTTTTATTCATCCGGATATTGGACACTTTTTTTCCGGATAATTACCGAATAGTTAAAAATCAGTCGGATGGGTGGGTTAACGGATATCTGTTTCATCCCTAAAAAATGTCTTGCCGCAGTTTAGCATAATTGGCTCTTGCGCTATAAAACTCCAACCAACCCTAAAAAATGTTGATTTCAATAAATTTTTTTAATATATGGCAAAATGTGCATAATTTTTCACTTAAAGACTTCCAATTTTTTCTCCCAGAACAGCATAAAGTTATTACAAAAGTAATTTGTATATTATCTTTAAGTGAAAGAATTAAAAATAATAATAATTAGTCTTGCGTCACAATTTTCACCAAAAAAATCTCATCTTTTGGATGTGATGTAGCTTAATTACTTTGTGATTGTGAAATTAAAAATCTTAAATATTATGTATTAAATCCAAGAAAAAAAAAATTTGGGATTCAAAGAAAATTTGGAACACAAATGGCATTTTGAACATTGCAAAATATCTCAAATTTCATTTATGAGGAAAGGCATTTGAATGTTAAAGTTGATTGAATTAAAAAATGTAGACTATTTTTTAAATTGTGTTTACTGTTATAGAACTAATATATCACATTCTATGCAGAAGTACAATGTTGGAATTTTAGAATATGTATTAGAAGAATGCTAATAACGCCAAAAATGCCCAGACGCATTCGGCGCTTATCGATTATGCAATACTACATTTTAATGTAAAAAGTTTCATATAGTCATTTGATGAAAGAAAGGGTGTCTGATCTATTTTTAGAATTAAATAAAAATAAAAAGGGTGATACGAGCCGACTGGTCTGCGTCTGAGTAGATTTGTACAAAAAGTAACGGAAAAAAAACGCTCGCTTGTTTTTCGAGAAATTTAGATAATACTTAAAAGAGCATGTGTTTTTGCGGGCCAACAAAAACCTAAACTGGCAATGATACAGATAATGAAGTATTTGCAGATTAATGAAATTATGTGGTCTTGGCTCGAAGAGCCATACCACAATATGATTTCCATAGCATGTTTTGGAGCATGTTGTTTTTACAACCCCATTTGACGAACTTTTCCCTTAGCTATCTTTATTTAACCTAACATGACGTTATGGTGTTTCTGGCTCAATTTTCCATGCTCACAGGGGTATTCTTTATCTCCCCTCCCCCCCCAAAAAAATATATATATATATATATATATATATTTATGATTTTTACAGTAGTCCGTTTATTTTTAAAATTATTATTTGAATTACAATGGGTGGGGTTTGAACCCCCCCCCCCTTGCGTGCCTGATTTTGGCCAGTATTTTATAATATTAATTAAAGTATTATTTTCCATTAAATGATCTTGTAAACTTTTATAGTGACTGACAAAAAATAAGACCACGGACTATTTTGAAATGGCACTCGCGCTTTTAGAGAAATTAAAATATTTTTTTTGTAAATTTATTTCATAGGATACATTTAATTGAATAAAAAAAATCGGCTATATCTCCGTTCTATATAATGTTTCATTGCTGCAAAAATGGAGGAAGGGGAAAAATTCTCAGCAATTTTAACGATTTGAAATGTCTTATGAGAATTCAATTCTTAAAGTATATAGATATTTTTACTGTAATGTTTAGATTTACCCAATAATACGCACTTTTTTTTCAGTTTTGCTTCGTACTTTCTATTTTGAATTTCTATTTTTCTATTTTGATCTAGGTTTTAAAAATACCACTTCTAAATATAATTTAGAATAAATTAAAATTTATTTTGTTAAAAACAAAATTAAATTACACAATGAATAATGTATATTTTTATATTAAAGGCATTTAAAAAATTTATTTCATAAAGTTATAAATCATATATAAAGTTTATCAACCACATAAGGTAATTTTGGAGGATTTTGGGGTGTCTCCTAATATTTGTTTTTATTTTAAAGCTTATTATTCAATATCTAAGCATTATTACACGTTAAAAAGTAATTTACAAAACCTTTACTATTTTGAAAACTTTCAATGTCAAAAAGCGGAGAGTTATAATGTACTAAAAATTAAGTTTTTGAGCTGATTAACTGCACATAATTTTATAAACAGCTTTATAAGGGGCTACAAAAATAAATAACAAAACTATTTTCTTTCTTTTCCCATCCCTGAAAATATTTTTGCTCTTCCCGAAAATATTGTCTAACTACAAACCTGTCTTGAGGTTGAACGAGTTGTGTCCCTTTTTGAACACTGAAAGACAATTTAGCTCCCCCATTCTTATATTTGGATATTTTAAATATGACTATTAAATGCAAAAACTTCATTTTATCGAATTTTAAGAAACTTTATAAAATTAAACTTTAATTTAAAAATGCCGTAAAATATTTATCCACTTACCACTACAGTTTCTCATATTCAGAAAATACTTTTCATTAAGGTTTTTTCTTTTTTACAATTTAAATAATTGTAACTTTGCTCCACATTTCAACAGTAAGTTCAGAAAAACTAAGTATTCTTGTTGACTGAAATATATTATCTGTTCTTTTGCTGTAACACCATTGAAGTTATTAAAACTGATTCGACCGGCCAAGACGAAACCCTAATACAGTAAAATCGTCTACACTTACTAGTAAACAAACGTATGGAATGGAGGTAATTAGTTTCTAGTGGAGTTGTATATAAAAATCGTAATTTATGTTATACGTGTTATTGAGATGAGGAGACAGTCTGCTTCATTGCAGTATTTTTAAAAAACATATGCGGAAAATTTAAATTTGTTGCAGCAATTGCTTAGCTGTTTTGTAATATAATCGTAATTTATGATATAAGGATATGAAATAAGATTCCGGGTTCTGAGTTTGTAACTATTATTTATACATTCTTGCTAATGGAAAATTTATTGCCTCACAGCGTTTTTTAATTTCAATCTCAGCACTGAAGTGTATTCTGAATGTTTGAACCGGACAAAGATGAGTAAACGTGTACGTAATTTTATTTACAATGTCATCCAGCTTATGTGCCGAAGAGGCGTTTCTCGAATTCGCTGGAAATTCCAGTGATTGAAGGCACATTATATAATGTATTATACTTATTAAATAATTTTTTCCCCAAAATATTTCCCCCCTAAAACAAAATATTAATAAAAAAGCTATGTAAAAAAATCCCCCCCCCCCCAAAAATTTTGATGGCGCACCTTGCGCCATGATCCCCCCCTGTGGGCACCCCTGTATTATATATATATATATATATATATATATATATATATATATATATATATATATATATATATATATATATATATATATATATATATATATATATATATATATATATATATATATATATATATATATATATATATATATATATATTTTAATCTCGTAAGAAATTTTGCACGCATAACATTCTTTCAGGAAAAAATATGTACAATGAAGGCATAACATCCGAAATATAGAATCAGCTGTTTATATTAAACTTTAAAAAGAACTATGTAACCATTACATAAACATGACATGTTTTTTATGCTTAGAACAAGGCCATATATTGTCAAAGTGTATTTTTGAAAATTCTAAAAACCTCATTTAAACCCTTTGGCGCCAAAACCGGTATGACTACTGCCACACCTACATTCATCTAAATAAGCCCCGTTCACACGTCCAAATAAACGACCTGGTAATGAACCGGGTATTAGAGGAAAACTTTTCACCCGTTTACACGGCACTTGATAGTTTTCATGTATTTAGGAAGTGACCAAGCGCGGATCCAGGTGGGGGGTAAAGGGGAAATTACCCCCCCTAACATCTAAGATTATATTTTCAAAAGTCACCTTAGGCAATGAAAAATTTCAAACTAATGGGGTCAAATTTGATGTTCATGATAACAATATACTGTATTACCCCCCCTAACAATAATCTCTGGATCCGCCCTTGAAAGTGACGGCACTTCCTAAAGACAGATTGCGTCTGTTTGCACCTGCACGAACGCCTTTGAATACCCATTCAACTGCTTTGCGATTTCTTCATAAATGTCCGCATCATGAACAGTACCCTCAAAACGATGAAAATGCTCTATAAAAACTGCTATACTCAGGGACAACCTAAGTTGAACCTGAAGCGGAAGCTATGATATGTATAAATATTCAATTGATTTAGGCTCAACTTAGGTTGTCCTCGAGCATAGAAAATTTCTTGCTTTCTCATCACACCATTTGTTAGTAGCCCTTTTAAAATAAGTAAATAACACGCAAAGGATCATGGGAACCAATCGGCTTTTACTCCTAGTCAAGAACAGGTGCAAGTTTACACCGGGATTTTCCCCAAGAAAGATAGATTTCGGAAAATTGTCGGGTTTATACAGGCCTTTTAAGCTCGTGTAATCGGGGCTATAATGTATAACAAAGATTTCACAAAAAAAAAATTTAAATGTCAAATAGTAAAAAGTCATTTTTTCGGCCTGACATACTTTTTTCACATAAATTCTGGCGCCACTATTTAAACCAAACCGCCATTAGGAAAAAAAAAAGATGTAGTATTTGCTGTGACTTTATGGAGTTAATAAGTAGAATGCCCTGAAAATTTTAGGAAATGTGTAACTTTATTTTCAATTACGTCCGAGTCAAAGTCTAGTTTCACTAGACTATAAGGATTCTATAGTCCTGTGGACATGGAGCACTAAATACGAATACATTTTATTCGTTTATAAGGTGTTCGTACACATTCGAACATTTTTTTTAAAATTTATAATTTTAAAAATCTTGGTTTTTCATGTATGAAAATACTTTAAAGTTCACGATGATTCATAAAAAATAAACTGAACAAAGTCAAATGCTAATAATTCTTAGTGTTGTAAACCTCCAAAAAGTTTAGAGAATTGAAATTTAATTTTTTTTTAAATGTTTTTCAAGTCCAAAGAAATCCCTCTTCTTGTTTCAAATTTCAAAATTTAAATTTCTACTAAAAACAATTTTTTTAACGATATAATATATATTAACGATTTAATATATATATATATATATATATATATATATATATATATATATATATATATATATATATATATATATATATATATATATATATATATATATTATTGGTACAATAAGTATAATCTTAAAGATAAAGAATTATGAAATATTATAGAGCAAAAATCTTTTTATTTTCGTATTTCCTAGTGTGTATGTATACCTTCGAGCATGAATGATCCGTAGTAGAGAGAATATGACGTCATAATCGTGAAGCCCACATCTCAGAGCGAAAGGCCCATATCACGTCCATCTCTTCATAATTATGAATAAAAAAATACTCTCGTTTGGCTGATGAATTGGGAAATGTATAACAGTAAAAATTTATGAATGGAATGGCGTAATTAACCACGTGTCTGATGCCATACATGTTGGCTTCACTTTGATGTTAGCGAGAGTGACTTCATGACTTCTCTACTACAAAGGATTCATGCTCGAAGATGTATACTTGATATACATACGCACTTTATTTTTTATGTCCGAATCAAACTTGCAATGGACTACAAGGATTATGTAGTCCTTTGACACGGAGCACTAAATACGAATGCATTTTGCTCGTTTCTAAATATCGAGATTTGGCATTGTAGATATTAATTACAAAATAAGAAATAGGTCTTTGATCATACGTGAGAACTCATTAGTAAAAGAAATGTGCTTTATTTATAATTTAAGATATACACATCGAGTTGCACTGAACATTGAATCCAAAACATGTCATATCCTCTGTAAATACCAATGATATTCTACATGAGTTATTGCATTCTGAAATCGAATAAATGCTATTAGATTTGTGTGTCCTTTTTTCCCCCGGCGCGGAGTCCCCTTAAATTCTTTTCACACCTATGGAAACATCGATAAAATTCGTTACTGCTTTTAAAAATGACCATCTTAAAATAGGATGAAATCTTGAATGTGCACCTTTTTCTAAGTGAATTACAAACATTATGGAGATATGAGTCTCGTCTATGAGAAAATAGGTGCTCAAGTGAGAAATAGATGTCACACCAAAAGTGTGAACAGGATTGCGACATCCAAAATATAAATACAAGATTCACTCCTCAGATGACCATCCTTTGGGAGAGTTGTTGTTTCACTCTTCTAGTGTGAATTCCCGTAAATGCACTGTCGCCCTGAGGCTATGTTCTAGAAACAAAGTCTATCACATTGTTGCAATGGAACAGATGCAAATCGCCTTGCTTTCCATGGAAGAGCGTTCAACTCATGGCTCTAGGGAAAGCGAATCCAATTTCAAATTATTACTGAAACGAAATATTTCCCTAATCATAATACATTTCAAAAGTGTTTCAATACTGTTAAACATGAAATAAGAATCACAACAAAATTCCTTTCGAATGCAAAGGCCGCTCTTCAAGAATTTTTTTTCGCATTTCTACTAACTGAATTCGTTGTGTGAAATTTTAGATCGTCACTAAACTTTTATAAAAGGTACAAAATAAATATGTGTAATTACATGTTTATAATGGAAGGATATATATATATATATATATGAATATATATAAATAAATAAATATATATATATATACATACATATATGTGATCTCTTACACAATACAAATAAAAGGATACACATTTTTACATGGAAACAAACTGAGTAGTTATGCAAGTAAAATCGATACACGTGTATGGGAAAATGCTGTATTGCTGTGAGAATGATCTGTATGAAAGTTTGCGAAACATTTAAAAATATGGAATTAGACCTTTTTGTTTTCCTGGCTATAAATACATGGATGCATTTATTGCCACTACGCACAAGAAGTCTACGTTTATGAGGAAACTTTGAATTTGGTGCAATAGTGTGCAACACACCAGTAAATAGCAGAGCTGATTCATTTTGAGTGCAAATATTTTGTGGACTCAAGTGCAACAACAGTTGTATAAATAAGTTTGAAACGGACAATAACACAAATAGATGGTTTTTAAATCAAATCGACATAACACAAATAGATGTTCTTTAAATCAAATGACATAACACAAATGGATATTCTTCAAATCAGATTGACATAACACAAATATATATGCATTAAATAAAATTGACATGACACAAATAGATATTTTTTAAATCAAATTGACATAACACAAATAGATGTTCTTTAAATATTCAATAATAATATGTAGTAAAAAACAATTTTTATAGCACCTTTTCAAATCAACTTATTAATTGCTTGAAATGGTACACGTTCTTATCTTGTGTAGAAACCCGCGAAAAAAGAAATCTTACCAGTATATGTGCTTTAATATAGCAAGTGATGTATTTCAATAAATTAAAAAGCTAATTAGAAAAAGTTACTAGCTCGTGGAAAGTCTTAAGCAATAGAAACTTATTATAAACCAAACTCACAAGTACATTTACGAAACAGTATATCCATAAGAATGCTATTTATGCTTATAAATATGTAGAGTATAGTAAAAAGGATTTTCGATATGCAAACTGTCATAAATGTTTTGATACAAGGGTATTGAACTTATGAGTTTGAAAGATAATAGGCTCCCTCTTAAGGTGTACAGCATTTATCAACATTTTAAAAGAAATAATCCTTAGTGTCCAATATATATGTATAAGGCACTCTATTAAAACGTTATAATTATCGATGTATGATTATATTTGTGTGTAGCAATATTCACCTTACTCGCTTTCGTGTTACAATAGTCGCAACTATGACACACTTTTCATTTAGACTCAGAATATGCAGTTTTTTAAAATAACAAATAAAAATTTATTTAATTTGAAAAAAATAAGATAATTAAAAAGAAAAATATTTTATCTAATTACAGTCTAAAATTTTTAATAAAAATGTAGTAGAATTCATACATAAACTTTTATTGACACTGAAAATTGCAGAAATAATCCAAGTTTTTTGGAAATGATTACCTAGTGTTTAAAAAGGTATGAAATACCAGTATTATAAAATAAAACACCCGACCTTGTTTCAAATTACATCGGTTTATGAAGTTATTGTATGGTTGAAAGGCTGCAATATTGAGAGGCAAAGCATACATTCAGCTATATGAGGCTTTATATTTTTAGTTGAATAAGAAAAACATTGGGGTACAAATGGGTAAATTTCTAAATCCATTTATCTTAGAAGATCAGTTGCCAAATATACAACCTAAGTGGTTTTTTTTCTTGCAATGTTGTAAGAATTGTCAGAAAAAAAAATCTCCATGGTCTTTAAATTGGAAAGTTTAATATAAAGTTAAGATCTGTATACCAAATAAACGTTTGATTGATTAATTTCTTTCTCTACAAAAATTACTTTTTATTTTCATTTGGTTTGAATCATCGATTAGTCAACGAGAGAACTTTTTACACGATAAATATTAAGTTTGTGCGTTCAGAATTTAGGACAAGTGAAATATTATCAAAAATTAGATAAAAGAAAATGCAAATTATGTACTTTAAAGTATTTCAATAAAACTTTCAAATAAATGGTTTGTAAGATTTAGTATCCGATTGCCATGGCGAACATTATTTTTAAATTACGAATTTAGAAGGTGACAACCTTTTAAAATTATATTAGATTGTAATGAAAAAGTTACTATTGTGTACACCCTCATTATTGCGTGAGTGTCATTATTTAGTACGATAAAAACATAGATTGAACATATTATGTACATTATAACAATGCAATGCTTAAGAAGAATTCTATATATAACATTTGAGAAGAGAAAAACTTTTTCTTTTCAATAAACAATTTATTTCCATGCTTTGCAGTTATCCATTTTTAATGAAACCTGTCGTCGAGACTCAAAATTACGTTTCCGAAATTTTTTTCCTATCTTTATTAATTTTATTTTACATATTTGGAGTTAAAAATGCACGAAAAAAATATCAACTATTGTGTAGAAACATGGGAAAAGAAATGTTTTGTAAAGGCAAAAAAAAACAGCCGAAAAAAAATTCAGTTTATATTTTTTTTTAGCTTGTTAAAATTGAAAACCGTTCTATAAGAATATGAAGTTCAAATCAAACTTTTTCTCAATATTCTAAAGGATTTATATTCACCCTCTGAAGAATAAGCAAACTATGGAATAATAAGTAAATTAAATTATAATACACCAACTTTTTTTCTATAATGATAGGAATTTTAATTCTGAATCTTTACAAGGAATTTATTGTCTAACATTATTTTGGTTAATATATCAGTGTAATCAGTTTGTGTAGTGTTTTCCAAAAAACTCGTATAAACATTTACAACGAATACATTTTTTGTAAGAGTATTGTGACTTATAAAGTATGTCGTTGTAATGGGTTCAAATTCATTCTGAAGATAGAATATTTTGACTTTATATGGAGCAGGAGAAAATGCAAAAATCCACAAATTGATTTTTCGTTAATGTGCTCAAGAATTGTTTCAGTTTTGAATACCTTTTAATTGTCAATCATTAACTAAATTGTGCACCTTATTATCCGTAAAATTATTTTAAACACATCAACTCATTTTGAATTAGAGTCTACATATGACTAAGAAAAAGACTGAAATGTTATTTGAAAAGTTTGAAACCATGTAGTGACATAATAGTAACAGAACGGTACTAAATAAGAATTTTTTAAAAAAAATTGTAGGACTTTAAAAACGTTAAAGGAGGAAATAGAATAATTTTTCTCATTTGACTTCCACGAAATACATACGGACCGACTAACAATTTTAGGGGCCCTGGGCAAAAGAACATTTGGGGGCTCCCTGATTACATTAAATTAAAACTGCGAAATTTATGTATAAGCACACAATGTAAAATTACATAATCAATCAGCTTTAATGGTAAGTACTGCAAAAATCTTATATATTTAAAATTACTAAAAAAAAGAAATTTTCTAAAAAAGTCACAAATCCACGTGCAATTAGTAAACACTATAAACAAGGTTATTTATAGTTTTGCTCATGAAATGAATTTTGCAAGTGTTCATAAGGGCATTTCTTTGATAAACGCAATTTTAAAGATGAAATGTATCATGAACATGCAAGTGATTTGATTGGATAGTAGAAATTTTGCCAAAAAATTAGCAAAATAACTATTGATTATAAAAAAATCATTTGTTACTAAATTTTTTAATTTTTTTTTCAGTTTTATAAGCATTTTCGGGGACCCTCTTAAAATGGGGGCCGTGGGCAAGTGCTCCGAATGCCCTGCCGTAAATCAGTCTCTGGAAATACATAAACACCAATAAGTGAACAGTTTTTACATGAAAAATTCGAAATGAGACATCCTTATCGTTCTAAACTAGAGTAGGAATTGTTAATATTTTCTTTTATGTAGAATAATTTAATTTAAATAATTTATTTTATTAAAAACTGTCATTTTATTAACTTTTTTTAGGTCTTTAATTATTTTTATTTTTAAAATGCTTTTTAATATTTTTGCAATGATAATGAGATAATTTCAATTTGGACTGCTACCAAACAAGTTCTGTCGTTAACTAATACTTCTAACTTGAATTATTTTCTCCTAATTTTCCGTATATATATATGATATATATATATATATATATATATATATATATATATATATATATATATATATATATATATATATATATATATATATATATATATATATATATATATATATATATATATATATATATATATATATATATATATATATATATATATATATATATATATATATATATATATATATATATATATATATATATATATATATATATACAGTGGCGGCGATTCGGGGGGGCAAGGGGGGGCGGTTGCCCCCGCACTTTTTTCGGATGTTGCCCCCGTAACATTTTTATATTGGACTTTTTAAAACTAAATTACAAAACAATTGTTTTACTGCATTGCCTAACAAGGGAAAAATTTTGAGCCCCAACTTCCTCACACTACCATATGAACGTAGATAAGGGGGGGGGGGGAGGGGGGGGGGGGGGAGGTTTCAGGATGTTCAAACCTCTCTCATTGACAGATTTAATGTGCACTAGTCGCCTCCAAACGTCAAACTTTTGGATGATGGGAGAACGGGCTAGCAACCTCCCGGTAAGGAACTTGGCGCTTTAAAGAGCGCCAAATTGCGAGTTCGAATATTAAATCAAGTAGTATATTTTAATAAATTTTGCTTCTAAAATACCATTAATTTTTAATATAAATCAAAACAAAACATACATTTGCATAGTCTAATCAAAGCGATTAACTTTTTTAACCATATAATTTCTATAGATTTTCCGAAAGAAATAGTTTATAATAATTTTACTTATGATAACTTATTAAATAGTTTGGTTTTGAAATAGTTTATTTTAGTCAGAAAATCTCCGATTTTAACATTTTTAAAACACAATCCACAAAAGTATATTTGTTTACTTTACTTATCAGTGAATGTTCTCAAAGATGATGGCAGAAAAGATTTAATAGCTTTTTTTTTAATTCTCAATGCTTTGCTTTCGAAAACATCAAGAAAATAGTTTATTGTAACTACGTATTAAATCTACCCAAATTGGGTCTGTCTCTCAGCAGAATGACTCATTCCCAAGTTTTCTCAGTTTTACATCCTATAAGCAGTAGGGAAAAAAGGCGAAAACGGCGCCGAACATGACTTATGACTCTCGTTTGTACAGTCATTTTGGAGTCTACAGAGCAAACTGTATATGACTTATGACTACTCCGATAGATATTTATTTGTTTTTAAATCAGTCGTTGATTTTTTTTTATTCAATCAGGGCCGTAGTTCAGTCTTTTTACACATCGTAGCCTTTGCTTAAGGGTGTAGTTAAATTGTCTCCGACTATAGCTAAAATAGCCAAGAGATATAAAGGTTTTTTGAACAGTTCACACCTTTTATACTCCTGAAAATTGGACTTTAGTTTTTGTGGCCTTTTATATAGTATTTCTGAATTTCTGAAAGTTATCGTGCTTTTTTTCGCCTTTTTAAGTCAGAATAACGAAAAAAGAAAGCTTTTAACTCGTCTCAAATCAGCTTTATGGTATGAAAACTTCTATTTTTTTTAATTTGTTATTACATTTTTTTACTGTGTATTTTAAGTTGGTATACTTCAAATAACACAAAATAGTGAGTAAATACAAGTGTGCAATACCATAGCTTTTTTATAGCAATATAATAGCAAATTTTTTTTAGTCCTAATGTGCACTCCCCCCCCCCCCCTCCCATTTGGGGGACTTTTTGTTTCCCCTTTATCTTGCCCCCCCACTTTCAGCACCCAATCGCCGCCACTGTATATATATATATATATATATATATATATATATATATATATATATATATATATATATATATATATATATATATATATATATATATATATATATATATATATATATATATATATATATAATTTCAACTTATAAATTTTGAAGTACTAGTATATTTTTGTAACATGGAATACACTCAAGTTTATTTACATTTCACATATCAAGGTTTCTCGAATTTCTTTTAAATATATAAAAAGTCTGAGCTGTAAGTCCGTTCATTGTAAGATTCTTGAAAACTGCTTTAAATGCTGATTTATAGATTCCTAATTAATTTAAAGTATATTTAAGATTTATACTTATAATATAGTTTTTAGGGTAAATTAGGTTTTTGTATTTTTTGTTCTAAACCTGGTGGCCGAAATTTGAACGAAATTATACAATTCACATTCATTACTGAAGTACGAAAACGATTTCTCCCTTGTATTTATATGATATTTGACAGTAAATAATTTGTATAAAAACTAGAAAGTAGTAAAAAATTTTGAAAGCTTTGTGATTTTGATGAATGCATATCATGCTATTTAGAATGGGAATCACTTACAAGTGCTGAAAGTCGATATTTAATTGGATTAAACTTATTTGGATTACACAATAATATTTTATACTTTTGGTGATAAATTAGGAATAAAAGAAGCATTAGGTTCAAAATCGTTCTCAATAGTCATACCAATTTTTGTTTTCTGACCGTAACAGACACACAAAACTGCCATTATATTAGACTTAAATAATTACCAGTAACGGCCCTAGAACATTTTTTAAGTGGTGCAAGATCTTTAATATTCTACACCACACCATATATTTTAGACTATGCAATCGGTTAATTGATTAATTAATAGACATATATGTTAAATTTTTTCTATTAGTAGAAATTATAATTGTTTTTTTTTTAATTATTCAATAAGTAGGTTTATATAAAACAGAAGATCTCCATTACATAAAATTTCAATATATTATACGAGTACTTTCTCGATTCAGCACTGGCCAATTTATGTATTAGGTCAGATTAATATATGCTTTGTGCAATATTGTTTTCAATGGATATAATTGCAAGAACCGAAAGCTTTTTATGGCACATAGTCGAACGTAAATAAGTTTTGATAAGTTTTTACTGATTAAAACTTCGTTCACTTCTATCACACTCCTTAAACTGTGTTACTAGACTGACTGAATTTGTGAAAGGACAATCGGGGTAACAAAGGCGTAAATGACACCGGGTATTAAAAAACTCAAATAAATCACATATTCACCTAAGTAGTTTAGTAATGTTTACTATTGAAATTTAGCTTACACCAAAGGCAGTGCACAAGTGCGGTCGCATAGCCCTAGAGTCGCTGCTGGTAATTACCTTTATATTGAATGTATGAAACGCCTATTATGACTTTTTGGAATGCTTATAGTTTTAAGGAATCACTTTGTTTCCTTATTAATTTTTGCTGCATAATAAAAATGTTAGAAGACTGGTTAAAAATAGCAACTGGAATAATGATTTTAAAATAGATTTTTGAAAAACATCAAATGGACACAGATATATCTATTTTCCATAAATTGGCTATTACAGAAAATATGAAAGTTGAAGAGGTAGGGTTTCTATATTTTGAGCTTTAGTGTGGGTTTAGGCACACACAGAAATTTGGATTAAGTAACTCAAGCGAGTTGGTTTGGTCATTTCACAATTAAAGATTTTAATACAAGAGTACTTTCCAAATTTTAGATGGTCATCGACCACCAAGTTAAACGTTAAATAAAACCCCAACCACTACCCTCTAATGAACTACTAAGGATTCAGTTCCAATAATAATTCAATATAATTCAAATATTAAAACGTATTCCTTTTAATAAATACATCTGTTAAAAATTCTGTATATTATTTAACTTAAATTATATTATTACTTAAAATAGCATATTTAATAAATTAAATTAGGTATCTGTATTACATTCAAATATCTAATGATTTGAGTATGTGTCTGTTTCACCAACTCCTATAATATTGGGTGCAACGTACACTCAAAACAAAAATGAAATAAGTCATATGCTTTCAAAGATGGAAAAATTCCATTTACAACTCTTCTATACATAAAACACCCAGCAGACGGACAATGGTTACATCAGATTAAAAAACAAAAAAACTATTTTGACTTTTTTTTTTTAACAAAGCATATAGTACTACTGTATGGGTAATATTTGTAATAATCCAAGCTAATATAAAATAAAGGTATAAAATAGAACTTCGAAAATAGAGGTTTAACGCATAACATTTTAAGGTTGCTTTAGTTGTAAAAGGAATAAAACACAAATGCCACAGTTTAATATTTTTTTAAAAAAAAGTTTGAATAATTTATTATTAATATTTTATTGACTGCATTTAATAATGTTCTATCTTATTTTGGATTAGTTAAAACAGCTTTCCTTGAAAAAACTATAATTTAATTTTGTAAAGGGTTTTCATAATGTAAAAGATTCTTTCAAAATTTACAACTTTGTATATTCTAGTGTTTTATTCGACATCATTCATCAAAGTAACTCTTACAAGAATGACGTTTTGCTAAATACCATCATGTTCATACATGTCATTGTTTTCTAAATTTGAAAGAATTTTAAAATATATTTTATTTTTAACCAAACATATTTGAAGGTTTTCAACCCTTTTTGTTCAAAACTTTTTTCTTCTTCTCACTATGTATCTATTGAACAAGATCTTTCCATGCAAAAATAATTAAATAACTTATAATTTTAAAAAAAATTGTTTTTATAAAGTGAACAGAACAACGAAATACCCGTTAGATTTTAATATGTATACTGATATAAATACTCAATTCTTTAAATTAAGATTCTTTTAAAAAGAAATGCAATATATACATTGTGAATAATATTATTTGGAATTTATTCTTTTTCCTTATCCAGGTATTAAGCTAAAAATCAACTGTTTCTAAAGTCGCTTTTTAAACATCGGTGCTGGTGCCGGTGCTGGTGACGGTACCAGCACCGGATGAAATGTTACGGTATAGAATGCCGTATCGGACTACGTGAAAAAGTTTTCATTGGAACAGCAGCTCCGGTTTTCCCGGTGTGTAAAAAAAGCGGCCTAAGCGTTTCGGTTTGATGTTTGGGAAAGTGAAGTGTTTTCGTCCAGTCAAATCGTTCACCTCCAGCGGTAATTTTGCGTTTAATTACAAATCAAACATCGGAAAATTCCGAAAAAATCAAAAATATAATAATAGAATTAATATAGTTTTTAAAACAGTTGCATCAGTTGTAACACTCAAATATTTTAAAAGCGTAAAAATGCGTCATTAATAAAAAAAAAATTAGCTTTTAAATTAAAAAAAAATATTGTTCCCTTTTTGCTCTAGAAGTAACCTTTTGCAAAATAAGAAATAACTTCTCGGACTAACAAGGAAATAAACATCTATTTATATAAGAAATAAATGGTGCAACATTATGAAAGCAAAATAAAAATAGATAATATGTTTTTATTAATTTAGAGTAATAGATATTTAATACTAAGGTATAAAGCTCGAATACTGACACTTTTTACAATCACAGTGGGTAGAAATTTGTGGCCTCTAACTTAGGACATGTAAATGTTACTAATACTTTAGTTAGAACGTAGATTTTCTTTTTGTTATTTATATAAAAATACTTTTCTGTCTTTGTTTATGAGCATTTAAAATTAGTTATGCAATTTTGATAAAAGATTTTTTTTTAAATATATTCATTTTTTAAATGGTTACCTTTTGATATTTTTTCATACACTCGTACATTCTAGGAATTTTGGACACTTTCACATGTCACCTTTATATCCACAGTATGTGTCGTTTAAAAACAAATAATATAATCTATGAAAGTTTAACTTATATCAGATCTCATATACTAATGGTAGGAAGAAGACATTTTTTATAACTAGATAACAAAATTGCAATAATAATATTTATTATAATATTATTAATAATAAGTATTTATTAGTAAGACAGAGAATTTCAATTAAAGCTATTTTGGGGCACATTATATACAATGGCGGCGATTGTATGTCAAAAGTAAGGGTGCAAATGTCCTATTCATTTATTATTTCCCATGAAAATTTGTTTAAATTTTCAAAAAGAGGAGTAGCACTTGCCCCCTCCCCTCCCCTTGCCACCCCTACCGCCGCCATTGATTAAATATAATTCAAAATAAACAATTTAGTTTTTACATTTTTGACAAATGAAGACTTATGAGTATAATTTAGTTGTGTCCGGACAAGTGCATAACATCATTTTAAACGTAACGTTCCAATTTGAATAAGTGTTTAATTATATATATATATACAATATATACACGAAAATTTTTGCGTATTTCCCCCATTGATTTTACAAAGGGCAGCAAACATGCTTAGTATTCAAGGGTTAATTGGAATATTGAAAAGGAACTTAATATAGAACTTTTCTCCTTTGATTGACATCGCTTTAATTGTTGTCTATATCATGATTTCAGGCATGTCATGTTTCAAATATTGTCTAGTCTGCGCGCACTTGTACAAACTGGCATCTCCTTCCTTACATTGCATCAATAAAATTATTTTGGTATAAGTAATACATGTCTTGATATTGTAATGTCAGTTATAGAGAAGATTTGTTGATAGAACGATGTGAGTTAATTTTAAACTAACGGATATTTATTTTGATAACTACAAAAATTGGAAGTGAAAGAACGTTAGTATTTTTATTTTAAATATTGTTTAATTCAGCAATCTAATGTCTCGTGATACAATGCGACACTTTTATACCCAGGACATTTTACCTAACGGTTAATTTTTAAAAACTTAAAGATATTGCGTCATTTGTGAACAACTTTCTTTCTAAACTATGCTTTAAATGCGCATTATCACAAAATATTTTTGCTTCATTAACAATATATAAACTCGATTTCAGTAGTAGAATATAAGCAAATATAAATACAAAGAAAGAGACAAGTGTTCGCCAAACTTTGTATAGTACTCTACTTGTGCATTTTTCCACACATGCAACTTGTGAGGGAATTTTGCAGATAAGCCCAACATTAGATTATACCAAATGATCAATGCCGAAATATGGTTAGGGGCCTTCTTTTGCATGGAAAAGAAAACAAACAAATTTTAAATTAGAAGAAAACGCTACAAATTCAAGATTATTGAATAAAATTATTTTTGCAACTGAAAACTACATACTCTTTTATAGATATATATGTATATCACGAAAACAGCATATTTTCTCGACTTGTATATTTGAATCGCAACAATTACAAACGTCTCTTGTTCACTTTGAAGAACAAGCCTATCACATTTTTAAATCAAAATATTTTCGTATGAAGTTTTATTTCTACACCTGGAATCTGGGTATAGAACTTTTTGAGTTTCTGCGCCACTGCTAGCTTCATAAAGTCATACACATGAACATATAGAATAACTTAAAAGGTTGAACTGTACTAATATAGTTCAATTTACTATACAATAATATTGGTAAGCGACATTTAAGATCGGTGTGAATATAAAAATATTTGCCCAATTTCGTTTTATTTGTAAGAGAAATCAACTCTTCAAAGATGAATGCCCTCTCAGAAATGAAAGCTTGGCACCAATTGAAAGCGACCAAATGGGTTTCAATGGGAGTAACAAGTATTTCCATTCTCAGTGTAGGCGGAAGAGAAAGAACTTGCTCAGCTGAGCAATTTGCAAATGCACTTGCCCGGACTCGCTTTATAAGAAATGCAAAAATACAATGTGCTTAAATTCGTACTGTTTGTCCTAACATTTCGATCAATTGATAACATAAGTGTAGTAACAGTAGCGATGAATAACTGAAAATAATGAAGGAAGGGGAGAGAGCGTGGGAATGAAATCCTTTCAATAGTAATACATTCTCTACTGAAATTCGCTGAAGTTGAAATGGGGAGGAGGATTCCTCATTTAAGGGAAGGTATATCAAAGGATGGATATACAGGCACTTTGTTTTATGGCTGTTATGTGGAAGACAACATATTTCGAAGTGCACAAAACCATTTCTTATTATAAAGAGCATTTTTATAAATACTTCAAGTAACAAATTAAATTACTTCAACAGAATTTTTTTGAAAGCTCTTCGAAAATCTCTGTTGAATATAGTATAAATGATGGGATTAAGTGCAGAATTGCAGTAACCTAACCAGAAAGCTGTTGCAAAACCAGTGGGTGCAATATGACATTCCGCACACAGTGCTTCGAGAACATAGAGGACAAAAAAAGGAAGCCATGCCAGGATAAAAGCTGCCATAATCAGGCCCAGAATGAGTGTGGCCCGGCGTTCCCTCGCCTTGGCCAGTCGCCTCTTCTGTCTTTCAGCGTCTGACGGAAGGGCACGTGCGGCTAAATGTCCATGGGGCCTCAAAGGGAGCCGCCCCTTCAGGCGATTCTTCTTCTTCAAGGAGGACAACAGATCGTCCGGTTCGCTGCCTTTATCTGTTGCAGCGTCTGCTAGAGAGGCGCTGGAACCGAATTTTGTTCCTTTGGAAGGGCGGCGAACCTGTAAATGTCTTAATATGTTAACTTGAATGAATGAATGAACACATAATTGTGTATCGTCATTCCAGTGCTACAACTAGATAAATCCATAGGAAGATTAATGTACTAGCTACGTAGATGTAGTTACCCCACGATCTATCTATCTTTATTTTTGTATATATGCATGCATTTAATACTATAATCTTCTTATGGAGTTATACAGTTGTAGCACTGAACAGATGATATATACAGAGAGAGACAGGTACATAGAGAGATA
This sequence comes from Troglohyphantes excavatus, assembly GCA_963932185.1. NCBI lineage: Eukaryota > Metazoa > Arthropoda > Arachnida > Araneae > Linyphiidae > Troglohyphantes > Troglohyphantes excavatus. The sequence goes on along the minus strand of OZ010676.1, from coordinate 824,951 downwards.
GCGATTTATTGTGATTATTACAAGTATCTAACTGGTATGTAATACCCCAATCTTCTTATAGATTTATCCAGTTGTAGCACTAGCCATATGATATACATATACACACACAGTGGCGGCGATTCGGGGGGCAAGGGGGATTCGGGGGGCCCCGCACTTTTTCGGATGTTACCCCAGCATTTTTTTCGGAAGTTGCCCCCTCGCTTTTTAATATAGCACTTTTTAAAAATAAAATTTAATTAAAATGTTTTACTGCATTGCCAAAACTAGGAAAATTTTTGTACCCAACTCCCCCTCCCCACCCACTACTACGATAAACGTATTTATCGAACAAGTCAATGTGTCCATCGCAAATAGTTAAACAAGGCTAGGCCGTCATTTAAAGTGCCCAGTTTCTGTAACTAGTGTAGCGCGATGCTAATACTGCTGCATTATGCACTACTTGCTCGGCATCGAACCGAGGAACTTCGGCTTGCTACGCCGATATTCTGCCAGTCAGGCCAAAGTGATCACTCTCGCCTAAGCGGGAGTATCGGGTAGATGAAGTGAACCTCACACTAGTATTTAAATAGCTTCTGAAAGTAAAACTACGAAATTTTTTAGCCTATATTGAAAACGTTTTGCTACATATACATATATTTATTAATTTTACAGCAATCCGATTTACAATATTAAAGTAAATAAACAGTTCAGTTGTCCTCTCTATAATTAATATACATATGCTTTTGTTAAATAATTTTTGTAATGTATTTCTATTATAGGAAATGGAACATAATTATTATTTTTGTGAAAAAATGTTTTAAGGTCACTCGAATCCAACTTTTTTTTCTGTTTTAAACTCTTCCCTCCCCCCCCCCCTTTTGATCTGCCCCCCCCCCCCCCCCCACTGCACACAAACATATACATATATTTATGAAATAGACTGGTTTGACGACCAGAGGGTGTTTAAGTTTAAAGTGAAGAAGAGCCATAAAGTAACATATTAAGCTTTAATAGTCTCCAGAACCCTGAGTGACGTGAGTTGAGAGGACAAGAGATAGAAAGCAAATGGTCTTTGTATGGGGATAATTGATATTTAAACAAGGGAAAACACAGATAATTTTGGGGATTAATACCATAGAGAGCGTTGGAAATATTTGTCATTGGAAGTGCGGAAAGGGGAAAATTAGTCGTGGGAATTTTTGAAAAATCCCCATGGGAATGGAACGTATGTAGGCGAGGACTGTTATGGTTATTTAGAGTAAAAATGCAGATGTTATCAGAAACTGTATTGGAACGGGTTACACAACAAGTGTTTCCAAATTACTGGAACTGAAAATTTTAATTAGTAAAATTCGTCTTTTGAGGAAAATGTCATTTTATACAACCAAAATGGAGAGTGTTCCTCTAGACCAGGCTCGGCAACCTATTGAAACGGAAGAGCCAAAAGTTACAATTTACAAAATTTCCCAGTTTTTAAAGAGCCACTAAAATTTTTCGTTTCAATATTATAGTATTTGCTTATATATATTTGATTTTTGATTTTAAATAAACGGTTTTAAAAACGGAATAATATTTATTCATATGAAAACACAAATATAAATAGTTACATAAATGGGAGCATTGGCTTTGTATGCCTTATGAAAGTTTGATTAAATCTTGCTTATAACTTGTTGTTTTAAGTTTCAAGCACGACTCTAGATTTTTATTTGTTAGTTGACTTCTAACTTTACTTTTTATTATATTCATGCAAGAGAACGCTTGCTCGTACGAATATGTCGATCCGAAGATCGTCAGCACTCCATATGCCAACTTCTGCACCTCACTGTAGCATTCTGGAAGACTATTCCATGCGCCGAATATGAGGGCCTCAACTCGCGGAATTTCTTTTAGAGCTGTCCACTTGTGCTGCGCGGTGTGCATGCATTTCTGGACCTCCAACTCTTCCAACGTGCTCTTGAGTTCTGTGAACTTGCCACTCTACAAGTCTTTGGTTTTCAAATCTAGCAATTGTATTTGGAGCACTTTTGTTTGTTTTGAATTGCTCGAATCTCTCAACGAATCCATCCTTCATGTTTTTTAAAGCTATTCTGAAGTAATTCGTGTCAATAGTTGCATATTGCTTCATATTTTTAAAATGAAGTAATTTACCGCTCTCCATGTTTTCAACAAAAAGAAGCAATTTTTTTTCGAAACAAACTACTTCTTCAAGCAAGGCGTAGGCTGGGTTGCCATTTCCTTGCAGTTTTAGATTTAGTTTATTTAGTTTCATTGTGGTATCTACCATGAAGTTGAATTTTTGCAGCCATTTGTCGTCTTCCAATTCGGGATGGTCAATGCTTTTTTCATTGAGGAATGTTCTTATTTCACTCAAGCACAAAGCAAAACGTTGCAAGACGTTACCTCTGGAAAACCTTCGCACTTTATTGTGCAGAAGTAGGTCAGAAAACTGGCTAGCTATTTTTTCAAGGAAATCTATAAACTAGCGATTTGTAATTAACGATTATAAAAATAGAAGCTATTGAGAAATTTGGTACTTAAAATATATTTTCTTATTTTTTAAGGGTTTTGATAATAAATTATTAATTTTTTCGTATGGAACTGGAGAGCCGCAACTTTAAATCAAAAGAGTCGCAGGTTGCCGACCCCTGCTCTAGACCGATCAAAGGGGTCTGTTACATGCCACCCTGCAGACTTTCTCTTGATTGTGGCCTTGTTTATATTGGAAAATATAATTGTATTTTTGTTTTTGAGGGACAAAGAATTTAATTTAATATTGCTTAATAGTTTAAGAATAATTTCAATGCTGATATCAATTACTTAAAAAATTGTTTTACATTGTTCGCGACTAAAGAGAATTTTGCGCGAGAATTTATATATTTAAGGTGCCTAGGGCCGAAGGCCCTTTAACCCTATCATTTATTGATCATTTATGGAACATGATGAATTTAACATTGGTAAGAAAACAAGCACAGGACAACACGGACGAAAAAACAAACAGACGCAAAAACTCCACACACTCAGATTCGCAAATACATGTCTCTCAAGTCAGAGAAGACAAAGGCCATGGGGGGGGGGGGAGGGGAAATGCCGAAAGCATTTAAAACGTTGGAGGAGGATACTCATAAGGTTTCAGTCATACCCAGTCATCCCGGGAAAGACATTGGTAGTAGGACATGAAGTAGTTCCATACGCAAGGAAATTTTTTAGACAGAAATTTCTGGGAAAACTGTTTTTCATGGATTCTCCTTAGAAAAAAGGGGGGAAGGACGCAATTGCCTCCTTCTGCCAATCAATCAAAGAGTGGAAAGGAAATGGGGTAGAGCAAATGCTCAGGTAACGAAGGCACGGGGTCTTCTCTTATTGCATTTAAGGTTAGCATCATAATTCGGAATGTTCTTTATTTCAGGGTTGTCATGGTTTCCAATCATTTCGAAAAGTTTTTTGGCAATTTTTTGGGTGTACTCCCTGAAGCTTGGAATGCGTAGTGATTTAAGTATGTTCTTGATGTGAAAGAACCATCTTGCCTTAGCAATTGGCTTGATAACTGAGTTTTCTAATCTTTCAAGTTTGATAAAGTGTGATTTAGCAGCGTATCCCCAAACGGGTACCGCGTAGCTGATGATTGATCGAAGGTAAAATTGGTAAATAAGGATTTTGTTTTTGCGGTAAAGTTGACTGTTTCTAGCAATGAGCGAATAGAGTTTTCTTCTCATATTCTTGAATGTGTCCGAAATGTATTTAATATGAGCTTCCCAGCTAAGTTTTTGATCGAGGATCACTCCTAAGTATTTGACCTGGGTGGTCCAAATAATACTTTTTCCAGACATTTTGACATAGAGTTTGGTTTTAGCAACTTTTTTCTTCTTAGTGAAGACAATTGCTTCAGTTTTGTTGACGTTGGTTTGAATCTTCCATTTACGCATCCAATCTTCTATGAGGTTGATGTGAAGTTGGAGACTTGCACGCAGTCGTCGAATGGAACCTTTAGCCATAATTGCTGTGTCGTCTGCGTACAAGCTAAGCATTGTTCGTTCAGTTTGTGGTATATCGTTGATGTAGACCAGGAAAAGAACTGGGCCTATTAGAGATCCCTGTGGAACTCCACTTTCAATACTCCTCAGGGTGGATTTAACAGTTTTAACTTGAACAGTGAATTTTCGATTCTTGAGGTATGAAATGAGAACTTGGATGAGGTAGTCTGGGAATTTGTTTATGATTAGTTTGTGGATTAAGCCTTCGATCCAAACACGATCAAAGGCTTTGGCAATGTCCAGAAAGATTGCCCCAACTGGAACTTTCTTATTGAGATTACTTGAAATGTATTCCACAACCCTGAGGAGTTGGTGAGTTGTTGATGTAGCAGGCATGAAGCCGAACTGCTGTGGGATGATAATTTGATTTACATTAAGATGGTTCCTGATTCTGGAAAGGATGATGGCCTCAGCAATTTTGCTAAAAACCGGCAGTAAAGATATTGGTCGATAATTTTCAGGGATTGAACCGTCTTTGCCTGTTTTGTGGATTGGGACAACTTTCGCAACCTTCCATTGAGGTGGGAAGTGTCCCAGTTCGAGTATTTTATTGATGATTTCAGTTAAGATAAGAACTATATTTGTTGTAAGGTTTTTGGCCATTTTGTTTGTGACGCCCTCTTTTCCTGGCGCTTTTTTGACTTTCATCTTCTTGATATACCGTACAACTTCCGTTGCCGAAACCCTGTCAAATTCATTATTTTTCTCTTTGACTCTGAATCTAACAATGCTTTGTTGAACCATCTTTTCCGTTTTATGATGGTTGATTTTATTGTTAGTGAACTGTTTCTGTAGGCTGTCGGCAATGGTTTCCGCAATCTCAACATCCGTTCTGGCAAGTCCAGTATTGTCCGGTTTTTTCAAAGGTGGAATGGGTTTGTGGGTTCTTTTAAGTGTTGCTGCAGTATTGAATAATGAATTGTCCATAGTTCCAAGGTTTTTAAGGTGGTTATGCCAGCTCTGCTGAGTAAACTTTTTGATTTCTCTCTTGATAATACAGTCAGCACGATTAAGTTGAACTTTTATGGCGGGGTTCCGGTAGAACTGCCAGTCCCTTCGTAATTTGTTTTTGTCTCTGATGAGATCTCTGATATGTTTAGGGATAAATCTTTTCTGCCTGATAGGTACGGGGGTTGAAGTATCTGAGTGAATTTTGAGAATGGTATCTGTAAGATTATCGACTGCTTTTTCAATTCCCTCTTTGTCCTGAATGAGAGGTTGGAATACTGTAATTTTATTTGCTTCTTGTCGAAAATGATCCCAGTTGGTAACAGTATTGTTTTTGCCAATTGGTATGTTGAACGTAAGATCAAAGAACATATTCACTGGGTTATGATCGGAGGCCAGTTCGGCTAAAGATTCGATTTTAAATTGAAAGTGTAGTCCCTTGATGAGGGCAAAGTCAATAGTAGAGCGAGAATTTCCAGAATAATGAGTATGGGTTGGTGGAAAGGCCATTTCACAATAGTCCTTAGCCATAACTTTCATAATGGTGTACCCATAGCAGTTATTGACATGATTGTTCCAATTTTTATGAGCTGCATTGTAGTCGCCCGCAAGGACAATGTCCTTGTTTTGGGCAAAGACTGTATCAATGTCACTTTCCACATCAGCAACGTTGCAATTAGCTCTGATATAAACAGAGGCAAAAATAATTGGGTCAATGTTTTTGAGATTGAGCGAGATGGCCGTAGTTTCAATAGTTGTTAGTCCCTGAAAAGTGACTTGGTTATGAGGCAGGTTATTCTTAATGAACACAGCGGTTCCACCAAAAGCTTGATTTCTGCTGTTCAGAGGACGTTCAGTACGGTAGATACAATAATTTGGGATGGAAAATTTTTGTTCTGCTTTAAGCTTAGTCTCCTGGACAAGAAGAATGTCAATGGAGTACTTAGTGAGGTAATCTTGAAGGGTAAATTTTTGATGTAGAATACTATTCGCATTCCAGAAACAGATGTTGAGATGCTTTCTATGGTAGTTAAGTTTAGGTTTTTTATTACTCATTATCAATTGAGGGAGTAGGGTTTGCAAAGATTGCGAAGTCTGTTAGTGTTTGAAGTTTTTCAACTAAGTTTTTGCCTTCCTTCATTTTTGTGAGAAGAGTTTTCGCCGCCTCCATTCCATTGAAAACTCCCGCTATTTCATTGATAAGTTCTACCAAAACTCCAAGATTGGAGATGGCTTCATGGAAATTCCCAATCTGGGTGTTCGCTATATTCACCTGTGGAGTCAATGGAAAGTTTACATTCATTTCCTGCTGATTCTCATTAGTGATGTTTTGGGTGGCAGTTCTGTTGCCAGCAGCTGCCACGTTTGCATAACTGACTGGTGCATTATAAGGTCTAGTATAATAGTTTCTATTGAGAGGAATTCCAGTCCTTTCAGCGTCCCTCTCTGCTTTAGTTTTGGGAAATTTAGGGCAAAGTTTATTGGAGGCGACATGTCCCTCTTGTTGGCAATTGATGCATGTAGGATTATCTTGCCGAGGCATTTTACACGTGTTGGTGGTGTGATTAAGGCCACATTTAAGACAGCGAGGTGGCATCATGCAATTGGCTGAGATGTGATTGAACTTGTTACAATTGTAACATTGCGTGATGCCTTTACGATTTTTAAAATGTTCAATCACGACAGACATGAATAGGCAGTTTGTCAGAGAAAAGATCTGTTCATTAACTTCGTCCCTGGGCAGTTCCACGATGAAAATGCTCAAAGGCTTTTTGGTCATGCGGTTCGTCAACTGCGATACATTTATTGGGTTAAACCCCTGTTCCGTTAATTCCTGTTTGATGTCATCACACTCGAATTCTGATGGTAGACCTTTAATAACCACCTTCAATGGCTTTTTGCCTGAAGGGGTTATGCAGTAAGAGTTTATGTTTTTATCTTTGAGATAAGTTTGCAGTTTACGATATTCAGTGGTATCTTTGGTGAATACCTTGATGTATTCACCTCCCTGATTGTTTTTATTAGTGACAGATGTGATATCATTAATATCACGAAGAATTTGGGGTAAGTTTTTACATTTTTCAATCATGATTGGCGGAGGGGGCTTTTCGGCATCCTTCGCCACTTCTGCATTAAGAGAATTTAACTTTTCATATTGGTTGTTAGTAACAACATCATTACTTAAAATAGGGTGGAAAGAAGCAGCCTTAACTGGATTTCTAGGGAATTTGAAACCATCATGAGTATCCGCATCCCCCCCGTTGGTCGAAGTCCCCGCTGAGTTATCGTTACTGTCATTGGCATTTGGCTTTTTTGCCTTTTTCGAATTTGAGATGGTCCGTGCACGTGCTCTCTTACCTTTGTTATTATTGTGCAGAGTGCACTTCTTATCGTTACACTTAGGCAAAAAACTAAGTTTACTTTTAAGCATATTAAGCGTTTCATTAAGATCATCAAGAATTTTAACATCACTATCATGTTCCGTTTTAGTATAACCTAATTCATCACTTAATCCCTCGCGGATTGCCTCCTTTCTTAAGTTAATGCGACGATTAGTAGCGTTAACAGCATTTACAGTTACAGTTAAGTTATTACACTCAGAAGATGAATCAGCGTCATCACAAATAACTTCCATTTCATTATCGCAATTAACTGATTCACTCTCCAAATTTACATTTTCCATTTCAACAACATCGTCGCCATTAGGTTTAACATTAGAATTACGAAAAAATTCAGCATGGCTAGGAAATAAACCACTTTGGTTACTCTCAACAAAAGGTGCACTAACGGTAATCTCACCGGTTACATTATCAGTTATAGTACAAACAGTTTCAAGAACTTTAGTTTTAGGATTAACAGTTTTAGAATAAACAGTAGAAACATTCTTTTTAACATTAACATTATCATTAAGAACCATGTTCAGGACCGAGGAAGGGGCAATATCTTTTTTGCCATCATGGAGCGTCACGCCGCCATTGTCATCAAGTCCAGAACTAGGCTTAACATTGGTTTTTGTTTTAGCCTTTACACTCATCGTTTCATTCAATAACTCCACCCCACTAACCTGTGAAAGGCCCTTGACGCCTTTTCCAACAGATACTTCCAGGTTCCAATCCAGGCAACCGTTATTTCCGCAAACAAATATCACTCCCGTTAACAGAGCAAATCACGAACACAACCGACGTGGGCTATCGCCGCAACACGAATGATTGTTCGTGACTAAATTTTAATAAAATATTTTTAACTGACATAACAATCAAATTTCCCCCCAACTGAGGCTACTGTTAACATTTTTCCAAATTATTACTACACGTTCACTTTATTTGCTCTTTTAGACATGTAAAAATTCAAACTCGCACATAGATTTATCCGGACACACACACTAACCTTGAACAAGTTGCAAGTGCATTCAACATCACATCCGCTTAACCCTTTTTATCTTTTTTTTCCAGTATAAATTTATTTCAATCGCGCATTTCTTTTTAATTCGACATCACATCAGCTTAACTCTGTTTACCTTTTTATTCACGCAGTATGATTTTATATCAACTGAATATTTTCATTTTATACTAGAATAATTAAGAATAGTGTTGTCAATTTACATATCATGTAAGTACTTCTAACCATTTCCTTTGTGCAGCAATCCACCACGGTCGACCTCTACTTTTAAATCAAATATTTTCATAAATATAAACAAACAAATGAAAACTGAGGATCCTCCAATGTCAACAAAATACTTCGAGTACACTCCAACCACCATGGTTAAACCACACATAGGGATTTGACATAATCTTCCATTAAATACTATTTTGATATCAATTGTATTGAAAATAGTAAAAATTTTGTTTTCAGCAATACTAACCGTAGCTACAGAAGTATGGCTGAATTACGCTACAAAGAAACATGTTTGTCAACGCCTGGTATTCAACCTTAGCCTGGTCAGTTTTATTTTTCAACATCATTGACTTTTCTCAATCGAGTTCCTTTAGACTCCCATTTACATGATTTTCATTTTTTTTCTTGCACAAAAATGTTGTACTGTTTACATTTATTTTCAGAATATAATATGTTTTTATGTAATAGAGTTGAATACTTTAATTTTTTCATTGTTTACAAAATATATTTGTGTTTACTTTCTTAATAAATATTGAATGTAAATATTGAATTCCTTATTATAGTTTGTATAAAATTTTTATATTAGATACAGTTTCATTTACGAGTTTTATATATAGCTTTTAGCTCAAATGTGAAGTCGAGGACATACATCATCGTTTTCAAAATTTTAATAATCTTCTGTCATCAGCAATCACTTTCAAACTCTTCATGTTGCTCAGATGGTCTGATCAACCATGTGGCTGATATTACCTTCATCTCTTTACTTTTTTTCTTTTTCTCGCATTGGTGCTCATCGACAGTGCGTATGTGCTTTTGCGGGAGGGATATGAAAGAGAATTTAGACCCCCCCCTTGTAAACCCCTTTTAACTTATCCATTCCTTTTCCAAAAACCACCCCTTTTGACTTCCTTAATTTCAATTCCCTTTTAAACCATCTCTTTAAATAACTCACTTAGTTTGTATACCGCCCCTTTCCTTAAAAGTTTTTTCAATGGCCATTTACTTGCTTTTCAGACGCGCACTTTCAAATTTAGGATTGCATTTGATACAACAATTCTTTCACTTACTTCTTTCTGACATTGCAGTTTCACTCTTGTCCAATTAATACACATTGCGCTTTCGGCATATTTTCTCACGCCTCATTCCTTTGGCAATTTTCCCTAACTCCCAAGCTTAACTTCCCTCTTAGAACAATACAAGAAAGTCCACCTAATCAGATGTGTGTCCTCGTCTCGACTAATCCTTACCACATGTTAAATTCCCTATGTTGTATCTGAGTTTCCCCGTAAGGGGGAAAATTCTGTCTCTTTTTGCTATGACTGTCTTGCTAACAAGACCTGCTTTCCATGGCTTCTGGAGACTGAATAAAGATTCTTAAATGTAACTTCGACCAATTATTTTTAATTAAGTTCTTTTTATTTAACCAACTTTAATCTTAATATATATATATATATTAGGGTAGGTCGAAAAAACTTTTTTTCCCTCGATATTGTTATTCAAATAGTGCGGAAAGGGTGACCAGTGTGATCAATAAACATAATGTAAAATATTTTTTTGATCGGATAATATCTTCTGCATCCTCATAGCACTTGAAATTTCGAAATATGGGTAGAATCTGTCATTTTTCACTTATTAAAGTAAAAAATTATTTTCCGAAATAGTTATACTAATAGCACGGAAAGGGTGTCTAATATGATCAATAATCACGATGGTAAAATATTTTTTCGATCAGAAAATATCTTCTGCCACCCCATCGTATTTAAATTAACATTATTTGTGTTAAAAAGTGCACTTTTTCATGTGATAGAAATATGGCTCGAATACTATTTAATACCATGCACTTACACAAATACACTGACAGATGACTAGATTACCGATATTAGAATTCATCCTGATGGTCAAATTCATTGGCGAATCCAGGAAAGGGGACCCCCCAGACCGGTCCACTTATTTTTTTCCTTATGTAATCGTGGAAGATTTATTTAGGTAAAAAACTTAGCACAGTTTTTGGGTTATTCTGCAAAATCATGAAGTGAAGAATTAACAACTTTTGGATAACAACCACTAAATAAATAAATCGTGCAGTGATTTCCTCTCCTTTGAAATAATCACACAACAATACATACATCATATAACTCATTTTACATACATCATATAACTGATTGTGATAAGAACGTTGATCTAATGAATTCGTCTGGGATAAATGAACGCACACTCCTCTCTATATCAACTTTGAAAGGTGACACTCTTGCCATAATTATTCGCCCTGCAGCAAGTTCTCTAATGTATGATTTTCCGTCCTTCAGCATTATTAGTAAAAGGTTCTCAGGATGCGCGAAATTTGCTTGGCGAGAAATTGATGCGTCAACGCCATTCTTCAGGTTTTGATAAATTTTTTTCGATCTAGAGATAGCTATCCAACCAGGATTAGCACCATTTTTTAGGGAACGTGCAGACTTTATATCAATCCATTTCGGCGTGTAAACTCTCATAACAAACTGAACTATGTGTGTGGAGGACTGACATTTAATCGTAGTACAGTGTCCGGTGTAGGCATACAGCGCGAATGCGATAATGTCCTAGGAATCTCCTCCAATGCTCCGTGATATACCCACTGACATATTCTGGTCCATTGTGAGAGATAAAATAAACCCGGAATTGCACTTATAATTTACTTCCCATTTTACTCACAGGCAGTTGAAAGATATGTGAAGTTAGTAACAGAAGCATCTGCTAAGGTTTATGTAGGGCTGAAAATAGAGACGAATTCATTAGAACAACTCTCTTATCCCAATCAGTGATATGATATATGTAAAGATATTGTATGAATTTCAAAGGGGAGGAGATCACTGTACGATAGATTGATAAATGGTTGTTGTCCAAAGGTTGTTAATGCTTAACTTCCTGTTTTGTAGAACAGGCCAAAAGCTATGCTAAGTTTTTTTGCCTACATAAATCTTCCACGATTACATAAAAAAAAATAAGTGGACCAGCCAGAGGGGGGCCCCCACTCCCTGGATACGACAGTGAATTTGACTTTCATGATGAATTCAAATATCTGCAATCTAGTCATCTGTAAATGCAATTGTGTAAAAGCGTGTGTTAAATAGTATTCGAGCCATATTTCTATCACATGAAAAAGGGTACTTTAGGAGACAGGCACATAGATAGGAAGCGATATATTAAAGGTTGAGTACTACAACTAGGTAAATGGTATGTAAGACCTTAATCTTTCTATGGATTTATCTAGCTGTAGCACTGGACAGACGATATGTAGAGAGAGAGAGAAGCGAGACTGGTACCTGCTGCTGGTGGAAGAACCGCGGTGACTCTGCTAGCGCCACTGCCACCATGGGCAGTCGCGTGGTGGGAGAGACGATGCCATCGTTCGAGTAAACGTTCAAGTCGGAGGAGATGGTGAGGCGCCTTGGCACAATGGCGTGCGTGACACGCTCCTCCTCCTCTTCCTCTTCAAACTCGTCGTCCTCCTCGTCCTCGGCCTCCCTCGCCCTCTCCTCCTCGTCGTCCTCCGGGATGCCGATCGCTGGGGACACCCCCCCTTCGGACGAGAAGAAGGGGGGTGGGGGCGAGGAGGAGTCGCCCTCCACCACAATGTGCGGGGGGCCGCCCTCTTCCCGTCTGCCGCCGTTCACTTTGGGGAGCTCAGGGAACCTGCAAGAAACTTTGGATTAGAAACACATCGCACTTGAAAGAGTGTTTCTGGCAGGCTTTATTTGTCATCAGCAGAGCTGGAAGTGTGGATAGACGAAGGAGTGATGGGTACCCCCCTCCCCCAATTATCAAAAAAGCACCTATATATATATATATATATATATATATACATGTGCATGCATGCACATATGTATATGTACACACACATATATATGTATATATATTTAATCATAGATGTAACGACCGGGAAATATTCGTCAACATGCTTATTTTATAATCCATCATGCACTTCATATATTTTTTTCTGTTTCTAAGCGAAATATTTCCTCTCGTTTTGAGTAATCTCACACATAACTATAAGAAGAAGCAAACGCTATGATTTCATTGACCAAATGGCAAGCATGTATCATCTACGAATGCACAACAGAACCCTGTGTTGTGTTGGCTGTTGCCCTTCGATCCTGTTCAACGAAAATAAACGGGAAAAGCAAATGAAACACAGTGTGGGAAGTGAATACAACCCCTCAGAACCAGGGTAGTGTCGTAAACCAAAACACTCCTGATAAAAATAGACGCAATGTTATGAAATTTTTAAAGTCCGCCATATTCTTTGTACAATAGTCGCTGGAAAGGGTTAGTTTCAATTAAAAAAAATGACAATGGTTTTAGATTTCTAATATAATTTTAACAGTATAAGTTTATAAATGTTTTATAGTATACGTGGAACGCTATAAATGTTTATGTAAAAAGTTATAAAATGAATATAAACACTTTAGCTTTCAATATTGAAAATTTAGAAAAATTTAGAAAAATTTTAAAACGAAAACTAGAGCTCCAAATTGGGATATTGGCCAGAGTTTGGAATCTATTTTGAAGAAAAGACCCAGGAAAACTGCCCCGTATTTCTGAATAATGATTCCCATTCAACACAACTGGCACCCGACGCAACCTCAATAGGTGTCAAGACATTAGACCACAATCAGATTTAACGTGAACTAACCTTTTATATACAACGAATATTTTTTTGTCGCGAAGTGAACGAATTTGACAACTCTTCGAAATCAAATAGCTATCCACATGTTGGGGATCAAACTCGCACCCATCGGATGCTTGTCCGAGTCCCTAAAACCGTCGGTCACCACTGGTCTTTGGTTTGTCGAGATTTCGATGTGTCAGGACTCGGGATTCTGTCTGTCGGAATATGACCCAGATCCATTTAATTGAAAAAGCAAATTTGATTCAATGTTTAAAAATTTCCCGACGAAATTCCTAATTTTCCCCGACGGAGAGGGGGGTACAGCCCCCTGGTGGCGCCCCCACTTTTAAAACCACTGAAATCTGTCCACCCATTTTTAAAAACTACTACATCTTGAAACGAATGTGCCCGAGTTGCACAAAAGTTAGCAGCCCTATAGATCTTTTTCCCCCATGAAGAGGGTTACAATTTGGTATGATTATCTCTCCAGTAAAAGGACAGATGCAAAAGGATCGTCACCGAGGGAACTTAGTACTTAATCCCCCACTGAAAATGTGACCTTTAGACCTGGGTCAACCTTCCCTGCTCGTGCTCCAGGGCAATGTTGCGACACAAGCAAAAAATAGTCAGGGTTTCTGATGTAGTAAATGGTGTAGGTTTCAGAACCGATTGATGCCACTCTGTAAATATTGAGCAATTTGAAAAATCCAAGATGGCGCCCATGGTAGACGTCAAAAAGATGTTCACTCTATAGTGTGGTAATAGTGGCGTGTAAGACAACGTTCTTAATTTTTTTGGTCAAGGAATCTAAATACAATGTTATTTTCACATAAAATAACTGTGGAAACTAATTTGGATGTTATTCCAAGATGGCGCCCAAGATGGCCGCTTTAAAAATGTCCATTTTGAGTGTAGTAATAGTGGCATGTAAGACATTGTTTTAAATGTTTTGGGATCAAGGAATCTGAATACAATGTTATTTTTCACTTAAAATAAATCTTTAATATAATTCAGATGGTATTCCAAGATGGCACCTATGATGACCACTATAAAAATGTCCAATTTAGGGTATAGTAATAGTGGCATGTAAGACATCGTTTCTAATGTTTTTAGATCAAGGAATCTGAATATATTGTTATTTTTCACTTAAAATGACTGTAGAAAGGAATTTAGATGGTAAGGTGATGAATTTAACACAAATTATGTATCTGCCATTAATTGATATATCTCCAACAGACCTCTACAGTATTAATCTCTACGTTGGAAGTCAGGAGATTTACCATAGTTTGTGAGCATCCATTTGTCGTTTGTACAGCAGATCAGGTTATATACAAAATAATGGTTGATATAATATGGAATGTTCCCAAACAGTTTTCAAACTATGTTCCTATGAATACACTGAAGCTCGTCATAGGGTCTGTAGGTTACCTGATGGCAGAAAATGGAATTGTGGAAATACGAGAATCAGCATTTGCAGGTGCGTTGAAATAGTTATCAGGAAAAAAGTTTACCGAGAACATTCGTGTACTAAGATAAGTGCCCAAAGAAATGCTGCGACCTATTCTAAATTACAGTGGTGTAACTAGTATTGACAAAATGATGGCTAAACTGGGAGATGAATGATCTGTAAACCACACAGCTAAGTTATGGACCGAATGTTACATCAATTTTGTCCAGCTAATAATGAATTTTGTGAGAGCTGAAAGGGAAGTAAATTAATACCTTAGTCTTTAGACTATGGGTTATAGACTTATCTTTAGACAGTAGGCCATATTTTGCATCTGCAGTCTATTATAATTATTTAAAGTATGCCACTGTTTATGTGATGTTCGTGGAAAAGATGCCACAAAGATGTTTAGAACATTTTTTGAAAGAAAAACATGGGATGAGACATATAACTCTTTATTGGAATGGGATATGGTCCGATACGATGATAGAGAACACTATTATGCGATATGGACATGTAGCAAAAGGATCTTCTTTGACGGGTCTTGCACTGGTCTGGTGTCAAGCGATGGGTTTCAAGTATACTTGCGAGGAATCAGTCAGATAATTATTTCTGTAAAGTGGCAGAGCTGGAATTATGCATGCAGCTTTTAAATCCATCAGAGCATTCAAACGGCTTAGTACACATTGTGACTGGAAATATTGCAAAAAGAAATTTAAAGTTGACAATGCTATTGAATTGGGTGGTAAATATGAACTGAAGTTTAAAGACTCCCTTCCAAGTGGTTTCTATGACAGTTTACAGACATGTGTTTTGTCAGGATGGATAAAACGAAACAATTCTTCACACAGATGGAAGCTACACTTTTGTAGTTCAGAGTAATAGTCCTTCAGGCAATCAAATGCTACAAATGGTCAACAAATTAAAATACGAATTTGTTAATGTTCCCACGTTTATGTTTAGAGAGAGACTAAGACAGAAAACCTGCTTTATTGAGATCTCTAATTGAAACGCATTCAGACACAGCGAGCAGAATACCTATCCTAATTTTGGTGGATATTTGTGCTTTGCAGTGGTTTAAGCATTGATCCTCACGAGAAACAGTAGCTAATTTCATGGAAAACTTCTTAAAAACACAACTGTCAAATAATAATAATAAACGGCATCTCTTTGAACTTATATGCAAGTACATTTATTAAAATTTCACTAATGTCTCATCCCGAAAACCGTTTGGTAGTAACAGGGTCGGATTGTGTACCTTATGAAATTCTAGGTGAACATGTATCAAATGCTGCCATGTAAAAGTTACTACTGAATGTTAAAAAAAGAATTATCTCCACTCCGGGATAAAATTAAATATATTAGATCATACAGAAAACAGAAAGCTAGAAATAATGCACCACATTTATGGCTTCAGTCTACTGAGTAGATGACGTATAGCATACATGGAAGTAGCTAGAACTCTTCTCTGATGAAAGAACAACAGAAAATTTGGTATAGGAAAAAGTATCCATAAATAACTATGGATACTTTTTTCCTGTATCAAATGTGCAATTAGTAAACCCAGTTTGTTTATGGTCTTGGTCATTAATTGAATTTTGCAATTGTTCCAAAGGGCATTTCTTTGACAAGCGCAATGAAAAGGGCAACATACATCATGAACGTGCTGAAAAAGTTCAATTGATTTAATTGGATGAAATAATAGAAGTTTTGCAAAATAATTAACAATTGATATAAGACAATTTTATAAACTAACTTTAATTGATTTTTAAAAAAATTGTTAGTAAATTTATTTTTAACTTTTGCACATATATTTAGCATTAAATCATTTTGGGGGCCCCCTTAAAATAGGGGCCCTGGGCAAGTGCCCCGAATGCCCTGCCGTAAATCAGTCTCTGCGTGCAGTAAGTGAAGAAATGAAAGTGTCGCAATTCCTCATATCAAAGTTTCCGAAGCAATAAACGGAAACGAGTATGAAGAAAATGTTCTTCATGCCAATATGTTTCTGAATTCAATATTTAATTATTGTCAATTTATTACTTATTTGGTTCTTGATTGCGTTGGTCTTCATTTTACTTCAATGCGTACCTGATTTTGTTTTAAAGTGAAAAGTCAATTCCTTCCTTAACGAGAAAAAAATGTGAATTCATATAGTTTGTTACATTATTTTTTATATTATCTTAATTATTTTATAAACAACTTGGAGTTCATTGTTTCGACAGTTGCACGTTTGCTGAGAACACAAAAACTACTATTACCACACTCCAATGGGAACATTTTTAAAACGCCATCATAAGCACCATCTTGGAATACAATCTTAATTAGTTCCTACAATTATTTTAAGTGAAAAATAACAGTATATTCAGTTTCATAGACTCAAAAACATTTAAAACGATGTCTCACATGCCACTATTATTACATCTAAAGTGGACATTTTTATAGCTGCCATCATGGGCGCCATCTTGGAACACCACCTGAAATGTATAAATGTATTCCACATTTATTTTAAGTCAAAAATATTATTGTATTCAGATTCCTTGACCCTAAAACATTTAAAACGATGTCTTACATTCCACTATTACTACACTCTAAAGTGGATAATTTTATAGTGGTCATCATGGGCGCCATCTTGGAGTACCATCTGAATTGTATTCCAGATTTATTTTAAGTGAAAAATAACATTGTATTCAGATTCCTTGATCCCAAAACATTTAAAACAAAGTCTTACATGCCACTATTACTACACTCAAAATGGACATTTTTAAAGCGGCCATCTTGGGCGCCATCTTGGAATAACATCCAAATTAGATTCCACAGTTATTTTATGTAAAAAATAACATTGTATTTAGATTCCTTGACCCAAAACCATTAAGAAAATCTCTCACGTGCCACTAATACCACACTCTAAAGTGGATATCTTTTTAATGGCTATCATGGACGCCATCTTGGATTTTTCAAAATGCTCAAGATTTACAGAGTGGTATCAATCGATTCTGAAATCTACGCTATTAACTGTATCAGAAACCATGAAAACTTTTTCTCCGTACGCCAAAACAAGGTTGACCTTTTTTGGGGCATTTGACACCCTGACTAAAAGGAAAAGGGTAGATTGTTCTTCTTGGTGAATAGTTTGTCGATTTTATTAATGATAAAGTTATTTTTATCTGTACAATCCAAACTTTCAAAAATTTAGTGTTGGGCGAGGTATTAATATTACTTTTTTTGCGAACACCTGGGGGAACGTGGTGGTTCGATTGGGGGTACGCGAAAATATAATTAGAAATGGTAGAAAACCCCTAAAATAAAAAAATAACTTTTGTAAGTAAAATAAAAAATAAAAGTTTGTAAGTGTCATTAATTTGAGCCGTTTGTTTAATTTGTTAGCGCAGCGATTCTCAACCTGTGGGGCGCAAGCAAATTACAGGGGACACGCGAGAATATCCAAAAGAAAATATTATTTTAAAAAATTGATTAACTGACTGAAAGGAAAGCACACATACACATAGAAAACAAAATACATTTCGACATATTTAACAAATAAAGTAAAACAGCTTACTAAATCAAAACATACTAAATTAAAAACAAATTTAATAATTATTAGTGACTTCCTTGGGTCTGTCTTGCAGAGCAAAGTTTTTCGAAGGAAGGCTTAATTTAGAAATAGCCACTCTCAGTTCTGTTTCTATATTTAGCCGAGATCTACATTGTCTTCAAAGGAGCCACAGCAAAAAATCCAGTTTCACAAAGGTAGGATGTTAAAAATGGTAATAGAATGCAAAATGCTCTTGTTTTTAGTGCAGAAAAATCATCCTCTACTCCTGCCCAAAATTCAAATAGTGATTTATTACTAAATTGTCTTTTGGTTTCGCCACTTGTCGTGAAGTCTATGAATTTTTCTTCCTCATTAATTGAGAGTCCTTTGGGAGTCTTATGAAATGGATCCCTAACCCACTCGTAACTTGCTATCAGTTTGTCTTCAGCAAGAAAATACTTTTTAAAATTCTTTGCCAGCATGGCTAAATGATTTTAAATGGTTACAAAAACAACTTTTACATGTTCTTCTTCAACCTTGAAAGTTTCAGTACAATCATCCACATTTGCAAACAATGTTAGGTTTCTTTGCTTTAAATTTCTGCTCCACAATTCCAATTTTCTACAAACGCATTAACTTTATCACTCGTATCCAACATATGTGTATTTGCTCCTTGGAGTTGAAGATTCAAGTGATTTAATTTCTTGAATATGTCGACCAAGTAGCTCAATTTCATCACAAATAAACCATCGCGAAAATTCTCGGCTTCCGGTCTGTTTTCTTCTTCTAGGTAAAGGGCGATTTCTTCTCTTAATTCATAAACAATTTGCAAAAATTTCCCACGTGATAACCATCTTGCCTCGCAATAAAATAGTAACGCTGAATGTACTGAACCCATATCTTTACAAAGTGCGGAAAATATTCTCGATTTCAGGGGTCTCATTTTTATATAATTTACTACGGTTACAACCGTAGTTAACACAATATTCAGACCAGGACTCATTTCTTTCGAAGCCAAAGCTTCTCTGTGGATCGTGCGATCAGTGTGTCCAGACCCACAGAGGCGATTTTTGTTTTACAAGTGCTTGTACACTTTGGAATCTTCCGGACATTGAACGAGCACCATCGGTGCATATTCCGACGCAATTTTTCCATTCTATCGTCGTTCATAAAATCATTTAAAATAGCAAATAATGCGAGCGCTGTTGTTTTGAGTTCTATTGGTTTGCAGAAAAGTAGTTCTACTACTGACTTATTATCGCAAAATCGAACACAGGCAATTAAATGAGCATCTTTATTACTACCTGTTGCTTCATCAAGCTATATTGAAAACAATTTGTCACGCACTTCGAGAAAAGCTGACACTGTACATCTTCAGCTATATCACCAATTCGACGAGCAACACTATCATTTGAAAGAGGTATGCACTGCAATTGTTTAGAAAAATTATCTTCAAACATAGTTTCTACAATCTCAATTGCTGCTGGCAAAATAAGCTCTTCACCAATGGTGTGAGGTTTTTTACATCTGGCTATTTTATATGAAACTTTGTAAGATGCAATTAAAGCTTTTTTATTCACAAAGTTTCTTTAAAAAAGGATTTTTGCTTTTTATAGTATTTTAATTTTAATTCGAAGAATTCTCTGGGTTTGTTGACGTATTCAGTATGAAGCGTTTCCAAATGTCGTTTAAGTTTATTAGGTTTCATGCTGTCTGCGGCCAATATTTTTGAGCAAATGATACACAGGGGCCTTTCTTCTTAATTTACTTCAGTACTGGTAAACCATTCTTGAGAATATTTTCTTGATTTTATTTTCGGAACCACGCTCGTCTGTGTACTTGTTGATGCTTGACTATCGTCTAATGCTCGCTTACTTCCGCTTAAAAATTTATCCATGAGTCTGCATAAATCTGCTGCCGTGAATATTTAATACGATAAATTGCAATTAACACGAAAACATATATAACATACACATTCACGATAGATTCGATAGCGATAGAAGGATCAACTCGAATGAGACTGGCTGGAATTGAAACTTGTGTTATCGAACATTTTCCTTCTTCCTATGAGAAAACATTTGCTCTCGGTCGTGTGGATTCCCTTCCACAAACATTACTTATTTTTTTCTAGTTTGTTTAGTCATGCTTCTATTTTATTTCTTTTATTATTCGAAAAAAAGTATCCCAGTTTCTAAACTTAGCTCACCCCGTCTAGGTTAACTTTCATTAACGATTTTTTCTACTTTCATATTCTTTTAACGTTATCTCCCTGTTTGGCTTTCAATTCAAATAAAATATTTAAATTTTCCCCGCTTTCATTCGCTTCATCTGTTCACCGCCCGAATGGCAAAATGCCAGATACGGTTTCTCGCCAACGTTGACTCGCTTTTACTCTTGTTTTGGCAGTTAGTTAAACACAGAATCCAAAATACTCAATATACATTATTGTTGTATACATTTTATTGTAAGCGGGGGCGCGATGAAAATGATGATTGAAAACTGGGCCGCGCATACTGAAAGGTTGAGAAACGCTGTGTTAGCGAATTCAAGAATATTACTGCCTAACAAAACCCAACTTTTGTTTGCGTAGTTGGATGAGTGAGAAGGGTTATGAGAAGGGTCGCTCTTAGAGGTGTGCTATAGGTGCGGTCGCATAGGGCCCTGCGTTTTATATAAAACCCGCCGTTGACAAGAAAACAACTTCTGAAAAAATATTGGTGAACCGGTTTTTAACATGAAACGTCTTTAAATTATTTGCATGGGAAATCAGGATCTGAATATCATAATAGGGTGTCTATCCCGCCTCAACTCCGTGACGAATAGCACAATTGACATAGATTTGGCTTCGTTCAATAGATAATTAGGCGTCCATGCGTATAAAATCCGGAAATAAAGCAAAGCACATACAGGGTGTGGATGGGGGATCGCGACGTCATACGAAATACCTTGTTTATCTTCCTTCTGTTGGTGAACAATTCCTATTAATACAATCTGTTGAAATGATATCCTTGCTTCGACCTCTCCCCTTTTGTTTTTTTATGTATAATTTAATTTTATTTAAATTATGCTTCTTTGCAACGGATTTATAACAAAAACTATTTTAAATAATATTTTTTTAAAGTAATTTAAAAGCAAAAATAAAAGTTTTCCTTTTGCTATAGATAATTTATACGATGTGCTTTTTTTAACTGTGGATGGGTTATTTTCATCTAAGAATGGTGCAAAACTTGTCAGCTATAAAAATCGTAAAATCTGGTCCAATGGGCCCCTTTTGGTTCCTTTACAGAGGGTTCCGTATCTGCTAAGGGCAGCTCTGGTTATGAGAGAAAGGGGAACTCAAATGAACAATTCTATCAACGGGTACATGAGAGAGAAAAAAGTTAGGAACCACTGACTTAGGTTAATGATTTAAACGTAATAAGGAATAGAATATCAAATATTTGTAATGACTTGTATTTTTTTAAAGTACCCATTTCCTATTTTTTCAGATCCAATTTTTAATAATTTGTGCAAATTAATCGCATGCTTGTAACCCCCCTGTTTCCATTGCTTGACTTCATGGATTTTTGGAAACAGGCATGTTCTTTTGAATTAGCTTACGAACTCGCAAAATTGTTTCATCTTTTAATATAAATCATATATTAAAAAGGTCCTTGCATTATTATTATTGTTATAATTTTTTTGCTTTCTGCAAATATTTGTGCTTTTTCATTGTTGAACATTAATGTCTCTTCATAAAACCCTGATACCAGTTGTCTCCAAGAATTTTAGCTTTAAATTTAGAAGGGAACAACAATATAATATTGCATAAGACGCTTAAGTTCGTCTCTATCACAAGTAAAACCCATCTGCAAGCTAGCAGTGAGGCATTTGGTTAAATTGTCATCAACGATGCAAATTCTGTAAGACAACCGAAATTTGTTTCAGTTTTGATGTTACACCCTTTTACTATATTTAAAATAATCTAACAGGTATACTGTAGTGCTGTTCAGCCTCTTTGTTGGTCAAATTTATATTAAAACATCAAATCAGTACTGAAAAGGTTTTTAATATTGTATGAAGGTCTGAAACGTTTACTAAGAAATTTTCGTGGCATTTCAAGCTGAAATTGAAAGAAAACGCTTGAGTTTAACTTCTAAAGATGTCATCTTTAAAATTAGATATTAAGAAAGATTTTCTACATAAATAAGAAGAGATCAGAATGAGTTCTTTTTGTTTCCATTGAAACACCCCAGTGAAAAACAATTAGTAGGGCAATAGTAAACGGAGCAATGTCCATCTCTGAACAAGTATAGAGCAAAAAATTATTAAATTATTCATAAATAATTACAATTTCATTATCTAATGCATTGTTTAACTTACTTTTATATTAGTATTTCAATAAACGACAATACAAAATTTTGCTAAAAAGTAGATGTAGGATTACTAATAGGACTATTGAAATTTGTTGTTTTAATTTTAATAATATGAAAAAGAAAATCATTGTTAATCTAATTTAATATATAATTATTATAATACTAAAAAAATATTTTGTAATTATTAAGGTGAAATCCCTAAAATAGTTTGGAAAATCCCTTGCTTTTATATTTTGGATTTCATTAAAAATTGACTGTTAAAAACTAATTTGCTTGAAAAGATTTTTGTTCAGATGCCGAGCAAATATTTTTGCACACATTTTCCATGCAGATTCATACAAAAGCTTTTAGTGAAATTACTAAAGATGCAATAATTCAACAAAATCAATCTATGATATCATGTCGTATGCAAACAATTAAACAGTAATTTTAATTGTTCATATTTTCATTTACTTTTATGTAATTTATCGTAAGTGTCCTTATATTTTTCTTACAATATTACTTTTTATTATTTTTTTTACGTGACGCTGTGTGACAGTTATTTCGACAAATAATAATGTTTTTAATAACTTATATTTCGAAGGAAACATTCAACTGTACACATTATGCATTTTAGTGATAAATATTTTTTTATTAGATCAGAAGATCACGTTGCATGCTTCATGAAGTGAGCAAATTTTACGAAAATTCCTCTCCTCATGGGAAATCTGTGAAAAGGCTATTAAGTTCAAGAACATTTATTTTATTTTTCTCAATGGCAAAATATTAACTCCATGTTCTTTTGAATCGCTTCAGTTAATATATATCAAACGAATTCTTTCAAATTATCTTCCAAAAGAAGCGTTTACTGAACACTCAATTAAGTCATTTATAAGTTACAAAGTTTAAATGGGACTTCTACATAAGAAAACCTTAGCAGAAATCCCCTTTTAAAATCAAGCTATTATTATTTTCTGTTTCTTTGGCCTTACTTTTAAAAGTGTGTTGCTTTTCTTGTTAATGGGACTTTTGCAAACCATTCCATACAAAATGTTCCCTATGTGGGGTTTTAAATATATCGAAATTTTTTTGAAATGTTGAATTTAAAATACTCGATTTTAAAGGTAATAACAAATAACATTATGCTTAATTCATAGATAATGGTTAAAACAGTGCATATTAAGTAAAAACTTTTGGTCACCAAAATACCTAAACTCACCAAAGTTAATATGTGTTTAGAAAAAAAAATTATATAGTTTCGTAAACGCAATGAATTATAATCTTTACATATCTACTAAAAAACCGCTCCATGGTTAAAAATCGATAAATGTCAACTTCGCGGTTAATTCGCAATTTATTCCAAAAAGTCAATAATTTAAGTAAATAGCGCCTTTTCATTAGTACAATTAGAACTATAGTTTCTTTTGCCCTGTGTCAGTATAGAGGATTTCATTGCCAAGACGCCAACAATTCTGGGCATCCGCAAAAACACGGGTTTATAACGAGCAATTTTTACTTTTAATTTTATATCTTCTATGAAAACGTAGAAAAATTTAAAGCTGTGGCTAAACAAGGCTTTTTACCCGTTACGTTATTAAAAAACTAATTTTTTTAATTAAATTTCCTGGAGGGTCAGCGTTCTGAAAATACGATTCGTCACTGGTCCGGGAATTCTCTTTCTTTTGAGATCTCACTTGTTAAGATTCGTTGTGAGAAGTGGAAAAGAGATCTTCTATACTACCGGAATAACATTAATATAGAGAATGATAATGATGATTCATAAAAATATTTAATTCATAAAAATACAAAAGAAAGTCTTCTTTAAATTTGTATTTTCGTGCTGGCTGAGGAACCAATGCGCAGTGCGCGGTGAACTACTAACTAAAAAAAACATGTAATAAATTAAAACTTATATATTTGCTTTGTTTAAAGTTCCATTAACTGGTATGGAACTATTAAAAATAATTTAATTAGTAAGCCCTATTTTTAAACTGATGGTTAAAACAATAAAATCCACAAAAGTTTGAAAAGTCAATTTCGTCTAATATCGTACTATAAATTCTTTGTTAGCTTTTTCCACTTGTGTGCGACTTGATAATTAGTGTGCTGTTACTTAAAGGAATTTGTCGATCCCGTAATAGATCTATATTTATTCGATTGATCAACGTTTTAGATCCATTAATCAATTTTGTCGGTTTAAATGGATCTGAAACGTTGTGGCGTATCTAAAGCTCAACAAAGTACTTTTGATTAAAAAAAAAAAGCAACCAAATTTTATTTTATTTAATAATATTCCATTTAAAAAAGCCTAATCTTTTTAAAAAGTAATGTGTTATTGGAAAGAGAAGGTAACGCACATATCATTGAAACGAAATATCAATCGGCCTGACACCCCCAATCCGCTAATGAAGCCACCCGTCTCGACGCTCGGACATTAAACAGAAAACAAGGAGAATTTCCCTGGAACACATTTTCCAGGAATTTCAAGATTCCTGCTAACAGAATCTATTAGGGACGACTACAAAATTACGTACATTTCTATGAGCTGTCCAGCGAATATTGGCGAAATTGACGCCAAGGTCCGCTTTAAAATACGCCTCACTGGGGTTAAGGGGGAAGGCAGTCATTATCCCTTATCTATTTTGTGCATCTCGGCCTTTACCCTTGAGAATAGGGGTGCCCATCACCCACCAAGCCCAATGGCGCTATACTCCCCCCCGCCCCCCCCCCAAAAAAAAACCCCTCTACCCCATTTCCCTCCCTTCAAATCCAGTTAACCATAATTGGAATATCAAATTTCCAACTGAATCCAGACAAATGTCTACCTTTCGTAATTTGTAAATCAGTTAGAAATAAATTAAATCAAGACATACATTTGTATGAGATAAATAAATCCAGAACAGCTAAGAAAATGAAGTACATATTTTTAACAGCAATTTTATATATAAACGATAATATTACGTACACTTTGTAAATGAAAGTAACTATAATATAGTAAAAACAGTTATTTTTAAAGATTCTAAATGCTGTATGAATAAAACAAATATTTTACCTTGTCATTTTGTATAAGAATAATTTTTTATATTTATAAAAACCATTTTGACCAACTAACTAAATATTTTGGCGGAACCTTTTGTAATGAAATCTTCGTAGTGAATTTTCCACAAATAGTCACCTTCCACTACGCGCAATTTCCTCATAAATGAATTCAAATGTTAACTAGACCAGCGGTTCTCAATTAGAATTAAGTCCCTCCTGCTCAAATTAAAATAGAGCCGCCTTTTTTCAAATACAAATATAAATATTGTCGACCAACAACAAGCTCAAGGCAAAACAAGGATGGTCCAGCTAGTATCTCCTAACTATCCCTCAATGAATATCTAACTTCTTCTTAAAATTGTCCTTACCTACTCTTGTACATGCACATGGATACCCTCATTTACCTAAGAAATACATAGAAAAGATAACACCATAATCCAAAGTTTTAATTACTTTTAGTTTCTTACTTGTATATTTAATACTCATTTAAACACATGAAAACATTTGTAATAGCCACTTAACTGTATATTGTTTTCCTAATAGACCTCATTTGTTACCTTTAAGTCGATAACGATACTTTGGTGCTATATACATTGTCTCTAATTATTATTGTACCCCGTTAATGATCTCAGACCAAAGCATGGCTTTTGAAAGTTGGCGAGATCGCAAGATGACCCTACAACACATAATAGACCGGGAGGCAGCGACATTTTTGGCTAGTCATTTTACACCGACTGATTTGTGTAACAATAGTTAGATAAGTTATTGGTAATGTCGAAAATCGAATTCAGCTGGCGCAACCGCGGTGGGTGTAGGCGGGGGGAGGGGGGGGGGGGGGGGGCGTTCGGAACATGTAAAAAAAGTTCAAAAATAAAAATATTTTACACCGGCTGAAAATTTATTTACGGGTTATTTGGACTATTTTATTATGTTTTTGGGTATTCAGCTGGTATGCTGAGGGTGGGTTGTACTTCAGCTTCTCGTTTGTTTATGTAAAAAAACACGTTTTCTCAAAATATTTTACACCGTATGAAAATTTAATATGAGATAGTTATTTAGGTATAAATCAAGAAAATAATATTCAGCTGGCTCGGTAGTGGTGGAAAGACTTTCAGCTTTAGCTATGAAGTGGTTGCGCACTAAATTATATTCGAGCGCCGCGCAGTATCTTCAAAGCTGAAGGTCATTCCACCACTCATCTGAATGGTATTTCTTTAAATCTTACCTTTCATACTAATAACATACTCGAGTTTCGTGTCGTGTAAAATTGATTTGATTGGGAAATGATTAGCAGACATCGGGAAAACATTCAAAATTTGACTAGGTTTTATTTTGTTTCATTTCGTTATATTTCAAAAGTAGAAAATACGGTTTATTATGACATATATGAATATTAATAACGTTAATAATTTAAAGAAAAATAAATATTCTTATTATTGGAAATGTAAAAATTATCGGCAATACACGATCATCGTCTTCAAATGTCCTTTCTTCAGAATAGTCATCTATATGTATTTCCTGTGATTATGTATACATCATGTTCTACTTTAGGGCCATTTGATAAAATCAAGAATGTTTTTAGTTAAAAGAAATAAAATAATTGTGTAAATTGAAAATAAACGTCTGTTATACATGCAGTATTCTCAACATTATAGTGATGATCTCTACCGATGGAGGTAGCTGGTCAATTTCGAACCACTTGAAACTGTGTCTATTATCTACTATCTTCCAACCATAATCAACTGGATCAAAAGCGATTGGCTCCTTTTCATGCTGATGTCTCTATAACTGAGCAATGTAAGTTTTTCGTAGAAACTGTTGATACAGTTCTGATTGGCATGGTGTATAGTTCTGATTGGCATGGCAAGTATCGAGCTGTCAAAATTTTTATCTAATCTCAGAATGTAATTCTCATTATTGATATAATATTTTTTCACGAATAATTCACGTATATAATTACCTTTGATCGCTACTTCTGTCCCTCGACCAAGAACAACGAAGGCATTTTAAAATGAACTAAATATAGACATGGCTTCAACATCAGTGGGCCGGACCAACTTCGTCCATCAGATTTTCACGCTGAATTGAAAAACGTTAATTTCAAAGAAGCCTTGGTGAAGTTCATATGCGATGATTGGCGAAACAATCACCTAGCTCCTTACATCAATGAAAAATCATTTATGTAAATTATGTGGATTATTTCAAATATGAGGTGATTAATGATGAAGTTGTTCTATCAAATCAAGAAAACCCATCGTGTACATCTTATGAAGAGGCCAACAAGAACATTATTTAACACGTGTACAATGTCGATTTTAATTACTTTATTCCTTTTCTGATACGGACAACCTGTTGGGAAACATGATATTCATTCATCAAAATCCGAAAATATCTATGCATATTGGCAATGGAAATTACCAAAGGTTTCTTGACGTTAATAAATTATACAAAGACGGGTCCAGAATTGTATACAGCATTACCAGCCTTCCATGCTTTGACGGGGGTGTGATTTTAATCCCGCTTTTTTCAAGAAAGGGAAGCAAAAACTATTCAGTATTTTTAAGAATTCTAAAAACTACACTAAAGTATTTATAGTCCTCGGGGAGTTAGATGAAAAAATATTATATCAATAATGAAAATGACATCGTGAGATTAAAAACTTTAACTGCTCGAATACTGGCACCGTGACAATCGGAGCTGTATCAACACTTTTTACGAACAACTTACATTGCTCAGTTATGGAGCCATTATCATCAAAAGATGTAATCACTTAAGATCCAGTTGATTATGGTTGGGAGATAGTAGATAATTAATACAGTTTCAAATGGTTCGAAGGTGACCAGCTACGCCCATCGATAGAGAGCATCACCAATGATGAGAATAATGCAGGTATAACTGACGTTTATTTTTAATTTACACAATTATTTTATTAATTTTATCTAAAAACATTCTTCATTTTATCAAATGGCCCTGAAGCAGATCATGATGCACACATATCACAAGAAATCGATATTGATGAATATTCTGAAGAAAGTTCACTAAAAGACGATGATCCAGATGATTATATATTTCCGATAATTTGAATATTCAGTTTTTTTTCAAATTATTAATGTTATTAATATTCATATATGTCATAATAAGCCATATTTTCCGCTTTTAAGCTTGATATTTAACTAGGGCTAACAGACGTCCCGGTTTCGCCATGAAAGTTCCATGTTTTCGCCGTTGTCCCGGGAGGTTCCCGGGCTGACTCAAGTCCAGGGATTTTCCATCATTCATACATATGAACTCAGTTCACATACGCCCTAAAACATAGTATTTCTTTTGAAAATCCCCGTTACCGGTGTAAAAATATCCCTATTTATCGCTGGTGCGATTGACTGTCCCAGATCCCCCCAGCCCCACCCCGATATTTCTTTTTGTAGCATTGCTAGAACCACTCTCCCCTCTCGTCAAGCGGTTTATTCAGAGCTAAATTGTTAAAAATTTAAATGAACTGATTGATTTATTCGATAGAATTAAAAATTACAAAAAAAGTCTGAAAAAAGTTGTTTTGTCAGAAAAATATAATAAAGTGTATAAAATGACAAAGTGGAATTAGCATAATAAAGTTAATTGTCTATTATTAGCAGTTATTTCCTTCTTTAATCAGCAAAGAATTAAATATGTTGGGTTTCCTTTTCGAATTTCTGGTAGCCCTAGATATAACAATAATTAAACACAAAAAAAAACCTAGTCAAATTTTGAATGTTTTCCCGATGTTTGCTAATGATTTCCCAATCAAATAAATTTTACACGACACGAAACTCGAGTATGTTATTAGTATGAAAGGTATGGTTTAAAGAAATACCATTCAGATGAGTGGTGGAATGACCTTCAGCTTTGAAGATACTGCGCGGCGCTCGAATATAATTTAGTGCGCAACCACTTCATAGCTAAAGCTGAAGGTCTTTCCACCACTACCGAGCCAGCTGAATATTATTTTCTTGATTTATACCTTAATAACTATCTCATATTAAATTTTCATACGGTGTAAAATATTTTGAAAAATCGTGTTTTTTTACATAAACAAACGAGAAGCTGAAGTACAACCCACCCTCAGCATACCAGCTGAATACCCCAAAACATAATAAAATAGTCCAAATAACTCGTAAATAAATTTTCAGCCGGTGTAAAATATTTTTATTTTTGAACTTTTTTTACATGTTCCGAACGCCCCCACGCCTACACCCACCCGAACTGGACCAGCTGAATTACGTTTTATAGGTTATCTATCCAAGACCAATTACTGGTCAGAAAATCAGCCGGTGTAAAATAATCGTCCTAAAATGTCACTGCCTCCCGGACTATAATCACTGAACCACGAAGAAAAAGCGCTCCAGCAGTGCTGGAGTCAATACATGAGGCGCACTTTATTGTACCGAACAGGTGCAGATACATTAGAAAAAATAGTAGTTGTATTTTGTATATACAACGGTAACTGACTTGAATTAAATAATTTTGGCAGTGTATATAAAGAAATTCTGAACTATATGCACACAATGATAAAATAGAAAATATTATACATGTTGAAACTGAAAACATTTCTAGTTTTTATGAATGGTCATGTAAGTTATGAAAACTAATTTTAAAAAAGTATGCGTGTATAAGGTGTATAGAGAGGTTTTTAAACAAAGTAAAGAACAAAGATGTCTTATCAAAGCGTTTATTGAGTCTTCGTGTCACCTAACGATTTATTATCCACTTTATTCGCTTCTAGCGTCTAAACTGTGAGTTACAGAAAGAAAGTGTAAATCACATTTTTGTATACAATTGCTCGGGGAATAATTTTGTAAATGCAATATTTTCTCTATAATAAATAAGGAGATCATTACAAAAAAACTGATTTTGGTAGTTATTTTTTAAAGATGCCTTTCAACTCCGGCGTGGTGCAAAGGTGCAAAATCAAGCGACCCGGTCGGGTTCGCAATGCTAAGCCAAAAAAGAAGAAATAACGCCACCTCGCCAAAGCAGCCAACAAGAAATGAACGCCCGACCGGACTAGAGCTTAATATACTCTGCACAACTTCTTATGTTAAGCCGCGTACGTAAAACTTATTCCAGAACCTGAACTACGTTTCTTAAAAAAATAAAACTAGTATTGTTAGAACCGTATCAGTGCAACCTTTAATTTAATACAAGAATATTTTTTTTAATTGAAAATCAACGGATATACGGAGTTTTTTAATTTGCGTAAAGTTAGTCGATTTGTCACTTTTTCAAATTATGAAGCCCGAATAATTTGTTATACAAGAAAGACATTACATTATTCAACGGATTCTTTTGATTAATAGCTTATATTATAGCTTTATGGCATGACTAGGACTTTTTGTTACTTTTAGTTTATAATATAATTTATTTATATGTTTAATTAGCTAAAAAAGTAATTAAATCATAAAAGCCAAAATTCTCGCCATCAGGCAATAAATACCCATCGTCCGATCGCCAAAGCAAATTATGTGCAAGAGCGTTCTAATAAAAGTTAAAATTATCGGTAAATAATACGCTCTACAAAATAAAAAAGGTATCATCTGAAAGATGATAATATTTTTTATTCGATGCAGAAAATTTCATTTCACTTGGACAATTATTAATGGAGAAAGAAGCAATTAAAAAAATTACCATTATTGAATATTTTCCCCTTTGTTTCTTCTCTTCACAGGAGAAAAATAACAACATAAAATACCTGGCAACCATTGTTGAGCCAGTGATTAAAATGAGTGAAGTCACAAATCCTCCACGGTAAATGACGAGGGGGTGGGGGGTGACTGCTGCTTTCATCATATTCTCACATTTTGAGCGCTGATATAGGTATCTCGTAGTAGGCAGCGAACGTGTTATTTTATTCCTAATTTCCAATACAGCGCGTGTGGTTAATTATTCCTTTAACTTTCACCTATCGGATTAAACTATAAGACATGGAAAAACAATAGTAATTTTTTAAAAGTTCAAAGCGTGATTCGTATGACATTCTCCAAAAGGCGAATTGAAAAAAAGGACTGATATTCCCCCAAAAAAAACTTTAGAAAAGTATATAAATAACGTTAAACCTCCCTCCCCACCCCCCCCACCCCTCTTAAAGAAACTTTGAAATTATGGCTAAAAAAGTTGTGATATGAAAAAGAACAATAAGCCAATTGCCCTAGGTCAGGGGTCGGCAACCTGCGGCTCGCGAGCCGCATGCGGCTCTTTTGATGTAAAGTTGCGGCTCTCCAATTCCATACGAAAAAATTAAAAAAAAATTTATTAAACCCTTAAAAAATAAGAAAATATATTTTTAAGTACTTAATTTCTCAATAGCTTCTATTTTCATAATCTTTAATTACAAATCGCTACGCTTAACATGGCCGTAATGAGATAAATTTGAGCTATTGTTTTCTTCTTAGAGATGAGACTCCGTGACAGCCTACGCCTTGCTTGAAGAAGTAGTTTGTTTCGAAAAAAAATTACTTCTTATTGTTGACGACATGGAGAGCGGTAAATTACTTCATTTTAAAACTCTGAAGCAATATCGCGATGAGAACAATGAATGCAACTATTGACACGAATTACTTCAGCATAGCTTTAAAAAACATGAAGGATGGATTCGCTGAGAGATTCGAGCAATTCAAAACAAACAAAAGTACTCTCGCGTTCATAGTAAATTCTTTCAACACAAATACAAATGAGATCAACATTGAGCCATTTGGAATTGATGCTGAATCGCTCCAAATGCAATTGCTAGATTTGAAAACCAAAAACTTGTGGAGTGGCAAGTTCACAGAACTCAAGAGCAAGTTGTAAGAGTTGGAGGTCCAGAAATGCATGCACATCGCGCAGCACAAGTGGACAGCTCTAAAAGAAATTCCGCGAGTTGAGGCCCTCATATTCGGCGCATGGAATAGTCTTCTAGAATGCTACACTGAGGTGAAAAAGTTGGCATATGGAGTGCTGACGATCTTCGGGTCGACATATTCGTGCGAGCAAGCGTTTGCTTTGCATGAATATAATACAAAGTAAAGTTAGAAGTCAACAAACAAATAAAAATCTAGAGTCGTGCTTGAAACTTAAAACAACAAGTTATAAGCCAGATTTAATCAAACTTTCAAAAGGCATGCAAAGCCAATGCTCCCATTGATATAAATATCTATATTTGTGTTTTTATATGAATAAATATTATTCCGTATTTAAAGCCGTTTATTTTAAATCAAAAATCAAATATATATAAGCAAATACTATAATATTGAAACGAAAATTTTTAGTGGCTCTTTAAAAACTGGGAAATTTTGTAAATTGTAACTTTTGGCTCTTCCGTTTCAATAGGTTGCCGACCCCTGCACTAGGGGGATCAACCCTGCACACCCTCGCACTAGCCTTCTCCAGGTAAACAGCTGCGCTTTCTTTTCTTAGCTCGGTTAAAAGTTTATGTGTGTATAAAATTTGAAATAAAAAAGTAGTAAGACTTCTCGAAGTTCATTTAAAAAAAAACATACAGTGATTAGTTTGTTAACTCTATTTAAACGAGTTTCCGTTATAACATTTACTGGAACACTTTGACGGCAAAACTATAACTGAAACTATACTTGCATCGTAAATTCTTTGGTATTATTGGAAAAACTTTGGCAATTTCATTCTAGGATTGGCAATTTACCTGAGGACATGGGTTCGATTGCTGGTAAGTCTTAGTTATAATTGTCGATATTGATAGAAAGTGATTTATGAAGACAGCCTATGGTAGGCAAGCATTTGCTCTTTGTTATTCATTTTTACCCTTTGTACTCATTTTTGAGTACATGTCTGTTTCAAAAATGAAACTTATGTATTCGGAGCTCAAAATGTAATCAAAAGTGAGTACATTTTACTTATTTTTGAATACCTATTTTTAACATTGTGTGAACAGTTGCCAATTGTATCGTTTGAAAAAACTCAAGTTAACCTGACAGAAATAATTTTAAAAAGTTAATCACTGATCAACAATACTTATTTGATATTTACCAAGCTGTTGTTAGCGGCTAGTGCTCAACAAGTTTATCAGAACAAGAACCAGGGGCTCGTTGGAATCTTTCCGTGCTGGGATCGTTCTCACAGGAAGGGACGTTTTACGATATCAATCCTAAGAGTGATATCTTACGCGGCTCGTGGTTTTTTGGTTGGTAGTATTGTGGAATCATTTTGTAGTGTTTTTGGTCTGTTCCAGGCAAAACGAAATGCAAAAAGTAGCAGCGACCATTTTTGGGCACATATAAATACTTTATATATATATATATATAGTATATCTAACCGCACTTAGTCTACTTGTGTGCATTTGTCAAACATTTATATTTTATACTTATGGAGCGAATCATTGGTTTGAAAAATGTTTTATTAAGTAGTAGTATTTTTTTCAAACACTAATTAAGATTAATTGATGAGTGGGTGAATTGATGAAAAATAATAGAATATAGAATTTGAAAATGATTTTTCGTGGAATTTTTTTTTTTTCCTGGTTATATAATTTTTTTACGAATAGTTATATAGCTCAAGTTTGTAAATGCTTAGAAGAAAATATAAAATGTGTTTTCATAAATGCAATACATTAATTTTTTGTAATTAAAATAAGAAAATGTCATTTGTACTATGCAGGGGTGCCCATCCCCCCCCCACCAAAAAAAAGAACAAAATATCTACCCTCTCAAATCTAGTTAAGCATAGAACTTTATTAGAATCTCAAAGTTTCAACTGAATCCACACAGTGACGACGGCGATTTGGTGCTAAGAGGAAACAAGAAGACCCAAAGTGGGAAGGGGGGGAGGGGGGGGGGTCAAGAAAATTTGACCACCCTTCCTACTGTTGGAAAGAAAGTTATTGTATTACACATTTGTATGTTGTCACTATTTTGTATAATTTGAAGATTTGAAGTACACAACCTAAAATACACTTTAAAAAATGTTTAATAACATAATTTAAAGAAATTATAAGGTTACATACAATAAAGTTGATTTGAGAGAAAGTTACAAGCTTTCTTTTTCGTTAAAATAGCAATAAATGCCTTGGCTTCCTTCAAGAAAATACTTCAACACAATCATCGAGGTATAACTTCGATTTTTCTATAGCTAGTACCGCTAAATGTGACAACCTATCTTGTTTTGTAGAAATAATTTTTCACTCTTCCGAGAATACTAAAAGATCTTTCTGCTGAAGCAATTAAAACTGGGATAGTTAAAAACAATTTGGATTGGTTAAATAAAGTCGTACTACTGCTGCACATTGGGCTATTGGCAACTGTTCGTGGCCTATCGCGAATGAAAGACCCGACAACGATGCCTCGTATTTTCGAACCATGGTCAGATGACAAGGACAACACCTGAGCTGGCACCCAACGCTATCTCAATAAGCGTCAGGACGTTGGACTCCGATCAGATTTATCATGCACCAGTTCCGTATACACGCCAGTATAATTTGTTGGATATTTTTTAGACTACTTCCTAGTATTTTAGTAGCGAAGCTGGCAATCCTCCGATCGCAAGATCACTACATTTTTAGTTTTCTTTGTCAAGTCCATTAGTCGGGCTCAAACTTGCAATCATCTGATTACTAGCCGAACGCCTTTATTGACTAGGCAACTGGGGGTCCTAAAAATAATTACTAAAGTTTTAAAAGGTTCGGGTAGTTTTTTTTGTTTTTTTACTAAAAAAGTTAAATAGTCTTTTCAGATACACATTTCATTTTGGCTTTAAAAGGCAAAACAAAGCACCATAACTGTCAGAAATACTAGGGATGAAACAGATATTCGGCAACTATCCGGTATCCGGCCTATCCGGCTGATTTTTAACTATCCGGTAACTATCCGATATCCGGAAGTAAAGTGCAGGATATCCGGATGAATAAAACATCGAAGATTTTTTTTGTGGCGATCAATTATCTTTGTTCTTGCTTTAAGTATTTTCCTTAAAACTTCTACCAATGTATTCACAGTGTGTAGATTCTCCCTTGAATTTTTCTCGGGCTATTCAGGTGGATAAGGAGTGCGTTTCAGACTCAGACGCGTTGAGTCACAGAGAATAGATAGTAAGGAAGATATGCTGCAGACATTCGAAACACGCCACTATAGTGGAGTATCTTCGAGTTTGAACAATTCACATAGGTGGTGGTGTGTAAGAGTGCATAGCTACGTCTCTGTTCGTTGTATATTAGAATTTTTTTTATTTTCCAGTCTAAAAGTTAGTTTCAGCATTTAAATATGGCGCAATTTAGATCAGCAATTTGGAAATATTTCAAAATTACATTTTCAAACGCATTGTACAATACAGATCTGGCCGTTTCAAAATCTGTATAAATATGAATAGTTTATTAAAGAACCGTTAAGGTACCTACACATTTGAACATTTTCTTTTAATTATAAATTTAAAATCTAGTTTTTTTAAGTATGAAAACACTTTAAAAATCACGATGCATTATAAAAAAAACCTGAATTAAGTCAAATGCTAATTATCATGTTTTTTTTAAAAATGATTATGCAAGTTGTAATTCATTTAGAAGCATAGTTTTTGTTGAAATTACTCTTTCTTAAAGTTATGACCCGCCAAAAAGTTTATAGCATTAAAATTTTTTTTATATAATTTTTTACCTCAAAAGTCCTTAAAAAACCCACTTTTTTTTCAAAATTTTAACTTTAAAATTCTATTAAATTTTTTTTAACGAATCGTCATGATGGAGGTTCATAAAATCTCACAATTAATATAAAGTTGAATTTAAAAATAAATTTGTCAAAAGTTTAAGCAAACTTGAGTTTTCATGTTTGGAATGAGAGGGCATATGGTAAAAATACAATTATTCAGAAATTGAGTTTAAAGTGTACAAAACATACGCCCATTGCTAGCAGCACCCTAGAATAACCCTTTGTAAATAAAAAAGTTTTTTTAATGTTTATTCAATCTTGGTATCACCTTAAAGGTAAGGATTTGGGAAATATTATAGAATAAAAAAATATTTTGAAATTTTTGACCGATTTCCGTTTTTTCTAGTGTGTATGAGAAGATAATTTCATAAAAAAAGAAACTGCCGAATATCCGATCACGTTCGGATATCCGATATCCGGTTTGTAATGTTCACCAGATATCCGTATCCGGTATACGGCAAAACCCATCCCTAAGAAATACTAAACAAAAATGCCTCAATAACTCAAAGAGTTATTGAAATACTAAAAGATTTAAAGACGTCTAATTTCCGATACCAGCAAAAAATGTTTTGAAACAAAATATTCTAAACCAAAAAAATACGATATTTAATTTACTATTAAAAACAAAATATTCAACATCCAAAAAAAGTGCGATGACTCTCATCATTCGTATTCCAACTAATACTTTGTTCAACGTGGAGGTAGCCCCTCAAATAAGATCGATACATATTGTCTAATATATCTGCATATAACTGTAGCAAATTAACGAAAATTTATATTTAGATTATGTTGAAGGCGGGAACATTTCTGCGCTATTAAAAGTAGGTGTTGCTATTGAAATTTTAAAGTTGGTGCGGATTCGAGTTTGAAGATAGTCTCCTATTCAAATTTGTTGCATATCAATGTGTAGTAGACTTTATTTCCTACAAAATGGTATATTAAGTTTAGCCCTACAATAAATAGTGGCCGAGAAACCAGGGGTGGTTCGTTTTTTTCCCCGGCTTTACTTGGAAGTACCTTGTATCATTTATGAGGAAATTAAGGGTACACTGCCAAAATATTGAGTTATAATCTGTACATAAACAATTTAGAACTCCTGTAAAGAGTCTTAAGCATTTTTTTATATTTTATGGTAAGAGTAATTTGTAAAATTTTAATCGTGCAGTTATCGTTGTTAAGATTTTTTAAATTATAACTATAATGTTCTAGAATAAATGTGGATACATTTTTATGCATTACAAACGTATGAAGTACCTGAAGTTAATGTATGAAATACTGTAATGTCTTGAAATGATTGCTATTTTAATAAAATTTTGGTATAGTATGCATTATTATTTATAAAAAACGTTCGGCGAAATAGCGAATCTGATACGCTTACCGCTTGAACACATTAAAATGTGGTCAGTGACGCACGTTTTCTTTTATACAATATTAAAGTAACAAAATAGAAATACTTCTTCGGCACCGAGAAATCTAGACCTAAGTGAAAAATTGTACAGCCGGGGAAAAATAAAACGAACCATCAATAATTATTTCGTTAGTTTTTATAGTAGAGCTAAACTTAATATACTATTTTGAAGGAAATAAAGTCTACTATACATTGATATACAAAACATTTGCATAGGGGACTATCTTCATACTCGAATCCGCACCAACTTTAAAATTTTCAATAGCAACCTACTTTTGATAGCGCAGAAATGTTCCCCGCCCTCAACATAATCTAAATATAAATTTTCGTTAATTTCCTACATTTATATGCAGAGATATTAGACAATATATATCGATCTTATTTGAGGGGCTACCTCCACATTTCACAAAGTATTAGTTGGACACGAGATAAAGGACGCGGGTAGAAAATGTTTTGGTGTTAGCCGTGGTTCTTCTTTTCCCGTGGTCATTCATTCCCCCACTCCCGTATACCCCTCGCCTTTATATAAGAATTTAGAATTTTATACCAACGCTATCACAGCGCCTTTAATTCACAAAATTAGTGAAGATTTCTGTTAAGTTATGCAGATTTTAAATTTGTGTATGACCCCTGAAATGATCATTTGATGCACATTTTAATATAGCAAAAAAAAACTACAATGATGCACATTTTAATATAGCAAAAAAACTACAAAGAGGAAAATCGCGAAATTTTAGATATGCAGATAAAGCGTTTTTCTGAATCCATCACTATCAAAATATAACATGGTTATATTTTGCTATTCATAAATTTTATGAATATTAATATCCTAATTTAAATAAAATTAAAAAAATATACATATTAGTAATGAAAGTTAGTGTATTTTATTTGGGTCGTTTAGAAGTAACACAGATAAAAATATCAGCTTAATAAAACTATTATTTCGAAAGATATGATTAAAAGTTAACGAAATTCATTTAACATTACGAGTTCTAAACTTTCGATATTCATAATTAAAAAACTACTTAGCGAAATGACTTGCAAATTGATATTCAATGATAAATTCTGTCGTAAATTCTAAATATTGAATCAAAATTGGGTGTTGCTATTGGAAATTTTAAAACTGGTGTGGATTTCAATATGAAAATAGTTTCTTTTTTGAAAAATAATAAAAATAATTTTAAATTTTTTGTATATCAATGTGTAGTAGACTTTATTCCATACAAAATGGTATCTTAAGCATCCGATTTGTCGAATTCAACGCCGGTTGCATTTTCATTGCCAGTGCCGTACCGGACTACATGAAACAGTTGTAATTGAATAACATTGAATCCTGTGCCGCCACCGGCTCCGGTTTTTCCGTTGTGTTATTTATTTCAGATCCAACTCCTACTAAGAGTTTGTTCGAAAAGTGCATGGAATCTATTTACCTGAAAATATCCGTGTCCCGCCGCTTATCCGGTGGACTTGGATTGCTGAAGCTCGTGCACGTGGTGGTGGTGGTGGACTTGTCCTTCGGGGGGTCGTTGGTGACCTCGGACGCGTGTCTCGCCTTCTTCACGTGCCTGCGAGCTCTGGAGCGGGCCGCGATAAAAATCCGAATATAAACAAAGACCATGACAAAGGCCGGAATGTAAAAGGATCCCAGAGCCGAATAGAGGACGTACCCCACGTCGTCGCTGAGGGAGCAGGAAGGGTAGTCCTCCGCCCGGTCCTCTTTCTTCCAGCCCAGGAGAGGCGGCAGAGAGATCAACGCGGACAACACCCACACGAAGCAGATCATGAGGACCGCGCGGGTTGCTGTCCGTTTCTTCAAGTACTCGACTGCTTGCGTCACTGACCAGTATCGGTCCAAGCTGATCAGGCACAAGTTGTTAATCGAGGCCGTGCACAGGAGAACGTCCAAGGCAGCGTGGATCTCGCACCACACAGTACCGAAAATCCAGTAGCCCATCAGCTCTTTCGCGAGGGAGAAGGGCATGATCACCAATCCCACCAGGAAGTCAGATACGGCCAGGGATGCTATAAACCAGTTCTGCACTGTTTTCAGAGCTTTTTCTGTCGCTATTGCAATGCATACTAACATGTTACCTACCACAATCACTACCATTATGAAAGTCACGAAAAAAGAGGTGAGAATGATACGGATTTGCGAATACCCACTGGGATACTGGGACCCGTTCCAGTAGGAATAGCTGTTCCAATCTTCTACGGGGGAGTCGGACCACGAGATGTTCTTATACTCGAGGAAAGACGTGCCATTCAAATCGACTGATGGAGAAAAGTTTGCAATTTCAGTGAAATAATAATATTCCACCGAAAGCAAATGCGTATGGTTGGTATAATTGGCTTCCATGATGAATGTGACCGGCTTAACTTGTAAGTTTTTTCTTTGCATCTGTCAATACTTTACGAAGAGAAGAGTTAAGTCTCCTTTGTCTTTCTTCCTTTTCCCTGTAAAGATGAAGCAACGAGTTAAACAAAATATGTTTTTTCTCATTCAGATATACATTGATATATATATATATACATATATATATATATATATATATATATATATATATATATATATATATATATATATATATATATATATATATATATATATATATATATATATAATATATATATATATATATATATATATATATATATATATATATATATATATATATATATATATATATATATATATATATATATATATATATATATATATATATATATATATATATATATATATATATATATATATATATATATATATATATATATATATATATATATATATATATATATATATATATATATATATATATATATATATATATATATATATATATATATATATATATATTATATATATATATATATATATATATAGATATATATATATATAGATAGATATATAGATAGATAGATAGATAGATAAATAGATAGACATAAATAATTTTGATAATTTTTAATGAAGTTATTCGATCTCTAAAACGAGCCGAAATGAAGATAAATTGTAAAAAGCACTTTAGTTGAATGAATCGTCTCTATAAGAGAGATGTAACTGTGTCATTGTTGCTCTAACTTTTGTTGTAGCAGGATTCTACTCTAAAACCCATTCTATGCGGGCGAGATATCCAATTTCATAGCCATCTGCGAGCTTTGGCAGATGGCTATGAAATTGGAACATACAAACCACGTGGTTCTTATCTACCAATCTCAGAGCCACCTGCAAAAACTCGCGCGCATTTATCACGTCCGTGTAGAATGGGCTTAAGTTGGGCTTATGTTTGAACTGATTTTAGTAGTAATTAAAAATGTTTAAGTTTTTAAATGCTGTTTTTAATCTTTTTAGTGATAAGATAAGACCCCTAAGTGCTTTTATATTCATGGCGTCCACGCAAAAAAAAAAAAATACTTTTCAGTTGAACGTTCGCCCTTTGGCACCAAACAAATGACGTTTTGGTTGGGGTAAATTAAAAGCATGTTTTTTAGTTAATTAAATTATTACATTCCAGAGTTTAGTTGTTTTCATGCTACAGTTAATCTAACAGTTATCATTCCGGTGAAGGGACAGTTTCATCCGCAAGAGAGGTAGTATGCTGTCACTATCGTTCTGGGTATTTCGTATAGGACAGTGTGTTTTGTGTTACTGTGAAATACCCCCCGGATATCACTTCACTACTATACTATCTTTAGTGGAGCGGGAATTTAGGGTGAAGAGGTGGAAGCTTTGTATAAACTGAGAATAAGTATTTTTCTGTTTTAAAAATTAATCTAAATTATTTTTTTATTACTTATTTTAATGATATATGCCAACGTAAAGTATTTTTAGTACAATTATACGCTTTTAGAGTAATCCATTCCGACTAACTCGGGGATAAATTCAAATATAAGGTATACTTTTAATTTTCAATACACAGAACAAAATGATGCAGACTTTTACGTAAATAAGTTATCTACGCAAAAGTATTGTAGCCGCATCTAATATTTGTAGTTGACTGTCAACTACATGTGTAGTCCTGATTGGCTTTTCGAAAATCTGACACCTTTTCATTATTCTTATTCAAACTTATACATAAGTTTAAGTGGAGGACTAAAAGAGCTTATCTACTAGGTCCGCACCGGGCCCTGTGGTTGCTAAATGCGGACCTGATATTACTAACCATATTACTAACCACAACAATTGCCTTCTCACTGTTCTTGTAATTTGTCATTAATTTATCAGATATGTACTTAGTTAATTTTGCTTTGGTCTATATGTCATAGAAAGTTCTTCACACTCAATATATTTGTTCTATCTGTCACATGATAGTGAAATGTAGACGATTTACTTCCTTTCATGGATCCCTTCAATATATTAGTCAAATTTAATTCGCACCTCATCATAAGCAGTAACCATGATATTAATCTTCTTAATATATTTGTCCAGAGTTTATGCCGGTAGATCTCTGTAATTATTGTACAATGAACATGGCATCAACCAAAAGCGCACATGTTTATGACAAATTATTGGTATTTCTAGAATGTCGCCTGGTAGTTTAAAAGATAATATTTCCAATACGAGTTCATACTTGGTAGTTAGCATATGTATAGAGCCATCAGGATTAAAATTTGAAGAAGGGGAGATGTGGAACTCATATGTACAAATAACATTATGGTGGTACTAAATCTGGAGGAGTCTTCTCCAACAAGTAGCCTATAAATCAGATTACGCTTCTGTCTAAGATTAACCATTTGTATTTCGACTTTAATTGGTTTTGAAGTACTGTGTGGTCCTGATTGTATTTCGACTTTAATTGGTTTTGAAGTGCTGTGTATCTTTAAAAAAATCTACTGTAAGAAAAAAATCGAGTCTGTAAAGCTCAGTAATTGACCTGGGCGTTCTTGTAAATTTGCCTTCTATGTGGATCACGAACGATTCGTTTACAACCTTTTGTGATAGAACTGAAAAGATTATCACATTGGAAGGC
Organism: Troglohyphantes excavatus; assembly: GCA_963932185.1. Lineage (NCBI taxonomy): Eukaryota > Metazoa > Arthropoda > Arachnida > Araneae > Linyphiidae > Troglohyphantes > Troglohyphantes excavatus. The sequence goes on along the minus strand of OZ010676.1, from coordinate 782,327 downwards.
TATATTTTAAAATGATTTATCTTTAGTCGATAGAGTCTTTGCGAATGTCACTGCTTCAAGCATTATATTAAGCTCTTTTCCCCCGAAGCTCTCGTGGTGCAAAGATGTGCCTTGTCTATCAGACACATACTTCTTACATTTTTTAATTTCTGCGAAATTTCGGTCAATACTGGAGTAATGGAAAAATACTTATCCATTGTTGATGACGTTATAGATCCCAGGCTTTGTGTGTACTTGCAATATATATTTTCATAATCTACTTCAAAAACCCTTTAATTTGATATGTTGCAAGCTTATACAATAATGACTTTGACACAATGGCCTACAATGCGTTACTTTGTTAGTTTAGTATAACTTCAGAGGCCCCCTGAACAAAAACTTGTATGTAAAATTAACAACAAGTAAAAATGTCATATTTGGGTTCCACTTGATCCATATCGAATGAAAAAACAATTTCGGCTCACTTTTTAAAGTATATTACAACTGCCACCACCTCACTAATATGTTCATGGGCTACGATCTGAGCCATTTCCCCTTGGGGGCTTCCCCAATGGGGAAAAGCAAAATTGGTTTTAGTCTGGGTGCGAAACACCTGAGCTGGTATCTCATGCAACCTGAATAAGCGGGATAACGTTTGGACTACTACGGATTTTCAATGTATGTGTATGCGGCGTATTATTTATGGCATGCGATGTTTTACCCCAGGTCAGATCGCTACATTCATATGCTAAAAATCGAGCACCCATTCCACCGGGGACAGGTTCGATGTATTAAAGGCTGGCCACGCCCACTTGAACGTAGTTTTTTTTTTAAAGTGAAACGAGCTAACCTTTCAAAAACGAGAAGTGCCTTAAAGAAATGGTGCATTGTTCCTGCCAACGGCGCCCTGCCCCTTTTTATTTCTAGAGTGAACACAGTGATATTGTTTATAGTTTAAGTTTCAATGATATGCAATTATTTTTGTTTAAATTAAAATTTAACTCGAATTTTATTTTAGTTTTCAGAAAAGTTTAGTATTTATATTGAAGAATAACTATATTTTAACACAGCATGAGTTATTAAATATTGTAGCATAATTTGTGAATACATTTTTGAAAAATTTCCATTTTTAGTAGCAATAGAAGAAATGCTGTACTCCTGGTTGCCAATCCAAAGCAGTCATCTTCTTGGACAACGTCGTCATCAGCTCCCTGTTAAACTATCGTCCCCAGCAGAAGGCAGGAAGTTCGGACTGCAAGATGTGGCTGACGTATGACATCTGTGCATTTATGCACTTTTTGGCTGTCACTCGGAATCGAACCGAGGACCTTCTGCATGCCACACCGATACTCTACTGTTCCGGCTAAAGTGATCACTCGTGTTCAAGTGGAAGTATCGGGTATATGAAGTTAGCAATGGTTGATGTCGTGAAGTGTTATCGTGTGGGGATTGATTGAAGTTGTGTTGTTGATTTGAAGTGGTGTCGAGTCAATGACAAGTGAGTGTTACAAAGGGATTAAAAGTGATTGGGGGTGAATTAAACCTTTTACAGGTTTTCTTAGCAATGAATCTAAATTTAAATATATTGTTCCTGTTCATACATAAAAACAATTAGGAATAATTAGTTGAAACAAAATTCTTTACTTTTCTACTGCCTTTGTGACGGTAACATTTGTCTACGAATCTTTACTGTTTAAGGACATTCATAAAAAAAAATCTGTAAAGATGGCTCCAACCTTTCTATTAAAACATTTTATAAAAAATCAATTGAAAGACAAAACGCTAAAATAGCTTTAAAATATTTCATGATAGTTGTGTTGCTCTAAAACTGCAGGCTGAAAAATGTAACGATACGAATGATATTTTACGTACACAACAATTTATTCAACTGATATCCAACATGTCGAAGATAGTAAATGTGAAACATCCATTAAACAGCAAGCATTTTAATAATAACTAAGTCAACGTCCATTCAATCCCTCTGCTGGCTGGTGCCATCACTGTTGGTGGTACATTAACAAATTTTGTAGTTATTTTTGTGTTTTTAAAGTATGGTCATATAAGATATATGCATATTTTGCAATACATGATGAACATTTATATTTTATATGCTAACATGTTTTTGAAAAAACTTAAATTGCTTTTGTTACTTTATCTAAATTGTTAAAATGTTTATTAATACTAGTTTAAACATTGATATGTTATTAAAATATTTGAGTATTGTGAATAAAATTTATTATAAGTTTTTCTTTATTTATTTATTTTAAATAACTTGTTATAATATGTAAAGTAATATAAATAATTTAAACTGATTATAAAAATTATTATATATACCCATACAAAAAAATATTTTATTTCTCTATAGAATAACTTGAAATTAACTTCTACAGAAAGAGTGGTCAATTTCAATGTTGAAATGTTATTTTTCTAATTCATTATGCATTAGCCTCTCTCTTAAAAACGAACTGTTTATTTGCAATATTTATTACTAAGACTTTACTAGAAACATTGCTTTAACTTAGAAAATGATATTCTCCTCTTATAAATATATAATTTATTGTACAAAGAGCATTTATTTCTGTTTTAAATAATTAAAAATATATACATGTTTATTTCCTTGATACAATATGCATTCATTTTTTTTTTACCATCACCCTAATTTGAAATATCTTATTTAGAAATGATCATTCTAAATCAAAAATAGAGTTCAAATTTTATGATAGCAACATGAAAAGAATAAATATAAGATTTCTTAAATTTGGTGATAGTAAGAAATAAATACAAATTGCCTCAAAGAAAAACAAATATATTTTTAATTATTTAAACATAGAAATGAATGCATTTTGTTTATTAAATTATAAATTTGTAAGGAAAGAAATTTGGATGTACTTGTTGTAAATTGAGTAAATATGTTCGAAACATATACTCACATAAAGTTCCTGCATGTATTCAAAAATGAGTACATAAAGCGCATGTATCAATTCGAAAATTAAACAAAATATCCTTAAAATTGATTCCATGCTGGTACTCAAAAATGAGTACATGTCTTTTTCAAATTTGAGACTCATGTATTTAGAGCTATGATAAGAATTGAATGTATTCAAAAATGAGTACATTTTACTCATTTCCAAGTACATGTTTTGAACAGTGTATACACTCAGGAATATGAAATTTGCATAACTGGTTCTTTATATATCAAGAACGCAAAGTAAGCTATAATTTTAGGTAGGTTGTGTCTATTGAGAAACATTTTATATTTGAATTATGTAAACCACATTTGCGTGGAATATTCCATATGACCATCAACAGTGACCACCAACCCTGCCTACAGTTTACGATTAAAAAACTTGTCAAGAAGTAATGTTTTTTATTTAAAAATTTGTTTTGTAAAATAACGGCTATGAGCTATGAGGGGCTACAGCCCATCGTAGTTTGAGTTTCCAGGGAGTCTTGGGCAAGATCAAGTTTTTTTTACCCTGTTTTGGGCGGTGAGGGGTGGCGGGCTACGAGTCCCGCTCGCGCTATCAAGATAACCTTGGACACACTGCAAATGCTCAGAAACAGCAACTTTGCCTGAAACCCTGTGTTGTATCATCTGAGTATAATCATTCGTTCAAAGTTTTAAAGGAAAGGAAAGGTAACAAATTCACGTTAGAAATGAAGGGTTCTGTGGCTCTAAGATTCTGTAAGTGAAGGAATAAAAAAAAAACTTGTGTCGCTACAGTGAATTTTTGCAGTGGTTTGGATGAGTGGAAAAGACGAATTCTATTGCAAATATTGTGTTCTATTTGCATCATTATTAGCTGGGTTAGGCAGTCAGGTACTTTATATTTATCTTGTGTTTTCGTTAGTGTATTTTAAGCGAGGCTGGAATTGTAAATACTATTGGGTTTAATCGAGTATTTTGATTAAGTAGTGATACCGAAATCACATTATCCTTGACAATCAATTCTTAACCTTTTATATGCTAATTGATCTGCTTAAATTAAGAAAACAGAACCAAATACCTTTGAATCGTATTTAAAAAAAATATCAATTTTATGTAAATTAAAAAACAATTCAAAGAACTGAACATGCTTAATGATGATATTTTTAAACTTTAATTTGACATTTAGATAAGAAATATTGTACTATATACGACAAGCAAACAAAACGTACTTTGTTAAAAAATTCAAAAAATGATATTCTACATTATTGATTTTGCCACCGAATTTTCTATCTAAGATATTTTATTTGTCCAAAATACATTTTGTCCCATTGAAACTAACTTGTAAAAATTGAAATCTGTATACGAGAATTAAAAAAAGAAATTGCGTTTTCCTACGATTTGCTTTAAGTGACAAAACACGTTTTGAATGTGTTCTCTTCGTATGTCTATCATTTGTCTAAGTTTATTAAATGTGTGGATTGCAGCAAGAATGAATAACTGCTAGTTGGTATTCTGGATAAAAGTTTAAAGTCCTCCTTTGCATAGTTTAAAGTAATTTATTATTTTAACCAATTTACCTAAGTATTTCAGTTCTAACATCATTTATCAAAATTTAAGTATAATGGTGATATTTCTCATATCGCCATTGTACTTAAATTGTCCTAATATACGAAATTTAATATTCTTCGGGAGATTTGGTGAGATATTGCCTCTTGATCTGTCAATTAACCCATATTTGCATGATTGCCATAACCATACTAATTTCAGTGATAGAAGTCATCATAGATTACACATCATTGGCGAAGACTGCTGCATATAAGTTTCAAATGGAGCCGAAGCCAGTTTTTATAAAGCAAAAATCATATGGGATGGACAAAAATAATCTGGAAAGATCTCAATGACTATTTATTTCCGAAATGAAAATCTCTATTATATTAAAAATCAAATCAAAATAATTGATTGCACTGTTATGGAGCGTTCTTTTAATATATCATAGTATTTTTCATCCTTTTACACCCCCCTCCCCATGTTACTTCACTTCAAATTTATGTAGTTAAAAATCAGTAATTAAAACTTTCATTCTGTGTATTTTACCAAACATCTTATCCCATTAGAAAGATATAGTGATTTCTATTAAAAAGTTTCTTATTTCAAAGTTTGTGAAAGAAACTTTTCATTTTTTTTTTATACAAAGTCACTTTTTCTACGTAACGCAATCACCGACACCCTTTCCCCTCATGCCACACATGATGGTCCCCCTTCCCCAAGTGTGTGAGTCGTAATAAATGTGCAGCCTTTTAAGATCCAAATAAGAGTCACATGAGACTTAAAACTATAATTTTTGTAACTCTTAAATTTATATTTTAAAAAATAAAATTCAATTTATATTTAAATGTTAGTCGACAGTTTTCAATATTTGTTATTTTTCTAGTGTTCATTTGTACAAAAAAACTGTTTTTGCTGTGCATTTCTTGATATTGTACTACTTAAGGGGACTCGGTACCCCAAAATCGATAAAAATGACAAAAAGTTTTTATTGGTTTAAAATAACGCTTCCATTTTCTAGCATGTTTTCCCAAAGTTTCAAAACGATTGAATAAATATTAATCATATTATGAACGTTTTCTTCACTCCTTATGCAATGTGTTACATAGAGAAAGTCATAAACCGAATGTAAAAATGGGCACATCTAAGCAAAATAATGTCAATGTATCAAAGGATTGCTTCTACAGGACTGTTATAAAGATGTGTTACCTGCCAAACGCAAAATGTCAATGAAATTGTACACATCATCATCTAGTTCAGGTATCCCATAGATACATTTGTAAAGAAAACGCGCGTCAGTGTTTTTTTGTCAAATTTTGTATGTGAATACAACTAAGAATTATACATACTATGTAAAAGTCTTCAAAATCTTTAGGGTCAGGCGGGAAATTAATTTGCCGAAACTCTGTGTGTGAATTGATTTGCCCAAAAGACAATAGAGGAAAATGCGGTATACTGCAAAATCTCTTCTTTTGCAATACGCCGCCTTATCAGGGATTTTGCACTCAAACTTGTAAATATTGCAATGCATAAAGAGAAAAAGTAATTTAAGAATAAATAAGGAGTAACTTATGCTGTAGGGTGCTTTAATTTTACAGTGAGTGTCATGTATAAAACCACTAAAAAATTTTCAGTTTTCTCTGCATTACACTCAAAATTAAAACAAATTATATAAATATCTGCAGTCAATTTTTGTTTCATAATGTTCAGTAGTCAGTGGTTTGCCAAAAATGTATTACAAGAATAAAAATTTGTTTGACAGTGAGCGATTTTATTGTGTTTTTAGAAATTTTACATGCATTGAATACTAAAAGTGACATTTTTATTTAAAGTTGGAGCGAAACAAAATAATTATTATTTGTCATTAATTTTGCATAATTTGTAGGATATATATACGTTATTTATGTGAAAAAATATTTGAGTTAATTGGGACATTTATAATAAATTTTTTTCAATACTGAAATCTTTAAATGCATTTATCTCAGCTTGCTGTTTTCGTGAACATACACCTACTTAAAATACTAAAACTCAAGCAAATATATATGAATTATTGTGAAATTTTTTTAACCTGTACACAAGAGTATATTGAATAGAATTAGGGATGGAATAAGAAAAATATTAAAAACAATTTATTTAAAAAAATAAAATGTTCAAGAATTAGAGTTTTTTGGAAAAAAATAGCCGATTTTTCACTAATTATTTTTTTTCTCCTAAACTAAAACACTTATGCCAAATCCGATCCCTAAAGTTATTAAGCATAAATCAATACAGCTTACAAAAAAAATTCGATGTAAAAAAATTAAATCTGAAGGAGAAGAAGCATTTTGAAAAATGCCTTAAATATTCGAAAAATTTAACAAAAATTTAATTTTCGAAAAAGTTTGAAGAAATTTTAAATTTTTTTTCTTCTAAATCTTCTTTCTTGAATAGTTTACATGTAGTCATCACAAAAATATTTAATTTTGTATCAAATTATAGAAAATAATTTTTGGAGTACCAAGTCCCCTTAATTTTTTATTGTATCCGACTTTTGCTTACGAAAAAAAAATATTCTCAATAAATCGGTATATGTAATTTCCGGCGCAAATTTTTTCGTTTTTCTAAATCGATAGGTAAATTTCGCTGCAAATATTATTTGTTCTCTCACGCCAATACGTTGTAGCCAAATAGATTACTAAGCCAGCGTTGGTAATCCTGTGAGTTGTTTTAATGCAAATACTAAGTAAAATGCAATGTATAACCGTGTATATAAAATTGATTTTTTTTATTATTAATTGCAGAGTCAGAGCAATTTTTTTCTTCCTTTTTTTAATATTTGAAAAATTTAATTTAGATTAAATTCATTGTAAAAATTATGAAACTTACTGCTCGGTGGGAATATCCCAAACAACTGCTCCAAGGGTGAACCAGCTGTTTATGAGCAGCGTGGGGGGGGGGGGGGAGGGCAAAATATGCCATTTTTTATTATCAGAAGGCGGCGGGACGAAATCTATTCTTAAACAAAAAAAAAGTTCATTACACCAGAATAAAACACCACAAGGTTGCTTCTTTACATTGGCGGCATTTATTAAAATAAGATTTTTTAGGAGGAATTTACGCTTACCGCTTAACGGCTATCGTCGAAAGGAGAAACGACGCATTGATAGGTGATGGAGTGCATTGAGAACTTAAAAAAAATGTATTTAAAAAAACAAATTGTCAAAAAGACGTGGATTGAGTCGGTTTTGAAACTAATCTCCTACCTTACAATTAATTACAAAGTGGTGAGTGAATTAAAATATCATGTTTTCGTTTCTCTGTCCACTTAGACCTTCATGCACCCGAAACTGATCGGAAAGATGTTATATGTCAAAAAAGTTAACACAAAAATATATTCAGGACCTCACTGTTCTAACTCGACCGTTCGGCATTTCGTCTGTTTGTCTGTAAATTTGTTCGTTACCAAACACTTTGATCGATGTCCTTCAAATTTGGCATAAATGTTCCTTAAAGTCATTAAAAACGACGTATGTTTTTTTTAATTAAGATTTTTTTTATTCCGTTTCAAGATGGTGGGCATTTTATTATTTGATTCCGTTTCGAGATGGTTGCCGTTTTAGTGGTTCCGTATCATGTAAAGTTCAGCTTTTTGTTTTTTTGGTCGCGAGATCTACTGTTCCATAATTTCAAATTCAAAATGAATACGCATTCTTAGTTTCTTGCGTATTTGAAAAAAGCGAAGGGGACTGAATTGGGAACATTAAAAATATTCTCAACTAAGACATCCTAAACGAGGCCACGGGCCTTGCTTTCATTTCGTCTTTTCACTCAAACTTCTGTCATGAGTCTGTTGAAAGCAGACTCATGACAGAAGTTTACATTTGCCTTCCGGTCTTCGCGAATGGATTGGGGAACATCAGCTCCTTCCCTTGACGAGCAAAGCGGGCTTTTGATGCTGTCCATCTTCTTTTCGATAACTCATTCTAGTCAATTGAAAAAAACAGCAGGGTTTATGGATGGCTTAGAATGTATTTGGAGGAAGTTTTCAATGAGTACCGTTTACAGAACTGTCGTTGGAAAATGCGGTTAGAGGAGCGGGGATGAAATTATTTAGCTGACTAAACCCAAACAGTAAATATTTGAAAATTAGTAAAATTTCAAAAAAGATGTTCTACATTCCAATACATATATCACTATCTATCAATTCCAGAGCAAGAATCTTCCACTTCAACTATCCAAAACTTACCTTTTAATTCGAAACTTTTTAAGAAATTAACAACTTTTTTGCCTATTTTGAAAACATTTTGTACATAAACATATATTTATTAATTTTTCAACTATCTGATTTATTATATTGAAGTAAATGAATAGTTCATTTGAGCCAAAGTGTTCTTTTTTAAAAACCTCTCCCCTCCTACCCTTTTGATCTTGTTTCCAAAACTTGATAATTTCATACAGCAATAAGCCTATGTTAACTTTCAATGTCTTTTTTTTTTTTAATCTTTTTTCAATTATGATTGGACGGAAAATAGTTTCATTTGTGTTTTGCTGCTCAGAAGCGGGAACCTTTCAACTAGTCTTGTGTCTTTTTGGAGCTTTCTTGATATTTTCTAGCTCTTTCCTTTAATCACTTCGATCCTATTCCTTATACGCTGAGGATGCATTTTTCGTAACTCAAAATGTAGCTCATCATTTACTTAATGGCACGCCCGCCCTAGTGGTGTGACCAATATGCGCCTCTTTTTATTTTATAAGTTTTATATTTATTTTATTTTAAATGATTATGTCTCTTTTGATATTTAAATTAAGTGTAAATTAAGAATTTTAGTAAGAATGATTAATGCACAAGATATTTTGAATTAATGGAAAATATTTGTTAACCTTAATTTATGAGAAAATTGAGTATGCTAAGTGGTCAAGTGGAGGTCCAGTAATTAAAATACTCTGTTCCCGTGTGCTGAAATTCCTGAAGTGAACTTTTCATTTCTGTGACTTGCTGCGATCTGTCCTGTGTCATCTTCTGTGGACTATCGTTGTGTTTATTAGAAAGGTGGAAAGGCTCGCTGCATGTCAACTTGAAGAGTTTTGTAAGTGAATTGTACGTCCGAATATAGAGTGCGTCAAATTGTGCCGAAGGGCTATTTACAAAGTGTGTTCCAATGGAAGTCGTGAAATGACTTCGTTTATTCGAAAATGCCTCGGGGAATGAGTAACGACCCCACTTCCCGTTGTGCATCCTCATTTTGAGAGTTTTACTCGTGACGGACGCATTTGTGTATTTAAAAAATGCAGCTTTTGAAATTATTTTAAAAGTTTTATTTTATTGAGCTTTATTGTTTATGATTAAAAATGTGCCTTGTTTTTGAAAAAAAAATTCCCCACAAGATTATTAGACCATTCCATTATATAAATGTGAAACTTCGAGAAAAAAAAAACCTTTTGGGAAAAAAAACATATTTTGAAAATATTTAAAACTTTTAATATATTTGTTTTAGCGATAAAGATAATCAAATACAAACAATAATCAGTTCGAAAAACTTTAAGTGTTCCCGCAAAATTTGTCGCCGAATATTTCGCATTTTTAAAACTGAATTTGCATGCTTTATAAAAATCCCTTAAGTGTCAAGAATTGTTTTTAACTAAGTATAAATAATGGACACAATTTAATGTCGATATTAAATGTATGAAGATGAACAATCGAATTTGCAATGGGGAACAAAAAATTTTGTGCTCACAAAATTACAAACGATATTTTTTTATTCACAAGTAGATGAGAAGTTCTTGCAACGAGCTTTTGTTTATCCTTTTGATGAATTCACGTGCATAGAGTTCATTTCCGGAAAAAATTCTATCGTTAATTACTGTTTAATTGATATACTAGCAATATGGCCCGGCTTTTATCGGATGTTGTCTCCTCTCCTTTTTAAATATAGCACTTTTTTAAACAAAATATAATTAAATTGTTTTACTGAATTGCCAATCCAAGGATCTTCTTCTGACCATAATTAAAAACTTTCATTGGTCACACCTATTATTAATTTATGCATAAGTCAAAAATAGGTGGCTTTAAATGCTTTCTTCAGCAATTTGTTTTGTTAAATGGAACACAATTTCCATTTGACTTCAAATACTTTACTAGGTACACTTCAAATAACACAAAATAATGAGTATATATAATGCACTATATTTATTATAATTTTTATTCCTATACTATGAAGGGGTTGTTAAAAATGACACACACACCCTTTCTTTTTGATCTTGCCCTCTCACTTATAGCACCCAATCACCGCCGCTGGTGGTCCATACCTTCTCACTAATGCATCAGGTGCATGAAAGTGGGGTACCTGCTCAGGTGTTGACGATGTCATTTGACCAAGGCTCACAATGACAAAACAGTGTTCACAAGTTTTTCTATGAGGTTCGAACCCGAACCGTCGCTCATAGTTTATTCTGTAACTTTAGTGCGATGTCAATTCTACCAAACATATCTGATATAGACTTGAAATTGACATATTTACGTAATACCGATAACTAATATCTAAATATGGTTCGTTCACTAACGGAAACCTCGCTAACAGATTAAGATATACAAGCTGCTACACCTGATTCCGCGTGTGTCCCACATCCGATCTCCGTATGTGCTTTGCTTTAGTTCAAGATTTTACACGCATCCCCGCAAAATTTCCTTTTATGCCAGTCGTGCTTTATTCTACTGTGTTATAGTATCAGAATGTATCACCTTAAAAGAATAGCTGGTTTTAAAAATGTTTCACGTCAAAACCACATTTTATTTTTCAACTCAAGGTTCTTCAAAACGTTTAAAAAAGAATGAAATTTCTATTCGAGGTATTAAAATACTAGTTAAGTATTTTAATATTTTTTGTGTCTGCAAAAAAACGGATAAATGTATGAAATCTAGATGAAAATACAAATAAATAAAATTAATTAATAAATAAAAAAAAATCTGAACAAATAATTTAGTAAAATTCACAACTTAATAAACGAGGGAATTTCCCTAAGTAGACTAAATAAATAAGTAAATATACGATAAAAAAAGCCCAAAACACTACAAAAGTTTTTCAAGTGAAACTTTAGATCATCGGTGGGACCAAATTTATGTCAAACGTGATATTTTTAGGGAGTTATAGTTTCGGAATCGGTTATCCTAAAAGCGTAAAATGGTGTTTCTATCATGACTACTCTATCCCTACACACACCCTTCATAGATGGTTTTAAAGACGTTTCATGACAAAACTACATTGAATTTAGGCCGTGAGGCATCGAATCGTTTAAAGACACTGAAAACTCGAATAGAAGTTTTAAAATAATATCTTCATTTTTTCGCATCTGCATAAAATACTTAAATGCTACAAATATAAATAAGCAATAAAATGAAATAATTTTATTGATAAATAAATGAAATAAGTAAATAGAACACAAATATTTAAGTGAAACTGACAACTGCCTAAAAAGAAATCAAATTAATGAATAAACTAAATAAAAATTCTAAAATAATAAAACAACAAACACCACGAAATATTTTAAAGTCAAATTGATACGAAAAGAACAATATTCCCTCTATAAATAAAAAGAAAATAGTACTATATTGATAGTCAATGGTTATTGGCTATCAAAATAATGTTAATAGAATTTTGTACTGAAGTGAATTTCTAAAGTTTTATAATTTAACATTCCTGAACTCCTCCTGAATATTTAATCTCCAAGAGTATGCCTCAAATGATAGCCAGATTACCTGATTTGTCCCGGATTATCTCTTTCAACATGCAATAAAGAAAATTGGAAAATGCAAGTAGGATTCTATGATGAGTACCTGTTTATCTATTTTTGTATGGAATGTCTATATTTTCAAATTAACTTCAGATGACTCTTTTTGAATAACTTTAAATTTATTGATTTAAATTGTGTTTGATTTCGTATGCCACTTTTTGCTCAACTACTTAACTTATATTAAGCTTTAATCAATAATATCAATATATATATATATATATATATATATATATATATATATATATATATATATATATATATATATATATATATATATATATATATATATATATATATATATATATATATATATATATATATATATATATATATATATATATATATATATATATATATATATATATATATGGTATCATAATGACAGACCTAAAATAGTTTAATTCTATCTTTTCATCTTGAGGTTCCCTCTGGCCTTGAATTCTACCAAATTGGAATTTTTTAAAACACTGGACGTTGATAAGTTTTCATTCTACAGTAGTTTAATTTCTAATATAGCGGGAAAGTTTCCATTTGGTATCAATAAAACAAAGTTAAAATAGCTTTATTTTACATATTCATTCACTTCGAGGGTCGACTTTAACCTTGGAAGAATTAACTTCTGCATCATTGCGCGTGCGCGGGTATTTCGTCTCCACCTCACACCGAATTTGATAAATGAATTCGTAAAAATGTACAAGACAGTGGCGTAGCCAGCATTGGGTTACTTTGGGTTAGAACCCCCCCCATAGCCAGATCAAAATTATTTTTTTGAAAAATAACAAGTGCAAAAAAAAAAAAAAAAAAAAATCTTCTTTTTCTCCGTTTTTTATATTACATATATAATATAGTTTTTTCCATCACATTATGTTTGCAGGAATTTTCAGCGATTTCCAGTGGCGTAGCCAGCATTGGGTTACTTTGGGTTAGAACCCCCCCCATAGCCAGATCAAAATTATTTTTTTGAAAAATAACAAGTGCCAAAAAAAAAAAAAAATCAAAATCTTCTTTTTCTCCGATTTTTATAGAGAAAACACGCGTCGCATTTCCTGGTCTAACCCACATATATCTCCTGACTTTCTGTGGGGGGTAAAAAAATTCTCTTGCTTGAAAATGAAAGTCTTTATTTTGTTAAAACTAAATGCCATTTTAGAAAGAATTGACGAACTAAAGAAAAATTTCGTTCCCCAACCCACCTCCTAATTTTTTCTGGTGCTTCTATTACATTTACAATCAATTTTATTTTCTCGTATTATCTTGTTTCTTCTGCCAGCACACAGACAGCTAACAGACATTTGGGAGCCACTTCTGACATTACAAAATACTCATCGTTCAAAAAAAAAAAAAAAAAAAATGGAAATGAGCGGGAAATATATTGGCGCCGATATTTATCTACGTTGAATATTATGAGAGCCAACTGAACTTTTAGAACCCAATCGCTGCGAGTGTAGGTGGTTTTATTATATTTGGGTTCGAATCAGTTTAAATAATTTCAATGGTGTTACAATGAAAGAACTAATATTATATTTTAGTCAGCAAGGACGAATGGTTTTTGTGAACATGCAGTTTAAATGTGGAGCAAAGCTGCGAATATTTAAATTGTAAAAAAAAACCTAAATGAACGGTATTTTCTGAGTTTGATAAACTGCACTGGTAAGTGGATAAATATCATACGGCATTTTTTAATTAAAGTTTAATTTTAAAAGATTTCTTAAAATTCGATAAAATAAAGTTTTTGCGTTTGATAGTCATATTTAAAATAGCCAAACGTAAGAGTAGACGGTCACGAGCGATTTTAAACGAAACCAATAACGTTCAGTATTTTGCATGAATTTCGTCGATAATTTTTTTTTTCTATCTTTATGTTTACCTGTCTATTTTGTTGGGGTTTAATAAATGTTTTTTTTTTTAAATAAAACTTTTACAAGTTTATTTATTATTTATAATCTGTACTTTAGTTCATGTTGACATCTCTAACCGTTAGACATGTATTTTCCCACTGTTTCATAAATATTTCTGTTTGACCATATTATGTAGCTGTGTTTTATATATGACAGTTTTATTTATACCATTAGGTAAGAGAAAGTATACTTAACCAGTAAAAAATAGATATTTCAAGGCCCATTCTACACGGACGCTATTTACGCCGCGTTGCATTTTGCAAAAGTCTCTGATTGGTGCATTCAAACCATGTGGTGGACCAATCGCAGAGTTATCTGCAAAAGCTAACGTGCACAAATAACGTCCGTGTAGATTGGGGACATTATTAAAGCACATTAGCTTTTGTAGATGGCCCTGTGATTGGGAAATACAAACTATGTGGTTTACATATACACTCGTAGAGCCATCTGTATCTAATACGCGTAAATACGGCGCTGCGTCTTGTGCTGGTGATTAGACAATTTCCATTTTTTGTCTAGCTTCACAGATTCTACAAATCAATGTTTTTTTTTATAATAATATATTTTTTATTCACTTATTTGATTTTTTTACAAGCAACGTCAATTTCCGTTATGATTTTGCCACAATGCGCCGTTTTGCTGCGTCAAGCAACCAATGAAACCTCCTCCCCCATATCACGCCATAGTCATGCATGATGATTTTAATTATATAATAAAGAATTATTTACAAATTTAAAATTACTACTTAAAAATTATTATTATTACCCCCCATCAATAATTAGCTACAGACTTAAATCCCAGTAAAATGTCAACCAGGTTTGTTAGTAATTTAAATTAGGAAATGACTAAAGATTAACCTTTGAAAATTAAGCTTTTAATTTACATCTTATTTATAATTGTTATATATATTTAATTAATTAAAATTATTAATTAGAATTTTAATTTAAAACTACTGCTTAAATTAAAAAATATCATAAATTAAATTTACTAATTTAAAATTACTACTTAAAAATTATTATGATTATTTAAAATTACTAATTTAAAATTATTAATGAAAATTGCTAATTTAAAATTATTAATGAAAATTGCTAATTTAAAATTATTAATGAAAATTGCTAATTTAAAATTATTAATGAAAATTGCTAATTTAAAATTATTAATAAAAATAGCTAATTTAAAATTATTAATGAAAATTGCTAATTTAAAATTATTAATGAAAATTGCTAATTTAAAATTATTAATGAAAATTGCTAATTTAAAATTATTAATGAAAATTGCTAATTTAAAATTATTAATGAAAATTGCTAATTTAAAATTATTAATGAAAATTGCTAATTTAAAATTATTAATGAAAATTGCTAATTTAAAATTATTAATGAAAATTGCTAATTTAAAATTATTAATGAAAATTGCTAATTTAAAATTATTAATAAAAATTGCTAATTTAAAATTATTAATGAAAATTGCTAATTTAAAATTATTAATGAAAATTGCTAATTTAAAATTATTAATGAAAATTGCTAATTTAAAATTATTAATGAAAATTGCTAATTTAAAATTATTAATGAAAATTGCTAATTTAAAATTATTAATGAAAATTGCTAATTTAAAATTATTAATGAAAATTGCTAATTTAAAATTATTAATGAAAATTGCTAATTTAAAATTATTAATGAAAATTGCTAATTTAAAATTATTAATTAAATTTAATTAAAATTATTAGTTAAAAATTGTTCAAATCAATTATTAATAAAAAAAATTATTTGGTTTTGGTCGGACCAAAAATAATTTATGAACCCCCCCCTTCGGACAATCCTGGCTACGCCACTGGTACAAGACGGTTATTCATTGCCATACCATGTATCATCTTAGCGACGGTAGACAAAGATACATACATTACTTGAGTGTGTATACGTTCTCGTGTATTTTCACTTTGAAATTGTATATTGTCGAATCGATGATTAAATTGTGAAAAATGACTACCACTAGCAAAGCAAAAACAAGAATTAGATTAAAGTGCCCAACGTTTGGATCACCGAAGGAGTTTAGTAAAATTATTTTGCCCACTAATGAAGACATGATAAAGTATTATTTACACGTGAGGCACGTTTTAAAGCCATATGAAACGACGAAACATCACCAAGAGCATAACTGACTAACAGAAAACGGAATTTCTGCTGATAATATTGTAGATGTCGGATGTGACGGGACCAACGTAAATACTGGAAGAAATGGAGGAGTAATAAGGTTTTTCGAAGTTTATAAAACCTTACAGTGGTTGGTATGTCAGCTTCATTCAAACGATCTTATCCGTTAAGACATCTACTAGAAAACTTTGACGATAAAACTACAGATCCTCGTGCATTCTCTTGTATTCTTGGAAAGGCATTGGCTAATTGTGAGCAATTGCCAGTTGTATTATTTGAGACAATTCAAGTTAATCTGCCAGAAATAAGTAGAAAAAAGTTAAGAACTGAACAACATAACTAATTTGATATTTGCCAATCAGTGGCTAGCGGCCAGTGCTCAAGCAGTTTGTCAGGACGACAACCTGGAGCATTGACTCATTCAAGGTATTTAACGACTGCAAATCGAATTTTGCGTTTGTATATCACAACCGTCAATCCATCACAGAATTTATACACACTAGCATAATACGTTATGAAAGTTTATGCACCAATGTGGTTTAATATTATGTTTCACCACTCCTGCAAAGATGGTGCCAAACACATCTTCGAAACAATAAAAAGATTTCGTTATCTCTCTTCTGAAATGAAAACTGTGATAGATCCTGTCATTCAGCGCAATGGTTTCTTTGGGAATCGGTTAAAAAGTTGAGTTATTAGCAATGATGACAGAAAATAAACTATTAGCAATGATGACAGATGATCGAAAATTCATCATAGAGCTTGGTTTGCATAGGATCTTGGCGGCAAGAGCAAAGAAATCTATTGAACTCCGTAAATTTACAATTCCAGATTTTAGCTTCGAAGCTGAAGACTACGTTGAACTCACATATTGGCAGAGTTTGGAAACAACGGAACCTCCATTTACCATGTGAATTTCACATGAAGCTTTAAAACAAATGGTGCTTGATACCGTACCTGAAGTGTTTGATTTTGCAAACTACCCATGTCATACTCAATCGGTGGAACGATGGGTTAAATTAGTTACGAAGGCATCTGCGGTTTGTGGTGCAAGCAAGAGGGTTTATTACAGTCAGATTGCAGTCTAGAAGACTTATGCCACAATATAACACCAAAGCAGAATATCGTTTAAAATCAAGTCAAGTGACCCATTAAACTATGTTCAGTTGTTTGTATTGTGGTTACAATTTTAGTTCTGAGCAAAATTCAAGGAAAATTTTTTACTAACATCTTTAGATTTAAGTGATACTCTTATGAACTATGCTAAGCTGGATTCATAATTTCATACTTACTTCATTTTTGTTCTGTAGTATATTGAAACTTAACATTTGTTGTAGAGTTCGTGCTTCGGGCAGAGCCTCAAATTATCTTTAATATTGTAAGAACTTATTAACTTGCCTTTATGTTTAAAAAATGAACCTATATTAAAGCTAAAATTTCCAAAGTATTAAATTCTAATACATTTTCTCATTCTATAGTGCGTTACAACATTACTCAATTTTTACCTATTATTGGTAAATTTCACGGCCTGAGGGGAACCTCTATATATTATTTGCTATCAAAATCCTTTTACTTGGCAAAGAATGTATACGAAAGGCAACTTTTCCGCACTATTACATTACATTAATCAAATTTTGATTTTTTTCGCTTTGATTTTTGCTATATATATATATATATATATATATATATAGTGGCGGCGACAGCTGTAAAAGAGTAGGGGGCGAGGGGAATTTTTGACCATCCTTCCTACTGTTGAAATAAAAATTATAATAAACATTGCATTTTTATATACACTCACTATTATGTGTTATTTAAAGTATACCAAAATACACAGTAAAACATATTTGATAATATAATTTCAAAAAATAACAAGTTTACAATAAAGCTGATTTGAGACAAGTTATCTTTCTTACTAAAGATAAAAATAACAATAAATGTCTTGGCTGCATTTTAGAAAATACTTTAATACAATCATCGAGATTTAATTGCCCTTTCCTTTAGCTAGTAGGGCTACAGGTAATAATTTTTCTTGTTTTACTGAGTCCCTTAAATAGTTTTTTTTACTCTTCTAAGAACACTAAAACATCTTTCTGCTGAAGCAATTGGTACTGGGATTTTCAAAAACAACTTAAAAAGTTTTAAAAGGTTTGAGCAGACATCTTGCTGTGAATTTTCTAACCGAATCTACTTGTAGTGAACGTGCACATACAAATAGATATAAGTGACATAATTCTGAAAGTAAAAATTATCAAGAAAAGTTATAGGTAATGTCCAACTAAAATTGCATTAATTATATACCAAAATGGCAATTGAGTAGGTAAGCGCAAAAATGGCCCAACCCACATTTTTTTTAAAACTCATTTTATGATACTAAACTTTCTTACATAATACTGAAGCAATATCGGCCATTTACAGAAGCATAATCCATTTTCCCGTAATTTCCGCTAGAAATCGTTCATAGTTCGTTTTTGACTTAAACGCTATTCAAAATAAAAAAAAATAAAAATTAAAAAAAAAAAACAGTAATCTCACATTACTGGCGGTTTTAATGGATAATAACAATAACGGATTACATATGTTCTCCACATATAACTCAGTGCCATAATTATGTTAAGTAAAAAAAAAATCACATTTTCAAAAATATTCAAACCCGTTTTCTTCGTAAAGTATATTCGGGGGTTGGGCCATTCTTGCGCTCACCTACACTATTCAAAATAACACTGCGATTTCTTAAATTTTTTACTCTCGAGCCGATTAGAATTTTCAGCTTTCCTGAATTCGAGCTATTTTAGATGAATAAAAAATCGAGTTGGTGCAAGCCGCACTGTACTTTAAAATTTTATTAGTGAATACTTTTGGGCCCTACATGGTACAAAGGGAAAAGTGGATAAATGGCCAACCTGGTTGACGCGTCTACACAATGGTTGGTTTTCCTCTACACGATGGTAGGTCTTTTATCCACAAAGACTGATTCCCTTGTGGATTAAGGAGGGCGGAAGCGCATACTGCAGCCAAAGGCAACATTTCTGGAAATGGGTTAACAATCGGCTTAGTCGATGCGTTTCTCTATCCTCTACACGATGGTAGATCCTCATTCCTCATTGCCTGATCCACCATTAACCCCGTGGAGTTATGAGGGTGAAATCGCATACTACTGTAAAGGGTGACATTCTTCCCACACAGTTCTAAAGTCAGCGGGCGGAATAATAGGGTTAATAATAGACCTGATCGGCGTGGTCCACCTATCTATCTACATGATGATATGCTATTTATCCCCATCAATAATTCCACAGAGAGTTATGGTGGTGGAATTGTGTACTGGAGTTGCAGACGACCCCCCTTCCTTCCCTCCCATGTGGTACCAAAATGTCAGTGGGGGAAAGGGATTTGCACCATCGTCTGTAAAAAGTGGGGGAGTTAGGGTTATGTTTTGTTTTTAAAAGGAGCAATATTAAAAAAAGCGGGGGGCAACATCTTAAAAAAGTGCAGGGGCAGCCTTCCCCCCCCCCCCGAGTCGCCGCCACTGTATATATATATATATATATATATATATATATATACATATATATATGAAAAGTAAACTAAGCAGATTAATAGTTCACTTACAAATGTAATTATTGAAAATATATATAGGCCTTTTCTAACGTTGACTATATGAATAAATTACATAATTTCATGACATTATTTTAAAAAATTTACCTCTGTTCCACCAGTTGACGGTACTCACTTTTCCCATAGCTGTTTCTGTTTTTTATATTATAATATGCATTTGAAAGTTTTAATGTAACTTCAAGAAACTAGATAAAATTATATATTCAAACTTCCCCGTAATTTAAAATTACAAATCCTCTTGCACAGAATACAAATGAATACAAATATTAAAGTATATATATATAGATAGATAAATAGATTGATAGATAGATCTATATATGTGTGTGCGCTTGTGTGAGTGAGTGAGAGAGAGAGAGAGAAAGAAACTAATCGCACAAAAACTAAACTTAAGGGCACAACCCGCGCAATTTGTATATTCCTAGAAAATATGCAAGTTCTTCTTAAACGCGTAACTTCTGCGTTCAGAGAGAAAAAGTAGCCAATTTTCAAAGTAATAACAGCGATTCAAAAAATCTCTCGCATTTACCCTTTCATTGAAGTTACTGAGGAGATGCAAGGTGGCACTTCCAACAGCGTACCGATGACCGGCGCCAACCATTGCTTTTGAAACTACCAAAATCTACAATGTGAAGGGACAACTTACCCATTTCGAAAAGTTCTTTGACTCTGCACCCCGGACCTTCGCTCGGGATGGAAGCATGCGTCGCGTCGGCATTCGGAGCGCCCTTGTGTGGGGTGGGTGCAGCGTCCGAGTGCCGATCCAAAGACCCTGGATCGATGAGCGAGCGCTGCTGTGGCTGCATCTCCGCGATGCTGGGCTCTGCTCACATCTCTCGCATCCACACACTGCCTGCACGTCAATAAATATAGATGTATGAGCATTCCAAAGGACTCCGCGCTCCCCAAAGCTCACCAGATTGCTTGCTTTGGCTGCGAAACGACAAGGTCGGCCGAAAGGAACGAGTCAAAGTGAGAAATAGGACGTGTGTTTTGGGCGAGGAGGTTGGCGCACATTTATTTGTCTTATTGCTTGCTCATGCAATTGATTCACAGGCCCCGCGATTTCGGTAGGAGCTCGCGGATATATTATCTAATACTATTAAACGAGCAATGCTTTTAGATTTGTTTGTTTGTACGATCTCGAAATCCGTTCTAACGATTTTCACGAAAATTGATGTATTAGCAATTTTTGGGGTAAAAATTTGATTGGAATAGGTTTCATCTTTAAAAAATGTCATTTAGAGAGTGAAATAAGCAGATTAAAAGTTCCATGTCATTCTTTCCATTGCAAATTATTCATCGCGTATGAGTATTAATCGGTTATACGGCAATAACAGTTAAACGATATTTAATTACTCATAAGTTATTTTAATTCAAAACGTGTAAAATATTTTAATGAGATATTTATAGTATAATTTTTATTCTAAAATAAAGTACATTTTTTGTCACAAATAACCGAAGGAAACGTCAGTAAATTAAAATTAAAAAATCGTTTGCGTTTTCAAATATAGAAAAAACACATTCTTATCACTTTTTCGTATACTATATACTATAAGTTTGTTTTCTATTAAACATATAAAAAAAGAACTTGAACAAAATCGTTTGCATTTAAAATTACCAAAGCTTGAACAAATTTAATCCTGTAATGTTTTACTGTGTTTAAGCACGTGACGGCATATGTAGAATACACAAAAGGAATTGTTTAAAATTCCATATAAGAAATAAGTAAAAGAAAATATCGTTTGGAAAACTACTTAGTTTGTTTTTTTATTCCATGTAAAATGGATAATTTATTCCGCTAACAGTTCATCTCGACACGAATTGGCCATTGGTATACGGTGGCTCCCAAAAGTGTTCGTACACTTTAAAAAATTTTAGAAAATGCTCTGTGCAGTGGCGGCTCGTCCACTACAGCAAGTACAGCCGGACTGCACCTAAATTCGTTAGTGTATTTTAAAACTAAAATCAGATATTTTACTAATTTTCTTAAATGAAGATTAGAATTGAAAATGAAATTTCTAAGGTAGTAGACAAAATCTCCGATAAATAGCAAGCATGTTTACCTTAATGCACAATTCAGGAGGGGAAAAAACTCCATTCAATCAAAACTGCAGCCAAAAAGCGAAATTCGAAATCGGTTGCATCGTTGCCATGGCAACCTCTAAGTAGAATGGAGATTCCCCCCCATGCTAATGCACTGCATTTGTGAGAAGGTACAGCCAAAATGAATCTTCTTGTTTTAGCTGCACTTGAGATGCGATATGCTGATTGGCTAGTGCGTGAAACGAGAACTTACGAGAATATCTCCAAACGGAAATGGTTTTCGTGATAAATTTACTGTGTGCTGTTGTTTCAGGACATGGTCCTGCTGTTGTTTCGTTATTTAAGTTAATATTAAAATTGACCGATTCGCATGTTTAAGAAAGGAGGATTGATTTAATTTTCAAAAAATAAGTAAGTGTTTTCTATATTTTTCGCGTGTTATCATTTCGTAAAAATTGAAAGGAAGCTTTGATTTGAGCAGTAAATAATAAAGAATTTCCGTTCATGTATGGTTTGTGGAAAATAGGGGGTAGGGGGGATTCGTATAGGTGATGGGCACTGCAACGTCACAGGCTGCCGCGCAGAGCAACGAGGAAAATCTAAAGGCAAAACAAACAGAATTCCGTTGCCTTTCGCTATGCTTGCGTCGCGTTAAAAGGCGGTATTTTGTTTTAAACTCAAAATAAAAGCACACGATTAGGCACAAATACAAGTCCAATTATAGTTTTAGTAACATAAGGATTATAAAAACAAAAATTTCCAATAATTTTATTTTTTATATTCGAACAAAAAAAATACTGAAAATAGACGATAATGAAACGTAAACTAATGATACATTAATTGTGCACTATTATTTTATATTTGTAGCAATAACTTATAAGTTTTTGTGTCAAGTTTTGTTTATGAGATGCCATCATAGGTTCATTAAACACAAATAATTGAACCTAACAATAATGTTGTTACAACTATATTTAAACATTTTTTGAAATCCATCGGCGACTTTGTTGGATTTCTGAAGTTGTAAATCATTATTTAATAGTATAAATATATAAATCGTATTACTTATATTGAATTGCTTGTATACTAATCCAATAAATATATGCATAAAAACTTTAAGCACAAAAAATATTACACATAAATGTATTAAAAAATGACTTCGATTCTGCAAATATGTTTTCTTGTAAAAGTAGGCCCAAATGACACAATAAGTTGTCTCATGGAGTGATGGACTAAGGAGGGTGCAAAATTTCAGTGGAAAAAGAAAAAATTAGAAGATTTATTCGAAAAATTTTAGTCTACATTAGGATGTTTTTAGATTGATATTTTTTATTTTAATTGTACATTACATTTGAGTAAATTGATAATATTGAGGTTCGCAACATTATCCGTGTATTATTTTAAGACGGCTATATATTGCTTGGATTTAGTTTTGAAAAATGCATGTTTGACACTTTATAATATAGTAATTTCTCCCAAATTTTTTTTAATTTGGCGTCTTCATGAAACTAATAAAAAAAAAATGACATGCAAAGTTAGAAAATTCCTGTATTTAAAATAAAATACAGCAAAAACAAAAATTAGCATAAAAATTCATCGAAGTTGTGAAATTAAAGGTTTTAAACAGGCTAATCTTTAAAAAATGTAGCTTTGAAGATTTTTGTTCCGAATTCCTTTATAAAACCTACAAAAAACCTTCAATTTTCCAACTTTGATGAAGGCTTTATGCTGATTTTCTTAAACAAATTTGTCAAATCATCTATAAAAGAACTATATATATTTATGTTGTTACCCGGCAAATAAAACTAGCATAAAACATAATTAATTTGTGAAATTGAAGGTTTTATAAAGGAATTTGAAAAAACTGCACTTTTTTTTATAGTTTTTAATTTTTTCATGAATTAAATCTTTAAAAATTCTGCATTTCCCTTTAATAATTTCAATACTTTATAATAAAAGGTGTTTTAAAGGCTTTATTTCATGTTGTATAAGGAATTTTTAACAAAAATCTTCATTAAATGCAGTTATTTTTAGATTTTAATAGCATTTAAAACTGGAGTTTTGCTGCATAAAACCTTCAAGTTCGCGCCTTGAAATTTGTATGGTGATTGTTTTTGCTTCACCTTCAATTATGAAGCAAAATAATTTTCGTTTGTGCACAAACATCCCTTGAACCGCTGTAATACAATTCCCATGACGATCTTTTATAATATATGCATTTAATAATTTGATGTTTTTAAAAGAAATTATTAATTACAATTATCTGCCTGATATTTTAATATAAATACTAATTATGGTAATGTTTTAATCATTCTTAGAGAAAACAAAACAATAAAAAATATTTGTTAATTTATATTTAAATATGTGGATATTATTAACATATAAGTATTTTTTTAATTTGAATTTTACGCCGAATAAAACAGATAATATTTATTTTTTAATTGTATAAACACTTTAATTGTATAAATATACAATTAAAACTAAGTAATTTTGATTTAAAAAAATTTCGTTGAACTTGTATACACATTTTTCTTAACATTTAAAATAAGCAGAACCCAAGAAATAACTAAAATGTCCTTAAAATAAACAAAAACAGTAATAAATATATAACTTTATTTTTAAGTTATAATTTTAATCAGTATAATTAGTTTCAGGTAATCCTTAAATGAAGTATTAACGAATAACGCATTGGTCGATCGCGAACAAACATGCTAAACCCATGTTAAACGCTGACCCGCGAACGACGTTTCTGCCTTCAGCTTTTCCGAGAAGCCGGTTTGTTTACAAATACGCCCATCCCCTATTATTTCGGCTGCACTAACATTTTTGACCACGGGCCGCCACTGCGCTGTAGTCTGGAATTGAATTCAAATATAAAGTCCAATATTATTTCACATCATCTCCATGTTATTCCGAATAAAACCTTATATATATATTTTTAAATATTAAATTATTTTGTTTTTATAAAAATGAAAATACAAGGAAACAGAGAAAAAAACGCCACAAAAGAGATCGTACACTAAAAATTTTTCGAATAAATTCCTAAATAAAATTATCGTCTGTCGTTTTTTTTATTTTTGTATTGTGGTGACATTTAATATTCGTTTGCTATTAATTTCTGCTTGCTTACTTCGTAATATTCTATTTTTATTTTAAAATGGATCGTAGTAGTAAGGACGGAAACAAAGAATAGCATTCAAATATTGATAATTTATCATCATAATGGTGGTGAATCATCTCGGAGTATCTTTAAATTAACAAATTTATCAAATTCTACGTGCAGTATATGATAAAACGTTTTAAAGAAGAAAATCGGATCAAAAACAAAGAAAGAAAATGTCATCCAGCAAAGTTAACTCAACGTGATCAGAGATTTATAGTTAGAAAATTTATGAAAAATCCACGTTTGAGTGTTGTAAAAATATCTACAGAATTAAATGAAGCATGTTCGATTTGAATTACAATCGAAACTGTTCGCCAAGTGCTCAGATAAGCTGGATTACATGAGCGTTCTGCCGAAGAAAATATTTTGTTAGTGCGAAAAATAGAAGGCTTGGGCTTTCCTTCGTAAATACCAAGAACTTAGTCGGAACAGTAAAGCATGCTTTGGACGTGTCCTTGTGCAAGGGTGCAAATTAGCATCAGTCAGTGGCCGATCTAGGGTCATCCAAAGGAGGGGCTAATTATTATTTTTTGGTGGGGGGAAGGGTATATATACAAATTCCTATTTTTGACGATTGCCGTTAAACGGTATGTGTAAATTACGCCTGAAAAATCTTATTTTGATACCTTAGCGAGATAAATGCCTCCAATGTAAAGAAGCAAATTTGTTGTGTTTTATTCTAGTGCAATGTACTTAGTTTTGTACAAGAATAAATTTTGTCTCGACGCCTTCTGATAATAAAAAAGGGAGTTTTTTGAGTCGACCCCTAGGCTAAATATGTGGTACGAGTCCTCAACTACTTGGTGGTATGGAATACTCCTTCGTAAATCGAAATGGGGAGGAGAGATCGGAAATTTTTTGAAAAGCAAGAATTGAAAATTTGCGAACTAAATAATTTTTCAGTTTTAATAAAATTGGGATGCACTGTTTTTTTTTTTTGTAAATTTCCAATACTATGCTGAACAATTTCAAGGAATTTCAATGTGCAATGGAATTTTGGAATTTATGAAAATTACAATAAAATATTGCACTCGTCTCCGTATTCTTCTCAAATCACTATGAACAGAATAACGGTGTAGAATAAAAACTAGTGATTTCTAAAAATAGTAACACAATGCCATTTTAAATTATCACAAATTAAACACATATTTAAAAAAATATAAAAGTGTTATGTTATATTTACATTGTACAAATCCATTAAGAAAAATAGAATTTTTCTGCATCATAAAAATTTTGTAGTATATTATTTTTATTATGATTTAGTTTGATTTATTAGTTATTTAGAACCTTGTTTGGCACTTATAATTTTTTTTTGTCTAAATGACTTATTTTTAAACAAGTCGTTGTCAGAATTTTGAAGTGTTGAGACACCCATTTTTTCAGTAATCTATATTATTATTGGTGAGTTGTCCGGGCCCCTAGGCTGTAGTCTATTCCTAAATCCCTGCACCGAGCAGTCAATTTTGTCATCTCAACTCCTTTTTAATTAGTCGTTTTGGGATTCTCGTTTCATAACAAAATTTTCCAATAAATGTAACCTAAATTTAACAACAAAAAAACTTGCTCTGATTTTGCAATTAATAAAAAATCACATATATTTCAATTTTATATACACAATGTATTTTACTTAGTATTTGCATCACAGCAACTTACAGGGTTGCCAAAGTTGGCTTAGTAATCTATTTGGCTACAATATATATTGCGTGAAAGAACAGATAATGTTTGCAGCTGAATTTACCTATCGATTTAGAAAAACGAAAAAAATTGAGTCGGAAATTCCTTATGCCGATTTACTGAGAATATTTTTATTTCGTAAGCAAACGTAAGATACAATAAAAAATTAGTAGTAAAACATAAAAAAAGCACACCAAAAATAGTTTTATGTGAAAATGTACACTAAGAAAATAACAAATATTAAAAAAAATTGACTAACGTTTAGATATAAATTGAATTTTGTGTTTTAAAATATAAAATTAAATGTTACAAACATTATAGTTTACGTCTAATTTGCTTCCTAAGAGGCTGTTTATTTATTACGACTCACATCCTTGGAGAAGGGGGTCCATCATACGTGACTGTGGTGTGACATGAGGGAAAAGGGTCTCGGTGATTGCATGACGTACCAAAAGTTCCTGAAACATTCCTTTCACAAACTTTGAGAAAAGAAACTTTTTATAGAAATCACTATATCTTTCTAATGGGTTGAAATGTTTTGTACAATACACTGAATAAAAATTTTAATTACTATTTGTTAACTACATACATTTAAAATGAAGTAACGCAGGGAGGAGGGGGTGTAGAAAAAGGTGAAAAATATTATGACATAATAAAAGAATGCTCCCTAACAGTGCAATCAATTATTTTTATTTGAATTTTAATATAATAGCGATTTTAATTTCAGTTTTAATATATTCATTTATTTGTTCCAGATTATTTTTGTCCAGCCCATATGAATTTTTCTTTAATAAATTTGGCTCCATTTAAAATTACATGCTGCACTCTTCGCCACTGATGAGTAATAGACTTCTATCAATGAATTATAGTATGGTTGTGGGAATCATGTAAATATAAATATTCATGGGTTAATTGACAGAGCAAGAGACAAACAATATCTCACCAAATCTCTCGAAGATTATTACATTTTGTAGATTACGAAAGTTTAAGTACAATGGTGGTATGTGAAATAACACCATTGTACTTAAATTTCGATAAATGATGTTAGAACAGAAATAGTTAGGTAGTGCAAAGGAAGACTTTACGTTTTTAATAAGAATATCAACTAGTTGTTACTAGTACTTGTTTCAATCTGCACAAACTCAGGCAAATGATTGACATACGAAAAGAAAAAAAATTCAAAACGTGTTTTGTCACTTGAAGCTAATCTTGGGAAAACGCAAATTAATTTTTCTTATTCGCATAGACCAGTGGTCGACAAACTCAGTAGTCAACAGAGCCAAATATCAACAGTACAATGATTGAAATTTATTTTAAGTGCCAATTTTTTTTAATCCAAACTATATAGGTTGGTACATCGTTATTAACTTAATTGGGGTACTCCTAAGCTGGTTTTTGCTAAAAACGTCCTTAATCTGATTGAGGTGCGTTTGCTGAGGTCGACCCTTTCCAACTCACCCATCCACACTCTTCTTGTATGCTTGTTTCGTCTATCTCCTTTCGTTCATCCTCTTTATATGTCTAAACCATCTCAACATACCTTTCTCAATCCTCGACACTACATCTTCTTTTACTCCTTAAAATTAACTTAATAAACTTCACTTAAAGTTTTAAGGCTTAGTTAAACTGTAGGTACGTTGAATAAAACTTGATATCACATACTTATAATAACGATATTATTTATTGATAAAAATGAATTGTAAGGTGTCCGTAAAATTAAATTATTACAAAGACTGACAAACACTAATGTGAACAATGGCCTTGCATTCCTTGGAAAATTCGGGCAAGCCAAAGTTTGTATGTTATTGTTTTTAATTTTGGGCCACGAAGTGTCAATCGCACTGTACGCGCGAACCCATCGCGTGGTACTGTGTGGAAGAGCCACACTCAGGAGGTCAAAGAGCCGCCTGTGGCTCGCGAGACGCGATTTGCCGACCACTGGCATAGACAGATTTCAATTTTGCAAGTTAATTTCAATGTGACAAAACACATTTTGAACAAATAAAATACCTTAGATAGATAGAAAATTCGGTAGCGAAATTAGTGATGTATAATATAATTTTTTGAAATTTTTTTTAACGGAATACGTTCAGATTGTTTGCTTTTCATATATGGTACAATATTTCTTATGTGCATGTCAAATTAAAGTTTAAAATATCATCATTAAGCATGTTCAGTGTTTTGATTTTTTTTTCAATTTACATAAAATTTATGTTTTTTTGTTTGTTTTTTTAATACGATTCAAAGATATTTGGTTTGGTTTTCCTAATTTAAACAGAGCAACTATCACATAAAAGGTTAAGAATTGATTGTCAAGGATAATGGGATTCCGGGATCACTACTTCATCAAAATACTTGAAAAAAAACAATAGTATTTACAACTGCAATCTCGCTTTTCGCATCGCTTAAAATATACAGAATTACACGAATGAAAACACAAGAGAAAGAAAAATTACCTGACTATCTAACACAGCTATTAATGAAGCAATAGCATAGAATTCGCCTTTTCCGATTTTTTCGTTCATCAAAACTAACCATAGCGACGCGAATTTTTATTTCCCTCCTTCACTCTCAGATTCACTGACCCCTCATTTCTACAGCGAATCTCCCAGTTCCCATAAAACTTTTAACGAATGACCGTACTCGGATGATACAACAACAAGGCGAAAAGACGCGTAGCCCCCCCCCCCTCCCCGCACCCCCAAAGAGAGGTCCATAAAACTTGATCTTCCCCCAAGACTCCCTGGAAACTCTAACTCTGGGTCTCAAAGCTATTATTTTGCAGAACAATTTTTAAAGAAAAAACATTATTTCTTGAAAAAAAATTTCAGTCATAAAATAAGGAGGGGGCTATACCCCCTTTTAGCCCCTGTGTAAATCCGCCACTTGCATCAGTACTATATAATTTAGTATTTAATGATAGCATAATGAATCAGTATGTTTATTTAAATATTTTAACACACAATTTAAAATTATAAGCTCAAAATTTGAGTATTGGAATCAACTTTATTTCTTATTAAGATAATGATCTTTAGCACACGGCTCACAACATTTACCTCTGTTGCCTCTATAATTGTCCACAAGTTCTGAAAAAACACTTTAGCCGCTAAATTTATACCTAATAAAACACATATGTAAAAAAACAGGAAGTTAGAGTACGAAGATACTATATTATAACGAAAAGCGAACATAAAAAAGTAATAATCGAAGTATAGAAGAAAATGATACAGAAATTATAAAAAAAACTAATGAAATTTATGCCCAGACGTTTAAAAGCTGTTGTGGATGTTACAAGACATTCTACTAAGCACTAATTTACCAAAATATTGCAATATTTATTAATGTGTAGATATTTTTTTAAAGTGTATTAAGACTTTTGTGAGATAATTTTCTTGTTGCTTTTTAATTATTGATTTTCCAAAAAAAAAATGTACTATGTTTTTAAAATATTTTATGTAGTTTTGTTAAGAATAATTTATATATCTTATTAAAAAATTCCCATTCTGAAATATTTTTTTTTATAATAAATAGAGCAGTATTTCTTTGAAATTCGTAAGTGTACGAACACTTTTGGGAGCCACTGTATATTTCCACAAATAGAACATTGAATTTTCAAAATAAAATATGTTTGATTAGAAGCAATTTCGTTTGTTTTATTAAGCATTTTTATTCCAATGAAATCAATTGAATGAGATTTTAGTAAATTAATGTTACGTGTTATTTATAAAATATATATTTAATTACATTTAAAATTAAATTGTTATTTGATAAGTTTTATTTTTGTAATTGTTTATAAATACTTATTTCAGCTTTTATATTTCAACGGAATTAATTAAAAGAGGTTTTATTAACTTAATTTTACGCAATATTTTACAGTTAAAAAATAATTTTCAATACATTTTAAAAACAATTTTGTTCTACATCATCTTTATTTCATAAGTTTTATTTTACCAATAGTTTATAAATACACCAATTTCTAATATTATTAAATAAGTAATTGAGAAAAAATTTGAGTTTTCCAGTTTGGAAGATATGTTTTAGAAATTGTGAAAAAAAGGAAATGTTTTTATACATTCGCATTTGTTTACTATGGACACTATGCACTGCTTTGTGCTGAAATTCCCATGATGTCATTTCATTATATAGGTGACGTCACGCTCATTTGTTATTGGTTGGTGGAGCCCACGTGGTTTGTTATTCACCAATCACAGAGGCTAATCGACCATGCGTTTTTCTTAATCCATCAAGATTTCAATCTCTAGACCATGTCTCGAATATAGTGTCCATTAAGATGGTTTGTTATTTATTCCACATTCTAATTATGAATAAATAATTAATGAAAAAGTTTTAAATGCTAATTTTTTTCTGTAAAAATTATACCAGTAAATTTGTCACACTCTGAATGTAAAAGCCACATTCCTATTACCTTTCGTACAATGCTGAAGTTTTATGTAGTATTTTTTTTTTAAATTTGAAGCTGTAGATAAACGTTCAAAATTTCTTTGTGATGTTTTCATAATGAATGTAACAGTGTAAAAAAATTGTGCGATGTCGATCCTTGCCCCGACCTAATTTATCATGAAATAATTTTCGATATTAATTTGTATTAGTTAGTAACAATTTAATATTGAACTGTTTCTCGAATTATGTAAATAAGTTTAGTTTCAAGCAGAGGAGGAACTGAAAATGAGTAATGAGGTTTTGTAATAGTACAGCGGAAATAAAGTTTAAAATTTTTCATTAACCAAATTTAAAACCATTTTTAAATATCAATTTGACATTTACTATTAATGAGTTTTAAAATTTGTTTATTTTGTTACTTCAAATAAGTATTCTTCTTTATTGAAAGATTTGTTCGAAATAGCGTTGCACATGCCTAATTCAATATAAAATTACTTTCGATATTAAATTATATTAGATAGTAATAACTAGATAGAATTGTTTCCCATATTACTTAAGTATGTTTAGTTTTAAGCAGATATTTATATGAATAACGAGTTTTTACAACATAACAAAGAAAAAAGAGTTAAAGAGTTTTCAATTGAAACGGACATAGTAATACTAAGTAAGTACTGCTATGTATTAAGACTAAACATAGTAAGGCTAAACGCTTGAAAGAAAAAAGTTTTCACATACAGGAAAATTAATTATGCTAATTTTAAAACCATTTTTAAAAATAAATGTGAAATTTACAGTAAATATGTTTTTATTAATTTTTGTCATGTTACTTCAAATAAGTAATTTGGTAATAAGGATTTATTCGAAGTAACTATTTTTTTTTCAAGACTCTTCCTAATAGCAACACACACAAATTTTATATTCTGAAAGATTTTCCTAGGAACAAAACTATAAAGTATTCCTAACAACTGGCACAAATTTCAACATGTGTCGTTTTTAAACATTAGACTAAATAAAATAATATATGTGTCTTGAAAAGTCGAGAACGGCAGCTTCATCATTTAAAAAAAAAAAACTTTAAAAAAAATTAAGATCAATTGTATTATGAAACACAATAACGTAACTGCATTATGAAATACAATAAAAATCTATTATATTTAGAATATAAAAAGCTTTAGTGGGAAGGTAGATTTTCGCAACTGTTATAATTAATAGTTAATTGGTTAAAATTATATTATTTTACACTAAATTAAAGATAAAACTATTTTCATCACGACTAATTCTGAGTGAAGCGTTTTAAATAGCAACATCAGAACTAAATTTATTCACTCGAATATTTATTTCATTTACAAACTAAAGATTATATAAATTATTAATTATATCCTACAACCCATTTAATAAATTATACAATATAACGATTTTATATTAATGGCGCACACACTCAAGTAGCCGTATCACCAAAGACTGTGTCCGCTCGTGATGAGGTTTAGAAAAATATGAAGATCGCCTCCAGTATTACAAATTTAGCACCTGAATTTAGCTTACTGCTTCATGAATTCAAAAGGAGTGACCATAAACTATTCGGAACAAGAGACGGGCGTCTCAGCATAACTCTTCCTAAGCAACTGCAAGGGAAATGATGGTTAGCTAAACATGACATGGCATGCACAACAGGCGTGGCTTATGAGAGGGTCGCGGCCAATGAGAGAGCGTTACGGTATTTCTTTTTACCCCAGTGAGGTTTTCATTTTTATACATTTGTTATGCATATTTACAAGTTTTATATTTTTATACTTTTTATTGGTTTTCTAAGTTTTTATACTTTTTGTTTTGTTTTTCAAAATTTTATACTTTTATTTGATTTTGGTTTTTATATTTTTTATTTGTTTTTCAGTTTTCTTTACTCTTTATATAAGAGTAACGTTGCCCTGGGATGATGTATATTTACAATTTCTCGAAAGTCATAACGTTCAAGTTCAGTGTTGTCTATGGATTCCATAGATGCGTAAAAGTTATGAGCAAGTTCCCCAATATAGTCTGGCAGGGGTAGTATGTTCAGAGAGTGGGCTATGTCCACATCTCGCACATACTACCTGGCCTTTGCGACATTCACTCTGAGAAAAGTTCGTTGTAGCTGATCAAATTCTGCCAACCTAGTTTTGCAAACCAAACCCCAAACCGGGGCAGCATACGTAATAATTGGCCGTAAAAGGGTTTTAAAAATGGTCAGTCTATTCTTGATGGACAGTTTAGTTTTTCTGTTGATAATTGGCAATAGGCAACTTTTGGCTTTAAGGAGCTTTTTCCTGATATGTTCAAAGTGGGGTTACCACTGCATTTTTCTGTCAAGAACAACTCCCAGATAAGTAGCCTCCCTTGACCAGGGGATGTCCATTTGGAAAAATTTAAGTGGTTTTGGTTGATATAGTTTTCTGGAAAACATAACTGATGCACATTTGGAAACATTTATCTTTATTTCCCATTTGACAAGCCATTTTTCGATGGCCCAAAGATGCTTTTGGATAAGTTTTTCTACGAAAAAAGCCGAGGTATGACTTGCGAGCACTGCGGTAATGTGTCCGCTCGTTGAAAGTCAACAGTCTTAAATAGCACCGCACATGTGTACTCCAAACTGACGTCATCTCGGTTCAAATCCCAACGATGCCAAGTAGTCTAACCGCCGAAGTACCTCGGCTCAAATCCTTTCTCTTCCAAGTAGTCTAACCGCCGCAGTACCCACCTTCCAGCACCAGCGAACCTATTTGGAATTTAACTCTAGCCTTGCATCTCCTCACCACACTTTTATTCCGAGATTGGACACCGTGAAGTTAACACGCACTTTCTCGAGGCTCTGATGATTTACAATTCCAAGTGATACATCGTCCAGTTATGACGTGCTCACTTGAGGTCCTGAATATGGTCATGGAGGCCATGCCAAGATGCGACCTGAAGGATGATGATGAGGAAGTTTTAGCTCAGTATTGCTACTTGTTTGAGAGAATGGAACATGGTTCCTGCACTCTCATTCAAAAGCGTGCTAACCTCTACTTAATGATTCAGCGTGCGGATGATTTGCATGCTATTGAACGATACAAAAATCTTTTTGATATGCAAAAGATTGTAGCGAGTTTTTATCCGGACGCCCGGGCAATGCTTCGTCTTAAGTATGTCGAAGTTGTGCCCCCCTTATCCTTTGGAGGATGAGGTCGCCCCCACCATGGATGTGGTGAAGCCTACCGATGCTGAAATGTCTGACAGGGAAGACATACAGCAGATGTTTGCTGAACCAACTATCGACAAAATCTTGTCGCTTTCTACCCTGTTTCGGCTTGATGTTAAAGTTGAGCCGTTCAGGAGTAAGCAAGGAACTCCACAGTGTTACAACTGTAACTTTTTTGGACATACCAGCGCCCAATGCTATATGGCGCCCAGATGTCTAAAATGCGGAGCGGACCATGCGA
The DNA here is from genome assembly GCA_963932185.1 of Troglohyphantes excavatus. NCBI lineage: Eukaryota > Metazoa > Arthropoda > Arachnida > Araneae > Linyphiidae > Troglohyphantes > Troglohyphantes excavatus. The sequence continues at coordinate 747,714 of OZ010676.1, read as the reverse complement.
CTCGTGACTGTGCCCTACCCAAGATGGAGAACCCGAGGTGTGTAAACTGCCAAGCTGACGGACATGTTGCCAGCAGCAGGACGTGCCCTAGTTTTCCCAAAAAAACTACTGGGAGACCGCCGGCGAGGAAGAGAGCGATGAAACGCCCAACCAATCCCCAAAAATCTCCTAATAATCTTAATTGCCCAAACCACTTTACTCCCCCTGATATGACTAAGCAAAGGCACAAGCCTCCTTCATTTAAAAGCCCAAACCATTTTACTTTCCAGTCCAAATCTATTTAAACCTTTGAGCAGCCTAAAGAGATTGCATTGGTTGTGGAGCTCCTTAAGGAATTGGCGCCTATATTTTCTGGAGAGAGTGGAATTAAAGGTCTTATTTCACTCCTCAGAAAACAAACCTAACCGCTTGCCAAGCTGCAAGTATTTTTTGACTTCTTTGCGGAGAAAGTCCCTGAAAACGATTCGCTGACCAGCAGCCAATTGGAAGCCTCCAAAGAATAGGCTCCGCCCCCAGGCCTTTGCCGAGACGTTCTGACTTCAGATGGAAAAGTGGTTCGCTTCTTTCATCGTATTGTAATGCAGCATCTTGCTGAAGTAATGGAACTTATTTATGCCTGACTGGAGGCGATGGCCCCTACGGGGCCAAGTCCTTCGTTACCGTCGTAAAATTCCTCCTCCTTGCATCTCCTAGCTACTCTGGTTATGAAGTACTCTTCCTGAGAAGAGCTGGGAAAGTTATAGTTATACTTGCTGCATTGGATTGGTTGATGTCCCTGAATTGTCAGCTTGACTTTCTTTAAAAGTATTTTCTTCCAACAAAAAATTTGGTTTCATCCTGTCGATGGACACCACTAGCTCCTTGTCATTCTTTAGAATCTTAAAAATTTTCTCATTTCTTTCCACCACTGGAAAAGGTCCGCCGTACGGGGGTCGCAAAAGGGTCTTCACTGCATCGTATCGTAAGACGACATGCGTGCATGTTGAAACATACATTTCTGCGCATTTGAACATTTCGGCGCTATTGGTTTTGTTAATTAACGTCGCACTAGAGCTGCACAGTGGGCTATTGGCGACGGTTCGGGGTCAATCTCGAAGGAAAGACCCGGGAACATATACACATTTACACACACATTCATACATGCACCTCGTTATTTTAGAACCATGGTCAGATGACGAGGAAATACCTGAACTGGCACCCAACGTCTTCAATAAACGTCGTGACTTTGGACCCCGATCAGATTTGTCGTGCACCAGTCCCGTATACAAGCCAGTATAATTTGTTGGATATTCTGGACGACTTTCTAGTATTTTTGTAGCGAAGCTGGCAACCCTCCGATCGCAAGATCACTACTTTTTTACTTTTCTATGTCAAGTCCATTGCACGGATTCGAATCACCAATCCTCTGATTAGTAGCTGAACGCCTTACCAAATGAGCAACTGGGGCTCCATTTCTGCGCTATCAAAAGTAGGTGTTGCTATTGAAAATTTAAAGTTGGTGTGGATTCGAGTATGAAGATAGTCCCCTATGCAAATTTTTTGTATATCAATGTGTAGTAGACTTTATTCCCTACAAAATGTTATATTAAGTTTAGCCGTAGAATAAATAGTGGCCGGGAAACCAGGGGTGGTTCGTTTTTTTCCCCCGGCTGTACCTATCTTCTGTAGGCGTCGTACTGCGAACACGACCTCCCCCTTGACGTTTTCTACACTTTCCAGTTGTTTGAAATGATTTCTAAAGCCTTGAAACAACGCTGTGGCTGACGTTGAACTGCCTGGTACCATCTGTTATTTTTCGCCCATCTTCAATCTTGCCAATAATACCAAAGATAATTGAGGAGAGAAGATAGGGCAATGTATATGCGCAGTAACGCACTAATAAGGTACTCGGCGCAATGCATGTCGGGAAGCAGATAAAAATTTCGTTTTAAGTGTTAACCGGTTTGCAGACAGCTAGCAAGAGACTCCGGTACACGGAGAAGATAGGAAGGCGAAAAGCCGTCTGCTCTTGACGCGTTCAGATGGCTCACTCTCATTGGACTCTCTGTGGTGTTACTGCTTTTATCTCAATCCCAGAATGCCTAGGGAGAATGCCTAGCGCTCTGTTATGCGCAGAACTTTGAAAATCGGTCGGCTATACTTCGTTTTCTGGCTAGAAGAAAGACCTCTCCTCTCCTCCCTGAATAATACGGCCACGCATAAAATCATCTAAATGACGTCAGGAAGACATACCGAAAATTGTAAGTTCGTCAATTGATACTTTTCTATTCAACTTTGCTTTTGAACAACCACGGTCAACACGCGTCAAATTCTTTATATCTCTTATCAGCGCTATCACTTGACGAACAAGTTCGGCAATTCAAATCTTGCATACGCACAACACGTCTTACTGTATCCCGCACTTATGCTAATTTCCACATTTTCCTGACTTCCAATTTGTGGTTTCTATTGTCATCCGTCCTTAGCAATTGTCTACCAGTGTATAATTACATACAGTTAGAACACTTTTAATATTTCTATTGATAAATTCAGTTGATCATTCAAAATTTTATTCTGTTTTATAAACTTTTACTTAAATGCTTAATTAAAATGCACTATAACATTTAATAATATATTCTTTATTTTATCAAATATTATATTGATATTTTTGTTAAAATTTAATAATGTATATTTATTATTCTATTGCAGTCAAGTTCCTCGACCATCATATATTATTATTACATTTATTACATACATGGTTATTTATTATTATGCAATTTTGACAATATATACGATTGTCTTGACAGTATCAAAGTTCAGTTCACGCGATTATTTTTTAAATATTTTTGATATTATTTATTATTATATTATTCTTTATAAATGTCTCTATATTAAATAAAGTTTGATTTCTTTAGTTGGTTTTAATGTTAACAGGGTTGCCATTATTATTGTTTTGCAATTATTATTTTTTACATTTATTATTCTATCATGTTTATTAGTGTAATATTCTTAATAAATACCTCTATATTGGATAACTTTAAATTCTCCTTTAATTAATTTTATTCTTAACAAGGATGCTATTATTATAAGTTTACAAGGATATCAAGATGAACCGTAAATCTTTTATAATTTTTTTATTTGTAGGAGTTCGTTTGTTTATACATATTTATGATTTGTGGGTCCCGCAACAGTCGATGTATTTATGATTTTAAGGGTTTTAAGTTTTTTTTCTTTTCAAATTATAAAAACATCGGATCTTTAATTTTTATTGCTTTTATAAAGTTATAAGTTACTAAAGATAGTTTTGGGGCGACGTGCAAGGCAGCTAAGACTCCGCAATTAGATATTTTGATAATAATTTTTTTTATTAAAATTCCTCTCCGCACTCCAGCAGCCCGACGTCCGACCACTAGTGCGGCCAAAAAATGAACCATTTACGACACTGCCCAAAAAGTCCTCGCATGACCGTGTTTCCCGGCACTTGGTCGTGAGGATGGGCCGCACCGCACAAAAGTGCAGAGACTGGCTGTCAGCTCCGCCGCCTTACTTGTAGGTACTTCCGGGGGAGGGGGGGGGGGGGAGACGACACGAACCACCCCTGGTTTCTCGGCAACTATTTATTATAGGGTTAAACTTAATATATCATGTGGTAAGGAATAAAGTCTACTACCCACTGATATACCAAAAATGTGCATAAGGGACTATCTTCATATTAAAATTCGCACCAACTTTAAAATTTCCAACAGCAACACCCAATTTTGACTTAATATTTAGAATGTACGACAAAATTTATCATTGGATATCAATTTGAAAGTCACTTGATCAAGTAGTTTTTTTAATTATGAGTATCGACAGTTTAGAACTCTCAATGTTAAATGAATATTTTAAACTTTTAATCATATCTCCCAAAATAACAATTTTATTGAGCTGATATTTTTAACTGTGTTAATTCTACATGACCCAAATAAAATACACTAACTTTCATTACTTATATGTATATTTGTTATTTTTTTTTTAAATTAGGATATTAATATTTAAATAGTTAATGAATAGCAACTATACTATATTTTAATAGTGATGGTTTCAGAAAAATGTTTTATATACATATCCAAAATTTCGTGATTTTCCTCTTTGTAGTTTCTTTTGCTATATTAAAATGTGCATCAACTTGATCCTTTCAGGGGTCATATGCAAATTTAAAATCAACAGTACTAAATAGAAATCTTTGCCAGTTTTACGAATTAAAAGCACTGTGATTGCGTTGGTATAAAATTTTAAATTTTTATAAACTGGCGAGTGGTACACATTAAATATGACCCAAGTCCAATGTTCTGTCGCCTATTGAGGTTGCGTCGGGTGCCAGCTCAGGTGTTGTCTACGTCATTTGAACATATTTCAAAAATACGAAGCATCGTTCCCGTGTCTTTCCTACTATATAGACCCCGAACCGTCGTCAATGGCCCACTGTGCAGCTCTAGCGCGACGTTAATTCAACCAAAAAACAATGAACCAGCTGAGAAAACAATGAGCTAGTTTTAAATTTTCAAAAAGAATATGCAATCGGATCACTGAGAGAAACAAGAATCGTTATGGCGTCTTTACCACAGTTGTAACATATTTTCTTGTTTGTGCATTTTTTGGTGTTGTGGCCAAAACGACCACAATTATAACATTGCTTTATTCCGTAAATTCTGCATGTTTAATTTCACTGAATCTCGAATAAATCTTAAATCATTTAGCCATTTTATTTAACAAAGATTGTTGGACAGTCAGAATTCAATGATTTGTCTTTTGTTTAGTAGGAATTGTAAATTCAATAGTAAAGTTTTCATTGGTTAATGATGGGCTTTCCTTAATGAGATTTAGACTTAGATTTTCGTGCGATATTTCTGTTTTTAAATTGAACAGAATAATCTGTGGGTTACGTAATTTTGTTTAATAATTGTATAATGTTTGAAGGCTTCGATTTGTTTAGTCAGTTTCTCGAATTTTTCAGCTTGTTCAGGGTTAGCTATTTCAATCAGAGTTGCACCTTCCCTTAAATCTTAAGGCTTTTTACGTTTATATTGCTGTTTCTGATTTATTCTATAGATTTTAATAATTGACTGGTATGACCTGACTCTTGACTTGTTGGAGTACACCAGTTTTGTTGTTTTGGCCCAGGTGTGTTTGATGTATACAGTTCATCACTTCAACTAATAGGCAATAATTCATCTAACTCGTATTCTTCATGTTGAATTCAAACCTCTGGTGCATTACCGCAGGACTCGAATTCTCAATAAAGATATACAATGGACCATAAAAGTCCTGCTTTGTTTGCAGCTGTGTTTGTTGCCATAAGCCTTTTAGCATTGGTACGAAATCGTGTTCAACAATACCTGTGAAGCAATTTCTTTGTTTATTGGGACTGGATAGTTAAGCTACCAACATCCTCCTTACAGCCCCAGTGAAGGGCGTCTTTTTCATAACCCATTCACATTTGAACATGCCGATAAGTTCTATATGCATGACATCTAATTCCATCCCTCGTTGGAAGTAGTCGTCAAAAATTGAATTTTGTATTCGTAGCAGCTTTAGCAGAGCAAAGATACCACAACTCATCTATAGAGGTGTTCAAATTGCCCCCACATAAGACCACAAGGAAAGTTGTAGTGGCTTCCGTGATCTTCTCATTTTCTGCAGCTAGATCTTAATAAACGGTAACACTTTCATTGTGGAATGCTTACTTTCTAATGTGATAAAAAAAACTCAATTTTCCTCTGTTCAAACAGAGCGGAGATGGTATCGCAAGAAGTAAAAAAAAATTCCGCACTATTTTTATATTTGAAAGATTTTTTGCAGTACAAAATATATAACATGTTACTCCTTTCAGATTTACAAAAGAACACATTGCCTGGTACTAAAACCGTCTCCAAAACTTATAGGTCAATCTATTCTCCAATAACAACAACAAAATCGTGTTCAGAAGATAAACAAAATACACATCTGCGCCTTCTCATTTTTCTAGGATAGGTGGCAGTTGACGTCTTTACCTCCAATTACTTATTGAAATTAAGTAGCTAACAGTTGGAAAAGGACTGTGATTGGAAAACCACTCAGCTTATTAACATCACTAAAATCACTGCCGATACGGGAACGTCTCATGTCAACATGTTTTTCAGTAGTAACCGATACACAGCTACAGTAGTTCTCAATTTCATCACACACACATTCAGTAATGCAGCTAGCCCCTGAATGCAGCTAGTGATAATGCTGTTCGTTATACCTCGTCCACGAGTCAAAGCACAAGAACACTTCATTGTTTTCATGAGGAATTGCTTAAGTCTAGACACTGAAAACTCTAAACGACCATCCGACCATATTCTGGACTAAAAATTATCTGATTGCCCGATTGCAAAGTACCCAAAAAATGATGAATTTTGAAAACTCAATGGAATTCATTTTGTCTTTAAGAACTAGCATATCTCGCATATATGGGTGAGCACATTTGGCGTAGTGGAAGTAACCACTCGCATATAAATAAGGAATCATTTTCTGAACAGTGTCCAAATGAAGCTGTTAATTGCCCATCCTTTCTGATTCAACAAAACTGCTTCATCAATGTAGTCATCCGGAAATATTAAACAAATAGTTTGGCTGTAATCTCATGTATTACATGCAAATTCATGTACTACATACGTGAACTACATGTATATATTACATACATAATAGATTAAAGATAATATTACACATTCAGGAATACTAATTTCAACAAAGGGTGATATTTCCAGTTTAAATCCCACTTTCATTAAAATTGTTATTTCAACATTTCTTGGCATCTATTGGGAGTTATTACAAATATTTTGAATGAATCTTGTAGGAAATTTAATCGTCTACAAGATTGGTTATTAGACATGTTTATTTAAACTACATAGAAAAAAGTTTTTCAGACAAAACTAAAGACATCTGACTTTTTGCGTTTTTTGAAATTTTTGCATATTTTTAAGGCCTTGTATCTCAGTACCTGTTTAGAATTTTTCAACATATTATACATAAAACTTGTAGGAAACTTAATGCTCTTTAAAATTGGTATGGGTATCTTTTGGCCTAAAATGTACTGGAAGCGAGTTATTGAGGAAAAACTGAAAAAAATGCCTTTTTTTAGCGGTTTTTTCAAGATGGCGGAAAACGCACAAGGGGGTGGGAGGTGGAAAACTTGTTTTTTTCACGAGGGGTCGATATATTTTGCAACCCAAGCCCCTTTTTTTCATAGCTAACTCTACTGGGCTACATTACTGATTAACAAAAACAAACTTTTATTTTATTTAGATGGATGGGAAAGAGTGGCTGTGAGAGAAGAGGTACTCATAAATGAAAAGTTTTTTCAGAGGAAAGTTCAGAGGGTGGAATAGGTTAACAAACGGCCTGAACGACGTTTTCAATTTTCCTCTACACGATGGTATTACATATATACGAATAGACTGATTCTACGTGAAATTATAAGGGTTTTACAAACACCGTTGTTTACTTTGCGACTCCGCGCATCCATGTACGAAAGGGAAAAAATATTCCTGTCAATATAATTGTGTTATGTTATTATTTCTGGATGCAGGTTGAAAATAAAAGATTGCTAAAATAATTTTTCAGTAGCAAAAAAAATAAATAAATAATAATAATAATAATAATAATAATATGATTACCATTACCATCACATTCATAATGACAAAGACTATTTTGCATAGCTTTTAAAGGTCTATTCAGTTGGCCCAGAGTTACACAGGGGCAAACATCACTATATATTGATACAGAAACACTGAAGTAGAAGAATGCTGTCAGGACTTAGAATACAAAAATAGAAAATTGTACGAAAACTTTGTGCTACAATTGTGCGAATGGTTATATTAGACGCTCGGGATCGTTTAAAAAAATATTTTAATTGCTTTTGTAGAATTGATACAGAATCTTAGTAATCTTGACACGTCTAACCAACCTAATAGGCATTTCAAAGAATTTTATTCCATTCATTTATTTCGATAATGAAGACATTAATAGGCTTTAAAATAAATTTCGATTCATTAGAAACATTATGAAGTGATAAAATACGAGAGCTATATTAGCTTGGTCCTCCTGCATTATTTACTTACTGCATACACTTAATATTAACTTTTAAGGAACAATAAAAAATTAATGTTTCTTTAACGTAAATTGAGTTAACCAAATGCAATAATAATTCATAAATCATTAAAGATTAAACCTGTAATCCGTTTTAGTTTTTACACATGAGCGTTTAATGATATAATAAGTTTCTTTAAAAATAGATGCCCAAAATTATACTATTGATTTTAGGGTGGAGCAAGGCAATCGTGGCTGAAAAAGAAAGTTGCAAATTTTCATTGAGTAGTCTTAAAACCTCGCATGTTGATAAATATATATATATATATATATATATATATATATATATATATATATATTTGTGTTTTATTAAAAAATACTAAAATTCCTTAAACAGAAGTCAACTTTTACCTAGAATTCTTTTCTCCGTTTATTAGATTACTACTTCATTTTGAATTTTTCAATGTAATCGTAATAGAAAAAAAATCTTTTCAACTAAGAAAGTTGGTTTGGTTTGGTTAATTAACGTCGCACTAGAGCTGCACAGTGGGCTATTGTCGACGGTTCGGGGTCTATCTCGAAGGAAAGACCCGGGAACACATACACATACACATTCACACACACATTCATACATGTACCTCGTTATTTTCGAACCATGGTCAGATGACGAGGAAACACCTGAACTGGCACCCAACGCCTTCAATAGACGTCGGGTTTGGTTTGGTTTAGTTAATTAACGTCACACTAGAGCTGCACAGTGGGCTATAGGTGACTGTTCGGGGTCTATCTCGAAGGAAAGACCCGGGAACACATTCACACACACATTCATACATGCATCTCGTTATTTTTAGAACTATGGTCAGATGACGAGGAAACACCTGAACTGGCACCCAACGCCTTCAATAGACGTCGGGACTTTGGACCCCGATCTGATTGATCGTGCACCAGTCCCGTATACACGCCGTTAATTTTTAAGGATGTTCTGGACGACTTTTCTAGTATTTTGTAGCGAAGCTGGCAACCCTCTGATCACAAGATCACTACTTTTTTTACTTTTCTTTGTCAAGTCCATTGCCTAGGATCGAACCAGGAATCCTCGGATTCCCAGCTGACGACTTTAACCACTCGGCCACGGAGTCCTCCCATCTCGAAGGAAAGACCCCAAGCGCTCTTGGGAACATGGTCATATATTTAATTTTTCTAACCCTCATTTGATTTGCAATCCCAAATCTCCAGTTGAACTTAACTTCCGGGGGGAGGCGTTTCCTATTTTTATAAATATTATTTCGATTGTAAATGAAACATATGCAGTCCCAATATTTCCCGGAGGCCTCCGTGGCCGGGAGGATTAGGCGTCAGCTGGGAATCCAAGGGTCCCACTGATCTCTAACTGTAACTTCTGGATCGGGCAAGACATTTTGTTGACTTGAAGTCGATATGGAGGCCGCCATGATGGCCCCACTTTTCTTGATACCGCAATATTTCGTATACTTTTCATGTTGAAATACGCCGACATATATTGCTTAAGACTAAGTTTTTTTAATTTTATTTTGAAACCCATTTTAAATGCAATCTGCAATTAAAATTTGAAGTAATTTGCAAGTCAAAGTAGAAGTAATTAAAAAGCAAGAGCAAAAACTATTTGTTTGGCAATATAAAAATTAATTCTATAAGAAGAAAATATAATATTTAATTACATTTATTATTTCTACAATGCTATGGTAATTAAAAACACCACTAAATCAAATTTTAAAAAAATGTTGGGGCACAGCATGGCAGCTTTCAATTGGTTTCAACGCGCCCATAGAGGAAACAAGGTTTGAGCCTTCCAGCAGTTACAGTTACAGTTCAGTGTTCAAAACCTTGCGATGGACTAAACTAGAGAATAATAAAAAGTAGCGATATTGCGATCGGAGGGTTGCCAACTTCGCTACCAAAATACTAAAATGTCGTCCAGAATATTCACAAAAAATAACGGCGTGTATACGGGATTGGTGCACGATAAATCTGATCGGGGTCCAAAGTCCCAACGTCTATTGAAGGCGTTGGGTGCCAGTTCAGGTGTTTCCTCGTCATCTGACCATGGTTCTAAAAATAACGAGGTGCATGTATGAATGTGTGTGTGAATGTGTATGTGTTGTTCGCAGAACATAAGTGGAACAGTGTGAGATAGACAGAACTATATTCAATAATAAACACACTTTGAAAAAACCTACGAACACATTTTTACTTTTCTTGAGTTACAATAATAATAGATATAACGTTGCCACATACTAGAACTAAATACAGAAAATAAACAGTCGTTGCCAACTTCATCCAACATCCCCTCTCAACGACTATATGTACAATACACTACTACATATAAGGAAATACATAAATATACAATGTTTACAAAAAACCAATCAAGGAAACTATTTTTCGAGTTTTAACAGCCTCGAGCGGTTTTGTTAAAATGTCCGCAATCATACCTTTTGTAGGGCAATAAACCACTTGTACGAGTCCTTTTTCTTTTAAGTCTCTAATAAAATGAAATCGAGTGTCAATATGTTTTGTTCGATTAGATGCTCGTTCATTCTCCAGTAGTTTAATGCAGCTTTGATTGTCCTCAAACATCATGAATGATCCCGGAATTTCAACTTGAAAGTCCTTTAAAAGTCTCATCAACCATACTCCTTCTCTGCAAGCCTCTGACAAAGATATGTGGCGACCACAATTCCGTACGTATTCCGCTTCAGTTGTTGAGAGCGAAACACATTGTTGCTTTCTACTGGCCCAGCTGATACTCCCATTGAAAATCTTGAAAATGTATCCGCTGTTCGACTTACGATCTGTTTTGTCGCTGGCCCAATTAGCATCCGCGTATCCGATAAGTTGATTAGCATTTTCACCAGCAGCATCACTAGAATCACCAAGTTTCAGCTGATATTCCTTAGTGCCTTTGAGGTAACGAATAACGCGTTTTACCTCTATCCAATCTGCTTCAGAAGGTTTGCTTACCTTTCTACTCAATATGGATATTGCTACAGATATGTCAGGTCTTGTGCAATTTGATATGTAGAGCAGGGCACCAATTGCACTTCTATATTGAGTGTTATCTTTTAATTGAGCGTCAACTTCGTTCCGTTTTTCATATCCAGGATCCAATGGTATTTTCGACGTTTTTGAATCCTGTAAACCAAATCTTTCGATAATGCGATTCACATAGGATTTCTGATGGATTGAGAATGTTCCATTTAAATTTCTATCTACTGCGATCCCTAAATAAAATTGCAAGTCCCCTAAATTTGATATATCAAATTTCTTTTCCAGATTTCTGCTAACTTTAGAGATCAGATGTTCTTCCCTGCAGGCCAAAATAATGTCATCAACATATGCCATTAAATAGATCCAATTTCCTTCTTCTTGTTTTGAATATAAGCATTGATCGGCTTCAGATCTACAAAAACCTTCTTCCGTCAAATGCTCGTGCAGTTTCTTGTTCCACGCTCGAGCAGATTGCTTTAAGCCGTAAATACTCTTATGAAGTTTGCACACTAAGTGTTCCTTCCCTCTTTCTGCAAACCCCTCAGGTTGTTTCAGGAATAAGGCCTCTTCAATATCTCCATTCAAGAAAGCAGTTTTGATATCTAAATGCTTTACTTGCATTTCATATTTTCCAGCAACAGCAAGAAGTGTTCTGAATGTAGTCTGCTTAGCTACAGGTGCGAAAACTTCATCGTAGTCTTCTCCATATTTTTGAGAAAAACCTCTTGCAACATATCTTGCCTTATAACGACAAACATTTCCATGTTCATCAAGCTTCTTTTTAAAAACCCATTTTCCTCCTATGGCTTGACGTCCATCGGGTAATTCTGCGAAATCCCAAACTTTATTCAAGTCGAGAGAATGGATTTCTTCTTGCATGGCTTTTATCCACTCTTCTCTTTCAAGACTATTCACTGCTTCTCTATAGCTCGCCGGTTCACTTGCAGGCATAGCAAGGTTGCAGGTCTCTATTAGTCTCTTTGGTGGAAAGCCTTTTGTTTCTCTAGACGATACTCGAACAGTCTCAATCTTCTCTTGAGTCCCCTCTGCTTCACTCGAAGTATCATCAGTTGTATCCATATCAATTTGATATTTATCTTCATGAGAATTGACTTCATTTTTATTTACTCTACTTGACATTCCCTTATGCGACGTTTCAACAAACTTCACATCTCTACTGATATAGATTCTATTTGTTGTTCTGTCAAGCAATCGGAAAGCTGTTGAACCTTCTGCATATCCTACAAAAGTTAATTCTCGAGCTTTACTGTCAAGTTTTCTTCTTTCTTCATCCGGCACATGCATGAAAGCCTTGCAACCAAAAACTCTAATGTGCTTCAAATTAGGTTTTTCACCGTACCACTTCTCAAAAAGTGTTCCCACAATTGCTTTTGTTGGCAAACGGTTCTGTAAGTAGTTTGCGGTTACTATAGCTTCTCCCCAATATTGGTTTGGTAGTACCGCATCAATGAGCATGCAACGGACCATTTCCATCAAAGATCTGTTTTTACGCTCAGCACAACCGTTTTGTTGCGGTGATCGTGGAGCTGTCATTTGATGTTCAATACCTTGGCTTCTGAAGAAAGAACGCAGACTTTCATTAAGATATTCTCCTCCTCTATCACTCCTGATGATCTTCGGCTTGTAACCAAATTTATTGAAGCAAATTTGTACAAAATCCTTGATCTTCTCACTTGTTTCACACTTTTTAGTAAGTAAGTAAACGTAACAGTAACGACTGTAATCATCAATGAGAGTCAGAATATACTTTTTGCCTCCGGGCGTTAAAGTCTGTAATGGTCCACAAAGATCACTATGAACTAAATCCCCAACAGATTTCGTGTTTGTCTCTGAAACTCTTGGAAAAGGAGTACGTGCCAACTTTCCTTTTGCACATGTCTCACAAAACATAATTTCACTGCAATCATCAATACGAACTCCAGTTGCGAGTAATTTCTTTTCTAGCATTCGAATCGAATCTGGATTTCTGTGGCCAAATCTACGGTGCCAGTTATGCAAGCAATGTTCATTTACTGTGAATCCCGTGAATAAAGCATCTTGTTTGCACTCCAATTCATACAGATTGTTTTTCGTTTTGGCAATTCCGATGACTTTGTCACCTTTCATTATGTCACACCCATTTTCATTAAAACTCATTGAAAGTCCATTCTTAATTAATGCACGTACTGAAAGTAAATTTCCATTTAGATTTGGAACATATCTAACACCAGTAACTAAAACTTTGTGCGATTGTCCAGAACTGGTTTCACAATTCAGCCATAAATTTCCGATGCCTTTGGTACTAAGAGTTTCTCCGTTTGCAACTCTTATAATCTCAGATTTACTCATATCGATATTCTCCAAATACAAATCGGAATTTGTCATATGACAAGTAGCTCCTGAATCTATATACCATTTACTTTTCTCAGAAAACTGTGTCTGAAAGCAATAATGCTCCATTTGCATATTAACTTCAGATTCCAAATCACTCACTGTCGTCTGTGTAGTAATTTTAGCAACTTGCTGCTTTTCCTTCTGAAATGCCTTAAACTTATAACAATTTGCTTTAAAATGTCCTGGCAGTTTACAAAAATGACAAATAGCTTTTGTTTTATTCTTGTAAGAAGATTTATCATTTTTAACTTTCAAAACAGTTTCCCCGGATTCTGTTACTGAATAGAGACTTTCACTCTCTTTCCGTCGCCCGTACTCGCCAAGAATTTTCTCGCGTACCATTGCGATATTTAAATCAGTTTCTGCGCGACATTCCAAAGCAGTAATTAATGTACCATAAGTATTAGGTAAATTAGCAAGCATCATACCCATTGTAAAACGTTCTGTTAATGGTTCGCCAACAGCAACCAGCTTATCAGAAATACTTTGAACTGCGTGAATCAATTCTTCGACATTTCCATTTTCAGCTAACTTCATACTTGCGAGTTTTCTGTACATGTGTACAGCACTTGATAAAGTCGCTTTTTCGTGGTGCTCCTTTAGTTTTTGCCACACAAGTCTAGCTGAAGCTGCCGTTCGAATCAAAATATGTTGATTTTTCTCCACTAGCAATCCAATAGTTCCGATAGCTTTGCTATCTGCTGTTTTCCAATCTTTATGCGCTTTTTCATCTGAAATTAATGGCGCTTCTTCAGTAACAGCAAACCAAGTATTTTCTCTTCTAAGAATCAGTTCTGCTTCGTATTTCCATGATTGATAATTGTCGTTATTCAACTTATCAATGCCTACTCTCACAAGATCCGCCATTTTGAACAAAATTAATTTAGTTTCTTTACCTACGTCTTTCGTTTGACGAATAAAAATAATACCACTAAATTAAATTATACTAGGCAACATACGCTGGGCTACATAACCTGTTCGCAGAACATAAGTGGAACAGTGTGAGATAGACAGAACTATATTCAATAATAAACACGCTTTGAAAAAACCTACGAACACATTTTTACTTTTCTTGAGTTACAATAATAATAGATATAACGTTGTCACATACTAGAACTAAATACAGAAAATAAACAGTCGTTGCCAACTTCATCCAACAGGTGTTCCCGGGTCTTTCCTTCGAGATAGACCCCGAACAATCGCCTATAGCCCACTGTGCAGCTCTAGCGCGACGTTAATTAACCAAAACCAAACCAAACCCAATATTTCCCGCTTGTTGGCACACAAGATTGGTTTGGTTTTGGTTAATTAACGTCGCACTAGAGCTGCACAGTGGGCTATTGGCGACGGTTCGGGGCCTATCTCTAAAGCCGGCGCCACATATGCGGTATTCGTCGAATCCCGAGCAACGAAACCTTCGATATTCGCCTAAAGACGCATGTGTGGATGGGTCGCTCGGTATTCGGCAAGTGCCGCGTTGCTCGCGTTTCGACGATTTTCAGCACCACACTACAAGGTGCTCGCCTTATCACGAGCAACTTCGCTCGGTTTAGAGCGAGCAAATTGAATAATTGCGTTTCCCACTCATTTCGGGAAAATGGAACACATCTCGAAGCGAGCTCGATAATGATTGGCTATCGATATTTAATTCTATATTTTGATAGCCAATTACCATGGACTATCAATATAGTACTATTTTCCTTTTATTTAAAGAAGGAATATTGTTCTTTTCGTATCAATTTGACTTTAAAATATATCGAGGTGTTTATTGTGTTATAATTTTAGAATTTTTATTTAGTTTATTCATTTATTTTTATGAAGTTGTCTGTTTCACTTAAATATTTGTGTTCCATTTACTTATTTCATTTATTTATCAATTAAATTATTTCATTTTATTACTTATTTATATATTTGAAGCATTTTACCATTGTTATGCAGATGCGAAAAAAATGAAGATATTATTTTAAAACTTCTATTCGAGTTTTCAGAGTGTTTAAACGATTTGAAGTCTCACGACCTAAATAAAATGGAGTTTTGTCATGAAACGTCTCTATTACCATCTATTAAGGGTGTGTGTAGGGACAGAGCAGTCATGGTAGAAACACCATTTTACGCTTTTAGGATAACCGATTCCGACACCATAACTTTCTAAAAATAGCACGTTTGACATAAATTTGGTCCAGACGATGATCTAATGTTACATATTTAAAAAACTTTTGGGCATTGTTATCGAATATTTTCTTGTTTAGTTCGTCTACTTAAAACAATTCCTTCGTTTATAAAGTTGTGAATTTTACTAAATTATTTGTTCAGAATATTTTTTATTTGTTAATTAATTTAATTTTTTTTTAATTTAGATTTCTTGCATTTAACTGTTTTGCTGAAGACACAAAAATATGAAAATATTTAAATAGTATTTTAAAACCTCGAAATGAAATTTCATTGTTTTAAACGTTTTGAAGAATCTTGAGTTGAAAAATAAAATGTGATTTTGATGTGAAACAGTTTTAAAACCATCTATTCTTTAAGGTGATAAATTCTGATACTATAACATAGTAAAATGAAGCACGATTGTTATAAAAGGAAATTTGGCGAGGATTCGTGTAAAATCTTTAACTAAAGCAAAGCACGTACGGAGAGCGGACGTAGAACATACGCGGAATCAGGCGTAGAAGTTTGCATATCTTCCTCTGTTAGCGAGGTTTCCATTGATAAACGAACCTTATTTAGATATTAGTTATCGGTATTACTTAATTTGTCAATTTTAAATCTATATAAGATATGTTTGGTTGAATTGACGTCGCACTAAAATAACAGAATAAACTACGAGCGACGGTTCGGGTTCTATCCCCATAGAAAAACTCGGAAACACTGTTTTGCCATTGTGAGCCGTGGTCAAATGACATCGAAAACAGCTGAGCTGGCACCCCACCACGCACCTGATGCAGGAGTGAGAAGGTATGGACCACTAGTGGCGGTGATTGTGTGGCAAGATCTAAAGGAAAAAAGTTGTGTGTATGTGTTTGGGGGTGGGGGTAACATTTTTGATAATCATTCATACTATTGGAATAAAAATTATAATAAATATAACGCATTATATATACTCATTATTTGTGTACCCAGTAAAGTACTAGAAGTAAAATAGAAATTTTGTTGTCCTATTTTTAATTTTTGTTTTGCTGAAGAAAGTATTTAAAGTCTTCTATTTTTGACTAGGACATAAATTAATAATAGGTGTGACCAATGAAATTATAATTGTCAGAAGAAGATCCTTGGATTGGCAATGCAGTAAAACAATTGACTTACACTTTATTTAAAAAAAGTCTTATATTAAAAAAAAAGAGATGGGATAGCATCCGATAAAAGTGCGGAGGCAACCGCATTGTGTCGGAATGCGCCACCATACCATAAAAGTTTAATTTAAGGTTTCGCTATTTATATCACCATGTTGTTTATTTTATAAGTTTAACATCAAAAACATTTTATTGAATTTCAAAAATTAATATTTGATTTTTTTTTAAAGAAATATTGTCAGTAAATATTGACGGAGGCATATTTGAACTTGTATTTTAAAAATCTGTGAAATTGCAGGGTGAACATTTATAAATAAAAATAATTTCTAATTAATTTTATTTAAAAATTATGTTCAAAGACGGATATATAGACTCCAAACGCCAATTGGCACCAAAACAATTCACCGTATACGATAAATTATTTCAATTTGAAAGAAAGCAATATTTTTTCTTTGATATATTATTGCACAGCCAGTATTGAAACTAATGCATGTGAAATTTACTACATGTGTTTATTGTCACGAAAAAAACACAAAAAATTTGAAACGTTTAAAAATATATAAGTTTTCAACACCATTGACATTGAAGCAACAATGCCAAGTATTTTACTTTTATTGTTGCTGAATACATTTTTATCGACATGATATTAAGGCTATATTCGTAAAGGCTTTTTTAATCCTTAAATTTCAGGAATTTTATTACGTATAACAATTTTTTTTACAAAACCATCACTTTAAATATCAATCGCAATAGCATGTAAAGTCATGAACGTAAAAATTACAAAAAAGTACTAGATTTAGGTATTTCGAAAACTACTCAAAATAATTTGATAAATCTACATTTTGATAAAGTTTATTTTACACAGTGCACAGATATGCGGAGGCTACGCTAATAACAAACAAAAAATCGTACATCTCTTGCTACGAGTAACACCGGGCCATATTGCTAGAATACCAATAAAACAGTAATTAGCGATATAACTTTTTACGAAAATGAACGCTATGCATGTAAATCCATCAGAAGGATAAACAAAAGCAAAGTGTCAATCTTCATACATTTAATCTCGACATCAAATTGTGAATAGTATATACTGTCGAATATTTATATAATTTTTTTAATTAACTCTATGTTGACCTGGTGTCGATATTAAGCTGGCGCCACATATGCGGTATTCGCCGAATACCGAGCGACTCGCCTTAACCCGAGCGATTTACTATTACTTGCTCGGATTACAAAAGCCTGAGCAACTCGGCTTCTTGCGAGTATACTTGCCGATTTCAGAATATTTATTCGCAGTAAGAAGCATGGCCGGATTTAGAAATAGGCTACAGCCTAGATGCCCGCACCATATACCGTTAAAAAATCAACTTGCGGAAAATTGTTTTCGAAGGATGATAATCCAAATCCTGATAAAAATAGTATACTACAATATTTTTATGATGGAAAAATATTCTATTTTATTAACAGATTTGTACAATATAAATATATTCTAATACGTTTATGTTCTTTAAAAACATGTTTTTAATTTGTGATAATTACAATGAATTTTTTTTAAAATTGGAAATCAGTTGTTTTTTATTTGTCTAACATTTTTATTTTGCTCATAGCCATTTGCGAGTGCAATATTTTATTATTATTTTCATAAATTCCAGAATGCCATGCACATGGACATTCCTTGACACCGTTGAAATTTTGTAGCATAGAATATTGAAAATTAACAAAAAACAGTGTATCCTAATTTCGTATGTACACTTAAAAATGATTTAATTTTCAGTTCTGGAATATATATTTTCCCTCTCAATATATTTGTTTTAGCCATAACGATAATAAAATACAAACGATAATCAGTTCGAAAAACTTTAAGTGTTCCCGCAAAATTTTTCTCCGAATATTTCGCATTTTGACAATTGAACTTGCATGCTACATATAAAAATTTCTTAAGTGTCAATCCATTTTTAACTAAGTATAAATAATGGACTTTATGCACGTTGACGTTGTCTTGGGGATCTGGCTTTTATTCCGTATCTTTTAACATATTAAAATTATCGTTTGCTTTTTTCTTAGCCAATGTACTAACGATTATTTGTTTACAAGATATAATATTGACACCAGGTCAAAATAGAGTTCATTAAAAAAATTATATTAATATTCGACAGTGAATACTATTCACAATTTGATGTCGAGATTAAATGTATGAAGATTGACACTTTGCTTTTGTTTATCCATTTTCGGAAAAAGTTATATCGTTAATTACTGTTTTATTGGTATTTTAGCAATATGGCCCGGCGTTACTCGTAGCAAAAGCTGCACAATTTTTTGTTTGTTAGCGTAGCCACCGCATATCACTCTCTGTGCACTGTGTAATATAAACTTTATCAAAATCTAGATGTATTCAATTATTTTGAGTAATTTTCAAAAAACCTAAACCTAGTACTTTTTTTAATTTTTACGTTCATGACTTTATTCTATGGTTTTCTTTCATGTATCTATTGTGATTGATATTTAAAGTGATGTTTTTGCAAGAAAAAAAAAATTATATTAAAATTCCTAAAATTTAAAGATTACAAAAGCCTTTACGAATATAACCTTGTAATATCATGCCGATAAAAATAAAGTATTCAGCAACAATAAAAGTAAAATACTTGGCATTGTTGCTTCAATGTCAATGGTGTTGAAAACTTATATATTTTTAAACGTTTCAAATTTTTTGTATAAAAATTAACCAGTGGGGTGCCAGCTCAGGTGTTGTCGATGTCATTTGACCACGGCTCACAATGACAAAAACAGTGTTCCCGAGTTTTTCTATGGAGATAGAACCCGAACCGTCGCTCGTAGTTTATTCTGTGACTTTAGTGGGACGTCAATTCAACCAAACATATCTGATGTAGATTTAAAATTGACATATTAAGTAATACCGATAACCAATATCTAAATATGGTTTGATTATCAACGGAAACCTCTCTAACAGAGGAAGATATGGAAAGTGCTACGCCTGATTCCGCATATGTCCCACATCTGCTCTCATTACGTGCTTTGCTTTAGTTCAAGATTTTACATAAATCCTCGCCAAATTTCCTTTTATAACAATCGTGCTTTATTTCACTGTGTTATAGTATCAGAATTTATCACCTTAAAGAATAAACTAAATAAAAATTCTAAAATAATAAAACAACAAACACCACGATATATTTTAAAGTCAAATTGATACGAACAGAACAATATTCCCTCTTTAAATAAAAAGAAAATAGTACTATATTGATTGTCAATGGTAATTGGCTATCAAAATATAGAATTAAATATCGATAGCCAATCACTATTGAGCTCGCTTCGAGATGTGTTCCATTTTCCCGAAATGAGTGGGAAACGCAATTATTCAATTTGCTCGCTCTAAACCGAGCGAAGTTGCTCGTGATAAGGCGAGCACCTTGTAGAGTGGTGCTGAAAATCGTCGAAACGCGAGCGACGCGGCACTTGCCGAATACCGAGCGACCCATCCACACATGCGTCTTTAGGCGAATACCGAAGGTTTCGTTGCTCGGGATTCGGCGAATACCGCATATGTGGCGCCAGCTTTATATATTGTAAACAAATAGTAGTACATTGGCTAAGAAAAAAATGTGCATAAAGTCCATTATTTATACTTAGTTAAAAAATGGATTGACATTTAAGGAATTTTTATATGTGGCATGCAAATTCAATTGTCAAAATGCGAAATATTCGGCGAAAAATTTTGCAGGAACACTTAAAGTTTTTCGAACTGATTATCGTTTTTATTTGATTATCGTTATAGCTAAAACAAATATATTGAGAGAGAAAATATATATTCCAGAACGGAAAATTAAATCATTTTTAAGTGTACAAACGATATTAAGATACACTGGTTTTTTTAAATTTTCAATATTCTATGCTACAAAATTTCAACGGTTTCAAGGAATGTCCATGTGCATGGCATTCTGGAATCTATGAAAATGATAATAAAATATTGCACTCATAAATGGCTATGAGCAAAATGAAAATGTAAAATAAATAAAAACAATTGATTTCCGATTAAGAAAATTTCATTGTAAATATCACAAATTAAAAATATGTTTTAAAATAACATAAAAGTATTAGAATATATTTATATTCTACAAATCTGTTAA
The DNA here is from genome assembly GCA_963932185.1 of Troglohyphantes excavatus. Classification (NCBI taxonomy): domain Eukaryota; kingdom Metazoa; phylum Arthropoda; class Arachnida; order Araneae; family Linyphiidae; genus Troglohyphantes; species Troglohyphantes excavatus. The sequence continues at coordinate 726,791 of OZ010676.1, read as the reverse complement.
TAAAATAGAATATTTTTCCATCATAAAAATATTGTATTATACTATTCTCATCAGTATTTGGATTATCATCCTCCGAAAAATAATTTTCCTAGGCTGTAGCCTATTCCTAAATCCGGCCGTGTGCTTCCTATTGCGAATAAATGTTCTGAAGTCGGCAAGTATACTCGCAAGAAGCCGAGTTGCTCGGGTTTTTGTAATCCGCGCAAGTAAGGCGAGTTTCAGAGTGTTTATTCGGCGAATTCGGCGGTATTCGGCGAATACCGCATATGTGGCGCTGGCTTAAGGAAAGGCCCGGGAACGATGCCTCTTATGGTCAGATGACGATGGCACACAAGAGGTAACTCCAACCGATTGAGATAGTTTTTTGTTTTTTGTTCTTTGGAAACACTTTCAATTTTGGGTTTATTTCTATTTTATTGCACGCACAGACTTTTTATTTTCTGCTGTACGTTAATGTACTCATTTCTAATAAATTTTTTTACAGTGTTGTTCACATGTATAATCAATTTAAGTAACATTAATTTTTTTTAAAAAATTGCTCCAAAGTGTTCTTCTTTTTTGGGTAACTTTTTATCAGATTCCAATATTGAATTGGGGAAATGCTATTGTTTTGTACTAGAAACCCATTTTTTCCCCTTTCCTTTCGGGTAACTTACTAATAAGTTCTCTAGGCTAAAAGTGACTAGCAATTTTGCTGATTATATATTATTAAGTGATATTTAATTATGGAAATTTAATTTAAAATCTTCTGATGTTTTAAAAAAGTTGTAAAAAAACTTTAAAAAAAACAATTTATCCCAGCAGTGGCGTAGCAATGAGAAAAATATGGGGGCTCACCTATAGTTCCATTCCCAGAATATTTACTAATATAAAAAATTAGCAATTAGTTTTTAATTAGTAATTGTTAATTTATCAATAATTTGTTAATTACTGTGGGAATTGTATAATTATCTTAAGATTTAATTTGCAAACTCAAATCTCTAGTTGAATTTGACTTCCTGGAGGCGTTTCATATTTTTAGCAATATTGATTTGATTGTCAATGAAACATTTGCGGTCCCAGTATTTCCCGTTTGTTGGCACACAATAGTTAACTCCAGCTGATTGAAATAGTTTTTTGTTCTTTGGCAACACTTTCAATTTCTGAGTTTATTTATATTTTATCATACACAGACTTTTCATTTCCTGCTGATGAAGGGAGATGTGTCTCTCGAAACACCCCCAAATTTAATGAATTTTTATTACGTATTTTAACTTTGTATTTGTATTTTTAATATCTTAAGATATTAATAATTTTTGGTAGAAAATTTTGACTAAGTGGGTGGGAGGGCGGCGCTTGAGCCTCTCTTTTTCCTATGCCACTGTATCCAAGACTGGATTTACTATTCACTACATGAAATACTTTCAATATAATATTTGGTTAAAATACATTGTACGTAAGTTTAGCGACCCCTTAGCGACTTTTTAAAAAATGTATATTCGCAACACTAATACGTTTATGGCGACAACCGCTTTGTTGAAAGAACTCTATTTTCTCCCTGCAGGGTTGCTGAAAATGTTAATTAGGTTTGGCAGGGAAATCAAGGAAAGTATGAACAAAACGTTTTGGATTAAAAATATCAGAGCATAACTTCGAATATTTCGTACGAACAAAGTTTCCTTGCTTTATCTTTAACTAGATATGCTTTAATCAGATCAGAATAAGGAAAATTGTGAAAAGAAAATCTTTTCTCAGTACAATCCGCTTTCGAAAGAGCGTTAGAGCAATCGAATGCACTATGAAATTACCATGCCTATTTTTAAAAGCGAAAATTTAGAATCATATTGCAGCAGCTGTAGTTCCATATTCATTCTACGGAACTTTTTCGGCGTCTAGGATTGTTCTACGTGTTTCGTTTGAACAGCGGGGTCTTCTTCTCAGCGTAACCCCCCCCCCCCCCCCCATTTACTAAAATGTGCCTTAGTTTCGATTTTATTCAATTAAAGCAATTTTATATATCATTTTTACAAATAGAAAGAAAATTTAAACAATTAGTACTACATATATTGAAATAATACAAAGATGACCAACGAAATGAACGCAATGCCATTAAAATAAAGTTAATTAAAATGTGTGTTCCTTTATACTTTAGTTTAATTTTCGATTACATTCGATAGAGTGCTAAAATTTTTCCCGGATGAAATGTAGATGTAAAAATGTAAAACTATTCTGTTAACATACGGCAACTTTCTCAAGGCGGCAAATACTTTAGGGTGCCTTCATTTATTAAATTACGCCCTTTTGCATGCTTTTGTACATCCTCTCCCCCCCATTTCCCATCCCAATGAATTATAGCAGTTAAAAACAGTCATTATTAAAACTTCCATTTTGTGTATTTTCTCATTAGAAATATATGGTGATTTCAATAACAAGTTACTTATAGCAAAACTTTTGAAAGAAATTTCAGAATTTTTTGCTACCAAGTTTTGCTACGTCACGCAAACAAGGAAACCTCCTCCCCTATGTGACGCCACTATCATGCATGAAAGAGTATTCTAGGGAGAAATGCTTCAACCCTGACCCCCCATCAATACCTAGCTACAAACTTATATCCCAGTAAAATGTTAGCCAGTTTTGTTAATAATTTGATTTAAGAAATAACTGAAGATTAACCAGCGAAAACTAAGCTTTTAATTTACATTTGATTTATAATTTATATATATATTTAATTATATAAAATTATGTTTTAGAATTTTAATTTAAAACTACTGCTTAAATTAAAAAAAAAATATTAAAATTAAAATTACTACTTAAAATAAAAAAAATATTAATTAGAGTTTTAATTTAAAATTACTACATGGAAAATTAATATTATTAATTATGATAAAATTACTATTTAAAAAATATTAATTAGAGTTTTAATTTAAAATTACTACATGGAAAATTAATATTATTAATTATGATAAAATTACTATTTAAAAAATATTAATTAAAAGTATTAGTTAAAATTTGATAAAATTAATTATTAAGTACCAGGAGGACCGAGCACATCTCTCTCGCATATTTTATTACTTAATAATATTTCTAATGGATCGAATTAAATGCAATTGTTTTGAAATGTCCATGTCAATAGTTAGAAATTTCATGATATTTTTTATCGTCTAATAATGTCTTTTTTATCGAAATAACTTTAAGTTCTTAGTAACGTTTATGTTATACGTGTCAAGATTGAAACGATACCTTAAGAATTCGGCGAAAGTAAATTAACGTTTTTACCGATTCTGAGCGTCTAATACAACCATTCGCAGAATTGTAGCACAAAGTTTTCGTTTGCATGCTAAACCCTGATAATATTCTTGTTGTTCAGTATTTTAAATTTGTAGTGATGTTTGCTTCTGTTTAGCTGTTTAATAACTGAATGGACTTTTAAATGCAATACAAAGTAGTCTTTGTTATTAAAAAGATTATGATAATGGAGATCAAATTATATTTTGGTACTGCAAAATTATTTTGACAATTTTTTGTCTTCTACCTGCGTACACAAATAATAAGGAACGAATAACATTTTGTATTCTTATTAAACGTTTAATCAATATATAATAAAGATTTTTACTTATAAGAATACTAATATAGTTTTACTTACTAATATTTATTAATTTACTTTTACTAATATTTTTAATAATTTTATGTGTTATTCGGAATTAATCTTAGTGATGAAAACAGTTTTATCTTTAATTTAGTGAAAAATAATATAATTTTAACCAATTAACTATTAAATATAACGGTTGCGAAAATCAACCTTTTAAAATTAAACTTTTTCTATAATCTAAATATAATAGTTTTTTTATTGTATTTCGTAATGTAGTTACGATTAAATTAATCTTAATTTTTTTTTATTAAATATATTTTTTTAATAATAAAGCTGCCGTTCTTGGCATTTCAATACACATTATTAGACCCTTAACTGTACTAATTTTTAAAATTTTAAACAACTTACAAATAGTTTATACCAAAATGCATAAATCAATATAAAAATAATTTATTTACTTTTTATTGTATTGGTTTGGCATTCAGATTGAAACAATAAAAGTGTTTCTTAATTGAAATTTAAAAACGCTACATACGATTCACCATTCTCTTATTATATAATTTTGTCCTTTATCAAATTTTAGCATAATACTACAAATCTCAAATAATTTAAGTCAGGCATCTCATCTTCTTGAAGCAGAAAGTGTTTATATATCATGTGGACTAGATGTATTTTAACCGTCTGCAACCTCCTTGTAAAAGACAACTTTAGACTCTTCAATTCCTGACTTTAAATGGTTCCAAAGTCATCCGATTACAGTCTAATCCATCCAATCTAAAAGTTAACTCTCATTGTGCAAGCAAGTACTGGAAGTTTTTAACTTTGGGAAATTTACTGTTGACTGGTCAACAGTAAATTTCCCGCGATAAGCAGCTTTCAATATTCGCCAATTGACGCAATGTGGATGGGTGGCGAGGCATTCGGCAAGTGCAGCGTCGCTCGTGTGTCGAAGTTTTTCAGCATCACACTACAAGGTGCGCGCTACATCACGGGCAACTTTGCACGGTTTAGAACGTGCAAATTGAATAATTGCGTTTCCCACTCATTTCGGGAAATGGAACACATTTCGAAACGAGCTCAATGTTGATTAACTGTTCTGTTTTATTCAATATTTTGAGAGCCAATTACCATTAACTATCAATATACTGCTGTTTTCTTTTCATTTATCTATGGAATATTATTCTTTTCATATCAATTTGACTTACAAATATTTCGGGGTGTTTTATTTTTTTTATAATTTTTATTTCGTTGATTTATTTATTTGTATCTCTTTTTATGTTTTATTTGTTTTCCATTTATTTATTTAATTAATTAATTTATTTCCTTTTATTGCTTATTTATATTTGTGGCATTTAACTATTTTTATGCAGATGCGAAAAAATTAATATATCATTTTAAAACTTCGAATCAAGTTATCAGTGTGTTTAAACGATTTGAGGTTTCCAGAGCTAAATAAAATGTGACTATGTCATGAAACGTCTCTACAAACTGTCTGTAATATCATCGCGCCAACCATCATCATCATCACCACTACTGTATTTAGTTTAGATATACTTAGTTAAGAATGGCAACACTAATCAATAAGCTGTGACACCAGTTTTCATACTGTGTAGCGACTTCTAATAAAAATCATCACTCTCATCTTGACGTGAATTGTCTTGTCTCTGAATTGTATCTGAAATATATCTCTTAATACACAAGAGTTTTGGCGACGAGGATGGGATTTCGAAAAAACGCGGAAGATATCCATTTTGCATAAACAGTGTCTGTGAACTAACCGACTTAGCCTACTTTAGAATTTCTCCGAAGCCGACGTTGGCTGACCATACGCAATGGAAGCTATCACGCTATTATTCGAGAAGTTTCTTCAAAGAGATGAACAATTACGGACACAGCAAGCTTTACGGGATGAACAATTACGGACACAACAAACTTTACGAGAGGAACAATTCCGTGCGGAACAACAGAAAATGTTCGAGACCATTTTGAAGATTCATTCAGAACCTGGCACAAGTGGAACTTCGTCAACAGGTGCTGTAAACATTCCTTCAATACGTGAATTCGAACCAAATGACAACTGGGAGATGTATTTAAAGCGTTTAAATCATCATTTTGATGCACATAATTTATTAGATGATAAATTAAAGTGTTCCTATTTCTTATCCTGGATTGGAAGTATTCTATACGAACTTCTTCAAAAGTTATTTGGCACTTCAGACTTAGGTCAATATGGATTCAAAGAATTGACTGATAAACTGTCAGCTCATTTCAAACACAGCACGCATTTGATAATTGCTCGTCATAAATTCTGGGAGTGTATGAAAACCTCCACTCAAACATACGCCGAGTGGGTTGCTGAGTTACGAGGCATAGCTACTGATTGTAACTTTGTGTGTCCTAAAGAAGGATGTGAACAGTCACTAGTGGAAGAGAACATAAGAGATATGTTACTGCGCCATTCACCAAATGATTCTATCCGGAAAGCTGAGTAACAGAGGATAATCCAACGCTTGAGAAACTGTTGACAATAGCAACGTTGTATGAATCTACCAATGCGGCCAACAACGCTTTAGGTGGAAAGAATACTGCTGACTCTCAAGTTCATGTGATGCATCCGACATACAGAAATACAAGGTTCAGGTCAAAGTCGCACAATCGTCAAAACCCAAATGATTCAAAACATACTTCAAACCGTTTAAGATCCTGCCCATATTGCTATATTAATCATCCCAGATCAGACTGTCGTCATCTCAAGGACACTTGCAGATCCTGTAAAAAGAGGGGACACTTGTCTTCTGTTTGTGAAAAGAAAACCACTAATTTTCAAAGATTTATTAATCGCAGTCACGATCGTAGCAGCCAAAGGTCCAATTTGAGTGCAAATGCAATAGAACCTGAAAACGTCAATGAAATTAAGGGCATCGAAAATCAAAAGGACCGGTTCCTTATCAACATTACAGTAAACAACAAGGAAATGAAGTTCATATTGGATACTGGAGCTACATGCACTATTGTGGGTCTGGAGGGGTATAAGCATATAGGATCTCCACCGCTTAAACCACCTAGTGCTCAACTAAAGAGTTACGGATCAACCCAAATTCTTCTAAAGGGTTGGACCACTGTAGAAGTGCAACTGGGAAATAAAGAGATTTCTTCGGTTACTTGTAGCTGACACTTCTACGGGGGCCAATTTATTCGGAGCAACGTGGTTCAACGCATTTGGCTTGAAAATTTCTCAAGATAACAGCGACTTCCCTCCTGAGATAGCACATATGATCGAATCTGTGAAAAGTGAAGAAGTTAAAGAACACGAAGTTAAAGTAGAAAACTTGTGTAATCTGTTCCCAAATATATTTTCAAAAAGTATGGGAGCATACAAAAGTTTCAAAGCTCATCTTTATTTACGAGCAGATGCAACACCAAAGTTTTTCAAACCTAGACCGGTTCCGTTCGCTCAGAAAGATGCAGTTAAAGAAGAAATTGACAGGTTAGTCACCGATGGAATTTTAAAACCTGTACAAATAATCGACTGGGCAGTGCCAATAGTTGTGGTACCTAAGCCAAAAGGAAAGGTTCAAGGAGATTTCGAGGAGAAAGGAGATTTCAAAGTCACTATAAATCCTCAATTAGATATCGAACAATATCCACTACCACGACCGGAGGAACTTTTCCACCAATTACAAAATGGGGAAAAATTTACGAAAATAGATTTATCTGATGCGTATTTACAACTGGAGCTAGATGAAGAATCTAAAAGAATTGCAGTTATCAATACTCCATATGGTCTCTTATAGTATCAGCGCATGGCTTTCGGCATTGCAAGCGCACCAGCTATTTTTCAACGTTTTATTGAACAAGTTATAGCCGGATTAGATCATTGTGTAAACTACCTAGATGATATAATTGTCACAGGAACATCAGACAGTCAGCATTTTGCAACACTTGAACAACTATTTCGAAGGCTAGACTATCACGGACTTAGCTGTAATCGTACCAAGTGTGAATTTTTTATATCTGAAGTTGAATATTTAGGTAGTGTCATTTCATCTACATTTATTAGACCATCATATTCTGGTATTAACGCAGTAAAACAACTGCCAAGGCCAGAAAATTTAAGTGAGTTGCAATCTTTTTTGGGAAAAGTTAATTACTATAACAAATACATAGCAAATTTTTCTGAAATTGCAGCTCCCTTAAATCAGCTTTGAAAAATTAACGTATCTTTTAATTGGATGAAACCCCAAGAAGATGCTTTTCAAGCTCTCAAATTATCCATTCCAGAAACTGTAAAATTAGTACATTTTAACACCAAACTGCCAATTATATTAATTAGCAACGGACGCTTCTTCATATGGTATTGGTGCAGTACTGTCACATCGTTTTCCTGACGAATCCGAGAAACCTATCGCCTTTGCATCCAAGACAATGACAGATGCAGAGAAAAATTATAGTCAAATTGAAAAAGAAGCACTATCTATAATTTTTGGAGTGAAGAAGTTTCATCAATATCTTTACGGATTAACTCGTCCTTTCGAACTACAAACTGATCACAAACCACTTCTCGGAATTTTTTTTCCAGATCGAAAACTTCCAGTAATTTCTATTCAGCGTATTCAACGTTGGGCTATAATCCTAATGTCATATCACTTTGTGATCAAATATCGTTCTACAGAGAAACACGCAAATGCGGATGCTCTCTCTCGACTTCCGCAGGGGCCTGACTATCAATTCGATAGGGCTGAAGAGGCGTGTTTCCATTTAATCGCAGAAGAAGACGCATTATTGGATTTCCCAATTAATGCTGAGAAATTGAAAAACCTGACTGCACGTGATCCGGTTTTGAATCGAGTATGCGACTACGTCAAAAATGGATGGCTTGAAAGGTTATCTCACAAAAATGATGAAATACGACCTTACTGTGAGAAAAAAAATTCAATTTATCAGTAAGGGACGGCGTTTTACTTTGGCATTGCGATTACACACGTGTCATTGAACCATTCATGCTGCGGAAGAAAGTGCTACAGTTATTGCATGGTGGACATTTTGGAATTGTAAGAATGAAACAGTTGGCTCGTCGACATTGTTTCTGGCCAGGTATAAATGCTAATATTGAAGATTCCGCAAAGAACTGCGAAGCTTTAAGCATAAGCCAAGCCAGTCCACGACAAGAATATCAACCGTGGCCCACTACAGAAAGACTATGGGAACGAGTCCATATCGATTTTGCAGGACCGTTTATGAAGAAAACTTGGTTATTAGTAGTGGACGCTTATTCAAAATATCCGTACATTTGTCAAATGAGTTCGATTACGACGGATAATATGTACAATCAAAATGTTAGGTAAAGTTTTTTGTCATGAAGGCTTACCAGAGACCCTAGTTTCCGACAACGGGACCCAATTTACTTCTTAACAATTTCAAGAATTTTGTCAGTCTCATGGCATCGAACATTTAACATCAGCGCCTTTTCATCCAGCATCAAATGGCGAGGCTGAGCGTTTTGTGCGAACGTTCAAAAATGCCATGAATAAAATTTGTAGAGGAGGGGAAACCAATTCACTCCGAGCACTAAACCAATTCACTCCGAGCACTAGATAAATTGCTGTTTGCTTATCGCACAACACCAAATCCGATCTCGGGTAAATCACCTTCTGAACTGCTCCACGGAAGACAACCACGGACGCAACTGTCCTTAATGATGCCGCAAGAACATCATCGCGTTGATAGCAATCGTAAACATAAGTTTAACCAAAATGATAAAGTTCTATACAAGAATTACGGCATTCGTGGAGAATCATGGCTCAAAGGAACAATAAAAAGCACAATAGGAAGAATGATGTATGCGATTCAAGATGATCAAAATAAAATAGTACGACGACATCAGAACCAAATTAGAATGTCGAATGTACGTGATGCAACCAAACCCTAGCTAACTATGATGATTTTTTACTAAATAAAAGTATAATGGATCAACTTAATAAAATCGCACCGAACTTCAACATCAGTCCTGTGATGCAACCTCAACCTACCCCTTTATCAGAAGACACCCCAAGCACAACTCCAGTCCAACAACTGCGGCGGTCTACGAGAATAACTAGGCCGATTGTTCGGTTCGATCCATGCTCCAAACCTTAGCGGGGAGGAATGTAATGTCATCGCTCCAACCATCATCATCATCATCACCACCACTGTATTTAGTTTAGATATACTTAGTTAAGAATGGCAACATTAATCAATAAGCTGTGACACCAGGTTTCATACTGTGTAGCGACTTCTAATAAAATCATCACTCTCATCTTGACGTGAATTGTCTTGTCTCTGAATTGTATCTGAAATATATCTCTTAATACACAAGACTATCTAAAAAAGATTGGGGGGGGGGGGGGTAGTTGTAGAGCAGTCAGGAAAAAAACACCATTTTACGCTTTTAGGATAACCGATTCCGGCACTACAACTCCCTAATAAACAGCACGTTTTACTTCAATTTGGTCCCGCCGATGATTCAAAGTAATTTTTTATCATATATTTACTTGTTTATTTCGTTTATTTAAAAAAAAAACCTTCCTTTATTAAGTTGTGAATTTTACTAAATTATCTGTTCCGTTTATTTTTTATTTATTAATTCATTTCATTTACTTGCTTTATTTATTTAAATTTCTTGCATGTAACTGTTTTTTTGCAGACGCAAAAAATATGAAAATACTTAACTAGCATTTTAATATTTTGAATTGAAATTTCATTGCTTTTAAACGTTTTGAAGAATCTTGAGTTGAAAAATAAAATGTGGTTTTGACGTGCAACATTTTTAAAACGAGATGCACCATGTAACTCATTGAAGATGATATATTCTGATACTATAACAACGTGAAATAATGCACGACTAACATAAAAGGAAATTTGGTAGGAATACGTGTAAATCCACGAACTAAAGCAAAGCATGTATGGAGAGCTAATGTGGAACGTATGCTGAATCAGGCGTAACAGCTTCCATATCTTCCTCCTGTTAGCACGGTTTCCGTTGGTGAATAATCCATATTTAGATATATGTTATTGGTATTACGTAAATATGTTAATGTCAAGTCTATAACAGATATGTTTAGTTGAATTGACGTCGCACTAAAGTTACAGAATAAAATATGACGACAGTTCGGGTTCTATCCCCATATAATAACTCGGGAACACTGTTTTGTCATTGTGAGCCGTGGTCAAATGACATCGACAACACCTGAGTTGACATCCCCCTTTCACACACCTGATGCAGGAGTGAGGACATGACGTATGGACAACCAGTGGTGGCGATTGGGTGCTAAAAGTGAGGGGGAAAGATCAAAAGGAAAGGAGCTGTGTGTGTGTTTGGGGGGATAACATTTTTGATACATTGATATAAGTATTGATATTGGAATAAAAATTTTAAGAAATATAGCACATTATATATACTCATTATTTTGTGTTATTTGAGTGTACCCAGTAAAGTATTTGACGTAAAATAGACATTTTATTGTCCTATTTTTTTTCCGAAGAAAGCATTTAAAGTACCTTATCTTTGAATTGTGCATAAATTAATAATAATTGTGACCAATGAAAGTTTTCACAAAAAAAATCACACCATTATATTTGTATGTTTAATGAAATTTTGTAATACAATTTGATTGATTTTACAATTTAATTTGATTTTTTATATAAATATTTAGAACGAATAAGAATATTCTGGTTAAAACTTTTGCCTAATTTGGTTCCATAGCTAAGCCTTCATTTTCAAACTATCCTCAAAATGTATACTACATTGATCTGATCAAATCCAGTACATGCCATTTAAGGTGTTAATAGGGAAATATTCTCAGTTTAATAAAATTAAAATAAAACCTTTTTTTAATAAATGCCATTTCATAGTTCCTAAGAAACTGACGGACACGATGGCGCAAAGAAGCTCTCTTTCCGAATTTACAATTTTAAAATTTCTTTTATTGTTACATTCTATGCCATGAACAGACACTAAATAACTTGAAATTTTCATTTGAGATTTAATATTTCTTGGGATATTTTATTCAACGAAACCCAAGCAGATAAACACACCAATAAAAATAAGTAAAAAGGAAAATTGGTCTCGAGAGACCTTGAAACTTTTTTCACATTGAAAATATGAAATCATAATTTTGAAGTAATTAATAGAAAAAGTACTAATTATGTTTCATTTGCAATAATAGAAAAATATTGCAAATATATTAATTTCGAGAGAGAAAAACTGAAGTGTTCATTTACTTCAATATAGTTAATAAGATAACTGAAAAATTAAGAAATATATATACATGTACAAAATGTTTCCAAAATAGGCTAAAAAAATTGTAGTTTTATATTCAGCAGCTATTTACTTTCAGCAGTTACAGAGACGGTACACTTCAAATGGCGACCTAACCTTGTTTCACATGTATACGATCGAGTGGTCTAATGACCTTGTGATAGAGTTTTTAGAGCAATTTGCAGAAGAGCCTGTGACATGGAATGCATCTCATCCTAATCATCTAATCATAGTCATACATATACTATTTTTGTACAAACATTCATTCTAGCACTAGAACGTACTTGCGTTCTTAATACCAGAGCCATATTTAATTTAGAGTTAGTGGGACTCGAGGCTGAATATATGGTGTGGGCCTCCCAACTACTGGGAGAGGGGGGGGGGGGGGTTTAAAAATATATATATTCCAGAACTGCAAATTAAATAATTTTTTAGCGTACCAAAGAAATTGGGATAAACTGCATTTTGTAAATTTCTAATACTCTATGCTACTCAAAATTTCAACGGTTTCAAGGAATCTCGCAATGGCATTCTGGAATCTATGAAAATGATAATAAAATATTGCACTCGTCTTTTTATTGGCTCTGAGCAAAATAAAAAAAATTAAAGAAAAACGACATATTTCCAATATACTTTTTTTAATGCCATTGCCATATTTTTAATGCATCATAAATTAAAAATATGTTTTAAAAGTATTAGAATATATTCATATTGTACAAATCTGTTAATAGAATGGATATTTCTCCATCATAAAAATATTATAGTGCACTATTTTCATTAGGATTTGGATTATCATTCTTCAAAAAAAAAAAAATTCCGCAAGTTGACTCTGGTTTTTAATGTGAAAAAATATATATGATGTATGGTGCGGGTCCCTAGGTTGCAGCCTATGTAGTCTATACCTAAATCCGGCTCTGCTTCTTACTGCGAATAAATGTTCTGAAATTGGCACGTGTACTCGAAAGTAACCGTGTTGCGCGGGCTTATGAAATCGTGCGGGTATAGGCGAATCGCGCGGGATGCACTGAAATCACTTCAGGTGTAAATTTCATATCTCATATAGTAATACTGTCCCATGTATAACGGAATTTTAACAAAACTAGCATGCAATTATTTCATGACCCCCTCCCCTTCTCCCCACCCACACACACCACAGTATTATAAAACAGCAACCTTAAAAATTTTCCGAGTAAGATTATATATATATATATATATATATATATATATATATATATATATATATATATATATATATATATATATATATATATATATATATATGAAATGAACCACAGGGTGGTCATCCCATTATGTTGGTTTGCAGTCGTAAATTAAATCATGGTGGGGCCGAGTAGAACAAAGAACAGTTTATTTACACAGAGCTCAGGACACGTCTTCACAGAACGAAAAACAGAATCGAAGTCTTCTCACATAGGGATGGTTACATGACATGAAGAGCGAAAAAGGGAATTATCATCGTCTCGGACCACAGTCGTTATTCGGGTAAGGCTATTCATTTAGGGAAAACTGGTGCAGTTGATCTTAGAAATCCCTGAGTGATGGGGAATTAGAAAATATGTGCGGGGGCAGAAAGTTCCTTGAAGAATCAGTATAACTCATGAGAACGGAGTGATTTGTTATGGGAAAAGGAGAGTTTTATGACCAAGAGGGAAAATGCGCAAATTGCACTTAGGTATTTTAAGGGATAGATGTTACGGAATATTAAGAGGGGTTTGACAAAGGAGTTTGGGCTTTGAAAGAGGGGTGGTTACAGGAATATTCTTTCATATCCCTCCCGCAAAAGTGTTACACATCGCCCGCGATGAGTAGCTAGGCGAGAAAAAGACAAGCAAAGAAATGAAGAGGAGGTTAACCAAATGATTGATCAGACCATCGGATCAACATGAAGGATCTAAAAATGGAAAAAGAGAAAAGAATATTAATGATAGTGGTAACGAAAATTTTGAAAACTCATGGACATAGGTGTGCAAACGACTGTGCCTCGATTTGACTCACAAAAATATGATTATATAAAAATTTTGCTATCAAAACAAACATTGACTTTGGGAGATATAAAATACAGAAAAAAATATACTAAAAAACATTTCAAAACATCAATACAAACTTTCAAACGAAATGACTAAATAAATGCGCGCAGAACATGTAAACACATAATACTGTAAAATTATGAACAAAATGACATGTCGACAAAAATAAAAATCTAAAGACTGTTGTGTGATGTTTCACACATGTTGAAATAAAATTTGAAAATGGTAGACAATGGTAGGCTTCAACAAACATCCTCGTACATAACGTTATTCAAAATACCCTTCTTTTTGAAAATTCAATTTTTGTCTTGAACTTTAAATGAAAGACTAACTCAACTTCATCAGTTCGAGTTGTCGCCAAAAGTACCTGAAAACGAAAAAACAAATTTTTTTACAAATTTTAATTCAAGTTTTGTATTAAAATTGCATGTTTTATGGAAGATGTTGTTTTGGCCGCCATTTGATGAAGGACCTTTGTTATTAAAAAAGTGTTGAAAAAAATAAAGATGGCCATTGAAGAAAGTTTGTGCTTTCTGAAATCAGTTCACTTCTTGTGATTGAGTGTTGAGTGATGAGGATCCTCGTGAACCTATGTTAGGTTGATTGTCTCAAAGTTCTGTATTATTCCATGGAATATTGGAAAATAAGTGCACTGACATACTATAACACTTTGGGTACATTTGATAACAATTATACAAATAAAATGAACAACTTAAAATAATAGAATACATGGTAATAAAAAATCTAAACACTACTGAAATTATTGATATAAAGTTGAAGTCATTCAACTGGTTTTGTTTTCATGTATCCGGACGTGGAAAAAAAGTCATAAATCGGGGTCAGGCTCTGGTCGGGATCTTCCCTTTCAGTGACATTTTGTGGATGGGTGTTTGATGGAGTTTTGACATGTCTATATTGACATGTGGACATCCCCTCGTCAAAACATACCAAAGAAGGAAGATAATTGGGAAAATTAAGTTCGTAGCTTGAGCTAAATTCGAAGAACTAGCCACAGTTTCATCCAAAGAAGCCTGTTGGTTCAAGGCAGAATTAGAGTTAGTATTCTCAGGTGAAATTAAAGATGACTGAGTATTTGGGGTTGCTGTAGATTATCTTCGTTTACTGACATTGTAAACTGTAGGTTATACAAATATAACAAATTAAAAATAATAGGTAATAATAATCAGAATAATTAAAATTCAAAAATAAAATCTATTTTCAGATCATAATAAAATATCTCAGTTTACGTAAGAGAACATAATCATCATATTAAAAAAAATTTACCATCATAAACTTAGTGGCACACAATTATTCATAAATTCCTTTGTTGTA
The DNA here is from genome assembly GCA_963932185.1 of Troglohyphantes excavatus. Lineage (NCBI taxonomy): Eukaryota > Metazoa > Arthropoda > Arachnida > Araneae > Linyphiidae > Troglohyphantes > Troglohyphantes excavatus. Next base: position 711,547 of record OZ010676.1, on the reverse strand, counting down.
TGAAATACCATAAAAATTATTATAGGTAAAAATTACCTTTAAAATGGTCATTAAAATAAAAATAATTAAAGTTAAAGTTTAAAAAATTTAAATGCAATTCTGAATCTATTATATTTTGAAATAAACTATTAAGTCTAATTAATTCCTTGAAACTATTCAACATTTATAACTGTTAAATCTTATTTAAAAAAAATATCTTTGTTTACAAAAAATAAAATTTAATTTGAAACACTTATAAATCATTAATATGAAAAATTAATATCAGTTCATTAATAAACATTTAAAATCAATTTAACGTGAACTAATCAAAGAAAACTCAATTTAAACTCTGCATTTAAATAAAAGTTGCTTAAAACTTCTTTCACTAATTTAATCACTATTCAAATTAAATTGCACCAAATTAAATCTAAAATATTTAAACTCTTTTTCATATATCTCGGTAGAGTTTATATCATGGTACCTCCTGCAGGCCTCATTAAAAAACAACACTGGAGAATCCATCTTTCCAGTCTCTGTAGGCTAGAAAACACGTTGCCTTCGATAAGGATAAACAACCTCACTTTGACACTTCGGAACAGCTGTTTTCAAAGTTGTGCGTATTGGGTGTGGTTTTTCCGAAGTTGCATATCTTTTCCTACTCTGTTGGGGATGGTAGACGTGGCACGTTAGCTGGGGTGATTCGCCTACTTAGGTTAAGGCTATAAGCACTGGAGTTGATGTGCGCATCGGGTTTTTTGGGAGATCGGAGCATTGAACAAAAAAACTGCAAGCTGGGCACTGACGGACACATGGAGGTAAGAATGCGGTGACACGATTGTTGACGATTGACGACGGACTGGAGCGCTTTTCAAAGAGACCCGTGATTTCACAGAGGTGGGGAGGAGGGACGGTCTCTTGCGGAATGTGATTACTTGCAGTGTTGTGGTCGGCTGGGATCTGTCATCGGGGGTTCGGCGCTAGTGTTCTTGATTGCTGGATCGTACGTCTGGCATCTTGCAGTTGTTCGGATGAGGTTTGTTGGTGTTGGCGGTCGACTCACTCGATTGTTGGGGTCAGCGCGGGACGGCTGGATTCTTTGTTTTGAGGCGACGTCGCTGGATGCGTCACGAGTGTTACGGAGATCCGCCATTGTCTGGAGTGCACGGTACATACTGGTGGTTTCGAAATGTCTGCATAGGTGGAGCACAGTTTTTTGGATTACCGGTGCACGTGCAGGGCATAAGCATCGGAAACAGGATTAAGTTCATGTTCGGAAATATCCGTTTCGGCTCGGCGGTGCACCGCCGTGTTGATCGGAGAGAAAGCGCAGATTCAGTTCCAGTTCGGGACAGTACACTTCTCTCGCTCTGTTAGGGCGTGGCAGCGTTTATGCGTGTTGCGTGGCTCTGAAAGGCTCTTTTAGTTTGTTGAGATCGAAAAAGACAGGTATCCACAATCCTGTCGACTTATGAAATGAACCACAGGGTGGTCATCCCATTATGTTGGTTTGCAGTCGTAAATTAAATCATGGTGGGGCCGAGTAGAACAAAGAACAGTTTATTTACACAGAGCTCAGGACACGTCTTCACAGAACGAAAAACAGAATCGAAGTCTTCTCACATAGGGATGGTTACATGACATGAAGAGGGAAAAAGGGAATTATCATCGTCTCGGACCCCAGTCGTTATTCGGGTAAGGCTATTCATTTAGGGAAAACTGGTGCAGTTGAACTTAGAAATCCCTGAGTGATGGGGAATTAGAAAATATGTGCGTGGGCAGAAAGTTCCTTGAAGAATCAGCATAACTCATGAGAACGGAGTGATTTGTTATGGGAAAAGGAGAGTTTTATGACCAAGAGGGAAAATGCGCAAATTGCACTTAGGTATTTTAAGGGATAGATGTTACGGAATATTAAGAGGGGTTTGACAAAGGAGTTTGGGCTTTGAAAGAGGGGTGGTTACAGGAATATTCTTTCATATATATATATATATATATATATATATATATATATATATATATATATATATATATATATATTATAGCTCGTCTCCCCACTATAAAATTATACCATTACTTTAATTAACTTTAGATATTTAAAGTAATGGTAGATATTAAAGTAATTAGTTTTTAAAATACCGTATAAGAAAATATCGTTAGGGAAACCATGTAGGTTTTGTTTATATTCCATGTAAAATGGATTATGTATATCCACAAATAGAACATGGAATTTTCAATTTAAAATATGTTTGATTAGATGCAATTTCGTTTGTTTTGCTAAGTATTTATATTTTAATGGAATCAATTGAATTATGTTTTATTAAATTAATGTGTTACGTGTTATTTATAAAATACATATTTATTTACTTTTAAAATTAAACTTTGTTCTACATTGTTAGTTGATAAATTTTATTTTACCAACTGTTTAAAAATACTTTTTTAAGCTTTTATATTCAAATGGAATTAACTTAAATAAGTTTTATTAAATTAATTTTGCGCACTATTTATAAAGATAAAAAAATAATTTTATACATTTAAAAAACGGTTTTGTTCTATACATTATCGGTATTTGATATTTTTATTTTCCCAATTGTTTATAAATACACTAATATTACTGATATCATTAAACGAGAAACTGAAATTTTTTTTGTGAGTTTAACAGTTTTGAAGATATGTTTTAGAAATTTTGAAAAATGAAACGTTTCCAAAAATTTCCGTGTGTTTACTGTTACAGTGGACACTTTGCACTGCTTTCTGCTGTACTTAACATGGCGTCTTTAAAGATATAAGAAACTTCATGCGCATTTGTTATTGGTTGATGGATCCCACGTGGTTTGTTATTCACCAATCACAGAGGCTAATCGACCATGCGTTTTTGTTAATTCGATAAAATTTTAATCTTGAGACCATGTCATGCATAGTGTCTATAAAAATGGTTGTTATTTATTCTACATTCTAATGAGTAAATAATTACTGAAAAAGTTAAATAGTTTGAAATGCTAACTTTTTTCTGAAAAAGTTATATCAGTAAATTTGTCACATTCTGAATGTAAAAGCAACATTCCTATTACCTGTGACCATTGCGTAGAAAAATTGCGCGAGGGCAATCCTTACCCTATCTAATTTAATATGAAATAGTTCTCGATATTAAATTGTATTAGTTAGTAATAATTTAATAATGAAGTGTTTCACGAATTACGTAAGTAAGTTTAGTTACAAGCAGAGAGGGATTGAAAATGAGTAATGAGAGTTTACAATAGAACAACGGAAAATGAGTTTAAATTTTTCATTAACAAAATTTAAAATCACTTTTAAATATAAATTTGACATTTACTATAAATGTGTTTTAAAATTGATTTACTTTGTTATTTCAAATAATTCTTCTACTTTATTGAAATAATTTTTCGAAACCACCTGCCTAATTAAATATGAAATTGTTTTCGGCATTTTCTCGCATTCCGTAAGCATGTTTAGTTTCAAGCAGATATTTAGATGAGTAACGAGACTCTACAATGTAACAAAGGAAAAACAGTTTAAAAGTTTTCAATTGAAACGTACATAGTAATCTAAACCCTTGAAAGAAAAAGTTTTCATATACACACAGGGAAATTAATTTAATTTAAAACCATTTGTAAAAATAAACTGTAAATGTTTTTTTAATTATTTTAATCGTGTTACTTCAAATAAGTATTTTCTTAATAAAAATTTTTTGAAGTAACTATTTTTTTCAGGACCCGTACTACTAGCCACCTACACAAATTTTATATTATAGAACCATTTCTTCTGTAACCTCTTCAAAATTATGAAATATTCCTAACAACAGCCACAAATTTAATTTAACAAATTCAACAAATTAAATCAACAAATTTAATTTTTGTAATTGGTAAAATTAAATTATTTTTCACTAAATTAAAGATAAAACTGCTTTCGTCACTACGATCAATTCCGAAAAACACATAAAATTACTCAAAATAAGTAAAAATCTTTATTATTGATTAAACGTTTAATAAGAATATAAAATGCTGTTTAAAGGTTGAATGAATACAGGTTGAAGATAAAAAAAATAATTACCGAAATAATTTTGCAGTAGCAAAAAATAATTTGATATCCGTTATCATAATCTTCTTATTAACAAAGAGTGCTTTACATTATTTAAAAATCCAGTCAGTTATTCCAGAGTTAGACAAAAGAAAATATCGTTACAAATTGTTACTTAAAATACTGAACAACAATAATATTGTCAGGGTTTAGCATGCATACGAAAACATCTTTGTGCTACAATTGTGCGAATGGTCGTATTAGACGCTCAGGATCTTTAAAAATATTAATTTAAATTACCTTTGCAGAATTGTTACGGTATCTTTGCAATCTCGACACTTCTAACCAATCGTATGAGCATTTCAAAGAACTTAACTTATTTCGATAATTAAGACATTATTAGACGATAAAATATATTATGAAACGTCTAACCATTGATATGGACATTTCAAAACATTTGCATTTGATTCGATTCATTAGAAATATTTCTAAGTAATAAAATATGCAAACGAGCTGGGCTCGGTCCCCTGATACTATATATATATTTAAGGAGATAAAAAAAAGAAGAGTTTAATTAAAAACCTGGTATTTTTAGAAAACCTAGAATGGTATATTCTTAATCAATTTAAAACACAGGTGAAAAATAACAGGGTATTCTTTTTTGCACGAAGTATCGAGTAATCGCGTTAAAAATTAGACTCCACGATGTTCTGTGACTTATGAAATAAGACGATCGAGATCAAAAACGTCGTTTCAAGTGCCATCCCAACTCTGTTCCATAGAAAGTGAATGGGCTGCCTTTTTTATGATTCAGTGGGCCGAGGACTAGGCAGAAAGACACAACTGCCTGGCAGAAATGAGCGTGTACATGTTCCCCACCTTTATGGACTTAGTGATCAGCGATATTTGAATAAAAGTTATAAAACATCATTATTTAAATTTTCGATGATTAAAGTTTTTATTTATAAGCAAAGAGTTATTTATTTAAGATAAAAACTCGTTTCATAGAACATTGCGTTAAGAATATTAAAATACAAATACAACGTTAAAATACGCAATAAAAATCCGTGAGGTATGGACATGTTTCGGGAGATACATCTCCCTTCATCAGCAGAAATGAAAAAGTATGTGTGTAATGAAAATAAACCCAGAATTGAAAGTGTTGCCAAAGTACCAAAACTATCTAAATCGGTTGGAGTTAACTATTGTATGCCAACAAGCGGGAAATACCGAACCGCAAATGTTTCATTGACAATCGAATCAATATTGCTAAAAATATGAAACGCCTAGTCAAATTCAACTAGAAATTTGGGTTTGCAAATTAAATCTTAAGATAATTATGCAATTCCCACAGTAATTAACAAATTATTGATAAATTAATGTATTAATATATGTTCCCAAGAGTGCATGGCAATGGAGGATTTCTTTATTTCTTGTTTGACAGTATGTGCTTGGTGCTTCTTAATACGAAATCTTCATACTTTATTTGTTTGACCGATATATGATATGCCACATTGACATGAAATACTGTATAAGCCCCAGTTATTAAGGTAGTCAATAGGGTCTTTAAGTTGTGTGAAGGTGATCTTATTGATAGGTGAAAAAATTGAACGTATGTCGAACATACCCAGAATTTTAGAAATTTTTTTTCTGATCTGGGGATAATATGGTAAAACAACCAAAGCATTCACTGTAAAAAAAGAAGTGCTTAAAAATGAGTATCTGGATGTAATCGTTTTTTTTAAAGTATAATTGGTTCGTAAATGAACATTGAACGTACTCAGAATTAAATTACCGCTTGTACTCAAAAATAAGAACATTTAGATATATTAGATATATTCATTTTAGGTATTATATATTACGATATAAAAAATGTGTAATAAACGAAAATTATAATTCCAAAATATTTCGTGCAAATATTCCGAAGAATAAAAGTTACGAGTTCCAACTTAAAGAATTATATCTTATGGTGGAGTTATAGATGCAAGTGCTTCGGCTCAGTGTTTCGTTCGTCGAGCGGAGGTTTATCTAGTTTAGTTTTGATTCGTGAATGGAATTTGTTCGAAGTAAAAAACGGGATATTTAACTACAGATCATTTCGTTTTGATTTAAATAAATGGAAATATGGATGAATTTGTTCAACAAAAATTAGCAGAATGGAATTTGAAGGAGTACTCTACGTGTTTCGAAAGTAAGTGCTATTAAATTTATAATCTTTAATGTATAACGCCATAGCAGTGTTCACTCGCTCAGTTAGTGCTGTCCTCGCACTTTTTTTGGATTTTGCCTTCTAAATTTTTTAATATTGCACTTTAAAAAAAAATTATTGCATGCCAAATCAAAAAAAAAAAGTTCGTACTTTTACCCATTCCAACTAACATACGACGGACGCAAACCCGTTCGCCATCTTGCATTTGAAAATATAATATAAAAAAAATTATGAATCAATTAGAATGCCGATATTTACACGGAATACTACATAACTACAAAACGTAGCTTTATGAAATTTACAGAGCTTTTTTCTTGAAACGTTAGACATTTTTTGTGATAATTTTTAAGTTTGTGCAATGTTCCATTCGTATATTAGAACTATTTTAATGTATGTCATTCACTTAACATGGATGACAATATCGTTTGCGATTGTAATGAATTTCTTTTCGTTATTGACACTATAAAAATGACGATGTACGAAGCTTATTTTCATTGTGAATTTTCAACTCTATATTACTTTTTAATGTTATTAAAGGAATAAAATTCTACAGATACCAACCGATAATTGAGAAAATATTTTATTTAATGTGCCAATGAATATTTCCTCTTAAAACATTAAATGGCGATCATTAAAAATAAAATTTAGAATAATTGATAGATTTTTTTTATATTTTAAATGATCGAAAAAGAAATAATTCATTTTTAGCGTAAAACAAAATTTCTGAAACGCCGAATGTTAAAGTTTTAGCACTGAAAAATCGCAATTTCATAGAATGGAACAATTTGTAATTTTTTCTTATATTTATTTATTGTAGAAAATTGATTACCAATGCCAAATATTTTAAATATGACAATTTTAGTTTATGAATCTATGGTGATGGTCAAAATATGTCCTTGGGATAAACAAGTGTGATAATAAAAGTTCATACTTATGGTACACGAGGTTTATTTTTGAAAACATATAGAATTTTGTCTAAAATTTGATTAAGATTTTGCATAAATATACCCTTTCATTTTCTTTGAATATGAACTCAAAAATTTAATCTTACGAAATTTATAATGACACTAATGATTCAATCGAATACTTTAATATAGCAATTTGCAATTGCCAATAGCAATTTGAATTTTCCTTTAAAAAAATTACCCTTTTGATATTGATAACCTTTATATGCAAATTATACTTTTCTATTTAGAAATACGCTGTGCTATTCTACTGCTGCCACTATTGCTTCCACAAGGAATATTTACTAAACAATGTGGATCGAAGAAGAAAAAGATACGTCCAACTAGTACGTAAGCTTCTGTTAAATAACCTAGTATCATATATTTAAATATTTGCAATGTCCACACTCAACAATTGAAGGATTTGAAGGAATTTTAATGTCAATCCTCTGAAATTAAGATTGTTTTCTAGAGTATTTTAAAACAGCGCTTGTGTAAAATCATTTTTAAATTAATCAAAAAGATTTCTGTAATGCAGAAAACATGCTTATTAATTTATATTCCTAGAGATTAAGATTTTTTTGTTATAGATGTCCTTATACGTTGTATAATGGAAGTTATTTAATGCAAGTAATATTATATTAAATAATATGTTAACAATTACAGATTAAGAATGATTAGTTTTAGATGAACATAAATCATAAGAAGCTAATGAACCATTGGGGACCGAAACTTCACAGTGTTAAAAATTAACAAATGTATTAATATTCTGGTGTTTACATTTACTTTGAATGACACTGGGACAATACATATGATTAATTAGCAATGTACTGAAAAAAAAAGTCTCAAAATGATTTTATTTGCATTATTTTATTCATTACTTTCAGATTGGAGAAGGAATTGAAAAATTTATGAAACAGGACTGACTTTTGGGAGGAGATGGAAAGCAACCCTTTATACTAGCTGTTGGAAAAAAATTCAACCCTTCCCAGGCATTTGTAGTGTTTGAAGAATACTGCATAGTTTCAAAGTCTTTGTTAAAAGCTGTTGATCTGTGTTTTAAATTAACATATATTTTAAATGTAGAATTTTTAGCTTACTGCCGAAATGTCTGGCAATTCATAAATAATACATTTTATAAATGTGAATTTGATGCAGAGATCCCATCATGTGTTTTAGAGTTAAAAAATCTTCTGTTTATTCATGTAAAGTAATCATTCTTATCATGTCGTGTGTATACACTTTTACTGTAAAAATATGTATTTAGTGTTAAATGTTAATAATTGTGAACTAAATATTTTATACTTTATTTGTAATTAGTTCAGTGCATAATGTTTTGCACATGGTTCAAAATGTCATATGTTTCCCCTCCTAATCTATGCTAACATATCAGAAATCGCCATCCTAATGCAGAACATTATATCTGCTTCGATAAATTTTGTAGATAAGCATTTCGGAAATTATATAATTACGAAAGACACTTAGGAAGGTTTCATACACACCATGAAACTTCAGATACTTCACCAAGTTTGCTAAATTGTCAGAATTAAACTTTTTCATTGAATAATTTAGATGCCTGTTGTAGTACTACACTTGTTGCAGATATTCAAAATGATTCTTCAAAGTTTGACAAAAAAACATTTGAACAATTTCAAGAAAGTGTTTTGCTGTACATTTCAAAGTCTGATTGTTACTGAAATTTCTATCCCTGGTGTAATGTTCATTCAGTTTTCTGTAAGTTAAGTCACATGCAAAAATAAATATTCGCTTTATTTTATATGTTTGTGTACTTCGCTGAGTTATATTTAATCTTAATTTATGTAATCGAATAAAATATTAAGACAACATTTTATGTCACAGAATAATGTGTACTCTTACTAACGAATGCAGTTAGTTTTATTTAAATATCCCGAGGTCTTCAAAAGTTGAGGAGGAGGGGGCTTATTTTTCAAACGTATTGCATGTATGCATTAGCCTCGCTCACAAATAAAATTACATACCTATATAATTTATAACTACAATTTATTGCAAAGTTTATTTGCATATTATACCTGTTTTTAACAGTGTTAGAGCGCTCAGATAGACTAGAATTTTTAAATGGATTTTTAAGTTTATGTAGGGCCTTGCCAACGACGTTGGGTGAAAAACCTCGATCCACGGCGACAGCTCTCAAATAATCTAGTTCAGCCTGGAGTGAATCGGGTGTAGAACAGATGTTAAGAGCACGGTTAGTAAAAGTGTAAAACGCAGCCATTTTTTGTTGTATAGGTTGGCAGGACTTAAAATGAGGGGGCAAAGAAACAGCGAAGGGTTTTCTGTATACGGTGGTGGACAAATGGTCATATTTACGAGTAATTAAAACATCAAGAAAAGGAAGAGTATTGTTGGATTCGGATTCGACAGTGAATTGTATATTAGGATCTGTGGAATTTAATACAGGGAGAATCCTGTCAACTTTTCCGGTGGAGTTGTTTAGTAGGGCGAAAGTGTCATCAACATAGCGGGTCCAAAGGGGAAATTTAACAACGGTGAAATGTTTTTCTTCAAAATAATCCATATATATATCACTGAGTGTGGGTGAAAGGGGGCTTCCTATAGCCAAACCTTCCGTTTGTATATAAAAATTGCTCACAAACACAAAAGTGGTTTGCCAAAGACAAATCTTTGTGAGAGAAATCAAATCATCTATTTCGAATTGTGTGAAATGAAAAACTCTGAGGCGACCTTCAAGGCACTCTAATGCGCCTTTAATAAGAACGTTGATAAATAAAGATTTTACATCGAAAGACACCATAAGAGATCTTTGGAGTTTATGTCTTTCATTAGTGTAACAAATTCCATTGAGTTTTTAACAGTATTGCGATTGGATTTTAATAGAGGTGAAAAAATGGTGACAAGATATTTTGCTGGTTTGTATGAAGCCGTACCTATATTGGACACAATACGGCGAAACGGAATATCAGGTTTGTGAACCTTGGGTAGAGCATATAACCTAGCTTTATTTGTTAAAAAAAACCTAATGAATTATCAAGAAACAAATATTGTTTAATCCGGCTAAGAGGTACCAAATGGATATGATTATGGTAACTGAAAAGCTGCAATATATGGTAAGCATTTTTTTTTAATTTATTTGTTTATTATCAATACAAAATAAAGTTTTTTTTTTAATTCGTATACAACGAACTACGGTTAATACGAAGGCCCCATTAAGGTCTCATGAAGTCATTTTGATGAGGTATGACTATAATATAGTTTATAGGTTTATAAATATAAATAAAAGGGTGAAATAGTAATATATACAATTAAAAACAAATAAAATACTAATTCAACCTGAAAATATAATTGTGTGAGATTGTTAATCAAATTTCTACTATTCATCTTCTTGTTTCCCTAAAATTAGCTATATGGAGTGGAGTATTGGGATAGAAGCACCATTTTACACTTAGGGTCATCCATTTCGACACTATAACTCTGATAAATACTATTTACTTATAATTTGTCTCATGTGATAGGAAATTAGGCGTCGTTGCGTGTAAAAGTTTGAAGTAAAGCCAAAGGGAGCGTGCAGCTTTAACCAAACAGCTTGTTTTTCTTCCGATTTTTTTAGGTTTCTGTTGGCGACAATTTTCTATTTCTATTTACATACTGCTAAAGTAAAGTTTCACTTCACGTACAAGCTATGTAAACATGCTCCAACACAGACACATCTGATTTTTTACGATAAAATAATTTTATTTGCATAATTTATGAGGTTACAACTAGCCCCCAATGTCGGAGAAGGTTAGCTTGGGCTGTTCCTGGCGCCACCACTGCAGATATGAGAGAATTGTACAACTATCCTAACCGATTGCAAGTCTCGTGAATTCTGTGTAATTTTATTGCAATATGTTTTTGTATTATCATACTATTATGAACTTTTGATATTTATATTCTATATGTTTTTAATGAAAAGGGGATATGTTGCGTTGTAATTATTATTCAACGATTGCAACGGTAACCATAATGATTCTTCATAGCCTCTCGCTATGATAAACTACCTCCCTCCCCTTCTTTTGATTAAATGCAAACAAAATGCCCACAATAACTCTGAAAAGGATGGAAAATGTGTCGTTGTATCTTTCTAATAAATATATGCGCAGGTCATTCCGAACCTCCTCTGGTGCTCGGAATAGCCAGAATTAAATGCCAAGGGGACCAACCAAAATTTCCAACATCGACTGGGCTCTTGACGTCACGAATGACGTTGATGCCGACGTCATAAGATATCCGAGCAAAAGCCCGCGCCAAAGGAAGATAGTTGAGGATAGATGCAAACAAAATGCGTGGGAACCAAATGGTTTTTTCGCAACAATACAATAGGTAAAAAACAAAAAACAAATTAAAAAAATTCGATCAAATTTTCTGTAAAAATATTTGTTACGGAATCTATTTAGGCAGATTAGAAAAGCACGTTAACTATTTAGTGTAATATAATGTACAATAAAATAGCAAAAATAATAATATACAAATTTATTTAAATACACTTTAATATAAATTTCTACACTTCACTGGTGTGTGAATAATAAATTTTCTTTTAAAATTACCATATTATAAGGAGGGGATACGTTAAATATTTTTTGACTTCTAATTGTTGTTGAAAGTGTCAAAAATTAATTAATATATATCGTAACTAACTATTAATACTACTTTTTTATTTTATGAATTAAAAAAAAAGATATATGCATGCACATGTGTAATATATACATGTGTGTGTATCTATGGACAGTGACGACCCCACATTTTCTAGGTGGTGTAAGATATTCTAGTTACGCCCCCTCCCCCTCCACTCCCCCCCCCATAAATTTCAGAGAAAATTCTATGAATGTCTGTTAACCCAATAATTAAGCGACATATAAGCTACATTTTGTTTACTAGTAGAAATCATGATAAGTGTTTTGGTTGGACAAACAACCTTTATTCTATAAATCTATAAGTAGATTTATATTAAACATCAGATCTCGATTACATACGAAAAATTAACATTCTCTATGGGCACCTTTCCAAATTTAACATTGGCAAATTTCTGAATTAGGTCGAAATAATTTGTACTTTGTGCAATATCATTTCAATGGATATAACTGAAAGATCCGAAAGCCTTTCCTTAGCCCAGTAGAGATGGCTGGCACGTAATCGAAGTTAAATAAGTTTTAATTCACTAAAACTTTGCTCATCTTTACTTACAGTGCCATGTGTAGTTAGGAAATCTCAAAGTGTTATCCACACTTCACATATACACCTGCATTTATTGAACTGTGTTACAAGATTTGGTGTTAAGAAACACTAAAATAAATCAGGTATTCACCTAAGTAGTTTATTATTGATGTTCAGAGGCGGCTTATGGGCATTTGCCCAATGCGCCGCCCTCTTCAAAGGACGCCAAATTTATAAATATATTTTTAATTTTATAATTTTTAACTATTATAATATTTCCTAATATCAATTCTAATCAACATAACTGAATAGCAAATTTATTGGAAAAATTCGTTTTGTTTTTTCAAATTGCAATTGACTAATCAGTGTGTAACGGTTTTTGAAAAATACTCCGTTACTAGTCTTTGAAATAAATGAACTAGTCTCCTCCAGCTATAAAAGCAAGAACTGAACATGCCGTGCTATTATATTTTAAAAAATATTTGTCGATCGTCATGATACAGTTCTTCTCGGATTTTCACTTACCCACATTTAGTTTTTGCAGATCATTTTTTTATCATAACCAACAATAAACGAATGGATTATTTTTAAGTTGGAAGCCGTTAGTTATTGTAGACTTTTAAACTAGTTTTACCACTGATCTCTAACTGTAACTTCTGGATCGGGCAAGACATTTTGTTGACTTGAAGTCGATGTGGAAGCCGCCATGATGAGTCCCACTTTGCTTGATACCGCAATATTTCGTATATTTTTCATACTAAAATAAGCCGACTTTTATTGCTTTTGGTTAAGTTTTTTTTATTTTAGTTTTAAACCCATTTTAAATACAGTCTGCTATTAAAATAGGAAGTCATTTGCAAGTCAAAGTCGAAGTAAATAAAAAGCAAGAGTAAAAACTATTTGTTTGGCAATATAATAATTAATTCTACAAGAAGAAAATATAATATTTATATACATTTAATATTTCTACAATGCTATGGTATTAAAAAACACCACTAAATAACTTTTAAAAATATGTTGGGGCACAGCATGGCTGCTTTTAATTGGATTCAATGCGCCCATAGAGAAGCAAGTTTTGAGCCTTCCAGCAGTTACAGTTAGAGTTCAGTGAGTTTTACAGATGAACAATAAAGTAATTTGCTCTGTGGATAGAAATAGGGTAAAGTTGTAGCGGAGCTACAACCACAGTGCCGCATAATAACAAGCTAAGACGCCCTTCGCCACTGTGCAGCTCTGGAGAATCGAGACGCCCGTCGCCAATAGCCCACAGTGCAACGTCATTTAATCAAACCAAATCAAGCAAGATGAAAGAATGCCGCATGCCGCACCGGGTTCTACAAACTGTGGTATGCAAATAGAAAACACACCGCAACGGTATAAAAGAAGAATCAAGCCATCTACCAAAAAGTTGACAATGTATGAGCGAATCGTACGGAGTACCTGGGGGCGTAGCCCCCCTAACCTCCTATATGGCTGTTAATATTGTAGCATGACTTTTTTGGATAAGTCTGAATGTCTTGTATTAAAATACAAATGAGGACAGAACATGAACAACACGGGACGTAAAGACAGCACAACATATTATATACAGTAAAAGAAAAGGTGGCTAAAGAGCCTATTTCTTGGCATATTGTTCAAAAGTACATGTTGTTGAAAAACATTTGAAAGAGTCAAATTATATTTAATACAATGAAATGAGTGGCATGAAAGCCTACAATGAAAAATAGATTTTTTCATAGTTCTGTATGACGAATACAACACAGTGAGGTACACTAAAAGTTGGCATAAAGCCTTCAATGAAAAATCAATGATCTGGGGACAATTACATTGCTAGCTTAGTCTAGCTTATGGACGAACACAACACGGTGAGATACACTAGAAAGTTGGCATGAAGCCTTCATGAAAAATCAATGATCTGGGGACAACTACATTGCTAGCTTATTCTAGCTTATGGACGAGACAATAGACAAAGCAAGTAAAACATGTCTGAGTGAAAACTGCGCTGCTCATGGGTGCTAATCCGGTGGGGTATAAAGGTTCATTGCCGCTCTGGGCCGTCGCTTATTCATCCTTAGTGTGTGGTCGTACACAACTAATTTTTGCAATTCATCGTTGCTGATGTGTGGAATCTTGGCGTAAAAGTCGTGGGCAAGTTTGCCCATGAATTCCGTTAGTGGGGGTATATCATATGCCTCTCTGATTTCCCTGATCCTGATAAACCAAGCTCCAAGCGTTTTTCGACTACTTCGCAGAAAAAGTTCCCTGGGAGAAGTCCCCGCCCACTGGCCAATCAGGAGCCAGCTCTGCCTAGGCCCGCCCTCTGTTCCGCGCATACGCTCTTCCTCGTTCGGAATGGCATGCATGTGAATTTTTTTATCTACTGTGACGTCCATTTAACCTAATGTGTAATAATATTATATATGTAGTCATGATGGAGGTTGTGGGGCCTTCGGCCCCGGGTACTCCATAACAAAATAAACTCTCTCTTTACCAAAAAGTGATGAGTTCGGACGCGGAGCGAGCTTAATCAGAGGCTCCGTCGACTTCTTAACGTTTCTGGCCAATCTAATGTTAAAATAAGAATCAACAAACTGTAAATAATGTTGTATATAAATTAAACTTTATATTTACGTAAAATTATTTGCATTGTCTCTAAGTTAATCATCGTTTCTAAGTAAAAAATTTTAATGTTCGATTTTAATAAATTTTAAGAAGGTTTTATCTAGTGTCCTGAAAGGTAGCAAGCAGCACTAGAAAGTAAATGAATATACAAATTCAAATAACGTCGACAAACTACAGGCTCTAGCAAGGTTGGTCCTGTCAATCTATCAACCACATAAGCCTTAATAGATGCTTCTGTTACTAACTTCACACATCGTTTAACTGTCTGTGGGTGAGATGTGAAGTGAACTATAAGTCCGATTTCGGGTTGGTTTTGTCTCTCACAATGGACCAGAATAAGTCAGTGAATATATCACGGAACATTGGACGAGGAGAAACAGTAGTAGATGACCAGTCAATCATTTCCGTATAGTTATCAGTTTCAAAATTCAGCTTTGGTGGGAGAAATGAACGCACACTACACTCTACATTAGCTTTGGAAGGCGACACTCTTCTATGAGCCATGCAGCAAGCTCTTTAATGAAATGGTTTTGCGTCCTTCAGCATTATCAGCAAAACCGGCCTGTAGCTAGGTGGGGCCCAGGGGGAGCATTACCCGTCCTAGAGCGGTCGAAGAATTAAATTTTCTAGAAATTCACACGGAGAAAAAAATCCAAAATAATTATTTTTCAGAGTTTCCATAGGGGGTCAAAAGTACACACTTTCCACTGTCCCTCCTCCCTCATTCCACTCATTTGACTTCCAGCATAAACCATTGTAGCAATTGAACCTTGCAAGACAAGTAATTATCAACATGTGGTATTTGTCGCCAATTCTCACCTCACGTGTCTGGCGGCAATGGTCGCGCCCACCGATCCCTTTGAAAACTAGTGGGGGGAGGGGGGGTAGTAGCCGTCTCCTTTCCCTGCGATGAGGATTAGTATTCATGTAGGGGGGAAAAGACGTCGTTCCTTCGGAAAACAACGCAATGAATGCTTATTTTGCTAACGCACACAACCCCTGCAGCAAGGAAGAACTCGAACTCATTCATTAAGGACATAGATTTTTCACAGTGAAACATGAAATTCTAAATTGAGTAATCATGTGAAACTCCAAGTCTATCCAACTCCTGCTGCGTTTGTTCTTTGCAAAACTATAATATGGCAGAATTGGCTGTCAAGTTTAATAAGTCAAAAAACAGTGTTCCGAAATATGAGCGTTGAAAATTTACAACTCGCTTTGACTATAATATTAAGTGGAATGACAATCAATTCATTTTTGAGCAGCCCACTGAATCAGGACCCACACAACCAAATGATAGAGCTTATCGAGCAACACGAATGTCACAACCCCCCCCCTTCCCCCCCCCCCCTCCCCCCCCGCCATCGGTCTGTAGTTTAATTCATAATATAATGATTTTTTTAGTTTGAAAAAAAAAAACATTAAAAATATACAAATGTATTTTTTTTACATTTAAGAATCTACCTTTGTTTGCAGAAAATAATGTGTTTTTTTTTTTTGGGGGGGGGGGGGGAATTTTGTCACTGAAAACTTTCAACAGACCCAATTGGAATGTGGTCGCGGGGGTGTTCGAGCCTGAGACGGCTTTCTATAAGCAGCTGCTTATAAGCATGGCCAGAACGGCGTTTAACGAGTCGGCAAAAGTAAACCATTCTCCATTTTCACCCAGACCAGTGGCGTACGCAGGGGGTGGTCGAGGAGGGTTGTAACCCCCCCCCCCCATCGGTATGAAGTTTTAAAAAAAATTAGTACAAAAATAATGCTTTTTTTCCCGATTAATAAAAAATTCCAAAACAAAACAAAAAGTTTTTTTAAAAAATACAACGTTTTTTTTTTGCATTTAAAACCTTACATTTGTTTGCAAGAAAAATGACACAATTTCGGCGCGGGGTACTGACAAGCGGCAGGTAGGCTTATGCTAACAATTTATGAATTTTATTACTGGGTAGTCCGACCCGGTGTCCGCCGACAAGCACCATCATTTTCACTTAGACGTAACATTTCATTGCTCAAAGAGATCTCCTTTCGAAAATAGGAAGAATTATGCATCCATTCTGTAAAGAAGAACGTTTTTAAAATCATTGACTGTTTTGCTAGAGGGGGGTTGGATGTTGCCCCCTCACTTTTTCAATATTGTACTTTTAAAAATGAAACGTAACCCAAACACTTTCCTACTACTACAGGCGATTAGAGAAGGGGTCACCACCCCACTTTTTTTGGATTTCGCACTCTTTTATTTTAAATTTGCACTTTAAAAAAAACATAATAAATTTTTTTACTGAATTGACGAACCAAAGAAAAATTTCGTACCCTAACCCTAATTCTTTTTGTTACTTATATTACATTTACTATCGATTTTATTTTCTCGTATTATTTTTTCCCAATAGGCTGACAGCTAACAGACATTTAGGCGCCTTACTTTCCATTTCCGTCATTACAAAATATTAATCGTTTGACTGAAAATAAAAAGAAAATATAAAATAAACATAGGCAATCAGTTTCGATTTCACAGAGCGGGAAAAAAGTTGGCGCCGATATATATCTTCGTTGAAAATTTAATAAGACAATATGAAATATTTTTTTTCAATTGTAAATAAAATATCGCTTTTTTTTTAGTTTAGAATATTTTGTTCCAAAAAATTTGTCGACGATATCATTTAGAATATATAGACATCTTTTAAGTCTTATAGTATAGAAGTAAAGGATGACTAAAATAGTCAGGTGATAAAGGTCAAATGAAAAGATGTTTTGAACAGTTTCTACTTATTGTACTCCTAAAAATTGGACTTTAGTTTTTGAGGCTTTATTTGTTTAGCATTTCGAAAAGTTATGGTGCTTTGTTTTGCCTTTTATAGCCAAAATTAAACATGTATCAGATGATTGTGTTAAATTATTTTGTAGAAGAAAGCTAAGGTAATAACAATCAAGTTTAGTTGCTTTTTTTTTCTTTAAAAAAAACAAAAGCGAAGAAAAAGACAACCCAACGAATCAATCAAGAAAGGTAAGATGATTCCATATGTGTTTTTAAAAGACTTCATTCCTATTGTCAGTTCCCATGCATACTAATTTAAAAGAATTATAACAATTGTACTACTTTTACTTTAAAATTCAATTGCTAAAATACAAATGACTTATATTTTGTACAAACATATGCGATTTTTTTAAGCGTATATGAAAAACAGTGGCAGATTCGTAAGTATAAAAATTAATTTTGCCCGAATTACAAGTAAATTCAAGCATAATAATCAATCAATACTTATATATAAGAATGGAGTGTATGTCTATGGAATCGAACAAAACACATAATTTTGAGTTTTCTTCACAAATTAGGATACACGGATTCAGAAAATCACATTAAATATTTTTTTGTCTGTCTGTCTGTTTGTCCGGATTTAACTAAAAAACGACTAAACGGATTTTTATTAAACTTGCGCCATTTTAACAATATTTTCTCAACTTAAAATCTGCACTTTGTTTCATGTGGATATCTCGAACCGTTCAAAAGTTTTAGAACTTTTTCTATTTTACCATACGTTATTCCTATTGGAAATTTACATGTAGATCTTCTCTTCATAACATGATTGTTAAAAAACACCTTGGCTACCAAAAATATTTTTTGACGATAGGGATAAACGATGCATTTTGATTGGGTGATAAGTAAATTTCGACAAATGTTGCCAAATGAATTTAATAAAGCGCCAAATGAATGAAAATTTCGCCATTAAATAAATAATTTCGCCAAAAAAATTAAAATTTCGCAAAAAAAATTTAATATAAATTAATTTAATATATAATTAATATTAATAATAATTAATATTAATAATATTAATTTAATATATTTTAAACAATTTAAATATTGCTAAATGAATGAAAATGTCGCCAAATGAATAAAAATGTTGTCAAATGAACTAAAATATGGTCCTATATTGCTAGTAGTTAATATGAATAAAATGTAGTATAAAATAATCTTTTTTTCAAAATAAAAACCGGCTTTAAAAAAAAGCTCTAAAACGTTTTTTAAAAAATCGTTATTAATTTAAGAAACAAAAGTGGAATTTTTTTAAAACATTTAAGTATTAATTTTATGCACATTATCACTTTTTGAAATTGGCTATAAAATTTAGGTGTGGTATTTTTGTGAATTGGCACAAACTTTAAAGAGTGGTAAAAATTACAAAATTAATTCTAAATGATTAATTTTGTTCCACTAGTCCCTAAATTAAAATTTTTGAAGTCTTTAATAATTTATTTGTTAAAGTAAGTTTTTTTTTTTTTTAAATATTTTTTCTTTTTAGTTTAAAATTTAAGATGAGTACTTCGCTCCCTCCCCCTTCTATTGTTCAATCAGAAATTCGAGTTGTTGCTGACTTTATATATATATATATATATATATATATATATATATATATATATATATATATATAAGTAATCTGAAGTGTAAAGTAATTTGACCCTTACAAATTTCCTGCGTACGCCACTGCTCCCAACGTGCTGCGTATGTAATGGAGCAATGGCATGAAGAAAAATGACTTTGTGTTGCCTCTTTCGGTATTCTGGCCTTTTTTCAAGCATCGAACGGTTCAAATTGGCCAATTGTTGTTAATAACTATTAGTATTAACCGTTTCCCCAGGTTTTAACAGCTCATAGACCACGCCCCCTCTGGTCGGTTTTCCATGTTCCTTGTCTGCAACATCGAAGTCACCACTTTTGAAACGCCGAAACCATCATTCACACGTATCTTGTATAGGAGCATGTTCACCATAAGCTTTTCGAAGTAATCGGTGTGATTCAGTAACAGTTTTTTTCAAATGAAAACATTAACAAATTAATGCATGAGAAATAAGCACTGTTAAGATTTATGTTGTGTCTTAAAAGAATATTTTTAAAAAAGGAACTTTAATTTTTTACAATTTAACATGAAATCTCGGCTCCTTTTGACTTCAAGTGCCCTTTATGCAAGCATATATATAGTTATTCCCGCTTCTTCTCAGTGGTCCTGCATGTATAACTGATCATATGATTTACTTTTTTACTTTAAATTAAATTTTGAATCGTGTTCTTCAATTTTTGAACGATCACAAAATAATTTCGTTAATGCGCAGTTTCGACACACGTGCTAACTTTTTGAAGTATAAAATAAATTCATTAATGATATAAATTGACAAATTCATTTTAACCACTTTACTTCCTAAAATTTTTAATATTAAGTATATTTTTCCTCAAGTCCTTATTTTTTTTCTGACTGATCTTGCAGGGGCCCAGATGGCATTGTCTAATTGTATATTTGCCGCTCTTTACTGAATATTAGTAATAGTTTCTTTGAAATTCTTATTAATCGTCGACTTAATAAAAGTTTTTAAAAATACTTACGCCACGTGGTTTTAATAAATCGCGATTGTTTTTTGGCACAAAATCAATAATATTCGTGATGAAATATTGCGTGCATGATGATATGATGTTTTAATTATATGATCATATATTTCTTTAGTTTATGATTTAGAATAATATTACATTTTTTAATGGTGATATTTTGAAACATGGTTTTTAGTTTGAAATTTTAGGGTTGCTTTTTATTGTAAAATATGTAGCAAATAATGTAATTGAAGTTATGATAACAATATATCTAGTATACGTGGAAACCCAGTTAATCTTACATCACCTTGTATAAAAAGCCACAAAATAATAAAAATACTGACAATTTTATATAAAATAAAAAATATTGGTGTATAGAATTTTTTGCATAGGATCACAGTAATGTCGAGAATTTAGTTTGTTAATATAGGTTGGTTGAATTTACATTGAACTAGAGCTGCAAAGTGGGGGGTTATTGGCGAAGAATTAGGGTTTATATGGAAGAAAAGACCCGGGAACACTGTCTGATCGTATTTTTGAACCACGGTCAGATGACGAGATCAACTCATCCGGTGCAACCTACCTCAATAGGCGTCAAGATATTGGACCACAATCAGATTAACCCGGGTGCACCAGTCCATTATACACGTCGGATATTTTTTTTGGTGGCGAAAGGAACGAATTTGACAACTCTCCGATTACCGAATCGCTACACACAAGCTAGAGATAAAAATCGTGCCTATCGGGGGCTTGTCCGAACTTCTAACCATTCGGTCACCACAGGCTGTCGGGATTTCGGTATGTCGGAATTATAGTTTTGTCGGGATTGTGACCTGCTTGTCGGAATTCGGTATGTCGGGTTTATGGCCCAGATCCATTTCATTAAAAAAGCAAATTCGACTCAATCTTACATTAAAATTTGGTATCATTCCCCAACCCCCCTACTAGCGCCACCTCTGCTTAGCACCATATTTTAGGGAACGTGTAGACTTAATGTCGATCCATTTCGAAGTGTAAACCCTTATAACAAACATAACTATGTGTGTGGAGAACTGGCATGTATAATCGTAATACTCTGTTAGCTGTAGTCAGACAGCGCGAATGCGATAGTGACCTAGAATTCTCCTCCAATACTCTGTGATATATCCACTGATATATTCTGGTCCATTGTGCAAGGCCTGATTACCGAATAGGCCCGTGAAGTCCGGGCTTACATTGTACACTTTTGAGGAGCCGCCAAATCACAAATTTTATATAAATATTTAACAACCCTAACATAGTTTGCTACTAAAAGTTTGATTTGATGTTCTAGAGTCTATTTGATAGCAATGGGCCCCCCATTTAAAGGCGGCTTCCACTTTTTCAATGTCTTTATCGGGCCCTGCCAGTGTGAGAGATAAAACCAAACTGAAGTGGGAATTATAGTTCACTTCCCACCTCACGCATAGGCAGTTGAACGATGTGTGAAGTAAGTAACAGAAGCATCTGCTAAGGCTTATGTGGGGCACAAAATAGAGACGAATTCATCAGAACAACGTTCTTATCACAATCAGTGATATGATTTATGTAAAGATGTGATCATTTCAAAGGGGAGGAAGATCACTGCACGATATATTGATTTAGTGGTTGTTGTCTAAAGGTTGTTAATGCTTGACTTCCTGATTTTGTTGTACAAGACAAAAACTGTGCTAAGTTTTTTATCTACATAAATCTTCCACGATTACATGAGAAAAAATTGAAGTGCACGGTCCCCTGTGCTTCCCCCACACTGGTTCCGCCAGTGGCGGACTGGCCATAGAAGCTATGAATTCGCCTATCAGGTGGTCTTTTTTTCCCCTTGGAGAAGTGGGTGAAACGTGAGAAAGCTGAACAACGGCTTTGGAATCCTTTCGAGTTTACACGAATCGCCGGAAAACATCTAATTGATCGCACATGGGGCTGTCGATTAAGCATGTAAGCTATTGAGTGTTTGTCCATTCAGTGTCAACCCGGATTACGAAACGGTGCATCCTCAATTTGCAACTTGATTGATGACTTTATCCGTCGGAGAATATTTTTTCACCCTCTCTATAGCCGCTGGCACGGTTGTTACTTTTAAACAAAAGTTCGGATGGCCGATCGGCCAATCAACAAGGATTTTTTTTTGTATTCTACACTTTATCGTATTATATTTTTCTATATATGAAATAAAACTTTCCTTTGATAAATAAATTTTCCTTATGTTTTGAAAAATATTTTGTATTTCAGAAATCGATGATTTTTCCTACATATGTCGACCGGCCAACCTAAATAAGTAATGTTTCTAGATTATATATGTACATTATTTTCCAGAAAAAAAATTCAATACTGTGGTCTCAATATTGTTGCTATTTCTTTTGTGTAGCTCCTACACAATTAAATAATCCAACCATTGCCTCCTCAAAAATGCAAATTATGAAAAATTATTTATTTTGTGTGTTGGGGCCTATGAGTATTTTGTATTTGCGATGGAGCCGATAAATTTCTCTACATAGGCCGACCGACCCCTTAAAAGGAATTTTTTTAGATTGTTATTTATATTTTATAACCGAGCTGAATGAAAAGAGTAATTTTCAGGAAAGTTATTTCAGCCAGTCATCCTATACGAAAAGTATCACTGGCCTCACAAATGCATAACAAAAGTGCTATTAAAGCTACGAAAATGCATTTTCCTGAAATATTTCTATATAAATTATTTTTCGGAAAAAAAATTTAACTACAGTGGTTAAACAATTTTGTGGCCCTTTTTTTGTGCAGCTCCTTCACAATTAAATCGGATGTAGGTAAATTTGGCGACGGTAAATTTGGCGGAATCTTTCGAGGGGTCGTCCATATATTTCATACACACATATAAGCTAGAAATTTTCTGTTCTGCGTGGTTTTATGTTGCTTTTAGTGGATTGTGGATGTATATTGATTGCACGTGACATGAGGGAGGGGCAGGGGGTTAAGAATAGCGTGTCAAGATGGAAGGAAAGCGGGAGGAGGGGGAATGGAGGAGGTACCCCCAGGATAAATGTAAATGGAATGAGGCATGTAAGAAAGTAAGTTCCCTCACAAAAGAATACAAACAAACTCAATGGGACAACACAGTCATGAGGCTCTCACTACAGAACAACACAGTTTGGAAAATGGCGAAAGCCCTAAAAACCAAACTCCAAAACATAGGCCCTCTTCAAGGACCGAACTCTATTGCTTACTCTGAACATGACATGGCAGAGGTACTTGCCTCCAGTCTACACAGCCAATTTTTACCACACCTTACACCAATCAACTTAGAACTTGTTGTTGACACAATTAATGAAGTAGACAACTACTTAACAGAAGAGCCACACAACATCATACGTTACACCACCCCAGAGGAACTCACCGACATAATAACCAAGCTAAATCCTAAAAAAGCCTCTGGATACGACTTAATCTCAAACAAAGCACTTAAGAATATTGCCCATAAGGTAATAGTACACATCACCAACATCTTCAATGCATGCCTCAGGTTAAAATACTTCCCAAACCAATGGAAAAAAGCAATCGTAATCCTCTTTAAATAACCAGGAAAAAGCCCCCTTCAACCCAGTAACTACCGACCTATCAGTCTTTTGCCCTGTTTGGCAAAAGTCTTTAAGAAAGTCATTAACATCAGACTGCAAACTTTTTTGGATTCAAACAACGTAATTAATACTAATCAATACGGATTTAAAAAGGGAAATTCAACTATTCATCAGGTCCATAGGATAGTGGAAAAGATAGGAGAAGCATTTAATAATAAGGAAATGATAGGAGCCGTATTTCTAGACGTAGAGAAAGCCTTCGATAGTTTATGGCACAAAGGCCTAATTTAAAAAACTAATCAATCAAAACATCCCCAAAGAAATGGTACATATGATAAACTCATTTATTTCAGAGCGATCTTTTCAGGTCAGAGTTAACAACACACTTTCATCACTCACAAACATTAAAGCAGGAGTACCACAAGGAAGCATTCTAGGACCAGTCTTATTTAACTTGTATATAAACGATTTCCCTACCTTCGATAACTGCATCACGGCCCAATTTGCCGATGACATAGCAATACTAGCTAAATCTAAGCACGGTCACATATTCTTTGGGAAGCTACAAACCGCTTTAAATACAGTAGAAACCTGGTGCAAAGACTGGCGCATCAAAATTAATGCACAAAAAAGTGTATCGGTACTCTTCCGCAAACACGACACTCTAGTTGATTACAACACCGATCTTGAGATCTTTAATATAGAGATCAAGAGAGAATACCACACCAAATACTTAGGAGTACACCTAGACAGTAAACTTAGTTTTGAACAACACATTAAACAAACTCTCGCAAAAGCGACAGGAGCAAGCATTAGCTTAAATTCCCTCATTGGGAAGAACTCAAAAATGACACTTAGAAACAAAGTAGTTATTTATAAAACTATGATCAGACCAGTTCTGCTGTATGCCTATCCGGCCTGGGCTGCAGTCCGAAGAACACATAGGAAGAAACTTCAAACATTTCAAAACAAAGCCCTCAGAAGGATTACAAACGCACCTAGATACGTCAGAAACACCATCCTACACAACGACCTTAAAATGGACACCATAGACACAGCAATATTAACTATCTCACACAACTACAACATGGCACTTGACAATTCAGACTCACAACACCTTAGGGTACGTCCAAGATGCACGCTGATAAAAGCAGATAGTCAGATTCAGATTAGCGGCGTTGACTGTCTGACTCCGAGCGGCAAGTAGGATGTGGCCATTATGAAAGCTGGTTGTTAGCGCAGACCAGACAGAGCTGCCACCAAAACAGATTAGTGTTGTATGGAACTTACAAGAGAAAAACATTAAACTCCACGAAAAGGAATTTCAACAATAGAAAATCAGTTGAATGTGCGTTCGAAATTATATACACAAAATGGAGAATACTTTCAAAAGAACTAGAAACGGATGTCGATTTGACAGAAATGATTGTAAAGTGCGTATGCATACTTCACAATACCATAAGTCAGCGATTCTCAACCTGTGGGGCGTGCCCCCCTAGGGGGGCGCGAGCACACTAGAAGGGGGGCGCGAGAATATCCAAGAGAAAATATTATTTAAAAAAATTGATTAACTGCCTGCTGCGCATGCTCGAGACAGTGGCGTACGCAGCCCCCCCCCCCCCCCAATCGGTATGAAGTTTAAAAAAAATTAATACAAAAATAATGCTTTTTTCCCCAATTAATAAACATTTCCAAAACAAAAAGTTTAGAAAAATACAAACGGTTTTTTTTTATTTAAAAGTGTGTGTGGGGGGGGGGGTCTCGTATCATTTTTCCCCAACAAGCAGACAGCTAACAGACATTTAGGCGCCTTCCCATTTCCGTCATTACAAAATATTCATCGTTTGACAGGAAATAAAAAGATAATGTAAAATAAACAAAAAGCTATCTCTTTCGATTTTAGAGGGCGGATCTCAGAGGCGGATCTTTAGAGGAGGATCTCAGCGATTTTAGAGGGCGGGAACAATTTTGGCGCCGATATATGTCTACTTTGAAAATTTAATAAGTCAATACGAAATATTTTTTTTTTAAATGGTAAATAAAATATCGCATTTTTTTTGGTTTAGAATATTTTGTTTCAAACAATTTGTCGCCGGTCATTTAGAATATATCTTGTAAATCTTGTAGTGTAGAAGTAAAGGATGACTAAAATAGTCAGGTCAAAAATAAAGGTCAAATGAAAAGATGTTTTGAACAGTTTCTACTTTTTGTACTCCTGAAAATTGGACTTTAGTTTTTGAGGCCTTTTATTTGTTTAGTATTTCCGAAAGTTATGGTGCTTTGTTTTGCCTTTTAAAGCCAAAATGAAACATGTATCAGATGATTGTGTTAAATTATTTTCTAGAAGAAAGCTAAGGCAATAACAATCCAGTTTAGTTGCTTTTTTTCTTTTAAAAAAAAGCGAAGGAAAAGACAACCCAACAATTAATCAGGAAAGGTGAGATTATTCCATATGTGTTTTTAAAAGACTTCATTCCTATTGTCAGTTCCCATGCATACTAATTTAGAAGAATTATAACATTTGTACTGCTTTTACTTTAAAATTCAATTGCTAAAATACAAATGACTTATATTTTGTGCAAACATATGCAATTTTTTTTAATGTATGTAAAAAACAATGGCAGATTCGTACGTATGAAAATTAATTGGGCCCGAATGACAAGTAAACTCAAGCATAATAATCAATAGTTAATGTGAATAAAATATAGTATAAAATAATCTTTTTTTCAAAATAAAAACCGGCTTTAAAAAAAGCTCTAAAACGTTTTTTTAAAAATAATTATTAATTTAAGGAACAAAAGTGGAATTTTTTAAAAATATTTAAGTATTAATTTTATGGTCATTATCACTTTTTGAAATTGGCTCAAAAATTTAGGTGTAGTTTTTTTGTGAATTGGCACAAATTTTTTAAAGAGTGGTAAAAAGTACAAAATTAATTCTAAATTAAATTTTTTTTTCCACTAGTCCCTAAATTAAAATTTTTGTACTCTGTAGTATTTTATTTCTTAAAGTATATATATATATATTTAAATCAATCCGCAAAATAAACCTCTTCGAGCATGTTTACATAATGGTTTGAAGAGACTGTGATAGTCTGTTCATTTTCCTCGAAAAACCATGGGTGATCTGATGGGACGTGCGTCTCCACTTCTTTTTTTTCTGCACACAAGCTGTTTCCCTGAACGTTGTCACCCACCAAAAAATAGATTTCCGGTCCGGGATATATCCCAAAGGCTCAATATTGAAGCGATTTCGGAAAGCGCGCTGGGTTGAAACCACCGAACTTCCGTTGGAAAAATAGGCCTCTACGGCAAATGCACGCTATTCGTTACTCCAACGTATGATGGCGTCTGAAACACAAGCCGACAAAACTTTAAAATCTATTTGAGACCACGCCTACCTGCCTGGGGCTGCTGTAAGCTTCAGAGCATTCACTTCAAAAAAGGAAGTTAACTTGCCGCACCCTGCGTATATATATAAATATATATATATATATTTATACACGTGTAAAGTAATCTGACGATCAACCCCCCCCCCCCCCCCCCTTATAAATTTCCTGTGTACGCCACTGGCTCGAGATGATATCGGTCGTGTGGATCCCCTTCCACAAACATTACTTATTTTTTTCTCTTTTGTTTAGTCATGCTTCTGTTTTCTTTCTTTTGTTATTCGAAAAAATGTATTCCCAGTTTCTAAATTTAGCTCACCCCGTCTAGGTTAACTTTCATTAACGAATTTTTCTACTTTCATATTCTTTTAACGCTATCTCCCTGTTTGGCTTTCATTTCAAATATAATATTTAAATTTTCCCCGCTTTCATTCGCTTCATCTGTTCACCGCCCGCTTGGCAAAATGTCAGATGTGGTTTTTTCTCGCCAACGTTGGCAACGTTGGGGGGGGGGGGGGGGGGGTGCGATGAAAATTATGATTGAAAACTGGGCCGCGAATACTGAAAGGTTGAGAATCGCTGCCATAAGTAGTTGGTTTGGTTAAAATAACGTCGCACTAGAGCTGCACAGTGGGCTATTGGCGACGATTCGGGGTCTATCTCGAAGGAAAGACCCGAGAACACATACACATTCATACATGCACCTCGTTATTTCAGAACCGTAGTCAGATGACGAGGAAATAACTGAACTGGCAGCCAACGCCTTCAATAGACGTCGGGACTTTCGACCCCGATCAGATTTATCGTGTACCAGTCCCGTATACACGCCGTTAATTTTGGCGGATGTTCTGGACGACTTTCCAGTATTTTGTAGCGAAGCTGGCAACCCTCCGATCACAAGACCGCTACTTTTTTTTACTTTTCTTTGTCAAGTCCATCGCTTAGGATCGAACCAGGAATCCTCTGATTCCCAGCTGACGCATTTAAACGCTCGGCCACGTTTATGGTCTTGGTCATGAATTGAATTTTGCAATTGATTCAAAGGGTATTTCTTTGACAAGCGCAATGAAAAAGGCGACATACATCATGAATGTGCTGAAAAAGTGTAATTGATTTAATTGGATGAAATAGTAGAAGTTTTACAAAATAATTAACAATTGATTTAAAAAAATTGAATAAAATAATTTTATAAACTAAATTTAATTTATGTTTAAAAAAAATCTTTAGTAAATTTATTTTTAACTTTTGCACATATATTTAGCATTAAATCCTTTTTGGGGGCCCCCTTAAAATGGGGGCCCTGGGCAAGTGCCCCGAATGCCCTGCCGTAAATCAGTCTCTCCCTATGCCTTAATCCGGCCCTGCACCGAGCAATCAATTTTGTCATCTCAACTTCCTTTTGGGTAGTCGTTTTGGGATTCTCGTATCATAACAAAATTTTCCAATGAATGTAACCTAAATGTTACAACAAAAAAAACTTACTCTAATTTCGCAAATAATTAAAAAAATCGCATATATTGTAATTTTATATACACGGTTAAACAATGTATTTTACCAAGGTTAGTGAAGGCCATATATATATATATATATATATATATATATATATATATATATATATATATATATATATATATATATATATATATATATATATATATATATATAAGGTGTGCTCGTACTCGCTCTGCCTGACGGAAGGCGGAGAGAGCAACTATTTGACGTCATAGTGACGCCTTCCTCGCCTACTGTGGGCGTGTCTAATGCTCTCGTTTGAACCAATGGCAAGGCTGAACTAGATGCGCGTGCGTTGGTTGATGGTGCTGCCAGCTATTGCATTTTTCCATCATCCCAGACTTTTCTTTGATTCTCATCCGTCAATTTACAGACAGATCCTTTGCAAATTATAAAGAATTCATTATTTTAAAATGCATATGCTATAATAATTAATCCGATATGTTCACCTAAATTTTTACAACCGAAGCTATCGCCGGTTGGATAAATTATTTGAAGTTACATTTAAACTTCAAATATTTTTTAACAAACGATTAGTGTAAATAAATATTTGCAATTTTATACATATATATATAATTACAATCACATCGAAAAGAAATCTTGTATGCGAATGTTTTCTTATCATTATTTCGATTTCAGATGATTCTGTAAACAATTAAATTATTCTTATTAAAAATAAACATTTACTTGAGAAAATTACATTTGCGACTGGAAGTTTTAATTTGCATGTATCTGTACATTGATATAAAAATCAGTGAAGGATTAAAAAAAATCCTATAACAAAAACTTTCGGTTTCCCTAAAACTGGCAAAAGACATATTTAAAAATTAGTCTTATGTTCTAAGAGCTTTAATTTCTTTAAATTCGATAGAATAATTTGAACAATGATATAAATTTATTCTCACTTACCCCTCTGATAATAATCCATATCGAAAATTTTGTTGCACTTTGTTTAAATTTATAAAGTGCACATTTAAATCATAACAATGTGAAAGACAAAGTCAAGAACATAAAGTTTTTATGAATGACTGCTACGTGTTTGATAAACTATCGTTTGCAATTTAGATAATTTACAACATAATAATTGCAACATTTAATTGATAAGTATAATTTTAAAAATTTAAATATTATTGAATCAGGTGTAAAAAAATTTGAATGTTCCGAAGTGTTGGTTACTACTTTTATTATTTCAGCAAATAAATCGAAAATATTTCAGATTAAACTTCATAAAAATACCGTTTGCAATGTTTCAAGCACAATATTTCAACAAAATCGTCTGCGATATTTCAAGAAATATAGAATACTGTCATGACATATGAAGATTAAATTTTGTACTATAATTACGTTGTTAAATTCGATAATTTTTTTTTTAATATATATAATATATAGTCTTCACTATCCTTGATTAAAAGGTATGTTTTATTGATTTAAGTTAAGTATCAGATAAATTTTTTTGCCGGGAAAAGTATAAAAGCTTCTTTTAAATTAACTTTAAAAATATATAAAATAATTGTGTCTTGACTTTTTACAATTCCTTAAACTTTCGAATGCTGTAATTCTTTTAAAATTGCAAGTGTTTAGCTACTTTTTCGAAAGTAATATTTGTTGTAGAAAGCTGAATTTTCATAGCCCACAACGTACTTAATCAAAATAACTTTATATTATAATAACTATAATAAAAAATAATACACATTTAAAACTCCATATTAAACAAATCAAATTGCTCGTGTGCTTAAATTCCGTACATTCCATTAAATCATTAACAATAGTTCCTGTTTGAATAACCCATATTCGAAATATTTGAGAAAACAAGTTTTATATTTAAATTATATTCAATAAGCAATATAATGCGGTTTTCTCAAATAAAAAATATACAAAATAAAAAATTACGACATTTCCTATTTTTATGTGAAAAAAAATTGAATCGGTAGCTTTTTTATTAACTACTACTGCAAAATATTTTATCCCTGGGTACCTGGGTCCATTGACGGACTATAACCCACTTATCTAAGCTGAGATCTAAGTATAAAAATCGAAATTAAACTAAGTATAAATTTAACAGTAACCACTCACCCGCCATTCAACATTCACCCACCCAACATCTACCACTCACCCCAAAATCCCCAAACACACCATGACAAAACAAGGACGGTCAACCCCAACAAAAACACCAGAATCTCCCAAATTGAACAGTGAACATAAAGGTAATCTAATTATAGTGAAACGGAATTACGTGATCAAAATCTGAATTTAAAGAAAAATCATGAGTAGATTTAAATAAAGTTATTAAAAATAAAATGTAATTAAGTTCAAAATAGCTATATAAGTATTAAAAACGTATGATCGTCGATTGATCAAAAGAATAAAACGAAAATAAAAATAAACAAAAAAGCGGAGTTCTGTATGTAATTAATAGAATTAAATAAATAAAATAAAATTTATTAACTCGAAAAAAAAAATTATTGAAATACGCAATCTTACATCGAAACACACAGCCAATGAGAATGATCAAAAACCGATAGTAAGGCGGAGCTAAAATGACGTCATTTAGTTGCCTTTCCTTGCCCACTTTCAAAAAGCGAAAAACGAGCGCACCTTCTATACATAGTCTTGGTATTTTACTTAGTATTTTCATCACAACAACTTACAGTGTTGCCAAAGTTGGCTTAGTATTCTATTTGGCTACAATATATATTGTGTGAAAGAACAGATAATGTTTGCAGCTGAATTTACCTATCGATTTAGAAAAACAAAAAAAAATGCGCCGGAAATTCCTTATACCGATTTATTGAGAATATTTTTATTTCATAAGCAAACTAAGATACAATAAAAAATTAGTAGTACAACATAAAAAAAAGCACACCAAAAATAATTTCATGTGAAAATGTACACGAAGAAAATAACAAATATTGAAAAAGTTTGACTAACTTTTAAATATAAATTGAATTTTGTGTTTTAAAATATAAAATTAAATGTTATAAAAATTATAGTTTAAGTTTAATTTGCTCTTATTTGAATATTAAGAGGCCGTTTATTAATTACGACTCGCATCCTAGGAGAAGGAGGTCCATCATGCGTGACTGTGATGTGACATGAGGGAAAAGCCTCTCTGTGATTGCGTGACGTACCAAAAGTTCCTGAAACATTCCTGTCACAAACTTTGAGATAAATTTTTTTTATAGAAATCACTATATCTTCCTTATGAGTTGATATGTTTTGTAAAATACACTGAATGAAAGTATCAATTACTATTTTTAACTACATAAATTTAAAATGAAGTAACATAGGGAGGAGGAGGTGTACAAAAAGGTGAAAAATATTTAGACATAATAAAATAATGCTCCCGAAACAGTGCAATCAATTATTTTTATTTGAATTTTAATATAATAGAATTTAATTTCGGAAATATATATTCATTGATTTGTTCCAGATAGTTTTTTTTTCTAGCCCATATGATTTTTTCTTTAATTAAAATTGGCTCCATTTAAAATTATATGCAACAGTCTTCGCCACTGATGAGTAATAGACTTCTATCAATGAATTAGTATGGTTGTGGAAATCATGTAAATATAAATATTCATGGGTTAATTGACAGAGCAAGAGACATACAATATCTCACCAAATCGCTCGAAGAATATTAAATTTTGTAGATTGCGAAAATGTAAGTACAATATGGTGATATGTGAAATATCACCATTGTACTTAAATTTTGATAAATGATGTTAGAACTGAAATAGTTAGGTAGATTGGTCAAAATAATAAATTACTTTAAAATATGCAAAGGAAAACTTTACGCTTTTAATAAGAATACCAACTATAGCAGTAACTAGTACTTGCTTCAATCCACACAAACTCAGACAAATGCGTTTTGATTGTGTTCTTTTCATATATGGTACAATATTTCTTACGTACATGTCAAATTAAAGTTTCAAAATGTCATCATTAAGCATGTTCAGTTCTTTGAATTTTTTTTCAATTTACATAAAATTGATGTTTTTAAAGAAATACGATTCAAAGGTATTTGGTTCGGTTTTCCTAATTTAAGCAGATCAACTATCATATAAAGGGCTAAGAATTGATTGTCAAGGATAATGTGATTCCGGTATCACTACTTCATCAAAATACTTGAATAAAACAACAAGAGATGTCTTCTTCTTTCAGACCTCTCAAAGTTGGGGGTTGGAGGGGTATTTTCAGTTTATCATCCTCATTCTAAAGTTCCTGAACCAAACGTAAACATTTAAAAAAGTTCTGTATCTCTTCAAAACGTACGAATTTGTTTTCTACTAATAGCAATTTTACTTTGAGAGTAAGTGATTGTTTTAGTGTCAAATTAATATTTTTTTTCTTTTGTAATGGGAAATAAACATTAGTCTGTGTTAGTTGTAATGAAAATCGATGACTTGACTCTAATAAAAATATTGTTTGCTTTTGTTTATATTCAAATCATTAGCAAATATAGCATTTCAAAGTTTTATAGTGTAAAAATGTTAAATCCCGCTAAATATATAAACATGCGAATTAACCTTATGGTGCATAGACCTAAAGCCACATTACACTCCTTCATAAATTTAACCTGAATTAGAATAACTGCTAAAGGCTTATTGTGATACTTGTTAGCAAAAGCAATACATTTTACTTTCGAACAGTCTTCTTAGTCTTCAATTTACTAGATGTTTCTATCTGCTCTCTCCATAAATGGTTTCCTTGGGTACAGTACAGATAATTAAAAATTCTTTAAAAATTGACATCTTTATTAGATATTTTCTCAACATTGATCCCCTTGAAAAAAAAGAAGTTTCCACGCCACTGTTTGCACAAAATATAAATTTTTTTAAATATTAATTATTAACGTATATTTTTTTTAATAATTATTTGCTAAATAAATAATTAGTGATATTATTTATTGTATTGTTTACAAATTATTGGCTTATTATTTTAATATGAAATGAAGATTCCAAAATTTCTAAAGTGGCCGGAATTTAAAAATTTCGCGGGCCGTTTTTGTGAGCCAGTCTGCCTCTAGGTTCCGCCAATGAATTTGACCAAGGATGAATTCAAATATCTGTAATCTAGTCATCTATAAGTGTATTTGTATAAGACTTAATAAGTGCATGTATCAAATAGTATTCGAACCATATTTTTATCACATGAAAAAGTGCACCTTTTAACAAAAATAGCAGTAATTCAAGTGCGATGTGGAGGCAGAAGATATTATACGATCGAAAAAATATTTTACATAATCTTTATTGATCATATTAGACCTCCTTTCCGTGCTATTAGGATAACTATTTCGAAAAATATTATATTTGCACTATATAATAAGTGAAAAAAGACACATTTTATCACACCAAATTAAAGTAATTATTTTACATCATGTTTATTGATCACCATTAGAATGCTAAATTAAAATTAACTTAAAATAAAAAAAAAATCTTACTATAAGATAAACGCGCTAAAAAGTAAAAAATACCTTTTAATTTAGTGGAAAATATATAAATATTTCATATTAATTTTATGTTGCAATCAATTTTATGTTGTTATATTACAACTTTTTATGTTGGTGCCGACTTATAAAAAATCATACCTAAATTTTGGGGCTGATTAAATAAGTATAAAATTAATATGAAACACTTACACTTGTTCCGAATTTTTTTTTAACTTTACAGCGCGATATTTATATAGCCGATTTTTTTTTTCAAAATAAGTTAATTTTATAGATTTTTTTACAAAAGGATAAAAAATATGTACTGCTACTTATTTCAATTTTAATAATTTCTATTTAATATTTTTGAAGAATATTCAGAATTAAAATATGTAGTAATTACTTTACTTGTTTAAATTTTAATCTTTAATAGTTCTTTTCTAAAGAATTTTTTTAACTGTTTGAACAACTAATCTTTTGCTACAAGTATTGAAGTGTCAATTAATCTATTAATTTAAAACTTGATTCTTTTGTCCTATCGTTAAAACAAATAATTTTGCTGCCATTACAATTGAACACAGCCGTGACTTCGGAGGTCATTGCACAGCAGAGAGGTTTTATTGAGGGTCGAGGAAACTTCCCGCTTTTTTAAGACACTTCCCTAAACCCCTTCCCACTTGCCGTTTCCGGTGGGGTGGCCAAGGAAGGTTTAACATTTCAAATTACTACACGATTTGAAACATAACTCCTTTCAAGCTTTTTACTGGGTGAATTTCGCGGGTAAATAGGCGCGAGTGCTGGTCGGTGAATTTTGCTCATATATTTTTACTTAAAACCATGTGAAAAAAAAGCCTTTTTTCACAGATGGAGGAAAATCCAGAAATCGTATCTTTTTAGGCAAGAGGTCATTTTATTTATTTAAGTGATAAATTGAAAATGGTTTGGTATTTTATTTTATAAAATTACTCGACTTGACTAATCTAACTCCATGATATTTTAGTTTTTATTTATTCAAGGAAAGAATATTGTTTTTATACCTGTTATGTCTCACACAGGTTATTTTCCACAGCATAGTTTGATTAAATATGAAAACATATCTCTAATTTATAATATCCTACAAGTTTTCGTGCCTTTAGGATCAAGTTAGATTTGTTAAATACTTTCCTATATGTTTTTGTAAGCAAAAGCTGTTTGAAGTTAATTTTTATTTATAA
The DNA here is from genome assembly GCA_963932185.1 of Troglohyphantes excavatus. Taxonomy (NCBI): domain Eukaryota; kingdom Metazoa; phylum Arthropoda; class Arachnida; order Araneae; family Linyphiidae; genus Troglohyphantes; species Troglohyphantes excavatus. The sequence goes on along the minus strand of OZ010676.1, from coordinate 676,107 downwards.
TTTTTTCTGGTCAATTTCCTGCCCCACCTAATATTATACTATTTTTTCCCCTTCAACATTCTCTCGCCTTACTTACTCCTAAACGTGTTGAAGTGGTGGTGGGATTTCCCACAGAGAGGCACACGAGTTCAATTAGTTGTTTGAGCTAAAGCTTTCGTAGTAAACAGGAGAACGGTCCTTTCTCAACTGTTAACAATCTTCCAACATATCATTAGCCAAATGTCCCCTTTTCTGAAGCACCTGTAATTATCTGTTCTGCCGTCAACAGCCCCGTGGGTTGAAAGAGTAGCAAGCCATTTGTAGCAACACATCGGTCAAAGGTCACAAAGAACGCCATTTACTGACCCTTCCCTTTGAAAGCCGTGCTTAGATTCTAGATGCTCCCTTATTGTCAATCCTAAAACAGGGTCCGAAGTCTGGGATAAAGCTTTCTTTTTTTAGTAGAGGGCTGCAGCCAGAAAAAAAAATCCTGATGATGAGATTCTACAGGCCCATTTCACGTTTTTTTTATTTTATAATAAAGACAGCATTTCTTTTTACTAACATATGTAGGAGGTTTCTTCTGTCAGCATATCTACTGTTTTGTCAGCTAAGTATTTTTTTCTGTATTTAAAAAGTCAATTAAATTATACCAACTTTTCTGATATGATAATAAGCTTAAATAACATATAATAAATAAAACTTTATTGCAGAATTAATGTAAATAATAGGAAAACTCGTTTTACATAAATTTATATTTATTCAAAATATTTTCCAATTTTACTTTTCTTCTACTCAATATAATCATGGCTCACATAAAATTGTATATATATATTTTATATTACTAACTTTTTTAATTTAATAAAGTAGACATAGTTTGTTTGGAAAGTTTTAGAGAGTAATATTAAGAACAATGTAAAAAATACTTTTTAAATAAAAATATTATTCTAGAAAATAGCATAAATAACAGAACTTTCACAGAATTGTTAATTTTGGAATATTTTAAAAACATTAAAGGAACATTTTTGTCAATTTATTTGGTAACAAAATGATTGAATGAGATTTTATTTCAAAGTGATCCCTTAAAAATGAAGTCCTCAGATTTGTACTTTATTTTTTAAACAGATTATGTAGTTGAAGTTTTCTTTTTCAGAAAATTACATTTAGTAAAATTGAGATAAATTCCTCAAAAAACCGCACAGCTTAAACATTATATAAATTCATATTTAACGTATAATATTTTTTCATATACTTTGTCAACTCTATCAAACAGTTTCAATTATTAGTATATATAGCTCAAAGAATTGAAATTAACATTTTCCTGGTTACTTTACGTTCTAAAGTTGTTCAAACAAAAACACTTTTTAGCGAAATTTAAATGTAAAAAAATTCTAATATTGATTTTTTGATAGCTCACAATTTCATACTATCCCCCCCCCCCTGAAAAAAAGAAGTTCCTACACCACTGATCCAACATGAGAAACTTAGCTTAATAAATATTAAAGTTTTGCCCGAATGTATCATATATGGAATAAAAAACATTTAAGCTCTGTTATTTGGCTACATTATTCACAAGCTCACAAATATTGTGCGTCTCATACGAAACGAGTTAAATTAATTGCCTTACTAACAAACATTATAGTATTGATTTAAAGGAGGGCCGCAGGATTTTCCAAAGAAAAAATGCAAAAGAATTAAAGGTTAAATACAAAGATAAAAAAGTTTGGAAGTATATATATTCTATATTAATATAATTGATATGGTTTTGTAACTAGACAGCCATATATCGTCGGTTTAATTAGTAAACCACGTAATTCCAAACCATGGATTCATATTCTGGAGCGAAAGCTGCTTGGCGGCAAAATTCAAGCAATTCACTTCTAAATGTAGAATTGTTTAAAAACAAGAAGCAATCACAATATCTAACCTTAGTTTTGTCACCAATCAGGTTTAGCTGGGTGGTGAATCCGTGGTTTGTGAATTAAAACGATGATATAATAACTTAATATTTATTGTATAATATTGTTACATTATAAATCTACCAATTCAGGGTTATTAAATTTACATATGATACGAAAATGGAAAAAAATGTTTTTTGGAGAGAGAGAGAGCCCCAGAATTTATTTTTGCTCAGGTTAATAATTTACATCGATCCGCCCGTTGATATTTAGTAAAAAAAATGCACCAACTGAATATACAAATACTAAACAGCTATATATTTTCTCTGTGTAGTACTTGAATTTGGCCCCCCATTCTGAGCACCAGTGCGGTCTCACCACCATTGGACCACTGTTGGGCATGTATTTACATATGTATGCACACACATATATATATTAAAACACATTATATCAAAATATTCTATATATATGTTAAAATTGATATTTTTTCAGTAAAGGTGAACTATCTCCCTGCTTCCTATTGAGATAGGTGGTGAAAACTTTCAAATAACATTTTTCAATTCATAAAATATTTTGTCATCCTTCTTTAGCCATTTAAAGTCATTCAGCACTTTTCATAGCAAAAACTTGAACTTCGTTCCAGGTCCTGACTGGCTCATTGAAGAAGGCTCAAGCCTTGAATTCCTTAAACACAGAAATTATCCAAAAGAAACAATATTTTTTAAAACCAATTAACAAATACACATCAAACATCACTGAATCAAATAGTAAAGTGTTTAATACTTTCTATTGAACAAAATGTTGCAAACAAATTATTCATTTGAAGAGTTACGTTTTTAATAGCATGTTCAAGATACATGTGAAATCTCGTTAAATCTAAATAACTTACGACGAAATTTCAGATAATACAAAATATAGGTTTCTGTCAGTTAAGGTAACAAATAAATGAAAAATTATTCGTTTAGCACAAAATCATATTACACAAAAACTCGCCCAAGACTGAATAAATTTTGTACAGAAAGTCAAAAATTGTTTTTACTTAAAAACTTTCAAATTTAGTTCCTTGCTGGAAAATTCTTTTACGTCCCCATGCTTTTGTTAAATAAGGATAGGATATCTTCTCATAATGGTAAGGTAAGTAGACAGTTTTGTTCCCCCCCCCCTCCTCCTCCTAAAGGGGCTTCTCACAAAGAAAACACATTTCTTTAGATGTCTCAACATGGTCCTTTATTATACAAAAATGAACAGGGAAGCAACAGACCACAATAGAAGAGTATGGTAAGGAACTTATGTAACCAATTACCACCTAAATTCATTGAGTATAAACACCAATCTTTTTATGTGCTTTGAATTATTTAATAAAGGTATGTACATTTTCAAAATATTCTGTTTCAAAATGAATGCAACTTTTGTTTGAATGTGATTGGAAAGTAAATTATTTTTTATCATGCTGCTTTTTGGATAACTTAACTTTGCTTAATTTAGTTATTTGAGAGTACTTAAGTCAGCAACTTCGTTATTTGCATATTTAAAAACTTGTTACTCAACTGAATCGATATTAGGGTCGATGCAAAAATCAGGTTAGCACGAAAAATTTCATCAGCCCCATTTATTTTGTATTAACGAGGTTTGATTGTATATATATAGTTATTAAAGAGCACAAATATACTTTAAATACTTAACAATAAATATAATATAATATATTACAGTACACAAAATTCATATACTCATAAAAGAAAATAAATATCTATAAATTTCAACTGTACACTTGACAAAAGAAAAAAATATTGATTACATAAACAGTTCCTTTCAAATTGTTATACAAAACTGATATTAAATTCTCCATACTCTTTACTGAGATTCAAGTAATTATGCTTTGATGCAATAAGATCTGTGTTGACCCTATTTTCCCCCTCATCTGATAAATCGTCCTCTGAGGTGAGGCAAAAAGGTGGATTGCTTAAAATGAGTTGACGGCTAGGTGGTCGAGGAGGGGGCCCTCTTGCAAGAGCCTTTGGTGGTACAGGTGGAGGATCACATGACAATCGTCGCAACAGAGAGAAAGACCTCTCTTCTACTTGGGTTGGTTCTGCAGAGAAACCGATTTGAGGTGAATCATCTGACTGAGCTCTTAAAGTAACATCAATATCTAGATCTAATTCAAAGCTATCATTAGCAATTAAGGTGGAATCTGGTGTGGGAGATGAACTAATTGGTAAAACAACATCTTTCTGGTCAGATGATCTTATTCGAGGAGGTAGCCTTGGAGGAGACATAGAACGAGCATTTGTACTTTGCCACTGTAGATGCCTCGATTTTAAATTATTTATATCATATGGAATGATACCAAGATTCTGGAGGAATTTTTCAGAGCTAGTTTCTTCATAGTCAGTAGACGAGTAACAATCTCTCTGAAAATATTTTTCAGAAAGTTGAGTAGCAGGATAAATCAAATCATGTGAAGAGAAGCCAGGCTCCATACTTTGCAGAGCTGTAGCCAGGCCATAATCATCAATGCTGCTAAATTGTAGACTAGCTGGTACATCAGTTTTGCTAGATAAAGGGCAATTTTCTTTGCCATGAGAGAAGTCATTTGAATTTGCATCACATGAAGAATCTGTTCCGTCTGAGAAAGAATTAAATGATTATTAATAAGAGGACATAAATAATTTCATGTATATCACAAAGCAGTACAGGAAGTCAGATTTCATATTTTGAAAATTCAAATCTGTATAATTTTTTTATGAAAAATTTGCATACATTCTTTCTAACATTGCAAACAAGTTGTAGTTAAATTCTGCAAAATATGAAGAATTACTATTTTTTTTAATTAACTAATGCAAACAGATAAAGGAAAGCTGTTATTTTTCAAAATTCAGCAAAACGTTTTATAAACAGAAAATCAAATCAGTGCATGCTTTTGACTTTACAAAGCAAAAAGCATGCACTGATTTTTAACAGCTAATAGTATAGCTGGTATCAATATGGTTAAAATTAATGCAGTGAGTGGACAATTAAAACAAGTTGGCAAGTATGTATATTTGCACTTGAAATATTATTTGAAAACTATGTTAGAGACAATGTTTGCAGTGTTTAAAAAGCAAAATAGTTTTTAAAATAAGTTTTCAATAAAAAATTAATGAATAGATTTTGATGGGGCTTTCACTAGCGAAAATTAAGGACTTTAAGTGAACCGTGTGAGACGTCATTTATAATTTATACTTAAAAGTCATTATTTTATTCTATTAAACATAAAAAAAAAATTATGTAATAAAAATAGACTGATATAATTTTGACACATTTAACTTTTGCTTACAGCTTTCTTTAAAATTATAAGTGTTTCTTAATTCGTCTTTTTTTAGAAAATTTTAAGATAATAAAAATGTAAAACAATTTTTGTAAATTTGACTTTAAAAAAAGTTTAAATATAACAAAACAGATACAGTGAAACCCTGCTAATGGAAAATAGTTTAACACAGAATTAAAAGTTTATTGTCTAATAAAACTTGAAATAAATGCCAAATTATTCGTTTAACATAAAACCATATAACACAAAATCCTGCCTAAGGCAAAAAAAATTTAAGTGTTAAAACAAAAAAATATTTCTTTACATGAAGTTATCTTTATAATTTTAGACTATATTCAGTAGTTAGCTTCCTAGAAAACTCCTCATGGTGATACAACAGGTGAAATGTCAAAAGGGTGTGACTTTTCCCTGAATACTGTTTCCCTGCTCCCCCCCCCCCCATCTCCATTTGTTGTGGAGTGGAATTGACCAGATAAGAAATGCATCTTTCCAAATGGAAGGACGTCAAAAAGAACAACTTCTATACTTAATTCTTTTCAAATTGGGTGTGACAAAAGGAATTTCTATTATTCTAGTTAAAGGTTACTCGTTTGACCACTATATCGCAGAAACTGTGGCAGTTGCTTTTTGAATTTTTCAAGATGAGTTAAATCTATCTGCGATTTTAAACAATCGGGAAGAGATTAAAACAGTTTACGCTGTCAATAAATTTAAACTTGCAAGGAAAATTATGAGGACTGGAAATTGCCCTTTTGGTGTGAATAACTTCATTTGCAATAATGGTTGTTTCTTTAGATTTTAAGAGCACCAGGGAAGAATTTGTGAAGAAGCAGATGCATATATGAACAGAGACCAGAATGGTTTTTGTGTTTCGGGAGAAAATACAGTAAAGAACACATAACTGTTATAAAATGGTAAAATTGAGACAAAAGTCAATACAGACTTTTTTTAAAATGATTGGCAAGTATGGATTAGCATTTTCTTTTGTTTATAACTTGAACACAAATAATTTCGTCAGCTCAGTCGACTGTGTTAACGAGGTATGACTATAATTACTTTTTCTAACAAAGTGGGGAAATATAGAAGCAAAATAATAATTTAATAACAAACCATGATAAGACATTTTGCTGTGTAAGGGATTATGAGGCAAAAGAGGTTTGTTTCCACTCAGCAATTTCAGACACTCAGTCTTAGTAGTTTTGCATTTAGATGACAATGTATCAGAACTTTTCTGAAGTGTTGTCTGATGATAAATACTGGATGACTTAGAAGAAACAGGATTTGTCTGAAAAAATAAAAATTTGTTAAAGATTTAAAAAAAAAAAAACTACAACTAAATGGAACAAGATATTTTACAAAATAGTTCAGGTTTGCAAGGAGAGTTATTTTATTTAATGGAGGAGGCAATTAGTAGTTAATACACCATCCTTATGAGGTTAGATGCAAGTGAAACAATCATTTTAGTCTAGTTTTCTGCTAATCCTGTAAAATTATTAACTTTTCCCAATAAAAAAAAAATTGTCAAAAAAGAGGCTTATGCTAATAGGCCAGCGGTCCTCAATATGTGGTATGCAAAAATATTATTAGAAATGACGTCCATTCTGACACAACTCTGTGACGAATAGCACAATCTCTATATACAATTCTCTCACGGGGTGAATGAATCTATCTCCTTGGAATGGCAATAGCAAAGTTATAGCAAAGTTTGTTTACAAAAATATCTTGTGTACGCATTTGTATTTTGTCATTTTGATGATTAACCCTTTCAATTCAGTGGTCAATAATTATTTTCATGGTATCAGCTTAAATTAGGAAGAATGTAAGCACTATTATATTTTAAAAAAATGTCTTGTAAAACATATCCAAACTGGAAGCGGCCGAAAATGGAGTGGTGCCATCTATTGGCAGTTTTGCAAACTACATTTCCATAAATTCCCTCTGTAAGAGGATACTACTCAAAAAATTAAACCAAACCATTCTGGTAAGCTCAACATCAACTATCTGAAAAAAAATACCAATAATTGAGCTAAAATACAAGAAAAGCATGAAAATAACATGGCAAATAAAAAATAATGGTAGGCATGTCAGTGGTGGCATTGTTTTTCATTTAAAATTTAACAAACACATTTTAGTTTAAATGTATTTATATTTTATATGGATTTACATAGAAAACAAATTTATTGATTTCAAGATGAATTGTAGTTTCAGTTTCAAATTTTTTCATTATTGATTTATATTATTAAAAGAGTATTGTTAGTAGGGCACATTGTTATTGTGTCCTACTTTCCAGCCAGTGAAGCGAGATTTGATTTGCGAAGTAAACCTAGGGGGATTGCGTAGCAATTTTCCGGGGCTTGTAGGAGCTCCAGCGGGGCAGGGGGCGGAACCTCCTGGTTGATATAGAATTAGTTTCGTTCAATAGAAAATTAGGCGCTCATGCATGTAAAATCATGATATAAAGCAAAGTTCAAAAGAGACGTGGATGTGGGGAGAGCAGCATCAGATGGACAGTTTGTTTATCTTCCTTCTGTTGGCAACCAATCCCTATCAATACAATCTGCTGAAATGACACCCTTGCTCTGGCCTCTTCCAAAAATAACTCAGCAACTGTCTGGAGATTATGTTAATTGCGTTCAACTCAGGGCTGCCACCTTTCAGATTTCAAAATCGAAAAAGTAAAGATGAAAAATTGTCAAACTAAAGAACTTTTCAGAAAAGCATTTTTTTATACTCCATTTCATTTCCTCACTTCTTAAATTCTTTAAAATAAATTTTAAATGTTTTATTAAGTTTGAAACCATGTTCCAAATAAATGCTTAAAGTTTTATTAAGTTTGGAACCATGTATAATTGATCTACTTGTTAAAATTATGTTGATGCAAATAAGCTTTGTAGATCTCCATGAACAATCAAATATACGGCTTCATACACCTTCCACTGGAATCCAGTTATATATAGTCAGTTTGTAGTGAAACCATAATCAAACAAAATTAAACTATTAACATCTATAACAATGCCTCACACAAGCAAAGTAAACTAAAGTATATTGTCTAGAGATAATAAAAAAACAATTTTGTAAGTGGTATAATGTGGGTTAAAATTTACTAAAATAATTAAAAAAAACAAAACATTCATCAGTTGGATGCTGAAAAGATTGAATGCATTTCCTATGAAAGTCAATGTAAAATCAGCATTCAGTGCATTTTGGCAATTCAAGTTTAAATTATAAAAAAACTATACTCAAGGAAAAAATATTTACTCATCTATTGGAATATAAAAACGGAGACAAATTTGGCGATATTCAAGATAAAATTGAGAATGTTCTCAATATTTCAATTGTGTCATCAACTATGTGGCGTCACTTAAAGTTTATGAACATTTTAATATTGATTAGAACAACATCCAAAATTGACACTTCTTGTCAAAAAGGCATTTTTTTTTTAATTTCCAGGTTTTTTCGAGAATTTTCTTGACTTTTCCCTGATTGTTTTTTAATTTAGACTTTGCTGTGTGGCAACCTTGAGTTAAGAAAAGTCGCTATGCAGTGAATAAGAAAGCAGAAAGCTAGATTAAGAAGCAAGATTTACTAATAGAGAATTGCAGCAATTTTAAATTTTTTCAAACAGAGCTTATATTAACAAAAAAAAAAGTTCCCACTATTCTTAATATCAGAATTATATGTTTGTAAAAAATTTATTTTTTAAAATTATTAGTTTTAAATTCAACAAGAATCGCCTTGAACTGTGCTGCAAACGAAAACGCCCTCCAATTGGTTAATTAACGTTGCACTACAGCTGCACAGTGGGCTATTGGCAATGGTTCGGGGCCTATCTCGAAGACTCGGGAACAATACCCTTGTATTTTTTAACGATGGTCAGATGACGAGGACAACACCTGAGCTGGCACCCATGCCTTCAGTAGATGTCAGGACTTTGGAGCCTGATCAGATTTACTGTGCACAAGTCCCGTATTTATGCCGGTATAATTTATTGGATGTTTTAGACAACTTTTTAGTATTTTTGTAGCGAAGTTGGCAACCTTCCAATCACAAGATCACTACTTTTTTACTTTTATTTGGCAAGTCCATTACACAGGCTCTAACTAGCAATCCTCTGATTACCAGCTGAACACCTTTATCCACTGGAATACCACAAAAATTGAATGTGAGGTACTAAGATCCAATACTGAAGATTGAAAAAAAGTGCGGGCCTATTCGTAAACAGATTAGCAATTGTATTCGCAAATCTTGTAAACCGAAAATATTATATATCAATATTTTACATCTGGAAGTTTAATTGAATTAAGTTAAAAGGTATTTAAAAAAGTTAATTATTATCCCATTTTTTTAAGCAGTAAAAGTGTGTTTTTATAACAGAAAAAAAATATCTAAAAAGCGGAAATGTGAGGGCGAGGCGCCCGTAAACCTTTTTTTTGCACAAATTCAAGTCTCAATTTTACAAATAGGTGCGTTTATTTTCTGGCTGTAGTAAATTCTTTATGTATCATATAATTAATGAAATATCATGAGTTTATATGTAAATATCTCAATGTTTAAATCTCAAAATTATGAAAATCTGATTGATTGGTTATTTATTTTACGATGCGAAAATAATTAAGGTCTAAAAAATATTTTTGAATTGTTTTTAATATTAAGAAAAGTAATTATGATATGTGATCATATTTACAAAATTTATAATATTTAGGTGCAATCAGTATTAAAGCCTTTTAAACTTAAATTTGTGTAATATCTGATTAGTGTGTGTTAAAATACAGTTTGTTTTGTAAAATTATTCCAAGAAAGTTCTGATAAATATTATTATAAACAATACTCAAATGAGAGTACAATTTGCAATCTGTCTTTAATAATACCAATAACTTGACTAAAAAAAACTGCTAACTTTAAATTAAATAAATGTTTTTTAATAATATTTTGTAGTCTATTTTTATATTATTTTAAGTTCAAACTTTCATTTCACAGAACCGCTTGGCACGAAGAAAAATAATTTTGAACTACTTAAAATTAAAAAGTGCTTTGCTGTTAAAAATTCTCCGGCTAAATAAATTTTTTTCGTGCTAAAATTATAAAATTTAAAGTGAACCTTTGGTATTGAGCTAAATTATATGTACAACTCAACTGCTCGAGGTCAAAATTTTTTTAAATAAAAGTTCACTCTTTCATATTTTTCTCTAATATGTTATAAAAATATAAACAAAGTATGTGAAAATACCTTATTACAGACAGTGTTGTTTCTTTCCTCTTCCAATTTAAAACAAGATAAACACAACAGATTAGCTCGAAAAGAACAAAAAATTTATATACACTGGAATAAACTTACATTGAAATGGAATTGCTTCCTTCAGATAATTTTCAAAAAGTATTATATCACTAAAGGACATTTATTCCTTAAGTTTATCCTTCAGTGGTTTATGCAAAGTTAGTAAGCATTAAAACCAAAGCATTGAAAAAGCATTGAAAACATTGTGGTCGAACCATTGGTTTATTTAGAATTATAGTAGTTATTCCATCGGTTGACACATGACTTCCTGTTTCAGAGTAATTACGAAACTCGTTTTTTTAATATTAAAAATAAAAAAATTATATGTGTCGCAAAAATGTGAAACCCAAATTTTTCGCTCATTTTAGAACATTTTCAATCGATTTAAAACAAGAAAAAAAAAATTAGCAATTCTCCATTGTACAAAAACTTTTACAATATGCAGATATCTTTATATATATTTCTCTTACGCGGTGATTGAAAAACGCTGTTTTTCTGTATGCTGAGTGGCAACAGTTTGTTTGTTTACGAAATTCTGTTGCGCCTGCATTTTTATTTTTCCATTATGTAAGCAATTTTGACGATTAACCCCTTCAATTCATTGGTAAATAATTATTTTGATGATGTCAGCTTAAATTAGGAAGAATATAAGCCTTATAAATTAAAAAATAAAAGTTTTGAAAAACGCTTTCCCCAACTTTCAATGAAGGAAAAATAATGGTAGCACCATCTGTTGGCAATTTTGAAAACTAAATTTCGATGAGCTTCATTTTTATGACGTAAAAACTCAGTAAATTACACACCTCTGGTAGGCAAGGTTTATGGTAAGCATAACGTCATTTATGGCCAAAACAAACTACCAATAATGTTAGAAATTTAACTGAAACGCGGGAAAGGTGTGGAAATAACGTGGAAAATAAATAAATAATGGTAGGCTTGCCAGTGGTACTATTGTTTTCATTTGTAATTAAAAAGAAATTAGTTTAATTGATTTTATATTGACTTACATGGCGTAAAAATGTAGTGATGCCAAGATGAATATTAATTTAACTTTACAATTTCAACTTCTAAAGTTTTTAATATAATTAAAAATGTATTGTTACTAGGACACGTTATTGTGTCCTACCTTTTAGCGAGCGAAGCGAGAAGTGGTTTGCGAAGCAAACCTATGAGGATTGCGTAGCAATCCTCCGGGGGTTGGCGGAGCGTTAGTGAAGCAGGGGGCGGAGCCTCCTAGTTCTTTTTAATAAGTGAAAAAAAATATATGTGGTTGGTTGAAAAAAAACATCGCACTAGAGCTGCACAGTGGGCTATTGTTGACGGTTCAGGGTTTATCGCAAAGGGAAGGCTCAGGAACAATGCCTCATGTTATTTAAATATGGTCAGATGATGAGAACACCTAAGCTGGCACTCGATGCAACCTCAAGGCATAAGGAAATTGGACCCTAATCAGATTTAATGTGCACTTGTCACATATACATGGCAGTATATATTATTGGATATTTTAGACGACTTTTAGTAGTGAATCTGGTAATCCGATCACAAGTTCAATACATTTTAATTTTTTATTAAGTTCACTTAGTTGAGTTCGAACTTGCATTCCTTCCATTATTAGCCAAAAGCACAATAGGGTACCGGAGCCCATAAAAATCTATGTCATCTAGAAGATTTTAAATCAGTGGTTTCCACAAACAAAACTTCCAATTTTTTTTTTTTTATATTTTAGGTGCAATGTGCTACATAAATGATAAGAGAAATACTTACCATATCATTTTTTCTTTCTATATCAATAACACCCAGACCATCATAATGGAATTCTGGTCTAGATTTAAGAAGATCATCAAATATCTGATTCGTAAGTTCTTCAAGGTCTGGGAATGAATGAGTTGATTTCATGTTGTTGAGAGACACTTTATTGTTCTTATCAGCCGTATAAGTATCTTAATAAAACAGATTAAATAAAAATTACTATCTAAATCAAATCAAATTCCAAAATTTATAGTGTAATGCAAATAAAAAAAACAAATTTAGAACAGGCAAAGGGTCTAGAGGTTATTGACTTGAATCAAACAAATCACAGCATAATTATTGGGAAGAAAGCACTATTTTAATAATGGGGAAGGGTGGGATTGATAATAAATGGAATAACCCACCTGCCCATATTGTGCGAGTAGTTTTAAAATGCAATTGAATATGCATTGGGGACTGCTTTAAACAAGACCAACCTGGCTGGGCTTTAAGCATGTAGTTGGTTATTATTTGTATCAGCTAAACTTCACATTATAATAAAAACATAGTTTCACTGAAAATGAACAGTTTGAAGGAGAACATCAAGACTTGATGCCAAAGTTGTTATCTATGTAAAACTACCCAAGTCTATCAACACTTGAGGGCCCTTTGATATCATTTAAGATTCCATCATATTCATATGGACTTGATAGGTTCTTTATCAATGTCTAGGAAATCAACATGTTGCCTGACTGTAGTCGGCAGATATACAAGATGGCTAGAAGCCCTGACTATACCAGACTGCAAGTCCATTATTGTTGCAGTGCCTTTTTTGAGTAATTGGGTTGTCGGATTTGGAGTTCTGCTAAAGCAGGGTTCGTTGTTCAAGTGTAGAATGTTTAAAGCCGGAATCTGTCTTATCAGATCACAGGTCTGTCATGTCGCCTCCCACAATTGTAAGGCAAATAATTTAGTGGAGAAGAGTTATTCTATTCTGAAGAAGCTCATTATGTGAAACACAACAAGAAATTGGGTGAAAACTTTGTGTTTTGTTATTTTGGGTTCAGGCAAATAATGTACCAGGATTTGCAAGCATCTGTTGCCCAAATGGTACATGGTAGCAGGTTGAGATTGCCAGAAGATATCTCTGTGCAGACACCATAGATAAACTTGTGCTTATGGGCTTGAGTCCCCCATCCTTCCAATAACTTTTTTAAACTTTATGCCTACAGGAGAAGCAGTCTCTTCACAGCCTGTAGTTTTCATGTTAAAGCACCTTTTTAGAGAGGTCATGCCAGCAATTGTGAATTGACATGAGAACAGTCTTACCCACATGCCCAAGACTCTATTGACATATGTTGATGCTTTTTGTCTGTCAAATTCCTTTTAAGAAAATTTTATTTACAAACAAAGTAAAAGGGTCAACTCCAGGTGTTTAATCGAACTCTATATGGAATTGTGCTGAAACGCCCTAGAGAAGAGAAAATGTTTGCTATGGATAGATTGAAGCTAGCCTATATCTTAAATGGTGATGCAGCACCTGGCGAGGTGTCGGGTAATTTACAGATCCTTGTGTGCAATTCTGGTAGAAGTAGTCTACAGCTTGTAACAGTGATCCTGCATATACATTACGTTCTTCATAGTACAACAGCAGTGAATAATATTGTTTCAACCAGAGTAGCAGTGAACGAACATCTTCTGAATCGCAGCCATATTACACTAAAAGAGGGCAACAGGTTAGATTCCATCCCGGTGGAAACCAAGGAGGAAGTGCGTAACAAACAACCTTTAGTCAAACGAAATCATTAGCATAAATAATTGATCTTTAAATGTGTTGACTGGTTAAATACTTAGGGAAAACAAATTGGCAACCAGTGTTGTTTCATGAATTTTTTTTAGGTTACTGTTTGTTTTCTTTCTACTTGTAGTTTTATAACTGCCCCTTTTGCTATTTAATCAGCAAATTAAAGTCATGTCAAAAATTATTTTATATCTTAATTTTGTGTACAAAATAGTTTCAGTTAAGTCAACATTAATTTTACATATTTAGTGAGTCATTATACTTAAGAATCTGACTATATAGCTGGTTTAAAGTACTGTTATAAGTATGTGAAAATAATAAAGAAACACACACATAAAGACATAGGTCAAACACATCTACACTCCTCCTAGTGAAGTCACATAAAAATATTCTGATGACATTTAAATAAATATTTAATAGCTTACCAGAGGAAAATACATCTTTTAATTCAATGATTATTCTTTGATTATCAATAGCAGTTATAGGAGCACTTTTGGCAATTGGTTTTCGTGTAGAGGCCTGAAAAATTTAAGTATGTATGTTAATTAATGTTAAAAAATCTTTCAAATAATATACAAATTAAATAAGTCAAAAGTTATTAAGTTTTATTAAATATGTACAATGCAAACACTTTACTTTAAAATAAATTTTATCTGTTATTTGGATATAACTGGTTTTGTACCAAGTAAAATATTTTAAAAACTCACATGTCACACAACAATGTTTTTGAATCAGATTATAAACCAAATGTGAAGACAAGCCAAATTATTTTGGCCGCACTATTTTAAAACCAGAAAATAAAACATGGTTAAATTTGTAAGTACACCTTCTTAAGTAAAGGCACTTTCAATTCATAAATATATATAATTTTTAAAATAATTTTCTTTGATCAAAATGTCATTACCCTTGTGTGTCCCTACCTCCACCTTGGAGTATAAATATTACTAAAAAATACTAGTTAAAATTATAATTTTTATTTTATGTCTGATTAAAAAGGTTAACAAATGTTAGTTTAAGTAAAAAAATATATAAAATTAACATTTATTATTTTTATACAAATTATCAAATTTTGTGCCTGGATTTTTGAGTTATTACCCTATCATTAATTGCATGTATAATTTTTATAACTAGAAATCTTGTTATTGTTACAAACTGCCAACTACAGAAATTTGAAATGACAGATATCTCTGTTGGTCATTTTTAATTTCAGAAAACTAAGCATAATTTTGAAAAAATTAGAAAATTTAATGAAATTTTTTGTTTAGTATTGTAATTCCCGTCTATGAACAATATTTTTATTTTAACTTTTATTTAAAATCTAATTTTTTTTTTTTAATGTTTAAAATCGGTTTCTTAAACTAAATTTTTTTTTAAAAGTTTATAAAGTTCTTTTACTAGACAAGCAAAACTTGAAGTTTTATCATTCCTCTGCCAGTGTCTACAGCAGAGAAATGACAAAAGGCTATTATTTACATTTTATGGACTTTATATACATGTTAAATATAATTTTATATAAACTATTGATTTATATTAATTTAATATAGCAAAAAAATTAGACTATATATAAATACATTAAAATAAAATGATACTCAAATTGAATTATAAATGAGAAAAAACGAATATTTTGGAAAAAAAAAATATTACAAAAAATTTATGAATATTGAAAAATTATAAACTTATAAGATTTATTACAGTTGTTCATAAAGTTCCACAATTAAACAATTTATTGAATGTAAATTAATTTAAAAAAAGAAACTTTTATTAACTTAATCTAAACAGTTTATAAGCATTGTTCGGGATATAGAATTTCCAAATAATTGTATTTACAGATATAAAATGTAAAACAAATGAGTTTTTTTCTTAAAATTGTATGGATCAAAAAAGGTTCATATAAACAATATTATTTATTTAATGCTGTATTTTGTAGTTTAAATTATTTTAGTATAATATTATTTTTAGTATGTCATAAAATTATATATTAGACAATAATTACAAAATTTTAATAAACTAAGTTATGCATGTCATTTCCCTGTGAGCTTCAAAATGACATTTTGACAAGTTCCTATATTTGAAAGACAATTTAAAGAATTTTACTATATTTAACTTTCATATGTTGATTTTTTTCAGTTAAATGCATTTTTTGTAATTAACCAAAACACCAACAGTGTTGCAATTTTGTATATGACTGAAATTTTGCATACGTTGTGCATGAAGAGGTTAATTAAGGAGGTTGCTACTGACTATGGGAAATTAAATTCCTTAATTATTTTTCATAGAAACTTTAGATTTATTAAAAAAAAAGAATATTTACATAAGCATGTTAGTCTAAATCATTAAAATTTATAACAGTGATATAAAAAATTTGAAAAACTTTTAAAAAGTCATTATTTCTTAGAGGAGAGTTTCAAATTAAAAATATTTAATATATAGACATTTAAATAAAATATTAATGCTGAGACAATTGCAAGTCATGCAAAAAGAAACAAGCTTATTTCAAATGTCTATTGTTATTACATAAAATGACAAGTTCCAAACTTCAATTTCGTGAATAAATTATATTTTCTAAAATTAAATTTAATGCAATTTTGTTAGGTAGTACAAAGCAAATCATGGTGAAGTAGGAAGTAGTGAAAATATTTATTTATCAGGTGCAAATGGATTGAATACATTACCATGGAGATCACAGCAGATCGCGTTTATTGAATATCTATAATTTCAAAGTTTTCACAAGAGAAAAGAATTCTTAAAACTGCGACAATTTGAGATTTCCAACTTTCGTGCGAATCGTCCCCGCTTTTGTCGAAGATCGCATAAATATTTCTACATGTTAAAGATGCTATATTCTTGTGAAATTCTTCATCTTTCAAGGTTGAGCATCGATTCTGCATAAAATACCAACAAATGAAGTGATATTTTTCAATAATAAAATCCCCATGACTAAAAAATCGGAAAATGTGACTCAAGTCCTTTTTTTCTGACACGAAATCCTACTATCACGACTTTCTCTCCTTGTCATATTTCAGACAAAATGTTAAAAAAAAAAATAACCAACCCCCTCAAGGAAAAAAAGCTAAATGCTTTCCCAAAGAGAAAATGTCAAAGTTCTCAATTTCCTAAAGTCTATGAGGACAAGAAGTTTCCAATAAAAAAATTAAATTTAATAAAATGTATTAAATATTGAAACAAATTACAATATTAAACAAATTTGAATGTTATTGCCAGCCAGACAAAAAGTAACAAGCTTCTTTTAAAAAATTCGTTTTTATTAATTCAAATGACAAGTCCTAAACTTCGATTTCGTAAATTAAATGATAATTTTGAAAAATTTAATGCAATTTTGTTAAGTAATGCAAATCAAATCATGATGAAATAGGAAGTAGTGAAGTATGAGCATTTATTTATCAGACGCAAAAAGATTGCAAATCTTTCAATAGAGATCGCAGCAGATCGCGTTAAGCGAATTTCTACAATTTCAAGGTTTTTATGAATAAAAATTCTCAAAAGAGTGCCATCTGGGAGTTGCATTCGCCAAATGCAACGAAATTTGAGTTATAACCATCTTAACTTTTAAATGATATCATCTCCGTTTTTCTAGATTGAGCATCGATTCTCCACAAATGAACTGAGATTTTTCAATGATGAAGTAAGTGTCTTATGATAATGAAATACCATTGCCTAAAAGAAACGGACAAAAAAGATAAAAAGTTCAAATTTTTTTTTTGATGCGAAGTCCCTCCATTCACGCCTTTCTTTTCTCGAGTCCATGCCGATTTACACTTACGAATAACGGTCTAAAGTGCGACATACGTATTATATATTTCTACAAATATTATTTAAAAAACCAGGAATTCTGGGTTAGGATCTGGAAAAGTAGCACCCCTTAAAGAAACACCTAAGCTTTCTCAGAACTCTCAAATATGCTGGTTTCCGAGATGCATTCGAACACCCTTTTTTGCACCTTCTGATTTCCCTTTCTCTGTGGATAATTTCTTAGAAAAATTCTTCATGCATCTCGAAGTCATGACCTTCTACAAAGACACACCTAATTTTTAATGCAGATTTGCATCAATCCAAGGGATGATAAAATTAGTCTGAAAAAACAGAATTCCGTGTTTCCTCGAAATTGTACTATTACTGTTATTTACACAAGCGTATAGCTAGTTATCAAAATCACGCCATTCATAGCTTATATTTCTGCAAATATGTAAAACTTTAGAAAATGTGTTTAAAATTGAAATTTTGGGGAAATTGTTAGTTTAAAAAATCCAGTACATTTTGCATTCTAAAATTTTCAAAACACCCGGAATTTAGAGTCAAAATTGAAAAAAAAAGCACAAAAAAAAAGGTAATTTGGGTTAGACCCTGACTGATGTACCCAAACCTTTCCATTAACCTCCAGTATATATGTTACCGTGATAGTGCGGAAGCCGTGCATCTGCAGACTCACTAGTGACTCCGCAGATGCACTGGTTCGATACGTGAAAGTGCGGAATCTTGTTTAAAATAAGAGTTTTCCGCACTGTCACTAGTGAGTCTGCAGAGTCACGTATCCTGAATCGTAAAAGTGCGGAAATTTGTTATTTTAGTTGCTAAGTGTGCCAAAAATAGCGATAAATTGCAAAAATAAGTGCATTAATAATTTTTTCACAAAAATGTTGTACGAACGGTTTTTATGCGGTTATTTTGTTTTTGCCATCATTTTCTTTTTCTGAAGTGTTATTGTTATAATTATTTACTTTATAAGTAATACTTCACTTCATCTGTAAACCATATGGAAAATGGAACTTCAAGTTAAGTTCACATTGTTTTCAGCGTTTTCAATACAAAAATACATCTAACTTCAAAAGGGATAGGGACTTTCAAGGGTGTTTCCTCTTGTCAACTTTTGCACTTAATATATTGAAACAGTTTTAAAAAATATCCATGTTTCTTTTAAGTAACTTTATTCTATAATCAAAACATTCAGTACATTGAATCAGTTTGGATTAAATTGAAAAATTATAAAAAGGGGCATATTTAGGGTTACAGAAAGTCGGGAAAATGTTGATGTTTTGGTTGCATTATTAGAAATTAAAAGTTTCATTTTTTTTTCATTAAAATAGATTTAACAAGAAAAATGGTGAAGTTTTGATTTATGGAAGATAAAATGTAATTAATTTTCATAATTTAATACTTTAAAAATTAATAATTTTTAAGTACGGTAACGAAAATTATACGGTAATTTGAAATTTAATGAGGATTTAAATTTTGTGGTCCCTTTTTTTAAGATGTTTGGTCTCTTTTTCCCTAGGGACATATGAAAAATTTTTTACGAGTCCTGTTTAAGGATTCCGATTATGTTTCGGGGAGTTTTTTGAAATACATAATAAATTTGAATTGTTTTTTAAATGAAGCAATTAAAAAATAAAATTATTGGTACAAATGTATTACCGCGGGGCACCGCGGTTTAAAATCGGGGATCGGTGGCCCTGATGAAAACTTCGATGAATAAACGCGATTGGTTGGATGGAATGCACAGGAGGCTATTACAATTTTGTACAATGGGCTATTGCACGGACACATTTGAAAAGTAATTGACGTTTATAAATTGTTTAAGTAACTTTGTTTTGGTTTAATTAAGGCAATATTTGAGCCACACAATGGGCTATTAAAGACGATCCAATGTTATTATGTAACGAATGGTTTATTGGTTTGGTTACATAACGTCGAACTAAAGCTGCACAGTGGGCTATGGTGACGGTTCGGGGTCTATCTCGGTTTTTTTTTGGTTGGATTTGTTAATTAACGTCACACTAGAGCTGCACAGTGGCGACCTATCTCGAAGGAAAAACCCGCGAACGATGCCTCGTATTTTTAAACCCTGGTCAGATAACGATAATGGTTTTTATTGAATAAGCGTCGCATTAGGGCTGGGCAATAGGCTATTGGAAATGGTTCCGGATCTATCCCTAGAAAATTTGGAGTGATTTTAAAATAACGGACCTGTGGTTTCACCCCACTCTCTAAACTTTTGTGCCACTTTGATAATTACTGTGATAATTTTATCGTCTGCGAATTTTTTTCGTATCGTCTGCGAGCTTTGTTGCCGAGCTCTCCTTTCATTTTTTTTTTATTTTGTATGACTTTTTTTACTACAATTCTCATGGCTTTTTTACTCCTGATGATCTTTGAAAATTTCTGTGTGTTCAGAGTAGCCACTTTTTAGTAACTGAAGAATTGTTTCAACTAAATACGGTAATGCTTTGGTTGAAATTTTCATTTATGTATATAATTTTTTTTCATTTTATATTCTATGTATAAAAATAGTTTTATATTGGAATATATGCTTCATATTGAGGTGTGATGCACCAAACGACTGCCCGAAGGGCAGTCGTTTCGGGCATCACACCCCTTACAATTCAAAACAGTTTAAATCAAATTCAAAGCAGAATAACCCATTAAATAATGCAGTTTAAGCCTACAAATGTATTAGTATTGTGCGATTGTCAAAATAGACTCGAAGAAAGTGATGCCCCAAACGACGGCTCGAAGGATTGCCTGTAAACACTATGATCGACTGCTCGAAGGGGGTCGTGCATGTAATCCTGAGTAGTCGGAGGCCGAAGGCTGGAGACCACAATTGCCCGGGACCATAAATCGATGTTAGGAGTCTAAAGAAAGACCCCGGAATACTGCCTCGTAATTTAGAACCTTGGTCTGATGATATTTTGTTTTTTTGGTTTTTATTAATTAACGTCGCACTAGAGCTGCACAGTGGGCTATTGACGACGGTTCGGGGCCTATCTCGAAAGAAACACCCGGGAACGATCCTTCGTATTTTTTAAACATGGTCATAGATGACGAGGAAACACCTGAACTAGCACCCAGCGCCTTCAATAGACGTCGGGACTTTGGACCCCGTTCAGATTTATCGTGTACCAGTCCCGTATACACGCCGTTAATTTTTGCGGATGTTCTGGACGACTTTTATAGTATTTTGTAGCGAAGCTGCAACCCTCCGATCACAAGATCACTGCTTTTTGCTTTTTTTTGTCAAGTCCATCGCCTGGCATCGAACCAGGAAGACCTTGAATATTAACTTTCCTAGGGAAGCACAGAATAGCAACTTCCGTCATCTAACCATGGTTCAAAAATACGAGACAGCTTTCCCGGGTCCTTACTTCAAGATATATGCGAAGCGTTTACAATAGCCCAAAGTGCAGGTTTAGTGATGCGTTGACCAATCAATCGCAAAGCAATCAACAAGTCCGACCATCCGTTTGCATGCCAAATGTTTAGCATGACCTAGAATAGAACTGCACATTGGGCTATTTAATACAAATGTAAATAAAAGTATTACTCTTATCAAAGTTTACTGGCAACGATAAAAATTTATTTCGTATTCGAAAGTTTGTTCATATTTTTAAAACGGCGATAGTTTGCTTTTATTACAATAATTTGTTACTAAAATATCAGAAATTACGAAAAAATAACATTCGAGTGATAAATCATTAAATTATAACAATTGTAAATATAATATTTATAATCGTTCCATTGCACTACGACTGCATAATCGAGGGTTACCATCTCGTTTGGCGGGATTAACAACGAGTCGTAGAATTGGCGACTTAATTTTGTTGAAAATTCAGTGCCCCGCGATAGTACATTTAGTTCCAAATTATTAAATTTCATTACATTATATAACTTTTTTTAAGTAGTATTCTTGTTTTATGTAGTTTTCAATAAAAATGACATTTTTCACAAATGCAATTGTATTTTATGACATATTAACTGAGTTCTCTCCTCATGTAGGTGAAGAATAAACACTTAAAAACTTGGTTGCACTGAAACTAATAATAAAAAATATATATTTGTAGCCATAGGTAGATCCAGAAAATATTACTAGGGAAGCACAGGGGTGACCAAGCATAGTACGACGATTTACTAAAATGAGGGTCAGAACCCCACCTGAATTTAAACAATTTTCATAGTGTTTTCAATAGTCTATAATATGTATAATTATTTATTTAGAATTAAATCATACAATGTGTAGTTTTATTAAATTTTTCTCGTTTGGATCAGAGCAATCACAAAAATAATTGAAGAGGTTGCATGGGAATTTCCAATCTTTAAGTTGACCTGTCAACTTAAAGATTGGAAATTCCCTGTTCGAACTCTTTTATCAACATTTTTTTTTTTTTACAGATTTAACAAGATTATAGATTTTAAACAGTACAGGGTTCCCACTGGTCCTTAAGAACTCCATTATATAAGGCAGAATATTTCATTTGTTTATGAACACTAATGCTTTAAAGAAAGAAATAATGGACAAAATATATAATAAAAGATATAGAAAAAAAATATTTCTGACAAAAAGATATCAATTTCTTGAGATTCTTTTTTTTTGTTAAAAATTTGAATCTGTAAAATATAAATATTTGCAAATCAATGAGTTAGTCTTATTTTCTGTTGAAAATTGTTAATTGAAATTTATTTCTATTTATTGATATACAGTCTTGGACTAGGGGAGGGCCAGTTGAAAAATTGTTAAAATATAAAAAACTACATTAGTAAAAATTTAGGCAATTTTTTTATTCGATATTTTATTAACAAGGAAATACAGTTTTGTTCATAGAATCAAAATATTTGTTACTCATTTTTTGTAACCAGTGGACAGATTAAAAGCCGTCTGGACATTTTAACAAATAATACATTAATAATCTATAAAATTGCCATATTCTTTTATCTGTTTGAATATCTTCAAGTCCGACACTTTTTAAAAATGTTGTGAACCAGAGTGGAGTGTGGAGCAAAGCATTATTTTCTGAAATTCATAATTATTATTTGTGATGAGTGGTGCTGCTGACAGCAAATGTTTTACCAATTCAAGACGCGATAACAATTTAGTTAACTGTTGAGTTTGTAAAAGCTATGGGAGTAGTACCACCTTTTATCGAGTATTTAAGGAAGATGCCCTATCTATGTTTTTGTGTGTTCTGGAAATTTTGAACTACAGTTTTGAAAGTTTCATCGAGCAGCAATTTTTTGCATACTTTTAGTAATAAAAATGTTGATCACTCTTCCAACTGTTGGAGAAAAATAATTAATATTACATATTTATATATACCCCCCATTTTGTGTTATTTGAAGGATAAACTTAAAATAGGTACAAGTCATCCAAGTCTATTATTACCCCATTTTGCCCTTGGCTGCAGTATACGCTTCCGCCCCATGGAGTTAGCCTATTGGGATAAATGACATACCACGTGTACAGGAAGATAAGACGTCTCGACCAGGCCAATTGCTAACCCATTCCCCCTTCTGACCGATGTACCACATGAGAGGGGGAAATGTCGCCATAGGCTGCAGTACACATTTCCGCACTGTAACTCCATGGGAAATTAGTCCGAGGATAAATTACTTACCATTCTGTAGAGGAAGGTAGACCATGTCAACCAGTTTGATAATTTGTACCACATGGGTCCAAAAGTATTAGAACCCCCCCCCCCCCTCATTCTGCCCTCTGAATCACCACCACTAGATGCGTGTATGAGGTTCTGTTGAGATACGTTTTAAATATTAGCATTGAATTTGAATAGTAGTTTTTAAGTTAACATGAAACTTTATTGTTGTCATGATTTGTCTAATCTTTTCTATCTTGCAAAAGCAGCGTAATAAAAAATGGTCCATAAAAACTTTTTTTTTTCTTAAAAACTTTATACATTTTTAAAACTGACTGGGAACCCTGCAGTAGGAAACTACAATATATGTTTTTATTTAATTTATTACAGAACACTATTTGAAAATAAATTGAATATGATGAAATTTATGGTCCATATCAATGACAAGTGTGTAATAAACTTCAAAATTGAACTCGTGAATTTAATTTTAATCTTACAAGCTTGACAATTTCTAATATTCCTCCGACAATGTTGGTGTTTTCATTTGCTAAAAATATTAATTTTTTAACACGTAAATATTTTCAACTTGGGTATTTTTAAAACTCGAAAATCCAAACTGTTAGAGTTTCCGGATTATTAACGGGCACAAGATCACACCAACCCAGTGCAATGAGGTCTGGTCCCCTTCTGAAATAAAATCCTGGGCACACTCAAAAGGATGTTTGATACAAAAATTCCATACCACTCTGTAACAGCTTGAATTCTAAAATTAAACTTGTTTTTTTAAGACTTTATAAGTAACAAGCTAAATAGAATGAAAATGACCTAGTAGAAATCATGCAATATTAATATCTGAAAAAGTAATATAAATTACATTTGTATTACAATCTAATAAACATAAGAGAAAATTTATTTAACCCTTTACGGTTGAGAAGCGACTGTCAAGCATCAAAATAACGATCTGTTGTTTTGTTCTCTGTTTTTCAAATTGAACAAGAACCATATTCTTGAACATAAAAACCAATTTTTCATTATCTTGTTCTATTTAAAAGTATGACACCACTCGGTATCAGCACATTTTTTTAATCCTTTGCACTCGAGTGTTGCCTGTTTCTCGGTGAACAACATATTATTGAGTTTAAAAAGTTATTTTCTCACACTTTTATAAATATTATTTTTGTCATCTAGGCGTACCAAGTATGTTGGTAATTTAAAACTTTCTTCAGATTAAAATTCCTCATAAGTTTTTTTTTTATTAAACATTTGACAAATGTCATCAACCGCTAAATACATGTTTGGTATACTGAGATTTATAATAGCTTCACACAAGTTTTAAATTTTTATAATTATCCACACTAAATGTAAAAAGAACATGCTATAAACTACTCTTTAAAACGATCAGGAATAGAATGAAATTGCTTCCAAAAAGAGAGTTAATATCAAACATGTTAACAGTAAAGGGTTAAAATACAATATTACTGTCATTATTTTTCAAAAATATGCAATAGAAATTCACTGTTCATACTATATTAAAATATAAATATTAGGAAAAAGTATTTAAAAAAATGCCACGCTAAGTATTATGATTGGTTGAGAAGAGATTGCGAAATCACTGAATGCAAGATTGATTGAGCTATTGTTATACCCAAAGGTTGTTAATCCTCTCGTCTGTGCATTTTTGAAAAATTCCATAGATTAAACTATATAACTCCGATATGAATATGGCATGAAGGTTTAAAATGGAGCATGATTAAATTATTAAATAAAATAGTGAAGATGTGCTTGACCCTAGGTTCTGTCCTTGGGCCTCTGCTTTTGAATATCTTTATTAATGACATCCCCCAATACCCTAAAACCATTCTTGCCCTATTTGCAGACGACACTGCTATCCTTGCTAGGGATAAAAAACTAAACTATGTAACCAAATATATCCAGGATCATATCAAAATCCCCGAACACCTAAAGCTAACCATGTTCGGCACCCAAATTGAATGGATGTTGCCTCTTTCGGGGATGCAGCAAAGAAAACTGAAGGGTACCACCTAAGGGATGGATTCAAGCAGGATGTTGGGAGGTAGGACTGTCCCGTCAGCCAGGATTATTGAACTAGGGTTGATGAGGAACTGCTGAGTGGTTGGTGCCACAATTCTGGTGAAGAATAGATTGGAACGCTATGCAGAGATCATTTTGGAGTTGGATGTGATGTGCGGTATACAAGATTAAGGAGACTACTGTGTTGCAAGGTGCCCATGAGTTGAAGAGTATGGGATTTTTCTGGCCCCATTGTAGAAGTGTACTATCGAAGTGTGTCTGTGTAGATAATCGGATCAGCAGAGAGTTTGCATGGTTGCCAGGATCAAGAATACAATTCATGATTGAATCCTGATTATCAGTTGTGAGAGCAACACTTAGTCAGACATTTCCATGTCTATTGTAAACACTGAATGTTCAACACACAACACGTAACACAATAAATTGTAAACACTTTTCATGACATCACAGAATCTCTTTTCTTATTTAAATTAAGAAAGAAAATGGAACAATTCTGAGATAAACAGTTTGTTTCTTGAAATACCTACTATCCAGTCGAAGTCCGAAGACCAAATAAGTGTTAACTTAATTTAGTCTGTTAATTCTGTTGTTATACAGAATCCTTTAACAAACAGTTCTTACAGCAAATAGGTAAATTGATTGAAATCATAACTTAGAGTTTTCTTTCAGTACCGCGTAGTGGATAAAGTAAACAGAAAACATTTGTTTAATATTTTCATATATTCTAGTTCCACACAATTCTTCTGCATTGTAAATTTAGGTGTCTGGAAAATTTTACAATTCCAAGTTACGTTGTCTGTCACACCGATACTATGCGCAGATCTATTTCAGCAAGTTGAATATATCGTGTAAATCACTATTCTTGAACAAGCGAAAAAAAATTAGGATTTTAAAATCAAATTCAACACGGAAATAGTTCTTTGCAAAAATGTAAACATCGTAATTCAAACAACGTTCTTTGCCGCTAACCAATCAGGTTTTAGTATTGCTTGGCGACATTGGTATTTTTTGGCGATAATTGACAAACCAAACATCACATGCCAGTTTTTATAAACAAAAAAATTTCATTTTTCATGATATTATTTTCAGGGGTTGGTTGCACGTCTTCGATGCACGTAATTTCTCGATTTTTTTTTTTTAAGTTATAAATTTAATGAGAATTGCGTTCGAGACGATCTTAATTTGCACTTTCACGAGTGCCTAACAGTGCATCTGCAGATGCCCTAGTAAATCTGCAGATACACTAGTGCATGTGCGAAATCAAATAATTTTCCGCACTGTCACGTATTCGCCCAGTGCATCTGCGGAGTCACTAGTGAGTCTGCAGATACACGCATTTTCGCACTATCACGGTAACATATATATAGCATAATTTTTTTTTTACTTCTTCCACTTTAAAAACAAGTTTTACTTTAACCACATCATTCTTAATAATTTATTTATGTATTAGTTTACACCAAAATAATATAATTACTTGACATTCAATTAATATATTACCGTATATAAAAGACTCATCATATAAAACATTGCATTAAGAATATTAAAATACAAGTGCAATGTAAAAACTATGCAATAAAAATACATAAAATCAAGACATGTTTTGGGAGATACATCTCCCTTCATCAGTAGAAATGAAAAAGTCTATGTGTGCACAGCCAAATGACAATAAACCCAAAATTGAAAGTGTTGCCAAGAACAAAAACTATCTCAATGGGTTGGAGTTAACTATTGTGTGCTAACTAGCGGGAAAAATTGGAAAAACACAAGTTTCATTAATGATCAAATAAATATTGCAAAAAATGTCAAACGCCTCCAGGATGTCAAGTCCGACTGGAGATCTGGGTTTACAAATTAAATGTGGGTTAGAAAAATCAAATATATGATTATGTTCCCAAGAGTGACTGGCAATGGAAGCCTTTTTTTTTGTTGACAGTATGTGATTGGTGCTCCTTAATGCAAAATTTTAATGCTCTTTTTGTTTGATAGACGTATGACATGCCACAAGATACTATATATGCCCCAGTTATTAAGGACGTCATAGGCTTTTAAGTTGTGTGAAGGTGATCTGATTGATACATGAAGAAAAAAAAAACGGCATGTTGAATTTACTGAGAATTTAAAAAATTTTTATGGCTGATCTGGGGATAATATGGCAAAACAACTTAAGCATTAGAGCGTTCATATAGATTAGAATTTTTAAGTAGATTTATAAGTTTGCGTAGAGCCTTCTCAACGACATTGGATGACAATCCTTAATCCGTGACGACAGCTCTTAAATAGCCTAGTTCAGCTTAGAGTAAATCTGGTGCAGAACAGATGTTTAAACTACGGTTAAAAAGTGTAAAAGGCAGACATTTTTTGTTGTATGGGGTGACTAAGATTTAAAATGGGGCAAAGAAACAGCAAAGAGTTTTCTGCATTTAGGCGATTTCATAAGTGATGACAAAGCTAAGCACACAAAATTTATGGATATTCATAAAATTTAAATAAATACTTAAATAGTGAATGAAAGTCCTCTATATGTTGTACATAAACCGTCATATTTGTATGAGTATATATCTTTTTTTTGGTGAAATTTTTCGTAAACCGTAAAAGTAACCTTTTGTCAGATTCAAAAAGATTGAATGTGCTACTAGCCTTGTTAAAAGCATTTCCTAAAATACAGTACACTTACTAAAGATAACTATTTTAAAATATTTGGTGCCAAATTGATTTAATTCGAAAAAACAAATAAATTTTTTAAAAACTATATTTTTTTAGTAAATTGAATTAAACAGAATTTTACTATATGTAAAAAAAATATTAAGAGTGGAAAAAATTTATTAAAAAAATTCTTACCACAGTCATTGTGACACAGTCCATTTTGTAGCCATATTTATGCAATACTGGTTTTAATATATCACCACATATTTTATTATTCTTTGCTTTAACGCCCACAGTTTTCTTATTTGGTAGCTCCAGGCAAAACAAAATGACTTGCTGCACTTTGATTTCTTTACAGCTTAATGAAGTAACATCTGTGCATTGATCTAGGGGCTGAAATGAGAAATAGCAGAAAAAAATGCTTTTTTTAAAAATCTTGACTTACGAGTCCAAGCAAGAATTTTGTAGAAAATTAAAAACTGCATGCAATTCGAGTTGATTGTTTTAGTATTCGTAGACATTAAAGAAAACTTGTCAATTGTTCAGTTATTTTGACACCTTTACATAAATAACTAACCCCTTATTTTTCTCTCTTGAATTGCGATGTTTATTTTAGTTCATTTTTTATTCTGGAAAACTAATGTATATTCTATCCTAAATTCTAAAATTTCAAATATTTTTGTTGAAAACAGTTTTGGATTACCATACAGGCCCCCAGTAGCAGAAAAATTCTTAACAGTCTGCGACAAGATTTAAGCGAATAATATTTGTCGGCAACTTAATTTATTATAGAACTCTTGGTATACCTTTCATGAGCTATAATTCGATTAAAGAGAGAATCTCAGCAATAGTATTACTTCGTTATTCACGTTTTTTTTTTCATGCGCCGTTTAATCATTGCTAGATCATAAGTATTCATCACTTAAATAATATAGTACCAATTATTTAAATGTTTAACATCTTTATGAACAAACACATACCCATTTATTAAATAGTTTCAGCATTTAAAACAAAAACTTCTTATATTAATAATATTTTCAATGAAAAGGACAAAAAAAAATTAAATTTTTATTTCATTGTTAAAATTTATAAATGAAACAAAAGAAAGATTACTTTCCTAATTTCCTTGGTCAATTAAAATTGGAATTATAACTTTAAAGTATGGTAACTTCATTAAATTGCAGAGTTCATACTGGAAATAAAAAAAGGGAAGGGTGCAAATAGAAAGAATTTTTTTTATCTGCTAGTACTTTAATATGCAAGTATCAAAATTGCAAAAATTAACTTCTAAAGCAATTTAAATTATTTATTATTATTTTTAGACATTTAATATAATTTGCAAGTCTGCTAAATTATGCTTTCCTTTTCATTGAAGAATAGTGAATGAAATTTAATGCAAACTAACTAACTGTAAACTAATGTTCAAACTGTCATTTTACATGTAAAAGAATCATGGCATAAAATCAAATATATTGCAGTATAAGTTTATTTTAAAATACTATAATTCACACAATATCCTCAGGAATGTTCGAATATTCCAATTTATAAAGATGGAGAAATTAGCGAAGTCCGATTCTTAACAAACTTGGCATAACTAATTGGTTCGCAATAGTAAAAATAAATTAAAACTAAATAAATGCCTTTCAAACCGAGAAAAGTGGTTTTAAACATGTAGTAAAACAAGTTTTCCGTCTTGAAAATCAGGAAAGCCACCAGCTAAAATGCCGATTTTGTAAAAAAAATCGGCAACTGTGGTTAGCTGATAATAAACAAATTCCCTACAAACTCAATAAAAAGTTAAGAAAACCATGTTAAGGCTAGACCAAAATTAATAAATCTGAAAAAGAAATGAATTTTTAGTCGCCAACATCGGAGTAATCGCGGCGTCAAGTTGCCGATTTTTGAAAAACTTGTATCATTGATTACCTATTGACTATCAAATAGATGAGAGTAAGACAGATGAGTAAAAAGAAAGAAAAAAATTAGCTCTAAATCCAAAAGAGAAAAAAAAAATGATCGCCAAAATCGGAAATCTGCCGTGGAAGCTGTATAAAATACCGTTTTCGTTTAGCGCAAATTCCCTTCTCAAAGAAGGTTTTACTAATTATTTTCTAGTAATGTAACTTTTCAAAAAACAGATACTGAAATGTACCATGGAGTTGATAAAAGAGAATCGACAACAAAGAAACGCCTGCGGAGATTTGTTCAAACAACTTATCGCGATTACGACTTTCTATTATCGGGACTCCTCCCCCATCCCTAGACTTTCTTAAATGAAAAAAAAGTAATTATCTAACTTAAAAAGAATCTGCGGAAAATGTTCTAAAGTAGTGTAGACATAAAAAATTTGTATGTTAGACTTCTGCAAAAATTTGTCTGCAGACCTTTGAAAAAATCTGCGTCGTACGGCGCGGCGTTTCTACTTCCGGGTACAGGCCAGATAATGCTAAATGTATAACTGACAAAGAAAGGTTAAATATGAAATTACTAAAGACATTTCCAGACATAGGAAAGAAAAAAAATTGAAATTTTTTTTAAAAAAAAGCATTTACAGTATTTTAGTACTAGGCTTGGGCGATTATGTAAGGGAAAAAAACATTGTGACAGAAGAACCCAAATCTGTAAAAAAACTTGAGTGCCTAGGGATACATGTAATTCAACCAACCTTAATTTTTGCCAGACAAGATTATTTTTTAAAGTAATAATAAGCACAGTTCCCACTCTTTTGTTTAGAAATAATTCAAGTATTTTTCAAGGACCTATATTTTTTTTTCAAGGAGATAATATTGCACTACTAGCAGAACAGGAAACGAGCGAGAACATGAAATATATAAAAACTAATATTCAAGAACATATCAAATTTATTCTTAAAGTACATTACAAAATCTGTGAAATAAGCCAGTACAATATTTGATAGGAATTAAGTTATCTAACCTAGGTATAACTTTTTTTAAATTCTGACAAAGGCGAAGGGTCAAAAGAATTCTACTTTATTCCTCTGACTTAGTACTTAATCGATGCTTAAGACATATATTTTTTTAAAATATCAATAAGTTTACATGCTAATTTAATTACGAATATATATAAAATATTTTAAATTGTAAAATTAAATTTAAAAATATTTATATATTTTTTCTCCAAAATAAAATTATTGCCCAGAGAACTTTTAAAACATTTTATTGAAAATCAGTTGTGTCACTCTTTTTGCAAATGAGTAATAATGCAATATTTAACAGACTTTATTATTATTTTTCTTTTTAGCTTATCAAGCATACTATTAACCTTATAATCAATCTGTTTCGGTTCTAGGAATGTTTTTCGGTCTTCCTGAAATTTAGGAAGACTAATTATTTACTGATACATTTTGGTATTTAAGTCGTTGGTTTTAAAGATTTTATTATGATAACGAGGAAGATATAATTTAAGATGTCTGATGGAGGTTTGAAAGACACAAGAACTTTGCAAATAGTGCATACTTTTAGTCGTCGTGAACTTCAAGGAAAGCAGCATCTTCAGCCACATTTTCTGAATTATTGATTTCCTGACTGAAATATTTATTTGAAGCATTAAAATTTCACCTTTTTTCGATGATTTGCCGAATTTAACCAGGATTTTTCATTTACGAAAATACAACTCGGCTTATATGCGAGTTTTCAATTTGGGAAAAAAATCCTCCTAAAATTAAGGCATCGGCTTGAAAGTGAGTATATATGGCAAGTTTCAATTTTCTAATTTAATTTAAGCTAACGTTCATATTATAAAAATATATGAAATTGGTAATAAATATATGATATTGAATACAAATACGTAATATATGATATTGTATATACAGTAAGTTTCAATTTTCTAATTTAACATATGGTAACTTTCATTTTATAAAAATATATTAAATTGGTAAAATGGAGTTGTGCATTCAAAAAGCGAGCAGGAAAATTCAAATTACAAATTTTTGTTACTTTTTAGAAGTCTAATCTTAAACTTTTTGTTAAATTCCTGATAGTTAAATTATTTTAATCAGTAAATTGAAATAAGAAAAACTGTTGCTTCAGTGAGTACAACATTTAAAAGAGTCCAACTGCATGAAATATCTTTTGTTAAAAAACAGAATTGTATGAAGTATCTTTCGTTAAAAAGTATCTCAAACAAGCAAATTCAGTTAATGGTACATTTGGAAAACAAAATGAAATACAGTCAAGTAAATGTAAAAGATATTTTGTACAAACAAATATCTATATAATATTTTTTTTGTAAATTTTCATACCTGGTGAGAACCAACAATATAAGCTTCAACTGCATTGTAGGTTAAACTTCGTCTTTCTAAAAGCGTCAGCAACATTTCACCAACAGTTTCCCCTTTTTTGGTTTGCACTACTGTAGTTGAAAGATCAGGCAATATAACTCGGCAATAAAACCCATTAGAACCATAATGAGTTGGAAATAAGGTAAGTTCAGCAGAATTAAGAGACTGCAAAAAAAAAATTAACAATACATTTTATTGTCTTTTGAATAAGTGTATATTGTTCCATTTCATTACACAATTTAACAGACAATAAACTTGAAAATTAGCTTTTAAAGGGATCAGTTTCTTTGACAATTATATATCAATATACCGTAACAATATGCCAGTTTTAAAATAAAGTTATGTTTTGTGCCCTGCCAAGTTCTTGAATCAACCAATAGAGGCGCCAAAGTTATCATTGAACAGTTAAGACATTGAATGATAATTTTTTCATGCATTTTTAGCGTTATCAGTTGTTTACAGGTCTTTGTTCTCGACTTGCAAAATAGGAGTCTTTTGTAGTCTACAAAAGTGTCATGTCATGCTCATTCATCAAAATGTAAGTAAAAACTAATTATTTTGCCTAATACAGCATATAATCACCTTACATAATCACTTCTAGATGTAGGTTTTATGTTGAATTTAGATTTAATAATATTACTTGGCAATGTTGCACAAGGAAGCTTGGTGAGAAAGGTACAAACTTTGCAAACTTAGAATTTCATAATTTTTTCAAACCAAGCCTCTTTCCAACTTTTTTTCAAACAGTGCATTTTTTGTGTTTGTTTACAGGTTGTTCAGATGCCAAGATGCATTAGGGTTAAGTTGGGAGGCCACAGGTATAAAAATTATGATAACACAATGTGTCGTCTCTGAAGTGGAAATGAGCAGTGGAAAAGCAGCCGAAAGGTATAATATCCCTCATAGAACCATTCGAAATAATATAGTTCTTAAACAACTAAAACTTAGAACATTTGTTGTGATAAAGTTATTGACAAAAAAAGTTTCAACCATATTATTTGAACAATAAATCACATTTGATTGGAGAAGAACCAATTCCTTCCGAGTATCTTTACAACGAATGAATGGACAGCTTCCATGAAGACTCAATTCTATGCAGACAGGAAGTTCGCGATGTCTTATCTACGTACGACTGACAGATGGAAAAGTTTTTCACAAACGTTCCTGATGAAGTTTTCATTACTCAATGTAGAATACATCAAATACATAATTGACACTCCTTTAAAAAATTTAGTAGCAAATTTACCTTTTCTGACGAAAACGTAAAAAAAATTCCATGGCATTTTATTGAAGTAGATAGTCATGTTTCCACATATTGTGAAACTAGAGATCAAGACAAATTGTTTATGATGGTTTTGAAGCATTTTCGTACATTAGCAATTAACGAACCAATTGAAAGAAAAAAGAAAAGTGGCAAAGCTGTACTCGTTCATGGTATATGCAGTCTAGTCGGATATCTTTGTGCTAAGTAAATGTGATAATTTTTTTAATGGGTTCGTTTTAGGTGTCCAAATATGATTCCAGTTGATATTTTAGGCATTTTCAAATCATTAATACGTTTTAAAATACAGTATATGCTATTTGCACTCATGTTATTGTGTGTTTAATTTCAAATAAAACAATTGTTCACAATTTTATAACATCTATACATAACCTTTAGATCAGCGATTCTCAATCAATGGTTCAACCGAAGGAGGAAGGTAAACCATCTGTTCCATCTGACGCTGTGGGTACCCATCTATGCTCCCTTCCTGCTTTGCTTTGTTTAAAGATCTTAAATGTGTCAGTGTTCAATTTCCTAAGCAGCATGATTAAATTTATGCCAATCATGCTATTTGTCAATGAGTGGAAAAGTGGGAGAATTACACCCCCTACAATCTAAGATTATTTTTTAAAAAGACACCTTGGGCAATGGAAAATTTCAAACCAAGAATTTTTTTGCGAATCGTGATATATATACATTACTTTACACTCTTTAAAATTTTCCAATACTACCCACCTTTCCTACAAAAGACGAATAGACGCAGGATGAAAATAGTGTTCTCGTGTCACATCACCGTTTTTACCAAAGTTGCGAGCATGGGTATTTTCTTGCAATGTCTCCCGTGATCCTTCCTCCCTTTCTTTGCGACAGACAGCCCCGAGAACACAAGCCATAAAAACTGGAAATGGTCCTTAGACTTTGACCTTGAGGATTAATTGCTATGTCAATCGGGAGCATTTTGTTGCAACTCACACCCAGACAATTTACCTGGAGCAATAGGCAGACAGTAATCACAAAAGAATGGGAGGAGGAGGTTACTTTTTCAGGCGGAGTGGGGGGGGGGGGGGGGGCGTGAAAACGGTTCTCGCATAGATAGTTTAGGTCTAGCGGGCTTGCAATAAATATGACCCATGGAGCGGGAAGGGGGGGTAAAAAATTTTGTACCCATGAGGTCTATATAGATATTTCATTCAGTTGGCGACAGAAAGGTTAATTGCAGGTCGCTTTTCTTGGCACTTGAAGTGGTGTAAGAGTTGAGCAAGAATTTACAATGCCTCAATCCAGAAATTATTAACTTTGCAGCAACGTGTTTTCCAAGAAACATAGCATTCTGAGTTCCGATCTACGTGCTTCGAGGAAGAGTTTAAAGGATTAATGTTATAACGAAACGCCTACAATTTTGATCTTTGCCTGCCTTCACAATGCTGTAGTTTTCCTTATTGCCCCATGGTGGAATTTCCCTCTCCTTCAAAAGGGCCTATCGCAAAAGCTGAATTTCTGATATCAAGTTCTCGCTAAAAGTGAAAGGTAAAAAAATCCCCACCTAAATCAGGGAATAAGGCGACGTTAAAAATTAAAGTCATTGAGTCTAACTCGTCATTTAAAGTGTCTGTTCTTAGTAAATAGTGTTCAAATAGTTGCGAAAACTAGACTTTTTATCAGTATTAACTACGCGCATTGCGTAATCGAAATTAATCCGCAGAAATTTCAAGCACGAAGCATCCTATTGGTTTGCTGTGCCCGAATATTAAATACTAAGGAGCTATTTTTCTGTGTACTTTTTTTAAAGGGAAAATGGTTTGGGGCGAGATTACCAGATTAAGCATTTTATCACCAAATATTTGATTGAAGTAGCCTTTTCATCAGTTTTGTACAGGGTCTGATATAGCTACTTATCGATTTAGTTTTTAGCAAAAACATTAATTTTTAATCAACAAATTTTTAATTTAGCTTTGAACTATTTAAAAGTTGTCAAATATTATTGATCCTAACCGGTATTGCTTCTGCTAATTGATCCCAAAATCTGAAATGAAAAGTGCTATGTATTCTTCTTCTCGAAGCCGCACAATAGACAATACATTTAAGTCATTTAACACTTTCACTGCCAATAATTTTTTCGAAATTGCGGAGTAGGAACTTTTCAGATAAAAGGTCCGTAATTCCCGCCAGGAAATAATGGTTAAAAAATACGAAGCAATATTCCCAAGACTTTCCTTCAAGATAAATACCAAACCAAGCACGAGGCATCCTATTGGTTGGCTCTGAGCGAATATGAAATACTAAGGTGTTATTTTTTCTGCATACCTTTTGAAAGAGAAAACGCTTTAATTTGGGATAGATCCTGGACTATCGCTAATAGCCTATTGCGAAATTTTTCAATCAACCTATACATCACTGATTTTTTTTTAATGCGGTCGAACAGCAACTTTCCAATCACGAGGCCGTTGCAGTCAAAGTCTATATTCGTATCCACAGCCAACCGATTACGAGTTGAATATTCTACGACACTGTTGGACCAACCTCTAGTGTGACCATTCCATCAACTACTGGGATAGAACCCAAACCGTCACCAATAGCACATTGTATTGCTTTTGGGTTATATTAATTATTCGTTGGTTGTTTATTTCGCACTATAACAGCACAGTGAGCTACTGGCGACGGTTCAGGGTCTATCTCTATTCTCGAAAGATAGACTCTGGAATATAACACCTCGTATTTTTTAACCATGGTCAAATGATGAAGATAACACCTGAGCTGGCACACAAAGCAACCTCAATAGGATATCCCGAAAGAAATACTCTGGAACCCTGCCTCGTCATTTTGTGTCATGGTTATATGACGAGGACAACACCTGAGCTGGTATCTTACGCAACTTGAATAGGGGCGAGGACGTTTGATGAAAACGGATTTTTCCTCTACATGGAGGATTATTTTTTGTGTGTGATGTTTCTCCCCCAGATCAGATCACTACACTTATATTAAGAATCAAAAACCCATGCCTCCGGACACAAGTCCAATGTGTTAATGGGTGGACAAAGCCACCAAGTTTTTTTAAAGTGATCTTTTAAAAACAAGAAGGGCTTTTTCAAAAACAAGATGCCCTTTTCCTGCCAATAGCACCCTGCCCCTTTTTATTTCTAGACTGAACACTGCACACATAAATTGGAAAAAAGAGACCAACTAGTTTCAGAAAGTTCAAATAAGCTTTCCTTAGACAACACACTCACTTCTCCTAACCACGCCCTACTTCCGTTTTGTTTGAGGGAGGGGGGTCGCTCTGTTGTCTACCATTATGCTACCGTTACATTTCTGAAACTAGTCTGTCCCATTTTCAATTTATTTGTGCCTTATGTATGTTGTTGTTCAGATCTAATTTTTGTGCATGTTCCAATTTAGAATTATTCTAAATTTTTTAAGAATAATGCTAAAAATGTTTTTTTTTTAAAGTGGAAGATTATTAAGCTAATAGCACCCTGCCCCTGGCTAATAGCACTAATTAAGCTAATAGCACCCCGCCCCTAAAGCTTGGTCAATGTTTTAATGTAACTGATTCAATACACAACTATGAAAGTAAACAGGGTAATTAACAAATGTCATACAATGTTGTTTTCAAAAACAAGATTGGTAAGTGGAGAAACTAAAAGGCTTATGCTGTTAGATCAAAGGGCTCACATTGTTTAACTGCTAAAAATAAAAACCTATTGAACCCCTACATAGTGAAAAACCACTAAAAGTAAACACATATGGTATAATTTAAAAATAAAAACTAATGTTTCCCAATAAAAGACCAATGTACCTTGAAAAATCAGAGCCTAATGCACACATAAAAATAAAAGCTTGATGTAGTCATAAAATAAAATCCTATTGTAACCTTAAAAATGAAAACTATTGTAAATAAACCTAAAAAAATTCAACCTGAATAATTAACTCACACAAACGCATGCACCTTTGTTAATAAAATATAAAATATTCTTACTTCTCTTGAAGACATATTTTTAAAAGCCATTCCTACTCCATTCTCACTACTAGTCAATGAAGATCTATCAGTCATGTCTGATTGAGTAGAGTTGGTGTCGTCTAATCTAAGAGAATCCTTCTTTTTCTTTTTCTTTAAAGACTTCCGAATTTCACAATGTTTATCCCAGAGTCTGGTTCCACTATTTTTAGACTCATTTGATTTGACTTTACTTACTGAAATAAAAATATATATATATATCACTTAATAAACCATGAAAGAAATTATGATCATGAAATAAGTACTCTTTGAAAAACAATAATAAGCATTGTAAAATTTTTTATAAATGTAAACTTGAATTTGGACAATGAACTTTAGCACACCCTCCTGAATAGGCTTGGGCGATGGTGACAATTTGGCATTGAGATGAGGCGCAAGCCAATAATTGATACTTTCCGATTTATCGATTGAGAGTTCTTATATATCAATATTTTCCATTACATATTGTTGATACATCAATATTTCAGATATATTGATATTTTATGAGTAGAATAAGTACAGAAGCAAAAAGTAGACACGAAGATGTGTACCAAAATACTTTATAGGAACTGGACTTTTTGTTTAAAAAAGAAAACTAGGTATCTGAAATCAAAGCATTTTAAACATTTAAAAGGGGGATTTTTTTCTCTCTTTCTAAGTTCATTAATTACAAGTTTATTTGCATTATTTTCAAAATTGCAGACAACATTAACGTTTGACAATTAACATTCTAGCACATGGTTCATACAAATTTTCCAAAGTAAAAATTAAGTAGTTCTTAAGGACTTTTTAAGGACCTTTTGATACTTTTTAAGGACCTCTTACATTTTTTAACAATAGTGGATATAGAATTACCATCAAAGCAACGTTAAACAATAAAATAAATTATAAAATCAGGGGAGTTAAAATGAATAATAAAAAGTTTATGCTTGAACAAGATTGTAGGTTTTGTAAAAATAAAATAAAGCAAAAACCGTATATGAACCACCTGCGAAAACAACCCAATATAGACCAACATTGAATTTCCAATGTTATGCTCTAAAAATAATAGTACTACTAAGTACAATAAGATTGAATTACTTCGACCTACATTTAAGATCAAAATTATAATGAATTTTTAAAAGTATAATGTCCTTCAAATGTATGCAATCGATTTTAAGTATCCTGAGATTTCAGTGCAGCCAAAAAAATTTATTTTTACATTGTCCTCACATTAAAACCCAAGTTCAATGTACCCTAATAATTAATCTTAAGATCAATGATTCAAAAGCACCTTTAATTTCAAAATTCTAATCTACTTCTAGTATAATATTTAAATACACCCCAAAAAAATTCAATGTATTCTCAGCATAAAAATTGAATGCATCACCATAGGAAAAATTTAACCCCAAAAATATATATAAAAATATATATATAAACACATTAGAATATTTTAATGCCAGTCAAAGAAAAAAAAAAAGCTTTAAAAAAAAAAAAAAAAAAAATGTAATACTCAAAATAACTCAATACTCAAATATTCTAAACTTCAAGTTCGTAAAATAAACTATATTTCCGAAAAATTTAATGCAATTTTGTTAAGTAGCGCAAATTAAATCATGATAAAATAGGTAGTAGTGAAACATAAGCATTTATTTATCAGATGCAAAAGGATTGTAAGTCTTTCAATAGAGATCGCAGCAGATCGTGTTTCGTGAATTTCTACAACTTCAAGATTTTCATGAATGAAAAAAATTCTCAAAAGTGCGCCATTTGGAAGTTGCATTTGCTAACAGAAATTAGAGTTATAACCATCTCAACTTTCGAGTGATATTCCCCGTTTGACGAAGATCGCAAATATTTCTAAATGTTGAATGTGGCATCACATTCTTGTGAAATTCTCCGTTTTTCTAGAATGAATATCGATTCTAACAATGAAGTGTCCATATGATGAAATATCATCGACTAAAAAATCGGACAAAAGGGATCATAAGTTCACTTTTTCTGATGCTGAATCCATCTATTCATGCCTTTCTCTTTTTGCCGATTTACAATTCCGCATAACGGTTAAAGTAAAATCCGGAATTCTACATTCCGATATTTTTAATGCAACGGGGTACCGAAAATTTTAAATCCCTGGAATTTCGATTTAGACTCACAAAAGTACCACCCTTGTGAATTATTAAAGAAAATCATGAGGGACAAAAAATAAGGACCTCAGTTGAAAATTAAGGACTTTAAGGGCCCTTAATTAAGGGCCCACCTAAATTAAGTAGTTCTTAAGGACTTTTAAGGACCGTGCGAACCATGTAGCAATACCTTACTAATTATTAAAGGAATGTTATTTCTAAAAGCACACAATCTAAGTTTTATAGATCAATACACCTAAAACTTTTGATCCCCTAATTGAAATAAGAGTTTAAATAATTATATTTTAATGTGACAATTTTAAGAATAATCAGCAAATCTCCACCATTTGAAGAAAATTATATAATTTAAAATAGATTATATAATTGTTAATAATTTGAAGCACTATGACAAAACAATAAAAAATAGGAAACATTACCAAAAATATGACAAATATATTTTTATAAGTTAAAATGCAAAAACTCAAAATTAATGTGGCGCAGCTTGGCCATATTTTGCTCTTGTGCCATTAAACCCCATGCAACCAACTATCAAAATTAATGGCTTT
Organism: Troglohyphantes excavatus; assembly: GCA_963932185.1. Classification (NCBI taxonomy): domain Eukaryota; kingdom Metazoa; phylum Arthropoda; class Arachnida; order Araneae; family Linyphiidae; genus Troglohyphantes; species Troglohyphantes excavatus. The sequence continues at coordinate 635,815 of OZ010676.1, read as the reverse complement.
ATATGAAGTCATAGATAAATGTCCTATTTATATGCTTGATTATTAAAGTATGACTAGCAAATACATTTTTTATTTAGCAAATTTCCCCAAACGTTAATAAAATTAAACTTTAAAATATTGTATATGTATCATTTAACAGCAGAGTTTTGTAAAGAAAAAAAGCATTATTTTTTAACACTTGTATTTGTATTGCATGCTTCACATTTTAACTAAAAATTCGTATTCTAAGAAATGTTCTCAAAAATCAAATATCCTTGCTGAAACACATTTTCGCTTACAATATTCATTTTAGAATTGAATTATGTGATTTTTTAAATGACTTCATATGTATTAGCAACCATAGAATATAATTAAAAAATGTAATTCATTAAGTTTCAGTCAGCAAAACGATTCAATAACTGAATCGATCTTCACCTCCTCTGGAGAAAAAAAATATTGAGCCATCTACGAACTATAAAAATATTCAATTCTAAATAGTTATAAATTTAGTGCATAGATATTGTAATTTATAAATGTTGACTGTGGCACCAGCTTATCACACTCATCATATTGTTTCTACATAGTTTTCAACAGAGGATTTCGCTTCAGCTGATAAAGTTTTGAAATACGATTCAACGCTGAAGTGCAAAATGAAATCATAAAGTTTTAGATTTTATTGAGATAATGAGCAACCATTTTTATTCAAATGTTATTTACAATGACTTTTTGAAAGTCTACCATTTTCATCAATAATTGATGGTTTAAAATAATCGCATTTATGTGTTCCAAGTAAAAAATTAATATTGCTTTAAAATGCAAATTTTTGTAATGACACCCCTTTCTCTTCCTTTGGGACACTGGCATATTCCTGAAACCCAAACTAAAAAAGGAATATTTTTGTATTTATAAAATAAAAAAATATTCCTTTGTTAGGGACTTCTGTTTTCTTACATAGTTCAGTAGCGTCAGTTTAGTGACTATACATTAAATATCGAGATTGGGGTTTTGCGCATGCTCGCCAGCATAAATATATGGTATTCTTCTGGTGCCGAGTGTACTTTTGGGATCCAGAGTGCTCTTCCGTACTCTTCAGATTGTATTTTCTACTAATCTCAAAATCGATTGTCAAATCAAAAATTACATAATCTAAATAGCAATGAATTTTTACTTCACGATTTCCGTTTTTTTTTTTTAAATCTCCCCCCAAGTCTACTCCTGCATACTTTAAATAACTGGATAAGTCAATCCAATATTCTGATATATGTCGTATATTTTACAAAAACAAAATAGCAAGTGGGCTTTTGGGTCTCGAGAAAAATCTTAAAAACAAGCTTCCAAAGGAAGTTTCATGGGAAAACTGATATGAATCCCAGGCTTCTTATCAATTCTCATAGATATCAAATAATTTAATCATAACAAACATAAAATAGTTTTTTTCTCTAAAAAGTTTGTCTTCTGAATGCAAATTCAAAATCAGATAATATATAAGAATTACTGTACCACTTCTTTAAAATCAGGGTGTCCACATGGAAAGCATTTTGAATTTCCCTGATATTTCCCTGCAAGCCGTACTTTTTTTTACGGCAATATTTAAAAACTGTATTATTATTCCTTATTATTATGCAAGATATGCTTTGACATTATCTTATTATTTCCCAAAAATATATTTATTTTTAATATATAAGTTTACTAACTATTTCACTTGATTTTCTAACTCCCAAAAAAGTGCAACCAAAGTTTAACATCCAAAAATCAATAATCAATGCATAAAAATTTAATGTACCCCAAATTCAAAATTCCATAGCATTTATCAAATACCAATAATAAATGCTACTTAAAAATCATAAAAGTCCAAGTAAGTGCAATATATCTCTTAGATTATTAGTGATTGTACTTTAAAATCAAAGACTAAAGAAACCTCAATATTAAAAAAGAAATCCAATAAACTCAAAAAGTAGAAACCAAATGCATCCCTAACCCTAATAATAAAACTAATTTATTAAATCTAATCCAGTATCTTAAGATATACAGCTTAGTACACAAAATATATGTCCTAAGATCTAAAATGTACCCAAAAAATAAGAGGCAACAACAGTTTCGCGAAGTTTAACAGAAAAAAAATCATTTTAGGAATGTTCAAAAGAAATTTCAATTTCACTAGGAACTTAGCAAGTTTTAAACATTTGAAAGATCAATTTTTAAAATAAATTGTGTGGCCGGGCAAGTACCTAGTTATAGATAGCCAATTGGTTTGTCAAATTTTAGAAACATCAGCATTTTGGAGCGGTTTCTACGACCTTGAAAGAGAAAATTTTCACTTTTACACACTTTTAAAAGTCCCATACGCAATTTCCCTCTTTTTGATTACATTTAAAAAGTATATAAATATTTGCAACTAATCAACAATGTTTCACAGCCAGAAATCAAGTTAAAAAAAAATTGACCAATTCCCTGATTTTTTCAAAAAAATCCCAAATTCCCTGACATTTCCCTGATTTTTCCAGAATGGTCAAATTCCCTGATATTTCCCTGAGTTCCCAGTTTTCCCTGTTTGTGGACACCCTGAAAATGGAGCAAATCAACATTGGTTCTATTGATTTTTTTTTGTTTTCAGAATACTTTCTTATTTAAAACCAAATAATTTTTTAGCAATCATATTCTCAAGATATAAAGAAAATGTGAAATATCTTTAGAGATTGTGTACGTTACACATAGAAAAATTATAGGAAATTCAGACATTCTGATCAGGTCTTTGCTTCAGTTCAGGAACTCTTCTTAAAAAAATGTCAGTAATTTGGTTATAATGCTGAGGTTCTTTGGGGTCCCCTCACTATAAATTATGTATACATTGAAAAATAGTCCTTTTGTCCAATACAATTTGTAAGGGTGAGAGTGATATATGTAATCCTGAAGCACATGGGAATGGCATCTATTTCAACCAGTTAGGGGCATACACGATTGGAGTGTTAATTACCTACATAATTGACATTAAATCATATGGTGGTTTAAAAAAAAAACTTAACACTAAACTCAGAAATTTTTTAGTACATTACCTACAATGAATATATATATTTACTGAAAATAAAAAGATCCAAGATACACAACATATACCAACTTACATTTGTGCCAAGGAATTAAAGATTTTCTTTTTTTCAATTCTGAACACACTTTCTGTTTTTCGTCTTCAAAGGATTCTAAATCACAAGGTTGACCATGATACAATAAAGGTTGACCTTGCATTTCTCGTAGCATGCATTCCTTAAACATCGTAGACTTTAAAAACCTCTGATAACAATCAAACTTCATAAGATTAAAAATCTGCAAAAGTTATAAAACGAAATATTGAAATTTACATAACAATATTACCAGAGTACATTCAAATTTTTAGCATGTTTACTTATTTCTTATAATGCAATACCTGTTTTTGTGCAGGTAGGAAGAGATCTTGTGTTGGCATATCTAGTCCTTCCTGGGCGATTTGGCGAGCATGACTATCAACATTAACTGGTTCATGAGCTCCTATGCACAAGTGCTTAGTATAGATTTCCTTGGCCATTTGTGTCATCTAAATATTAAGTTAGTTAAAAGTATAATATTCTCCAAAAAGCATAATATTTCAGTCACAAGCATTTTACTTAATAATAAAAATCTTTAATTTTTTTATTTTAAATAAAACAATACCAAAATAAATCAGCTCAATTTGTTTTTTGGATAATCGATTTTTTTTTTAGCTCAGATATGCCAATTCTGATCACCACCCAGGTAGCACATGTACATGGGATTCGCATGGGCTGAAGTAGGACCTACATGGGATAGCTGGGTTTGTGTGGGCCCATCTGCCCACCACCAACTCATGTTCAACCCAGATGATCAATATCATTAAATATAATGCTTGGAGTTACTAAATGGAAAGGATTTTAGGGTGATAACGCTATTTCCATAACTTTTCACTCAAGATAAAACAATATAATATTCTTATTTATAAGTTATATCAAAGTGAAAAGGAAATTCATTCAGATCGAGATGGATCCATATGGAGCTCCCCATATAGAAGCGCTTGTGCTCCTCATTTGGTAGCCTCGAAGCAGATTTGTAATTCATTGCGCATGCGCACTATGTCATTGAGACAAATGTTTTTGCTGGTTCCAGAGTATCTTTAGAAATTAGAAGCTATAAGGTAGTATGTATTACTTTAATTAATTTACACATTTTAATCCTAAATATTTCATATAGATGCTCGTTTTTTCTTTGAAAGTATTTATTTATTTAGGCTTGTCTTCAAATACCCGTATTCCAAATGCACGAGGCAGAATGGGGAAATTATCGTTATAGGGTTTTTACTAAACGAATTTGTCCTAAGTAATAAAAAAATTCTCTTAGAATACAGGAAACTATTCTCATACAAAGTTAACATTCAAGTTTTGATGTTAAATTGAAATGCAGATTATATTTTTTCATCCTTCGTGGAGACGTGGTGTCATGTGTAAAGAGTGGCGCTGGAACTTATTTGAAACTGATAAGATAGTAGAGAAATAATAAAATTCTTACAATTTAGCATTTGATAATTTTTTCTAGAATCTTTTTTTAAAACACATCATTTGGATGAAAGTAGGAATGGCAGTCACCATATCGGTTTCAGCGTCAATGCCTATAAACACTTATTATGGATTGATATATTGTTAATGAATGTCACCACATAAATTTAAGCTTTAAGTTATTTTTCCATGCTATTTTTTACATTGTTATCAAACAAGGTTACTTCAAGAATATTTTGTTTCAATAGAAACCAAATAAAATTATAGTATTCCAATTCCTGAATTCTTTTAGAATAGACATTAAAACATCAACAGTTGTGTAACTCGAGTGTGAATTAATACAACCAACAATGATATCTATATTAACCTAAGAAAGAGTATTGCAGCTTTAAGTTATTTTGCTATATGCTATTTTTTTACATTGTCATGAAACAGGGTTATTAACAGATAATAAACCTTACGTCGCATATACATCTGCGAGCCGAACCTCTCAAGAACTTCTTTCAAGCCTTTCTTCACGAAACTACTTCTGTTGGATTTTTCTAAAGACAAAAGATTTCATATTGGGATGCTGTTGTAGTTTGTTGCTTTCTTTGTACTTGCAGACTCCATCTGTTTTATTTTATGCATATTGACTATTTTATATTTAATTAAGGAAGGGTCACGTGACATTACCATAAAACTTCTAAAAATTAAAAATGATGCCTTGAATGACATATGTGCCGAGATTAATATATCTGCAGGTCAATGCAAGAAGAAATTTTTTTCTGGCAGGGCCGCCCTTACGGGTGTGCAGCAGCTGCCTCCGCATGGGGACTTGTAGACATGGAAATTCATAATTTATTTTTTTAAATATCTAAAAAAAAATGTTGATGTTAATTGTCTTTAAAATTAGCTACATAGGGTATCGGTTAGGGTACTATGTTACACTTTTAGGGTGATCCATACTAAAACAACTCCTGGACAAAAACACAATTGACATAACAGGAAATTAGGTGCTGATGCATGAATGGGAGCCAGTAACTTCAGAGGAAGGAGCTTGCATTTTTCAGATTCTGCATTCAGTCGTATACATTTTTTGTAATTATTATTTTATGACACTTCCGTCTGAGAATGTATGTGCTTTATAATTGAGAATGATAAAAATACAATTGTAATTGTTATTCAGCTTTATTTTATATGTGTAATTTTATCTAAATATGCACTTTCTGGCTTAATTTTTTTACATACATTTAAATTTTAAGAATGGGGTACTTTTTTACTACTATTTAAGAGTAATAATGCAATCCAGACAAAATGTTTACTGCATAAAACAGTAATTATATAAAAAAAAAATTAAAAAGACGAAAGGTAACCGACATGCGATTTCAAGAAAACACATTTAACATTTTAATTAGCTATAAAGGGATCGTGTCTGTTAATACAATTATTTAGAAATTCTATACAATAAACAACGCTTGCACCGTTTAGAACTTTTTATTTAAAATAAAAGTTGTGTTAGTTGTTTAGATTTAATAGAAATTTTAGTAAGGAGTTTAATAAACAAATCGACTAATTTTCTTTGCACAAAAACATTACAAATACATGCACCCATACAAATGACTGCTGGAGGTTTGAGGTTGGTTCTCTCCATTGGGAAAAATAAGTTTGGCGAACGGTTCATGAGAGGTTCGGCTCACCGACGTATACGCACCTTTACAGTTAAAATGTATTGAACGGTAACCCTTATTTCTCATCAAATCTGGTGGCCCTCTTTGGTAACCCTGGAGGGGGGAGAGAGTTCTGTCATCTAATATTGGGACATTTTCAGAAAAGTTGCCAATGTTTGCTGTTTACCAAATAACCGGACAGAATTGATTATATTATCAGAAGTTCTGTTTATAATTTTCTTTTAATTTTTTCAGGTTTGATTCTTCACCTACACCAATGTAGGTGAAAAATCACCTACCCCTTAGCATAGCATGGAATACAGCTGAATCCACCCCGTTTTCAGCCCTACTACACTGAGCTTGTGTTATGGCTCCTAGATGTGTTGTACACAAGGTGGTTTACCATCTTGTAAAGGTAAATTATATATATTTTTGTACTAGTGAACAGATGTAGCATAATAAAGACTTTTCATCAATAATTTCTTGTTGCCAAATATTCAAACTGTGTGATGTTAATTTAACCAACTCTAAACCCATGAATTGAAAAAACATTGATCTAAAGTAAGAATGAAAAACGTTTGCATTTCAGATTTAGATGTTTAAAGTTGTTATTCAATTTTACGATTAAAAATAAATAGTATGTTTAATTTAAAATTCAAATGTTGTTAGGTGAGTACCAATATTCGGCTTTTGAATGTACGTCAACTCTATACTCTTAATTTCTTCATAATTTTGCCTAAATTAACATACGGAATTATACCAAATATTTAACAAATTAAAACTCTAAACTTTCTATTAAAATTCAATACTTGTTAATTTTTTTACTGGAGTTAATGTATTGCCATATCCTGAATTCCAGATACTTGACTATTTCCATTAGCAGCGACAGTAACTGGATTTTATTCCCAGAAGCATGAAATGCTAGAGAGAAAATGTTATTGACTGTAGCTTAAAAATAAATATATCTAAATATTCTAACCCATAGTTATTACATTTTGGTTATTTGGTTATACTTAAAAATTGTATTCATTATATATCCAGTATTTACATTAAAACTGTATTTGGCATTGACAGATTTAAGTTTTTAGAAAAAGTAATTTTTTAAGTAATGTAGTTCCGACATTACAGAAGCACATTTGATTACATCATGCTTTCGAAATGACCAATCGTGAAGCCTTTGTCAGAAAACAACATGTTGTCTCCATCTCCATTACTTTATCTTTTGCAAAATATATAAAAGTTGATTAAATTTTTTTTGTATTACTATTTTACTATAGCATGCTATATCCGTATGCCAAAACTTGCCTTCAAGTAATTTATTTCTTAATTAAAAACTAAATATTTCATTAAGAAGCAGTGGCGGCGATTCAGGGGAGGGGGAACGGTTGCCCCCACACTTTTTAAAACTAAACTACAAGTCAGTTGTTTTAATGCATTGCCGAACAAAGGAAAAATTTTGAGCCCCAACTTCCTCCTACTACTACCACAGGCACATAAGAAGGGGGGGAGGGGTCATATGGTTTAAACAGATCCCATTGAAAGTCAAATGAGGGCAGACTCGCATCTCCTCATTTTGTCTTTAATTTTGAAAAAACAAACAGAATATCATTACATAGAAAAATGCAACTGTATGACCTTCAATTCTAAATATAGATAAAACCCACTTCTTTTATTTATGTCTATCTGAAACTTTTTACATTAAAGGCTCTGCATTAAAATAGTCTCGGTTCTGTTAAAATGTAGTATTGTGTAATCTATTGGCGCCGAACAATTGCTTAATCTATAGGCATGTAGGCCATACAAGTAGGCCTTTAACGCTGTCTTAAAGGTTATGTGCCAATTTTCTACTAAACCATTAGCCTGAGGGTGGTAAGCACTAGAATGAATATGCTGAACTCCCAACAAATTCATAAGTGATTAAAAAGTCGGGATTCGAATTGGGTTCCCTGATCTGTTGTAATTACCCCAGGTACCCCAAAACGAACAATCCAAACCTTATATAAAGCGACCCCCACACTGTCGGCTCTGATATCACACAATAGCTCAGCCTCAACCCATCTAGAAATTCTATCAATCATGGTTACACAATAAGTGTAACCTTGAGAAACAGGTAGGGGTACAATAAATCTATATGTATGTGATAAAAACGGGAATTTTCCACTGGTATATTATGTATTGGACTTTTTGTATGTTTGCATATTTTTGCTCGCTGGCATGGTACACAGGATTTAGTCCAGTTTTGGCAGTCTTTATTTACAGCAGGCCAAATAAACCTATCAGTCACAAGTTTCAAAGTCGCTTTTATTCCGGGATGCGACAAACCATGTAACATATCGAAAACTTCCTTTCTAAAATTCTCTGAAATGAACGGTCGTATTTTATCTGTTGAAACATCACAATACAACTTTGCCATTGTACTTGGCATATTTAACTTTTTAATTCGTAATCCTCATTTTCATTCTCTAGAATTTTTTTTAAATCCTTATCAGTTTCTTGGGCTTTAGCAATTTGGTCATAATTTAAAGGTGAAGGATAGGTTATAGCGTAAGCTCTCGAAAGTACATCTGCCGGAATGTTCTCAGTTCCCTTGATGTGACGGATGTCAGTAGTAAATTGCCCTATGAAATTTAGGTGCCTATGTTGTCTAGGGCAACCCTTTTAACTTTTTTGTTGAAAAAGCATATATCAGTGGTTTGTGGTCTGTATAACGCATAAAATGTTGTCCTTCCAACATGAAACGAAAATGTTTTATAGCGGAATACACAGATAAAAGTTCTCTTCATAAGCAGAATACTTTTGTTATTTTAAAAAATTTACGAGAACAAAAGCCTAACAGTTGCAAACCACTGGGCATAACTTGATGCAAAGCTCCTTCCATGGCCACACCCGATGCATCCACATGCAGCGCTAACGAAGCGTTAGATAAAGGATAGAAAAGCAAGGCTGCGTTAACTAATTTAGTCTTGGACTCCTCGAACGCTTTAATGAACTCTTCCGTCCACGTAATTTCTCTGATTTAGCGCCTTTTAAATATTCACAAAGTAGTGCTTGAGAGATATTGTGCCGATAGTAATTTAACAATCCCCCAAAACTCCTAAGATCCTTTATGGTTTTCGGACATTTAAACTCCAAAATAGGTGCAATATGTTCTGGGACAGGTTTTACTCCTGTGTTGTTAACTAAGTAACCCATAAAAGAAAGTTCCGGCACTCCCAGAACACTTTTTTGACATATTAATTCTAATACCATATTCCACTAAACATTTACAAACTATTTCTAAATGTTTTAAGTGCTCCTGCTCAGAGGAACTGGCGACAAATATATTGTCAATATACACGAAAACAAATTCCAACCCATGTAAAACCTCATGCATAAATTGTTGGAAAGTCTGTGCTGCACTTGCCAACCAAACGACATAAATAAAAATTCAAACAAACCAAATGGCCGTTTTTGGCACATCATACGGATGAGCAGGAATTTGGTGATATGCCTTCGCAAGATCAATTTTTGAAAATATTTTCTTCCCACACAGCAATTGTGCAAAATCCTGAATGTGAGGAAGTGGATACCTGTCCTTAACGGTTTGTCGGTTGAGAGCCCGATATTCTCCATTAGGTTTACGTACCATATGCAAGGGATTTGACCAATTAGATTTACTGGGTCTACAAATACCCTGTTCCATCATATATTTTAATTATCTCTTTGCAATTGTTAATTGTGTAGGGTTTATCGTCTGGCCCTGGCAAACACTGGCTGTTCTTTTGTGATAATTTTATGCACTGTATTATGCTTTGGTTGAACCCGAGATTGGTAAGGACATAAAATGTCCTTAAAACGTTTGAGTACATCATGGTATTTAACACTGGTATTAATCAATGATATGTTTTTAAAAAATCCGACCCAATAATGGGTTTTTTAACTTTTGCTATAATAAATGGCCATTTAAATTGTCGACGTAAATCTAAACTAAGAGTAACCATCTTTGTACCATATGCTTTAATGGTAGTATTACTTGACGAAAATAAAGTTACATTAGTGGGAGCTATAAAAGACATGTTTGGAGCATGTAGAAGTATACACACATCACTCAATACTGACATCGAGTAACAGGGTCATTTACAAAGAGCCGTCTACTAGTATTAAATTGCAAATCACATCGCGCCACATGTGATTTGCTCTTTAGTTTCCCTGTCTCGAATATTTACACGGTGCAATACATTGTAAAGCCCTTTCACCCCATCTACTGTGGTACCAACATATATTTTGACATCTTTCCTTCGAATTATATCTATCACGTGAAGGGCTCAACTGTGAAAATTTCTAGATCTAGTGCGACCTAATAGACTAACTTGATCTGTTAATCTCCTTACCTGTTCCTCCAAATTTTTAACCCTTGCGGAAGAGTCCACATGAGCCTCTGAGATCATACCAGTAACTGGGCTAATTTCCATTTGTTTATCAGCCATCTTAGCCATTTGATGTAAATCTATTTCTAGGACTGTTAAAATTGCTTGTGTTTCCTTGGGTAACCGTTGCACCCAAAGGGTATTTAGAAAATCATTTCCTACTTTATTATCGGCTAATTGTTTTCATTTTCCTGAACAAGTGGGAAGGTTTATCATCCCCAACACCTGCATAGATAAAAGCGACTTAATTCTTTGTTGTTCCGAATCCGAAAATTCGGCTATCAGTCTTTCTTTCAAAGTTTTATACAACTCTGACTTTGGGGGTTTCTTAACAATATCACTTACATATGTTAAAACCTCAGAGTTAAGTTCTGCTACTACTGCGTAATATTTGGTCGCAATTTGTTTGATATCAGATAACACAAACTGTGCTTCAATATCAAGAAACCATAATTCCGCTTCCTTTTCTCAAAAACCTGGTAACTTTAATGGAACTCTGTTAACTTCCTTAAAGTCTGCATTAGCAACATCTTGTTTATTCTTGTCAATACTCATCTTAAATGATAAGCATAAGTTTCACAACACCGTAAGGCCCACTTAGTCGCACGATAAACAACAACACCCCACTCACCAAGTCTGAAGCTACTTTTTAAACAACTGCGTCTTCCGCATACGAAATCACTTCCAAATGCGAACTCAATTCCAGGTTGCTTCATAACACCCATCTCTCTTGTACGAGTCACCACTGAAGCATTTTTAATAGTAACATCAGAACTAAATTTATTCACTTGAATATTACATTTACAAACTAAAGATTATACAAGTTGAATCCTACAACCCATTTACTAAATTATACAGTATAACGATTTCCAATGAATGGCGCACACACACACTAGTAGGCGTATCTCCAATGACTGTGCTCGCTCGCAGAAAGTCAACAGTCTTAAATAAGCGAGGTGGGCACTGCGCACGTGTACACCAACCTGACGTATTTCTGTTCGACTCCTAACGATGCCGAGTAGTCTGACAGCCGAATTACCTCGGGTTCAAATCCTTTCTCTGCCAAGTATTCTAACCGTCTTTGTTTTAATTTTCGTCTGCTCTGCTTTTTAGCTAAATAAAGCGAATTTCAGTTTCAAATTACTTTAATAAAAAAAAAATGTGAAGTTGAACATGACAGCAGCAACAACACAAGTACTACTGTTTCCAGTCAAGAAAGCTTGTCTGTTTGTTCACAATCTACGCCACAGAATTTTCAACAGCGTGCAAGTACATTTAAAGATATTATCTTGATTTTTAACATTTATACATCATATTTCGAAATCTTTTACATTTAACACTTTATAAATCGAAAGACAGGTTAATTTGAAAACATGTACTAATATGTGTACTACTATGTATTCAAATTAACCTCTTTTTGCTTAAAATTGTCACTGTACAAAGTGTTAAAAATATTTATGGAATTCTTATTTTTATTATGAAAATCGAAAAATTGGTAAAATATTAAATTACACAAAGTTTCTTTAGATACATCATTTAAAGAAATTATAGCCATTTAGAATAAAGTTCCAAATTGACTTACTCATTGGCCATGTATAGTGTCCTAATCTAGAAGTGCCAGTGTGGAGAAACGCATTTGAATCAATGTAGTGAACCCTTACAGGTCCATATAAGTTATCCATATAGGTCCGGATGGACAGCCCATACAGATCCAGAAAGAAACGACCCATATTGTTCTATACTGGCCCAGTTGGGTTGCCTCACATGGACCCATATGAAATTTCCCATACTGGGCAATATAGTTTATCTATATTGGCCCCGATGGGCAGCCCACGTGGATTTAGAAAGAAACGATCCCTTCTGTTCTTTACTGGCCCAATGAGGTTTTCCCAAGCGGACCCAGATAGGTAATCCCAGATGGGCCCAGTTGAGTAATCCCACATGGACCTATGTACGAAAACCCAACTGGGCCAGCATAGAACAAAAGGGGGTTGTTTCTTTCTGGATCCATATGGGCTGCTCAGGGCCCACTTGGATAACCCATTACCAACACAAGTGGGCCCATATGGTCATGTTACCTGGGTATGTCCATCATCTGATGCGATTATCTAAATTATTCAATAACTTGTCCAATTTGGGTGGTGAGAGGACTTGCAATCTGAAATTTCCACTTCCGATTCTCAAATGGAAACTCATCATTTTGGGATAAAATCCATATTTTATGACATATCTGCTTTAGTGCAAAATATTTTTTAAATTATCAAATATTAAAAAAAAATATTAAATTTTATAAACTAAAAATTTCTGGGTGCAGTCCCTTTAAACTTTCTAATCTTATGACTGCTCATTAGGGCGGGTCGAAATTTTTTTCTTTTCGATATCGTTATTCTAATACAACGCAGCAACAACCAAACCTGGTTATTCATTTATAGGTAGCTTGGCTGCAAAGTGGTATAAGTCACAAATATATTAACTCACACCATTTTCCAATACTAGGCAGCAATATATCTCATTCAGCCAAGTGGTGGGGCTTCATCCAATAGGTTGCCCAATAATGAGATAGATGTTATTTCACTTAACATTACATTCAAGGCAAGCAGCAAACTTTAAACACTTTTATCTCAAAACTCTTTTTTTAGACTTGTACCACTTGGCGGTCAAGCGACCCATATATTGAAGGGTTAAAAGTAAGCTTATCTTCTAACTCAAGTATGCGAGGCAAAAGAGGGACATTGTTGATGCGACAAGTATTTAGGTTGCTTTACAAATAATACAAGTAAATACATGTAGAAATTCCCTAAAGTGTACCAAAGTTTGAAAAAGGATTTAGACCATAAGCTACCTTTCTCGAATTAGTTGCAAATTTGTCACCTATACCTCATTAAAGGCCATTAAAAAAAAACTAAATACCAAATTCATAAATATGTTGCAATTTTTAACATGAATGGTTGTTCTTATGAAACGCAAATAAAATGCTTTGTGAAGTAAAGAATTGAATTAAGTGAAATTAAGAAGTTGTGAGATGTTACATACTAGATTTTTTTTAATAAACATTTTTATCTAAATTATATACAGGGCAAGCAGATTAAAAATATATAAAATACAAGCCCATCAAACTGACAGAAAACTTACCAGGGATTGGTCTTTTAACTGTCTATAATGCTCACAAGCAATCCAGAATGTTATATTTTCTTGACTAAATTCTTTTTTTAAAAATTCCTACAATAAATAAATATGTAAAATTACAATATGCGAACAATACATTAATACATATTAACATACTTAATATATATTATGTAAAACAAAATAATTTAATTTTAAATAGTACAAAATAAATATATTAGAAGCCCAGTAGAAGAAAAATTCTTAACAGTGTGCAATAAGATTTTAGTGAATAAGATTTGTCTGCAACTTAATTTTTTATATAATAATTGGTATACCTTTCATGAGCAAGTATGACAGCAACGATTATAGAGAGAATCTCAGTAATAGTATTTCTTTCTTATTCACTTTTTTATGCGCTGGTTAATCATTGCTAGATTATAAGTATTCATCACTTAAATAATATAGTACCAATTATTTAAATGTTTAACATCTTTATGAACAAACAGATACCCATTTATTAAATAGTTTTAGTATTTAAAACAAAAACTCCTTATATGAACAATATTTTCAATGAAAAGGACAATACAAATTAAAATTTTATTTCATTGTTAAAATTTATAAATGAAACAAAGGAAAGATTATTTTCCGAATTTCCTTGGCAAAATAAAATTGGAATTATAACTTTAAAGTATGGTAACTTCATTAAATTGCAGAGTTCATACTGGAAATAAAAAAAGGGAAGGCTGCAAAAAGAAAGAATTTTTTTTATCTGCTAGTACTTTAATATGCAAGTATCAAAATGGCAAAAATTAACTTCTAAAGCAATTAAAATTATTATTTATTATGGTTTTAGACATTCAATATAAATTTTATAACATGCAAGTCTAATAAATTATGTTTTACTTTTCATTGAAGAATAGGAATAGTGAATGAAATTTAATGCAAACTACCGTATATACTCGCGTATAAGCCGACCCCCTAATTTTAGAACGATTTTTTTGTCCAAAATTGAAAACTCTCATATAAACCGAGTTGTATTTTAGTACATGAAAAATTCCGATTAAAATAAGTACGGTGGAAGTGATACGTTGAACAATTTGAACCTAGACTATGGGTCGGCAACCTTTTTCCACCAAAGGGCCAAATGATACAATTTAAAAAACTTTGGTCAGCATCTAGGACAGCTATACAAAATTCAATTTTTATTTATTAGGAAACAAATGCAGTTATGTTTATTTTATATTTCCGAGAGCATTTGAATATGTTATATTTTAAAGCATATTATGCTTCTAGGTAATTTTCTATGATTTTATCTATTAAATGATCATTTCAATATTTTATTCTTTTTCCAGATAACACTTTATTTTAATTAAATTCCACTAGAACTACTCCATATTAAATAGTCTTCAGATCATTGCCTACAATTTTAAAGGGTGGTTTTCTTGTGAAAAAAATATAAATGGTATTCGATTGTTTTTAAAAGTTTCAAACTGAGCAGAAAAATTCTTGAACACTAAGATAATAAATATTAGAAATGGTAATGGAACAGAATTTTGTTATAAAAAATTTAATCCAAGAGAGAGGAAGCTTTTCATTCCTGAAATCACAAGAAATTTAAAATGGTTATAACTCTAAAAATGCACTAAATTTTTTGTGATTGTTGTTAGGCACTATAACGTTTGATACATTTTCAGATTACTAAATACCCCAATTGTCACATGTTCAGCATGTCTACACTTCGTCACACCTGGCAAATGAAAACTTAACAAATGACGATCTTCCGATAATTGCAGAAATTCACTAAATGCGATCTGCTGAAAAGTCTGGGAAATACTTTCAATCCTTTTGCATCTGATAAATAAAAGTTTATTTTTCACTATTTTCTAGTTTATCATGATTTTTATTTAAACTAAATTGCTTTTTAATTTTTCTGATTTTTCAAAATTTTGATTTTTTGTGAAATCTGTATAATACCTAATAGTGACAACTGTAATTGAAAAGTCCAAAATACAATAAAATCAACATTAATGATGACTTTTTTTTTAAATTACTTATTCCAGAAAATTTAAAAACTAAAATTTTTTTAGAAAAGTAAAAATCTGAACTAAGAAAAGAAAGCGCAGCTGTTTTCCGGGAGAAGGCTAACGATTGGGTTTGCAGGATTGATCACCCTAGTGCAATTGCCTTATTGTTTTTTTTAGCCATGATTTCAAAGGTTTTTTAAGGGGGGGGGGGGGGAGGCTTACCGTATATACTCGCATATAAGCCGACCCCCTAATTTTAAGGCGATTTTTTGTCAAAAATTTGAAAACTCGTGATTAAGCCGAGTTGTATTTTCGTACACGAAAAATTCTGTTTCAAATCGGCAAATCATCGTAAATAGAGTGAAATTTTAATTCTTAAAATAAATATTTAAGCTGAGAAATCAAAAATTAAAAAAAAGTGGCTGGAGAAACGGCTTTTCTCGAAATTTGCGACGATACATCATGCTTAAAGAATATATACGACTCGCGATGTTCTTGTGTCTTTCAAACTTCCATTGAACTTTTTAAATGACATCTATCTTAATATCATAACGAAATATTTTAAACCATAAACTTAAATACCAAAATATGCAATTTCTAATTCTTAATCGGTTTTTTTAAGATTTAAAAACTTAGAAAACATCAACTATTTTCGGTCAACATAGTTGACTACTGTCGCCATTAAATACAGATGAGCATTTTTTTCATCCAAATTGGAAGGAAATACTAGTATATTATGGATGAATATATACTTCTTACTAAAATATTTAGCAACGTCCCGATTTTACTGCTTGCTTTAAAGTCAATTCCATCCAAAATTCTAATAAAACAACTATTAATTTCTTTACAAAATATTACCACAGAATAAAATCTATTAAAGAAATAAATGTCGTTTAATTATTGCAATAGAGTAAGAAAGACATCGACCTATAAGTGGCGCCATTCGTTATGCACGATGCCAACTTCTTAGCCATCCAAAATCCTATTAAAGTAACGTATACTAGTTTCATAGATTCTACAAACCATTTAAATACTTATCAAAATATATAATTTTTATTTAGTTAAACTGATTATTTATCTTAGTGCAATTTTGCGTTACGATTACGCCGTGATGCGCAGAACGGTCTTCAGTCAGCACATGTGATGCACATTCTCGATCTCGGATTGGGGAAATCAGTCGGAGCGTTCTACAAAAATCAGCTTAATTTCAACTTCTTTCCTTTTCCCATTTTAGGCAAATTATTTTAGAAATTTTACTGACCCGCATATAAGCCGACCCCCCAACTTTTTGATGAAGAGTTTGACTTAAATTTTTCGGCTTATACGCGTGTATATACGGTAGCGTTTTTACTTTTCTAAAGCTTTTTTGGGGGATATCAGTTCTTTTTTTCAACCCATCTTTTGGAGAATGTCAGACCAATTGCAATTTAAACTTTTAAAAAATTACTATTTGTTTTCCCATGTCATTAGTTAAATTCGAAAGCTCAAATGAGAATATGATGCAGCAGTCACCTTGCTTCCCCCCACTCCTTCTTTCACCCTGTTGAATTTGTGACGTCACTCACTTTATCTAACTTAGCAAACAACAGGGTTGCTATAGGTATTGCGTTATTGATAAACCACAGCTCCGTTTTCAAAATGGAAAACAAACTTTTTTTTCATGCAAATCATCTTGTCTGTCATCTTGTCTCGTTTTGACTAACGCGGTGTGACGTCACTCTTTACTTGTACCTTTTTCTTTTAATTCGTGTCTGTTTTTAATATGCTTAAATAACTTAATAAAAGTTTATATTTCTGTACGGGTCATGGTTTCTCTGACTTCAAACACGTCCACCAAATATGTTTATGGGCCGCCACCACGCATGCCGAATTGACCATGAACCCACTCACTAAGTAGTTTTTTTTTCAGCATTTTTAAATTTAAATCTAATTAAACTAGAAAATAAAATTTGGCATTTTGATTAAATAATTTTCGCTGCAATGTGCTTCACATCAGGTTGGTTTGGTTTGGTTATTTGGAGTTTATTGGCACAATAGCCAAAGATGGCCAAGCTGCGCCAAACACAAGGTAATTTCAACCAATTAAAATTCTAAAGGAAATACATATAAACAGAAATTAAATTCAAAGAAGAGGTAAAAATCCTGTGTAGTTTAAAAAAATAAATAGTGATGAATGATGTGGATGATTCAATAAATACGACAAATGGGGCGATGAAGTATTAAAAAAGCGATTATATAAAATTCTAAGACGAGGACAAGAAGTTAAAATATGATAAATGGTCAGAGGTTGTTGGCAATGATGACAAGGTGGGGTGGTTTCATTTAATAATAAATGCCTGTGGGTAGCTCTTGAATGTCCTATGCGGAGACGAGTTAGCAAGACATCAAGCCGTCGAGATGACAAAGACGGTAGGAGCGTGACTGTAGGAAATACAGAGGCTAGTTTATTACTAGCTTGTAACTTCCAGTCATCACTCCACTCGTTCCGCACAAGGTCCCGCAGAACATTGCGAAGGTCGTCATAAGGGATTCGGATATTGAGCTGGGATGTGGCATTTTTGGCAGCTTGATCTGCCAGTTCATTGCCAGTTATGCCAACATGCCCAGGAATCCAGCAAAGTATGACGATATAGCCCCGTCGGATAAGCTTGTCATAAATATTTAAAACATCAGAAGCAAGAGGGTGGTTAAAAGTATCCGATGAGACAGATTCCAATATACTCTTGGAATCGGTATAAACAATAAAATTGCCAACACTCTGATGAGAAATAAATTTGAGGGCTTTATAAATTGCTAAAAATTCAGAAGTAAAAACGGAAACGAAAGATGGTAATGAGTAATTAAATGTATTTGATTCGCATACAAATGCGCAGCCGACGTGATCGCTGGATTTAGATCCATCTGTATATACGGCTGTGTAATTATTAAAATTATGACGATGTTCATTAAAAATTTGATTATAAACAATATGACTAGTATTTGATTTATTATGTTCAGCGAACAAATGAAGGATTGAAATATTATTAGTTTGCCAGGGTATATTGTCAAAAAGAGGGCGTTCGGCAACTTCCATAGAACAGAGAGGAGTGCCACTCAGGGTATCTCTTATTCGCAGTCCAAAGGATGGTATGCAGGACGGGCGATTCCTGAAAAGTACATCCTTAGATTTGTCCAGGAGCAAATTTTGTAAAGGATGATCTGGATGTGACAAAATACGATAATAAAGTCGTAAAGACAACAAACGGCGAGTGGAGGCTAATGGCAGTTCATTGCACACAACGTAAAGGCTTTCGACGGGTGATGTGCGAAAAGCTCCAGAGCAGATTCTTAGTGCTGAATGATGTATCGTATCGAGCTTACGCAGAACAGATGGACGAGCTGAACCATAAACAGCGCAGCTATAGTCCAATCTGGAGCGAATTACAGCTCGATAGATATTCAGCATAGTGAATCGCTCTGCTCCCCAAAATGTATTAGATAGTACTTTTAATAGATTGAGCTTTTTCATGCACGACACCCGCAAGTCCTTAATGTGAGGCAAAAATGTCAGCTTCTTGTCGAAAATAACTCCTAGAAACCTTGCCTCGTCTACGACTGCAATCTTAGCTTCACATCGGGAGCCGCCTACCGCTACCAATGTGCTTCATGACGGGAGCCGCCTACCGCTACCAATGTGCTTCATGATGGGAGCCGCCTACCGCTACCAATGTGTTTCATGCCGCCATGTTGTCAACCGGAAAACGTGTTCGACGGGGGCCGCCTGCTAATAGCTAGTGTATTCCGTAGTTATTCCGAGTCAATTGAACTGTGTGATGGTGATTGCCACGTGTGTGCTGTGAGTCAAAACCGCCCACAAGATGGATTCTTATAAGGAAAAAATTTAAAAGCTGAATGGCCAGAATTGGGCTACATGGAAAGAAGATGTAAAGGTTTTACTCATGGAAAGGGGTATATGGAACTTCGTATCCGGAACCGAGCCTGCACTGGAAGATTCGTTTATTGAGAAAAAGGAAATATTTTGGTATATAATGTTAAGGGAGAAAAACTTTTCTATGCAAGACGCGTAAATGGACCATATCACTTTAAATCACATGGTTATGAAAGGGGTAATGGGGTCAATCCATGTCAAATCAACACAAGAAAATGCATTATTTTTCCTCACCATCTTCGATTTTTATGAAATTTAGTGAACTTGTTATACCTACTAAGAATGTAAAAAATGCAAAATTTTAACCTCCTAGGCCTATTAGATTTTTAGTTATTTGCATTTCAAAATGGCTGATTTTTGATTTTTTTTTTTTAATGTGTGATCCTATTGTCATCCCACTTTGAAAATTGGTATACAAGTAGTTCAGATGTTGTATTATTCAGGGACAAAATATAGTGAAAATTGAGAAATTCGTTTTTTGAGAATTCAAGGTCAAATAATATGACCTTTAAAGGTTTTTCACCAAACCTTCATGTGTTTCATATCATTTTAAAAGTCATTTAAATAGCTCTCTTTTGATGTAAATTTGCGGCTCCCCACTTATATACGAAAAAAATTATAATTTATTATCAAAACCCTTAAAAAATAAGAAAATATATTTTTAAGTACCTAATTTCTCAATTGCTTCTATTTTCATAATCGTTAATTACAAATCGCTACGCTTAACATGAGCAAAATGAGATAAATTTGAACTACATGTATTGTTTTGTTCTTAGAGATGAGACTCCGTGACCATGTTTATCTTTCAGCCAATTGCATTCCGTCTCACCCAAACAGCCCCCGTCTAGAGTCTAGACAACACGCCTAGAATCTAGAAATGTTGTCAGTCAGTCATCCTCGGATAGCGCGGTCGGCGTTACGTTGCATGTGTGTTAATTTAAAAGCTTGCGGTTTTTGCGTGTCTATTCGCTTGTTGTTTCAAGAAGAATACGATTTAGAAGCGAATTATCTTCTCAAAGGTATGTACACGTATAAAAATGTCTTGAAATGTAACACATATGCAAGTGGAAGACATTCAACTGGCTTCTGATTTATCACTTGCTATAGATGAGTCTTGCGACATAAAAGACATGGCATAAGTCGCCCTTTTCGTCAGGTATATGTCGTCCCAAGGTCCAAAAGAAGAACTGCTAGGATTGCTACTGCTCTCAGGGCCAACTCGTGGAGAATATATCGCAAATGCCGTGCAAAAATGCCTGGAACACAATGGAATCGATATAAATAAAATCGCTTCTATAGCAACTGATGGAGCCAGAAGTATGACAAGAATACATAGAGGGGTAACATCAATTCTTCAGAAAAAAATAAACCACGAAATTCTAACGTTTCACTGCATAATTCATCAAGAAGCGCTTTGTGCCAAACATTTCCAGCCAAAATAGTTGAGGTCATGAACTTGGTAATTAAGATTATTAACAGCAACTTGGGAAAAGCACTCTAATATCGCCAGTTTAAAGATTTCCTTGAAGAAATAGATAGCCAGTATTCTGACCTACTTCTGCACAATAAAGTGCGATGGCTTTCCAGAGGTAACGTATTGCAACGTTTTGCTTTGTGCTTGAGTGAAATAAAAACATTCATCAATGAAAAAAGCATTGATCATCCCGAATTGGAAGAAGACAAATGGCTGCAAAAATTCAACTTCATGGTAGATACCACAATGAAACTAAATCTAAAACTGCAAGGAAAGGGTAACCCAGCCTACGCCTTCTTTGAAGAAGTAATTTGTTTCGAAAAAAATTACTTATTTTTGTTGAAGACATAGAGAGCGGTAAATTACTTCATTTTAAAAATCTGAAGCAATAGTGCGATTAGACCAATGCAACTATTGACGCAAATTACTTCAGCATAGCTTTAAAAAACGTGAAGGATGGATTCTCTGAGAGATTCGAGCAATTCAAAACAAACAAAAGTACTCTCGCGTTCATAGTAAATCCTCTCAACACAAATTAGATCAACATTGAACCCTTTGAAATTGATGCTGGATCGCTCCAAATGCAATTGCTAGATTTGAAAACCAAAGACTTGTGGAGTGGCAAGTTCACAGAACTCAAGAGCACGTTGGAAGAGTTGGAGGTCCAGTAAATGCATGCACATCGCGCAGCACAAGTGGACAGCTCTAAAAGAAGTTCCGCGAGTTGAGGCCCTCATAGTCGGCGCATGTAATAGTCTTCCAGAATGCTACAGTAGGGTGCAGAAGTTGGTATATGGAGTGCTGATGATCTTCGGGTCAACATATTCGTCCGAGCAAGCGTTCTCTTGCTTGAATATAATAAAAAGTAAAGTTAGAAGTCAACTAACAAATAAAAATCTCCTTGTACTTGAAACTTAAAACAAGTTATAAGCCAGATTTAATCAAACTTTCAAAAGGAATGCAAAGCCAATGCTCCCATTGATGCAACTATCTATATTTGTGTTTTTATACGAATAAATATTATTCCGTATTTAAAGCCGTTTATTTTAAATCAAAAATCAAATATATATAAGCAAATACTATAATATTGAAACGAATATTTTTAGTGGCTCTTTAAAGACTGGAAAATTTTGTAAATTGTAACTTTTGGCTCTTCTGTTTCAATAGGTTGCCGACCCCTGGTCTAGGAGGTTGAAATTTTGCATTTATTACATTCTTAGTAGGTATAACAAGTTCACCAAATTTCATAAAAATCGGAGATGGTGAGGAAAATGACTGTGTTGATTCGACAATGCAAAATCAAGTCATAATCCAGCTAACTTTTCTCTGGAATCCGTGGGGATTTTAAACTTTGGCATAATAGGTTCTGCCATGTAAACCAAGATTATATAATACATACTAGAAAAATTCTAGCGTAAATGGTTTATCTGAGTTAAAACCCTCTAAAGAAAAGTGTGTTGATTGTAAACTTGCCAAATCAAAAAGAGTATCATTTAAATCTCTGGGTAACATTAGATCCACCAAACCACTGGAGTTGTTGCATTTAGATGTTTGCGGACCTTTACCTGTCGAATCCCATGATGGTAAAATATATTTTTTGTCAATAACTGACGACTATTCGCGTAAGGTTGTAACTTATCCAATGAAAAATAAGTCTGATGTGCTTGATATTTTAAAGAGATTTCAAACGAGGGCTGAACGGCATTTAAACCTAAAAATTTGTAACGTTAGGACGGATAACGGTTTCGAGATTTGCCATAAAGAATTCTGTGCTTATTTGGATAAACAGGGATAGTTGCCGAAAGGACAAACACATACACGCCTGAACAGAATGGTGTGAGAGCCTTTGACAGCAGCCAGAAGACTATATAGTAACTGAGAATCCTTATGATTACGAAAGTGATAATGACATTTTGGAATTAATATCAGTGGTTATAGAATCAAGATGCAAAGTAAAACAGTGTGTCCTCAAATTAGTGAATCTTCAGTGCAGATTTCGGGATGTTACAACTGTAATTTCCTGGGCAGAATCACCCTACAGGCGCATAGTTCATGTGTGAAAATGGAATTGAGGAGGTCAGGTTGCAGGGATTATCGTTCATACTAAAGCAGTAACACTTTCAACTGAACAATCCGAAATCGTGATTCGTTTTCAACCAGAAATCAAGTGCCATAATGAGAATCTGTGTCTTCGTTCACATGCACTCATAAGATGCATAAATCTCGAGTTTTGTCTAGACGAATCCACAGTGGAATGACAAAATCTAAATTTAAATCACACTGCAATTACCAGCCAAGTTGCGGGAGGTTAGATGTCTGAGTGGACTCACTTTAAATCTTTGAATTTTTTTTTTATTTATTCAAATTTGGAGGCGCTGTGCTTTTATGCATAGGACTGGGTGTGACGATTTTTTCATCCATTATAAGCTGCTGTTGTAGGCGATGAACAAAACATTTATTCAAACAATGATGTTGTGCTGGAAGACTATATTACTTGTATTAAAATCAACTATTATATTTACACGTACAATTGCACGAAAAACAAAAAACTGACACTATGAACAAACGTTTCACTTTTGACCAATGACTTTGGAACAATTATGATGAAGCAATTATTGTTACAATTTTTTTTCTACGAGGAATTGTGATCACGAATGTTTCTTTACTAAGATGAAATTTACAATTTTTTTTATCATTACTAATATACTTTTATTGATAGTATGAACTGATATATAATCATGAAATACTTTTTTATTTTATTATACTGATTGTTTTGTATGTGCAAACTCCTTGGGAACTTTGAAATTATTGTACGACCACCCTGAATACTTATTCTCCAGAGAAGTGGTTCTCAGATTAGCTTTGCAAATTTAGATTAATTTAAAATTTCATTGCTAAATCCTATTTTAACGTGTGTTTTTTTTGCGGAAGTCTGACAAGAATGTTGAGTCAAAATATTCTATTTTGGCTCTATGCATGTATGAATTCTATGCATTTTTATGATCATAAAACCATTTATATCGCGCCCTTCTCTGACCGACAGCTGCAGGCTCCTTCAAAACATCAGCGAAAAGATTGTTTTCAATAACAAACTAAGAGATTTAAAATTTTTAGGTTTTCTAATAAACTTTAAAAACGCAGCTGTTGGATGTTTTCGTGTTTACGAGATTTAAGGAAAACATTGTGAAAATTGTCAACATCAAGCAGCTGAGAATTTGAGTTCGGGGATTTGAGCCATCTGCCGACAATATCCACTAAAATCGTTTAATTTTGGATATGAAGGCGGAGTTAGTGTGGGTTGGAGAGTTTAGTATTTTTAATGGAAGTAGGCGGATAGAAAGAAAAGTTTAAAAAGGAGAGACATCGAGTTTGAGGCAGTTCAGTTTTCAGTTGAGTTCAACTTAGTAACATTTCAGTACTAGTTTCAGTTTGAATTGAAGTCAATGACATGAAATAGTGATATGCGTTGAATGCTAAATGAATCTCGATCTTCCTTTCAACTAGCCAGTACAACGATGATTTGCTGTCGAATCACATTTGTTTTGGGTGAGTCGGATTGTCTTAATTGGTATTCTATCCCAAAGAGTTTTAATTAAAATAACTTAGAATGTATTGAATTTAATATTTTATGAATATTAGAAAAATGTGTAGTATTTATAAAATGTCACAGATGACATTCTTGATTAACTATTAAATAGTCTTGTGCTGTAGTAGAGTAATTTTGTAGTTACGTAAATATAAATAAAATGTTGTTAATTATAATTGTTGCCTTAGTCACTTTTCTATTGGATTATTGCGGAAAATATTATACAAATTATTAAATTAATTAGCGTAGTGATCACTCACTTAATACGTCATTTAAGGCTGATGTTTTAGAAGATACATAACTTTATATTGTACTATCACCTTACGATTACGACTTTAGGCCATATTAAACTTGTTATGGTTAAAACCATAATTGGTTAATTTTTAATTCCTCTTTTATTTAATTTAATTTCAGACTCCCCTAATTGTATTAATTAATTTATGTAATATTGATGTATCCTATTTAATTGTCAAACTTGTACTTGGGAACCTGCACTTTTGATTCCATTTAAGCCCAAACGTAGATTTCCCCCTTTTTCATAACCCCCTAAGAGCTTTTTAGTTGTAAATGGGGTGATAACCCCCTGTCTGGAGTCTTTTCCACCCTTTTGGGTCCTCACATCGGCCTCTCCTCCTGTATCATGTTACACATCTGGGGTCTGGTATGTGAGTTGAGTTCGTGTTTTTGAGACCGTTTTACGTACTGGTCTGGAATTATGTTTAACTGTAACCGAAGTTGTAATTGTAAATTCTCTGATTGGCTGAGAGGAAAATTGATGTGCTAGTTTTGAGGGATCTGGCAAGGAGGTTTTGGCGATTTATTGGTAAGCGCACCTTTTGACGTGACTTTTTAACGCATCTTTCGAAGCCTCAAGACGTACAGGAGTGTAGCTCCCGTCTTATAAACGCGGACCGTGTGTCCTTTTTCAAAACCCGATGGGTTAATATCGTGCAATAGCCGCCGATGCTGATGCGGGGTTAGAAGAATTACTTAACCGCCGCCACCAACCTCAACGATGCTCGAGAGTCACCCATTGCAGTAGATGTTGCCGGGTTAACTGCAATAACCCCAGCCACCCATCGACGTAGCACCCAGAGGGATGTTCCCGTCCTCTGCCGTTGCCTCTGATGTCAGCCCTGGACGCCTCCCCCATCACCCGTCAGGCCCGTGATCCTCGCCCAGAGAAGGTCCCATCCACCAACCACCTCTGAACTGGATTTCTCTGCTAGACGACCACCACTGGCTGACGCCTTTTGACCGATCACCTCTGAAGCTGACATCGGAGTTGACACTCCGTCGAAGGATGTGCCAAGTACCACCCCCCTTTTTGTCCCGTAAAAGTAACTATCACAGATATATTTTAGTTACTGTAGGCCTTCTAATTTTAAATGTTTGAGTTAAACTTTTAGATTTTCTCGTCCGGTTAAATCCCATTTGTCTTTGTTATGCATTGTGTGACCTTATTGTGTTTAGTTTTTAAAGTTTTGCTATAATTGTGAAAACCCCATGTAGGGGACGAAGATTTTTGGAGGGAGAGTCTGCTGCTGTTTACTTTCTGCCTAGATCTGTGTTTTTATTCTTGTGAAAAAAAAAAAAAAAAGTTAATTCTTAACTTTTTTTAAGAGGTACGCGTAGGGAATGTTATGGTTAAAACCATAATTGGTTAATTTTTAATTCCTCTTTTATTTAATTTAATTTCAGACTCCCCTAATTGTATTAATTAATTTATGTAATATTGATGTATCCTATTTAATTGTCAAACTTGTACTTGGGAACCTGCACTTTTGATTCCATTTAAGCCCAAACGTAGATTTCCCCCTTTTTCATAACCCCCTAAGAGCTTTTTAGTTGTAAATGGGGTGATAACCCCCTGTCTGGAGTCTTTTCCACCCTTTTGGGTCCTCACATCGGCCTCTCCTCCTGTATCATGTTACACATCTGGGGTCTGGTATGTGAGTTGAGTTCGTGTTTTTGAGACCGTTTTACGTACTGGTCTGGAATTATGTTTAACTGTAACCGAAGTTGTAATTGTAAATTCTCTGATTGGCTGAGAGGAAAATTGATGTGCTAGTTTTGAGGGATCTGGCAAGGAGGTTTTGGCGATTTATTGGTAAGCGCACCTTTTGACGTGACTTTTTAACGCATCTTTCGAAGCCTCAAGACGTACAGGAGTGTAGCTCCCGTCTTATAAACGCGGACCGTGTGTCCTTTTTCAAAACCCGATGGGTTAATATCGTGCAATAGCCGCCGATGCTGATGCGGGGTTAGAAGAATTACTTAACCGCCGCCACCAACCTCAACGATGCTCGAGAGTCACCCATTGCAGTAGATGTTGCCGGGTTAACTGCAATAACCCCAGCCACCCATCGACGTAGCACCCAGAGGGATGTTCCCGTCCTCTGCCGTTGCCTCTGATGTCAGCCCTGGACGCCTCCCCCATCACCCGTCAGGCCCGTGATCCTCGCCCAGAGAAGGTCCCATCCACCAACCACCTCTGAACTGGATTTCTCTGCTAGACGACCACCACTGGCTGACGCCTTTTGACCGATCACCTCTGAAGCTGACATCGGAGTTGACACTCCGTCGAAGGATGTGCCAAGTACCACCCCCCTTTTTGTCCCGTAAAAGTAACTATCACAAACTTAATAAGAAACCAATTACTTACATATAATCACTTAGAGACGATAGGAAACCGTCCAACAATGTGCAAATGTTCCATGGATTAGAACTGTAAATCCCTGATTGGATGGTTCGCGAAATGACATTTATTACAATATTGAGGACACTAACACTCGGTTTAGATCGTGTAACGACATTGAAAAATATTGTAATTCTAGAAATATTGAATTTAAGCGGGAATTGTTTAACTTTAGTGGGAAAAACTTAGTATCAGGAAAAATTTCAAAGCGAACTAATGACTTTCAGCCAGACGCTAATCACACTGAAATATTAATACCTAAAAATTATAAAGAATGTTTAAAATCACCCCAATCTGAAAACTGGATGTCTGCTATGAAAGAAGAAATTAATACAATGGATGAGAGGGAAGTATGGACTGTAGTTCCTCCCTCCAAAAATAAAAAGATTCTAGGTAACCGATGGGTGTACACTGTCAAGAAAAATGACAAAGATGAAATCATTAGGTATAAAGCACGTCTAGTGGCTCTGGGGTTCAATCAACAAAAAGGGGACTTATGATGAGGTATTTAGCCCTGTTGTAAATTTTACTATTATTAGATTATTCTTTACAATTCTTGTTTGTATATTTAAATGGTTACACTGCCAAATAGATGTAAAGTGTGCATATTTGTATGCACCTCTGGATGAAGATGTCTACATGTAGCTACCAAATAGATTCATAAGTTCTTGTAATCCTGATTATGTATGTCATTTGAAAAAGGCCTTATATGGACTTCACCAAAGTGGTCGAAATTGGTTTTACGAATTTGATTCTGTAGTCGAATCATTAAATTTCAAATGCCTAGAGTGGTGTAATTGTGCATATATATTTAACAATAATACTTTGCTTCTCATTTATGTCGCTGATATTATTTTTGGAAAAGATCAAAAAGATATTGATTATGTAATAAATTTGATTAAAAATAAGTTTGACATAAAATTATTGAGCAAGACTAAAACGCTTCTAGGTGTAGAATTTATTGAAGATGATGGTAAGTTATTTATTAATCAACAAAATTATATTCAAAGGATTTGTACAAATTTTTCTATGTATAATTTTCCTGTATCTTCTTTGCCAATTGCTAAAGGAATTGTATTGTCAAAAATTTATTGTCTTTCAACTGAAAATGAAATTATTGAAATGTCTAAACTACCCTATAGAAATTTAATTGGTTGTTTATCTTACCTTGCAAATCGCACAAGGCCAGACATTTCTTATACCGTAAATGTATTGTCACAATTCCAAGAAAATCCCGGATTGGCCCATTGGAATACTTTATTAAAACTTCTAGGTTATGTTAAGAGCATTCAAAATTAAATGCTTTATTTGTCAAATATTTCTCAGTTGGAAATTAACTGTTTTAGCGATTCGGATTTTGCGGCTAATCGCGGCGATCGTATATCCATGGGTGGTATTATTTTGCTAATTGACAAAGCTCCTATATATTGGAGAACCTTCAAGCAGAAATGCGTGACTTTGTCCATCATGGAAGCGGAATATGTTACTCTTACCGAATCTGCAAAGGAATTAATCTGGATTAAAAATTTAATAAAAGAGTGTTTGGATATCGGTTTAAAGGACTTAAAATCTGTTAAAAGCAACTTGTTTTGTGATAATAGAGCTGCAATAGACTTCTCGAATTCGCCCATCGAGAATAATAGAACTAAACACATCGATATACGTTATCATTTTTTAAGAAACTTAATGTCTGAAAAACAATTTAAATTGAATCATATAAGTAGTAAAAATAAATTGGCTGACATATTTACAAAACCTTTACCTAAGGGTGATCTCAAGAATTTTTGTAAACGAATGTTGAAATGATATGTATTGTTGATAATATTTTTATTTATGTCCAAAGTATGGAATTGTAAAATATTCTCAATGTTTGAAGTTGTGTTTTCCTTTAGGATGAATTTTTGTGTTTGACTTGTTCATTGAAAGTGTAAATATGATTTTGCATGAGGGGGGGGGGGGGGGGGGGGGCGAATGTTAAACCACAGCTCCATTTTCAAAATGGAAAACATAAAAAAAAAAATTATGCAAATCATCTTGTCTGTTTTGACCGACGCAGTGTGACGTCACTCTTGTTTATGTGCTTTGACGTCATGCGGCGCCGGCTAATCGAAACTTGCCAACTTGTAGTTGGAAGTATATATACAGCTGGGTTAGCTGCACATCCGGTTGCTTTTTACTTGTACTGGTTACTTGTACCTTTTTCTTTTAATTCATGTGTTTTTAATATGCTTAAATAACTTAATAAAAGTTTATATTTCTGTACGGGTCATGGTTTCTCCGACTTCAAATACGTCCACCAAACAGTTATTATCCCGCGAAGAACAAATGGGGGAAATATTCAAAAATTTTAATTATTTGAAATGCTTATATTTTCATTAGTAATTGTCCAAATGAAATAAAAAAATGTGCATCAAATAAAGAGAATTTTTATTTTTCAGACGGTATACTTTTTATTTTGTAGAGCGTATTATTTACAAATAATTTTAACTTTTATTAAGCCATTCTAAAACACAATTTGCTTTGGCGACTAAACAGTGGAAGGTCTTCATATTTTTGTATTAATTGCCTTGTGGCGAGAGTTTTGGTTTTTAGGATTTAATTACTTTTTTAGCTAATTAAACTTATAAATAATTAATATTATAAAATGAAAGTAACAAAAGGACCTAGTGATGCCATAAAGCTATCATATACGCTATTAATCAAAAGAATCAGTTGAATAATGTAGTGTCTAGCAAGTCTTGACAAATTTGGGTTTCATATTTTGAAAAAGTGACAGTGACTAACTTAACGCAAATTTAAAAAAAATGTATCTCCGTTGATTTTTGATTAAAAAAAATATTATTGTATTACATTAAAGGTTGCACTAATACGGTTCTACAAATACTAGTTTTATATTTTTATGAATTGTAGTTCGGGTTCTGGAACGTTTTACGGACGTGGCTTAACATTAGGAGTTGTGCAGAGTGTAATAAGCTTAGTCCCATCGGGCGTTCGTTTTGTTGTTGGGTGCTTCCTTTTTGGCTTAGCGTTGCAAACCTGAACGGGTTGCTTGATTGTTTTGACTTTGAAACAGCATGGAAAAAGTATTCAATGGATAAGTAAGAAACCATAACCTTGATAAATGGGCGCAAGAGTGTTGTTGTTGCGGCAATAAAGGTAGTGAAGGGAGGGCCTGTCATACTCTGAGCTATTATTCCTTTTAAGATAGGACGGAAAGGGTAAGAAAGACTAGTATAGAAGTTTAAAGTAAAATCCTGAGCCCCAACGAGTAATTTCACTTTAAACATTTGTCCTAGCCTTTTTTTGCCCTTTTTGTCATGTTTTAAAATGAACAACAGCTCAGTCTCCTACTCCAACCTTCCCCCCAACTACATTTAGCATCTCATAGCAGTCAGTACTCTTGATTCATTTTATCTATAAAGTTTATGGCTTTTTACTGACCCATAACGGCAGAAGCGTAGTAATTAAAAAAAAATTATAGGGGGGAGGGGGTGCCTCAATTCCCAGAATATTTATCAATATAAAATAACAAAAGCTAATTAGCAGTTATTCTAATTAGTAATTAGTCATTAATTAGCAATTGTGCTTATTAGTAATTAGTCATTAATTGCTAATAATCAAGAATTTTTAATTATAAGGAAATTGATTAAATTTAAGATATTAAACATTTTGACTGAGTTTTGACTGCCCTACTCCCATTCCTATACCCCACAGAACAAATTTTCACACTGTTCTGAAATTAAAATTACAGTAGACAGACGTCTAAATCCCGGAATGATCCAATTTAAATTTCTTTTATTTATTTTTTAATTGTTTTAATTAGAAATACAATCTTGAAGATTTTCATTCCCCTCCACTCGTCCCAACCAGCCAATTTGTTACAGAAAAGTACTGATAACAAAAGGGCATGCACCCATTTAAGCCATGTAAAGTCATCTAGCTCCTTGGCACATAAAATGGACTACCCCAAAATAAGTTGAATGTTAAGAAATTCCTAACCTTTTCAGTAAGTTTGTGTGATGAATCGCCCTGTAGAGAGAGGGGTGGAGGAAGAGGTTAGATTTACTAAGTAAACTTGCATCCACTTAAACATCGCAAAAAATGGCAATTCTGCTACAACAATGTTATCTAGTGAAACATAACTAATTTATCGATGTTCTATGCATGTGGGCTACAATAAAATAATGGCTATAAACTATATATTTTTCTCTCTAATGTAGCAATTTCTTTTAATAGTTTTGGCATCTATGTTAAAGAGATTTGAAAAACTTATTGTCACGCAGAGAGTATAGGATATCATGATGATCAAAAATCCAGAATTGCAGAAGTCCAGACAATACCGGATTTGGGACTTTCTACTGTATAAAATATTTGGAATAAGTAATGAATGAGCCAATTTTTTTTTAAAGTCATTAATTAGGATGACAAGCTAAAGAGTAGGTATAGGGGAAGAGAGAGAGCAAGACAGTTACTTTTTCTTCCCAACTGTGCTCCGATGTTAACAACATGACTAACGTAGAAAAGGTTTCAAGATCTGGTTAAATTATTGGCTAGGTGGCTTATTTCCTACAACCGATAATATGAACTTGTTCTATTCTGTAACATTCCCTTTCTTTCTATGTATTTTTATAATTATACTTTTCCAATTTGATATCTTTAGTGCTTTCAGTACAGAATTTCTTTAATTTTGTTTGAAAAATATTTAATACCTTTCTTGCTATACATAATATTTTGTAATATTGCTTGGGATTCAGTTTGAATATTATTTAGCAACACATTTTTAATAACAAAGGAAGTTATCAAGAGAACTAAAGGATATTTAAATAATGTTAAAAATTAAGAAACACTTTAGTTCTTTAAATAGTGTTTTTAGATAACAAACATTTACACTCTCTTATTAATCAAATATTTTAAAAATAACATGTACTAACAAACAGAATTGGTTCATATATTTATCAATTAAAAAAGTTAAATTTATGATATTCAACACATTTTATAACTTAAATTATTAGTCATTAAAACTTAAATTCTTTAATAGGCGATAAGTATGACTTCTAAGTGAAAGTTATTTATTAACTTACCTTCATAATAAGATTTTAAATTAAACACATTAAAACTTTATTTTAAAATATACTTGAAACGTGTTTTATTTTTAAAAAAATCTTTGAAATTATTAACTTTATGATGAAAAAATTATATTCAGATATATATTAAAGAACTAATCTAATAATTTATCTTCAAGAATTTGGCGACATAATGTGCCACCAAACCAACAGAGACATAAACAAGAGATTTAAGCTAATTGAATAATATTATAGCATAATTATGACAAAATATAACAAAGAGCATAAATATATATGCTATTTGTACAAAACTGTTAAAAATTCTGCAAGATAATGTGACTTATTGAGATAAAAATAGAGAGTTAAAGTTAGATAAGTATTGACTAACAAACTTTATTATTAATAAATCTAATTAATTCACAGTATTTAACAAAAATGCTATGAAATAAGACAATTTTTTTTATGGTTCTTATGATGGTCCAAAATGCAAATTTTTGTTAATTGAAAAAATCCCTTGAAATCTGTACAATGTTATCAGTTAATAGTACAATCATACTAAACTTAAAATTCTTACATTATACAGACAATCTGTACAATATGGTAGTAAAATACTAAGAAAGCAAGTGAATGGAAGGGCAAAATCTTTTGATATTTATAATTAACTTTCATTTTAATTATGAGTATTACAAATGGAATAATAGAGGCATATTTGATAATATAAAATATTTGAATATGATAATGTAAAATAAAACCTAACATTTTTTAACTAAATAAGTTTTGAAAATTATTTGAGTGTCAAAAATAAATTAAGTGTAATTGTACTCAAACATATTTATAAGTATTTAAAAAAAGCAATAAACTTTACAAACAGAAATTTTTATGTATAATATAAAGTTCTAATCTTACACTAAATGTGTGCAAGCCAGCAGGATCCTCAAGTAGAATATTAAATCCAGCTGCCCAGCTACCGACTCGTCCAACATCAACAGGTCTTTCAGAAATGCAACTACTAAGATGTGATGTATCACTCATACGATCAAGAGCCAACATACTGCTTGACGTAGATATTTTACCGCTAGCTAGCTCGCCATCAGAAACCGTCCCAGCCTAGTGAAAAAAAATACAATATCTATAAAATTAATATATCTTTCCTTTCAATAATACATATATACTGCTATTTTGAAAACTTTTAAGAATTATGCAAACTATGTTTAAAAACCTTATTTTATATATAATGCAACCTCATTTACAAAAAAAATTTAAGGGTTTACCTCAAGTATTTCTTGTTAAGCAGTAAAAGTGTTTTTGATTAAGTTTAGAATATTTTTTTATATATATGTAAAATAAAAATTATTGCTCGAAGAAATTTTTTTTATAATTAAAATGAAAAAAGAATGAATTAAAGCAGTAGACATAATAAGAAATAATGTAAATTTTTTTTTGGCATTTAGTGGTTTAGATAAGACTCATTTAAGGTGACATCGTAGGGCAATTTCTACTCTTTTATTTATTGTGTCACAAATATAAAACTTTTAATACAGTACCTTCATATAAAGTACCTTCATATTAGCAATATTCTGTAAAAAAAATTGTATTTGAATTTAAAAAAAAAAAAAAATTAAAAATAATGAAGGTTAAAAAAACATATATATATATATATATATATATTTAATTTTAAGTTAAAACTTTGAAATTTTTTACTTAGTAAGAGTATATTGTTGACAATAAAATAGTTTTTTTTAAATAGTTGAAACTTTTTTTTAAAAATATATATATAATATATGTGACATTAGCAGAATTTTTCAAATTGTGCTTTTCCTACTTAAACATGTTTTTTAAAAAACATTAAAACTAGCCATTTGAAAAACCCGACGCTATTATGTTTAGCAGAATATTGTAAGTATATTACAATATATATATATATATATATATATACATTACATATATAACTGTGAGTCTAATTTAAAAAAAAAGCCTTAGGATTTTTCCTACATGAAGAAATTGAAAAAATAGATTTTGAGATATATTATGCATTTAATTAACTTTTTTTTTAATACTTCATAAAGGTAAAAGGCTTTTTTAAAAATAGACTTACAGTTAATTTTTTAATATACTGCTATATACACACACATATATAACTGTGAGTTTAATTTTAAAAAAAAGCCTTAGGATTTTTCCTACATGAAGAAATAGATTTTGAGATATATCATGCATTTAATTAACTTTTTTTTTAATACTTCATAAAGGTAAAAGCCTAAGGCTTTTTTAAAAATAGACTTACAGTTAATTTTTTAATATACTGCTAAACCAAATAGCTTGTTTTTTAAAAAAATAATTAGTGTAATGTTTTTTTTTAAATACTGTTAAGTAGAAAACCCATAAGTGTTTGCAAAATGTTGTTAATGTTACACATACATTTTTTCTTAAAAAGTTAATTTTTTTTTAAACTCATTTTTTTTCAACAATATACTGCTTCTAAACAAAAATTTTCAAAACTAACTTAAATTTTTTGTTTAAAAGGCAAACTTTTTTAAATATTCCGCTTTTTTAACTAAATTTTTAAAAAAATTACCAACATATAAAATAGCCCAGTAAATTTAGACCAAAAACAGGGTCGATATGACACTAATTCATAATTAGCTGAAATTTTCAGGATTAGATCCTAGATATGTGTAAACGCATCTTGAAAAGTCCCCTAAATTTTCACGTGCGCTTCAATCCAAAATGACGGATCAAAGATGGCTGACACGCACTTTTTGTCTGAGGCTCTTGGGTGATGTTTTTCGTCATATCTCAGTCAAAAACTATCATTTTCAATTCTGGAAAAACCCACATGCTCTGAAAAGAATGCCCGTTTTTATATATACCTAGGTTTTTTCAAGAAAAAATTTATAAACCTGCACTATCTTTACACACAACCGGATTCAGAGTTTATGTGCCACTCCCCAACTACCAGTAGCCCAGTCAATAAAGGACTTGAATCGGAAAAAATTAGGGTAAAGCTGATTTTTACCCCATTGATAGACCACTACTAGAGGAGCATTTTGAGAAAAGTCCCCAAAAATCCGCCTGGAGCTTTCCCCCCCCCAGCCCCCCTCAAAGGTTCAAAATGCCAATATTTACGGATCTGTCATTATCACTGTTACTAATGATCGAATCAAGTTCAACTTCTTTTTTGTTTTGTTTGTTATTAAACGGGCTACAATATTGGTAATCTATATATTTGCGTTAAACCTAATAGTTTTTTATGAATTAAGAAAAATGTGAGAAAAGTAGGTTTTTTATTTGAAATTTTTGTTTTTGGCATTATATATTCTTTATTTGTCAAATTATGTAAAAATGTTCGGCGCGCAACGCGGCATAACTTGATAAAGTTGGCAAAGTCGTTTTTATTACTATAAGTCCTGTTTCCCTGACTCATTTCTACTCCAACTTCCCACACCCTACATTGACCTTGTCAGTAAAGTACCTTTGGTGTCTGTATTCACTGTAAAAGAACAGTTTAAGTTTCGCTTTAAAAAAAATTATGTGTCCTGTGCTTCATCAAAACTACCATTCAATTTGAACTATTTGTGTTCATGAATTTTATAATGTATTTAACGTGTGCCAGTCCTTTTTTTCAATTTCTGTGTGTTTAGGGATTCAATGAGTATTTTTAATTCATAAACATTATTTTTTCTAAACGTTATTCTTTTTTGTCAGTCACAGATATCTGGAAAAAGTAATTACAAAGTACAAGTATATTATTTTTCAATAACCTTATTTTTTAAAAGTTCAGTTCGTTAAATCTAAATCGGAATAAACAATTCAAATACTGTGTGTATTTTTTGTAGAAAGAAGTTGGAGTTTTTGGAACATCAATATAATAAAATAAACAACATGTATTGAACTAAGAGAGTCAAGAACATAAATAGATCTCTGGACTTACTAAAATTTTCCACGTGACTACAACAACACAATCCGTTCGCCAAACTTTAGTAAGAACTAATGTCCTTGGAATTTGTATTTGTATTTGATAATTCTGGAAATTGGGGCCAAGCTTATGAGATTGGGCTTAAAACTATTGACAAAATAATAGAGAATTTTTTTGAAGAACTTCAACTTTATAAGAAAGACATAGTAAAAACTCAAGCACAGAAAAAATCAGTTAAAGTTAGATCAAATCAAAAGAAGTTATCGTTAATTCCCAACAGCTCTTCATCTTCAACCGTATATTACGTGTCTGCGATAGTCATCTTCAACCGTATATTACGTGTCTGCGATAGCCCCAGAAAATTAAAATTGTATCTGGAATATGAATTGGCAGCACGCCCACCATCCATATTTGATTGTGTATCTCTTCGAAAGGGTACGAAATCTTCTCTGATGAAAATGTTTGAAAAAGGTGTTGTCGACAAGTGGTTGGTATGAAGAATATGCTACTTTACGTCTTTGTATTGTACATACAGTGATGTCCTAGAAAATTACTGTGGATATATTTACAATAAGTATGGAGAAAATGCGATAGTTGTTTTTGACGGAAATCCCGAAGGGGCTACTACCAAGAATGAAGAGCAAAACAGGAGGGCTGCAAGACATTCATCCTGCGATATCGTTTTGAGAAAAACACTGTTTGTCTTACAGCAAAAGAGGACTTCTTGGAAAACGAAACCAATAAAAAGAAACCTAACTCTGGGATTAGAATTTCAAAATCATGGTTTGAAGATGAATATGTAGACATTGAAAGGACTGCCATAAACCAAATTAACACTAACGTTGTAGTTGTGGGTTCCTATGCAGATTTAAATGTTCTGTCAATTACGCTGTCTCCTGAACAGGAAAAATATTTTTTTACGTAAAGAGAAAGGTGGTGATATTTCTTCAACAGTCATATATAAGATAGGAACATTAATTGAAAGTACAAGAGTTCCCGACATCTTTTATTTACCCATGACTTGCTGTGATACCACTTCTTGTTTATGTGGTATAGGAAAAATAAAAGCAATGGACATTCTTAAGTTGCCTGAGACTCACAGTTGGGCCAAGATCTTTCTTGATGCTTTCACATAAAAGAAGAATTGTTGTCTGAGAGAAATTTGCGCTGTACTTGTATGGGTTGAAAAAATATTCTACATTTAACGAGAATCGATATTTCAAATTTGTGGCTTTGATAAAGAAAAGTACGCTAAGATGTAAATTTGACCTGACAAAACTACCACCGAACTCAACAGGGCCTGATTACCGAATGCGCCCGGGAAGCCCAGGCTTATGCTTTACATTTTTGAAGTGGCCCCCAAATCACACATTTTATATAAATCTTTTACATGCATAACATCGTTTGCTACTAAATTTACCTTAAAATATTGTATTTCAAATTAAAACAAACTTACCACTTGTGTTAAACGTGTTCGAATATTAGAAAAAAAAATTAAAACATGCAGAATATTATAAATATTCGTTATAAACTTAATTTAATATATTTAGTTATATAATTTATAACATGTTTAATTTTAATGCCATTCAAGGACAAGAATTTTAGTGCATGCAAAAGTTTGTTTGTTAAGGGGTCTATTTGAGAGCAATGGGGCCCCCATTTAAAGGCTTACTTCTCTTGCTTCAACGTCTTAATCGGGCCCTGGACCTCAAAGGGTGCCAATAACACTTAGTTTGTTTTTGCAAATTCTAGGATGGTTAACAAACAAACTCTCCACCACAAAGTGGGGACGGAAAATTAAAACTTTAAACCACAATGGAATTTTCCAAAGAACACTGAAACCAATTGCAACATTCAAACAATTTTCTCCATATGATCTGTTACATCAACTATTTTGTGCTTGCAAAAGAGAATGTGTCAGTTATTCTATGGGTGCAAAAAAAGCAAATGGTTGAGTAGAGATGAGTCAGGAAAACAGGACTTATGGTAATAAAAACGACGTTGACAACTTTATCATGTAATGCCGCATTGCACGGCGAACATTTTTGCTTTCTCCCCTTTCCCCGGCGTTAATTTTGCACATAAATTAATAAAATTATATAGGTTATAAATTTTATATCAAGACTTTTTACATAATATGACAAATAAAAAATATATAACGCCAAAAACAAAAATTTTAAAATAAAAAACGTACTTTTCTAACAATTTTCTTAATTAATAAAAAACTATTAGGTTTAACGCAAATATATAGATAACCAATATTGTAGCTCATTTAATAACAAACAAAACAAAAAAAAGTTGAACTTGATTCGATCATTATAGCCCAGTCAATAAAGGACTTGAACCGGAAAAAATTAGGGTAAAGCTGAATTTTACCCCATTGATAGACCACTACTAGAGGAGCATTTTGACAAAAGTCCCCTAAAATCCCCCTGGAGCTTTCCCCCCCAGCCCCCCTCAAAGGTTCAAAATGCCAATATTTACGGATCTGTCATTATCTCTGTTACTAATGATCGAATCAAGTTCAACTTTTTTTTGTTTTGTTTGTTATTAAATGGGCTACAATATTGGTAATCTACATATTTGCGTTAAGCCTAATAGTTTTTTATAAATTAAGAAAAATGTGAGAAAAGTAGGTTTTTTATTTTGAAATTTTTGTTTTGGGCGTTATATATTCTTTATATGTTAAATTATGTAAAAACTCTAGATATAAAATTTATAACCTATATATTTTTAAATCAACTGATATACAGTTTTATTTATTTATGTGCGATATTAACGCGGGGGAAAGCAAAAATGTTCGGTGCGCAACGCGGCATAACCTGATAAAGTTGGCAACGTCGTTTTTATTACCATAAGTCCTGTTCCCTGACTCATTTCTACTCCATCCTTCCACACCCTACATTGACCTTGTCTGTAAAGTACCTTTGGTGTCTTATTAACTGTAAAAGAACAGTTTAATTTTCACTTTAAAAAAAAAGTTATGTGTCCTGTGCTTCATATCAAAACTACCATTCAATTTGAACTATTTGTGTTCATGAATTTTACAATGTATTTAACGTATGCCAGTCCTTTTTTTTTCAATTTCTGTGTGTTTAGGGATTCAATGAGTATTTTTAATTCATAAACATTATTTTTCTAAACATTATTCTTTATTGTTAGCCATAGATATCTGGAAAAAGTAATTACAAACTACAAGTAAATTATTTCTCAATCTTATATTTTAAAAGTTCAGTTCGTTAAATCGGAATAAACAATTCAAATAGGGTGTGTATTTTTTGTAGAAAGAAGTTGGAGTTTTGGGAACATCAATACAATAAAATGAACAACATGTTGAACTACGAGAGTCAAGAACACAAATAGATCTCTGGACTTACTAAAATTTTCCACGTGACTATAACAACACAATCCGTTCGCCAAACTTTTGTGAGAACTAGTGTCCTTGGAATTTGTATTTGTATTTGATAATTCTGTAAATTGGGGCCAAGCTTATGAGATTGGGCTTAAAACTATTGACAAAATAATAGAGAATTTTTTTGAAGAACTTGAACTTTATAGGAAAGACATAGTAAAAACTCAAGCACAGAAAAAATCAGTTAAAGTTAGATCAAATCAAAAGAAGTTATCGCTAATTCCCAACAGCTCTTCATCTTCAACCGTATATTATGTGTCTGCGATAGCCCCAGAAAATTAAAATTATATCTGGAATATGAATTGTCAGCACGCCCAACATTCATATTTGATTGTGTATCTCTTCGAAAGGGTACAAAATCTTCTGTGATGAAAATGTTTGAAGAAGGTGTTGTCGAATAGTGCCTGGTATGAACAATATGCTACTTTACGTCTTTGTATTGCACATACAGTGATGTCCTAGAAAACTACTGTGGATATATTCACAATAAGTATGGAGAAAATGCGATTGTTGTTTTTGACGGATATCCCGAAGAGCCTACTACCAAGAATGAAGAGCAAAACAGGAGGGATGCAAGACATTCATCCTGCGATATCGTTTTGAGAAAAACACCGTTTGTTTTACAGCAAAAGAGGAGTTCTTGGAAAACGAAACCAATAAAAATAAATAGTCACTAACTCTGGGATTAAAATTTTAAAGTCAGCAATAGCCCAATTGCGGCCGAAGGGAGCCGGCTTTACCTTTTTCTCAAAGAAGAAAACATTTGTTTATCGCCCAGACAAAAGGTTGTCATGGACCGCAATTGGAACTTTCCGTTAAAATCATGGATTAAAGGTGATAACAGCGGGAGCAGATGAATATGTAGACATTGAAAGGACTGCCATAAACCAAAATTAATACTAGCTCTAACGTTGTAGTTGTGGGTTCCGATGCAGATTTAAAGGTTCTGTTAATTACGCTATCTCCTGAACAGGAAAAATATTTATTTTTTTGTAAAGAGAAAGGTGGTGCTATTTCTTTAACAGTCATATATAAGATAGGAACATTAATTGAAAGTACAAGAGTTCCCGACAACTTTTATTTAACCATGACTTGCTGTGATACCACTTCTTGTTTTTGTGGTATAGGAAAAATAAAAGCATTTGGGCCAATATCTTTCTAGATGCTTTCACATAGAAAGAAGAATTGTTGGCTGAGAGAAATTTGTGCTGTACTTGTATGGATTAAAAAAATATTCTACATTTAACGAAGCTCGATATTTCAAATTTGAGGCTTTGACAAAGAAAAGTACGCTAAAATCTAACTTTGACCTGGCAAAATACCACCGACCTCAAAGAGTGCCAACAACGCTTACTTAGAGTTTTTTATTTACAAATTCAAGGATAGTTAAGAAACAAACTCCCCACTACAAAATGGTGACGGAAAATTAAAACTTTAAATACAATGGAATTTTCAAAAGAACACTGAAACCAATTACAACAATCAAATCATTTTCTCCATATGATCTGTTACATCAACTATCTTGTGCTTGCAAAAGAGGGTGTGTCAGCTATTCTGTGGGTGCAGAAAAGCGAAGGGTTGAGTAGAGAGGAAAACAGGACTTATGGTGATATAAACGACGTTGAAAACTTTATTATGTTATGTCGCGTTGCACGCTGGACATTATTTTTGCTTTCTCCCCTTTCCCCGGCGTTAATATCGCACATAAATTAATAAAAAATATATAGATTATAAATTTTATAACAAGATATTTTACATAATCTGACATATAAATAAAATATAAAAAATTTCTAAATAAAAAACCTACTTTTCTCACATTTTTCTTAATTTATAAAAAAAACTATTAGGTTTAACGCAAATATATAGATAACCAATATTATTGCCCATTTAATAGCAAACAAAACAAAAAAAAGTTGAGCTTGATCCAATCATTAGTAACAGAGATAATGACAGTTCCGTAAATATTGGGATTTTGACCTTTGAGGGGGGGCTGGGGGGGGGGGGGAAGCTCCAGGGGGGATTTTAGAGGACTTTTGTCAAAATGCTCTTCTAGTAGTGGTCTATTAATGGGGTTTAAATCAGCTTTACTCTAATTTTTTCTGATTCAAGTCTTTATTGACTGGGCGACGTTGCCAACTTTATCAGGTAATGCCGCATTGCGCGCCGAACATTTTTGCTTTCCCCCGATTTAATATCGCACATAAATAAATAAAACTGTATACCAGTTGATTTAAAAATATACAGGTTATAAATTTATATCAAAAGCTTTTACATAATTTGACATATAAAGAATATATAACGCCAAAAACAAAAATTTCAAAATAAAAAACCTACTTTTCTCACATTTTTCTTAATTCATAAAAAACTATTAGGTTTAACGCAAATATATAGATTGACAATATTGTAGCCCATTTAATAACAAACAAAACAAAAAAAGTTGAACTTTATCCGATCATTAGTAACAGAGATAATGACAGTTCCGTAAATATTGGCATTTTGAACCTTTGAGGGGGGGGGGGGGGGGGAAAGCTCCAGGGGGATTTTTGGGGACTTTTGTCAAAATGCTCCTCTAGTAGTGGTCTATCAATGGGGTAAAAATCAGCTTTACCCTAATTTTTTCCGAAGTTTGATATTTTAGGGTCTTTATTGACTGGGCTACTGGGGAAGGGGGTCAGTCAATCCCCCAGTAAAACAACGGGGAGAAGCGGAAAGTTTTTGCAATATATATATATAAATATATATGTACCAGAACTGGAAATAAATCCATTTTTAAGTGTACAAGTGAAATTGGGAGATAAACTGTTTTTTTGTAAATTTTCAATACTATGTAAGCAATTTTGACGGTTTCAAGAAATCTCAATGTGCAATAGCTTTCTGGAATCTATGAAAATAATCATAAAAGATTTCACTCGTCTTTGGATTCACTGAAATGGCTTTATACAGAATAAATAGGTGGGTGGGGGAAATGTCATTGTAATTATCACAAATTAAAAATATTTTTATAGAACATATAAGTATTGGGTTATATTTACATTGTACAAATCTTTTAAGTAAAAGGGATTTTTTCTGCATGATAATAATATTGTACTATACTAGTATTAGTATTTTTATTAGGATTTGCTTTGATTTACTGGAACTTGCCTATACTTCATATCGACAAATTTACTTATGACATCTTCATAAGATATCTGTTTCAAAATACATGGTTCATACAAATTTTCAAAAGTAAAAATTAAGTAGTTCTTAAGGACTTTTTAAGGACCTCTTAAATTTTATAGCGCCGTTCACGGAGAATCACATATTGTTTGGCGCAAAATTGGTACATAATCACATGTAGCAAGTCGGCGCAGGATACCACTTCCGGCAAACTCTGGCGCAGAATTCCTATCCCTTAAAGATGCTACATTCTTCTGAATTTCCTTGTTTTTCTAGAATGTGTATCAATTCTTCACAAAAAATGAACTGAGATTTTCCAGCGATGAAGTGTCGTGTATTATAATGAAATACCACTGACTAAAAAATCGAACAAAAGATATCAAAAGTTCATTTTTTTCCCTGACACTAAATACGTCCATTCACGCCTTTCTCTCCTTGCTGATTTATACTTATGTAAAAAGGTCAAAAGTGTGGACACGATCAACGTAAAATCCGGAATTCTACATTTCAATAACTGCACCCGGAATTCAAAAACTCAGAATTTCGGGCTACACGCGGAAAAATACCACCATGTAAATTAGTAAAAAAAACATGTTTTACAAAAATTAAGGACCTTAGTCGAAAATTAAGGACTTTAAGGGCCCTTAATTAAGGACCTATCTAAATTAAGTAGTTCTTAAGGACTTTTAAGGACTGTGCGAACCATGAAATAGTTCACTTAAGGATAAAATAATTTGATTTCAAGAACTTCTAGGGCTTACTTCAGCCGAGTCAACGTGCCAAGGACCGCAGTAGAAATATATAGTATATCATTCATACAGAAAAAATTGTATTGTATTAAACAAATTACGCCTTAATTTCACGTAGCAGGCCACATTTTTTTATGCCAAATGTGCCCATTTATAAGTTCAGCAAAGGAAAGAATTGAAGAAAAGATGAAGAGCACCGAGTTAAAAAAATTATTGAAGGTTATTTTACTATTAGCAGAGAAGACAGAGTATTGAGTGAAGGGGCACCAGATATGATAATAGAATCTATGAAATCCATGAAAGGAGGGGGGAGTAATACAAGGTCCAAGTAAAGACAGATTTCATTTTATCAAAATGGGCTCCTTCATTCCTTATAAACATGAAAGTATCAGACGTTTTGGAAGATTTTTGTGAAAAAGGTTTTGTATCTTCACTCACACCAACATGTTGAATTTCGACCTTCCAGACAATCACAAGATGATTTAGATTTGACAAAGATATCTAATTGGCTATTGCTTCACAATCCTGTCAATGATAGTTGTCCTAAACTAACAAATAAAACAAATTGTGACATGTTGGTAAAAAATTACTGTCCTCGATTGCAGAAGGTTTCTTTGGGGAAGTTAAGTGTCAAAGGAAAAAAAAGTTATGCCAATATCTGCCACAAACAATACATTGTTAATAAGGAATGAAAGTGTGGTATTTAGTCCTCTGCAAGTGTTTACTAGGATTGCTGCTGTTCTCAA
Organism: Troglohyphantes excavatus; assembly: GCA_963932185.1. Classification (NCBI taxonomy): domain Eukaryota; kingdom Metazoa; phylum Arthropoda; class Arachnida; order Araneae; family Linyphiidae; genus Troglohyphantes; species Troglohyphantes excavatus. The sequence goes on along the minus strand of OZ010676.1, from coordinate 591,392 downwards.
GTCAAATGAAAATTTACGAGATCATCTCAAATATGAATTAGCCCCTCACTCTTTGATGATATTTTCTTGAGGGAGGAAGAATGCGAAATCAATTTTAGCAACTATCATTGAATCAGTTCAGGCGTGCGTTAAACTATCGTCAACCTACTCGTCTATTGTAGATGGAGGATTTCTTATGCACATACTTATTGCCTTGAGGTGAATCTGACACCTACAGAGATATATGCCTCAAATATATTAGGTTTGTGCAGAAATGTTTCTCTTCATGTGAGACAGTGGATTTTGATGGATACACATGTACTTTACCAACTAAAAGTGAAGAGGCAAAAAAGGTTGATTTAAAAAGAAGACAATCTTAAGGTCTGTACAAATGTCTGCATTTATTGGTTTTGACGAAAAAATATTGGCAATGACTAAACAATCTAATTTTTTTTAGCTCGGAGAACAAGTCAGGACTAATTCGTATCTTGGGCTACTTCCAATCTGAAGGAATAACTGTTATACACGACGGATTGAGATGCACTAATCTGCACAATTACAATAAATTCATTCCAGATCAAGCGCAGTAATAAGTACTGATACATATCTGCTTACAATTCTAATTGCACGAGGTATCCCAGAAACATTATTGTACTTTTAACGACAACAATCAACAAAGTACGAAGAAAATGCTACAACATGACCAAAACACAAGAAGCTATAACATAACCAATAAAGGATGTTCTTCTCTTTCTGAATGCAGCCACTGGATGCCACACCTCATCTCTGCATTGTTCAGGAAGAGGATAGATACTTTGCCGTCAACTTATTTCAATTAAAATATTAATTTAAATCACACATTAAAAAAAATACACAAAATTATTTGGAAAACTTTCAAAAAGCTAAATAAAAGTCATTAAAGGTTGATTCTTTAGGGAGGAGGGGGACATTCATGAATCATATTGGTTAGATGTGCCCGTATATGAAGTAATAAATTTTTAGTTGCCCATATAAGGTGGATATTTATAAGGCAGATGACAAGAATCAAAATGATAACTCTCCATTATGAGGTCAATACTTTTCCGACCAGGCAACTATGGGCCTTTAACCCCATTGGTGTGAAGCCTCGAAAAGTCTTTGTACACTCAATTTAAATACAATTTAAGTAAAAATACTAATTTTAAAATAAAAACTATTTTAAATTATTTTATAAAAATATAAAACTTTAATGATTTAACATAGGCTTAGAAAATTTAATTAACCACATATTTTTGTAAATGCCTTGCCACCCATTCATATAAGTTTCAATTCTACTTCTTTCATTTACAATGGTTTTTCATCCTGCCAAACATTGGGATTATTATACATTAACAAGAATTGTATGGAGGCATTTCCTTTAAAACATTATATTCATTCTAAAAAATACAAATTAAAAATTAAGTAAAAGTACTTGATGGGTGCTTCTATGCAAGCTTCGTTTACGTCCCAGATGTCGACGAAGGGACGAAGTTCGACCCCACTTTCGTGTAGATATAGATTCATGCTCTATCTGCAAATGAAAAAAAGAGGTTATTCTGAACTTTTAAAAAGCAATTTGAATTAAGTTTTGTCTTAAGTAAATTACAAACTAAACCCACCATTTTAAAATAGAAAAGTGTCAATATAATATAAATAAAGGGAACTGAAACCTATATATCCAAAAAGACATTTAATTTTATTTATTTAACAAAGTAATTTTTAGTATTTTGAGTATTTTTGGTAAATTCATTACACATGAAACCTCATAAGGATTTGTTGAATGTGGGGTGGATACCAATTCCAACTTTAAAAATATAGCCAAACTTAATTGTATGTTGAAATATTAGAAGTGAAGAACCAATTTTGAATAAAATATAATATGTGAATTGCCGTGCAATAATTCTCGTAGCATAAAACCTGACCTCTTGATGCCAAATTTTTATTGGAAAGATAATATTTTAGAAATATCCAATGAAAAAACTTTATTGAAGACAGAAGTTACTTTTAATAATAATAGATTGTTTTAAATAGCAGTAACTTTTTTATGTGAAATGAGATTCTCATCCGCTTTCAATGAAGGACTAAAAAAAAGTTCTAGATTCTGGGATTTGTATACATAAAAAAAAATATTGACTTTTTGGAGCCAGGAAAATGGTATGCATCAATATTGATTTTTAGCCAAACTTACTTAGCAGCACCGATTGGCTGTTAATAACCAAATACATGCTGAGTCGAAAGCAATTAGAATATGTTACCTTTAAGTTGGTTAAACACAAAACCCACAATTGAACATCGTTAAGATGAGCTGTAGTGTACTTATGCATGATTTATGTAATCAAATACACCGACATAACTTAGAAAAACGTTTATTATTATCACAACATTAAGTAGATCGAAGTCGAAGCTTTGGCTTTTAATCTCTCCTCACTTCCTTCTTCTTATCTTGTAGAACAGTTGGCCCATTCATGGTCTGCCACAATTTTATAAGCAGTTTGTATTAAATGATAAAACAATCGGTAAAAAAAAGGCGTGCAGCTAAATCGGAGCACGGTTGGGGTGAGGGTCTTGTCAAAATTAAAGCAGATCAATTAATTATGGATTTTTCGCCAAAGATAAAACATGCCAACAGCAGGAAAGTATAAACAAGGTGTTCCAAATGACAATGCGCACCACCATCCACACCCCATACATGCTATTCTTTATTTCAAGATTTTACACATATCAGTTTCTAATTTCAAATCAAACAAGACAAAACTCATGTCAATCGTGCTATTTACAGAGTTATAGTGTTGAAATAGATCGACCTAAAAACATACCACAATATTTATATTCGGATACCCCATATAGCTGAATTTAAAGATTTTTCACATCAAAAAATTATTTTGTACAATTAAGAGGTGCAATACATTTTACTATCAAACAGTAATTTAAATTATCGATTATTTTAAATAATTTCTTATACTAATATTAGTGTTCCTTTTCTTGAGCTTGAATTAACTTCTGTCATAAGTAGCTTAGATTTTGGCACTATTGTTAAAAAATTGTTAACAGTAAAATTTTCAGACTAAACAAACTAAAAATTAAAAGAAATCAATGTTTTAATTTTAATCTATTGTTCACTTGGTTAAAAAATTGTTGCTTTACCTGCAATGGTAATGTTTTCTTTCAGATTTACTCACATGTAATAAATTAATAAATCGCCAACCTAGTTGAAACAAGTTGTGTGCGTTTAGCAGAGTGCAACGTGTGTTACATGAGGAATGGGGGGGTAAGAGAGAAGAACATTGAAAACAATCTACATTCTGAACAGTTTATTATACAAGATTCAAGTAGAAGATTGGCAAGCCAAAAACTTTTAACTTTTTAGGACAGCTGATGGATATTTCAATCGGAAGCCCATATTAAATCCAAATATCCGTTTTCTAAAGGTTAAACCAAATAGTAACCAAATGATTCATAACCCAAAATGGTTTATTCTTCTCTTTGGATTATTGTTTTCTATTTATTCATTTGTCAACCTATTTCTGGGAATTCCTTTATTTTTCGACAATTGCTTGTCGAAGAAACTTATCCCTTTGCTTGTTTTTAAAAATATCTTATCAACCTGTATGGTTTGAATGGAAAAGTCTTTGAATAAGTGTTCATCTTATCCGAGAATTCATATTAGGCATGTTCGCTTTAAGTAAATATTAATACTAAAAGAGAAAGATTGCATATGTTGTTTGTCTTATAAATAATTTATCTTAAACATGTAGGTATTGACAAGGTTTGACTGAACCAATTTTGACTACAAACACTATTCTGATGAGCAATAGCTTGCCGAACCCAAATCATCATACACGAGTTGCTCGTACTTACCAACCTAAATTATGTGATAGTAGTATCAATTATTTTCCCTAATTAGTATGAAAGACTAATTAATTTTCTAAATTATGTCAAATATATGTATCATAGGATGTGGTAACAGCCATTCCTCAGTAACAGAAAATCTAACATGATTTTGGAAAGTAAAAATTGTCTGCAAGAATTTTTTACCTTAATTTATATAAGAATAAAGATCTTGTATAAAAATCACAGTAATGACAGATCTGGCAGTTTTTTTTTTTTACGAAAAGATCTTCTTTTAACCATTTCTAAATAAACTGTTCATATTCATAATGATTTTGAAACGGCCGGAACTGTAGTGTACAATATGTTTGAAAATACGATTTTTAAATATTTCCAAATTGCTAATCTAAACTGCACTATATTTAAATGCTAAAACTAGCTCTTACCAGACTGAAAAATTAAAAAAAGTCTAATATATAATGAACAGAAATGTAGCTACACACCAAATCCCACATGGATTTTTCGAACTCTAAGATAGTTAGTGGCTGGTTCTGAATGTCTGCAGCAGACTTTACTAATACTATATTCTGTAACCCACCATGTCTCAAACGCACTTAATTAGTTTTAGGTAGAAAGTTATCACTTCACTACTTACCCACTTGAATAGCCCAAGAAAAATTCACAGAAGAATCTGCAGAATACTTTGGTAGTATTTTCAGGAAAATACTTAAAAGGAGAACAAAATATAATTGATTGCCACAAAAATAATCTGCAGCGTTTTATTCATCTGGATATCCGGCATGGTAATCGGATATCCGGTACTTTGTTTCCGGATATCCGTTATATCCCTACTATTAAACGAAGTTTTGTTTTAAAAAAAAGAGCAAGATCAAAACATAAGTTTATCAATGTGTAATTTATATTTATATACGACGCACGCTGCAGTTTTTCTGCTACTGGGATATTGACATTTTATATGTATGGACCCCTTACAAACAAAGTTATTAATTTAATAATTATAATTTTTCATTTTATAAACTACAACAAGAAAAATTTAAATAACATAACTTTTAAATAATAATATTTTACCTCAGAAATTTCTGACTCTGAATCATCTTCTAATGTCTGACCGTGGACATCTTGATTATCTGTTTTGAGTTGACCGTTATCTTCCAACATTAAATGCCTTGAGTGAATTTGCAAATCTTCTGTGCTACATGATGTACATTCCCAGCCAACAGATTCAACTGATGTATTGCAAAATCCCATGTCATCTACAGATTTTAAAGGAAAATTAAGACTATAAACTTTTGGACTAAGCTTATTTGCATTAGATTCAGCTAAGTTTTCATTTTTTTCTTCTGAACATAATTCAATCTGATTCATATTTGAACTAGAACAATCTTCTCTAATTTGCATTAGATTATGTAAACTATTTCTAGAATTAAAATTAGACTGTTCCAGATGATCAGGAGTATAACTACAGTTTTGTTGAAACCCTACTGGATCAGGCATTGCTCTGACTGTGAGCCGATTAAAATGGCATGGTGAAGTTTTACTGTTTAGATTCATTTCGTTGGCTTGTGAGTGGGCTGTGGATTTGGTTGCTAATAAAGGACTATCTTGAGGCAAGGAAAAAGATCTAAGTGTAGACTCCAGCAAACCAAACCTAGGGTTTGAAAAGGCCTGCCGGTCCAGACTATTTGTACTATATTCATGATAGTTATCAACATCCACAACAAAAACACGATCACTGGCATTACCTGAAATAGAAAAAAGTTTTAATAAAAACTCACAAGCTATATTAAATAAAACAAAATTAAATCAACAGCTTATTATCATTTTCAAATCGAATTTGAACAACTATTCTATAATAAAGCATCAGAATTCAAAGTATGCCACTTATTAAATAGAGACTGAATGACAATTGAAAACTGTCTGTTTAAAAGTTCAAATACTGGCCACACTTCTTTTTGTAGCATTATGAATGCAAAATAAGAAATTTAAGCATTAAAGTATTTAATAATTTTAATTAAATTATTATTATTTTACATTTTTCAATGGCACTCCTTATTGTAATATGACATAATAAAATAAATAACTGCACAAGAAATTTGAGTGTGATGGCTTTGAAGCAGTTTTCTCTTTCTCGCCTTTCCGTTTAATGCCCTACATAAAAAAAAGCTAAAAATACACAAACAGATTTTTTTTAAATAGATGTATCATTTATTGCACCCATTTTTAAAAACAAAGTGCAATTAATATTTTTTATACCCAACAGTATTAATTTTTCGCTAAATTAGAAAAACATTCTTAACTCTATATTGTAAAAAAAAATTAGTTGCAGTTGTCGTTAAAGCTTAATGCTCTTTCCTCTTCTATATTTTATGTTGCATCTCAAAAACTAAATATATATATATATATATATATACTCGGGGACAACCTAAGTTGAACAAGAAGCGGAGGCTATGATATGTATAAATATTCAATCGCTTTAGGTTCAACTTAGGTTGTCCTCGAGTATAGTATTCATGATTTGTTTGGAAATGTTTGGGGAATACTATGATGGCATTTTTGATTTAATATAACACTTAAGTTGGAAACTAGTTTATGTTAAGGTTGAAAAATGCAAAAATTTGCAATGTGTAAGGCAACATATAAAATCATACATCTCATAATTATAATTTCTAGTAGAATAGTAGCCAAATATTTAATCTAATGCCTACCACTTTATTTTTTTAATTCAGTTTTCACTTATAAAAATTTTAAAAATATTTTACTATTTTTTTAAATTGACAATAAATACATAAAATATATAAATTTCTTCATATTAACAGCTATTACTCTAGAAATAAAAAGGGGCAGGGCAGTGTTGTCAGTAAAAATGCAACGCATTTTTTAAAAGGCATTTTTTCTTGTTTTTAAAAGGGCGCTTTAAACAAAAAGCTTGGGGTGGGTGTGGCCACCCTTTGACACATCAGACACGTGTCTGGAGGAATGCGTACTCAATTCTTAATATGAGTGTAGCAATCTGATCGAGGGAAATGTCGCATGCCAAAAATAATCCGCCTTGTAGAAGGAAAATCCGCTGTGATTCTCATGCCTATTCAGGTTGCGCGAGGTTGCAGCTGAGGTGTGGTCCTCGTCACAGTTCACAATTATGAGGCAGTGTTCTCGTTTTTTTTTCCCGGGATAGATCCAGAACCACCGGCAATAGCCTATTGCGCAACCCTACGGCAATGTTACTTCACCAACAAGCAAAAAAAGTTCTGATTCGTTGATTGACATCACACTAGCGCTGCATATTAGAATATTGGCGATAATTTGGGCTTATCTCGAAGAAAAGACCCGTACAAAACTGATGTCTCTTTATGAAGATACTACTTATAATCCAAAATTTGCCATTTAAAAATTAATGTTTTCAATTAAAACCAGTAGCCTTAATCAGACGCTTTACAAAAGTGATGAAAAGGCTACTTAAATCCAAAATTTGGTAATAAAATGCCTAATCTAGTAACTTCCCCCCAAAACCGTTTTCTCTTAAAAAACAGAAAACTTAGTATTTCATATGCGGACACAAGCAACTAAAATAGGATTCAGGGAATGCTCCGAGCTCGAAAACGAAATTACCGCAAAATCGTCGCTATAGTGCAACACGCACAGTTAAAAAGAAGTTTGTTTTTCTACGGTCATAATTCACTTAATTCAGGGGTGTTGCCCGGCTTCGTGCATTTTGGAGCAGTGTTCGGAGCAGGTAAAATTGAAATTTGGAGCAGCAAAAATGTATTTTGGAGCAGGTAAAATCGAAATTTGGAGCAGCAAAAAGGCGTTTTGGAGCAGTTGAAATTGAAATTTCGGAGCATCAAAAAAGGATTTTTGGAGCAAATGAAATTAAAATTTAATAAAGCTTTTGGGTGTAGCTAAATTTCAAAACTCTCATGTACCCCATGAATTAAGATGTAACCTCAGAAAACTAAGGCCTCTAGATCATAGCCTAATGATAAAAACTTCAATGAACACTGAAGTTTTCATTGCACCTAACTAAAAGGAAAATGCACAATTTTGAAGTAAAAAACATGATGCATTCCTAATAGTAAATGCTTAATGTTACATTGAAATTAGAATAAATGTACCTCTAACAGTAAAAACGTAATATAGCTTGCAGGAAAGAAGAATACATCCATAAAAGAAAAAAAACATAGAACCCTACTATAAAATATTGTTAAAGAAAACGTTAACAAGAAAAAAACCGCTAAAAACTAAAGACATTTTTATTTTACGAACATGCTGAAATTTTTTTAATATTTAATACTAAAAATTTTGATATGGTATTTGTAAATTGCCTCCAACTTAAAATTTTTCAATAAAAATAAAATAAATATTTACATAAATTCAACTTGTTAGTATTTTTTTTAAAAAACATTTTAGTCTTTTTCTTTAAGTTGGTTTTTTAAAAAAAAAAGATTTTCACCTGTTTAGTTTTTAATTACCAAGATGCTTCGTCCACTGCTATTATTCACCAGGAAGCTCAAGTTTTTTTTAATTTTTTTCTAAGGCTTAGTTATCAAGTTTGATAAATGAAATAATATTGTAGTTAGACAATCAATATCCAAAAATGAAAATATTTTGAGATAGGAAAAAAAGTTATAGAGGCTTGATTAATCGATATTTTTGGATAAATAAAAGCCAGATAACAGTTTTTTGTTTTTTAAATTTTTGTTTGCTGAAGCAGATTTTTCTCAATCCAACAAAAAAAAAAATTTTGAAATAGGACAAAAAAAAATTTCAAACGGTACATTTAATTGAGAATTCTTGATAGTTGAATGCCGGACAACCGGATATTTGTTCCCAAGTGATGCATCCTCTATCCGATAACTTTTTTATCTTCAAATTTCTGAATTAGAATAGAAGTCACTCGAATATACATACATGAGAAAAAATATATAAGTGAAATTGATAACCTCCTCCTTGACGCGTTTGGTGGTATTGGTAGGTGCCCTTTAAATCGGTTAAAAAGCAATTGCACAATGTGTATCCTTTACAACAAATACCTGTTGAATTACAAAAAGCAAAAGTGTACTCCTTTAAGCAAATAAACTTGTAAAAGAAAATTTCCAGTTTGCCCCTAAAATAATGCCTAAACAACTCCAAAAAAAAAAGTCCAATGTACCTTTAAAAAAATTCTATAATACACTTAAAATAAAACCAAAGGGTACACTTTAAGGTAAAAGGAAAATTCCATGAAAAAAAAGAAAAATTTCCGAAAAGAAAAATTCCAGTGTACTATTAAAAGAAAAGCCTAATGTACCACCAAAAGAAGAGCCCAGTGTACAAACCAAAAGAAAAGCCTAATCTACCCTTAAAATAAAACATCAGAGAACAAATAAAATAAAGGCTTTATATGTATCAAATAGAAAAGCCCCATTGTATACTTAAAAGGGAAAAAAACAATGTACCCTTAAAAGTAGAGCCTAATCTATCTAAAAAAATAAAAGTCCAGTGTACCTTATACAAGAAAAAAAAACTTATCACTCAAAGAAAAATCCCAGTGTACCACTAAAAGAAAAGCCCAGTGTACCACCAAAAGAAAATCCCAGTGTACCATAAAAAAAAACAGTGTACCACCAAAAGAAAAGCTTAATCTACCATTAAAATATAACACCAGAGAACAATTAAAAGCTTAATGTATCCTAAATAGAAAAGCCCCAGTGTATACCTAAAAGGAAAAAAAATAATGTACCCTTAAAAGTAGAGCCTAATCTATCCTAAAGAAAGGCCTGTTGTACATTATACAAGACAAAAAATGTATTCCTATTTGAGAATTTTGGATACTTAAATATATATACCCTCTACCTTGATGCATTTGGCTGTATTGGTTAACACGTTTTAAGTCTGTTAATAAGCAAATGCACAAAGTGTATCCTTTACAACAAATACCAATTGTATTTCAAAAAGTGTACTCCTTTAAGCAAATGAACAACTAAAATAAAATTTCCAATTTACCCCCCAAAATAATGTGCAAACATCTTCATAAGTAAAAGTTCAATGTACCTCTAAAAGAAAAACCCAAAATACACTTAAAATAAACCCAAAGGGTTTTCTTGAAGATAAAAAAAATATGTCCTGAAAAGAAAAATCCCAGTATACCTTAAAAGAAAAAGCCCTGTGTATCCCCATAAAGAAAGCCCAATGTACCACCAAAAGAAAAGCCCAATATACCACCAAAAGAAAAGCCCAATATACCACCAAAAGAAAAGCCCAATATACCACCAAAAGAAAAGCCCAATATACCACCAAAAGAAAAGCCCTGTGTACCACCAAGAGAAACACCCAGGGTACCCTTAAAATAAAAAACTAAAGAACAATTAAAAACTTAATGCATCCTAAAAAGAAAAGCCCCAGAGCAGCCCTAAAAGGGAAAAAAAATGTACCCTTAAAAGTAGAAGTTTAATATATCCAAAAAAGAAATGCACAATGTACCTACACAATAATAAAAAAAAATTATGTAAAGGAAAAACCCAATGTATTCTTCAAAGAAACAGCCCAACGTGAACATACCCTTAAAATAAAACTTAATGTGCCCTTAAAAATAAAAGCCGTTATGGAATATGCCCATTGTGTCAATAAAAAAGCCCTGTACCTCTTTAAGAAAAGTCTAATGTACGCCTCAAATTAAAATCCTAATTTATCCCAAAAAGAAAAAAATATAACAATGCACAAAAAAGAAATCAGTGTACCCATAAAACCTAAACCTATCTCTAAAAAAAATAGAAATATACTTTTTATGTACCTATACAAGTAAAAGCCCAATGGCCTCTAAAAGTTAAAGTCCAAAAGCATAAAAAAAATGTACCCCCCTTTTAAAAAATAGATCAAATCATAATTTAAAAGAAAAACTAATGTCAAATGTTAATGTACCCCCAATTTCTGTAACTTAAATATATTCCCAAGAAAAAAAAAAAACTAAATCTAAGTGTATTCCAAAATATATGAAGTTTTAACTAAGAAATAGTACCTTCCAAACGAAAACTATAATGCACCTTTTAATTTTTAAAGTACAAAGTAAATATGTCTTCATAAATGATAGATTAGAGTATATCCAAAAAAGTGTAACTTTGTAATGAAATCAATGTACTTTTTAAAGTCCATTGCACCATTACTATCAGAATATTTGAAAGTTTGCTATGTCTTCCCTCCCCTTTCATTTAAGTCTAAAGAAATCGTGAAATGGGCAAATTATGAATATATTTTAGTTAAAAGTTAAGTAGACGGCCATATTTACAGAAGAGAAATAATTGTATTCTCTACATAGGGTCAAAAAATTAAAATTAGCGGCAAAATTATGAATTTGGCGCATGTTTGGCGCAATTTGGCTAAAAATCGGTGTTTTGGAGCAGCTTGGAGCAGAAATCGCGAATTGGCGCAGTTTGGCGCAATTTGCGCAGGCGCAACACCCCTGCTTAATTACAATTTACACAAAAAAAATAATCAATGCCTTTTTTAAAGACAGCTAGGAAAGCAAGGATGCTTATGCTTCATTAAAAAGGACAATAGGGTCGGAATTTTTTTCAAAACAGGGCAGCATTTTTGAAAAAGGGGCATGAGGGCGCTATTGAGATGAAAAAAGGGCAGGCACAGGGTGGACCGCCTTACAAAAAACGCCTAGAGTAAACACTGCCCTAATATAATGCGCAAACAACTTCATGCAAAGAAAAAGTCTAATGTATCTCTAAAAGAAAAACCCAAAATACACTTAAAATAAAACCAAAGGGGTTCTCAGTCAGTAGGATAAACAAAGTGTGTGTTGGGATTAAAATAATATCAATAGAAAATTTATTGAAATTTATCTCAAATTATTTTTTGTTTATTTAATTTAGTTGAATAATCTAAAGGGTAAACATGCCTGGGGGAGAAGGATCAGGATCTTTTACACATAAACAATTAAATGGAAGGGCAAATTATATGGACTAGAAATTTGTCATGAAAATGCATTTAATTAAAAAGGATTTGTGGGTTTATGTGAATGGTAATGAAGATCCAGCAAAGGATGCCAAAGCATTGTCATACATTGTAGAAGGGGTTAGTGAAACTATTTTTAATGATATTAGGGACACTTAAACAGTGGTAAGGAAGCTTGGAAAGTGCTAGCTGATACTTATGAAGAAAAGGGTATCACAAAAAAGGTTTCAATAATTAAATAGTAAATACTTGTTATGTTGATTGTAGGGATATGACTGATTGCTTACATAGAGCCTTTTCTGCTTATCAACAATTAAAAACCACTGGTGCAAGCCCTGATGAAGAATTAATAGCTGGAATAATTTTAGCTAATTTGCCAGATAGATTTGAACCTCTTATAATGGCATTAAAAAATTGTGGTGAGGACATTACAGTTGATAATGTTAAAAATCGGTTGTTAGCTGAAGATGGGAAAACTTATGCGGATAATAGTAGAGATAATGCGTTTGTTAATGAAAAATATAAAGGAAAAGGTACTTTTAAAGGGAAATGCTTTAGGTGTAACTTATTTGGGCATAAAAGTTTAGATTGTACAAAACCACCTCGTCACCAAAAAGGGTGGACATAATGAAAATAAATTTAACAAGAAATAGAGTGGTGGTTCAAAATATACTAGAAGGGAAGAAGCTTATGTAGCAGGAATCTATGTTGCTAACTCAAATACAAATCCTAATATTTGGTACATGGATTCTTGTGCATCTTACCATATGACACCTCATAAGGAATTGATTACTAATTATCAAAATGCTAGCATTCATCACATTAAAACAGGAAGTTCAGTAATAGAAGTTGAGGGTGCAGGTCTTTTAGAATTTTCTTAAGAATTGGGGAAAAGGTAAATGCAACTTTCAGTAATGTTTTATACATGGTGAATTCCGGGAAAATGTTGCCATGGCACTTAAAATTTTAAACTTTATGTTGAGTCATTTGTCATATACCATTTTTTTCAGAAAGATATGAACTTTTTGAATCTTAACATATTTTTTTAAAATAACACAATGACTTTTATAAAATTAAGGTCAAAGTCACTTCTTTACTATATGTTTTTGCAGTGCGGAATACCTACATTTTGTTTCATACTATAACTTGACTAAAATCCCTTACCAAAATAAAATAAATAGGTTAACTTTTATACTTTATTCATGTAGTTAATCTTTCTATTAATTTTTTTTGCAAAGAAATATTTTTTAACCTTGAAATCAATAACTTATTAAGTTAAACCATAAATGTCCTTCCGTTAAAAAAATACTATATTTCAACCACCTCACTAAGAAACCATTGGGTCTACAACTTAATGAATTTTTGAACAAAGCAGATTTATGACACTTATTAATTAGAAACAGCAACAATTTTATTTTGTTTTTAATTTAGATGTTTTTTAATGGTAACGGAAGGACAAAAAACATGGTAACGGAAGGACATCAATGTGGTAACGGAAGGACATATTTGTATTAGCTGATTTTGACTGAACTTTCCACAATTAAACAAACTAATTTTCAGTTATTATTGAAATTCAAACACATATAAATATTATATATACTTATTAACTGTATTTTCTATCTTAATACCCTCCCCCGTTAATTTAATAAGTATGTCGCAAATACATTGAGTTTCAATTAAAACTGGTACTACTTTTCTATTTATTCACTATATGGGTTTTTTCTACAATAAAGCCATAAAATGGGAAAAAGAAGAAAGTTTAAAAGCGATTTCTTACGATGACGTTAAGTGATGCATACAGAATTTCAGCAAGAAAATATTGATATTAATGTATCACTATAAAAAGTTTGCAAGCTTAGACCCCAGTTTGTTTTGTTACAAATATACCTTCTACTTAAAGTTTGTCTAAATTGTTTTGTTACCAAATATATAAATACTAATGAACAAAATTTAGCACATTTAAAATGACAGTAATGGAATGAAGACAGAAAGCCATAAAAAAAAAAGATAAAAGAGTTCATTTAAAAAGTGCCTTTATGCTCTTGAAAACAAATCTGCACATTTTTAAAGTATATTTTTATTAAAAGACATGGGAATCTTGTCTTTTAATAAAAGAATTCAAAGAAGAGGTGAAAATTGTAGTTGTACAAGTTGATTTAACATTCAAAAACCATCTTAACATTCATGTTTGATCAGTATAACATCATGGCTACATTGAAGCATTTTTGCCATTAATCAAGGCAAAGGTACTGTACATGTCCAAAGTGGTTAATGGGAATTTTACCACTATTGCCCCATCAGATAAAATAATTGATTTCTCCATCAGATAAAGTAATTCTCTCAAGAAAGGTGGAAAAATATCCTCCTCTTCCTGACACACGCAATACTTATTATTTAAAACCAATTTCAAAATATATTATTGAGTATTGTGAGTACTCTAGTTCTATAGAAAGAAAAGTATTAAAAAAAAATACAATCAAATATAAAAGATGCAGATAAGGCATATGGGTCAAGCAATGCATTAGCTGTTAGTGACTTTTAGTTAGTCGAATGGCAAGGACTAAAAAGTATTATGTTAGGCAAGTGCTTCATTCAATGATGTCGTTGTAGAAGTATTATGTTTAAGAAAATAAAATAATGAATGACTAAATTTATATTTCCTGAGAAAGAAGGTAACTGCTGGAATTAACTCAAATAAAATAACCAAAAATTGGATAAGCCAAAATTTTTAACAAATGGCTCTGGAAAAAGAATTTGTTGCAGAATTAGATTTAAAAACAGCTGAATAAGCAGAATTTAACACCTATTATTCTTTTTCAAAATATTAATGAGTAAATTGTTGTAAAACAATCCAATTTTACACACTTGGAATTTTTGTCCTTCCGTTACCTTAAAAAAACATCATATTTTTGGGCATAATATAATAATTTCTAAAAACTGCACTGCAATTTATAATAATTGAACTCTCCTTTAAGTGTTCTAATTTTTCTAGATTTTTCTTTTATACGGTTTAGCTGAACTTTTAATAAAAAGGTGCAAGTGTGGTATACTACTTCCAAAAAACGTCCTTCCGTTACCATTACTAAAATTTAAATTTAAAAAAAAGTTATAAAGTGCTAAATTCTAGATTTTGCATTTTTAATAAAATGCAGTAAAGTGTATAAAAGTCTACCTATCAGTTATTTGAAATAAAATATATTTTTAAAATTATAACCATAAGTTGTTGTACAAACTGGCCTTCCGTTACTGCCGGAATTCACCACATGCTTTAGTTTAGTGTAACCCAAAATCAATAACAAATTTCAGGAAAATATTTGAAAGGGGCAAGTATTTGATTTTTTTTTTGTAGAAAAACTTACTTTATTAAATCTAAATTATTAAAAAGACATACACCACAGTCCTCCACAATTTTAATTTTTTATACATGAAAGTAATTGTAAGAACATGTTTTATCATAATAAAGAATAAAATTGATGGCTATTTTTCTCTTTATAGAAAAATTTTTCACTTTTGTCAGCCATCTTGAAAAATCGCACATCTTGAATTTTTTTAAAAACTAACACATTTTTATTTAGCAATATAATTATAATACTGAAATTTTTATATAATCATTCGTTATTCTGATAACATTCATAAAATATTTTAATTAAATAATTTTTAAATAACAATTTTAAAGTATCTTTAATTAAAACTTAATTACAAGAAATTTGTTTTTTAGTCTATACGTCAGTTCAACGGGACCATGGCACTTACCACCTCCAATTTGTTTTAAAACTTAGTGTTAACTCTTTCTTTGTAGATAAAACTATATATCCAAAATTATTTTGCTGTATCTCAAATAGATTTCGTATTACAGCCATTAAAAATCTCAACTCATCTTGCACATATATAAGATTTTCAAAATGAGGCGCATATATTTAGATATAAAATTCTTTCTCCTTAACTATTCATTGTACCTCTATAAAAAAATTTTTGAAAATCAATAAGAGCATATTCATGTTACAAAAAAATATTTCACTCCCCAAAATCAATATAAAATTTCAGGAAAAAAATTGAAGGAGGCAAGTATTTGATTTTTTTGTAGAAAAACTTACTAATTCTAAACTATCAAACAGAGGGTCCTCCACAATTTAAATTTTTTATACATAAAAAATAATTGTAAAAACATGGTTTAACATAATAAGAATAAAATGGATGGCTATTTTCTCTTTATAGTAAAAATTTGCACTTTTGTCATTCTGAAACTTTTGTATAATTATTTGTTATTCTGATAGCATTCATAAAACGTTTGAATGAAATAATTTTTAAATAAAAATTTGGAAGTTAATTTAATTAAAACTTAATTACAAGAAATTTGTTTTCTAGTCTACAGCCATACTCAATTTTGCAACTTTCTTTTTTGTGGTGATCACAGACAAAAAAAAAAAGGAAAATTCTCATAAATGTGTGTGCCCCCTTATAAGGGCCTCCATGTGTTGTAGACATTTGATTGGGACTTAATGTAAACACTTGAGCTATGGAATGCTCAGGGCTCGCAACACTTTTTACATTTGTCCCTAGGGAAAAAGGGACCAAATATCTTAAAAAAAGGGACAAAAAGGGACCTAAAAAATTTAAGCCCGCATTACATTTTTGTTAACTAACACCATTATAAATATTGTACCGTAAAACTATCAATATTATTAAAACAATTTGTTAAATCTTATGAATATTTTAAACCTTATGTTCATAAAATTATAGGAAAAAAGCAATGGTGTAAAAAGAGATGTAAATTAAAAAAAAATATATTTTTCTATCCATTTGAAAGAAAGCTCTAAATGGTATGTTTGATATATGTAAGCTGTTTCTGAACACGTGCATCAGTTTTTGTCTATACCTTCTGTGCTTTCGGTCAAGAGTCGCAACCTAAAAAATGACATGTGTAAAATCAATATAACTTCACTTAGAATCAGCCTATGAGGATAAATATTGTACCATCGTGTGCAGGAAAGTGACTTTTTGAACCGGTCCATTTTTAGCCTATTCCCCGACCTTTGTACTTTGTTGCGTTGGTAGGGGGTGTTGCATGTAATTGTTGCAATATATGATTCAACCTCATAACCCCATATGCAATAGGGTGGAGTGAAAAGGGCGAAAAAAAATAATTTCAAATTTTAGTGTTTCCTGACCCAACGAATGGTGCCATTTGGTGAAAAAATCACTGTGAAAAAATTTAAGCGGAATCGTTCATCATCTTCAGGTTCCACATTGAGATATAAAAAATAATATTAAAGTCAAACAGTAAAAAAAATCATTTTTTTTATTTTAATTTAATTTTTACAATATTTTATTTTCAGATTAAAAAACGATTCTAATTATTAAAAAATAGACATGAACATATAAACACACATTATTTTCAGATTTCACACAAGGTCCTAAAAAGTTCATCTTGTCAAATTTCGGAAGTTCGTTTTGTGACTTTATTCCGCTGCAAAGTATCCATCCCTGACGCCTTCTACACCACATGTTGCCAATGATGCTTGTGTTTCCAGTTTCATATGCCTCACCACTGCTTGAGAATGGCTTCTCTGTTCAAATTGTGAACCATTTCTGATCAATCTTGTTATGTCTTCATCGCTGAAGTTCGTGGTACCTGGTGGTTCCAAAGGATTGTCATAGTGAATCATCTAGAAATAGTCATTTGCTTTTAAATTCAAATTGGGAAGATTAAATTATCTTATTTTCCCCTTTGAGTCAGTTTTTCTTGATTTCAGTATTCTTCTGAAGCCAAGTTCTCGAATGTGTGCTCGTTCATTTAGCATCGCTAACAGAATATTCTCAGAATGAGCAAAATAACAGTTCCTCTGAATAAATTCGTGAACGATTGTCTTAAAGTCTTCTGGAAATAATGAACTTTTTTTTATCATTCCATTAAGGTGACGTGTTCCATGAGTGGCATTCGGGATTTTCTTTATTTCAAACCAGGATGGCACATAAACTTTCATAACACATTATACCAAGAGCTTAAAGTCTCATGGAGCATCATTATTGGTTTGGCGGTCGATACGTAAAGGCGAAGAATTTTGTTGGCTGAAGTGTGCCATCTTGAGTGAGACATCTTCCCGGGTCTTCTGTTTGCTAATTCTGGAAGGCATACCCCCAATGATACTGCCTAGAAATGTCGAAGAGGTGTTTTTAGTCTGTACTGAGTTCTTTTTTGTCAATTTCGGGAAAAGCAACTGGAATAGAGACAAAATTTGCCACGGCAAGAGTTTTGCATGTTTTCATAGATTTGCCTATTGTCGCGGAAAACTCTTGTGGTCCAGACGTATTTCGGTCCTAAATAAACAGAACCAGGTTCTGACAAGAGCGTAATATGCTCTACTACAGCTGTAGTCCTGTAGTATAAGAATTCCCTTTCTTCTCATACATAATAGTCTTTTCTTCCATCGAAGTAGAGGGCATACAAAAATTGCGTTATTTGTGTAGAATCTAGCTGGGACCATAACTTTCGACGTTCTGTCCTCAGCTTATTCCTGTCGATAACTTTAGCCGGAATATCTTTAGATACAATCCCTACATCATGAAGCACAGATGACACAATGACAGCAGCTGACCTATCTGATATTCCTGCCCTATCACAAGCAACCGCTAAATGCAGCAAGGATATTTTCATCTAACTTTTCTTGGATGTTAAGGGAGTTTTATCATCAGTTGCTTTCAGACGTTTGGCTTCGAGGCTAACGTAATCGTCATCATCTTCAGGGATATCTTCTAATTATGAATCAGATCCTAGAATAGCGTTCGCTGCTGAATCCGTAATAGACTTAGAAAAAGCTTTAGTTTTGCATTATCTTGCTTTGGCCTCATGGTTTTGCCTTTTATGTTTTTTTTTCTTATACGCTTCAATTTTGGCTTACAGAAATGTCTATCGACACTATTGCCATTTTCTTACATGCCGTTGACCTGTTAAAAAATTTCGCTCCATACGAGGAATCTTTAAAGAACACTTGCATTGTTCATAATTCAAACATTTGCATGAAGAAATATCAAACGAAGTACTATTTGTCTGGTCGAAGAAATATTTCCTAATTTTGAGATTTTCGAGATTTTGATATTCTTTTCATATTTTTATACTTTTCATTGTAATTTCTTATAAGTCGAAAAATTTCTTGATGACTTTTACCACTGGCAAGGAGGCTTTCTTCCAAATTCTTTAAATATGCCAAGAAACAATTTCGATGATATCTTTGACTGAAGGATCTTTCTTTTCCCCTTTCACAATAAATAATTTTTGATCCAGAGGAAATGCTTTATTAAATCAGCAAACGTGGGTAAAACTGTCCCAGAAAATGAAATCCACGTGACAACTATGTCATGGTAAAAATAGTTATCAGAATAGAACACGTGCTGCCATCTATTAAAATTAAGTAAATTTGCTTTTTATGTAGAGTACGAAAGTAATTTATAGCGCTAACATCTGACAGTAAAGTTTTAATTAAGTAATTTATTGACTAAATCATAATTAATTACCATTAATTATCATACAATTAATGTTAAATATCATTTTAATTAACACATTAATTAATTGAAATTATTTATTAAATAAAAGCACTTTTTTTTATATAAAAGGCTATATATAAACATTCTTTTGAGATGTGGAACCTCAAGATAGCAATATATTGGACTGAAATTTGGTGACAATTTGTTCTAGTGAATTTGGCACCGTATAATGACTCAGGCAACATGAATTTCAAAAAAAAGTTTTTTCGCTCCACCCTAATATGCAATCAGCTAAAGTGCATAAATGGCATACCGTCGGGCAGAGGAAGATGGAAAACGTCGACCAGGCCGATTGTTAAAAAAAAAAGATTTCAGGTGGTTACGGAGTACCCGGGGCCGAAGGCCCTATTACCTCCATCATGAGTGCA
The DNA here is from genome assembly GCA_963932185.1 of Troglohyphantes excavatus. Classification (NCBI taxonomy): domain Eukaryota; kingdom Metazoa; phylum Arthropoda; class Arachnida; order Araneae; family Linyphiidae; genus Troglohyphantes; species Troglohyphantes excavatus. The sequence goes on along the minus strand of OZ010676.1, from coordinate 571,698 downwards.
TAAAGAATATGCGTTGAGAACAAACACATCAGGTTAAATGGATGTTCCCTGGGATAGACAAAAATCTCGAAGCATACCATTCCAAAAGATGGACGGCACAGGACGAAGGCCTAGACAGAGCTCTCCTCTGATTGGCCGATGGGCGGAGACATCGCTACTTTGGCGAAAAAGTCAAAGAAGACTTGCAGTTTATCGATCGGCGTCGATTTTTCTCGAATTTGAAGGATCAGACCTTCGATACCCGAGAAAATTTCGGTGATTTCCTTGCATAGGTCCGCGATTAGTGAACTTCACCCGATATCTGGACTGCAGGGAGTGGGATGGTTGGGCATTTGGTAGTCCGCACGGCAGCAGGCTTCCTACTACTGTGCACTGGTTTCCTAGAACGTTGGGGCCTCGGGAACATGGGACACTTGCGACTTGAAGCAAGGTGTCCGTCTGCCAGGCAGTTGATGCATTTGGGTGTCTCAATCCAGCTGAGGGAGCATTCCCTGGTTTGGTGAGAGGCATCGCCGCAGTTCAGGCAGCGGGGAGCCATGAAGCAATTGGAGGCAGTATGGTTGAAGAGGTTACAGTTGAAGCACTGTTTTACACCGCTGGCCTTCCTGAATGACTCCACAGTTCAGGCAGCGGGGAGCCATGAAGCAATTGGAGGCAGTATGGTTGAAGAGGTTACAGTTGAAGCACTGTTTTACACCGCTGGCCTTCCTGAATGACTCCACACGGACAGCAAGATATTGTAAGGTCCTTAATTTCAAGACCTTGTTTATTCCCGGAGATTTTGGGAACTCGGCCGGAAATAGGTTGATCTTGGCTTTGGTTGACCACTTGGTGAGTTGCAAAACTTTGCAACGTCAAAACCCAGGTCGGTCAGTTCATTGTGAATGCAGCTGCTGGTTGTCTCAACCATGGAGGCTCCATGGTCTCAACCGGCAGCCCCTTGACAACAACTTTGAAGGCATATCGGCAGTCAACGGCACAAGATAAAAATCATGCTTGGCTGCTTTAAGATGTGTCATGATTAAGAAATTTTTGCTTTCACAACCTGGCGAAATTTTTATAAAATTTTTGCATGACTGGTTTGTTATTGGCCCACCGATTTTATCACTCAAGTCACTGAGGATGTTACCATAATCGTCCGTTACTGTTAGGAAAATTACACTAAGGCATATCGGCTCGATCTGGGGCTCAATAATCATAGGAACATCAGGTATGGGAGGAATAACCGCTGGACCAGTGACTTCCGCGGTTGACGTAGGGCAAAATTGCGCCCCCATTATAGACAACCGGGGCGACACTAGGTCCACCGGTAACTGATCCATTCAGTTCGGGTAGGCGTTTCCTCTTCTTTTTCCTGGCAGGTTTGGGCTCCGGGTTGGTGTTGGGTTACAAGTCCATTGGGGAATCGACATCACTAGTGGGCAACAGCACATCGGCGGCAGCCATTTCTGGCTACGAGGGGCAGTGGGCTCCATCAGTGGAATGGCATTTGGGTCGAAGAAGTTACTAAAGACTTCGGGCACCTTCCCGGACTTTCGGCAAGCAAGAGCAATTTCAGTCAATTTGAAAACAGCCACTTTAAATTCATTCGATCTCCAATTATCTTGAAGGTCATATACTTCGTCATACCCATCTTGGTAACTACAAAGTAGCGGTCCCTGGCATGAATAGGGTCGAATAGTGTCCGGAAATCCGGCACTTCTAAAGGCATCTTGGCTTTTGATACTTGCGCGAGAGAGCTCGTCTTAACTTGACGGTGTCTCGTCTCGTGGAGGACTGATTGTTAACTCATTTCCTCCTTTGACCTTTGTACCGCATAGAAAGGGGGGGGGGGGGTGATCGCCCTTGGCTTCAGCATATGCTTCAGACCCCATTACGCCACAGGGAATCGACCTTTGAATGATAAATTACCTACTACCGTGTTAGAGGAAGGTATGCCACAACAACTAAGTTGGCTATTTACCCACTCCCTTCGTATCTACTCATGTTCATGTACCGCTTGGGGCCCAAATGTTTCCATGAATGAATTCTTACGGTACAGTGGGGTGCCTACTCTTTTTTTTTTTGCCGTTGAGTGAATACAACGGGGGGGGGGGGGGGGGGGGTACCTGTGCGAAACCGCAGGTAATAGCTAGTATAACAAAAATCAGTGAATGAATGCATGCGTTTTGTTGCAGCAACAAAACTGTTTAAAAAACACACATTGAAGCGTTTTGACTTCGTTTCACTCTTTTTTCCAGTGCCCCTAGTAAATATTTGGAAAAAATAATTTAATTAAGTTTTTTTAAACTACATAGCATTCTACTATTTCAAGCATTATTCCAAACAAGTTTGAAGAAAATCGGAGCATTATTAAAAAAACTAGTGCATTTGTGCGAAAATGATTTTTAAAATTCATTTCGTAATAATCTCAAATTATTTGTAACTTTTTAAATTTTGGCTAAATTTCTTGAAATTTAGCAGGGATGCTACTTAACACATGAAAAGTCTATTTTTCATATCAAAAGTAAATCGAACAGTATTTGCTTAATTAGAATATGAGGTACTGGAAAATTATGTAATTCGAATTTACACTTTCACCTGCTATTTTTTAGTTTTCCAAGATTAATTCAATTTTCATCATTTACATTTGTTTTTGATGCAATGCATAAACAAGATCCAGTGGTCCTGAAAGGACAGTTAACATTTAGGCCCACATTCCACACTAATGTGATTAATTACATTTGTAAAAACAAAACAGCAAGATTTTTTCTGGTTTAATGATATTCGAGAGTTGCAACACCCTAGCAGCAGATTTAACACATCACATATTCGAACATGAATGTAATGACCATTACATAATAAAAAAATGGTTAAACAAGTAGGAGAAAGGGCCGGAAATGTGTTATTATAGTCATAAAGGGTGGACAAAAATATTTTTCCTAAAATAAGGGACCATATTCTGAAAAAAATAACTTTTAAGTACCTCAAGTAACAAAAAGGACTTTTAGGGGGGGGGAAAGGACCTGTTGCGAGGCCTGAATGCTCAAATGGAGATGGTTGAAAGAGGTGGATAGAAAAGTTGGGAATGAACTGATTGGTCACACTTTAATAAAGAATATCTCAGAAGGATAATTTTAATTTTGGTTAGTTAAATGTTTTCAAATTGTAGTTAAGTTTAAAACTGAAAAACGGAACCTTCAAAATGTAGTGTGGGAAAGATGACATCAAGTGAATGCCATAAGTTAACTTATAGTGGTAATAAAGGAATTAAAGAAATTGATAGTTTGAGTGAAAAAGACGGAGAACTGTTGATTTTAAGAATACTTTAAATGTTATACTATTCATTTAATTCAAAGTTTTTTTTTAATATTTAATCTATCTAGATAAAATAACAAATATTTATGTAAAAGTTTTAGCATTATAATTGTATTGACAAATAAAAATGTTGTTAATTTTTTTTTTATTTCAACAAGTGCGATTTTTTAGATGGCCAACAAAAGTGCACATTTTTACTATAGAGTAAAATAGCCATCTATTTTATTCTTTATTATAATAAAACATGTTCTTACGATGAATTTTATTTATAAAAAATAAAATTTTGAAGTACACTATTTTTGATAATTTAAATTTAATAAAGTAAGTTTTTCTACAAAAAAAAAATCAAATTCTTGCTCTTTCATATTTTTTCCTAAATTTTATATTAATTTTGGAGAAGGAAATATTTTTTTTATAACATCAATATGCTTTTATTGATTCTCACAAAAATTTTCATAGAGATACAATGAATAGTTCTTGAGAAATAATTTTATATCTAGATATATGCGCCTCATTTTCTTAAATCTTAAACGTGTAAGATGAGCTGAGATTTTGAATGGCTGTAATACCAAAACTGTTTGAGATACAACAAAATATTTAATTAAAATATTTTATGAATGTTATTAGAATAACAAATGATTATATAAAAATTTCAGTATTATAATTATATTGCTAAATAAAAATGTGTATGTTTTTAAAAAAAATTCAAGATGTGTGATTTTTCAAGATGGCTGACAAAAGTGAAAATTTTTACTATAAAGAGAAAAATAGCCATCAATTGTATTCTTTATTATGATAAAACATGTTCTTACAATTATTTGAATGTATAAAAAATTGTGGAGGACCCTCTTTTTGATAATTTAGATTTAATAAAGTAAGTTTTTCTACAAAAAAAGTCAAATACTTGCCTCTTTATATTTTTTCCTGAAAAGTTTTATTGATTTTTGGGAATGAAATATTTTTTATAACATCAATATGCTTTTATTGATTTGCCAAAAAATTTTCATGGAGATCCAATGAATAGTTCTGGAGAAAGAATTTAACTCTAGATATATGCGACTCATTTTGAAAATCTCAAACGTGCAACACGAGCTGAAATTTTGAATGGCTAAAAAATAAAAACTATTTGAGATACAGCAAAAAAATTTCGGACATTTACTTTTACCCATAAGGAAAGCATTTTCACCAAGTTTTTAAAAAAATCGGAGGTGGTGGGTGCCATGATCCCGTTGAATTGACGTGGAATGACCCTTAGTACACATTGTGACTAGAAATATTGTATCAAGTAAAATTAACGATGGCAAAGCTTTTGAATTGGGTGGTAAATGTGTTTGAAGACTGAAGTTTAAAGACTCCCTTCCAAGTGGTTTCTATTTCAGTCTACAGAAATGTGTTGTCAGCCTGGTTAAAACGAAACAATGCTCAACACAAAAAGCATCATAAAGTTGGATATTAAACTTTTGTAATTCAGAGTAATAGACCTTCAGGCAATCAAATGCATAAAAATGGTCGACATATTAAAATAAGAATCTGCTAATGTGCTGACGTTTACGTTTTCAGATGACTGAAGTATGAGAGAGACTGATACATGAAACCTGTTTTATTGAGCTCTCTAGCTGTAATGCATTCAGACAGAGCGAGGAGAATACCTCAAAAAATTTTTTTGGATGGTTGTGCTTTGCTGTGGGTTAAGCATTGGTCCTCTGGAGGAACAGGTAGCTAATTTCATTGAAAACTTTTTAAAACCACAACTTTCAAATAATGATAATAAACGACATCTCATCAAACTTATATAAAAGTACATTTCAAAAAATTTCGCCACAGTCCCATCCCAAAAAACTTTTGATGGTAATAGGGACGGATCGTATACCATACAAAATTCTAGGTGGAAACATGTATCAAATGCTGCTCATGCGCTGTTGCTTCATACAACGGAATGGGAAAGAAAATAATTATCTCTAGTCCGTGATAGAATTAAATAAATTAGATTATATAGAAAACAGAATGCCTTCAGTCTACAGAGTACATGATGTGTAGCATACATGGCAGTAGACAGAACTCTTCTCTGAACAAAGAAAATGTGCAAACAGAACTTCGAATGCTTCTTTTCCATCTAAAAATGCATGTTTTGCACTTAATATTCAGGACAGTCCAATTTTAACTGTCATATGGTTATCAACCAATCAGCCTTCTTTACCAGTGTTCCAACATTGTTTGAATGATGAAGAAATGAAAAAAAGAAAGAACTTGTACCGATACAGAATCGGGTTTGTACCAGACTACATGCAAGTGCTCTTAAAGAGCTAACGAAACCTGCTCAACAATAACATGTGGCTGTCATTATAGCAACATTTCGTGCAGTAAGTAAAGTGTTGCAATTCCTCATATCAAAGTTTCCGAAGCAATAAACGAAAACGGGTACGAAGAAAATGTTCTTCGTGTCAATATGTTCCGAATTCTATATTTAATAATTGTCAATATATTTCTTATTTTGTTCTTGAATGCAAAGGTCTTCATTTTACTTAAATGCGTACCCGATTTTGTTTAAAAGTGAAAATCACTGCAACTTACAATTAGTTCTTTCCGTTAACGAGAAACAAATGCGATTTTCTATAGTTTCAGTTACATTATTTTTTATATTATCTTAATTATTTTATAAATAAACTATATGGAGTGAATTTTTTAAACATATGTCCAAACTGCTCAAGATTTAGAGTGGCATCAATCGGTTCTGAAATCTACGCTATTTACTACATCAGAAACTATGAACACATTTTCGCCCTACGCCAAAACAATGTTGACTTATATTTTAACATTTAGCACCCTGACTAAATGAACTCCTCATTTTAAAAAGCCCATTTACTAACACACATAAAACAGTATTGGCATAGATGTCAGCCCATTGATAAACGACAAACTGCAATTAACAGAATATTTTGAACTTTTAATAGTGGAATTGCATTGAAACTGCTGACTGCTCCTTTACAATCAACAGTATCCAATTAAAATATAAATAAATCACTAAAAAAAAACAACGCAAAATTAAAATGCTTACCTTCATCACGAAAACCAATTCCACTATCGCTATTGGAGCTGTTGCTACTAGTATTGCTAGGTTGTGGGGACATATTAACATGGAATTCTAAACCGTGTACTATTTCGTTATTAAGTCCTAGTTTGCTTCTATAAAGACCAACAACAGCTTGCAAAATGTTATCTGCTGATTCAGGAAACTCCTTACATTTATTGGTCACAGGATCTGATGTGCATGTAATACGAAAAGCTTTGGCCCTCTTTAAATGCTGATGATGTGGAGTTAATTTAGGATCCACCATGAATACATGGCATGAACTACTTATAGAGAGAGACCCAGCATCCTCTTGACTACTTTCACTGAATTCGTCATTATTTGTGCCATGATTAGTAACAAGCCCAAAGAACTTTTTGTCATCACTATACACACCACTAAAAGTAATTTTGTCTGCAGAAAACTCAGCAAGGGTAACACCTTGAGGATTAATTAAAATAATACTTTCAGTAAACACAGACATTAAAACTAGGGTGTGCACTTTTTTCTCAATACGCAGGCGCCGAATACAGTTGCGAATAGTTTGCAGTCGACAATTGGGAAGCTGTGGTTCTTTCGGCATTTCAATTGTACCTAAATATCCAACTACAGCTTTTAAAACAGCTTCTTCCATGTGGTTGGGCTCATTGCTTTGGGACAGAGTAGGGTATAAAATGTTATTTAAGTCTTGTTCCGTAAAAATGGAATGAAAAACTTCACTGGTAGAACTAGAAGATGTATTGTTCAGATGTTCAGGATGATTAGGAGAAACTTTATTTTCCTTTTTCTTTTTTACTTTTTCATTGGAAGAAGCCATACAGGGCTTCCTATTCGCATCTTGTAATCGTTCCTGTAAAATCAAATCTAACAACACTTTATTAGTCCGGCTAGGACCAGCCAAGCCTTGAGGTTTGGAACTCTGCTTTTGTGGCAAAACAGTGTGGCCATGAATATGATCTACAAACAATGCCCCAGTTTGCAAGTCTTGTACAACTTTTTCAGCTCTGGACACACTGTTTTGATGCCTATTGCGAATCTTGTTTGGGTATTTTGGCTTTGAAATAAATTCTTCTTCTGAAGAATCTGAATAATAATTTTCAGCAATTTGAAGCTTTAACAGTCCACTAGAGTTCCCGATCAAATGAACCACATCGTCATGAGGGGCTTTTGAGACATTCTGCCCATTGACTGCAATCAAAAAGTCACCAGGCCGCAAACCTGCTTTTTCTGCAGGGCTGCCAGTAATAATGCAACTCAGAATGCAAGGTGCTTGACCAGATATGGTGAATCCGAATCCATTCTTTCCTCGGGAAATTTCTACAGTTCTTACTCCACAGCTAGGCCGCTTTTTTCTCCGTCTGTGCTGATGCATTATGGGTTACTATGTAGTTAAAACCTACAAGAAAATTACATATCATTAGATAATTACAGGGTAATTATAATAGATTACAAAAAGGTTGACCAGGCTGAAGTTATAGGTTGATATTATATGTTCAATGAGATAAATACAAACAGTTTTTCAAAAGCCAGCAATCCCGGAAGCAGAAACGCTTCGACGTGCGTCGTATGTCGCAAATTTTTTCGAAGGTCTGCAGACAAATTTTTTTAGAAGTCTATCATACAATTTTTTTTTTATGTCTGCACTACTTTAGGAAATTTTCTGCAGATTCTTTTTTTTTAGATAATTACTTTTCTCTCATTTACGCTTATATTCACAATCGCGGATAATCTATGGTTTGCATGCAAATCGGGTTGGTTGGTTGGTTGTATGGTGTTTAATGGCGCAAGGGCCAAATGTGGCCAAGCTGCGCCAAACTCTAGATGTTTCAAACCAACATTAAAATTCTAAAAATTTACACAAAAACAAAATAAATTTCAAAGCAAATGTAAAAATCCTGTGTAATTTAAAAAGAGAAATAGTGATGGATGATGTGGATGATTCAATAAATAGGACAATGTGGGAGATGAAGTGTTAAAAAAGCGAATATATAAAAGTCTAAGACGAGGACAAGAAGTTAAAATATGGTGTATGGTAAGAGTTTGTTGGCAGTGGTGACACAGCGGGGCGGTTTGATTTAATAGTAAATGCCTGTGGGTAGCTCGTGAGTGCCCTATTCGGAGACGAGTTAGTAAAATATCGAGCCGTCTGGATGACAAAGACGGTAGGAGTGTGACACATGCAAATCGGGAGATAAACCTAAGATTATTGATGAAACCTTATTCAAAAGACCGGTTTTCGCCAAATCGGCGGAATATCTACAGGAAACTAAACCTCGGTTTATACTACCAATATTGGCAGTATAAACCACGTTTTTAGTTCTAAACAAAATGGCCGCGTATACGATCGCTCTGTTAGGCTTAAAATATTTTGTTAAAAATCTATTTAGAGACAAATATTTCTTAAATAAGTACTTAACCTTCTCACAGTTATAAATGTAATTTTGCTGGAGCCAACTTACATGCCATCCTCGGTACAAACGTAAATTTGCGTCAAAACAAATTGTAGCAATACAGGTACGAACGTAAAATTGCCGACTTCTTTCCCCCCTCGACCACACGGAAGGGGCTGGTGTTGCACATCCATCCTACTGTGAACAGAGGAGGGCATCGGACAATGGGACATTGTTAAATTTTCAAGGAGTGGGCATGGAGGGAGTTTGACAGCAATCATCAACTCTTTTTTCTACGGAATAGTTTAAAAGGGATTTTTCTTGGAAAATACATTGTTGAAAAAGAAGCGAATTTCTGAATACATACTAGCTTTTCTTTGAGGGTATATATATATAAACTATGAGGGTATATGGGAACGTCCATTGTTACTCTTGTGACGGTCAGAGAAAATTTTCATAAAAACGTACATTTTTTACAATACTAAACATATTTAGGATAAAATTCAAAATTACTATTTAAAAGTTCATGTCATTCCGCTTCATAAAACATATCTAATATGTAATTTAGTATATTTTTGTTGTCTAGGAAATAAATCAAAATTTTGTTACTCTTGTGACCACTGGAAAAGGCAAAATACAAAAAGTGTTTTTAAGGTAGAATTCCTGTGAATTATATGAGAATACAAAACTCAAATTTACAAATATAATAGAGCAATTATATCTCTTCAAAAGGGAAAAACTTTTGAATCTCTTTGACAAAATCTGAATTAATGGCATTGTTTTAAGTAAAAGGCTAAGCGTTACTCTTGTGACATTTTGTCCACAATTGAATTTCTGCTTAAAAACCTCAAAAAATCATTAATATATGAGTAAATTCGTGATTTTTTTTATATACAACAGTTTTAAACATTGATAGGAGTCTAAAATTGCTTAAAAGGGTATAGAATTATTATATTAAAAAATAGTTTACTAAAAAAATATTTTACAAATATAAGAGCAACAAAATTAGCCACAATTTGGTTTCTTTTGTATCAAATAGCATGATCATAAGGTTCAAACTTTTGAATTATTTTTACTTTTGTGTGTATTAAAGCACCTTATTTGATATTCATCATATACTGTTAGAATTAACGGACCACAACATAGTTTACATTCACCTACTGGTTATATTGCAATTTCTCGGCTCCTTTGCGTTCTGTTACTGAGCAGAATTGCTCTTCGTCTTCATCATCGGTTTCACTTGCAGTTTTATTGCTGTTTCCTTTATTTATAATTTATAAAACATGAACTCTTTGTAGGAATTATCGTGTGTTATGGTCAATGGTAGATACTGGTATTTTTGGTAGCTTCGACAAAGTGTGTTTTTGTGTGCCCTTCACTATACAATTTCTCCAAGAGCAATACGCAAATGAATTCTTTGGCTATGATTTCTTCATTTGGTACATAAAGTATGTTTACCTTTGTTGCACCATGAACAAGTTCTGCAAAATCAGCAGCTTTTTGTATAATTGCTTTTTACCATGCACTTCATTTCATAGACATCACTTAAAAAAAGAAAAACAGCACCGATTCCATCTACAGCACTCGTATCATAAGCTGTTGGGAAAAAAATGTCCATGAAAACTGTTAATATTTAAGTGCTGACATGTTTACAAAATTATATTTTTGTTTAAATTGGCCTGTGCAACCCTCAGAAAAAACTGGATACCCTTTTGACCGATGTATTTTCTTGGAGATGCTGCATTAAAATATTGTGCAAACACATTTACAGAAAATCTGTCTTGTATTATATAATAGTCGTTCTATGATATCTTTTCAAAATGCACATTCTAAATGTCTACCAACATTCAAGTAAAATATCAAAGCACCAGGGACATAACAAAATTGAAACAACAGGCTTGAAACAACAAATTTCCCAACTTAACGATTCGAAATTCCCAACTCAACAGTGCTGAAAATTCCCAGTTCCAACTTATCAGCATTTTTCATCTTTTTTTTATATACATTTTAGGTAATATTAAACAGTTCTCTCAAAAGAATTGATTTGTTGCACCCATATTCCAATGCAATGTCCGTTCTGAGGTCTAATTTAAATGTAATGATACAAGTTAGGCCATTTCTAATCTGCTCTAGCTTTCATTTGCTAATAATATTAATTTTCTTCAGGCATAAATTTTCTCAAATTGGGGATTTTTAGAAGTAGAAATTCCCAACTTTCAGGGTTTCCAGATTATAGTGGGGCCGGGCTCCGCCGGGTGCAACGGGCCTACACAGCACTCTAAATCAATAAATCTTTAGGAATGGAGAAAATAAATCTGCAACTGTCCTATGAATTACTTTGAAAGTTTTTATGAAAACCACAAATACACACATTCTGAGGACCTGCTGTCATAATTGTTCTGTAATTTTAAAGTAAATAAAAAATTAAGTTCATTCATTTTAAAAACATGAATGAATGCAAATTAATTTGTTTTAAATTAATTATTAATATAATTAATTATGGAAAAAACTACTCAAGAACTTATTCTTAAAAAGGGCAAAGCCAAATAAACTTAAAATATTGTTTTTGTTTTGGTCTGAAGACAACCTATTTGATTTACTTGCCAGAAATGTTATGTGTTACTCTTGTGACACAGTCATTTGTTACTCTTGTGACAACATAACAGAGGATGTTCTATGCATGACACACAAAAAATAAATGGTGTAAAATATGTCTTATTCCACCAAATCAGAGATTAAAAGGTTTCAAGTAAAAATGTTAAGTAGTTTTTACAAATTTGAAACTTTTATATGTTTTTTGTTACTCTTGTGACAATTAAACATCACTATTAAAAAGAGTTAAATTTTATTCAAAGGCTAATCTAAAATATTTCAACTATATATATATGATAAATATGTAAAGGGATTATGAATTTGTATATATAATGATTTCAATTAATGAACAAAATTAAGAAAATAATATACTATTATCGAAGTGACATTTTTGGCCCCAATAAAAGTGAAGAAATAAGTCAACTTTCAGAACAATTTCACTGCAGACTATTATTCTTATGAAATAATACCTTACAAATTCATATCCAGCAACTTTCTAGGATTAAATTGATATACCACACTTACAGTTTGGTTAAAATTTTAATTTCAGTAAAAAGTTTCATTTTTGGTGGACGTTCCCATATATATATGAGGATATATATATAAATGACTTTGAGCACTGAAATTCATTCACATAACACATCGCAGTTCTGACTTTGGTTTGGTACCCTGCTTTAAAATGTACCACACAATTACTGATCTATGAACACTCATTTCATTTAAGAATCTTTATTTTATGCTTTAATATCATTCCTATACTTTTGGTTTGCATTTTCATACATTGAAATTTTGTTAGAATACATTTTTTTTTCATTAATGTGCATACTTTCCTTTTTAAATAATTGAATATAGTTAGAGCACTAAAGCAAAATGTATTCAACAGGAAGTGTACTAAAATTATTATAAAGTACATGTAATTTTTTTATTTACTTATAATGCAATCTGTTAACAAAATCAGCTACATTTAGGACTTATTAATATGTCAGATTAAGACATTCTTATCGTGTCAATAAATATATTTAAAAATTATTTTGTTCAAACAATTTTGTGTATAAATATACATAAATAAATAGTAGCATAACATGATATTTTAAATCTTAGTATTATAAGTATTTAGTAACATAAAATTTCATTGTAATAACAATATTTATAATCAGAAGCAAATGTAAACAAAATTTAAAACTGATAAGTTTGATAATAGAACACTAATATTCAATTTCGGAAAAAATACCATAAAATAAATATAAAAAGCAACTTATATTTTATAACTGTAATTCTTCAAAATTATTCTCGCATATGATAACTAATTTTTTCAGTTTTAGAGTAACATATTTTAATCATTTGTTATTCTATTTTGATAATCTCCATTTAATATGGTATATTTTCTCATTATAAATTTGTATTATAAACAATGATCATGTAATATTTTCATTTGAAACCAAAGACAATTTTAGGAAATATAGACAAACCTAAAAATATATTTTTTATACAAAATAAATTAAATGATATGAGAAATAAAATTGCATTAAAATTTATAAGTTTAAATTAAATTAAAACTGAATTAAATCAAATAGCCTTATTATGTGAATAACAAAATACTCATTTTTTTAGGAAATATTTATCAGAGAAATATTAATGCGTAATTAATCTTTTAAGTAGTACAATCGAAAAGATAAATAAAAATCTTAAACTTAGTATGATTTAGCATTATAAATTTACGTTATAACAGTATACTTCCAAAGTCGTAATGAATTGAAACTTCACTTACTTACGGAATCTCGATGACACTACCTTATTAGTGATAATGATTACTTATAAGGAATTTATAAAAATTAGTAAGGAACCTTATTTAAAAAAAAATTCCACAGGCGGTATAGAAAAATAAAGATAGCTTCACTGGGAACATTACAAAAAATTAGTTTTATAAGAAAATATACGTAAAATGTTAAATTTTATGTACTAGTAAATTTTTTCAAGGTGAGTTTATTTTATAAAAACACAGAAAGCGTAATAAACATTTTATTTTTATAACATTTTATTTTTATAGTAAAAGTGCGTAATAATAAAAATTAGCTATTTTCTTAGAACGAACACTATGAGTTTACTTTTATGAATAAATTTACAATGAATATGGACGCAATTTTACCAAAAAAACACATAGAAAAGATAAACCACAATAAACAACCACAATCGGAAGTTTAATTGGTGGTCTGCGGACCACTAATTGAGAATTACTGTTCTAAAGAATTGTAGTCTTAATAAAAATTCTTCATAGGTAAATTTTTAAAAACAAAAATAAACGCGTATCTTTGATAAATATTTCCTTTTGAAAAATTAATTGAAACAAAACCAATGGCGTTTGAATCAGTGAAATGAAATTATTCAATTCTCAAAAGAGTACAGAAAAGAATTTTGAATTTTAGAAAGTCACTACAAAAAGTGAAAATTATACAAGTAATATTGCTATTATGATGTAGGTATATATTTTTGTAGTTTAGATTAGTCACTGACAATTTCGGCATAGCTATTCTATTTTCTATTTGATTAATCAAAACAGATATAATATTAAAAAAAGGCATAAAAGTTATTCCATTTGTACTATTTGCACCATTATTATGCAAGTAATTTAATAATGGTTAATAACAATGAATTATTAAGTCTAATGGTTATTTTTATTTGTACAAAACATTGCAAAAAATAAAAGTTTGTGCCTAACCTCCCAATATTTGCAAAATGTTTTACCAATATTTGCCACTCCCGGGGATAAATTATGGATTCGGGTAGTTGTGGATGACAGAAAAAAAAAATTGGGCAGTCGTAAATTTGAAATGGGTAGTCGCGAAATTTTGCCAGTTAAAGATTTTTTTTTTAATTGCTAACTTTAAAATTTAATCGTAAATGTATTGTCATATATTTTGCTTAGAATAAACCAAGTCTCACAACAAAATAAACCTCCTACTCACATAAATTTTATTTTTAAAAAAATTTGTTTTTTTCTGAAATCAATATCTGTAATTACCAAATAAAAAAACATGAAATAATAACGAAAAAAATAAATGCAAAAAATCCCACAATTAATAAAAAACACCAATTATTGAAAAAATTGTATTTTTGCATATAAAATATATTTGCAATTTGTGAAGCCCCATAAATTAAATTCGTCTTAGCAAAGAGTTCTACAAAATTCTTATTGTATATAAGCAGCAGGAACTGGAGAAAGAAGGGGGGGGGGGTGAGAGAGTAGGGGACAGGAGGAAAGCAGGAATAATTCTAACAATGGACACTTCTCAGGTGACAGGTCACATTCAGGACCACCTGGGGATGTTAAAAGGGGGAAGGAAAAACTGGTCAACGGTTTGGAAGTGGAAATCATTTCAAATAGGCTCGCTTTGAAGAAGCATTTTTTCTGAAAATTTTTGGTTCTGTAACCATCAGAAGGTTAAGTCTGAACTTTTTTATGCATTGAACACTAAAAATTGTCCATACGAACTAATTTAGTGCACTTTTCATTATAATCGATGCAACATAAATGCTGTAGCTACGAGATACCCGGATGGACAGATATGGGAACGTCCACCAAAAATGAAACTTTTTACTGAAATTAAAATTTTTACCAAACTGTAAGTGTGGTATATCAATTTAATCCTAGAAAGTTGCTGGATATGAATTTGTAAGGTATTATTTCATAAGAATAATAGTCTGCAGTGAAATTGTTCTGAAAGTTGACTTATTTCTTCACTTTTATTGGGGCCAAAAATGTCACTTCGATAATAGTATATTATTTTCTTAATTTTGTTCATTAATTGAAATCATTATACAGACAACTCTCGTTATCTCGAACTCGAAGGGAAGTGTATAAAAATTCGAGATATCGAAAATTCGAGTTATCGAAAATCCTATAAAAAAGCTGTTAAAATAAATCGGTAAAAATAAATACTAGTATACTTACACGACTTTATTTAACATATCTATCCAAAATAGTTTGGTGAGTATTTCTATTTTTTTCGAAATCAATTATACTATTTTCCAAATGCACGATTGCTTTAAATGTATCTAATGTTTTCATTTTCGGCCTCGATTCAATGAATGCACGGATAGTTTTTATAGAAGATAGAGCCTTTTACAAAGTTATCTTTGCAGAAGGTTAGCATTCTTCATTATCATTCTTCTTCTGAGTGCGATCTCTCATCAAATGCTGCTATAGAGAGTGCATTGCCTAAACAAAAATGAGAAGGGGTCGAGTGTCGTCTTCACATTTTAAGTGAGTTGTTTTCTGGACGGTCGGTAATGTTCCAAGAAAGTGACTCTCGCTTTACCGAAAACGCCAGCTGGCTTGAGGGACGATCTTCATTAATCTTCCTTATTGGATTGACTCTGTGTTAAAGCTGAGGGAATCCAGTCTGGCGACATTCAGACAAAAGGGTGAGGCACAGGTAGGATCCATTGTACGTATACCCTTTCAATAACACACAATAAGAAAGAGAACTGATAAAGAAGAACGTGGCAATTACATATATGTTAAAGGTTCTTCAAAATCCGTAGTTTTGAGAGGAAAACAAAATTTTGAGTTGTGAGGAAACTTCGAGTTATCGAAAATAACGACGAAAAACTTCGAATTAAAGAGATAAAATTACATTAAATAAGTAATGAAGGTGCAGGGAAATCGATTTTTTTCGAGATATCGAAAAATTCGAGTTATCGAAGTTCGAGTTATCGAGAGTCTACTGTATATACAAATTCATAATCCATTTACATATTTATCATATATACATATATATATAGTTGAAATATTTTAGATTAGCTTTTGAATAAAATTTTAACTCTATTTAATAGTGATGTTTAATTGTCACAAAAGTAACAAAAAACATATAAAAGTTTCAAATTTGTAAAAACTACTTAACATTTTTACTTGAAACCTTTTAATCTCTGATTTGGTGGAATAAGACATATTTTACACCATTTATTTTTTTTGTTTCATGCATAGAACATCCTATGTTGTGTTGTCACAAGAGTAACAAATGACTATGTCACAAGAGTAACGCATAACATTTCTGGCAAGTAAATAGGTTGTCTTCAGACCAAAACAAAAACATATTTTAAGTTTATTTAGCTTTGCCCTTTTTAAGAATAAGTTCTTGAGTAGTTTTTCCATAATTAATTTAAAACAAATTAAATTGCATTCATTTATGTTTTTAAAATGAATAAACTTAATTTGTTATTTACTTTAAAATTACAGAACAATTATGACAGCAGGTCCTCAGAATGTGTGTATTTGTGGTTTTCATAAAAACTTTCAAAGTAATTCATAGGACAGTTGCAGATATATTTTCTCCATTCCTAAAGATTTATTGATTTAGAGTGCTGTGCAGGCCCGTTGCACCGGGGGGAGCACGGCCCCACTATAATCTGGAAACCCTGAAAGTTGGGAATTTCTACTTCTAAAAATCCCCAATTTGAGAAAATTTATGCCTGAAGAAAATTAATATTATTAGCAAATGAAAGCTAGGGCAGATTAGAAATGGCCTAACTTCTATCATTACATTTAAATTAGACCTCAGAACGGACATTGCATTGGAATATGGGTGCAACAAATCAATGCTTGTGAGAGATGGTTGGTTGTTTGGGGTTTATTGGCACAAGGGCCAAATATGGCCAAGCTGCGCCAAACACTAGATTTTTAAACCAACATGCTGCTTGTGAGAGAACTGTTTAATATTACCTAAAATGTATATAAAAAAAGATGAAAAATGCTGATAAGATGGAACTGGGAATTTTCAGCAATGTTGAGTTGGGAATTTCGAATTGTTAAGTTGGGAAATTTGTTGTTTCAAGCCTGTTGTTTCAATTTTGTTATGTCGCTGGGGCTTTGATACTTTACTTAAATGTTGGTAGACATTCAGAATGTGCATTTTGAAAAGATATCATAGAACGACTATTATATAATACAAGACAGATTTTCTGTAAATGTGTTTGCACAATATTTTAATGCAGTATCTCTAAGAAAATGTATCGGTCAAAAGTGTATCCATTTTTTTCTGATGGTTGCACAGGCCAATTTAAACAAAAATATAATTTTGTAAACATGTCAGCACTTAAATATTAACAGTTTTCATGGACATATTTTTTTTCAACATCTTATGATACGAGTGCTGTAGATGGAATCAGTGCTGTTTTTCTTTTTTTAAGTGATGTCTATGAAATTAAGTGCATGGTAAAAAGCAATTATACAAAAAGCTGCTGATTTTGCAGAACTTGTACATGGTGCAACAAAGGTAAACATATTTTATGTACCAAATGAAGAAATCATAGCCAAAGAATTCATTTGCGTATTACTCTTGGAGAAATTGTATAGTGGAGGGCCCACAAAAACACTTTGTCGAAGCTACCAAAAATGCCACTATCTGCCATTGACCATAACACACGATAATTCCTACAAAGAGTTCATATTTTATAAAGGAAACAGCAATAAAACTGCAGGTGAAACCGATGATGAAGACAAAGAGCAATTCTGCTCAGTAACAGAACGCAAAGGAGCCGAGAAATTGCAATATAAAATTGAAAAAGAGGCGTGAGGGCGCTAACGTGATGAAAAAAGGGTGGGCAGGGCGGACCGCCCTTCAAAAAACGCCTAGAGGGAACACTGTATATATATAAAGACAAAGTCCCAATTTTTTTTTTATATTTTTATGACAATTCTGAAACTTTGCATGAAAGTGTGTTTGGATGTTGTGAGCTAGCTACGTTGTTTTAAGATTGTTAAATGATTTATTTTTCTTCTTGAATTGATTGTTAGTTTTGGGCTTCACCGCAGTTGTGGGAGAGGGGGGGGGAATTTAATAGCTACCCCTATTCTAAGACATGAGAGATAAGAATTCACACTTTATGACCCCATTAATTGGTACATTTTAGTTTGATCGTTAACCTTTCCATCACTACAAAAATAAGAAACAAATAGATAGAAATGCTGAGTTATCGAGTCCTCATATGGTTTAATTGAATAGACGAAAGTAAATGAGGGATTAGAGCAAAACCTCCTAGTGATATAGGTGTTAACTGGTGACAGTTCGAATGGGTATCAAATTTTAGAATGACTATTTTGCTTAGGCTGTGAGAGAAAGCCTTGTTGCTAACCCACGGCAATATTCTACAAAATTTGATATTCAGTGGATCCCCAATAGGGTCATTCCATGTCAAATCAACACAGTCATTTTCCTCACCATCTCCGATTTTTATGAAATTTGGTGAACTTGTTATACTTACTAAGAATGTAAAAAATGCAAAATTTTAACCTCCTCGGCCTATTAGTATTTTAGTTATTTGCATTTCAAAATGGCTAAAAACGTAAATCTGCCCTCCGATGGCTGCATTTAAATTACCATAACTCCTGTTCTAATTAACATATAGAAATAAAATTGGTATCGTTTTAAAGCTCTTTAAATGACTTTTAAAATGATATGAAACATATGCAGGTTTGGTGAAAAACATTTCAAGGTCATATTATTTGACCTTTGACCTTGAATTTCCAAAAAACGAATTTCTTAATTTTCACTATATTTTTTCCCTGAATACTACAACATTTGAACTACATATATACCAATTTTCAGAGTGGGACAGCAATGGGATCATACACTAAAGGAAAATTTCAAAAATTAGCCATTTTGAAATGCAAATAACTAAAAAACTAATAGGCCAAGGAGGTTAAAATTTTGCATTTTTTACGTTATTAGTAGGTATAACAAGTTCACCAAATTTCATAAAAATCGGAGATGGTGTGGAAAAAAAATGCATTTTCTTGTGCATTTTTCTCCCACATTTTTTTTTATTTGAGATGGAATGACCCAAATATAGTGCATATTTTTGTTTCTAATTTTTTTTTTATATGATCTTATTGTTGTCCCACTCTGAAAATTGGTATACATGTAGTTCAAATGTTGTAGTATTCAGGGAAAAAATTTAGTGAAAATTAAGAAATTCGTTTTTTGAGAAATCAAGGTCAAAGGTCAAATAATATGACCTTGAAATGTTTTTCACCAAACCTTCATGTGTTTCATATCATTTTAAAAGTCATTTAAAGAGCTTTAAAACTATACCAATTTTATTTCTATATGTTAATTAGAACAGGAGTTATGGTAATTTAAATGCAGCCATCGGAGGGCATTTAGCCATTTTGAAATGCAAATAACTAAAAAACTAATAGGCAGAGGAGGTTAAAATTTTGCATTTTTTACATTCTTAGTAGGTATAACAAGTTCACCAAATTTCATAAAAATCGGAGATGGTGATGAAAAAAAATGCCATTTCTTGTGTTGATTTGACATGGAATGACCCAATAGTATTTTTCGTTCTCTTATAAGAAAAAATTCCCTTGTGCAATACAAAAAAAAGCTAGATGCCACAATCAACCTGAAAGTCTTTAAGCCTGCCATAAGTGGTTCTCAGTTGCATATAAATAGGCTAGTAATGCCATAATTAATGTAAGGAGGCAAGTTGATCTTATCAGTGTAGTTATATAGCACGAGAATGAGTATTCTACAATGGTTATTCCTTCAGCGATTACCTCGTTAACAACTTGAATTTTGTATCCTCTGTGTACACGGCAGTGACCATGGATTTGAATTTGGTTCACGATAAAAAAAAAATAAACATGCACTCAATCAACCTTTTTGATTTTCAATTGACAACACAAACACCTTTTTTTAAACAAAAGCCAAAGTAAATTAAAATACACACTGTAGGCATTTAAATGCATATACGTGTTCCAGGCCTCGCAACACTTTTTACATAGAAATAGATATGTATCATATAAATCAATGAATGGACATATAACGGGCAGCGTATGCGTTTTGTTTAGGGATGAACCGGATAGTGGTTTTGCCGGATTCCGGATATCCGAACTGGATTTTGCCGGATATCCGGCAGTTTATTTTTTATGAAAATAACTTCTCATACACACTAGAAAAAACGGAAATAGGTCAAAAATTTAAAAATATTTTTTTATTCTGTAATATTTCCCAATTCCTTATCTTTAAAGTGATACCAAAATTGAATAAACATTCAAAAAACTTTTTTATTTACAAAGGGTTATTCTAGGGTGCTGCTAGCAATGGTCGTATGTTTCGTACATTTTACACTTAATTTCTGAATAATTGTAATTTTACTATATGCCCTTTCATTCCAAACATGAAAACTCGAGGTTTGCTTAAACTTTTGAGAAATTTATGTTTTAATTCAACTTTATATTAGTTGTGAGATGTGATGACCCTCCACCATAACGATTCGTTAAAACTATAATTTTAAAGTTAAAAATTTGAAAAAAAGTGTGTGTTTTTTTAAAGTCTCTATTGGTTAAATGGAGAATATGCACACTGTGAATACATTGGTAGAATTTTCAGGAAAATACTTAAAGCAAGAACAAAGAAAATTGATCGCCACAAAAAAAATCTTCGATGTTTTATTCATCCGGATATCCGGCATGGAAAATCGGATATCCGGCACTTTACTTCCGGATATCGGATAGTTACCGGATAGTTAAAAAGCAGCCGGATAGGCCGGATACCGGATATCCGTTTCATCCCTAGTTTTGTTGCAGCAATAAAACTATGCTTAAGGATTCACAATGAATCGTTTCAAACCCTTTTTCAGTAAAAATTTGAAGGAAAAAAAATTAAGTTTTCTTTTAAACTATAGCATTCTATCATTTAAAGCATTATTCCAACCAAATTTTTGAAGAAAATCGGAACGTTAATAAAAAAGTTAGTAAATTTGCGAAAATACTTTTTTAATATTCTTGTAATAATCTCATGTTGTTGTTTTTTGTAACTTTTTAAATTATGGTCCGAAAAGAAATTTAGTAGGTATGCCACTTACTGCAGAAGATGTCTATTTCACAAAAAAAATGTAAACCAAACAGTATTTTTTTCATTATAATATAAGATACTGGGAATATATAATTACAATTTACACTTGCACCTGCTATTTATCATTCTTCTCCTGAACAAGGTCTTCATTTACATTTTGATACAATGCATAAACGTGATCCAGTGGTCCTGGAAGGACAGAAATTGTTTACACATAGGTCTACATTCTACGTCCATGTGATTAATTACATTTGTACAGACACAAACCACAAGTATGCTCCTAGTTTAATGGGAACAGATATAGTATAAGACATTTGGCCCGTTTTTTTTCTGGCGACGAAAAATTGCCGTTAAACATAGTTCCGGGAACGCACAAAAACGATTATGCAGCGCGATGACGTCACAGGGTTCCCAGATTGAAAGTCGCCACAAGAATCGGAAAATAACGACAATGTTAGGTGGGGTTGCCATACTATAAATTTATCGCCCCTATAAAACACGCCAAAAAAAACCTTGTGCGCCAAATGTCCTATACTACATCTGTACCTTTAATGTTATTTCGAGAATTGCAACTCCCTATTAGAAGACTCAATATAAATACGAACATGAATGGCGATTTTCGTAATGGCCATTACAAAATTTTTAAAAATCATCTTTGGATAAAAAATTGGAGGGAAAAGGGCCACAAATGTGTTATCACAGGCATAAAGGAAAAAAAATATTGTTGATAAAATAAGATAAAGAGGTACCAAATTCTGAAAAAAAAGGACTTTTAAGTACTTAAGTAACAAAAAGGACTTTTAGGGAAAAAAGGACCTGTTGTGTTCCGAGGCCTGGAGTTCATGTTAATGCCCATTTGGTAATCTATACACGTAAAAGCAAGAAAGATATTTGTTGCAACAGTTTTCAAACACAAAATGTTTCATGATTACATAAACTAATAATGAAAAATTTCAATTAAAAAAATTGAAAACACAACTCAAATCGATAAACACTACCTATTTTGTTAGATCGCGATACATAACCTTATATTAGACACATAAAACCACGTAGAAGAAAACAACGGATAATTGTAGCAATCAATTACGAACATTTCAAACCACAGAAAAAAAATAAAGATGAGTACTTACTTCAGAAGTAATAACTTTAAAATTGATAGACATCGCTTTCGAAACCTTTTTTAAATAATATTTCCGACCTAGTTCAACCATCAAAACCAAATTTCTCTTTTAGCTCACATGAAGGCCTATTGTTTAATTCGACTAAAATTAAATCCCTATCAATGAATATAAAATTAAAACTTGATAAAAAAAAAAGAGGCTTTCTTTATCAAAAAAAACAAAAACAATCCTGTCATCGGCCGTAAACTCAAAGTCAAGAATGCTAAGTATTTAGAATCTTCATACCCACACATCAACTAATCGAAATGAATGACCGTTTATGGTCACGTGACCGTATAAAAATTATGTGCTTGTATTATTTATATTATGTTTTAGATGACGTCTGTCAGTTCCATTTGGAAATATTTTGGTTTGGTTGGTTCAAATAACAATGAGCTATTGGTGGCGGTTCGGAGCCTATCTCGAAAGAAATATCAAGAAACAGATTAAACACCTCTATATATAAATTTCTGCTCTACGAATAATGAGAGAAAAATAACTTTACAGTAGCGCGCGGATGAATACAATTCCGTAGTCTAAAAGGTTGGTTTGGCTAAAAAACGTCGCACTAATACATCAGGTGGTGTAGTGGTAAAGTGTTTTATTCTCATAAGAGACTCGGGTTCGATCCCGCTTTGGTGTACTTCACCACACATAACTGTCCGGCTCTCGTGAAGTGAGGTCGTGTTTTCAAGAAGCTCCTGTCCAGTTCCCGTGTTCGAGTTCCCGAGTGCCCCGCGCTCGGACGTGTTCCTGCCGGTGATCCCGAGCTAGTTTATTCGTACAACACTGATTCATACAACACAGCTTTTTCAAGCTAATCATATGCAATCGGTAGTGCATCTAGACTAGCGAGAAGTAGACGCTGTAGCTGATCAAGGCGTAAGATCTAAATCTTTTTAACAAACGTAAGTCCGAGGTCTCCGATGGTAGCGTCTCTACAGAGCGGTTCCCCGTTTCTTAGGTGAAACTACCATTAGCTGCAAATTCCCCGAAGGGTGGTTTGGTACGCTTTCTGTTTGCCTGGCAGTAGTCGATTTTTCTATCTAGGCTTAGCTCTTGGTAAAAAACCATGTCCTCTCCTCTTTCCCAACCAATTCGGATTCCGCTTTACGGGCCCCACAGGCTGAAATGGTTGATTCCTTTCTAGTGATAGGGACAAGTCAGGATAGGTTAGGCACCACGGCTCCCGGTGGGAGTTCGTTAAATTCTATTTCAGGCAAGAAATCGATGCACGGAGACTCTTATAGCGATGTAAGTTCAGCGACTCCCGGTGGGAGCACGCAGGTGCCTTTTTCAGAGGAAGGACTACCAAGGAAACTACTCGACTGTACCATACAGCGAGAGGCAATCAGAGTAAGGGACAGGTATAACCATATATAGTTAGGATTCAAAACAAGACCCTCGAACAGGGAAATTAATTAGTTAACTTATTGGCCGAATGGGAGGAGCTACAGGTGAAGGGAACTCACCGGGCGCTTCAACCACTCTTAGACAACATTGAAAAACAGCAGTTAATGGCTGAAACAGAAAATTCGACGCCATTGCGGTCGATGACACCACAAACAACATGAACACTACTGACCACACATCATTTACGGACGCCCCAAAGGCGAACATTAACAAAATCCCTACAATCGTTATCACTAACTCTAAGATAAATTGGAAGGAATTGTCTAAATCGCTAAAGGATGCTATGGCATAAGCAGCTTTAGCGGGAAGGCGTCGGGTGATACCCTTACTTTAAGGGTATCAACCGTTACAGATTATAGGAATGCAACGAGTATCCTCGAGCAAAAGGCGATACCGTTCCCATACCTATAAACTCAAAGGAGAGAGGACCCTGAAGGCAATCCTCAGAGACGTTCCCGCTGATGTCAGCAGTGGCGGCTCGCCCACTACAGCAAGTACAGCCGGGCTGCACCTAATTTTATTATATTTTAAAACTAAAATTATATATTTTATTAATTTTCTTAAATGAAGATTAGAATTGGAAATGGAGATTAAATTTCAACTCTAAGTAAAAAAAATCTCCGATAAATAGCAAGCGTGTTTCCGTAATGCACAAATTCAGGAGAAGAAAAAACAAAAACTCCATTCAATAAAAATTGCAGCTAAAAAAACGGGCTTAAAAAACAGCTAGTGGAACTAAAAGACTGCATTCAGGAGCATAACCTAGATATAATGATGATTAACGAAACACACCTTCGTCCAAGTGGCAACGTAATAATAGCAAATTATAATCTATTTAGGAAAGATAGGCTAGTTAACAAAGGAGGAGGAGTGGCAATATACATAAAAAGCAGCTTTACATGCACAGAATACATATACCAACACTCAACACCATTGAGGCATGTGCCGTAGTCCTGGAAAACGAGAACTTTGGCCAGATTCTCGTTGTTTCAGTTTACAACCCACCAAACTCCAAAATCGGAGCCGACGATTTGACAGCCCTTCTAAGCACAGGTCTACCAGCTATCCTAGCTGGCGATTTAAACGCCAAAAACACAATTTGGGGCTGTCGAGCTAACAGAAACGGAATCACACTCAGAAAATTCATCCTGGATCACGGCGTCTCGATCGCAGCCCCAGACGAACCCACCCACTTTCCAAGCACTCTATCTCACAGACCAGGCATACTAGACATAATGCTCCTTAAAGGCATACCATCAGTACGAACACTTAAAGTACACAGCTGCTTATCTTCAGACCACAGCCCTGTCACTTTTACATTTTACGGCCTCACTCAGCTTCCTGAAGCAATTAAATTTACATCTAACTGGGAAAAATTTCACTCCTTTTTGGACGAAAACGTAACAGTAAATCCACCTATGAGATCTAAAAACCAAATAGACGAAGCAATAGCAAACTTAAAATAAAAGGAATATTGATAGCTGCTCAAAACCCATTAAACTAGAAAAAACCTTAAAACTCCCCCAAGAGATTAAAGACGAGATAAGGGATAAGAATAGGCTTAGGAAGGTATATAAAATAACTAGACACCCCCAGGCAAAACGTAAGTGGAATGAGGCATGTAGGAAAGTAAGTTCCCTCACAAAAGAATTCAAACAAACTCAATGGGAAAACAAGGCTCTCCATACAGAACAACACAGTTTGAAAAATGGCGAAAGCCCTTAAAACCAAACGACAAAACATAGGCCCTCTTCAAGGACCAAACTCTATCGTTTACACAGAAAAAGACATGGCCGAGGTTCTTGCCACCAGTCTTCACAATCAATTCTCACCACAACAAACACCCATCAACCTAGAACTTGTTGTTGACACCATTAATGAACTAGACAACTACTTAGCAGAAGAGCCACACAACATCATACACTATACCACACCAGAGGAGCTCACAGACATCATAAACAAATTAGATCCTAAAAAAGCCTCTGGATACGACTTAATTTCTAACAAAGCACTATAGCCCAGTAAATTTAGGATTTTATATGACACAAATTTATAATTAGCTGAAATTTTCAGGATTAGCTCCTAGATATGTGTAGAACGTATCCTGAAAAGTCCCCTAACTTCCCACGTGAGCTTCCATCCAAAATGGCGGATCAAAGATGGCCGCTAAGAACTTTTTTTCTTAGGCTCTTATAGCCCAGTAAATTTAGGATTTTCTATGACACAAATTCATAATTAGTTGAAATTTTCAGGATTAGCTCCTAGATATGTGTAGAACGTATCCTGAAAAGTCCCCTAACTTCCCACGTGCGCTTCAATCCAAAATGGCGGATCAAAGATGGCCGCCAAGCCCTTTTTGCCTTGTTTGATGTTTTTCATCATATCCAAGTTAAAAATAAACATTTTTCAATTCTGTAAAAACTAGTATACTCTAAAAGAATTATTGTTTCTATATATATACCATAAAATAACCGATAACAGTTTTCAAATTAGGGAAAATTAAGTTTTTTGACGCCGAAACCCAAAATTTCTGTGTTCTTTTATTGAGTTTTTAGCTGAATTTATAATTTAGAAATATAAATAAATTAAGAAAAAATTTGTAGGTAAAAAAAGGTTGTTCCTTGTATGGAGTTTTTTAAAGTAAATTAAAAAATATATTCAAAGAAAAATTGCTGGTATATTCCGTTTTCTTAAGCAATCCAGCAGGGTTTTTTTTAAACTTCGAAGTGAGAAGTTGTTAGTGTAGGTCTGTGTTAAACTTAAAAAAAAACATGACTGTCGTTGTTTATAACTGTAACAAGTTGGGCAAGAGAGGGAAAGTGTGCGCGGTTTTTTAAAATGAATTGAAATGAAAAAGAAAAACACAAATTTTATAGCACTTAATTACTTAAGAATAACAAAAAATTTGGCCTACAGTTCATAAATAAAAAAATATAGACCAGTCATTCAACATCATAATCATTATTTTCGAAACCGCTAGTAGGAGGAGCTGAATTTTTACATGACTCTCCTAAGCAAGAGGTACAAAACTTGCAGCACTGGAAGTCTGCCTTCTTGCATTGGCATCTTATGTCACAGTCTTTTGTTGCAGTTATTTTGCAGTCGCATGATATTAGTTGTAAAAGTTCTTCGGAAGCTGCGGGAAGTGTTGAAGGCACTGGATTCAGTCTACCATTCTTCATGAACCATCCCCATTTAGTAGGATCAAGGTTATTCCCCAGCCACTGTTGAACTTGATGATAAGTGCGAAGTGAATGCTGTGAAGCGGCTGCACTTGTTGGTGAAAGAGTTGCCAAATTAAAGTTTGAAGAGAGGGTTTTAGCTACTTCTTTATTGTAACGGATGTATCGCAGATCATCTAAAGAAGTTATTTGTTTTCCTCCAAAAATGTATTTCAGGAATACTTCACCAATTTCAATGACCTTTTGGGGATCAAGTTGAGGATTGTTGAACTGTGAAATCAATGAACGCAGTTCGTGATTGTTCTTTATCAACTTGTAAGCTGTAGATTTACCCTTTCTGAATATTGCAGATGTAGTGTCGCATCCAGTGGCAGCGTTTAGGAATAGAAGGGTATCCTTTATTGGCACAATAGCTTCTTGTATATTGGTTATGCTGTAGCACTTTTCGTTGTACTTAGTTGATTGGGTTCGTAAAAAGTACAGTGATGTTCCTGGGATACCTCGTGCAATCAGAATTGTAAGTAGATCTGTATCAGTACCTATTACTGCGACAATGCTACCGGCAATAAATGCATGCCAGACCAGTTACAGATATGTCGCAGTAATAGGTACTTTTTACGAACCCAATCAACTAAGTACAACGAAAAGTGCTACAGCATAACCAATATACAAGAAGCTATTGTGCCAATAAAGGATACCCTTCTATTCCTAAACGCTGCCACTGGATGCGACACTACATCTGCAATATTCAGAAAGGGTAAATCTACAGCTTACAAGTTGATAAAGAACAATCACGAACTGCGTTCTTTGATTTCACAGTTTAACAATCCTCAACTTGATCTCCAAAAGGTCATTGAAATTGGTGAAGTATTCCTGAAATACATTTTTGGAGGAAAACAAATAACTTCTTTAGATGATCTGCGATACATCCGTTACAATAAAGAAGTAGCTAAAACCCTCTCTTCAAACTTTAATTTTGCAACTCTTCCTCCAACAAGTGCAGATGCTTCACAGAATTCACTTCGCAACTATCATCAAGTTCAACAGTGGCTGGGGAACAACCTTGATACTACTAAATGGGGATGGTTTATGAAGGATGGTAGATTGAATCCAGTGCCTTCAACACTTCCCGCAGCTTCCGAAGAACTTTTACAACTAATATCATGCGACTGCAAAATAACTGCAACAAAAGACTGTGACATAAAGATGCCAATGCAAGAAGGCAGACCTCCAGTGCTCCAAGTTTTTTACCTCTGGCTTAGGAGAGTCATGTAAAAATTCAGCTCCTCCTACTAGCGGTTTCGAAAATGATGTTGAATGTCTGGTCTATATTTTTTTATTTATGAACTGTAGGCCAAAATTTTTGTTATTCTTAAGTAATTAAGTGCTATAAAATTTGTGTTTTTCTTTTTCCTTTCAATTCATTTTAAAAAACCGCGCACACTTTCCCTCTCTTGCCCAACTTGTTACAGTTATAAACAAAGACAGTCATGTTTTTTTTTTAAGTTTAACACAGACCTACACTAACAACTCCTCACTTCGAAGTTTAAAAAAAACCATGCTGGATTGCTGCTTGAGAAAACGGAATATACCAACAATTTTTCTTTGAATATTTTTTTTAATTTACTTTAGAAAACTCCATACAAGGAACAACCTTTTCTTACATACAAATTTTTTCTTAATTTATTTATATTTCTAAATTATGAATTCAGCTAAAAACTTAGAACACAGAAATTTTGGGTTTCGGCGTCAAAAAACTTAATTTTCCCTCATTTGAAAACTGTTATCGGTTATTTCAGCGGTTCTCAACCTGTGGGGCGCGCCCCCCTAGGGGGGCGCGAGCACACAGGAAGGGGGGCGCGAGAATATCCAAGAGAAAATATTATTTTAAAAAATTGATTAACTGACTGCTGCGCATGCTCGAGACAGTGGAGTACGCAGCCCCCCCCATCGGTATGAAGGTTTAAAAAAAAAATAATACAAAAATAATGCTTTTTTCCCCAATTAATAAAAATTTCCAAAACAAAACAAAAAGTTTAGAAAAATACAAACGGTTTTTTTATTTAAAAGTGTGTGTGTGGGGGGGGGGGGGGTCTCTTTTCCCAACAGGCAGACAGCTAACACAAGTTTAGGCGCCTTCCCATTTCCGTCATTACAAAATATTCATCGTTTGACAGGAAATAAAAAGAAAATATAAAATATAAATATCTTCTTTTTTTTTATTTAGTTCTAAATATAGTTCAAGATCAGACACCCTTTTTTTTATCAAGCGACTGTATGAAACTTCTTACATTAACCAACTGACGGATAGCTAATTTCCATCGAACTATCTCTAAAGTGCCCTAATCTTTCAACACACTTCATTGCGAGAGGGCTGGCATGTTTTCGACTAGGTGCTTGGAAAACGTCGCGGGATTTTTCATCCCCCCAAAGTAATTTACAGGTGGTCTGTTCACAAAAGGATTCAAACGCCTTTATCTAAGATACCACGAGTGCCCCTACGGTCGTGTACCGACGCGCTGACAGCTGAGTGAAAGGCAGTGACTATTCAATCATTGTCCTCGTACACGCCCTTTTCTGCCGCGTGCGAATTCTCATTGACACCTGTTGTAGTTGTAAATGACCTTATCTGTGGTACTGTGTTGACCCTGTTAAATGATCTAAAAAGGAAGGCGATTCCTTTGCATGCACTTCAAGTGGAACTTTTTTTTAACCCATTTGCCTTCTCCGTTTATAATCATATCACAGTAAAACATATTGTATATATTTGTAAAAAAACACTATAGTGATGAACTAAAACTTTTTTTGCTAGTTCCCAGCAAAAGCATAAATACATAATCATAAAAATTATAAAGATGACGATTTTATAAAGGTACTTGAACAATATACATTTTTCATAAATGTTTAATGCAGAAAAATGCAGCATTGAAATTCTTCAAGCAATTTGAACAATATAAAGGTTTTGATAAAGGTTTTATCTGACCTTTTTTGCTCGGTTGCAGGGAACATTTAATTTTGAGCCAAATTTAACTTCGTATAAATAAAATGAGTAAGGATATTTTGCTAATCTAAAGAAACATATGAATTACAAAATTACGGTACACTAAGAAATAAGTTTAAAAAAGTATTAGAGTTTTATATAACTTTTTATGAACACGCGTATGGTTTTCTAAACACAGTTAATTTTAATTTTTATATGTCACGGCAAACGGCTAATTTCTCTTTTTATTTTCCTAAAAGCTTTTTAGAAATAAATAATTATTTCTCATTAATATGACTCGTATTTTTGACACTTTCTCCTCATTATTATTAAAAATTTCGCTCGATTGCTTTTTATTAGAATGTATTTACTTTTTGCTATTATATACAGTTAATATGAATTGGAAATACATAGAAAGTTAAAATAAATAATATTCAAGCGACGCGAATGTATCTATTTTTGTTAAGCGTTTAAATTAATTGTTTGAAAACTTTGCTTGGAAGATTTCAATCGAAGTGTGTTGAAAAACACTTCATATTTAATTAATTTATACTAGTAGTTCCCAATCCATAGTCCTAGTATTACTGGTGGTCCGCGAGAGGTTCTAAGTAGTCCGTGGAGACATTTTTTCAACACCACGGATATTTTCGTATGACCTTTTTTAAAAAAAGGTTAGGGGTCTGAGATGTTTTCCTTTTAATACTAAAAGTAACTAAATTGAAAATTAAAACTTTTAATAGTTATTAAATGCTATAATAGAAGTAAACTTTTATCCGCGCTCCCAAGTGCTTGTTTGATTATTTATAATTAAACAGAAATGAACACGATTTGCAATTTTTGTTGGAGATAGCATTTTTTTTTCCAATAGTTTATTGTTGATACATTTTATGAATTAGGGATACTTTTTCAAATGGAATCCTCCAATTTTTAGTTTTGAATGAGTTACTTTAAATTATTATTAAACACCATTAAAAATACAGGTATATTATAAATTTACTAAAATAGACAAATTGTTGAACTAGAGGGGCGTTCAAAAATCTCATTGATTATTTAAATGTTGAAATGGTACCTTAATAAAACATATAATGTTAAAAACTATAGATGTTTTTCATTAATAAATGTATTTATAAAATAAATACGTTTTTATTAAACGAGATATATTATGTATCGAAATTATATTTAATATACAAGTATTTTTTAAAATAATATTACAAGGTGTTGGCCCGCGACTTGCTAAAATCCGTAGCCACCTAAAGGTTAGAACCAACTGTTTTATACAGTTTTGAATTGAAAATGAGTTGTAAAAAATAAAAACCTCAAAATGAAATATTTTACTCCACTTTCACAATAATGTAAGATCGGACAACCGTCACCGAAAGCTCATTGTGTAGCTCTAGTGAGAATTTTTTCCAACAAATCATCATTGGACGACAAAGATCTCATATGACAACCTTCATTTTGCTTCAAAGCTGTACTTCGTTAATCAATACTTTTAGGTTTTAATCATTCTTCAAGCGCTAAAGCTAAAATATCAAAGCGGTTAATCTATTTTAAACGAAATGACAAAATATATTTATTGGAAATAATAAATACTACCAATACAGATATTAAGTAAATTGCATAAAATCAGCATTACCCAGAAGTATTTGACCTTAAAACTGGCATGAAGTCTATATTTTAAGTTTAATATTTTTTAACATTGAAGATGTTTTTTTTGTTTTCAATCGCATTTTTACGCGATAACAATACTCTTTACATGAGGACAATCGCAATTAGTATATTTTTGTATAGATAGAAAAATTTTAATTGTTATATACCACGCTGTAAAAGTATATGTTCTACACACAGCAAAATATAAAATAACGACAAATGAGAGAAAAAATATAATTCATTTTCTATTCTGCCAAGGATAATTTTATATACTAGTATGAAATTTCGCCTTAAAAAGGTCTCACTAAGGTTTAAAATTTAACATAATATATTTATTTCAAATAAATTAGAATTTTCCTTTATTATATTATTACGCAAAAAAAGCATGTCCCGAAATTGTTACAAGAGTAAGCCTACACATAACTTATATAAATATCCTTTAGCAATCAATATTTTAGATGGCTTGAAGTAAAATGCAAAATTTACCAGAAAAATTACATAAGAAACGTTTTTGAAAGACTTATATAAAACAAATGGAGTTTTATTAAAATGTTTGATTTAAAGCCATTTTGAAACTCTTGAATATCTAAATAAGTTATTTAAAATGAAAAACAAATGTATATCGGATTCATTTCAGTTTTAAAATACAATATTTTCCTAAAATAATAATGCAAAGTCCGAAAATGTACACATGATAATTGTATACTCCTTTACTATTCCACTTAACATGAAATAATCTTAAATACAAATAACAACGTTACAAAAATTATTATACTCGTACAGTTATTCTAGAATAATTATGCCAGTAAACAAAACAAATTCGCACGGAAATCAAAATATACACCATGCAGTTTAATTTTTATGTGCGACTTATATTCTTAAATTATTATAAAATATTTTTTGCCTTTGGAAATCTAATAATAGAAAGTAGGAGAAATCATAAAAGTGAAAAAAAAGTAATAAGTGGCTATGACTTAAATATGAAACGTTCCCTATCTTTAACGTTGCCTAAAAATTATAAACTGAAAAAAAAATATAGAAAATAATTATGTTTGATTGGTCATAACTTTCTTTTGAATGTAGACTAATTACGTGTTACTAATTACAATATTTTTAAAAGTCTTAACATATATAAGTAAGTAAAACAATATAGTTTAAACTTTTTTATATATTCACTGTAATTTATTTTTAGTTTGCAAAGAAGACTGTCGAATGGGTGTTCCCATTCGCTGAATATTTACACATGTATGGTGACAGTTTGACACTATCCGATAGAGTTTGTTTACAAGAGAAAAGATTTCTTGACTGAAATAGTTAAATCGCTTTGCTCCCTCCTAGTTTCGCACACTATATGGACAAAAGGTACTGTAGTTCTTTCAAGGTAGTGTAGTTTTCAAACACAGCACGAATCGAACAAAGAATAATGGTGCGGGCTCTGATGAAAAGGCTTTTTAGCTTCTGGCTGTAACTTTCTGGCTCAACCCCATCTGAGGGCAACATTGTTTAGAAATGTACAAGAAAAACAGGTGCTAAGATATTTATTTTACCCTACAGATTCAACAATAAAGACGGAGGCTCATTACATTAAAACAACTTAAACGTTATGTTATATAATTGGTAACTTAAAAGTACTTTTAAAAACATATATTATTTAATTTCTAAAAATAATAATTCAATTCCCGAACCGCTGTTAGGTTTAATCGATCTGACAGGCTTAAGCGAAATTTCATGGAAATTTGTTCGACTAGTTTGTATGTCACATACATGTTGCTTTTTTTTTAATAAATATGCAGAATTTTATATATCAAAATGTGTTATTTCAAATGAAATAATTAAAAGGAATAAAGATTTTTTTTTTTAATTTTTAAAAATTCATACTACAAATACGCACTACATATTTCCGTTTCACACGGCTTAACATCCCTTCACCCCTATTAACCGATCTGAAAGACATTTCACTTCAAAAAGTATACTAACTAAAAAAATAAAACTTTCATTATTCAAAGTCTGCTCTTTGTTAATTAATATTTTAATGTTTTTAAAAATGCATGGCTCGCAATACTTTTTTCAGTTGCCCATAGGGAAAAAGGGACCAAATATCTTAAAAAAAGGGACATACAAAATTTAAGCCTGCGTTAAATTTTCGTTAATTATCACCATTATACATAACGCACCGTAAAACTATTAATATATTATTAAAACAATTTGTTAAATCTCATGAATATTTTAAACCTTATGTTGACCAAATTATAGGAACAAAGCAACGGAGTTAAAAGAGTTGTAAACTAAAAAAAATAAAAAAATTCTATCCGTTTGAAAGAAAGCTCGAAATGGTAAGTTTCATATATGTAAGCTAATTCTGAACACTGTACCAGTTTTTGACTATATCGTCTATGCTTTCGGTCAGGGTCGGAGTCACAACCTAAAAAATGACATATGTAGAATCTATATAACTTCACTTATAAAATCAGCCTATGGGGATAAATAATATAAGATCGTGTGCAGGAAACTGACTTTTCGAGCCGGTCAATTTTTAACCTATTCCCCCCTCTGACCTTTATACCGCGTTGGTAAGGGGTGTTGAACGTAATTGTTGCAATATACAATTCAACTCCCATAACTCTATGTGCATAAATGACATACTGTCGTGTAGAGGAAGGTGGAACACGTCAACCAGGGCGATTGTTAACTCATTCCCTCCTTTGACCTTTGTACCGCGTGCGAGGGAGATCGACCTTGGCTGCAGAATATGCTTCAGCCCTCATTACTCCACGGAGAATCAACCTTTGAGGTATAAATTATCTACCATCGTGTAGAGGGAGGTAGGCCACACCAACCAAGTTGGCTATTTACCCACTCCCCTTATGAAATGTGTACCGCGTGGGGCTCAAATGTTTCCACGAATAAAATCTTTCTATACAGTGGATGCCTACTCTATTTTTTTTTTTTTTTTATATACACGGAAATGTTTTTTTTTGCTGTTGAGGGGAAAAAGAGAGAAGGAATACAACGGGTGGGGGGGGGGGGGAGGGGGAAGGAACCGATGAGGAACTATTTTTTACGTGTGAGAAACTGCGGGTAATAGCTAGTATAACATAAAACAGTGAATGAATGCATGCGTTTTGTTGCAGCAGCAAAACTATGTTTAAGAACATACATTGAATCGTTTTGACTTTCTTTCACTCTTTTTTCCAGTACCCCTAGTAAAAATTTTAAAAAAATATTTAATTATTTTTTTAACTACATAGCATTCTACTATTTCAAGCATTATTCCAACCAAATTAGAAGAAAATCGGAGCATTATTAAAAAAGTTAGTAAATGTGTGCGAAAATGTTTTTTACAAATTCATTTCGTAATAATCTCAAGTTATTTGTAACTTTTTAAATTTTGGCCAAATTTCTTGAAATTTACCAGGGATGCTTTTTATTACAGGAAAAGTTTATTTTTCAAATCAAAAGTAAATCGAACAGTATTTGCTTAATTAGAATACGAGGTACTGGGAAATTGTGTAATTCCAATTTACACTTTCACCTGCATCATTTACATTTGTGTTTGATGCAATGCATAAACAAGATCCAGTGGTCCTGGGAGAACAGCGAGCCTTTTTCTGGTTTAATGATATTCGAGAGTTGCAACACTCTAGCAGCAGATTCAACACATATACGAAGATGATTGTAATGCCCATTATATAATAAAAAAAATTGGTTAAATAAGGAGGAGAAAAGGCCAGAAATGTGTTATTATAGGGTCATTCCATGTCAAATCAACACAAGAAAATGCATTTTTTTTCCGCACCATCTCCGATTTTTATGAAACTTAGTGAACTTGTTATACCTACTAAGAATTTAAAAATGCAAAATTTTAACCTCCTAGGCCTATTAGTGTTTTAGTTATTTGCATTTCAAAATGGCTAATTTTTGAAATTTTTATTAGTGTGTGATCCCATTGTCATCCCACTTTGAAAATTGCTATACATGTTGTTCAGATGTTGTCCCAAATCTGTGTTTGTTTCCATACAGATATTTTTAATATCTTGAAAAGTAATGGCCAAACTTCTTCAATGTTTATTCTTATTATAAAGTAGATTAATTAACCTACAGTTATTTGCATACATATAAATAGCTTCGCATAAATTATAAATATATTTGATAAAAACAAATAATTTTTATAATTAAAATTGAAATATGAGTGCACCTCCTCATAACATTTAGAAATTAAAGTTCAATAAAATGAACGAATATGAAATTTTTCGGTTTCTGCTTACGCTATCAGTTAGTTTTTTTTTAATTTTTTTGTTCAGAAGTTTTATTTTAATCGGATTCGTACTCATTATCCATTTAAAACAAGGAAAAACTCATATGTGCTGAAAGATCGATCGAAATTTCAATGTTCTCAAATAGTTCAATCGAAACTCAAATAGTTCAAGGTTAACTTTTTCTAAATTTTGTGTTTCAGAATCCAACTATTTACTTTTTCCAAACGACAACACTACCCACTTAAAAGCAGGACAGGTGCACTCCACTCCTCCCCTCCAGCGTCTCACAATGACCCATTCATTATGTTACCCCCATCTGGGTTCAATGAGGCGTGCATCTTGAAGGGGGAACAGCAGAGGACGTTTTAAAACGGCCCTATCCGTTTGAAGAAAGAAATCGGAATTGGAAATAACCGCTTGCATCCTTCTGGAGAGATAAAAAAAGAGATGGTTATTCACGTCCTTATCCTTCTCGGACGGGTGTACCGAGGACGGATATTCACGTTTGTATCCGTCAGTGGGTTAAAATGTAGTATTGCGCAATCTATAGGCGCCGAACGTTTGAGCATTTGACGTTATAAGGGTAATAATTCTTGTTTTATTACTGTTTGTGCATGTGATTTGCGGTTTTCCCTTCCCCCCTCCCTCCTTCCCAACTAATCTGGAATCCTTAAAAGTTGGGAATTTCGTCATCCGTCAAAAAATCCCTGATTTATGAAAATGTAAGCCCAAGAAATAGCAAAAGAAAGCGAGGGAAGGTTAAATCACCCAACTTGCCTTAAACTTAAAATAGACCTCTGAATGGACCTCTCATTGGACGTCGCCGCAGTACAGCATATTGGACTATTGGCGACGGTTCGGGGCCCATCTTGAAGGAAAGACCCGTGAAGAATGCCTCATATATTTGAACCATGGTCAGATAACGAGAACAACACCTGGCGCCGTTAAGTTGGTAAATTTCTTGTTTCTTTTAGATCTTTGAATTAAAATTACCTTTATAATTTTAATTTAATTAATGGAAGTTAACATTTATTGGTAATAAGTAAATAATTTCTTTTGAATTAAATTATGTATATTTAACGTTTAATTTAAAATCAGCAGTGTCGATTGTGTTGCACAATACCATGCAAGTCAAGTTTTTTGACTCCCACATTTCTTTAGCTCATGTAGCCTTTATATTATTCTTTACATTTTTGATCAACTAAAACGCTTATTACATCTTTAAATTACCATAACTATAAATTATCTAACTAATCGTTCCCACGCATATATTATAAGGATTCTCAAACTTTAAATTTGTTCTCTAAATTTATTTCAGAATTAGGGGTGATTTACTAATTTTAAGAATACATAGTTATTGACAACTATTAAAAGTAGTTAATGACAGTGACAACTGTTGCTTCCTCGATATTCAAATGCCAACGTATTTCTTTTTACTAATGAAAATTAATAATTTTTTTGAGAAAAAAAATTTGTTATAGATTTGGTGGTGGGTTGGGTGAGGATTTTGTGGGGTTAAGAATTCCACTGAACCCCTATAAAATCTATACCTACGTGCCTGCACTATTTTACAGTTTGAAACTGTAATTATTTTTCTCATTGTTCGAAAAGCCTCACCACAAATGCAGAATTGCACATACTGCAGGAAATTTTCTGGGAATTGGAAGGGTGAGAAGGTAAAATTTTCCTCATTTCTTTTTCAACGCTGACACAAATGGAAAGGATACCTATCCCTTTGCAGGTCGGTCAACAAGTATATTAATTAGATTCTTTGCAACGGTCCATACCCTTCCATAAAAAAATGGTGGTGGGGAAATAATCGTAAAAGGGTCAGTTAATAATCGACCTGGGCGTCTCGTACCTATTTTAAGATAGTATCCTTTCTTTAAATAATTCAAAACAAAGAGTAAACATAAATATGCAATGTTCATTGTTTTGGTGGTCAATATTTTTATTACACCCCCCCCCCCCCGCGCTCCACACACACTTGTTTCATCTTGAACTTGCCCCCCCCCCCACTTTTACCACCCAATCGCCGCAACTTACTAAAATATTCAGGTCAAAAATAAAGGTCAAATGAAAAGATGTTTTGAACAGTTTCTACTTTTTGTACTCCTAAAAATTGGACTTTAGTTTTTGAGGCCTTTTATTTGTTTAGTATTTCTGAAAGTTATGGTGCTTTGTTTTGCCTTTTAAAGCCGAAATGAAACATGTATCAGATGATTGTGTTAAATTATTTTCTAGAAGAAAGCTGAGGCAATAACAATCCAGTTTAGTTGTTTTTTTCTTTTAAGAAAAAGCGAAGGAAAAGACAACCCAACGATTAATCAGGAAAAGTGAGATTATTCCAAATGTGTTTTTAAAAGACTTCATTCCTATTGTCAGTTCCCATGCATACTAATTCAGAAGAATTATAACATTTGTACTGCTTTTACTTTAAAATTCAATTGCTAAAATACAAATGACTTATATTTTGTGCAAACATATGCAATTTTTTTTAATGTATGTGAAAAACAATGGCAGATTCGTAAGTATGAAAATTAATTGGGCCCGAATGACAAGTAAAGTGACTCCCTGTTTGGCTTTCATTTCAAATATAATATTTAAATTTTCTCCGCTTTCGCTTCATCTGTTTACCGCTCGCTTGGCAAAATGCCAGGTGTGGTTTTTCGCTAACGTTGGCTTGCTTTTACTCTTGTTTTGGCAGTTAGTTAAAAATAATTTGAAAACAGAATCCAAAATACTCAATATACATTATTGTTGTATACATTTTATTGTAGGGGGGGCGCGATGAAAATTATGATTGAAAACTGGGCCGCGAATACTGAAAGGTTGAGAATCGCTGGGTTATTTTATGGTGTATATATATATATAAACAATAATCCTTTTAGAGTATACTGGTTTTTACAGAATTGAAAAATGTTTATTTTTAACTTGGATATAATGAAAAACATCAAACAAGGCAAAAAGGGCTTGGCGGCCATCTTTGATCCGCCATTTTGGATGGAAGCTCACATGGGAAGTTAGGGGACTTTTCAGGATACGTTCTACACATATCTAGGAGCTAATCCTGAAAATTTCAGCTAATTATAAATTTGTTTCATATCGACCCTGTTTTTGGTCTAAATTTACTGGGCTACTAACGAATATTACCCATAAGGTAATAATACATATCACCAACATCTTCAATGCATGCCTCAGGTTAAAATACTTCCCAACTAAATGGAAAAAAGCAATTGTAATCCTTTTCAAAAAACCAGGAAAAAGCCCCCTTCAACCTAATAACCGCAGGCCTATCAGTCTTTTGCCCTGTTTGGCGAAAGTCTTTGAGAAGGTCCTAGACTGCAAACTTTTTTGGAAACTAATAACGTCATTAATACTAATCAATACGGGTTTAAAAAGGGACATTCAACCACCCACCAAGTACATAGGATAGTGGAAAAGATAGGAGAAGCTTTTAATAATACGGAAATGATAGGAGACGTATTTTTGGACGTAGAGAAAGCATTCGATAGTTTGTGGCATAAAGGCCTAATTAACCAAAACATCCCCAAAGAAATGGTACACAGGCCTGATAAACTCATTTATTTCAGAGCGATCTTTTCAGGTTAAAGTCAACAACACACTATCATCAAACACAAACAGTAAAGCAGGAGTACCGCAGGGTAGCATTCTAGGACCAGTCTTATTTAACTTGTACATAAACGATTTCCCTACCTTCATTCTCCTCCCCATTCATTCATTCATACATTTCCGAGTTTGGACACCGTCAAGTTAAGACGCACAAACTCGAGGCTCTGTCAGGATTTTTCGAGAGATACATCGTCCCAATTATGACGAGCTCTCTCACGAATATGGATGTTAGCGCACAAGCGAATGCGCGCCTTGATGAGACCAAGCGCTTAGTGGAGCGGAACATTGCTGATATGAATCGGCGTATGGATATTTTTATGAAAACAGGGACGTACCCTGCTGGACCCCTGGATGAACCCATGACTATCGACCTGGTGGAATCAGGTACCAATGCACAGCAGGGCCTATTTTAACATAGAGTTGGTGGGGTATTTTCCCTACCAGTGTGTAGAAATGCCCCACCAGTCATGCAGATTTGCCCCACCGGTATTTTGTTTTGTTTAAACAATTTTCCACAGTAAAAACATAAACTTGAATCTGTGGCATAGGAAAGAATGACGTTAGACAGAGACAGATCCCTATTCCTGTGAAAAGGCCCGATTTCGACACTCAATCTCCTAACGAGGGAAAAAAGCTTTTCCCCCGTCTAGCTATTTCAACACCACCTAGGTGGTGTTGGCTATTTCCCATCCACAAAAATCCTTTTGTTCAGAACTGAGTGGTCGAGCAGTTGACAATATATTTCGGATTGCCTCAGGACCTTGCCTACTGTTCAAAATCGTTTTATTGCACCCATTCCTTATCTATGCAGGATCTCTTAAGTGTGCACCAGCTGGTTTTTTATAGTTGGTAAAACTCTTGGCATGTATTTGAAGGGATTAGGGGAGAAATATATGGTCTGGAGGTGTGGAGGGTAAGGGGTGGAAAGTGTTTCAATGGATTCTTTTGGCATGGTTCTCTTGAAATACTGTCAGTACAAAAAAAAACCTATTTAGTAACAAGACGTTTTAGTATCATTCCTTAGGCCGATTTTTTACTTCAATTTTAAAAGATATTTTTACCTGCATTTAACAGCTACAAAAAGTAAGTAAATTACATTTATTTTTTATGTAGATTTCTTTTACGGTGTGTTGTTTAGCTAAATGTTATTTGTATAGTTAAAAAAGATTTATAATTTTTACTTTTTGAGGAAATTGTATTTCCCGATGTTAATAACATTTTGAAGGAATCATTATTTACAAATTTTAATATTTTTCAAAATTATTGGGGAGGGGTAGCTCTAATTTTTAATAAAATGCATAAACTATATGAAAGTATAGCCAGTCTTTCAAAAGATTATACAATATTATGCTTATGAATATGTTTTAGTTTCTTTTTTAAATTTTGATTGGTAGATTTATATGAACAAAATATATCATGGATGTATAATTAATTCTAAGGTAACCAAAATTAGCATATTTAAGTTATTTGTACTGAATGTCTAGAGTGAAACAACAGCAAGAATAAGGTTAAAATAATTCAATTGAAAAATATATTTTTTTTTCGTTACTTACGTATGATCGAAAAGAGATCAAATATTTTTTATTAAAATAGTCATGAAAATGTTTTATTTTTAGATATTCTCAATATATTGATACCAATATAAATTAATCAAAAGTAAAAAAAAATAGATATATATTACTTTTTAACAATGTAATATGCCAGGTTAATGCCAACTATCTTACATAAAAAGCCATTCGGTAACACATTAAATTCTGGGACAGTAAGTCTTAGTCTCGCCACTAAATCTTTTATTGGATATTTATTTCGTAGGTTCAGAGGCAAATAGTTTTCAAGAGGGGGGGGGGATAGCCCCGAGCCCGTGGGCCCAATACAAGCTTACGTTTATGCGTAGGTTATATGAAATATATGAGTAACTTTAATAAAGGTTGGTAGAAATGAAAAAGTGTCTGAAAGTTTGATTAAAAAAATACTTCAAACCGATGCAAAAAAACAGTCAAAACTTTTGTAAATGCCATTTAATCCATTTTTTTTATTCAACTACTTATCTTAGATTTTTATTTTAGATGTGCATGTTTTGGTGAATAAACTTCTATTTCCCCATTATAATAATTTATTTGTTTTAGTCTTGAAAAAGATTTTTTTAATATTTTCAAAATATGTGGTCTTTAAGGGAAGGGGAGTTTGAAAGAGGAGCTCCATTCATGTAATTTTAACTCGTGGCCGCACCACATTTCATGCAAGTGAAAGGGTAATTTTCTGCTACAACATGTTGATGTCAGATCATAGGCAGTCAGATAATCTCGAAACAATTAATAAGAGACTCATCACAGTCTTAAAAGGAAAAGGAACAGCATTTTTCAATCACCGCCCTTCAGTGCTAAAATTTCTGGAGCTGAAGGAGTGGCGACAAAAGTTGTCGGAGCAGCAATTTACAAAAGCAGATATTACATAAAAACATTTTTCAGAAATGATAACAAGTTTTAAGAAAGTATTATGTTTTTTAAAAATTGAAAACTACTTATTTTTCTACATTTTTGTGCTGTAAAATAAAATATTTTTCGAATACAAATAAATAGAATATTATTGTTCATCTTATAAAGTAAATGCTACTTATTAATGCACATTTTGTTTGTAATATGCTCGGGTACTAGTCTAAAATTTACCTAAGTATACGGATTTAGATGTATATATATATACTATAGATTTAAAACTTTACATTTGTGCAAAGTAAAATGGCGGAAATATATATTTTAAAATACAAAACATTAGGTTTTTTTAATTTTTTTTTTTAAATTTAATAAAATTTTGCATTATGAAAACAAATAGAAAATACTTTTATGAATCGTTAGAAAATTTCATGAATTCGATCATTTCTTTTAAATAAACTTTTTACAGAACATATAATTTTAAACTAAATTAATAAAATTAGATTAAAATTTGCTATTTTAAGTACAAAGTTTTCATTAACTTCTTGGGTTCTGCAGAATTTAATTTGCCCCACCAGTTAAAATTCCTTAAAATATACTCTGATGCACAGTGGGGCAGAAACACTCAAAAGCTGGCCAAAAAGCAAAAAAATGAAAATATTCCTATTCTATTTTCGACCACGTGGGGTTGTTGACAAATAACTT
This sequence comes from Troglohyphantes excavatus, assembly GCA_963932185.1. NCBI lineage: Eukaryota > Metazoa > Arthropoda > Arachnida > Araneae > Linyphiidae > Troglohyphantes > Troglohyphantes excavatus. Next base: position 529,087 of record OZ010676.1, on the reverse strand, counting down.
GAGCACCCTATGCCACTCTTCCCGACTAATTTATGACTTCTGCGAAGTAATTGTAGGGGTGGAAAGTCGACATTTGCAGGAGCGTTCAAAGCAAGTGCGAATTTTCGTTAGTACGGGTGCTCGCTTTGGGTTTCTGTAAAAAATAGGTTTATCTGTAAAAATTTAAGCTTTATCATGGAACTGACTGCTAGTAATAAGTATAATGTAAAATAATTTTATCGGTTTGTTTAGAAATGTTTAAATATTTTTTTTTCATTTTTAATATAGCGTCTTTTAAATTTGTTGATATTTTTGTACTAATTTTCAAAAAGTAGTAAAATTGTTATATAGGGGCGCCCTGCCCCGTCAAAACTGATATACAGTTGTTGACAAATAACTTGAGCACCCTATGCCACTCTTCCCGACTAATTTATGACTTCTGCGAAGTAATTGTAGGGGTGGAAAGTCGACATTTGCAGGGTTGTTGACAAATAACTTGAGCACCCTATGCCACTCTTCCCGACTAATTTATGACTTCTGCGAAGTAATTGTAGGGGTGGAAAGTCGACATTTGCAGGAGCGTTCAAAGCAAGTGCGAATTTTCGTTAGTACGGGTGCTCGCTTTGGGTTTCTGTAAAAAATAGGTTTATCTGTAAAAATTTAAGCTTTATCATGGAACTGACTGCTAGTAATAAGTATAATGTAAAATAATTTTATCGGTTTGTTTAGAAATGTTTAAATATTTTTTTTTCATTTTTAATATAGCGTCTTTTAAATTTGTTGATATTTTTGTACTAATTTTCAAAAAGTAGTAAAATTGTTATATAGGGGCGCCCTGCCCCGTCAAAACTGATATACAGTTTGAAACTCCATTATATGTTCTTTTCAAAACTGCTTTTAAATCGTGCAGGAATAGGTAGGTTCAGAGGCGAATAGTTTTCAAGAGGGGGTGGGGGGGGGGGATAGCCCCGAGCCCGTGGGCCCAATACAAGCTTACGTTTATGCGTAGGTTATATGAAATATATGAGTAACTTTAATAAAGGTTGGTAGAAATGAAAAAGTGTCTGAAAGTTTGATTAAAAAAATACTTCAAACCGATGCAAAAAAACAGTCAAAACTTTTGTAAATGCCATTTAATCCATTTTTTTTATTCAACTACTTATCTTAGATTTTTATTTTAGATGTGCATGTTTTGGTGAATAAACTTCTATTTCCCCATTATAATAATTTATTTGTTTTAGTCTTGAAAAAGATTTTTTTAATATTTTCAAAATATGTGGTCTTTAAGGGAAGGGGAGTTTGAAAGAGGAGCTCCATTCATGTAATTTTAACTCGTGGCCGCACCACATTTCATGCAAGTGAAAGGGTAATTTCCTGCTACAACATGTTGATGTCAGATCATAGGCAGTCAGATAATCTCGAAACAATTAATAAGAGACTCATCACAGTCTTAAATGGAAAAGGAACAGCATTTTTCAATCACCGCCCTTCAGTGCTAAAATTTCTGGAGCTGAAGGAGTGGCGACAAAAGTTGTCGGAGCAGCAATTTACAAAAGCAGATATTACATAAAAACATTTTTCAGAAATGATAACAAGTTTTAAGAAAGTATTATGTTTTTTAAAAATTGAAAACTACTTATTTTTCTACATTTTTGTGCTGTAAAATAAAATATTTTTCGAATACAAATAAATAGAATATTATTGTTCATCTTATAAAGTAAATGCTACTTATTAATGCACATTTTGTTTGTAATATGCTCGGGTACTAGTCTAAAATTTACCTAAGTATACGGATTTAGATGTATATATATATACTATAGATTTAAAACTTTACATTTGTGCAAAGTAAAATGGCGGAAATATATATTTTAAAATACAAAACATTAGGTTTTTTTAATTTTTTTTTTTAAATTTAATAAAATTTTGCATTATGAAAACAAATAGAAAATACTTTTATGAATCGTTAGAAAATTTCATGAATTCGATCATTTCTTTTAAATAAACTTTTTACAGAACATATAATTTTAAACTAAATTAATAAAATTAGATTAAAATTTGCTATTTTAAGTACAAAGTTTTCATTAACTTCTTGGGTTCTGCAGAATTTAATTTGCCCCACCAGTTAAAATTCCTTAAAATATACTCTGATGCACAGTGGGGCAGAAACACTCAAAAGCTGGCCAAAAAGCAAAAAAATGAAAATATTCCTATTCTATTTTCGACCACGTGGGGTTGTTGACAAATAACTTGAGCACCCTATGCCACTCTTCCCGACTAATTTATGACTTCTGCGAAGTAATTGTAGGGGTGGAAAGTCGACATTTGCAGGAGCGTTCAAAGCAAGTGCGAATTTTCGTTAGTACGGGTGCTCGCTTTGGGTTTCTGTAAAAAATAGGTTTATCTGTAAAAATTTAAGCTTTATCATGGAACTGACTGCTAGTAATAAGTATAATGTAAAATAATTTTATCGGTTTGTTTAGAAATGTTTAAATATTTTTTTTTCATTTTTAATATAGCGTCTTTTAAATTTGTTGATATTTTTGTACTAATTTTCAAAAAGTAGTAAAATTGTTATATAGGGGCGCCCTGCCCCGTCAAAACTGATATACAGTTTGAAACTCCATTATATGTTCTTTTCAAAACTGCTTTTAAATCGTGCAGGAATAGGTAGGTTCAGAGGCGAATAGTTTTCAAGAGGGGGTGGGGGGGGGGGGATAGCCCCGAGCCCGTGGGCCCAATACAAGCTTACGTTTATGCGTAGGTTATATGAAATATATGAGTAACTTTAATAAAGGTTGGTAGAAATGAAAAAGTGTCTGAAAGTTTGATTAAAAAAATACTTCAAACCGATGCAAAAAAACAGTCAAAACTTTTGTAAATGCCATTTAATCCATTTTTTTTATTCAACTACTTATCTTAGATTTTTATTTTAGATGTGCATGTTTTGGTGAATAAACTTCTATTTCCCCATTATAATAATTTATTTGTTTTAGTCTTGAAAAAGATTTTTTTAATATTTTCAAAATATGTGGTCTTTAAGGGAAGGGGAGTTTGAAAGAGGAGCTCCATTCATGTAATTTTAACTCGTGGCCGCACCACATTTCATGCAAGTGAAAGGGTAATTTCCTGCTACAACATGTTGATGTCAGATCATAGGCAGTCAGATAATCTCGAAACAATTAATAAGAGACTCATCACAGTCTTAAAAGGAAAAGGAACAGCATTTTTCAATCACCGCCCTTCAGTGCTAAAATTTCTGGAGCTGAAGGAGTGGCGACAAAAGTTGTCGGAGCAGCAATTTACAAAAGCAGATATTACATAAAAACATTTTTCAGAAATGATAACAAGTTTTAAGAAAGTATTATGTTTTTTAAAAATTGAAAACTACTTATTTTTCTACATTTTTGTGCTGTAAAATAAAATATTTTTCGAATACAAATAAATAGAATATTATTGTTCATCTTATAAAGTAAATGCTACTTATTAATGCACATTTTGTTTGTAATATGCTCGGGTACTAGTCTAAAATTTACACAAGTATACGGATTTAGATGTATATATATATACTATAGATTTAAAACTTTACATTTGTGCAAAGTAAAATGGCGGAAATATATATTTTAAAATACAAAACATTAGGTTTTTTTAATTTTTTTTTTTAAATTTAATAAAATTTTGCATTATGAAAACAAATAGAAAATACTTTTATGAATCGTTAGAAAATTTCATGAATTCGATCATTTCTTTTAAATAAACTTTTTACAGAACATATAATTTTAAACTAAATTAATAAAATTAGATTAAAATTTGCTATTTTAAGTACAAAGTTTTCATTAACTTCTTGGGTTCTGCAGAATTTAATTTGCCCCACCAGTTAAAATTCCTTAAAATATACTCTGATGCACAGTGGGGCAGAAACACTCAAAAGCTGGCCAAAAAGCAAAAAAATGAAAATATTCCTATTCTATTTTCGACCACGTGGGGTTGTTGACAAATAACTTGAGCACCCTATGCCACTCTTCCCGACTAATTTATGACTTCTGCGAAGTAATTGTAGGGGTGGAAAGTCGACATTTGCAGGAGCGTTCAAAGCAAGTGCGAATTTTCGTTAGTACGGGTGCTCGCTTTGGGTTTCTGTAAAAAATAGGTTTATCTGTAAAAATTTAAGCTTTATCATGGAACTGACTGCTAGTAATAAGTATAATGTAAAATAATTTTATCGGTTTGTTTAGAAATGTTTAAATATTTTTTTTTCATTTTTAATATAGCGTCTTTTAAATTTGTTGATATTTTTGTACTAATTTTCAAAAAGTAGTAAAATTGTTATATAGGGGCGCCCTGCCCCGTCAAAACTGATATACAGTTGTTGACAAATAACTTGAGCACCCTATGCCACTCTTCCCGACTAATTTATGACTTCTGCGAAGTAATTGTAGGGGTGGAAAGTCGACATTTGCAGGGTTGTTGACAAATAACTTGAGCACCCTATGCCACTCTTCCCGACTAATTTATGACTTCTGCGAAGTAATTGTAGGGGTGGAAAGTCGACATTTGCAGGAGCGTTCAAAGCAAGTTCGAATTTTCGTTAGTACGGGTGCTCGCTTTGGGTTTCTGTAAAAAATAGGTTTATCTGTAAAAATTTAAGCTTTATCATGGAACTGACTGCTAGTAATAAGTATAATGTAAAATAATTTTATCGGTTTGTTTAGAAATGTTTAAATATTTTTTTTTCATTTTTAATATAGCGTCTTTTAAATTTGTTGATATTTTTGTACTAATTTTCAAAAAGTAGTAAAATTGTTATATAGGGGCGCCCTGCCCCGTCAAAACTGATATACAGTTTGAAACTCCATTATATGTTCTTTTCAAAACTGCTTTTAAATCGTGCAGGAAGTTGCAGGAACCGTTGCAAATCTATAATATGTAAAACGTAGTTTTTGATAGTTGCATGAATTAAATATGAAAGCAACTAGTTTTAGGCTCTTACTTTTGAAATAATAAAATGAAACTTAACGTTATATGTTTTTAATAACAGAATTAAAGTATTAATGATAAAAATTAAAGAAAATATATTTTTATAATATTCCAAATGTGTTTCAACGAGTAATACTAAACACTTTATGCAACACACTAGAAAAAGTTTTTTGTTTCACGTTATCATGAAAATAACATTTTAATAAAGAGGAGAAAATTGTATGATATATTTTCCAAAATTCCTTCTAAAGTGCCCTTTAATGCTAAGTTAAATATGATTAAACTTGAAGTAAAAAAAATGACTAATTGACAGGATGAACTTTCCCTTGAGTTTTACGAAAAGGTGGAGAGCCAGCCACGGAGTAAAGCGGTAGTTTCTTCTCAAATATAAGAAATGATTGGATGAAGACATTTTTTTTCCCCTTTTTTGCATGCAGAAGTTTAGGTCGACCATTTGTAGATTTCCTCAAAAGCAGCGAAAGATCAAAACGAAGGAAAACTGAACTTATACGCTCAAAGAACGCTCCTGAAGCATTAGCTTATACATCACAAATGACTTTGAGAGCTAGTGGGAAAATAGATGCGTCAAAACTTATAAAAGATGCGACATTTACTTCTCCGTCCAGAACATCAAAATACCGTAAGTCATTTTCAAACAAGAAAATCAATGTTTAGAAATAGTATCGGCTGATAGAGCGTTATCTCTACTGATTCAAAGAAAAAATGTTATCCGGAAAATCTTAAGCCATCATCGCCTCGCTTCTGTCGTTCAATATTCATATAGTTTGTATCTGAATCAGAAGAAATTACAAAATATATCGTTAAACACATTGAAAACCCAATAAAAGATCCTACTCCAACAATAGTAATATTGAATAACATTAATGTTATGTTCACAATTGTAGATGGTAAAATTTCTAATGCTGGTTCCTCTACCTGATCTTCTTAAGAGGTGCTACATATGCGGATCAACTTTAAAATATTTTAACAATATTTTAGAAGTATCGAAAAATGAAGTTAATACAGATACGTTTCGCTTTGGATTATCGACACTTCATGCTTGGATACGCTTTTTTGAATGTTTACTGCATATAGCTTACAGACTAAACATCTGTAATTGGCAAGAAAACAGAAACGGAAATATAAAAAAACAGTCTGAAGTAAAAAAGATATCTTTAAGTGAAATTTAAAAATAAAATGGGCCTCATTGTAGATAAGTCAAAAGTAGGCTACGGAAATACAAATGACAGTAATACAGCCCGGCGACTTTTTACAAACAGTGAGCTTTCTGCAGCTATAACAGGGATTGATGAAAGAATAATCATACGTTTTCGGGTGATTCTTCAAGCTATATGAAGTAATTATAATATTCAGGAAGACAAATTTAAGGAATATTGTACGGAAACAGCTCAATTGTATGTAAAACTGTATCCATTGTATTTATGCCTATAACAGTATATAAAATATTAATTCATGGACCGGAAATGTTAAAAGTGCAATTATTCCTATTGGAATGTTGACGGAAGAAGATCAAGAGAAGCCTTTAACAAAAATTTCAAAAACTACCTTGAATCATTTTCAAGAAAGTGCTCTAGAGAAAAAAATCTTCTTGATGTATTCAATCGACTTTTGCTGGCGTCTGATCCTGTAATATCTGGTTTACGAAAATTGCCAACAAAAAAGTCCAACTCGTACTCAAAACATGTGGAAGAACTTTTGTGCATTCCTCAAGAGGAATCCATAGATGAACAAGCATCTACTTCGGATGATTCCAGTGATTGTTATTCATTATCAGAACTTTAAAATTATAAACTATAATTTAAGCAATACTAGAAAACAAATTATGAACTCATATCGTTTCATCTACGACATTCTTGCACTATGTTGGAGAGTTAAATATTTTTTAATGCATTAAAATATGAATGGACGAAAATATGAAACTTTCAAAATTTATAATTTTCCGTGTACAATTAGTGATTAATTAATAAATTATTTTATTAAATAGACTTAAGTTAATTATTACTCATTATTTTATATAAATTAAATACTAGTTTTGATCAATATTTAAATAAAAAAACATTTCAGTTAAGTGCTTTTAGTGAAGGAGAGAGAAAAACAGGAATATTGCAATTTCAGTCTGAAAAAAACATTAAATATACTGATATAATGAAAATAAGACATGTAAGCTTCTAAAAACACATAAAATATGTTATTATGATGTTTTTATCCCGTTGGAAAAATTACAGAATTTTGGCCAGCTTTTACCCCATTTGGCCCCACTGTGCAATGGGGCGAATATCGCCCCATTGCACAGTGGGGTGTCAAGAAGTCCTACGTCGGACGCGGAAGTTATTCCCGTCCCATTGGTTATTCAACCTGACACCCTGCCTATATTCCTGAAGTTCACGGAGAATTTTGCCGACATTCTGAATGACCTGAATGTCAAATTCCCTGATGCTTTCACCAGCAAATGCATTGCTGAGTACATCAGGATTTCTCCGGTGAACGAGGCTACTCTGAATGCAATCATGCTCTGCCTCAGAGATCTCAAACTTGATTTTTACATTGGATGCTGCGCGTCGTTTAAGGTGGTGGTCAAAGGCTTACCCATTTCGACGGCGTGTAGTGACCTTGTAAATGAACTGATCAACATTGGGTTCCCACCCACGAGAGTGATTCAACTAACGAAGAGAGGGAGCAAGCGCAGAAACTAGACAAGTTTCTGGTTAAGTCGCTCCGTCAGAGTAACAGTAATAAAATACTGTCTATCTCTACTCTCTTCAAACTCTCTGTCAAAATAGAACCTTTTCGGAGCACTGCAAAAGTCATACAGTGCTTCAATTGTAACTGGTTCGGCCACAAAGCAGCCCAATGCCACATGACGGTTAGGTGCCTAAAGTGTGGTGCGGACCATGCCACCCGAGATTGCCTGCTGCCCAGATCTGAGGACCCGAAATGTATCAATTGCATGCAGAGCGGCCACGTAGCATGCAGCAGGAAGTGTCCCAGATTCCCGGAGCCACCCAAAAAACGTTCCAATGCCAAAAAAATGCCAGTTAAATTTTCAAAAAGCCCAAACCTTTATAACTCCCCATGTAAATCTAAGATCACTGGCACTGTCCGCTCAAACCTCTATAATTCCCTGCAGAAAAACTCAATCACCCAGCAACCCAGTGATGTTGCCTTGATTCTGGATTTTGCCAGAGAAATGACTTCTATCTTCTCTGGAGAGAAAGGAATTCAAAAGTTGATTCTACTTCTCCGAGCTAAGACCAATGCACTTGAGAAATTACAAGTGTTCTTCGACTTCTTCACTGAAGAGGTCCCCAGAGCCGATGCCCCGCCCACCGGCCAACCAGGAGCCACCATTGACTAGGCTCCGCCCCTTCTGAGATGTCCGACGGAGTTCGGAGTAGAAATGGACCACTCTTTTTCACTTCATGCGGCAGTAAGCCATCGTCATGCCTTGAACTATTTGTCATACTGGAGGCGATGGCCCCTAAGTAGTAAGCCCCCCACTTGGTGGTCAAGGCGTGGCCTATTTTGACAGGTAACCACGCCCCCTTGTCAAATAAGCCAATATGAAGCCGAGGGGAGTGGCTTATGGACTGTCCTGCTCTCCTATTGGTTGAAATCAAATAGGCCCCGCCCCTTGGGATGTCTGTACTCTTACAGGTTTTTTTTGGTGCGTCCTATTGGTTGAGGTCAAATAGGCCCCGCCCCCTGGGACGTCTGTACTGTTACATGGGGGTATGTTGGGGATGACGTAAGCGGTGATTCAATGGAATGTTCAGGAACATTCCTATGACGTAAGCGGATACGTCTGTACTCTTACAGGGGGATGACGTAAGCGGTGATTCAATGGAATGTTCTGAAACATTCCTATGACGTAGCGGATACGTCTGTACTCTTACAGGGGGATGACGTAAGCGGTGATTCAATAGAAGGTTCTGGAACGTTCCCAGGGAATGTGTATACGTCTGTACTCTTACAGACGGGGATGACGCTGATGTGTTTAGTGATTGGCAATCGGAATGTTCTAGAACTTTCGGTAGGGCTAATGTTTGGAAAGCCGAGTTATCTGCATGCCCAGTGGTCGCGAGTGATGTTTTCTTAGTCCCTATCGGTCTGGTCATGAGGTCTCGACGTTATCGTGTACGAAGGTCGTTTGATATTGGGAAGTGGTTTCTATCAGTGGCAATGTATTCGAGAAAGTTCTAGATCTTTTTGTAGGGCTAATGTTTGGGAACGGCGAGGGTTATCTGCATGCCTAGTGGTCGGGAGTGATGTCATCTTCGTTCCTATTGGTTGTGACGTCCTGCTGTCTCTGATTGGGGGCTATAAGACTCAAGTACCAAGTACGAAGGAAGGAACACACCCTCATGGAGACTTCGCGATCATTTTCGGAGGTAAGCTAATTTTTATATTATTTAACGATAGTTTATTTTATACAAAATGAAAATATTTTGGAATTGCAGTTCTTTTATTTTGATTCACTTACGTGAATTTTGTTACTGTTATGGATACCAATACAATTTTTATGTGTTGTTAGTTTTAATGCGAGTTTTTATCATTTGAACCTAATAACCAGATTAAGTTTAAATAAAAAAAAAAATGAGCGTATGTGTAATTACTAAGTTTTCTAGGTTGTTATGGGAACGTCGATTATTTTTTTTATATTTACAACTCTTGATTAACTTGAAAGCAATAAACAATTTAATATACAATTTTTTTTACTCATTTTTAATATTTATTACGTTTAAATTACGAATATGAGAAATGTATAATAAGTTATAAAAAATGCGAAGTTTATAGCGTAATTTTTAAAATATTAATAGGATGAGATGAGTGACGATGATGTTCGAAGCGAAACGTCTTTGATATTCAAACAGTATCCAATGGATACAGTAAGATATATTTTCTAATTTTGTGCTTAGTTTGTGCATTTCATGCAATTTTAATGTTGGGAATAGTAAAGATTTTTTTTTTCATGAGGAATGGGATGAAAATTATTATTTATCGGAGAAAGAGGTCAGTTTAAATTTACCTGCTAAATTGATATTTTGAAATAGGAAATTGTTATATGAAACTTAATTCGTATTTTACTGTTTTTTTAGAAAAAATGTTTAAAGATTTTTCTTTTCTTACTTTTAGTTATTGTCAGAATCGTCACAGATATTCTTAGAGAACCCTTTGCATACACAATTAGGTCAAGGATATGAGGTAATTATTAACAGTAGTGTAATTGTTATACTTTTGTAAGACCAAAGAGTTTTTGCATAATATTTACTTTAAATAATAGAGTATACATGTTTTTATTCGATTTATGCACACTAAAGAGAAAACGTGTTTGCAGTACTTATTAGGGTATTTTTTTTTAAACTTGTGTTTGTATTGTTATTGAAATTATATTTTTTATTCCAGGATAATATTTCAGAATCATTTCCTCTTGATGATGATTTGCCTGGACCTAGTAGACGACGCAATGTCGAAGATGCGTTTGTCATAGCAGAGAAATCCAGAAAAGTCTCTAAAAAGTTTCAAGCTGAAGAAATCATCTTCGAAGTGCGGATAGATCCTGATAGGATTCCTGTATCTGTTTTAGATTCTCCGCTAAGTCTGATGACAGATCAAGTCAGATTATTGTTCGAATCCCTGTTACATCGTACCACCGAAAACCTCGTCGGAACCGACTTCATAAGATTCTGTCTCTTCTGCGATTCCTTGGATAAGCCCATTAGCACATCTTTGATGAAAGTTAGTGATATGACAGTGGAAATTTTACTTTCCGCGATTGCGAAAGTGTTGCAGTCCAAAGACGAAATTCAGCTCGACAAATGCCTGCGATTAGATGTCATTACTGTGAAAAGACCTGTTGGAAGTGGTAGACGGAAAGTTACAAATATCGCATTAGATCGCATCAAAAAGCAGTCTATATGTCCAATTGAAGATGATGGTTCTCTACTCTGTTGTGCTCGTGCAATCGTCTACGCCGTGGCACTTATTGAAAAGGATCCGCAATTAAGCAGTTTGCGAAGGAAAGGGAGAGTTGCGTTGAGGAAAAGAGCAGAGCTGCTTCATGCATCGGCTGGAGTTTCCCTTGGTCCTTGTGAATTAGATGAAGTAGCCGAATTTGAAAAACATCTAAACATGCAGATATGTATAGTCACTCCAGAAAACGGCAATAGGGTAAGAATTTTATATTGAAATTATTATTATTTTTGTTTAAAAATAGGCATATATTGTATAATGTGACTTCTATGCATTGCAGCAATTTGAAAAACAAATCTTCATCCATTTTTTTTTAATTAAACGTAATGTTATTATAGAATATTCATGTCAAGAAAAACTAGGGCATGTTTTAACATATGGTGGTGGAAAAAGCCCACCAGTGCTAAGAAAAGCACACTACTCATATGGATTTGACGCCCATTTTGTTTGATTTCTCTAATATATATTTAAAAGGGAAATACATTGATATTTTTTGTTAAATTAAGTAAATTAATTTTTATTTAAATTGGCAAACAAATAATTTTTTTTAGCATTTTTTTTTTGCACAAAGTTTTTTGTTAATTTTATGTGTAGGCTGGGACAACTTGTGTTCCATAGAGTATAGATATCTAGTGGTGAACTTGGGACACTTTCAAACCATGGTATGGGGGGAAGAATTTTTAAAGACCATGTGGTCTGAAGTATGTTGTTTGCAGCATAACTGATCATTACACCTGTTCGGACAGTTGACGTTTGGCTAATGTTTTAAATAGAACGTGTTAGGTTTTGCTTTTCAGTATTTCGACACCTAAATAGCCATTCCCTAAATATGCATGCTTAGACGAAAGATTGTTAACGACCCCCTCCTTCAGACAGTTACACGCCTCTTGACGCCTCTCTACACAAAAAAGGTCCCAAGAAATTCGACAAAAGTTTAATTTGGTAGAAATGTGGGAGCATGACTTCGTTCTGCTAAAGAAAAATGATGGTGATCTCAAAGCATTCGTTGAGCAACATGAGACCGAGGACAGGCTTAATCCGCGTGATACTTTTTTTGGAGGAAGAACCAATGCTATCACCCTTTTTTACGAAGGTATTGCCAAATACATTGACTTTACAAGTCTGTATCCTTGGGTGAACAAGTATTGTGTATATCCCGTCGGGCACCCAGAAATTATAACGAGCCAATTCAAAGAAATTGAGCATTATTTCTGTATAATCAAATGCCAAGTAGTTCCTCCAAGAGGTCTATACCACCCTGTTTTGCCCTATAGATGCAATGACAAATTAAACTTTCCTTTATGTCGCAAATGTGTGCAAACATGCCAACAATCGAGTTGTTGCCACACAGTTGAAGAACGATCTCTTATTGGAACATGGATAACGGAAGAGGTTAAGAAAGCGATTGAAATGGGATATGTGATAACCAAGGTAATATTTTTATGAACGTATTGTTTACAATTTTTATGTCATATAAAGTTGATTTAATAATAATGGATACATTTTTTGTTTTATATTTAATTTTAGATATGTGAAGTTTATCACTTTGAACAGAAATCTTCTGACCTATACAAATCATATATAGATTTGTTTTTAAAAACTAAACAAGAGTCGTCAGGGTGGCCTAGTCATTGTGGTAGTGATGCGGAAAAATCGAAGTACATTTCCGAATACGATCGAAAGGAAGGTATAAAGTTGGATCCGGCAGCCATTTCAAAAAACCCTGGGCGGAGACAAGTTGCAAAGCTAGCTCTCAACTCATTCCGGGGTAGATGGGGGGTGAATAGCAACAAGACTCAGCTGTCCTTTGTCAATAACATTGAAGAGTTCAACCGGTTATTTCTGGACGAATCTAAAGAGATACTATTTTATTATGGTATTTTTTTAAGCACACAAAAAAAAATATTGCTTATTGTATATGTATATACTAATAGGATTATTTTCCTTTTAGATCAAAGATTTATTCATGGCGTCAAACGAGGTGGCAGCCGTTCAGTGGGTGCACAAGCAAGAATTCGCCAGATCTGATGATGGCACGAATATATTTCTAGCTGCATTCACAACCTCATACGCCCGTTTAAAATTGTACGGGGAATTATCGAAATTGGGAAGAGATGTGCTCTACTTTGACACTGACTCCATAGTATATAAGTCAACATCTGCAAATGACCCTGCATTGGGAGATTACCTAGGAGATTTCACAAACGAATTAGATGATGATGAATATATCACGGTTTTTGTATCAGGTAAATTAGTTATCTATTGATACCCAGTACTTTTTTTTTTTGAAAAAAGAAAATTGTGTGTATTTAAAGTTGATTTCGTTCACAGGTGGACCTAAAAATTACGCATACGAAACCAATAAAGGGAAAAACATATGCAAGATCAGAGGATTTACATTAAATTACAGAAATTCACTGTTACTAAACTTCAACTCTGTAAAGAAACTGGTGGAGGAGATGGACCTGCAAACGACGATCCGTATACACAATCCTTCGAAAATAGTAAGAGATAGCAAGCGTAGGAAAGTGTTAAATAAGCCCGAAACAAAAATGTACAAGCTTGTTTACAATAAGAGGGTAATATGTGAGGACTATTCCACCTTGCCTTATGGCTCTTAGTGTCATTATATATAATGTTTTTGTTTTTTGTAAGTACATAATTGTATGTAAAGGTCAATGAGGATAGAATCAAACGATATGTTGTTTTTCTTGTGAAGGTAATTCATCTGAGACCATTAAAACTAAACAAAGTTTGTTAAATGTACCAAGAGACTTTATAAGCAACAAATACTTATTGAATTCACCATCTCCCCCAAGAAACATAGAAATATTCACAGGCCTCGCAACAAGTCCCTTTTTCGCCTAAGTCCTTTTTGTTACTTGAAGTACTTAAGTCACTTTTTTCAGAATATGGTCCCTTTTTCCCTTATTTTAGCATTTATCTTTTTAAATTTAATTTTAATTGGGTTACTGGAAAAAAGTCGAAAGTGAAAGGAGTCGAAACGATTCATTCTGTTTTCTTAAACATATTTTTTATTGTTGCTACAAAACGCATGTGCTGCCCGTTATGTGCTCATTCACTGATTTATATTATGTATGTTTATTTCTTCAAAAAGTAACGAACAGTTTATAATACATTCAATCATGGAAAAAAATATATACGCATTTTACTTAAAAACGACTTGTGAAGTTATTCTCAATGCAAGACCATTTCAATATATGTAGCCTTTCGAAGAATTTCGAATGGAATCGATATTATAAAACTTGAAATTATACATTTTTTTTTTGGTTTTGCAGTTAGCTGGTGTTTATGTTACTGTGATTTAGGAATACGAAAGTTTAATGCATAACGTGTACGCTATTTAACCAATAGTTATTATACTCTTGAATTTGATAAGGAAAAAGTCACGGACTTGTGACAGTTGTAATCAAAATATCTAATTATAAAGTATTTTTCCTGGCACCAGCAATAATTGCACTGGAACTTTTAATCAGCTGAGTAACTAAAAAATCACTCAGCAAGTTTTTTCCGGTGATTATTTTAATTGCCTTCCACTCAGTGCTGTCATGTTTCAAAATTCGTAATAGCCAAAGTAAAGTTGAAAATTGATCCAAACTCGTATTTTCTCAATCCATACAAAATCGCCAATTTTGTCGATTATTTGACAAGATTGTTAGCGTGGTATAGAGCGAAATGATATTTTGTCCAATAGTTAAATAATTGCTAAATGAGTTGATAAATTTTGAAATTTTTTCAGTTGCATGCAATTAAATAGTTCAGTTGGATGTCCGATAGTTACCAGTGTGCGGAAAGCCTGTATTGTAAGATAGAAAATATAACTTTTTTTTTTATTTAAAACTGTTTTGCTCTATTGCATTTTTTCCCCTATAATTTTGTAGATCCTTTTTTTTTTTAAAGATGTTGGGTCCCTTTTTTCCCTGGGGACATATGTAAAAAGTGTTGCAAACCCTGTATTCAACAACGAACACATATTGTAAAAACTTCTCCTTTCAAATGTAAAAAACTTTGTAAATAAAGAAATTGAAATTACCAAATATCGTCTACTTTTTGCATTCCAACTTTACATATTATAACACAGAATTACCTTTTTTAACATGTTGCATAAAATAAAAATTACGTTTTCGTAGCATGTAATCCTATGGAAAATTACCTTTTTTATCAGTTTGTCAAAAATAAAAATTACTTTTTTTAATAATTACGTTTTTCAATCATGACGTTTTTTTAAAAATTACCTTTTTTGAATAATGACGTTTTTAAAAATTACCTTTTTTCACATGTTGCATAAAATAAAAATTACGTTTTCGTAACATGTAATCTTAGGAAAAATGACCTTTTTTATCAGTTTGTGTAAATTAAAAATTACCTTTTTTGAATCATGACGTTTATAAAAATTACTGTTTTTGACTTGTTGTGTAAACTAAAAATTACCTTTTTTACCATGTTACATAAGCACATCTTGACAAGTCATTGTATAGTATAGAAAAATAGCAAAACAGATATAAGAACCAACATTTTTATTCACAGCACATACATTTAGTTACTACAAAAATCTCATTTTATAAAATTAACACATTCCAGATAGTAAAGAAACTTAGAATAATAATAATAGCAAATCATTTCATCAGACTACATTAACAAAAGACGACTATAGCAATTCTATCTCACTTCCATCGACGTACAATTCTTTGACCGATTGTAAAAAGTCTTTCAATTCCAACAAATAAAAAAAATCTTTTACAAAAAACAAATTGTAAAAATGTACATACGAAACATTTTCGCTTACAAAATGCTGGGCGAGTTCCACAAAGTTTAATGTATAAAATGCATTCTCAAAAAATTGTTCGCAACGATCCTTTAAGGAAACGTATACACAGTCATGGTCATTCCGATTTAGGGAACCATTTTTGCATCCCGAACAGTCAATCAGTTCATTGATTCGTACACAAATAGAGTTTTTAAAACATTTACGTAGAGAGTCTGTAGTTTCTCGTAATCCATATGGCATATCACATGGGTCTTCAACGCCTATGACCTCTGGAGAAGCACGTTTTTTCAATTCCTTTTCTACGTGATATCGTAAAGTATACGTCAGTAACGAAGCCTCCATCGTGTCGTTCACCCGCTCGCCGGAACAAGAAAGCACCCTCACTTGTTCCGAGTTCAACATCACCTTTTCAGGAAGAAATTGGAAAGTAAAATCCTTCCGTTGATACATTCGTTGCAGACACAAATGTACACAGTTTTCAATTTCCACACTAGAAAGACATAAGTCCTTCTGGATGATTTCCACTTCGTCCGTGTTGCTTTTAGGTCGCCAGAATCTTGGTAGTTTCTCCACGAAGGTAGTCCATACTTTAGGGGCAATGGAGACTCCGTCTTTCGTTGGCTGCAAATCATCGTTCTCGTCCACGATGAATCTCCGCACGTGAACACGAGTATGTCCAATGAAGTTTTTTACAACTAAAAAGTTATAATTTCCCAAATGTATCATGTTGTTAGGCAGGTAAGGGTAGAGTTGGCATGCCTAATGCATTCTTCTGGAGAGGAACCATGAATGATGATGTTAATATCGTCAGCATATATAAATGGGAGAGAGGACGAGTCAAAAACTTTAAGCAAATCGTGCATATAAATGTTGAAGAGAAAAGGGGAAATGATGGAACCTTGAGGGAGGCATGAAATATGGTTGGAATCGGTGATTGTTCCTCGCCATTTGATTTGTATGGGGCGTTCGAAGAGAAAGTCTTGGATGAGGAAAAGAAGATTTTTTTCAAGACCAGCGGAAGACAATTTCTCTATGAGACCTTGAACCCAGACTCCATCGTAAGCTCCCTTGAAGCTTCCTGAAATTCTTACCTGCTATGATAGTAAAGACGTACTTATGTGCGAGATTTTGTAAAGAAGCTAAGAATTAGTTTTAACTGTTACTCTTCAATATTTCCTTTTAACAGAACTTCTAGCCTTCGTGATTTATTTTCAATTATACTTGTACCTATAGACAATGATATATATTAAGACCACAAATAGAAAATGATTTAACACCTAAAGATCTGAAAGATCTGATTTTTTTTCATAGTTTATGTATAAGTTGCTTAAGTAAATTGTACAAAGAAAAGGCAGCATAACATACAAAATCAATAAATTTTAGTAATGAAAACAATGTCATAGCAGAGCAATAGAATATGAAATTTTATAAAAATTAATACTGGTATATACATTACTGTTAATGTCTATAAACATGCTGCAAAACAAAGAATCACAAATAGAAGCTGCTTATAATTTTATACTATCTCATGATATTACAAAAAAATCTTGTATGCCTTGAAATGCCAAACAAACATTTTATCATCTATTAATACAATCTTTGTAGAAACTTTTCTTGGAATACAGCATAATTTCTTACCATATACCTAAAAAAAAGTAAAATTATAGAAAAATGTAAATAGTTACCAATATATAAATGTTTAGGCATTAATTATTATTAAACTGTGTAATCTTTGCACTTAAACATACATTAACAGCATAAAGGTTAAAATGATATAAAAACTGGGTATTATTTCCAGAAAAAAAAACATTAAATGTATATACCGTAATTACATTTTTCTTGACCATTAGAAAGTAGGCCTACATTTAAGGTCACAGATTAGAAGTTTATCCCAGGCACGTAGGTATAGATTTTTCATGGGGGGGGGGGGTTCACTGACTGAGCAACGGATTTCTTTACTTATCCTCCCCCCCTTCCCGAGGAGGGGGGGGGGATAAGGTACCTAAGGAAATCCGTTTTTTTGGGGGGTCCCCCTTAGAGGGGGAATACTTAAACCCCCTCCCCCCAAAAAAAAACATCAACAAACTTCTCCCCCCCCACAATTTTTTTTTCTCAAAAAAATTTATAAATTTTCATTAGTAAAAAGGACTACGTTGGCATTTGAATATCGAGGCAGCAACAGTTATCACTGTCATTAACTACTTTTAACAGTTGTCAATAACTGTACTTTTAAGGGGGTCCGATACCTTCGACATTTTTTTTTATTTTTATACTTGTACAATCCAATTTTTTTTTTCTAAATATGCATAAAAAACCATTTTAAGACGCTCAATTTTTTTTTAATTGCACATTTATTTTTAAATTAAAATTTTAGTAAATTTTTTAACAATTTTAAAATTCCTACTCCTTTTTTGTTTTTCAATATTTTGAAGCAATTTTTTTTATTTAAGATCTTGAATAATATTTAAATAGATGTATGCATTCAAATTTTGATTCAAATACATCACTTTAAAAAAATTAAATATATTAGAAATTTTGGAGAAAAAAATTGACGAAAAAAATAAAATTCCATTTTAAGTGGTTTTAAAAAATAAATTATGGTAAAAAATAGGAAATCTGAATGCATACATCTATTTAAAATATATTTATTTTGCTATACACACAAAAATTATGATTTTAAGTATAATAGTAAAAAAGCCTTAGCATTTTTAGTGTTCATTAAATTTCAAAACCACGAACAGAGATATTTGCTTTTAAAGTTTACATATGATACAACTATGTTATAGGAACACATAATTAAAACATTCATAACTAAAAAAGTAATAGGAATTTTTTGAAGCAGTTTTTTGTGAGTTATTAAGATAAGTTTGAATATTATTTTTTAAATATAAAAAAAAATGACTTTTTTTGCGAATTTTGGGTATCGGACCCCGTTAAAAATAGTAACTCACTCCTTAATTATGAAATAAATTTAGAGAACAAATTTAAAGTTTGAGAATCCTTATAATATGTGTGGTAACGATTAGTTACATAATTTATAGTTATGATAGTTTAAAGATCTAATAAGCGTTTTAATTGACCAAAACTAGTAAAGAATAATATAAATTATACAGGCTACATGATCTAAAGTATAGTGGAAGTAAAAACACTCGAAATTGCATGGAATTGTGCAATCCAATCGCCACTGCTAAGTTTAAATTAAACATTAAATATACATAATTTAATACAGAGAAAATTATTTACTTATTACCAATAAATATTAACTTCCATTAATTACATTTAAATTGTAAAGGTCATTTTAATTCAAAGATCTAAAAGAAACAAAAAAATTATCAACTTAACGGCGCCAGGTGTTGTCCTCGTTATCTGATCATGGTTCAAACATACAAGGCATTGTTCCCGAGTATTTCCTTTGAGATGGGCCCCGAACCGTCGCCAATATTCCAATATGCAGCGACGTACAATGCAGTGTCCGTTCGGAGGTCTAATTTAAGTTTAATCTTACAAGTTGGGCAATTTAATCTTCCCTCGCTTTCATTTGCTATTTCTTAGGGCTTAAATGTTCCCAAATCAGAGATTTTTAAAACTCGCAATTCCAAACTTCCCCAGGGGGTGCGGGGGGACAGAACCGCAAAGAGGAATAAAACAAGTTTTATTTACGAAATAACGCTGAAAATGCCAGGACCGAAGGAAAATGCTCAGACGTTCGGCGCCTATAGATTACGCAATACTACATTTTAATGTAAAAAGTTTCATATACATATTTGATGAAAGAAAGAGTGTCTGATCTATTTTTAGAATTAAATAAAAATAAAAAAGGCGATACGAGCCGACTGGTCTGCGTTCTGGGTTGATTCGTACAAAAAGTAAGACAAAAAACCGCTCGATTGTTTTTTGCGAAATTTAGATAATACTCAAAGAGCCGGTATTTTCACGGGCCAACAAAAACAATAAATTAAAAACCGTTATAAAAAACATGGGAGATGGTTTTGTTTTAGAATAAACTCGCTACTTATATTGAAGTATTTTAAGATTAACGAAATTATGTGGTCTTGGAGCATCTTAGTCTTGTCATTTTTAAGTCTTATTTTACGACCCCGTTTGACGATCTATTCCCTTTGTTATCTTTATTTCAAATTAAACCTAACATGACGTCATCGTGTTTCGGTCTCAATACCCCATGCCCACACTGGGGCACCCCCCCCCCCCCCCCACTAAAATCTCTATTTTTATGATTTTAACAGTAATTCGGTATTTAATTTTTTTTATATTACTTACAATGGGAGGGGTTTGAACCCCCCAACCCCCCCCCCCCCTCTTAACTACGTGCCTGGTTTATCCTAATTATTCAAAGTTATTGCTAGCCTAGCAATACTATTTATATACTTGTAACAAATTATAAAAAGTAAAAATTGTAAACAATACTAGAAATTGAATAAAAATAATCACCTGAAGAATATGTTTGTCACAACTTATTTATACATATGAAATGTATAAAAAGACCAGCTCTCTATAATTTTATATAGAACCAAAAGGGTGATCTCTCCTTAGAGAGGTTTCATGTACAGAAAGTTTTTTTGTCTAGTATTCCTTGATTCAGCAAAATATCAACTAAGAAATCATTGACCAAATGATCATACAAAAACAAGGATTTTTTAGTCATCTCAGGAATTCAGCAGGGTAATAAAAGTTTTGTACGCCATTGACTACCTATAAAAAATTTAATACAAGTATTTATAAAACATAGAATTTTTTTTAATGTATGGTACGAAAACACTATTTAACCCTAGAGTACTAATGTTTTTGTTTATAACATTATTCCTAACGTAAACAAAATTGAGACAAGTAATATTTACACATTAGTGCTCTAGGGTTAAAGGGGGAACAATAAATTGCTACATAAACGCTCAATTTGTCAATACTTAATTTAATTGAAAACACAATTAAAAAAATAAAAGTTGAATAATATGCAAAACACACCCTTTTAACAACACGTTGAAATATTTTCAAAACAAATGTTCATATAAACATTTAAAATATAATTCCATTTGTCCTTACTAGCATCCAGTCATTATACGAAATTGAATAATATGCAGCTGAAACATAGCTTTTACAAGTTGTGTATAGCAGTTAAATTATTAAAGAGTCCATACGTTACGAGCTGAGGTAACTAATGTTTTTAAGGATGGGTTGGAGCATTCTCATATAGTAGATCAATGGAAGGAATTTAAAGATAAATTAAATATAGCTGTTAATAAGCATATTTTGTTTAGGCAAAAAGATGTAGTTCGAAAGCTTTCTCCTATGTGGTTTTCAAAGGAAACAAAACGAGCTTTTAAGTTAAAACAAAAGACGTATAAAATATTTAAAGAAACAGGTAGGGATACTGATGGTAAGGAGTATAAAAAAGCTAGAAGGGAGTTTAAGTATATCAGTAGAAAACAGAAATTGGCATTGGAGGAAAAACTTGCTAGGGATATCAACAATAATCCAAAGGGATTTTTTGCTTACGCCAGTGGAAACAATAAAGGAAATAATCATCTGGGTCCACTCGAAGATTATCAAGGCAATTTAATTCAAGATGATGTAGGAATGGCTAATATTTTAAATGAATTTTTCATGGGAGTTTTTAATAAGGACTTCAAATCTGATTTCATGCAAATAGAGGATAATATGCGTCCGGTTATTAAGGAATGCAATTTTACTAGAGAAGAAGTAGTTTATCACTTAAGAAGTATTAAACCTTTTAAAGCACCAGGGCCAGATGAAATTTATCCAAAAGTACTAGTGGAGTGTGCGGAAGAACTGGGAGATGTTGTTCTAACTATTTTCAAATCGACGTATAATTCAGGTAATGTACCAATAGACTGGAAATTAGCAAATGTCACTCCGCTTTTTAAAAAAGGGGCAAAATGTGAACCTGGTAATTACAGACCGGTTAGTTTAACATCAGTGTTATGTAAGATTTTTGAAACATTAATAAAAAACAGCATCATATCATTTTTGGAATCAGAGAGCTTGCTGTCAGATAATCAGTATGGATTTAGGAAGGGAAGATCTTGTACAACAAATCTTTTAAAATTCTACGATAGGGTTACTGAAGAATTAGATAAAAGGAACAGTGTAGATGTAGTATACATTGATTTCCAGAAGGCATTTGATAAAGTTCCCCACGAGGCATTGCTGTTCAAGTTAGAAAGGTCAGGGATTGGGGGTGAAATTTTACAATGGATAAGGAATTGGTTAATTGGTAGGAGTCAGCGGGTGCAAATTAAAGGTAATTACTCTCAGTGGGCAGAAGTTAAAAGTGGAGTGCCACAGGGTTCTGTGTTAGGTCCACTTTTATTTATTATTTTTATTGATGATATTAGTTGGGAGATTGGGAGCAAGGTCAGCATCTTTGCAGATGATTTAAAAATTATGGGGACTGTGAATTCTGGGGAACAAATAGAGCAATTACAAGGTGATTTAACAAAAATATCAGAATGAGCTGTTAAATGGGGTATGTCTTTTAATATCAGTAAATGTCAAGTGTTGCACATGGGTATCAAAAATAGTAAGGCTGCATATGTTTTACAGTGTGCAGAAATCAAAAATAGTGAGATTGTAAGGGATCTGGGTGTGTTGGTAAATGAGGATTTTAAAATGAGTCATCAATGTACAGTGGCTAGCAAAAAAGCTAATAGAATGTTGGGGTACATCAGGAAATGTGTTTCATCAAAATCTAAGGATATTATCTTGCCATTGTACAGAGGTTTAGTAACGCCACATCTTGAGTATGCTGTACAGTTTTGGTCACCATATCTTAAAAAGACATTGAATTGTTAGAGAAAATTCAGCACAGGGCTACTAAAATGGTTCAAGGGTTTTCAGGCATGAATTATGAAGATAGATTAAAAAATTTGAATATGTATACTCTGGAAGAGAGAAGGGTTAGGGGAGATTTGATTCAACTATTCAAATTTATCAAACAAGGAGATGTGGAGGGTTTGGATTTTAATATGAGTGATAGAACAAGAGGTCATGGATTTAAGTTAAACAAATCCCATTTTAATCGGGAAGGGAGAAAACACTATTTCTATAATAGGGTAATAGACAAATGGAACAACTTGCCAGCGAATATTGTTAATTGTAAAGAAGTAACGGATTTTAAGAAGAAGTTAGATATGCATTGGGGGATAGTTAAGAGGTACTAGATGGACCAACCTTGTTGGGCCTTGAGCCTGTTGTTGGTCGTCAATATTTGTATTTGTAATTATCTATAAAAATAAATACATTTGTCAAATATTTTCATCTAACAAGGGAATAATGTGGTAACCAATTAAAACCTAGAATTTTAATACTAACACATTAAGCTTAACTTTTCAATTCTATTTTTATATAGACATATTTAAGTGGTGAGGAATTATATCAGACCCTATTGCATTTGATTTAAAAGTGCTCCCCGTATGCGTACTCCATAGCTACAAATAAGTTAGCCATTACATCATTTACATTACGATACTACTACGTTAAAAGTATGACAAAATACTGTTAATTTAAATAAAAGTAAATATTAAAATGATGAAATAAGAACTGTATGCCTGAATTTGACCTAAATTATTTGAACTGTTAATATTTTTTGGCAAGGTGGGCTCTTCAAGCTTTTAGGATATATTTTGTTGTTTTCGGCAAAAATTGGCACTTCTGGAAACACATCACAGTTGGCCTTCTTGAAAAAAAATTATATACATGCATTTAGTGTCAAAATTTTAGCTGATTTTACAACTTTGATATAGCTACACAACAAAAATACTGGTTGAAATATGCATTGAATGGTAAACCTTGGTGACTTTTCTGAAAAAGCAATATTCATACTGCTAACAAGTTCTTAGTGACAAAAACATTTTTGCTGTCTATCAAAGAACTTCTCTATAAGTACCTTATGGAACACTCGATTAAAAACTGTAATATATTAAGTTGATGGTTTCTAATACTAGAAGAAAGATTAGAGCATTTATTACATGATTCTTAACACATGCTTACAGCATCCGAGAAACCGGTAGTTATTGTTGTTACATACTTTTTCAGTGTTGCCAGTCTTGTTCTTACAAACATTATCAGTAAAGTTACAGTTAAGTTTTATATTACAGATATTATATATATCACAATACTCCCTTTATAAAAAAAGCAAAAGAACGTAGGTATAAAAAGTTGCTGGCACAGTCCTAAAGGTTTAGTCTATTGGGCTTTCTTCTGTTTCGAGGCGGGTTGCGTCGAATTGGAGTGGGACAGACAGGTTCAGCAGCTGAAGGGATTTGGGCATCAGCAGCAGAGTCTGGCAAAGCAGTTGAAACTTCTGAACAGTTTTCTATCCCCTTGGGTGTTGTGGACGGTGGAGGAAACATGGTTCCGATATCCTGTGTGTGAATTGGGATATTTTCAAATGGTGAGGGACTAGCCTCAAAAGTAGGATAGGAACCAGCATCTGTGAACTCCGGTTTGGGAAAGTCCACTTCAGAAGCTGGGCGTAGCTGATCTAAATGGGCAGAGAACTTCTTTCCATCTATCTCAACGATCCAGGTTTTGGTACCTCGGGGCTCTATTAAAACACCACGAACCCATTTGTTACGGGAACCTCTATAGGAACGTACCCACACATTCTGACCAGACAGTAAACTCTTTTTCGAAGTATGTGACTTATCAAAGAGCTGCTTCTGAATGTTCTGTTTTTTCTGTACATGGTGTGTAGTACAGGGATGAATCAAATTCAAGAGAGTCCTGATGGGACGTCCAAGGAATAGTTCAGCAGGAGACAGTCCAGTTGTGGAATGTGGAGCCGAACGATATGCAATCAGAGACCTTTTAACCTTATTTACAACAGAGTCACAGTCCTTGCCATCTTGAAGCATCTTCTCCAGAGCATGTTTAAAAGTTTGCACCGATCGCTCAGCTAATCCATTTGATTGCGGATGGTAAGTTGGCACAAGTGTATGCATAATTCCTAAAGACTTTAAGAAATCTTTAAACTCGTCAAAGATAAATTGTGGTCCATTGTCGGAAACCAACTCCAAAGGCAGTCCATACCGTGAAAACAGTTCCTGTAGTGCACTGATGGTGAGTGTCGAAGTTGTCGAGGACATCTGCACTACCTCCAACCATTTTGAATGACTGTCCACTACTATCAAGTAGTTGGTTTGATTCTTCTGACCATAATCAATGTGTATGCGATCCCAGGGTGCCTTCGGCCAGATCCAGGATTGCAGAGGTGTAGTAGGTGGGTTATTGGCTGTTACCTGACATGCCTCACATTTAGCAGAGATACGTTCAATGTCCTGATCCAATCCAGGTCACCAGATGTGACTTCTAGCTACTGCCTTCATCTTGGTTATTCCTAGATGTGTGTCATGAAGCAAGTCCAGCATGCGATTTCTATGTACTGAAGGAATAACAACCCTCATTCCCCAAAGAAGACAATTTCACACTACGGGCAATTCATCCTTTATGGTGAAATATGGCTTCAAGTCGGGGTCTTGATTACAGTTAGGGAAACCGTACTGTACATACTTGAGCACAACTCCAAGAACCTTGTCTGTACGAGTTGCCTGGACAATGTCATCAGAGGTAATCGGCATGTCTTCCACGTAGGAAACATTGAAGATATCAGGCGGATACAAGTCCTTGTTTAGGTCTTCAATTGGCATACGTGAAAGAGCATCTGCATTCTGATGTAATTCACCTTTTTTGTATTTAATTGTGAAATTAAATGAAGATAGTAGTAGGGCCCACCTTTGCAAGCGTACAGCAGCCATAGTTGCAATAGCTTTATCTGGTGCAAAAATTGTCACTAGGGGTTGGTGATCTGTATACAAGAGAAACTCACGACCGTATAAGTACTGGTGAAACTTTTTACATTAAAAAATAATCGAAAGAGCTTCTTTCTCAGTTTGAGAGTAATTGGCTTCAGCTTTTGTCAGAGTTCTCGATGCATATGCAACAGGTCGCTCAACACCATCGACAATGTGTGACAGGACTGGTCCCAAACCAACAGGGGAAGCATCACATGATAACTGTAAGGGCAGTCTTTCGTCATAATGGGCTAACAAACTATCTGACATTAATAAAGATTTGCAATTTGGAAAAACTTTGTCACATTCTCCAGACCAATGCCATGGAACATCTTTGTTCAACAAATTGTGCAAGGGTGATAACAAGGTAGATGCATTTTTTATAAATTTGGAATAATAGTTAAGAATTCCTAAAAAGGATTTTAGCTCAGTAACCCTTACTGGTACCTTGATTTCCTTAATGGCATTGATTTTTTCTTGTGTTGGGTGAATGCCATCTTTATCAATAATATGACCTAAGAACTCCACACTGGTTTCTAGATATTTACACTTTTCTGCTTTTAGATGGACATTATATTTACGAAAACGTTCCAACACTTTCTCAAGTGTACTGAAATGTTCATCCACTGTTGTCGATGAGATGAGAATGTTATCTTGAAAGCATATTACATGAGGTATGCCTTACAATATCTACTCCATTGTTGACTGAAAGATGGCAGAAGCAGAACTTATACCGTACAACAGCCTGTTTGGGCGTACTAAACCCATTGGTGTGTTTAGTGTAAGCAGTTCTTGGGATGCAGAATCCAACTCAATTTGTTGGTATGCATGTGACAAATCCAATTTTGTGAAATATTTTCCACCACGAAGAGTAGCAAACAGATCTTGTTGAGTAAGTAGAGGATACTGGTTCACATCTAAGTACTTGTTGGCAGTCACTTTGAAATCGCCACAGATCCTAACAGAATTGTTCTTTTTAGGAACGACTACAATTGGCGTAGCCCACTTGGAATGCTCAACAAAGTTCCAAACTCCCCTCCTCTCTGTTTATTTGACTTCTTCACATACAGCGGTCTCCAGGGAATACGGCACAGGCCTCGGTTGGCAGAAAACTGGTAACGCATCGTTACGCAATCTGAGAGATGCTTTAAAATGCTTGATAGGTGAGGTGTTTGCTTGGAATAGATCTGTGTATTTTCTTTTTAAAGAATCAACGGTCTTGACATTGCCAAGGGCAGCATCAACAGCAAAAATTTCATTCCAATTCAGCTTGAATTTGGACAACCAGTTCTTTCCAAACAATGATGGTCTATTTCCTTTCACTATCACTAAAGGTACTTTGTAGATTTGAGAATTGCACAACACCTGAACTTGCACTTCTCCTAATACCTTTATTGCATATTGATTGTAGTCTCTGAGAACGATAGATGTTGGCTGTATTTTCACATTAGGTAGATTTTGAGTAATCCAATGCTCTGATATAATGGACACATCCGCAGCAGTATCAAGTTCCATTTCTGTGGCTTTATTGTTGATAACTACTGGTAATGTATACTTTGATACTTGATTGATTGATTGCACTGTGAATAGACGATACTCCTCTGACTCATTGATCACTTCAATCTTTTTTGCAGATTTGTTTTTCTTTGACATGCAGACAGGAGAAATATGTCCAACCTTCGAACAAAAGTGGCAAGTTGCATTTTTGTATTTGCACTTGTTTGGATCATGAGAAGAGCCACAGCAAAAACACTTTCCAGATTTATTAGGCTTCGTAAAACCTTTTGCTGCAGGAGCTTTGTTGTGTTGTACCTTGTTTACAACAGGGTAGGCAACTTTCATATTTCTGGCATCGCTGTCAGCAATTTCCATAGCCAGCGCTATTTCTGTAGCAGTTGACAGCTGCAGGTCTTTCTTGGCTAGCAATCTCCGCTGAATCGTTTCCGAAGACAGTCCACATACGAAACGATCTCTTATTGCCTCCTCCAAAAATGCGCCAAAGCTGCACGTAGATGCTAGCATTCGGAGCTCAACTAAATACGTTGAAATATTTTCTCCAGCTTTTTGATTTCTTCTGTGGAATCGAAATCTTTCAGCAATGACAATAGGTGCAGGCTTGAAATGCTCTTTTAATACTTGGTTGAGTTCTGTGTACGTGCACTCGCTAGGTAGTTTCGGTATCAGAAGATTTCGTAACAGTTTGTATGTACTGTTTCCGATAACGGAAATCAAAACTGCTTTTTTTTCTCATCTACAACGTCGTTAGCAACAAAATATTGCTCTAACTGCTCGATGTAAAAGTTGAAATCATCGTGCTCGGAATCGAAATTCGTCAAGCTTCCGATTAGGCCTAACTTACTCATAGTTCTATGAAGTTAAAAACTGTTACACAAGTTTTAAATAAATGCACTTACGATAATCCTCGTCGCCATTGTAATATGTAAAGTTGATGATTTCTAATACTAGAAGAAAGATTAGAGCATTTATTACATGATTCTTAACACATGCTTACAGCATCCGAGAAACCGGTAGTTATTGTTGTTACATACTTTTTCAGTGTTACCAGTCTTGTTCTTACAAACATTATCAGTAAAGTTACAGTTAAGTTTTATATTACAGATATTAAATATATCACAAAAACTACAGCATAAAATTTTTTAAGATTGTAACGCGAGTTATTATTATTACTTTCAGAAACTTTAATTAATTATAACCTCTCTCAAACAAGAATACAAGTCAAAAACGGAATTAATGTACTATCACGGGGCACCGAATTTTCTACAAAATTAAGTCGACATTTCGCCAATTCTGTGACGCGAATGTTAATCCCGCCAAACGAGACGGTAACCCTCGATTATGCAGTCGTAGTGCAATGGAACGATGCTAAATATTATATTTATAAATATTATAATTTACTGATTTATCATCGGAATGTTATTTTTTCGTAATTTCTGATAATTTAGTAACAAATTATTGTAATAAGAGCAAACTATCGCCGTTTTAATAATATAAACAAACTTTCGAACGGGAAATAAATTTTTATCGTTGCCAGTTAATTTTGATAAGAGTAATACTTTTATTTACATTTGTATTAAATAGCCCAATGTGCAGTTCTAGATCATGTTAATTACTAGATTGGCACTTTGGGCTATTGTAAACGGCTCGTGTATATCTACCCGGAAGGACCCGGGAAAGGTGTCTCCTATTTTTGAAACATGGTTAGATGACGGATGTTGCTATTCCGAATAGAAAGTTGATGTTCGAGGTTTATTTAGAAGGAAAGACCCGGCAATGCTGCCTCGTAATTTAGCACACATTTTAGATCGACGCATATCGAAAATATACAAATAACTGACATTAAGTTAATGTTTAAAAGCGAATGTTGCGATTAGAACTCGCGATCAGTAGATCCGCTGTTGGTTAGTCGCTTTAAGTCGTGTGGACATCACAGATGACGTATACGGTTTTAAGCGCATGCACGCTCCGTGCACTAATGTCATAGACTCCTAACGTCAATTTATGGTCCCGGGCAATTGTGGTCTCCGGCCTCCGACTACTCAGGATTCCATTCAGAACCCCCTCCGAGCAGTCGATCATGGTGCTTACAGGCAATCCTTTGGGCAGTCGTTTGGGGCATTTCGACGGCACTCTTAAGAGCATTGATAACATGTCTTATTAGGTAACATAGTAAAAGTTAAGAAGCTTAAATAATGAGGATGCTTATGACAATGAAGAATGATGAAATTCGTGTTTTTAATGATTTCAAGATTTAAAAAGATGAAAAATGAATATTAAACACATTTTAAAATTTAGTCAATACATTTTAAAATATAAAAATTCGATACGAGTAGGTTTTAAAATCCATAATTTAAGAATTGTTTTTCCTATGTTTTTTTTAATTTTTTTGAAGGAAAACTAAACGGAGCTCCTCCTCCACGTCCATCTCCGATGCATCATATACGATGCAATCAGAGGAGTCAGTAGTCAGACCAGCAGATTTTCTATTACCCCTCTGTTTTACAGGTATTTGAACTTCTGTACAATCATAGTTTTTAGCTTTGAGTTTTTTTGTTTTCCTTTGTTTAGGGTAGAGATTTTAGTTGTAGATTGAGATATACTTTCAGAAATCTCAGTCATAGTTTCTTGTGATATTCCAGATGAAGAAGCAGGTCCTTGTTTAAATTCAAAAGGTACATCGGGGTCAAACTCCATGACAATGCGGAATCTTACATGAGAGACGGTAGTTTGAGTTTCTATTGAAAGAGTTTTAGGTTTGGATTCTGTTGGGGTTGGTACTATTTTAGCCTGGGCTGCTTGTGAGTAGGTTTTAGCGTTAGTTTGGTTCGAGTTTACAATATTACGGGCTTCGGGATAAGAAACAGATTGTAAGGTTTTTACTTCTTGAACTTTCTTTTCAAAAGTCCACTTTGAACAAGATTTAGAATAGGCTGGGTGAGAATCTGAACAGTTGGTACACTTGGGGAGATTTTTACAATTTTCAGAAGTATGCTCAAGGTCCGAACAATTTGCACATCTCTCCTTGCTGCGGAAAGTGTTTTTAGAGTGCACAAATTGCTGGCACTTGAAGCATCTTAGTGGATTTGGAACGTAAGGGCGTATGGGACAGTTGAGATATCCTGCTTTGATACTATTTGGGAGTTTGGGAGAATTGAATGTTAGAATTAAATGTTTGGTTTTTGAAGTTTCTGATCCTTTTTTTATGGTGATTCGGCGCACAGCTGTGACACCTTGTGGAGAGGGATCGGTTAGAATGTCTGTTTCGTCAATGTTCTGTAGATCTATTTCGCTAATGACTCCTTTAGAGGAGTTCAGACTATTATGAGGAGTGACGTTAATTTCAAAATTAGCTAAGTGTTTTGCATTAAGGAAGCATGTAGAGTGTTTGTCATTGGTACATTCGATAAGCAGGTCACCAGAATTCAATTTTTTAACCGTCTTTGGATTACCGCCAATATTTTGCAGACCTTTTTGAATGATAAATGGAGACACTTGGTTTAGGTTTTGGTTTACGGAGGTAAGAACTAGAAATTAAGGTACGATATCACTTTTTACATTTAATGTTGCGTTATTGGTAAGAGTAGAAAAAATACTGTGGTTTGATGGATGTAGGCCACTATCGGGGCACGAGGGAAAAAAAGCCATGAAAAAGATAGATATTTCTCGCCGTATGTCCCACCCACCACCGGGTTCAACAAGGGTAGCCAGCCACCGGTCAACTGGGATGAAAAAAAGTAAATAAAACAAACAAAAATTAAGAAACCCAGGCACGGCACTAACTAGGGAGTGATACGACGAGACCGTCCCACGATACAAGATCACGGTCCTTGCAGATGAGCAGTCAGCAACACAGACGTATCCTGTTACCACCAGCCGATTGACAGAGCCGGGCCTAACTCTGCCTCCCGTTTAAGGTGAAGCGTTGGCCAAAGGGAACGCCAAGGGACCCCAGGATCCCATTCCCCGCCCCCCTACGGGTCGCAGCACACGGCAAACGTGCAGGTCAAAAATACGACATTTCAAAAACAAAATTCGAAACAACTCAAATTGAAGGGAAAATGTGACAAATAAAAGCAACAAAAATCAAACTTGTAAAGAAAAAAGAAATTAAATGCAGTTCACAAGGTAGGGTACTCAAAAAGAGGAATGAAAAGAAAACTGAGTTACCCAGCTAGGACAAGACGGATTCGCCACACCCGTACCCACAAGATATGGGCTCCCAAGGAAACAAAGAAGGAAAATATATCTAGGGTACATCGGGGTTGTGAAGTCCGTGTTTACTTAAAGTAAGTAAACCCCCTGAGGGGGGATAGATCCGGAACCATTTCCAATAGCCCATTGCGCAGCCCTAATGCGACGCTTATTCAATAAACCATTCGTTACATAATAACATTGGATCGTCTTTAATACCCCATTGTGTGGCTCAAATATTGCCTTAATTAAACCAAAACAAAGAAGTTACTTAAACAATTAATAAATGTCAATTACTTTTCAAATGTGTGCGTGCCCATTGTATAACGTTGTAATAGCCTACTGTGAATTCAATCCAACCAATCGCGTTTAATCATCGAACTTTTCATCGGAGCCACCGAGGCCCGATTTTAAACCGAAGAAACTGGCATCATGTACTGGTACATAGAAACATATTGTACAATAAAACTGGTACATATTGTACAATAAAACCGCCCAAAATGTTCACACTTTAATTCATGTTTGAAAGTATCAACATCAAAATTTTAATATTTTACTATATCATACACTAATAAGGTTTGGTTTGGTTAATAACATCGCACTAGAGTTACACAGTGGGCTATTGGCGACGGTTCGGGGTCAATCTCGAAGGAAAGACCCGGGAACACATACATTCATACATCCACCTCGTTATTTTAGAACCATGGTCAGATGACGAGGAAACATCTGAACTGGCACCCAACGCCTTCAATAGACGTCGGGACTTTGGACCCCGATCAGATTTATCGTGCACAAGTCCCCAGTGGCGGATTTAACGGGCGGCAAATGGACAGTTGCCGCCTGGGCCCCCTTGTCTTGCTCCATTTGGGGCCCCCTCGACTCCAAAAATTAGAAAAGGGAGGAAGAGAAATAATTGTTTCTTTTATTTTTTAACATATTTTAATTTTACTAAACATTTCACTGAAATTATCTGTTTGGATTACTTTATCCTTATGCATATGAGTAAACAGGTGCCCCTTCTTCAACGGGCCCGGGCCCACTCCTCTTTACAGGGCCCCATTATCGAATAGGTCCGTGCAACCTTGTACTTAAGGTTTCTGAGCAGCCCCCAAATCATCTACGACGCGGTGGCAGGGCCCTGCTTTTGTAAAGAGGTCAAACGTAGGGCCTCTTACCAGACGCAGGGCCCTGTGCGAAGGTAGCTACGAGAATCCACGAACTATGGATTCTCGCAGCTACCTTCTCTAAAACATGCTATTGAAACCATATATTGTAGTTTGTCTCTTCTAGCCATGACCGCATAATTTCGTTGATCTTATAATACTTCATTATAATTTGCTAGTTTATTCTAAAACAAAACCATATCCCATGTTTTCTATAAAGGTTTTAAATTTATTGCTTTTGTTGGTCCGCGAAAACACCTGCTCTTTGATTATTTTCTAAATTTCTCGAAAAACAAGCGAGCGATTTGTTTTCTTTTTGTACGATTCAGCCAGACCCAGGACGCAGACCAGTCGGCTGGTACACGGCCCACTAGACTGAGTCTAGTTGGCCGTGATCGGTATCGCTCTTTTTATTTTTATTCTGAAAATAGATCAGACACCCTTTCTTTTATCCAATGTAACTTTTACATTAAAATGTTGTATTACGTAATCTATAGGCGCCGAAAGTCTGAGCAAGCATATTTGGCCTCGCTTTATTACTCTTTGTGATTTCCGGTTAACACCCCCCCCCCCCTTCCCAATAATCTAAAATTCTTAAAAGTTGGGAATTTCGAGTTTTAAAAAATCCCTGATTTGTCCCCTGGGGAATGAAGTGTAGAGAAAATTTTTGAGGGGGATCGTAGGGGACTACTTGAAAAAAAATCCTTAATTGATGAGATCGAACTGCTTCCATTTCACGGCTTCTTATTTCAGAGTAAGACGGTAAATTTAGGAAGCAATATTTTTAATACTAATAACAAATGTAGGACGTTTTTTACATCAGCATATTTTACTGTTTTGCAAGTAAGTATATATTTCTATATTCTAAAAATCAATTACAAATCATAACATCTTTCCTAATGAAATGGGCTTTTGTAATTATGTTAATCAATTGGCAGTGACTCTAATTAAAATGTTTGTTTTTGCTATACACCATTAAGTCAGTAACACTAAGAATGTTTTTGTATAGAAACACGTCGAAGCTAAGTTTAATCTTGAATAACATATAAATTAAATGAAATTTCAATGAAGCGAATTAGTATAAATACTAGGAAAATACGTTTTACATAAAGTTAAATTTCTAATAGTTTTATTGCACCAAAATTATATATTCAACAATTTATTATTTATTTCAGTTTTAGTAATGCTTTACTAAGTTTATTTCTTAGGGCAGAGAATAATTTTACAGACCTTTATATTTATCTAATTACCCTTAAATATAAATTTAATTAAAAGAATTAAAAAGTATATGATTTTAAGAATATTTAAAAGGGGCGTGCGCCTCTTATTAAATAAGAGGCGCAAGCCCCTTATTAAGCTCCCCCCCCCTATCAACTGCCCCATTATAGTCTACTTTTTTGGGAGAGTACCTGTAATTGTAAATTTATGATTACGCCTAATGAGAGCGTTCACTGCGTCACGCTACTTTGCATATTTTTGTACCACCTATCCTTCCCCCCCCTCTGTCACGTTGCCCTTTATAGTCTTGCGTCACCCCAACCTCGCCCCCCATATGACGCCAAGATCAATTTTTGTATTAAAATAACAGTTCTTAAAATTTCTACTCTGTTATTTTATAAAACATATTATTAGAAAATTTGTGAATTTGAAAAAAGTGACTCAAGTCAAAGTTTGTGCAAAATTTTTCATGTTTTGTCTAAAAAAGTTTTCCTACGTTACATAACCACAACGACCCCTCCCCCAAGCCACGCATGAAAGACCCCCCCCCCCTTCTCAAATATGCGTGACTTAATATTGAACGGCCTCTAGTATGTATGAAATTTGGGCCCCCTCGAAGGTTTTGCCGCCTGGGCCTTTTTTCTTAAATCCGCCACTGCAAGTCCCGTATAATTTCCATCTCAGTGGTAATAGCACTACTGTCCATAACAGAATGCAGTTAAATTACAGTTATATTGTGAAAAGTACAGAAATGTGAAGGAAACGAATCAGGCAAGAGGGGACCCGTAGGTATCACTCCGCCGATGCCAGTTTAGCCTAAGCAATGCACAACACGCTGTACAGCCAAACTGACACCGGAGAATTACCTGATAAAAACTAAAGAAATTGCTTTCGGCTGCTCGGTGGCAACACGAAAGTCGATTAAAAAAATCAAGCAATTACCTAACTCGCAATATAAATCAACTCCGAAAGACTTATATGATGAATTTTAATGAAATAGTATATATCGCCTAGTAGTGGCGTACGAAAACATTGAATCGCATTTTAGCCACTACTAACAAAATATAAATACTACTCCAAGAAAATATAGTAAAATCAAAGAAATCAAAAATTTGGTTAAATCACTAGCATAACTAGAAAAACATTCTAGTAGGAAAAAAGTATGAAAAAATTAAATTTATTTGAAAAAAAATTAAATCAGTAACGAGCAGTCACTGGGAAGATTAAGATTGCATATTTGCAAGTTCAGATTAGTTAAAATTTAAGTTTAGTAAAAATTTGCTCGGAGCCCGAAAAAAACCCCACCTTGCATTACAGTGTACACTAGACAGCTCCTAAAAACAACGCATGCGCGTTGCTATGGTAAACAAACTCATGGTTGTGAAAGGCAGAGTACGAGTATGGGTGGCCATTAATGGTCACATTCATTCAAAGCCTGCTGCGGTATTTACGGTTACAAATAAAATAAAAATTCTAACGGTTTATATATTATTTATTGAAAAGTAAAAATATTTACAAAATTTTAGAAACGAAAAGTATTGAATATATTCTTCAAATTTCAGAAATAATTCATAAAATTAAAATAATTGTGAAATTTGTTTTATATTAATGTCGCAATAGAGCTGCACAGTGGACTATTGGTGACGGTTCCGGGTCTATCTCGAAGGAAAGTCCCGGGAACACTGTCTTGTATTTTTGAACAATGGTCAAATGACGAGGTAAAAAAAATCACAAGAACATTATCTCATAATTTTGAATCACAGTTAGTCCAAGAGTCAACCACACAGTCCAAGCTGGCACGTATAAATCTCCAAACTTCTACACCACGATCAATGTGAAGACACTTGCGTTTCGATTTACGCACATCGTATATTACAGTGAATCTTCAATCGAAATGTACCTGTATACTCTAGTTCTTAATTAAATAAATTACGGCATTTATATGATTATTTCGACATTTTCCTACAATGTTAGTTATACCTTTCCAGTTTCAATACCTATTTTTTATCATTATTTTTTAGTAAGGAGAAGTTTAAATTACTATCAGGATCTGAATCCCTCCCAAATAAAGTGTGATAAATTAAAGTTTTTATATGTGGTGAGCGCATATTAATAAATATATATAAATACTTAATTAGATTTGTCTAACCCCCCCTGACACTGCTCATAAAGCTGACACCTTTTATTTAATTGACTATAAATAAGGAAATAAAATAATTTTATAATAGGTTATACTGAGATGTTTTTCAATGTGATTTATTGAATTTACACCCATGACCTATCGTTCTATCACTCATATTAAAATCTTTATCCTCCACATCCCCTTGTTCAATAAATTTGAACAGTTGAATCAAATCTGCACTAACCCTTCTCTCTTTCAGGGCAAATATATTCAAATTTCTTAAACAATCTTCATAATCTATGCCTAAAAACACCCTTGGATCATTTTGATAGCCATGTGGCAAAACTGTCTTTTTGAAGTATGGTGACCCAAACTGTACAGCACACTCAAAATGAGACTTTACCATACCTGATACCTCTATACAATGGCAAGCTTATATCCTTAGATTTTGATGAAACACTTTTCCTATGTATTCCAACATTCTATTAGCTTTCTTGACACTGTACATTGATGACCCATTTTAAAATCCTCATTTACTAACACCCCCAGATCACTGACTATATCACTATTTTGCCTCTTAATTGTAAAACGTATGCAGCCTTTCCATTTTTAATACCCATGTGCAAAATTTGACATTTACTGTTATTAAATCTCCAATCAAAGATATACCCCATTCTGATATTTTTGTTAAATCACCTTATAATATAATTTCCGTATTTATTCTCAGAATTAACAGTCCCCATATTTTTAAATCATTTGCAAAGATGCTGACCTTTTTCCTAATCTCCCAAATAACATCAATATTCTTTCCTTAACTCTACAACATGATAATAATTATGGCATAAATAGTTTATTTAGCCTAACTCACTATTATTTTTAACTTTAAAAAGTTTGGAAATTATCTACTGTAACATTTCAAAATAAGCCATGTACTGTTTCAACACAATAACTTATATGTTAAGTGTTATTAAATGCCCTAAATATTCAATCCTGTTTTTTTTCTTCGCAGTTTTACATATTATAGCATGATGTTTCATTTATATTTCATCTACGGTTTTTAATATCATATTTTGGGCTTGTTTAAAAAATATATTATATGTGTGTCAGGGGTAAGGTGCATAAAGTGTTAGCTTTAGAAGCACTTCAAGAGTTATCAAAGATAGTATATTAACAATTAATGTTTGCTTGGAAATAGCATTTATGACAATTTCTGGTATTATAACAATTGTTTGAAAAATTTAAAAACCACTGACATTATTGAGTTAAAAATAAATTTTATTGAAAATTATTTCTTAAACCTTCAGGTTTAAGTGATTCACCTTAAACATTATGTAGATAAGCATATTTGCTATAGAACTGAGATTTTCAAACACATATACTTATAATAAGCTAAGGAAAATACTATATATTTCTTAATGCAATGTCTTCCCCAATCAAAATAACCTTTGTAATCGACAATATAATTAAAATTACAAGTCCAACATATTTGCAAAAGAAAACTAGCATAAATTAACACAGTTAAAGAATTTTTAAGTTGGGCTATATAACAATACATTTCAAAAGTTCAGAAAACTTTTAGAAATCACAAAACTCAGGTTAATGGACAATTCCCACATTTTCTAAAAATGAGTAAAAACTACTTTTTTTAAATGAGAAAACCATGCTAATCACCAAAAAAAATTACTTTGTTAAGTATAACGAAATGAAAATCGCAAAATTTGACTCCTTCTCGAATCGCTCCGCTATTGGCTGTTCCGATTATGACGTACCAATATCCTAAACACAGATCAGCGTATTTGGGATAAAACGTTCTTCTCGTTACTTTCCGATGATCGTTCCTTGTATTTGGAGATTGACGATGGTGGAAAAAAATGCGAATTTTGACAAGTAGTGTAAAAAGGCCGGTTCTGAGCCGCGGTGCTGTGAGGAGTTATGAGGATTTTGGCGGTGCTGTGAGGAGTTATGAGGATTTTGGCGGTGCTGTGAGGAGTTATGAGGATTTTGGTGGATTTCTGTAGATTTTGGCGGTGCTCTGTGGATTTTTGGCTGTGCTCTGTGGATTTTGGTGGATTTTTCGAGGATCTGTGTGGATTTTGGTGGATTTGTGAGGATCTGTGTGGATTTTGGTGGATTCTGTGGATTTTTGGTGGTGCTCTGTGGATTTTGGTGGATTTCTGTGGATTTTGGCGGTGCTCTGTGGATTTTTGGTGGTGCTGTGAGAATCAGGGAGGATCTCGTCTGTCAAGCCGTGGATCAGGGCGGATCTCGCCTGTCAAGCCGGGCTGCACCTGGCTCTAAGCCGAGGGGGCGTGGCCTAATGGAGATGACCTCAACCAATCAGGTGTCAGTAAGTGACGTCACACGCAGGGGGCATGGGAACAGGTGTTGATGACTCATCGCCGCCGATGGGCATGTCACACCGTGTCTCAACGTGCATGTACAGGAACGGACCAATCAGGTGCTTGTTTGAGGATGAACTCATGAACAACCAATCAGGTGTCAGTAAGTGATGTCTATGGAGTGTCATGTGACATGAAATTTGCTTTTTTGTTATTTTGCGTTTTTATTTGGGTATTGGTGGAAAAATGGCGACGCACTGCATCTACACATTTTTTAATTATAAGCTGTGGGTTGTGACATCATAGGTATAATGTTAGGAATAGTTGGTTGTTGAAAAAACTGTGAGCTGTATACGCAACTGCAATTTTGGAAAGTAAATAAAATATGATAGAATTAAACTAATATTCTTATTTTAATATTTATTTATTTTTAATATTTATTTATTTTTAATATTTATTTATTTTTAATATTTATTATATTTTAATATTTATTTATATTTTGATATTTATTTGTATTTTAATATTTATATTTTTACATTTATTTTTAATATTTATATTTTTACATTTATTTTTAATATTTAATTATATTTTGACTTCTATATTTTATTACTCATTTATATTTTATATATATTTTAATATTTATTTATATTTTATTACTCATTTATATTTCACATATATTTTATATACGTATACATCTGTGCCAAAAAAAAAATTAACTCAGTGAGAGCAATTACGTCCCATTAGAGCTGCACAATGAACTTATGTTAAAGGGAAAGACAGTAGTGTATATATTTTAACTATGGTTAGTACAAAAGAAAAGAATTTTGCAAGAATGGTTTTAGAAAAATATATTTTATGTGACCAACTCCAGCATACAATTTCGCCATATAACTCTATGAGGAATCATCCTATGGGGTAAATAACATACCATCGTGTACAGGAAGGTAGACCAGATTAATAAGTAAAGCTTTTCGACATGTATACTAAGGATATAAAAAATGACAGTCTGGGGTTCTATGAAAATAATGTTTATAACAATATACGTTTAAATTACAATTTATATAACGGAAATCAGTCTCAGTGGATGAAAAAAAAGTAATTAATATGAAAGCTGATACTTTGAAAAAGAACCTTGGGAACCAAAACCTTGTATTACGGTTAATTAAACTTTTTATAAAAGTAATGTGTTCTTTAAATGTTTTTCACATCATACGTAAAATTATTATTTTAAGAGGGAAAATATCATATCGTTATGACTAGAAGGAGGGATCTCACCTTGATCACAATTGGATGCATTAGAATTGCTTACTGTTTAGGAATATGATGTAAAAGTTACTCTATCGCACTGTTTGTTGTGCTGGGCTTGATAAGAGCAGATTTGGGGTTGGTATGTAAGATAATGGATCTATTACTTGTTCTAATACGTGTTGAATAAGGGAATTTGTCTTAGATGTTGCTGTTTTAGGGGTGTTTTATAATTGGTTGTTTGATTGAACGATACAGTGCAGCTATACAAAGGGGTTTATTTATACGCTTGGTACAAGTACACATTTTTTCTTATGTCATAAAATTACACTATAACAAAACGCATAGGTGGATGGTAGAAATGAAGTAGCACCATACAAGGGGAATTATTAGGGCTGGCTGATTAAATTTTCAAAGACTAAGAGGCAACAAGTTCCCATATGAGTACAATTGAGGGTGAATGTGTAGAATTTGGCGACATCAAGTATCCACAAGGGGACAATTTGAGAGGTGTATTCGTAAAATTGGCGACATAAAGTACCCATAGGGAGACGTTTGTAGGCGTATACATAAAATTGGGGTGAAAGCGGGGTTTGTAGTTGTACATTAGACAAGAATAAATGTAAAATGAAAAAGTTTAAGTTTGAAATAAATTATAAAAATAATAAATGTTAAAAAAAAAAAGTTAAAATACAATTTAAAAAGCAAAATGTAAAAAAAAAAAAAAAAGTTTAAAAAGAAAAATGTAAAAATAAAAAAAAGTTTAAGTGTGAATTAAAAACTAAAAGGTTAAGTAAGAAAAAAAAATAACTAAAAGTGAAAAAAAAATTTTAAAAGTGAAAAAAAATATATATATATTTATATAAAAAATATTTGAAAAAAGTTTAAGTGTGAAATAAATTATAAAACTAATAAATGTAAAATAAAAAGTTTACGTGTGAAATAGATTATAAAAAGTATAAATGTAAAAAAATAAATAAAAAGTTTAAGTGAAAAATATAATGTAAAGATAAAAAAGTTAAAAAACAGTAACTGTAAAATAAAAAAAAAGTTTGTATAAAATGAACTTTTAAAAGAAAAATGAAAAAAAAGTAAAAACAATATATAAAAAAAAAGTTTTAAGTGTAAAAATAAAATTAAAAAAAAAAAAATTAAAAAAAAAAAAAAGACAAATGTAAAAAAGAAAAACGTAAAAAAAAATTTTAAATTTAAAAAAAAAAATTTACAAACGAAAAATATGAAAAAAAAAAAAGAAACGTTAAAAGAAAATTGCTAAATGTAAAAAAGAAATGTGTTAAATGTAAAAGATTAACCATCATAAGTTTTTTACCCGAATCGACCCAAAGCCATATGGTGTTACGGAACGTACTAGCCCCATATAGGCACAGATGCCCGTGGTGAGTTCTGTGAATGGTCTACCCACTAATCAAACGACAAGTACCACAATTACATTAAATAATTAGCAACAAAAAAAAGCAGGAAATACTACTATAGATATAAAAAATATTAACAAAGTATCGAAAATAGAACCAAAGGTAACTAATAAATCTGTATAGAATGAGTGTCTATAAATGTATAAGAGAAACCAATGTATATATTTCTACTAAAATGTTGACACATGTACTAAATTTTTAACAAATTAAGTCAAATATTTGCGAAATAGAGAAAATAATACATACTTTTTAAAATTGTATCAAATAGTCTATGAATGGATAAAAAAAAATATCATGACATGTATTAAAAAAAAAATTAAAATAATGGACTTACGTGTAACACATTAAGTTAAGAAATTTATACTTATCAAAGAAAGTAATGTAAGTCATATAAAAAAAAAACCTGTAGTTAAGTACAATTGTTAATTGAATATGCTACAAAATATTGTCAAATTACACTATTTTTAGTGATAGGACAAGCAAACTTGTTAAAATGTCATATAATTATCAAAAATATTATACAAAGTACGAATTTAAAAAAAAAAAAGTAAATGCAAAAAGAAAAAAAAAGTTTAAGTGTAAAATAAAATGTAAAAAAAAAAAAAAAATGTAAAAAAGAAAAAAAAGTTTAATAAAAAAAAAAGTTAAAAAATAATAAAAAAAAAATTTAAGTGTAAAATACAATTTAAAAAAAAATGTAAAAAGAAAAAAGTTTAATAAAAA
Source organism: Troglohyphantes excavatus (assembly GCA_963932185.1). Classification (NCBI taxonomy): domain Eukaryota; kingdom Metazoa; phylum Arthropoda; class Arachnida; order Araneae; family Linyphiidae; genus Troglohyphantes; species Troglohyphantes excavatus. Next base: position 487,575 of record OZ010676.1, on the reverse strand, counting down.
TTACATGTAAAAAAAAAAAAGTAAAAAAAAAAATATAAGAAAAAAAGTTAAAAAAGAAAAAAAAAAGTTAAAAAAATAAATAAAAAGTTAAAAAAGAAAAAAAGTTAAAAAAGAAAAAAAAGTTTAAAAAGAAAAAAAAAAGTTTAAAAAAAAAAAAAAAGTTTAAAAAGAAAAAAAAAATAAAAAAGAAAAAAAAAATTAAAAAAGAAGAAAAAAAATTAAAAAAAAGAAAAAAAAATTTAAAAAAAAAGAAAAAAAATTAAAAAAAAAAAAAATTAAAAAAGAAAAAAAAAAAAAAGAAAAAAAAAAGTTTTAAAAAAAAATAGTTAAAGTGTAAAATACAATTTAAAAAAAAAAAAATGAAAACATAAAAAATTAAAAAAAAAAAATGTAAGTGTAAAATTACATTTTAAAAGAAAATGTGAAAATAGAAAAAAAAAGTAAAAAGAAAATTGCTAAAAGTAAAAAAAAAAATAAAGGTGTAAAATGTTAAATAAAAAGACCTTAAGTGTAAAAAATAGAAGAAAAAAGTTTAAGTGTAAAATATTACTCATCATAAGCTTTTTACTCGTATCCACCCAAAGTTATATGGCGTTACGGAGCGTACTAGCCCCATATAGGCGCAGATTCCTTGGTGAGTTCTGTGAATGGTCTACCCACTAATCAAACGATAAGTACAATAATTATATTAAAATATTAGCAAAAAAAAAAAAAGCAGAAAATACTAATATAGATATAAAAAATATTATCAAAGTATAGAAAATAGAACCAAGAATAACTAATAAATCTGTATACAATGGGTGTCTATAAATGTATAAGAGAAACCAATGTTTATATCTCTACTAAAATGTTGACACATATACTAAATGTTTAATAAATTAACTCATATATTTGCGAAATAGAAAAAATGGTACATACTTTTTAAAATTGTATCAAATAGTCTATGAATGGATAAAAAAAAAATTGTATATATAATTTTTAATTGTATCTATAAATGGATAAAAAAAAAATCATGACATGTATTAAAATAATGGACTTACGCGTGACAGTTTAAGTTAAAAAATTTATATTTACCAAAGAAATTAACATAAGTTATTTAAAAAAAAAAAAAACTGTAATTAAGTATAATTGTTAATTGAATATGCTACAAAATATTGCCAAGTTATTCCATGGTAGTGATTTAACAACCAAACACTTTGTCTTTAAAGATTACGATAACGCAGTTTTAGAAACTAACATAGGGGCAAATGTGTATAATTATCATAAAATACTTCACATTACTGTTAAAATGTCATATAATTATCAAATATATTATACAAAGTAAGAAAAATATTATTTAATATGTTAAAATATTACCAATAGTACATGCCCAACAGATCAAAATGACCTTCAGCACCCTACGACACATGAAAACTTACGGAGATTAACAGCAATCTTGCCTCAAAAAATAAAACCAATAGTGTGCTGCTAAGGATAAAATGTCAAGTACACACCCAGTGTAGGAGATGTATACAAATAATATTGTTGAATTATTAACAAAGTGATTTCATTAATACTAAAATAAGGTCTTTGTTACAATAATATATATATATGGAAATTAAGTTCTTATTAGTGAAATTTATGTAATATTTTTAGACTGCTTTGTTCAATTTATAATATGTAGGTAGAATTTTTACATAAAAAACCCCTTTGTGTTTATCAAATATATTTCACAAATTAAGAAGAAGAATACCTAAGGAAGGTCTTTGCACATGATTATAGTACAAAACCATGTGGATTTACATCAATTTTACCAGGAACAAGGGGGTCAGTATACGGCTATGAGTCAAATAGTCAATTTTAAAACCACATTCAGGCATTAATAACACAAATGCCTGAATGTGGTGAAAAATTGACTATTTGACTCATAGCCGTATACTGACCCCCTTGTTCCTGGTAAAATTGATGTAAATCCACATGGTTTTGTACTATAATCATGTGCAAAGACCTTCCTTAGGTATTCTTCTTCTTAATTTGTGAAATATATTTGATAAACACAAAGGGGTTTTTTATGTAAAAATTCTACCTACATATTATAAATTGAACAAAGCAGTCTAAAAATATTACATAAATTTCACTAATAAGAACTTAATTTCCATATATATATATTATTGTAACAAAGACCTTATTTTAGTATTAATGAAATCACTTTGTTAATAATTCAACAATATTATTTGTATACATCTCCTACACTGGGTGTGTACTTGACATTTTATCCTTAGCAGCACACTATTGGTTTTATTTTTTGAGGCAAGATTGCTGTTAATCTCCGTAAGTTTTCATGTGTCGTAGGGTGCTGAAGGTCATTTTGATCTGTTGGGCATGTACTATTGGTAATATTTTAACATATTAAATAATATTTTTCTTACTTTGTATAATATATTTGATAATTATATGACATTTTAACAGTAATGTGAAGTATTTTATGATAATTATACACATTTGCCCCTATGTTAGTTTCTAAAACTGCGTTATCGTAATCTTTAAAGACAAAGTGTTTGGTTGTTAAATCACTACCATGGAATAACTTGGCAATATTTTGTAGCATATTCAATTAACAATTATACTTAATTACAGTTTTTTTTTTTTTAAATAACTTATGTTAATTTCTTTGGTAAATATAAATTTTTTAACTTAAACTGTCACGCGTAAGTCCATTATTTTAATACATGTCATGATTTTTTTTTTATCCATTTATAGATACAATTAAAAATTATATATACAATTTTTTTTTTATCCATTCATAGACTATTTGATACAATTTTAAAAAGTATGTACCATTTTTTCTATTTCGCAAATATATGAGTTAATTTATTAAACATTTAGTATATGTGTCAACATTTTAGTAGAGATATAAACATTGGTTTCTCTTATACATTTATAGACACCCATTGTATACAGATTTATTAGTTATTCTTGGTTCTATTTTCTATACTTTGATAATATTTTTTATATCTATATTAGTATTTTCTGCTTTTTTTTTTTTTGCTAATATTTTAATATAATTATTGTACTTATCGTTTGATTAGTGGGTAGACCATTCACAGAACTCACCAAGGAATCTGCGCCTATATGGGGCTAGTACGCTCCGTAACGCCATATAACTTTGGGTGGATACGAGTAAAAAGCTTATGATGAGTAATATTTTACACTTAAACTTTTTTCTTCTATTTTTTACACTTAAGGTCTTTTTATTTAACATTTTACACCTTTATTTTTTTTTTTACTTTTAGCAATTTTCTTTTTACTTTTTTTTTCTATTTTCACATTTTCTTTTAAAATGTAATTTTACACTTACATTTTTTTTTTTTAATTTTTTATGTTTTCATTTTTTTTTTTTTAAATTGTATTTTACACTTTAACTATTTTTTTTTAAAACTTTTTTTTTTCTTTTTTTTTTTTTTCTTTTTTAATTTTTTTTTTTTTTAATTTTTTTTCTTTTTTTTAAAATTTTTTTTTCTTTTTTTTAATTTTTTTTCTTCTTTTTTAATTTTTTTTTTCTTTTTTATTTTTTTTTTCTTTTTAAACTTTTTTTTTTTTTTTAAACTTTTTTTTTTCTTTTTAAACTTTTTTTTCTTTTTTAACTTTTTTTCTTTTTTAACTTTTTATTTATTTTTTTAACTTTTTTTTTTCTTTTTTAACTTTTTTTCTTATATTTTTTTTTTTACTTTTTTTTTTTTACATGTAATTTTTATTAAACTTTTTTCTTTTTACATTTTTTTTTAAATTGTATTTTACACTTAAATTTTTTTTTTATTATTTTTTAACTTTTTTTTTTATTAAACTTTTTTTTCTTTTTTACATTTTTTTTTTTTTTTACATTTTATTTTACACTTAAACTTTTTTTTTCTTTTTGCATTTACTTTTTTTTTTTTAAATTCGTACTTTGTATAATATTTTTGATAATTATATGACATTTTAACAAGTTTGCTTGTCCTATCACTAAAAATAGTGTAATTTGACAATATTTTGTAGCATATTCAATTAACAATTGTACTTAACTACAGGTTTTTTTTTTATATGACTTACATTACTTTCTTTGATAAGTATAAATTTCTTAACTTAATGTGTTACACGTAAGTCCATTATTTTAATTTTTTTTTTAATACATGTCATGATATTTTTTTTTATCCATTCATAGACTATTTGATACAATTTTAAAAAGTATGTATTATTTTCTCTATTTCGCAAATATTTGACTTAATTTGTTAAAAATTTAGTACATGTGTCAACATTTTAGTAGAAATATATACATTGGTTTCTCTTATACATTTATAGACACTCATTCTATACAGATTTATTAGTTACCTTTGGTTCTATTTTCGATACTTTGTTAATATTTTTTATATCTATAGTAGTATTTCCTGCTTTTTTTTGTTGCTAATTATTTAATGTAATTGTGGTACTTGTCGTTTGATTAGTGGGTAGACCATTCACAGAACTCACCACGGGCATCTGTGCCTATATGGGGCTAGTACGTTCCGTAACACCATATGGCTTTGGGTCGATTCGGGTAAAAAACTTATGATGGTTAATCTTTTACATTTAACACATTTCTTTTTTACATTTAGCAATTTTCTTTTAACGTTTCTTTTTTTTTTTTCATATTTTTCGTTTGTAAATTTTTTTTTTTAAATTTAAAATTTTTTTTTACGTTTTTCTTTTTTACATTTGTCTTTTTTTTTTTTTTAATTTTTTTTTTTTTAATTTTATTTTTACACTTAAAACTTTTTTTTTATATATTGTTTTTACTTTTTTTTCATTTTTCTTTTAAAAGTTCATTTTATACAAACTTTTTTTTTATTTTACAGTTACTGTTTTTTAACTTTTTTATCTTTACATTATATTTTTCACTTAAACTTTTTATTTATTTTTTTACATTTATACTTTTTATAATCTATTTCACACGTAAACTTTTTATTTTACATTTATTAGTTTTATAATTTATTTCACACTTAAACTTTTTTCAAATATTTTTTATATAAATATATATATATTTTTTTTCACTTTTAAAATTTTTTTTTCACTTTTAGTTATTTTTTTTTCTTACTTAACCTTTTAGTTTTTAATTCACACTTAAACTTTTTTTTATTTTTACATTTTTCTTTTTAAACTTTTTTTTTTTTTTTTACATTTTGCTTTTTAAATTGTATTTTAACTTTTTTTTTTTAACATTTATTATTTTTATAATTTATTTCAAACTTAAACTTTTTCATTTTACATTTATTCTTGTCTAATGTACAACTACAAACCCCGCTTTCACCCCAATTTTATGTATACGCCTACAAACGTCTCCCTATGGGTACTTTATGTCGCCAATTTTACGAATACACCTCTCAAATTGTCCCCTTGTGGATACTTGATGTCGCCAAATTCTACACATTCACCCTCAATTGTACTCATATGGGAACTTGTTGCCTCTTAGTCTTTGAAAATTTAATCAGCCAGCCCTAATAATTCCCCTTGTATGGTGCTACTTCATTTCTACCATCCACCTATGCGTTTTGTTATAGTGTAATTTTATGACATAAGAAAAAATGTGTACTTGTACCAAGCGTATAAATAAACCCCTTTGTATAGCTGCACTGTATCGTTCAATCAAACAACCAATTATAAAACACCCCTAAAACAGCAACATCTAAGACAAATTCCCTTATTCAACACGTATTAGAACAAGTAATAGATCCATTATCTTACATACCAACCCCAAATCTGCTCTTATCAAGCCCAGCACAACAAACAGTGCGATAGAGTAACTTTTACATCATATTCCTAAACAGTAAGCAATTCTAATGCATCCAATTGTGATCAAGGTGAGATCCCTCCTTCTAGTCATAACGATATGATATTTTCCCTCTTAAAATAATAATTTTACGTATGATGTGAAAAACATTTAAAGAACACATTACTTTTATAAAAAGTTTAATTAACCGTAATACAAGGTTTTGGTTCCCAAGGTTCTTTTTCAAAGTATCAGCTTTCATATTAATTACTTTTTTTTCATCCACTGAGACTGATTTCCGTTATATAAATTGTAATTTAAACGTATATTGTTATAAACATTATTTTCATAGAACCCCAGACTGTCATTTTTTATATCCTTAGTATACATGTCGAAAAGCTTTACTTATTAATCTGGTCTACCTTCCTGTACACGATGGTATGTTATTTACCCCATAGGATGATTCCTCATAGAGTTATATGGCGAAATTGTATGCTGGAGTTGGTCACATAAAATATATTTTTCTAAAACCATTCTTGCAAAATTCTTTTCTTTTGTACTAACCATAGTTAAAATATATACACTACTGTCTTTCCCTTTAACATAAGTTCATTGTGCAGCTCTAATGGGACGTAATTGCTCTCACTGAGTTAATTTTTTTTTTGGCACAGATGTATACGTATATAAAATATATGTGAAATATAAATGAGTAATAAAATATAAATAAATATTAAAATATATATAAAATATAAATGAGTAATAAAATATAGAAGTCAAAATATAATTAAATATTAAAAATAAATGTAAAAATATAAATATTAAAAATAAATGTAAAAATATAAATATTAAAATACAAATAAATATCAAAATATAAATAAATATTAAAATATAATAAATATTAAAAATAAATAAATATTAAAAATAAATAAATATTAAAAATAAATAAATATTAAAATAAGAATATTAGTTTAATTCTATCATATTTTATTTACTTTCCAAAATTGCAGTTGCGTATACAGCTCACAGTTTTTTCAACAACCAACTATTCCTAACATTATACCTATGATGTCACAACCCACAGCTTATAATTAAAAAATGTGTAGATGCAGTGCGTCGCCATTTTTCCACCAATACCCAAATAAAAACGCAAAATAACAAAAAAGCAAATTTCATGTCACATGACACTCCATAGACATCACTTACTGACACCTGATTGGTTGTTCATGAGTTCATCCTCAAACAAGCACCTGATTGGTCCGTTCCTGTACATGCACGTTGAGACACGGTGTGACATGCCCATCGGCGGCGATGAGTCATCAACACCTGTTCCCATGCCCCCTGCGTGTGACGTCACTTACTGACACCTGATTGGTTGAGGTCATCTCCATTAGGCCACGCCCCCTCGGCTTAGAGCCAGGTGCAGCCCGGCTTGACAGGCGAGATCCGCCCTGATCCACGGCTTGACAGACGAGATCCTCCCTGATTCTCACAGCACCACCAAAAATCCACAGAGCACCGCCAAAATCCACAGAAATCCACCAAAATCCACAGAGCACCACCAAAAATCCACAGAATCCACCAAAATCCACACAGATCCTCACAAATCCACCAAAATCCACACAGATCCTCGAAAAATCCACCAAAATCCACAGAGCACAGCCAAAAATCCACAGAGCACCGCCAAAATCCACAGAAATCCACCAAAATCCTCATAACTCCTCACAGCACCGCCAAAATCCTCATAACTCCTCACAGCACCGCCAAAATCCTCATAACTCCTCACAGCACCGCGGCTCAGAACCGGCCTTTTTACACTACTTTGACATCATAAAGTTAAAATAATTTAACACATTAAATAATTAATATTGCATACGTTCTTTACCTTTGTAGTGAATGTCAAACATAAAAATTTTCTTGACCTATTCGATTCCCTTGTTTCAGATATTATATGCTAAATATAAAATATAGGTCCGTTCTAAATCGGCATTTGTTGTTAATGTGAGACCTGTGTATTCACCGTTTGCATGTTTTTCTAATATAACTCATATTACCATATTTTCTAATATAACTCATATTACCATATTTTCTAATATAACTCATATTACCATATTTTCTAATATAACTCATATTACCATATTTTCTAATATAACTCATATTACCATATTTTCTAATATAACTCATATTACCATATTTTCTAATATAACTCATATTACCATATTTTCTAATATAACTCATATTACCATATTTTCTAATATAACTCATATTACCATATTTTCTAATATAACTCATATTACCATATTTTCTAATATAACTCATATTACCATATTTTCTAATATAACTCATATTACCATATTTTCTAATATAACTCATATTATCATAATATAACTTTATAATTATCATTTAAATATATCATCTAACATTTAAGTTCGACGTTATTTTCAATATTACTGCATTTGATAGAGGGCATAAAGTTTGAAGTTTATTTTCTTTCCTGAAAAAAACAACCACACACATGCTTAATAGTTGACGGTAGTCTTATTTCCCTCAATCAACAAGTTTATGGTGCAGCTTGAGATTGAATCCATCAGCAAATCGTTTGTTGCATACTTCGCATGAGAGCGGCTTTTCTCCTGTATACAAAAGAAAGAGTGAATCTACGAGTAAAATTTTGTTGCATACTTCATAAGAGTGTGGTTCTTCACCTCTATGCAGTAGTGGCGCTAGGAATTGCCCGACGGGGGGGGCTAGTCTTCCCCGACAGGGGGGCTAATATCCCCAACGTAAAATACACGTATAAAATTTTCCTAAATAACATGTCGAGGATAAATATTGCGTAACTAAATGATTATAACTAAATGCTTGTAATATTTAATGGGTTATTACTAAGGAATTGCAGAGTTTCAAATGTTCTGGACTGCAATCAACAAGTATCATTTTTATGTTGGAATAATTACTATTTAACTCGTTTACAGTTTTCGCAAACCTAAAGTATAGTGGGGAAAATATAAGTAAAAAAAAATGTACAAATCATACCGCTCTGTCATTTAATTTAGTGGTTTTTTTTATTTAAAAACAATGATAAAACATTTATATTTATAAAAGGCAACGGAAATGAGCGATGAGTTATTTCTTATGAAATTCTTTTCATAACATTGAGCTGTAGGTCAATCATGGTTGAAGATAAAAAAGTTTTTTAAAAAATTTTAAGCATTCGTTTATTTCTTCCACGACCTTTTCCAAACAGTATATTTACGAATGAGATAACAAATTTAAAAGTCCACAAAAAAATAGGAAGTGTGACATATTTTTTAAAGAAATATTTTAATTTTTCGAAGACATTTTGGATTTGTACTATTTTTGAAAAAATTATATTAAAAAGATTTTTTTTAATACTTAACTTTCTGTGTATCTTAAAATCAATCCAATCTGTTATCCGTAACATTTCACTTTCACCATGATATCGTTGTTTTTTTTTAAACTTTGAAGCGATTTCGTTCAATTTTAGAAGTAATCTAAATTTTCTATAAATTTTAATGTCGTATGAAACAGTGAACATATAAAATTAAATGTTTGTTACATAAAAAAAAATGTCGTTTTTAATTTTTTAGTCAGCCTGAAAAATTAAAGCTGAATTGACAATAGAATCGCCTGTGTCTAATACATAAAAATCTCATATTTTGACTTTTGTTTAACCTAATAATAATTTAGGAAATATATATTTGTTAAAAATTCAAATTTCTTTAATCAATTCAATCTTATATTTTCATTTTACTTACACTAACATGTTTAAATTACCTAGTAGGACTAATTAAAAATTTAATGGATTTAACGACTGTCCATTCAATGGAAAACTATTTCTGACTACCTAATTGAACCATGATTGTCCTTTAAAATAGGATCTGATTTCTTCTGAACTGATTTTTTTAGAACAAATATTTCTCAATATATTAATTTTAACGATCCCACATGAAAAACTTATTCCATATTGATATTTTATTATTAAATTACAAATAAATTTAAAGTACAGTAATAAAAATTGTAATAAAAATAAAGGTATTTTTTAAACTTCATATAAAAAATGTATTGTTAGAAAAAAGTACCATACTAAATAAATTAAATAGGCAATATAAAAATTGCAATAGTTCTTCGAAATCAAGAAAACATAAAAATCAACAAACGATAGGACTCCGTTCTTAACAAAATAAATAAAATATTATTAAATTGTCATGTACAAATAATTAAAAAAAAAATCACAATAATTTTTAAGACATCTCACCTTATACGAATTGCATCAAAGTTTGACGGTACTGTAGTTCCCAAATCCACTATATGATAATAGATCCTCGCAGATCGGACACTCACTAATCTCAATGCATTGCCTACTTTACTGCATTTTTACTCTTCTAAAAATTAAAAACAGCAAACTTTATCAAGTTTTTTAAACCTTTCATAAAGAACGGAACTCAGACTGTTCTACTGCTTCGTACAATACAAGTGATCGGTTCGTTTACTGGACCTCCTTTTTCTTAGAAACCTTAAATACTAGTGTACCAACACCAGTCAGCAGTCCTCTCTGTGTCCTATCCTATGCAGATGCGTGACACAAGGGGGTCGAGAGGGACCAATGTTCTCACTCGATGAAACTGATTTTATCTTTTGGAGGCATCTGTCTGGTCTGGGAAATAAAGCGACTCTCAGACTGCCGTGGACGGCTAAATTGTTCTTCTATGGTCAAGTGTCAATGGTTGCCTCGACAAAAAGTAAAATAAATTTTACGTTTGGAACTAGACTGCGCAAAATCCGATATATTTGTCCACATTCGTTAAAATGAAACTACATGAACATAAAACATGGTAAACTGAGACAGCAATTAAATGACTATTGTTTTTTTTCTGTATTATTGAAGTAATCAATGTTGGATGAAATGTTTGTTTTTTTTGCGTCATGCCAAATTTGTTTCGTAAAGACAATGTACAAAAAATAGTTCAAAACCGAGTATTTTTCCTAATTTTTACTTGCAGTTGTATAATAAAAAATCTGTTTTATTTTTTGTTTTTATAATAGGTACAATTTAAGGTAAGGCAGGTCCATTCTACACGAACAAGTAAAACGCGCGTGAGCTTCTCGGTGATTCGAGAACCCATACCGTATGAATTCTCGAATCACCGAGAAGCTCACGCGCGTTTTACTCGTTGACATAAAATGTAGAATTGTGTAAAATGGGCCTTTGGCTTTTTTTTTTATGACCAGTAAAATGGATGAATCAATACACGTTTATTGAAATAATTTTACAGACGGTAATACCGGAGATACGTATTTTGCTCAGTATCCATGATCAATTGTACAAACGAGAGACGGTATTTTATAAGAGTAAAAATCTTTTTCTTTACATGTAATGTTTTTAAAATCGTATCTGTGTAAAGGGTGCATGCAGGGCGTGGGCGAAGTGAACTTTAACAAAAACATGAACATAACGAAAACTTACGTAACGAAATCATAAGCCTTGAACAGCGTTGGCGTAATTGCATTATCATCTAACTCATACTCGTCTGAGAGCATGCAGAGTTTTTATCGGAACCCAAAAAGTGCTTGAGTTGAGTTTGACGTTACATGCCTTAAACACCGCGGTCGTTTTGTAAGAGACACTTCCTACCTATTTTTTTATTACTAATTTTTTTTTGTTTGTTTGTTTGTTGAAATTACTGTATAAAAAGGTTAATTAAAGTTCCTAAACGTAAAAATATCGACAGGATCAAAATTACGATGATATGTCAAGCCCGACAAACCAATCCTGAAATAAAACGCCACAACCCCCCAAAAGTTCTTAAATTTACTGACTATTACTTTTCAATTAACTGCGTTAAATACCCTTACGTTACATCCAGCCCTCCCAGCAGGGAATGACCCAGTTGCGGCCAAAGGGAGCCGGGTTACCATATTTTTTGAAAAAAGAAAAACAATGCGATTTTTCCTTCCCCCTCGTACGATATTGAAAAGAAAGTGTACGCAAAGTCGAAAGACAGCCATCTTTGGACACAATGAGTTTACGCAATCTTTGAAAGTTTCATACATATCAAATAGTAAAATAAATAAATAACTTTTCCCAAGCGAGCGATAAAGTAAAATATTGAATTGCATTTATGAAAATTGAAGACAAAATAAAACGTTTGTCTGACATAGATCTTTAAGATTTATACTATGTTCTCAGAAGTATAAAAAATTAATCTGACTTTAAGTGACAAAATGTACCTTAAAAACTTTTAAGCACATTATTGGTTATTTATTATATAAGAGTAAAATATAACAAAAATATAAAAAAAAATATTTTGTGGATAATTAATTGGACTATGCTTTAGGTGTATGCAGTAAGTAGTTGGGATAGTACTAAAATATCAAAACATATAAAAATCATACTTATTGATTTTGAGCAAGACTAATTTAAAAATTTCATCCTGAAATACTAACTATGTGTATAATTCCTATAGAAAGTACTACTATTCATCACGCAATGCATATAAATAACATAAAATATTATAGATATTTATTCCCAAACGGCATTAAATAATTTACAATTTGGATTAATAATTAATTTTTTGACGTGAAACACCTTTAAAATCACCTAATACTTGGAGCATCAGATTGAACACCATATATTATTCTTTTAGGATTATCCATTCCAACACTTTTATTCCCTGAAAAATATAACTATGTATTTACATAAATTTGTTTTTGTTCAAAAGAAAATTAGCCGCCAATGCGTGTAAAATGTGGTAACAATGCAAAGCGTGTACGGAACGTGGATGGGCATGGACAGTTTGTTTATCTTCATTTATTGGATATGTTTTGGTTGGCGACTCTTTCCTATTTTTGATGATATTTGCTAAAATTACGTTTAACGTATAATCCTTCTGAAAGTGCTTCAACAAAGCCACATTGTAATTTTTTAGGATGAAATAATTTTATATGTACAATTTATGTCGAGGAGACTAGCACACCCCCGTCGGCGGAAGTCAGCCTCCGTGCCCACCGGGGAATTTCTGGCGCCACCACTGTCCGAGCCAGGCCTGTAGCCAGAAAATATATTCAGGGGGGGCAAACACTATTTCAGGTAGGGCAAGAAGGGGGGAAGGGGTAACTTTCAACTTAATTACATAAAAATTTAGAAGTTTAATTATACATACTTTTTCAAACCTTGTACCATTAAAATATATACTATTGTTTTTATTCTGAAGTAAATATCTATATTTCCTTGTATTATACACATGCACCTACCAACGTATGCGATTTGTCTGTATGTACGAATTTTAAGAATTTTGTACGCTTATATGATTAATTTATAAAATTTTAATGGAATTCGAAGGGATTTTTTATTTTACAAAAATCATCAAAGGAATTTCGAAAACTCTGAAAACAACAGAATACTTAAAAAAATATGGTGAATAAATGAATTTTTTGCTGAAAATGCTTAACTTTTTCTTCTTTAAAAATGTTACGTCTAGTCAATAATTTCATCAGGGTGGTAGTAAATAAAAAGCAAAATGAGCAATAACCATTCAATGTTTTTTAAAAATTATAGACTTTTGTAATGTTATACAATACATTTCATACAAGATTGTTGTAAAAATAAATTGTATAGATTTGATTTTCGAAAAATTGGCAAGTATGTATGTAATATAAGTTTGCTTATATATTCACAGATAAGATAGAACCTAAATAATAATAGCATCATCAATTGTTTTGCAGTAAGAATGCAAATCTGCTTGGTATGATTTTACTAACGATAAGCCAGCATAATTGAATCGGTGAGATTAAATAGGAAAAGATTACAAAGAATAGAAAAAGATTTAAGCTGGCAAAAATTAACATCAAGAAGGAAAACATAAAATAAAGTATGGTACAGATTTCAAAAAATAATCTTTGAACTAATAATAAAGAATTATAAAATCTTTAATATTCTATAATTGGAATATTCTTTATGATAAAAATTTATAAAAATCTGCTCTGGGTAATTTATAAGAATAAAACGTAGTTTAAAAACGTTAAGATACACTTAACATGTTAATTTTATTAATGTTATATCTCTTGAAAATTGACTTATCATAACTTTAAATAAATATATCTGTAAATGTCAAATGCAATTTTTCTATTATTTTTTTTGTTTCTGATATATCTTTACCAAAAATAACAAACTGCCTTCACATAAAATAACAAATTATTAAGTTTTCACGAATTACACTAAAATACGAAAAACATAACTCGTAATAATTTAAATGTTTATGTATAATTTAGTATTTTTACTATCGACATTCAGACTTTGGATGTAGCAGCATTGAATAGTTAGGTAAATCATAATTGGTTTCGGAAATTCTTCCTACATATAACTCATTACAATTAACAACAACTTAAATTCCGTTGCACATTAAAATTAAATGCGCAATTGTATTGTAAGGTTAAGCAATTATTTTAGTAAATTTACAATTTAATTTGATTAATTATATTTTTTTAAAAATTTGAATTTGAAAACGTTTGTAAATCAACCATGGGGCCTATCATAAAAATGGCATTTTGATTTTAATTTATAAATATTGCAAAAGAATAATTAATTTCATTTTGTAAAAGGGATAAATTAACGAATGACATGTATCATTAGATACTATAGCCCCTAACGTTTTTTTTTTGCTTAATTTTCTGAAAATGTATTTTTTATAAATTAACTAGCATATTTAATAAGGTAACACTTACTTTGCTAATTTGATTTTGGATTTAACAATGTGTCAGCTCGAAGACCTCTTACATTTCCATGGGCATCATGTTTGGCATCCACTTGTTAACCAACCCGCCCATATTATAACTTCGTTAAGATGAAAAATATAGTAACATTTACATCACTTGTGCTGGGATCGTTGCTAGTCTCGCTGAACACATCCGCTTTCTTGTCCGATATTTGTATTTATTTAAAAAAAACAAGCCATAACCATTAACCATATCCATAACTTGAATGATGTTCAAGCAACTTCCATGCTCTTAACCAACCTATTGTAACAAACGACGTATAGCAACTCTGAGCAGTGCTCTGCGGGGCTTTTGCAGATACAACAGCCAATCCGGTGAAAGAAAGCCCCAACAATTTTGTGGAAATACATACGACCCTGGGCAGTATAGGCTAAATTACACTAGTGTGACAACAGATTGACAATGGACAAACTCAACAGGGGTCGGATGAACTTGGGACTTTAACCATAAATACTCAATTTAGAGTTTCCTGTTTCCCTGTTAAAAATCGATGTCCTAATGAATGGGTTCGAGTTATTCTTGACAAGTATTGCTTGAGGGTCTGAGTTACACTATCTGTTATGGAAAGTCTTTATTCTGCTGTTTCCCCCAAAAAGCGACGCCTTTTGTCTGCAAGAATTCTATCCTCTCTGCAGGGGGGAAGGGGACGGCAACACATGTCATACGAGATGGACTACTCAACACTAGTTTTCAAAAAGACTGGTAAATTGGCGACAAATAAGCCATAGGGCTAATGATTTGTCTGGTCCCTGGTCAGGTTCAATTGCCAGAGATGGTTACTGGGGAAGAAGGGGGGGGGGGGCGCGTTTGAGTGGCTTCTATGCATAGAAGAGGAGGTTTTGTTTTGATGCTAAATATTGAATTCAATTATGTTTTGTCTTTTTGTCCTGAAAAATAATTGGGTTTTTCAGTGTGAGATTCTAGGACGGGCAAATAAAATCCTAGGACGGGCAACGCCCCCCCTGGCCCCTAGCTAGCTACAGGCCTGGTCCGAGCAGTCGTTTTTGCCTCTTAACCCCATTTCGGATAGTCGTTTTGAGAGTCTTCTATAAGATTAATTTTTTTTCACTGAAATTACACCTAAATTAAATCCAAATTAAATTCTGCAAATAATATAGAAAAAAAAACATGTATAAATTCAATAAAACCTCCCGAAAAACGCATTTACAACTTTGTTACATATTCCCTCGTAAAAGGAAATACATTTAAAAGATATATTTAGTGTGTCCAAAAATGGCCGCATTTCGACCGTGCAAAAAATTTCCTTCCAAAATAAATTATTTTCAATACAAGGGGGAAGGAAAAACAGGTGTTTTTTATCGCTCAGGAAAAAGGTTGCCAATAGCCGCAACTGGAAGTTTCCGTCCCAGCAAGCTCATACACGGAGAATATAGTATCTTGGTCGGGAAAAGGGCGAATTTGACAACCATCCGTTTACTAAATCGTTACACACATGCTGAGGATTGAACTCGCGCCCATCGGATGCTTGTCCGAGCCCCTTATTCGGACATAAAAGTCGGGATTTCAATGAACTGTAACATTGTTGGAATTCTGCCTGTCGAGATGACACAGATCCATTTTATTAAAAAAAAATTATTTAATGTTTCACAAAAACTTGTTTTTAACAATTAAATTAACACTTTTTCCCCGACGAACTTCATAATTCTGCCCGACAGGGGGGCTTGGCTTGCCCGACGGGGGGGCTACAGCCCCCCCCCTCAGCACCCCCAGTGGCGCCACCTCTGCCTCTATGCACAAAAAGGTGACGCTTGAGAAGTGAATTGTTTGTTGCATACTTCACAAGAATGTAGCTTTTTTCCTGTATGCAGAAAAAGGTGCTGCTTGAGATGGAATTTAAGAGAGTAAATGTTTTACTGATGCATACTTCACATTTGTGCTGCTTTTCTTCAGTATGTAAGAACAGGTGCCGTATGAGATCAGAGACATGAGTAAATTGCTTTGTTGCACACTTGACATTTATGCAGTTTTTTCCTGCTTGAATTTACAAGTGAGATTTGACTTATTTCCAAATTGTTTGTTGCATACTTCGCACGAGTGTGGTTTCTCTCCTGTATGCAAGAGAAAGTGCTGCTTGAGTTTGAATCTACTAGTATGTTTGTTGCATACTTCACGAGTGTGGTTTTTCACCTGTATGCACAAAAAGGTGGCGCTTGAGATAGGATCCCGAAGAGTAAATTTTTTACTGCATAATTGCTTGTTGCACACTTCACATTTGTGCAGCTTTTTTCCTGCATGAATTAACAAGTGAGCTTTGACTTATTTCCAAATTGTTTGCTGCATAATTTACATGTAGTTGGATTTTTTCCTGTATTTAAGAGATAGCTTTTAATACTTATTGACTATTGAATCAATTGAGAATTTTGATCTTGGTTTGCAAATAGAATAGATAATCGGCTGCGTGGGTGCATGACTGCTGTTCAGAATCATTCTTTAATGTAAGCATTTTCTGACGCAGTTATCCGAATACTTATATCAGTCAGTCACTGATACATTACTAGTTGTTATACTAGAGTAAGTTCATCAGGTTCTACAGAATTAACCTATTTTATTCGCCTGAAACAAATTTTGACAAAATGGAATTTTTTCTGAAGATTTAAATATATTCAAGAACCAATAAATGCATTTAGAAAAACTTATATGGCGTTTCCCCACGAATCGCTTTATGTGACAAAACACGTTGTGAATGTTTGGCTCCCCAATTGCAAGGATAAATTGTGCCCGTTATATTATATTTATTTGTACACAATCGCTACAACTTGTCTTTATTGAGCCAATATCTCTACACAGTTTTTGGACTATAAGGGAAGATATGATGCAAATTCGCGACGGTGTGGTTCGTTTCTTCCGCCCGATACCTAGCGAAGATCATGGTACCAGGTGTCTCGGTTTCTCCTTCGCCGCGGGTGTTTAGGATATTGGTACGTCACAGCCCCTTCGCGCGCTTTTGGCCTGATTTCGCGCACTTTAAAAAAGACCAACTTTGAAGTCGTATAAAAAAATAAATACGAATCGGAAAGTGAAAATTTTGCGATGGATGACTCTTTTTCGGTTGTCTGAATAGAATAAAAAAATTTAAAAAAAATGTGGGAATTGTCCATTTTATAAAAGCGCCAGCACACTCAGTTACGTACGGGGGGGGGGGGGGGGGTTGTCACCCCCCATCGGCCCCGGTTTAAAAAAAATTAATACAAAAATAATGCTTTTTTTCTACAATTAATAAAAATTTCCAAAACAAAACAAAAAGGTTAGAAAAAATACAAACGTATATTGTTTTTGCATTTAAAAAATTTGTGTGTGGGGGAGAGGGGGGGGGGAGTGTCGCCACCCCACTTATTTTGAATGTTGCACTTTTACTTTTTAAATTTGCACTTTAAAAAAACATAGTAAATTTTGGTAATGAATTGACGAACCAAAGAAAAATTTCGTGCCCCAACCCTAATTCTTTTTGTTACTTGTATTACATTTACAATCGATTTTATTTTCTCGTATTATCTTTTCCCAACAGGCAGACAGCTGATAGACATTTAGGCGCCTTAGTTCCATTTCCGTCATTTCAAAATATTCGTCGTTTGACTGAAAATAAAAGTAAAATATAAAATATACAAATGCATTTTAGTTAATTATTTTTAATTTTAGAATTTTAGTTAATTATTTTAAATTGGAGAATTTTAGTTAATTATTTTTAATTGGAGAATTTTAGTTAATTATTTTTAATTGGAGAATTTTAGTTAATTATTTTTAATTGGAGAATGTTAGTGTGTTCATTTTATTTGAATAATTTTTTTTCTGATTAAAATGGATATTTGGCCGAGACCGGGAATCGAACTAGGTTCTGTCTGCGTGCTAGTCCAGTATCAAACTGACAAAGCTATGGGGAATGTTGGGGATATCTGTTTTTAATGGTATAAGTGAAGTCGTGTACGATTGGTCGTGTACGATGGGTCGTGACGTCACTGTGTAGCTTCTGCTGTGAAGGGGTTGGTCGTGACGTCATTCTGGAATCTCCTAGAAGGAACCAAGAATCAACGCGTGCTGTGACGTAAGGGACTTTGTCTTCGTCCCTATTGGTCGAGAGCGATGTCATGGTACGAAGGGGGAACTGGTGGCAACGGGCCTCGGATTGAATTCTACCAAGGCTAAACTAGATAACCCTCCGCGTGGGGTGGGAAGAGGCTACGACAATTCGGCAAAGATCAAAGGAATTCAACGACACAGTGTACAGCGTTGTTCACCGCTAGAGGGCCACCGCACGGAGGCATTTTTTGAAACGTTTTCACATGTGTGAGACGTGTTTTTGCTGTGCTGTTATTGTGATTTTTATTAATATTTACTATTTTGATCAACAGAATTGTATAGGATGCCAGTTTATTGTTGTGTACCTTTGTGCAAATCAAGTAGTAAGCCTGTGAAAACATCTTTCCACGAATTTCCAGTGGATATTCCACTTAGAAATGCATGGCTGAGAGCCATTTCGCGTAAAGATTTTACGCCTAACGATACCTCAGTTTGCCACAAGAAGATATTTGAAGAAAGGTTCGAAACCAACTATTTTGTTATGAATATTTATATTCTTCTGATAAGTTAATTACTGAGAAAAACGATCGTCGAGTTCTCAAAGCAGCGTGTAGAATAAACAACTGAAGACAACCATAGATACTGAAGGTGAATGTTTAATCAACTTCATTACGAATTGGAAAATATATAATTGCGTAAATGATGTTTTAAATATTAGAATCGTGTTGTCTGTGATTCATTTGTTAACAACTGTTGGGTTGAACATTGAAATCGATTGTGTTGTATACGTACTATAGAAACCACGTTTTCTTAATTGTCAAGTAAACAATGAATGGATACTTCGAATAAATATTGGAATATTTGTTCCATGTTCATTATGAATCGGCAAGTAAATAGTCGCTTGAGTGATGAATTACTATTTGGAGGATATTTCGCATAGTGACTGATTGTTTGTCAACAACTCTGCTGTGTGTGGAGTGTTTTTGATTCCTTGAGCAACTTGAAATGCTGGTTTTATTATTGAAGAATACTTAGTGTGCTTTTCCAAATTTATATTAAAACATTTTATTATCATTATTTTAGAAACATATCAAAGTACTTATTGTAAGAAGAGATCTCTTAAAACTGTCAGGTGGTAATTCATCCTGCGAAATTCCAATGGACACAACTAAATAATCTTTGTGTTTGTGTGTTTATTAAAAATAATAATGACACCAATCACAAATGTTTTTTGGACTACATTAAAATTAGCAGGGAAATCAGCAGCTCTCTTCATTGTATTCTTCATGAAGTTGTCAAATTATGTTACTGTATGCATATTTACTATTAAAAATGTCTCATTTGATATATTCTAATAGCATCCTCAATATACTTTGCTAGGTTTAAATAGTAATATATTTACTGCAAAAACTTCTCTCATTGCAACTGCGGTAACTTTTCCAAATGTCAGAGTATTTCTTATTAAGCTGCATTTTAAAGGTAATGATACTTTAATAAGCACATAATGTACAACTTCAAAGCATTAATATAATCTCTAAAAATGAGTATTCACACACTTAAGGAGTAACTAAACTAATACAAAATTTTATGGTTGTTGTATCAGCAAATTATTTTCAAATAAGGTTACATAATCCCAGTAGTATATTATACATTTTACTAAATATATAGAAATAAAAGATTCAGTAATATTTTATATATATATATATTTACTTTAATACTTTTTTATTCAAATAGATTAAATTTCATTAAAAAACAAATTATGTTTGCTTTGTCTTCAATCCTAGTCACATTTTAATATATGGTATTGCTAAATAAATCTTAGATTGTACTAATGTGAAATATTAATATTTATGATAATCAACTATACTCGGGGACAACCTAAGTTGAACCTGAAGCTATGATATGTATAAATATTCAATTGCTTTAGGTTCAACTTAGGTTGTCCCCGAGTATAGTTAGCTTTTAATGCAAGTTTAAATTAAAATCGGAGTAGATTAAGGCATTTAATGGCCAAGCAACTGCAAGGTTGTCAACAAATGGGAAATATTAGATTTTTTCAATTTTCAGTAAGTACATTATCAAAATCCAATCGACAAATGTTAAAGATACTTATGCATTAATTGATGATGTTTATAAAAGTCAACTCGGCTTTCTAGGGTTGGTTCATCTATTGGCGGTATGCTAATGGTAAGAATATTTGTTAACCCATAGATAGTTGCAGTATTTCAAGCAATAAACATTTTATATTCAAATTAAAATATGCTAATGGTAAGAATATTTGTTAACCCATAGATAGTTGCAGTATTTCAAGCAATAAACATTTTATATTCAAATTAGTGTTCAATTCATATGATTAAGCATTTAATGCGCTGAAACGGCATATGTTACATTGGAATGGGGATTTCTAAAGAATTTTTAAGCAAATGTTTTTTTAAATTAAATTTCTATTGGCTGTAAAGCAATATTGAGAAAAAAGAAAGTTTTTTAACGAGTATTAAAATTTAAATTAAAGGATTAATTGGCATTGTACAGATCTCATAAATCTTAAGTTTTATTTCAAATGTAATTCTTCAAACAAATTTCTTAATCTTAAATTGATTTTGTTAGTTGTTAATATCGAAGTATATTATAAGGGATTTCAAATGATTTTTTAGGATGCAGCTGTACAATAAGATTAACATTTGGTATTTTTAAGGAGGAAATTTGGTGCTATCCATTATACCAAAAGATAGCATAATATATTTTTTCAACATTTTTTTGGTTGGATTTAATTTTTATCTCTTAAAATATCAAAAACTATATTACAACAATTGAACATTGCTTGGCCTTTTTTAAAAATCTCCAAACATAGGGGATTTTTTTTCTGTAATCAACATGATAAAAACGAATTAATAAAGTAATATATTTTTTATTTTAGTGAATACAAATATAAAATTTTTGAATGTAAATGTTCGTCAGTTAAATTTATCATGTAAAAACACTTTGTAAAAATAATCGCATCGTTTCCAGGGAAATACGCCTCTGTTTTGGTTCGTAGTTACGATTTCCACCGCTACACATAATTGTCGCTACTGAGATAGGACATTTTTCTGCCGGTGCGGAACGGAGAAAAACAGCGATTGTCTAAGCCTCTTCCCCAGAGGTGGCGCTACTGGGGGTGCTGGGGGGGGCTGTAGCCCCCCTGTCGGGCAAGGCAAGCCCCCCCGTCGGGCAAAATTATGAAGTTCGTCGGGGGAAAAGTGTTAGTTAAGACCAAATATTTTTAAAACATTGGGTCAAATTTAATTTTTTTAATGAAATGGATATAGGTCATAATTCCGACAGATAAAATCCCGACACACCGAAATCTCGCACCAAAGGTCTATCATGGCCAAATGTTTAGAGACTCGAACCGATAAGGGCGAGTTTGATACTGAACATTTTGGGAAGCGACATACAGCGATTTGGTTATCAGAGAGTTGTCCAATTCGTTCCTTTCGCAAACAAAAAATATTGCCCATGTATAAGGGATTGGTGTACCTTAAATCTGATCGTGATCCAATGTCCTGATGCCTATTGAAATTGCGTCGGGTACCATATTAGATGTTGAACTCGTCATCTAACCATGGTTCAGAAATACTGGGCAGTGTTCCTGGGTCTTTCTATCAAAATCATCCCGAATCGTAATTAAAACATATATTACATCTAAATAAATTTCTTTGACGTTAATTTATTACTTTATTAATAAGTCAACTTATTTTATAGAGGATTGTATAGCTTGGGTTTTATTTTATTGTATAAAAAAAGCATTCTTGACTGTATAGACCAGTAGGGTCGTTTGGCACGTTAGCAAAACTAATATAATTTTTTAGTAGACATATTTAGAAAATACGATTTAGGAAAATTGGAGACCAAAATCACGTTCGCTTGTGTCACAAAAATTCATTGAAAGGCCATTGAATACGGGGGCGGCCTAAGAATATTTTTAGACTAAGTAGGCATAATTTTGCCGCCGATCTTCCTTTTACACAAAATAATATTTTGTAGATAATCTGGCAGCTTATTTTTTCAATGCTTTAAATCATACCCTTAAAAATAACATAATGGCTGAACATTACGGTAAGAAATTAATATGTAAATTTAACATTATCCATGCAATGTACAAATGTGTAAAAAATTTAAATAGTCATCAGTAAAGTACAAACATTGTGTACTACAATTTGGCGCCCTCCTTAGTCTGGCGGGACTAAGCGGTCGCTTGGACCCATTGGACCACCAGATAAAGTTAAGCCGCCCCCCTTGTAAAAACTATTCCCGAACCATCCCGCAGGCAAACGGTTTCCAGTTCTTTGTCAAGATCCAGGAGAAAAGTGAAAGTTTTTCGCACACCGCAATACTCTTTTCTTTGTAATCTAGGGGATCAAAAAGGAACCCCACCATACTTCTTTTTTTATTGGTGGATGACACGTTTTGGAGAGTAGAGTGACCCCAGGCCATGGAGTGGACCCTAGGGGAGCGGTAACCTGACCAAGACGCTTCTCCGAATATATTGCTTCGTCTCTGCCACTGTTCGATCACAACTCGTTCCATTGCGCGGGGAATGCAATTAGGCTAGTCCCCAACAAAACATGTTGAAGATGTCCACCCCTCACTTTCTGGGTGGTGTGGACCTTTGTCCGTGTCAAAAAATTATCCCTCCAGTGCATTTTTTGCATGTTATAGCGTAAACGAACATTTATCTTCGTGTATGTTAAATTTTTATGAGTTTAACTATAAAGTTTTTTCATTCACATCTTTTTTTTTAATTCTGCATATCTACCATATTGAAGTAAGTAAGCTTTTCTATTTTCTTATAACGAGGAAACAAAATAAAACAGCAAGGTTGTATTTGTGATGGGATAAAAAAATCTATCGTGATCAGGTTTTGCTTGTTACAATGACCGTCCCTTATTGGTATAATGGTAATCATTTCAATGAACAGTCCCAATTTCTAGTTCCGACCAAATGTGGTGTTTTTTTGTACTTTGTATTTAATTTTTATAACTACCAACTAAAGTTATTGTATTAAGTAAAATAAAAATAATAATTGAATATCTTGTTTGTGAAATTAGGTATGTAAGGTTTGAGTATTTTATCTGCAGAAGGTTTCAAAAAAATATTTTATTTTGGGTGAATTATATATTTTGTTATTTTTTTTTCTCTCGATAAAATCTAAAAAAAGTCAAACCAAATTTAAATTAACTGTATTAAGTTTAATTCTTAATTAAATGAACTTTGTATATGTATATATCAGTAAGAATTTTGAAAAACTTTGCATTACAAAAGTCATACATACTTTAAAATATTTTATTTCCCAAATGTAAATATTATACTTTATTAGTAATTTTTTACTAAGCATAATTATTACTACAAAGGATAATTTAACAGACTCATTAATCACAATTAAATATAAATTTAATTCTGATTTTTAAATAACAAAAATTTTAGTAATAAAAAAAATTTCCAAAATACTGCAGGTTTTTTTATTACAAAATAAAGCTTTTTTAAAACAAATAATCGTGCAATGCTTATACAAATTTTTTTTGCAGTGCCATTAAGTTAATTTTAACACGCATCGTTTGACTGTGGAACGATTTGTACAGTTTTTGTAACAATTATCTGCTTTCCACAATGCTTTAAGTTTATGAAAATACGTAAAATAGCGAGTACTTCTTGATTTTAGCCCATAATAATAATAAAACTTTCTTACTAACAAATTTAAGATATTGATTAATACTAGATTTTTGAAGTAAAACGTCTTTAAAATCAACTACTTGGCGTATCTGGACAGAAAAACTATGTAACGCTTTTAGAGTGATCCTATCTGACACTTTACTGCCAGACAAATATTACTATTTATTTAAATTAGTTCTCTCTCGTCCGATAGAAAATTAGGAGCCGATGCGTGTAAAATGTAGTTAAAGCAAATCACACATAGGGCGTGGATGGAGCCCTTTGCATCAGACGAAACAATTTGTCTTCCTTTTGCTTGAGATGTTTCTGTTGGCGGCCATTTCCTATTTCTTTATAATCTACTAAAATGACGTTTCATCTACAATAATTCTGGACGTGTTCCGATACAGTCACATCTGATTTTTTTTTACAATAAAATAATTTTATAAGCACTATTTACGTAGAGGATATTAGCCCCCCTGTCGGGGAATGCTAGCTCCCCCGTCGGGCAATTCCTGGCGCCACCACTGCTCTTCCCACCCCACGCGGAGGGTTATCTAGTTTAGCCTTGATTCTACAGTGATGTGGGCTGTTAGTGGCGCCATCTAGTAATGTATTTATTAATTTTAATATTTTGAAGACGGGTTTAATATTTTTGAAAATATTGCTATGTTACAAAATAGAGTCGCCATCTAGTGATTGAAATAATTATTTATTGTTTTACAATCTGGCTCGATTGGAACAATCCGTGACGTCATTGAGAGGGGGAAGATGTATAATTGATTAGTTTTAATATTTTGAAGACGGGATTAATATTTTATAAAATGTTAGTGTCGCCATCTAGTAATGAAAATAATTATTTAATATTTTTGAAATGGTGATTTTGACTAATTGCAAAGAAACGTGGACATGAAAAGAAGACTTTCAGAAGTAAGTGACTTTTTATTTGTCTATTTGTAATAAAAAAATAAAGTTATGAATTTTAATATAGTATTATTAATTGTACGTAAATAAGATGAGAATTATACCATGTGCTGAAATAAGATGAGATTTGTACCACATGTTGCTATTTATATTAGGATTGATTTAATTTTTTAATATTACTCATGGTAATGAAAATATAATTTTTTTTAAACTACTGATTTACTTAATTTTTAACATGTGATTTTTAAACTACTGATTTACTTAATTTTTAACATGTGATTTTTAAAATGTTTATGTTGCCAAGGCTTCTTTTCTACAAATGTGCTTTATTTATCTCCTTAGTTGAGTGTTAAAAATGATTTTATTAGTCTGATCAACGAATCTTAACTTTCTATAACAAAGTATTTATTCAATCGTTACTATTATTTTACAGGGTAGTGACGTAGATGAGCCACGGAGTGAGTCATATACTATTTGATGAGAATTTATTAGACGATGTGTCCGAGGTGTGCCTCTATGAAGACGACGTAGTGGTATCTCACGGAATGGTTATTGGAGTTCTCTTGCCGTACAAACCCCTAAAACAAATGTAAGTATTTGGATGAATACCTTTACAATGTATAACCTGTTTTTTTTAATTAAATTGCCTTCTTATACATTTTTTTCAGATGAAGAATGCTGTTGTCCTGACGGAGCACACTCGTAGGGAAAATAAAACCTTCAGAACTTTTACAAATGGAGTACCGTGCCATGGTCGACACAGATAAATTACCTGAAGGTACTAGCGGATCTAGTTTGGGGTCCGTCATTGAAATAGTTCGACAATTATTTACCATCATTATTAAACGTATCACTGCAAATTTAGAACCACAGGACCTTATCAGAATGGTTCTCATATCGGAACAGCTGGATAGGCCTATTTCTACAGCTTTGACAAGGGTATCTGATTTTACTGCGGAGACCATCCTTACCCGTATTCAGTCCGTATTGCAATCCAAGGATACCATTGTTTTGGACGAAGAGTTTTCGATTAGCATCACTGTTGTGAAAAGACCCGTGGGCAGCGGTCTGTACAGAAAAGCTGTAAATTCAGTTGAACTATAAACTCTATTTGAACATTCGTCAATACGATAGTGGTCGTGTATGCTACACCCCTGATGGGGTTGTGTTAACCACTCGAACTACCCAAGACTTTCAACATAATTTTTTTTTTGCTGTGGATACCAAATACACCAAGTCTAGTGTGGTATGTATCAATCAGCTTCTCATGTTGTTCAATACGGGGGAAATAATGTTAAAGCAACTCTTTCCCTATAACAGTTTTACTTTGAAAGATACATGTGTGAAAATAAATTATCATAATCTTGTGAAACTGCGAGAAATTGTTATCGATATTTGTGAATCTCTGAAACGTGCCCTCTTTGAAACGGTGATACCTTCTTAAATTATCATGTATTGCACTAAACCATGGGATACGGATGTGAACTTGCTTGAAGAGTTACTCACTGTGTTACGAGAGGAAGTTAAATCCAATGTATATGACCTGTTTCATTGTGAGACCTGTGTTTTGCACGATCCGTCTCAGTTTAATCACGATTGTATGACTTTACCTTTTGATAATCAATTTACAGACGATGCTTTACTGATCATGAAGATCAAACGTGTAGTGGAAGCCTTGAATAATATATGTTTTCCTGCTGATTTCTTTAAACATATGCAGTATTTATAAAATGAGATTATTGTTGTAACCAATGTAAGTGTTGTGAATAAAAATGTTAGCTCTTATTATATGCTGGTTATGTAAATTTACGTTTTTGAATAATGACGTTTACAAAATTACCTTTTTTAATAATTACGTTTTTTTTATTCATGACGTTTTTTAAAAAAATTAAATTTTTTGAATAATTACGTTTTTAAAAATTACCTTTTTTGAATAATTACGTTTTTAAAAATTACATTTTTTGACATGTTGCATAAAATAAAAATTACGTTTTCGTAACATGTAATCCTATGGAAAAAGGACCTTTTTTCACAGGTTATGTAAAATAAAAATTACCTTTTTTGAATAATGACATTTACAAAAATTACCTTTTTTAATAATTACGTTTTTCATTCATGACGTTTTTTAAAAAATTACTTTTTTTGAATAATGACGTTTTTAAAAATTACCTTTTTTGACTTGTTGCATAAAATAAAAAATACGTTTTCGTAGCATGTAATCCTATGGAAAAATGACCTTTTTTCACGGGTTATGTAAATTAAAAATTACCTTTTTTGAATAATGACGTTTACAAAAATTACCTTTTTTGACATGTTGTGTAAACTAAAAATTACCTTTTTTACCATGTTACTTAAACACATCTTGTCAAGTCATTGCAAAGTAGACATGTCAAGATTCACAACACAAATATATGAACCAACATTTTTTTATTCACAACACAGACATTAGTTACAACAATATATGCCTCCAATGGACATAATGACCCTCCTCTGGAATTATCTTGGAGAATTCACAGATGAATTCGATGGAGGAGACCTAAACAAAATATGTATCAGGTAATTATCTCACCAAACTTTCTATAAACAGTATTTAATTGATTTTTTCACAGATGATATTAAAATATCAACACTTTAACCAATATGTATTTCATTATTTATTTCTTTTTTCATAGATGGACCTAAAATTTATGCGGTCACGACTTCCAACAACAAGACGGTATGTAAAATCCGAGGTATCACCCTTAACTATCAGAACAGCCTGTCTCTGAACTTTGAGGTAATAGAGAGATTGGTGTCCGAAATGGACCAAAATACCAGTTTCCCCCCTCACCTACTCGACGATTTGTCAGAGATAGCAAAAAGAGACGAGTAATCAACAAGATGGAAACGAAAAAGTACAGGATGATGTATACCAAGCGCGTCATTCGCTCAGACTTTTCGACAATACCATGTGGGGTATTAATGAAGGAAGTAATGCATGACTACGACAAAGAACTGTAAGAATTAAATGTGCCAAGATACTTTACAGGCAGCAAATGCTTATTGAAATCGTCATCTTCCTCAAGAAAACGTAGACATATTCAACAACGAACGAATATAGTAAAAAAAAATTCTCCTTTCAAATGAGAAACTTTGTGAATAAAGAAATTGAATTTACCAAATATTGTCTACTTTTTTTTTGTATTTCAACTTTACATATTATAAAATGTATAACACATAATTACCTTTTTTAACATGTTGTGCAAACTAAAAATTACCTTTTTTTTTACCATGTTACATAAACAGATCTTGACAAGTCATTGCATAGTAGACAATAATCACAACACTAGCATAATAAGAGCTAACATTTTTATTCGCAACACATACATTACTTACAACAATAATCTCATTTTATAATCATCATACTGCATATGTTTAAAGAAATCAGCAGGAAAACATACATTATTCAAGGCTTCCGCTACACGTTTGACGTTCATGATCAGTAAAGTATCGATGATAAATAAGTAGTTAAATATTATATGATCACTATTAACATTACTTAAACATTTGGTCCCTTCGATTTTTACTAAGTACCAAATAATGAGCATTCAAGGTAATATCCCGCATTTCTTTGCCTTTATGAAAAACGTTCTGCGTTATGAATATCACACTGAGGTTCAGATGATGTCACCTGCGTCTCCATTTTTTTCCTGACGTCGTTTCCAGACCAATAGGGATAGACTCATAATATCAACGTGGATGTCATCATCTGAACCTCAGTGTGATATTCAAAGTAAAACTGTTATAGGGAAAGAGTTGCTTTAACATTATTTCCCCCGTATTGGACAACATGAGAAGCTGATTGATACATACCACACTAGACTTGGTGTATTTGGTATCCACAGCAAAAAAAAAAATTATGTTGAAAGTCTTGGGTAGTTCGAGTGGTTAACACAACTCCATCAGGGGTGTAGCATACACGACCACTATCGTATTGACGAATGTTCAAGTAGAGTTTATAGTTCAACTGAATTTACAGCTTTTCTGTACAGACCGCTGCCCACGGGTCTTTTCACAACAGTGATGCTAATCGAAAACTCTTCGTCCAAAACAATGGTATCCTTGGATTGCAATACGGACTGAATACGGGTAAGGATGGTCTCCGCAGTAAAATCAGATACCCTTGCCAAAGCTGTAGAAATAGGCCTATCCAGCTGTTCCGATATGAGAACCATTCTGATAAGGTCCTGTGGTTATAAATTTGCAGTGATACGTTCAATAATGATAGTAAATAATTGTCGAACTATTTCAATGACGGACCCCAAACTAGATCCGCTAGTACCTTCAGGTAATTTATCTGTGTCGACCATGGCACGGTACTCCATTTGTAAAAGTTCTGAAGGTTTTATTTTCCTAACGAGTGTGCTCCGTCAGGACAACAGCATTCTTCATCTGAAAAAAATGTATAAGAAGGCAATTTAATTAAAAAAAACAGGTTATACATTGTAAAGGTATTCATCCAAATACTTACATTTGTTTTAGGGGTTTGTACGGCAAGAGAACTCCAATAACCATTCCGTGAGATACCACTACGGGAAGGCCCAGTTCCAATATATGATGGTCCTGCTTCAATATTCACACCAGATCCATACTGCATTGGATTTTCAGCAAAATGTTGTGTGATGGGACCCATCAACTAAAAAAATAAACAAACAATCATAGATCAAACTTCGTTTTACATTCAAAAATATTTTCCCAACACTCGTAAAAACGGATAATTACCTCAGCGTCGTCTTCATACAGGCACACCTCGGACACATCGTCTAATAAATTCTCATCAAATAGTATATGACTCACTCCGTGGCTCATCCACGTCACTACCCTGTAAAATAATAGTAACGATTGAATAAATACTTTGTTATAGAAAGTTAAGATTCGTTGATCAGACTAATAAAATCATTTTTAACACTCAACTAAGGAGATAAATAAAGCACATTTGTAGAAAAGAAGCCTTGGCAACATAAACATTTTAAAAATCACATGTTAAAAATTAAGTAAATCAGTAGTTTAAAAATCACATGTTAAAAATTAAGTAAATCAGTAGTTTAAAAATCACATGTTAAAAATTAAGTAAATCAGTAGTTTAAAAAAATTATATTTTCATTACCATGAGTAATATTAAAAAATTAAATCAATCCTAATATAAATAGCAACATGTGGTACAAATCTCATCTTATTTCAGCACATGGTATAATTCTCATCTTATTTACGTACAATTAATAATACTATATTAAAATTCATAACTTTATTTTTTTATTACAAATAGACAAATAAAAAGTCACTTACTTCTGAAAGTCTTCTTTTCATGTCCACGTTTCTTTGCAATTAGTCAAAATCACCATTTCAAAAATATTAAATAATTATTTTCATTACTAGATGGCGACACTAACATTTTATAAAATATTAATCCCGTCTTCAAAATATTAAAACTAATCAATTATACATCTTCCCCCTCTCAATGACGTCACGGATTGTTCCAATCGAGCCAGATTGTAAAACAATAAATAATTATTTCAATCACTAGATGGCGACTCTATTTTGTAACATAGCAATATTTTCAAAAATATTAAACCCGTCTTCAAAATATTAAAATTAATAAATACATTACTAGATGGCGCCACTAACAGCCCACATCACTGTAGAATTCAATCCGAGGCCCGTTGCCACCAGTTCCCCCTTCGTACCATGACATCGCTCTCGACCAATAGGGACGAAGACAAAGTCCCTTACGTCACAGCACGCGTTGATTCTTGGTTCCTTCTAGGAGATTCCAGAATGACGTCACGACCAACCCCTTCACAGCAGAAGCTACACAGTGACGTCACGACCCATCGTACACGACCAATCGTACACGACTTCACTTATACCATTAAAAACAGATATCCCCAATATTCCCTATAGCTTTGTCAGTTTGGTACTGGACTAGCACGCAGACAGAACCTAGTAAGATTCCCGGTCTCGGCCAAATATCCATTTTAATCAGAAAAAAAATTATTCAAGTAAAATGAACACACTAACATTCTCCAATTAAAAATAATTAACTAAAATTCTCCAATTAAAAATAATTAACTAAAATTGCTTCCTCAGAAAGTATGACGTCACACCTTCCCCAAAATGGCGTCCCCTAAAAGTGTGACGTCACACCCTCTCTTCCCATCCCAATCCCCCCTCTACGAGCCCGCGTTTGATTGACAGGTGACCACGCCCCTTTCTGTTGTATTCCTCCGGCGGGGGTGTATACTACTACCGGCTTTAAAAAAAGATCTAATTTTTTTTTTTTAAATTATTAATTGGAACAAAAGTGGAATTTTTTTAAATATTTAAGTATTAATTTTATGCTCATTATCACTTTTTGAAATTGGCTCTAAAATTTAGGTGTTTTTTTGTGGATTGGCACGAATTTTAAAGAGTGGTAAAAAGTACAAAATTAATTCTAAATGATTAATTTTTTTCCACTTGTCCCTAAATTAAAATTTTTGTACTCTTTAGTATTTTATTTCTGAAAGTGTTTTTTTTAATAATTTTTTTTAGTTTATAATTTAAGAGGGGATTTTGCCCCCTTCCCCTTCTATTATTCGATAAGAAATTTGAGTTGTTGCTGACTCATGTATATATATAATATATATATATATATATATATATATATATATATATATATATATATATATATATATATATATATATATATATATATATATATATATATATATATATATATATATATATATATATATATATATATATATATATATATATATATATATATAAATAAAATTTTCGTGTAAAGTAATTTGACGATCAACCCCCTCCCCCTTATAAATATCCCGCGTACGCCACTGAGCACACTCATAAATGGGATATCTATATAGGTTCGTAAATATAGTCACTAAAAAAAGACAACATACATACGATTTTAACTGGTATTTTATTTTCACAATATAGATGTAGAAAATCAAACATAAAATGCATGTTCAATGTTAATGATTATTCCTTACTCTCAAGCAAGATTCGAAATTAGGAGATAACAGTTGCGACTATTAAAAATCAATTTTTATTATTAATTTTTTTTTTCACGTTTCATAGCCTACTTAATTTTTATTTTCTGTATCAACCTTTAAATGCTTATTTTTATTAGCAATGGAGAATATCAAACACAAGTTAATCGACTTAACCCAGTGGCGTAGCCAAGATTGTCCGGGAGGGAGGGGGGGGTAAATTATTCGTAATTATTTTTGGTCCGACCAAAACCAAGCAATTTTTTTTATTAATATTTAATTTAAACAATTTTTAACTAACTATTTTGATTAATTATTTTAATTAAATGTAATTATTAATTTGAATTAAATTTAATTAATAATTTGAATTAAATTTAATTAATAATTTTAATAACATTTAATTAATAATTTTAATAACATTTAATTAATAATTTTAAATTAGAATTTTTAATTAATAATTTTAAATTGACAATTTTAATTAAAAATTTTAAATTAGTAATTTTAATTAATCATAATAATTTTTAAGTAGGAATTTTAAATTAGAGTTTTTAATTAATAATTTTAAATTGACAATTTTAATTAATAATTTTAAATTAGTAATTTTAATTAATCATAAAAAATTTTAAGTAGGAATTTTAAATTAGTAAATTTAATTTATGATATTTAATTTAAGTATTAGTTTTAAATTAAAATTCTAATTAATAATTTGAATTAATTAAATGTATATATAAATTATAAATAAGATGTAAATTAAAAGCTTAATTTTCGTAGGTTAATCTTCAGTCATTTCCTAATTTAAATTACTAACAAACCTGGTTGACATTTTACTGGGATTTAAGTCTGTAGATAGATATTGATGGTGGGTCCGGATTGAAACAATTTTAAATTAGTAATTTTAATTAATAATAATAATTTTTAAGTAGTAATTTGAAATTTGTAAATAATTCTTTATTATATAATTAAATATAACAGAATAATAATCATTATTTTACAGTTAATTTTATCATGCATGACTGTTAATTCTATCATGCATGACATGGGGGAAGAAAGTTTTATTGGTTGCGTGACGCAGCAAAACGGTGCATTGCTACAAAATCATACCGAAAAATGGCGTTGCTCGTAAAAAAATTAAATAGCTGAATAAAAAATATATTATTATAAAAAAAACATTGATTTGTAGAATCTGTGAAGCTAGACAATGGAAAAATGCTTGCCTAATCATCAGCACGTGACGCAGCGCCGCAGAAAAATATCCAGAAAAAGACCTTGAAAAAGGTCAAGAACACAGATTTAAATGAGAATCTGTTGACCCCACCCTTCTTAAATATAGCCAACTTTTCCATTATGTGCCCTTCATATTTATAATAGTTGAATATAACTTTTTAATAATCCCCGTAAAATTTTTCAAACGAATGTGCATCAATCTTAAAAATGATCAAAACCCAAAATAAAAAAAAAAGCTGAAAACCGCGTTTCCGCGTGAAAAGTAACACGTCTGAGGGTCAGAAAACAAATTTGTAAATGTAATTGAATAAAAATTTAGTTAATTTTGGGTATTTTCAACGATAATCTAAATAAACAAAACTATTTGAATAAGAAAAGGAGTACATCAAGCGACCCAGTCGGGCTCGCAACGCTAAGCCAAAAAAAAGAAGAAATAACGCCAACTCGTCAAAGCAGCCAACAAGAAACGAACGCCCGACAGGACTTAAGCTTATGTACTCTGCACAACTTGTAAAGTTAAACCACGTTCGTAAAACAGAGTCCAGAAGCCGAACTAAATTTCGTAAAAAAATAAAACCAGTATTGGTGGAACCGTATATGTCAAACCTTTAATTTAATACAAGAATATTTTTTTTTCATTGAAAATCAACGGAGATACGAAGTTTTTTAATTTGCGCAAAGTTAGTTGATTTGTCACTTTTTCAAATTATGAAGCCCAAATTTGTAAGTCGAGCTATATACTACATTATTGAACCGATTCTTTTGATTAATAACTTATATGATAGCTTAATGGCATCACAAGGTCCTTTTGTTACTTTTATTTTATAATATTAA
Source organism: Troglohyphantes excavatus (assembly GCA_963932185.1). NCBI lineage: Eukaryota > Metazoa > Arthropoda > Arachnida > Araneae > Linyphiidae > Troglohyphantes > Troglohyphantes excavatus. Next base: position 453,279 of record OZ010676.1, on the reverse strand, counting down.
TTATTTATAAGTTTAATTAGCTAAAAAAGTAAGAGCCAAAACTTTATGCCACAAAGCGATTAATACCCAAATATGAAGTCCTTCGACTGTTCTGTCGCCAAACAAATTGTGTTTTAGAACGGCTTAATAAAAGTTAAAATTATCGGTAAGTAATATGCTCCACGAAATAAAAATTGTACCATCGGAAAGATAAAAAATCTCTTTACTCGATGCAAAAAATTCATTTCACTTGGACAATTATTAATAAAGATAGAAGCATTTCAAATAACTAACAACATTCAAAATGTTCTCCCATTGTCATTCACTTTTCGCCGCGCCGTAAATAACAACCATTGCCTGCGCTCCTCAGTTTGATGAAGTGAGTGACGTCAAATCCAAGAAGCGGGAGGGAAAGGGGGGGGGGGGTACTGCTTTAACTGTGATATAAAAATTACGTGATATCTCGTAGACGGACGTGTTAATTTAATCCTAAATTTTTAATACAGCGTGTGGGATACATTATTCCTTGAACTATCGGATTAAACTAATGACATGGAAAAACAAATAGCAATTTTTAAAAAGTTTAAATGGTGATTGGTTTGACATTCTCTGTAAGGTGGGTATGAAAAAAAGGACTGATATCCCACAAAAAAACTTTAGAAAAGTCAAAAACGCTAAGCACCCCTCCCCCTAAAAAAATCTTCGAAACTGTGGCTAAAAAAGTTGTGATATAAAAAACAAACAAGCCAATTGCACTAGGGGGATCAACCCTTCACACCCTCTCACTAGCTTTCTCCCGGAAAACAGCTGCGCTTTCTTTTCTTAGCTTGGTTAAAATTTTATAAACACGTAAAATTTTAACCGAGCTAAGAAAAGAAAGCGCAGCTGTTTTCCGGAAGAAGGCTAGTGAGAGGGTGTGAAGGGTTGACCCCCCTAGTGCAATTGGCTTGTTTGTTTTTTATATCACAACTTTTTTAACCACAGTTTCGAAGATTTTTTTAGGGGGAGGGGTGCTTAGCGTTTTTGACTTTTCTAAAGTTTTTTTGGGGGTACTTTAAACATATCAACTAATTTTTTGCACGATGCTCCTTTCTTTTGTCTTGAATCTTCCAATAGTTTATTTTGATGACGACATACCGTGAAAATGGATATTCAGATAAGCTTAGCAAGCTTGTTTTGTTTGTTTGTTTTTAATTAACGTCGCACTAGAGCTGCACAGTGGGCTATTGGTGACGGTTAGGGGCCTATCTCGAAGGAAAGACCCAGGGAGAAGCTGAACGCCTTATCCACTGAGGAACTGGGGCTCCAGCTTAGCAAGCACATGCAGTCTGGAGTGATGTTCAAATTCAAATGGCAAATGAGAGACATAAAACCTCTCAGAAAACTGATTTTTGAGAAGGGAGAAAAATTCCGCCAGCATTGTGAGGGAGCGAAGAGGATCACAATTAGGGGCGTTATTTTTTTTAAACAGGAGTAATTTACAAACCTTTCTTAAAGCACGTAGGGGATGAATGGGTCTTTTCAGGAAAAATACCTTACTTTAAAGCAAGCAATTTCTGGATTGATGCATTGTGAATTTCGGCTCAACTGCCGGCCCATTTCAAGTGTTAAGAAAAGTAACCCTTTACATGTACAAACAACCTACTATTATCTTTTATGTCGCCAACTGGATACCAATAGACTGCTTTACTCCCGTGTAAAGCAAATGTCACGTAGGTTGAAGTACAATTGAGACTCCCAAGACAATCATACAGACCTACTACCCCATGGTCTCTCCACAGAAAGTCGAATTTTCTGCCTTCAAAGTTGTTTGACCACTATCTTAATATAAAATCATCCCTGCATGGGATAGAAGGGAAGGGAGCAGGAGATACATGAGGGTTAAACCAGGAAATGCGACGTGTTTTCTCTATAGAAATCGGAGAAAAAATCTACGTTTTTTTTTTTTTCTCAAAAAAATAATTTTGATTTTAAACTGGCCATGGGGGGGGGGGGGGGGGTTCTAACCCAAGGTAACCCAATGCCACTGACTTATCCAATTTTCAAATGTTTTATCAAAAAGTAAAAATTCAAACTACTACTATTAAGTTCAACAAGCGATTACAATGCTAATAGTGAGGAAAAGAAAAATGAGATAACGATTTAAAAAAGCAAACCAGCATTTAAAAAAAATTAAACATAAAAAAAATGATGACGGTGGGTATAGAAATACGGTTGTCAAACCGAGATTTTTATGAAAAGTTAGGTGTCTAAAATGACGATTATATGTAAAATTACAGTCGTTAAAACGGAATTTTTTAGGTGCAAAATACGACTAATGACCGCTAATTTTGAACCCTCTCTCAAGATAAATGCACATAAGCGACCTTCTTTCAATGGTATTATATTTTCTTGTATCTATTCATTTTATTCCAAAGTGCAGTCTTGCTTTCTAACCATTTATGTAATCTTCAATGACTTTTTTTTTAAACTAAAAAACATTTATGTTTCATGTCAATTAATTTGATCATGTCACAATTGTCCATGTAATTGATCAAGCAAACACAAACATTATTTAGTCATGTCAAATTCTTCAACTAAATTTCTGCAACTGAGAACTTAACGAGTTTCTTGGAAATACACAGGAAGTGGTGACAGGTCAGCACAGAGTGAGCTATAAAATAAATAAAAAAAATCACAAATTAGTAATTGATCATAAGAAATGTAAAGTTAATTTAAAAACATAAACATATTTTTTTTCCAATTAAAAATAGTATTAAAACATCGACATAAATAATAAACCTAAGGTTTAGAAATGCATCTTTTTATGCGTTTCGCAAAGCTTCCTTGTTCATGTGGAAAAAATACGAAAAACTGAATTCTAACATTGAAAAATGCTGTGCATTCTCTATTCCTACATGTATTTTGAGTATAAAAGTCAAGCCAATCCCCTTTGTACTCCTTACGCAGTACAAAGGGGAGGATAGGTTAACAAATGACTTGGTCGACGTGTCTCACTTTCCTCTAAATGATGGGTGGTTATATATTCCTATATAGCATGAATCCTCGTGGACGGAATCATACACTGCAGTAAAGGGAAACATTATCCCCGCGCAGAACATAGGGATAATCGGTTTGATCGACGCCGTCTACCTTCCTCTACATGTTGGTAAGCCATTTATCCTTATAGGATGATTCCAAAACGTTTTCTTGTTTCGGCTAATCTGTAAAAAAATCTACTTATTTGTTAATTTTGATAAGTGCAATATTAAAAAAGTATAGGGCAATATCCGAAAAAAGTTCAGAAGTAACCCCCACAAGTCGCCGCCACCACTGCTTATATTGGTTGTTCCCACATAATTAATTCTCTACACTCAAGAAACGATTAGAAGCTTGTAACTTTATAATACATACCTGCGTAATTTCCAGAATTTGACTTTATATTGAAAACAAGCCAACTTAGCCAATTAAAGGGTATAAGAAGTGGATTTACAATTGAGTACCAGCAGGATTGAAGACAGTAGGATATGCAGAAATTAATGGTGGGAAAACTCAAGAGAAATGCAAGAAGGAATACATGAATGTTAAGGAAGTACTTATGTGTTTAATTTTTGCATGAAAAAAGAAAGGGCATGCTGAAATATGAACATTTTTATAGAACCCTTTTCAAAGATGTTCATCTAACAATGTATATGTCTGTAATCACCTGGATACATGAGGGTTAAAGAACAATATATCATTAAACTGACACCACTCTTAATAAAATTTATTATAATAACCATGCTGATTAGTAATAATATCGGAACGAACATGCCCTAAAACTCAATCAAATAATTCCTTAAAAATGAACGCTTGTCCATTTCTCATGTTTATGCAATCCGTCAAGTGCTACCCCACGCTTTTAATATTCTCAGATTCTGGGGACTATCATTATAATTTTAACAGTGTATATAAAATAAAAAGCAATCACCGTAATATAACTTACCAACAGCAACGTGCATGATTCCTAGCGAACAGTGGCGGCGATTGGGTGGTAAAAGTGGGGGGGCAAGATCAAGATGAAACAAGTGTGTGTGGAGGGGGGGGGGGGGTAGTAATAAAAATTTTGAACGAACACCAAAACAATAAATATTGCACATTTATATTTACTCTCTATTTTGAGTTATTTGAAGGAAAGAATACCAATTTAAAATAGGTACGAGACGCCCAGGTCGACTATTAACCCATTTTCGATTATTTTCCAATTTTTTTTTTATTTTGGAGTGATACGGACTGTTGTAATGAATCTAATTAACTGACTTATTGACCGACCTCCAAAGGGATAGGCATCCTTTCCATTGGTGTCAGTGTTGAAAAAGAAATGGAGGAAATTTTCTTTCCTCACCCTCCCAATCCCTAGAAAATTTCCTGCACCATTTACAATTCTACATTTGTGGTGTGACTTTTGAGACCCTGAGGCAAATTCTTACAGTTTGCAGGAACGTGGGTATAGATTTTATGGAGGTTGAGTGATTGATTATTTCATGGGGGTTCAGTGACTGAGCCACGAATTTCTTTAGGCATCTATCCCTCTCACCAAGAGGGGGGAATCCTTAACCCCACAAAAATTAACAAATATATCTCACAAACCCCCACCAATTTTTTTTATTAAAAAAATTATTAATTTTCGTTCAAATAAACATGAATACGTTGGCAGATAAATAGCATCAACAGTTATCATTGTCATTAACTATATTTAACAGTTGTCAATAACTACTTTTAAAATTAATAAATCACTCCCTAATTATGAAATCAATTTAGAGAACAAATTTAAAGCTTGAGATTCCTTATAATATATGTGTGGTAACGAACAATAAAGCCGCCGTTAGCCAGCTCAAGTGTTGTCCTCGTTATATATGACCATTGTTCAAAAATACGAAGCATTGTTCCCGGGTTTTTCCTTGTAGAAGGGTCCCGAACCCGAATTGTCGGCAATAGCCCAATCTGCAGCTCTAGTGCTACGTTATTTTAACCAAATCAAACTTTCCGATTTAAATTCTCACCTCAACAGTGCTAAACATTCCCAGTTCCAGTTTATATACATTTTCAAAATTTTTATAAATTATGTAATATTAAACAGTTCTCTCAAAAGTATTGGTTGCAAGCATTTTCCAATGCAGTATCCGTTCAGAGGTCAAATTTAATCTTACAAGTTAGGCAATTTCTAATCTTCCCTAGCTTTCATTTGCAAATAATATTAATTTTCTTCGGACATAACACGGATTTCCAACACGGATTTGTAAAATTCTAAACCAAAATCATAATAATAATCACAAGGTCTCATTGTCGAATAATTATTACTATTCTTTTTAAATGGATATTTTGGGAAAACCAAAAACATTTCATCCGTGTATGAATAAATCCATATTTAAACAAAAGTTTTCAAAATATATCTATTCTCGTGAATAGATATATTTTGAATCTTCTTGCAGCAAAGATATTTAATTAAACTGTACCTTCGTTACACATTTTATGGAGTGCAATAATATTCGAAACTTACAAATATCAATAATTACTGAAATACGAATAATTTTTCCAATAATAGTTTGAAATTAAATTATAAATTGAACAATTAATGCTAAATTAAATTGAAGAACAATCGCATAATATGAATAATGTAAAAGATTTCGAAATATGATATATAAATGCTAAAAATCAAGATAATGGTATCTTTAAACGTATACTTGCGCGATTTTGAAAATTCTGTGACGTAGATTGCAAGCAAACAGACAAGCTTTCTTGAATGGAAACAGTAGTGCTTGTGTTGCTGTCATGTTCAACTTCACATTTGTTCTTTTTATTAAAGTAATTTAAAACTGAATTTTGTAAAATTCGCTTCATTTTGCTAAAAAGCAGAGCAGACGAAGATCAAATCAAAGACATTAATGGCTAACCTATGACCCCTTCCCTCCTATCTACAGGCCTATAAATTACGCAATTGTTCGGCGCCAATAGATTACACAATACTACATTTTAACGCATTTTATTAATACCGGATACTATTTTAATGTAAAAAGTTGCAACTAGTCATAAATAAAAGAAGGAGGTTTGATCTATTTTTAGAATTGAAGGTCATACAGTTGCATTTTTCTATGTAAAGAAAATATATGCTATTTCTTTTTCCGAAAAAAATAAAAACAGAATGAGTAATGGACCTGGATTGAGTAAGCAATGAGGCACCAATCAATGGATTAAATTAGCAGCTGTCTGTCTGGAAATCTGAAAACAAAGCTCCTCAATTTAGATAGAGAATTTATTTTATTTTTTAAATGTTGAATTTTTTTTAAATAATAACGATACCACATTCGTTCAAAAAAAATTTCACTTGACTTTCAATGGAAGGGGTTTGAACCTTAGTAGTGGGAGGAAGTTGGGGTTCAAATTTTTTCCTTTGTTCGGCAATGCAATAGAACAATTGACTTGTAATATATTTAAAAAGTGCAATATTAAAAAAGTGCGGGGGCAACATCAGAAAAAAGTGCGGGGGCAGCCGCCCCCCCTTGCCCCCCCGAATCGCCGCCACTGCTAGCGAATATTATTGTTGTTTACTCAGTAGCTGTGCAAGCTCCACATTCTACAAACAAAAATGGCTGAGTTGTGATGGCGGAGCTCCGTTCCGCAGAATGCCAGAATCATCCTAGGCAGCTCTGAAACCAAAAATGGCGGCGTCGCTTGTCCCGGTCTGAGCAATGTACGCGCATGCGCATTAGTTAGGAGCTACCTAGGCGTTAATGGCCCCCCTAGCAAGAGACTAGTGATGCGAGTTCACTTCACTTAATTCCATTCCAATGTTGTTATCAACTTTACTTACTGTTAGTAGATGCCGAGTGTTAATTAGTGCCGCTAAAGTAAATAGTAGAATTAAGCTGCCAGTTTCGATTTGTGATAAGAGACCATCTTTTGTTCAAAGCCATAATTTTCGAACCATGTTTACAGGGGAACTTACAGAGTTTATGGACAATGGTATTGTCCCTGATGTTATCAGCAAACCACCTCGATTCTTAATAGAGGTAATATGTTTCATTTTTTTCAAATTAATATTCAAGTCAAATTTTCATAGCTCGGTTAAAAATGTATAAATGCCGATACATTTATGCAGGATTGAGCCTCTAGTGCAGTTAGATTGGTAATTTGATATTGATATCGTAACTTTTTTTGCCACAATTTCGAGGTTTTTTTTTTAAAGTAGGGAAGGGGGCTTAGCGTTCTTTACTTTTCTAAAGTTTTTTTTAGGGGGGATATCGGTTATTTATTTCAAATCAGCCCAGACAACACACATACGTCTATATGACATCTAATCAACGTCATCCATGGATAACAGGTTCATCCATAAGCTATCCAAAAACGTACCGATAACGTCTTATGGACGTTTTCTAGAGCCAACATGTGTGCTCTTTTTGAGATCTATAAAACGTCTATGGTCATCCATGATATCCATAATTTGGATAACGTGGATATATACGAGACGGCTATAAATATCTCATTCGCATCTATCGTACGTCTATAACACCTCTAAATTATAATCAATTTTGTCTCTAACGGACGTCTATAATATCCACAATGTATATTTCTAGCACCTCATAGATGTAAACCAAACGTCTGTGATATATACAATATTTACCTCTAAATAAGCAAAATCTAAAAATAAAGAAAATAAGAATCCATTCTGAAGTATTCAATTATTTTCTTTACATTTGGATTTTATTTATTTAGTAGTTAATATTGCACATTCATCTTGTATTTGGTTTTATATCACAACTTTTATTCTTATATTTATTTTAGCATATCATTATGGCTTATTTCTTTTTTAACTAAAATCATATAAGACATAACTACAAAATTAGTTTTATAATTCTTGTTGAGAAACTGCAAACTCGTGCTATAATTTGTAAATAATAAATATTGTAGGCACACTAAAAGAACTTATTTTTTTAAAAAAAATATGCATGAATTTGCAATTAAAAATAACTTTTCTAAATGTTTTCGAAAAACTAAAATTAAATATAAAACTCTGCTTAAATACTAATTTAATATAATTGTTAGTGCCACTCATACTTGACTATTTATTTTAATCATTTATTTAATTTATTATATAATATGCATTATTAATTTTAAAGCCCTTTAAATTTACTTCAGCTCAGACTATGAAATTTACCAATACATTTAAGCATTAATTGATAAAAATATGTATTTATAAAATATGAAAGTGTTAGTCTTTGCATTGAAAAATCTTAAGTAGGAACACAAGTTTATTGATTGTTTATCAATTTATTATTATTGATTTTTTATCACATTTTACATTGCACATTATTAACATTGTATTAATTCTTGTTCATGGCCTTGGTCCGTCATATCCAGTCCTTCACAACATTCTCAATATAGCTATTCAGCTCATCCTCCAAAGCAATTTCTTCTCACAGCAACCTACAAAAAGGGAATAAAGTATTTAAAATTGCATTGATTTAGAAAAAGAATTATTTTAAATTCAAATTAGCTAACATTTCTTGAAAGCATGTTTTTTATATCTATAAAACTTAATTATGCAAGTTGGTGATTACTAAAAATTACACAAAATCAAAATAACAAGTATGATTTCTGACAAAAGCTGTATTCCTGAGATTTTCAGTATTTAGGAAAATAAGAAATGGCCTTTTTAAGAAAAAAATTATTACTGTTTTTAATACAAACACTGAACCTCTGCACTCTGGAATGATTCTTTAAAATATATATATTTTATGGAAGATATTCCTTATTCCGAACCTCAAATTAAATTGTCCAATGGAATGCAGCAAGGCTCAAAATAAGATTTTGAAGCTGGCAGCAAATATTCCTGTGAGCTTTTATAAGCTTTCAGAAAAAAGCCATTGAACTCATGGCAAAACTTGAAATAAAACCGATTCTGCGATCTGTAATTTTCAGTTTTAAAAAAAATAAATTTTAGGTAAAGAGTTGCGTTCAATAGCAGGTTGGCAGTGTTCTCAAGTAGTTGCGAAATGACCCAATACGTTGTGCCCATGCGTTGTTTTTCTCTATGAACTTTATGGTTATTTCTGGTTAAACAAACAATTACAATTAACAGCTCAAGCATTGCGTCGTATTTTTCAACTATGGTCAGATGACGAGATTGATTTACGATCGGATGCCGTTTATTGCATAACAGGCTATCAGTGACGGTTGCGAATTCATTTCAAAGCATTTTTATTTGGTTTGCACGATTGGATGGTAACGTCGCACTAGAGCTGCACATTCGACTATTGGCAACAGTTTAACACTTATCTCAAAGGAAAGAACAGAGAGCAATGCTTCGTATTTTTAAACCATGGTCAGATGACGAGGACATCATCTGAGTTGGCACCTGACACAACTTTAATAGGCGTCAGTACATTGGATCCCGATTACATTACTAGGCACATTGCTTTAAAAAAACGAGCATTCGTTTGAGGCACCGGCACATTACTTTTGGCACCGGGCAATGTCAAACACAGTTCTAGAAATGCAATATCCTCTATCACACTCTTTTGGTTGCATTAATTCACCCAAAAACTAGTATATAAAAGAATTTCAGACAAGCTCAAACTACTGTTTTCAAACCATATACCCTTCCTCATACTTGCATTCATATTACTAACATCTTTCAAACTATCAACATACATCTCATAAAAAAAAAAAATCTTTCAACCAAACCACATTTGCTAGCAGCCATACCAACAGCAATAAAGGGTACTTACATATAACAACATTTATATGTTGCTGTGTACTAGAAAAATGCGAGTGTGTACTTTAAAGCAATTCTACTCGAAAAGAATAACTCTGAATGTCAATTTATTATAAAACTACAAATTCTGTTATACCCTTTAAAAAAGAATAAAAATCTTACGAAAAATACAAGTGCATACTTTAAAAAAACTATTTGAAATAGAATAATTCATATTTTCAATTTACGATGTATGTGTAATATCATGCAACTCTCTAAACCAATCATGGAAATTCCTATAATTTCATATTTGTTATCAATTGTCCCTTTCTCACATTGAGAAGTGAATCGTCCGAAAAAATCGTCAAGAGGTACCCGCTATCAATTAAAAATCCCAACTGAATTTTAAAGCAATTGCACAACTATAAATAAAGAAAAAAAATTGATTAACTTAGTTTCTGAAATATATAATTTGAAGGAAACAAACTCCGCTACTGCATTTTGAAAATTACGGCTATTAGATAAAAAAAATCAATCAGGTTAAATATTTACAGCAATGTTTGCTGTGAGAAGCAATAATCTTTGCATCAATTTTACAGTAACTTGCGGCATTGCTGGAGCTTATTTCAAGCCTTGAAATGTAGTATACAATAGATGACACGTGATTGATTTATAATCTACAGAAAAATAATCCCTGAATCTTACTTATAAATTTCAAACACACGAAACACATCTCATCATGCATATATTATTTTGTATAACTCATTTAATGAATTAACAGAAATAAAGAATGGCTTAAAATTATATACGAATATGTTATATATATTTTCATATTAATACAAAAAAAGTTTAAAATTATTCATTTCACACCTCATGTATGTTGTATCACAGTCTAGGATCTTCAGTTATTCCTGCTTATCACCCAATATTGAAAGACACTTCATTTTACAAGAACTTAAAAACCATATTAAGTTCCATATTTAAGTGTTTCCCCCATTTGTAAAATATATAGGCTGTCAATAAATACATCAGGAAACATTATAATTAAACATTTCTACTACTAATAATTTCTTTAGTATTGTGTCAAAAGGAAAACTTACATTTTAAATTATGTGAGGTACCAAGTCCATTATATAAAAAAATCTTACTGTATAGCAATGATTATCCTACTACTTCTGCTCGCATCAGCTCATGTGTCATTTTCAGGTATCAATGAACAGCTGTAACATTTGGGGTGCAAATTCTCACTCACTCTGTTAACAAGATTTGCAGGATTTCACTCTGGTTCCATTGTCATCGAGAATCTATAACATTAAGAATAAAACTAAAAATCTTTTAACCGAATATCATTTTACCTATAAATAATCTACTTTTATTTTCAATCGAAAAAGTAGTGTTTAATATTTACATAACAATTTAGTGTATTATGTCAATAGTCTCATTTATCCACTTATACTGGCAAAGGAAACCTAGCTTATATTTCTTTTTAATTAGTAGTAAAACTCAATATTAATATGTTTCAAATTCTTTTTAATTTAATATTTTCCATACTAAACTACATAAGCGATTAGTGTCATATCTTATGCATTGCATAAGATAAGCACATTGTGATAAAGTTTTTGTTTGTCACATTGCATTGCTATTCAAAATTGTTTATGACAAATCGTTTTAAATAAACAAATATTGATAAAACTTAATTGAATATCAATGTATAGATATTCAATTAAGGTATATATAGATTAAAATTTACGTAACTAGTTCCATTCCCAAGATATTTACCAATGTAAAATACGCAGATAGACATTAATTTGCAATTAGTTTAGTAAATAAACATTGTTAGTATTCTAGGGTTAATAATTATTTATCAATAAATTATTAATTACCTAGTTAATTGCATAAATTTCTGAAAAAAATTACAATTTTATTATTTAAAATGATAATCTAGAAATTTTTTACTTGAAATAATATGGGAGTGGGGCAAACAGTCCCTCCCTTTCCCACGCCTAAAGGAAACACTTTTGTACCTTTTCAGAAAAAAAAATTGTACTACCTTTTTTGATAATTATACATTTCAATAACTATTTCATGCATATTATAAATTTGATATATAATATGAATTAAAAAACACACACACACTTCTCACAACTTTTTTTGGCTTCAAGCACATGCTATTTTTAAAAGTATCAATAAAAGATTAAACAAAGGATTTTCCCGACCTTTTAAATAAAAAAATGCTTCAGTTACTGGAGTAAAATTATCTGAACTCATGTATTCAAATGCGTTTATATTCGCCTATTAATATCATAAAGTTGGGAATCAATCGGAAAAACATTATTGTAATAATCTGATATTCAAAAAAACAACTTAGTGTATTACTATGATGTCAACGCAAAATACGGCTAACAAGTTATTTTTAATTAGTAATAAAAAGTCAATATTTACATATATGTTTCAGAGTATTTATAATGGAATATTTCCCACATAAAATTACATAGTAAGCTTCACAAAATCCCGTTAGGCCTTGTTTCAACACAGACATTTCACGGAAGAACATCAACAAGCATTGAGTTTGTAAATCTTAAAATATATTAATAAACCCTACATAAAACATATGCCGAAGTACGTATCAAGACATTAAAATTATATATCTTACCTTTATTTAATAGCAACGCTTTGAAACAACGCTTTGAAAGCATTCTTAATTCCCGCCACAGCATAGACTCCTTCCGCCATGACGCTTCTAAACGAATTTCTCGTCTCATCGCGTGGCTTCACGCAGCGCCGAGACAGGTTAGCCAATCAGGCTTGTCCATTCTTTGGAGGTTTTTAATGCGTCTTTTAGATGAATATAACAGAAAACGTCCATGGATAGATATCTATAAGACGTAAAAAAAAGCACCTCCATCAGAGGTACTTTCATAGATATCTATAAAACATCTATAGTGCATCTTAGACATCTTATAGAAGTACAACAAAAGTATGTACATAAGACGTGTTTTTTTGTGGGCTTATGGCTAACTTATGAACGTCGAGGATGTCATGGAGCTGTTTCGACGTATTATATACGTAAAATAGAGCAGTTGTGTTGTGTGGGAGAATTAGCACATTTTCAGTAGTTAATGAAAAGAACACATTTTGAGTAGTTCTCTCTTCAACAGAATTAAAGAATCAAAATCAGTCAGTCTCAAGAGACTGATCATTCACTATATTAAATTGTGCTCATCCTATTTTGAAGTTGTAAATGATGCGGTTAAACTAATAATGGTGTATGTCCATTTTGACTCGCACCACTATTACTTTCACTGCAGACGGAAAATCCCCTAAAAAGGGCTGGTTTCAGTTTGCCATGAAAGTGATAGCGAGTCAAAATGGACTAGCACCACTGTTACTTTAACTGCTTCAAATGTTAACAAAATAAATAAAAAAGCTGTAGAAGCTACGGAAGCTATTGTTGCTAATTCCCCCTACGTTTCATTCTAAAGCGAAGGATGAAGGGAAAAATTTGGAACAGATGTATTATAGGACATTTGGTGAATTTTTTGGTAAATTCCTAGTGTACGGTGCCCCGTTGTCGCCAAGGCAAAAATTACGTTTTTTTTTGTCGCCAAATCAAAATGGCGGTTTGGTTTGGTTAATTAACGTCGCACTAGAGCCGCACAATGGGCTATTGGCGACGGTTCGGGGCCTATCTCGAAGGAAAGACCTGGGAACGATGCCTCGTATTTTTGAACCATGGTCAGATGACACAAAATGGCGGACACTGCGTTTTGGTCCGGGCAGTCGATCATGGTGCTTACAGGCGATCCTTCGGGCAGTTGTTTGGGGCATTTCGATGGCACTCTTAAGTGCACACGCGTTCCGCGTGCTTAAAGTCACAGACTCCTGCTCGATTTTGTGGTCTCTGGCCTTAGGCCTCCGATTACTCATTATTACATCCATGATTCCCTCTGGGCCGTCGATCATGGTGCTTACAGGCAATCCATCGGGCAGTCGTTGATCGTTAAATCAACATTTTATATGAAAATCGGAAACAATATCGGATCCAGGAAAAACGAACTGTTGCAAAACGTTGAGTAAAGTTTCCGATTTCCGGTCGTCCACGGCAACCATGAAGCACTTGTAGGTACCGGATTCAATCCCTCCAAACACCCACTGGCCTTCCACACGCTTGCCCCGGTTGTACTTGCGTTTGCCGAACTTCGACTCGTCAATCTCAACGACAAAATGCTCTCCACCGATAGGAACAGGATTATGAATGAACCACTCTGTACATACCTCCCGGCAGAACATCATCCAGTCCACTGATCCAGTCGGTGACTGTCTGTTTCGCTAGGCGCATTTGCTGCATAACAATCCGGCATCCATGCACCACTCAATCATGGCATGTTTACTTTTCATCTCCAATTTCCAAACATACTTGCTAATCAAATAAACGTCATCCGCAAATACATCGTTAGCTCAGAAAAATCAAAATCACCATGTAGCCGTCCATTCAAAAATGGCAGAAACACGTGAAAGCAAGGCTAAACTAGATGCGCACACGCATCTAGTTTAGAGTCATCTAACTAGATGCATCTTCGCAGCATGGCACAGCTACGTGGGTAAAAAATTTAGGGTTGCCATAGAACATGATATTTTTGCACGCATCAAGTAGGGTTGCCAAAATATAAACTTTATCGCCCAATCATTTGTCGCCAAATCCCATTTGGCGAGGACACTAGGAATTAACCCATTTTTTTTCTTGGCGATGAAAAAAGTCGCAGAATCGTTTTTTCGATTTTTTTGCCGATGAACTTTAGAATTTAGTATACTAACTTTTTTTATGCAGCAGAAGCAGTTATTAGACTGTCCTGGTGTTTTTAATTATTTACCAACACTCTTAAGCGCACACATGTACTAATGTTACATATCGATCATGGCCCCTTGAAAAATGAATTCACATCATTTTGGCTGCACTAAAATTTTTGACCACGGGCCGCCGCTGGTTCAAGCAGTTCCGTAAAACAACCGGCAATTTGAAAACGCATATTGTATTAATCCGCTATCTTATTCGAAATTGCTGGTAAAAATAGTTCCAGGAGCGGCACAAAAGGGTGATAGCACAATGACGTCATAGGGTTGCCAGATTGAAAGACATTTTTGGCCATTTATATAAAGACAATTCCATATTATATAACATAATTTTTCGCATCATCATCATATACGCACCTATAAACCAAAAAATCAAAGTAAATTTTTTTCAAGAAACAGTTTAACCTCGAGTAGGTAAATATTAGAATTACAGGGACATGGCACAGGCTAAAAACAAAAAAAAAGCTGAATTTTTTTCAAAGAGAAAATTTTGAAGTCCTCAAATTTTCTAGAGTTCCTTGTAAAAAAGTTTTTATAATCTTGAAAAAATGTAACAATATATATAAGCAGTAAAACAATTCAGAACATTAATACTATTGTAGTAATTAATTTTCACTTCTAAAAAGGGCAGGTTGCATCGGCACTTACAAAAAAGGGCAGGGCGCAGCACTTTTGAAATACGCCTAACAGGAACACTAGATATTAGAAAAGAGAAATTTCTGGCTTTTCTGAAAAAAATTCCAGTGAAAGGTAAGGAAAAATGACCTTTCAGTCAACAGAAAGAACACTTCTTGACGAATCCACCCTGCCCCTTTTTAAAACTTTGTGAACACTACGTGTCATATAACTATTATGTTGTGTTTACCCATTCTTTGCTATACAAGGGCATGCTAATATAAATCATAATAATAAACGGTAAAAAGTAATGAGGGAGTATCAATGTTTGAGTCATTTAAAACAGTGGCGGCTCGTCCACACAGCAATAACAGCCGGACTGCACCTACATTCAGTATTTTAAAACTAAAATCATATATATATATTTTACTAATTTTCTTAAATGAAGATTAGAATTGAAAATGAAATTTCTACGGTAGTAAACAAAATCTCCGATAAATAGCAAGCCTGTTACCGTAATGTACAATTCAGGAGGGGGAAAACTCCATTCAATCAAAACTGCAGCTAAAAATCGAAATGTGAAATCAGATGCATTGTTGCCATGGCAACCTCTATGTAGTATGGAGATTAATCCCCATGCTAATGCACTGCATTTGTGAGAAGGTACAGCCGAAATGAATTTTCTTGTTTTAGCTGCACTTGAGAATCGATATGCTGATTTGCTCAAACCCGTGAAAGTCTGTGTGAAACGATAACTTACGAGAATATCTCCAAGCAGAAATGGTTTTTGTGATAAATTTACTGTGTGCTGTTGTTTCAGGACATGGTCCTGCTATTGTTTTGTTATTTAAGTTAATATTAAAATTGACCGATTCGCATGTTTAAAAGAAAGGAGGATTGCTTTAATTTAAAAAAAATAAGTAAGTGTTTTCTATTTTTTTCGCATGTTATCATTTCGTAAAAATTGAATTGAAACTTTAATTTGAGTAGTAACTAATAAAGAATTTCCATTCATGTATGGGTTGTGGAAAATAAGGGGGGGGGGGATTCACATGATTGCGGCTGCACTAACATTTTCGATCACGGGTCGCCATTGATTTAAAATAAATATTCAAATAGAATCAGTTGTAAATGCTCTATTATAATGTAAATTCAACTGTTTTGTAGGTGAAGTACAATGATCTTGTTGTGAATATGGGAAATGAGTTAACTCCTACACAAGTGAAACATCAACCCAATTCAATCCATTGGCCTACAGAAGAAGATGGTTTATATACCTTGTGCATGACAGGTAAACTATTCGGAATACATAGGCTCTTTGAACATTTTTATTTAAGAGCAAACGTTCAATTGTTGACTAACTGAAAGTTGTTTAACACCAAGGGCGGCTCGAGGTAAATTTTTCATCTGGTAAAATAAAAATGCGGCATCCCCTTCCCTTTCACACCCGGCTCCTCTTCCCCCACATACAAAATATTGCCATTTATGTATCATTTAAAAAAATTTATAGCTCTAGACATGTACAATAATAATGTAAAGTTATTATACAATAACGTTAATTTAAAGGCTGTTCATTTATTACACCACCACATCCCCTTTTTGTGGGAGAGGAATGGACACAAAGGAGGGAGATATTAGTGTTTGCGTAACACAGCACAACTTTGTTGAAAAAAAATTATAGAATTTCTTTTGCAAAGTTTGATATAAGGGTCATTCCACGTCAGTTCAACAAGACCATGGCACTCACCATCTCTGATTTTTTAAAAACTTGGTGTAAACTCTTTCCTTGTGGATCAAAGTAAACATCCGAAATTTGTTTGCTGTATCTCAAATAGTTTTTATTTTACAGCCATTCAAAATTTCAGCTCATCTTTGAGATTTTCAAAATGAGTCATATATATCTAGAGATAAAATTCTTTCTCCAGAACTATTTATTGGATATCTATGAAATTTTTTTTGGGGAATCAATAAAAGCATATTGATGTTATAACAAATATTTTTTTCTCAAAAATCAATATAAAATTTCAGGAACAAATTTGAAAGAGGCAAGTATTTGATTTTTTTTTGTAGAAAAACTTACTTTACTAAATCATCAAAAAGAGGGTCCTCCACAATTTTGACTTTTTATACATGAAAATAATTTTACAAACATGTTTTACCATAATAAAAAATAAAATTGATGGCTATTTTACTCTTTATAGTAAAAATTTGTTGACTTCTGTCAGCCATCTTGAAATATCGCACAAGTTGAAATTTAAAAAAATTAACAACTTTTTAATTTAGCAATAAAATTATAATTCTGAAAGTTTTATATTATTATTTGTTATTCTTATAGCATTCATAAAATGTTTGAATTAAATAATTTTTAAATAACAATTTTGATGTTCCTTTAATTAAAACTTAATTACAAAAAATTTGTTTTCTAGTCTATAGCTCAATGTTGCAACTTTCTTTTTTGTGGTGATCCCAGGCAAAAAAGGAAAATTCTCATAAAAGTGTGTGCCTCCCTGTAAGGGTCTCCATGTGTTGTAGACATTTGATTGGTCCTTAATGTAAATATTTGAGGTCACTTGAAGTTATGGAGATGGTTGAAAGAGATGGACAGAAAAGAAGTTGGGAATTAACTTATTGGTCACCCTTTTATAAAGAATATCTCAGAAGGATAATTTTAAATTTGATTAGTTAAATATTTTCAAATTATAATTAAGTTTAAAACTGAAAAAATTGAACCTTCAAAATGTAGTGTGTGAAAGATAGCATTGTGAATGCATCGTGATAACTTTTAGTGGCAATAAAGGAATTAAAGAAATTGATAGTTTGAGTGAAGAAGACAGAGAACTGTTGATTTTAAGAATAGATGCCAATGCTGAAGCTCTGGATACTATCTGCTTTTATCACCAGTATATGTATTTGAAGAAATTCGTATTTCTACAAAAATCCTTTAGAAATCCTCTTAAATACAATAAAAAAAATTATGGAAAAAAACTTGAGAACTGTCAGTTTACTGCAATCCAAAGCATTATCACAAAGAGGATACAAATTGACACCACAAGTGATCACCGAAAAACATATTATAAAAAAAAAAAACTTGAAAAATTTCAAGAAATTTTTTGTGAAAAATTAAATAAGGTTTTAGAAACTAACATTCCCGAAGAATATGAATTAGAAAAAACAATTAAAGAAAAGTCTGACGACATCGATAAACTTATCCAACTAATGCAAACTAACATGAAATTCTCCATTAGAAGCAAGCAAATACCTTAGAGTAGGTATAGGAATAGGGAGAGCAATTCCCTTACTTTTTCTTGCG
The DNA here is from genome assembly GCA_963932185.1 of Troglohyphantes excavatus. Classification (NCBI taxonomy): domain Eukaryota; kingdom Metazoa; phylum Arthropoda; class Arachnida; order Araneae; family Linyphiidae; genus Troglohyphantes; species Troglohyphantes excavatus. Next base: position 434,812 of record OZ010676.1, on the reverse strand, counting down.
AATTGTGTTCCGATGTTAACCACATGATTGTCACTGGAAAGGTTTCCAGATTTGGCGAAATTCTTGATGCATTCGGACTTACTACATTGCATATTTCCTACAACCAATTAATTTGTACACAGTGCTGTTTTGTAACATTTTGCAGCATTCTTTTTCGTACATATGTGTTTTTAGACTTATTCATTTTCAATTTGATAGCTTAATGTAGCGTTTTCAGTATAAAATGTTTTAAATTTTGTTTGGAAAATATAATTTAACTTAACTGTGTCTCGCTATACATAATATTTTATTGGGGGTGGTTCAAGGGATTTTTGAACATGAATTTGGTGTCCAAATTTTCACAAATACTTTTTATTGTCTGCATTTTTCGCGATTTGTAAGTTTGCCAACTAATAAACCTACATGAGTACTCCCCAATTTTTATAAAATGTTTTTTATTGTACGCGTTTATAACGATTTACAAATCGTGATAAACCCATGTAAATTTTTTATTTAAAAAACCTGTATTGTTTTTACTAAAGTGAAAACACAAAAAAAGTCAAACCTAAGCTTTCATAATAAAATAATATATTGACGGAAATAAAGTAATATAATATTAATATAAAAAAATATTTAACTAATATAAATGTCAACTCAATACTACAAATTTCCGACTAAAATATTTTAGATACATTTTCATTTTTCAAAAAAAAATTGGCACCCTACTTAGTTTGGCACACCAAGCCTTTAAGACCCCCTGGTTTTTTGTAGATAATTTCGCTTAGCATTCATTTTGAATATTATTAAGCCAGGCATTTTTAGTAACATTAGCATAAATATTTTAGATACATTTTCATTTTTCAAAAAAAATTTGGCACCCTTCTTAGTTTGGCGCACCAAGCCTTTAAGCCACCCCTGTATTTTGTAGATAATTTCGCTTAGCATTCATTTTGAATATTATTAAGCCAGGCATTTTTAGTAACGAAGAAAATCCAGAGAAATGAAGGATGCTGAAATGTATGTTCAAATATTAAGAAACACTTTTGTGCTTTTTAATTCTTAATTACGTCTTTTAGAAGACAAACATTTACACACACATACAAGAATGTTTAAAACACACATCGTTTATGAAAATAGCTGCTAATAAACAGAATTGACCCACTATTTATCAATTCAAAAAGTTTAATTTACAAAATTCCGTACATTTTATAAAAATATCTTTCATTTACTCTTAAATTTTTTTTTCTATAGACGATAAGTACGTTTTCTAAGTGAAAGGTATTTATAAACTTACTTTCATAATAAGTAATTTAAGTTTTAAATAATATGGGTTTTAATATAAAATCTTTAAAATTAATAACTTTATGATGAAAAAATTGTATTCAGATATATATTAAAGAACTAAATCTAAAAATTTATCGAAAACAACTTCAAGAATTTTGCGACAAAATGTGCTGCCAAACCCAGCACAGACATAAACTTGGGAATTAAGCTAATTGAACAATATTGTAGCATATTTATGACAAAATATAACAAAGAGCATAAATATATAAGTTATTCGTACATAATTGTCCGAAAATGTGCAGGATAATGCGATTTATTGTGATAAAAATCGAGTTATAGTTCAGTAAGTATCGACTAACATACTTTATCATTATAATATCAACTTAAAACATACTACTAATTACTCATTATACATATCAGTGAAACGTTACAAATCTTCCTTTCACTTGTCTTTCGAATCTAGCATATGCACAACAAGAAGACACCATTTCATACAGATATTGCAAGGCGGAATTGCCATCAGAAACACGCAGCCATTGAAATAGCAGGGGAAGTGATTGACGGAAAGAAGAGCCGAAAACGGAGAGTGGCGCTAGTCATGGGGGCCTTAACACCGAAAATAGGGTTACTCTCTCACTACTTCCCATACATGCTCTAAAGTAAATACAAATGCTAACGATTCCAGCAGCCTTATCATGGCCAAAAAAAAAATTCAAGGTACATTTGAAGTGGCAGATTAAACAGTTCATAAAGCATATAAAGTTTTTATTGAAAAAGGACTGCTAGGTGTACCTAATCCTATAAAAGGCAAAAAACTTAAACGGTTGAAAATGTTAAAAACTTTTATCAGAGTGACAAGCTGTCTAGAGTGATGCCTGGTATGAAGGATGTTATCAGTACCGGGAAAAAAGATTTTAAGAGCAAATGACTTTGTTAAGTTACCTGTGCGAATTGTATGCAGCACTCTCTCTCTTAAAGAAGAAAATCTGAATGTTAAGATAGGATATTCAAAATAAAATATTTTTTGAGGCCAAAGTGGTGTGTTTTGGCTGGTTTGAGTTGCATCCACAGGTGTGTGTATACACTATTCATCAAAATGTGAAACTACTTCTATATGCGGCTGAAATAGAAGAAAGTTATAAGGATATAATAAAATTTTCAAGTCCAAATTCGATAATTTTGATATAAGTTACCTATTGAATTTTCCCAATGGGTTTCAACTGACCGAAAGCAATTGATTAAAACCAGTTTAACATTAGAAGAATTTATTGATGATTTAACACACAAAATAGAACAACAAAATTCTGCATTCTTTCATTAGTAAATCACAGTCTACTTATTTTAAAAGATGAACTTAAAGTTGACACTGCTGTTATACTTTTAGATTTCAGTGAAAATTATTCATTTGTCATCCAAGATGAAGCACAAGGATATCACTGGGCTTCTGAATCTTGTAATTGCATCCTGTGGTAATCTATTATAGAAATTCTGATAGTGTAATGACCTTGTCTCGATGACTTGCAGCATGATGTTTTTGTTTCCTGTGTTTTATATGGTATATAAAACACAGGAAACTATTTTAAAATATATCAAAGAAAACTTTCTGCAAATTAAAAGGATACATAACTTTAGTGATGGCTGTGCAGGTCAATACAAGTACAAATTCAACTTTATAAATCTTTGTTACTGTCAAAAAGATTTTAATATATTTGCACAGTAGTAATTTTTTGCTACAAGTCATGGAAAATATGAATGTGATGGCATTGGAGCAATTATTAAATGCCTAGCCAGAAAAAAAAGTCTCCAGATACATTTAGACATATTACTACCCTAAAGTCTTTCTTTGACTGTTGTGTAGAAAATATTAAAAAATTTAAAATTTTCATTTCATTGGAAGGGGTGAGATAATTGTAGTGCGTCTTTCTTTAAAAAAACGTTTTGATGATGTAAAGACACTTCCTGGAACCCGAAGTTTCCACGACTTTGTACTTCTAGATTCAACTACCACCATTTCAGCAAGAACAAGTACAGATAAAGACACCTCTCTAATATTCAATCTTATCAAGTATTATCAGCTGTGTGTTAATATAAATGATTTGTATCCTGGGTGCATGTTGCTTGTAAGTACGACAACTTGTGGTATTTTGGAATACTTTACGATGAAGAAGAGATACTCGTTGAATTCCTCAATCCGAATGGGCCATCTCCCTAATTTTATTGTCCCTGAACGGGAATATTCCTGTACAGTTCCATTTACGAATATTTTAGCAGTCTTAGAACCTCCACAAACCTTAACTGGGAGAACATATTTTTTTTAAAAATGAAAGCATGGCGATGATAGAAAAAATGAACAAGTCAAACTATGAACAAGAACCTCAAAGGTATAAAATTAATATTTATTACTTATTATTATGAATATTTATTAGACATCGCAGACCGTGTATGAATTAATGTTATCAGGCTATACAAAAAAAATTAACACGGACAGTCAATTTTCACAGGAACAGAAAAGACAACAAACTCTTTATTCAGAACACCCAACTCGAAGTGATCCACAACAAAAACATCAGAAGAAAGTAATTTTTTTTACATAAATCTCGCTGTTACACAGCACTTTTTCTATCCATCTGGCAGCCCAATGAGTAGTATAGGAAGTACAATTTTTAAACTAAGAAAATAATCCTGATCATCAACACTTGAACTCATGGTCTCTGATTAAAAGAAAACCGACTTCAGGATATTACATGTTATGCAATGTTTACAAGAATCAACATTTCCTTTAAGACACTATGCCTTTTACACTATTATTTACACTCATGATCTTGATTAGGGGAGCATTAATATGACAGAACCTTCTGAGGGCTAGTTCAATACAAATTGCATTAGAATGCATTGCTAATTTAACTTTAGGGTAAACTTTAACTACATACAAATTACCTATTCTAGGTGCGGTATAAAAGTGCTCACCATCTGAATGATAAATCTTCATTTTATTATTTCCCCATGTTACCTTTTTACCAGCTATATCCAATCTTGCACCTGAAATTAGATTTCTCCTTATATTAAGGGCATATAGACTATTTAACAATGTCGTTTCCACATCTCCACTTGTATCTTTAACCACAAAATCGATATCACCTATTCCTACAACTTCTGATGTAGAGTTTTTATCTCCGACTGAAGCTTTTGATGGTGTCAGTTCTTGAAATGTCTTGAACCAAGTACGTTCAATACAAAAATGTAAAGTCGTCACACTGTCAAGTAGGAATTCACCAGTACAATTATTTGCTAGGTAGTTCACAGAGGTAGCTGCCCTTTTTTTGATTTCTTTTCTTGAAACAATTACTTTCTTGGTGCCCTGGCCTGCAGTACGTATAGGATTAACGTAAAAAGAGTTTTGATGAAGATTGCAGTTCTTAATAAATCAGTTTTAATTAATTTGCATTGGAAATTAAAATGGCAGATAGGATATAGGAATATATCACACTTACTACCCAAATATGAGTAAAAGCACTTTTTGAATCATTGTCAAGGGAAGATGTTGCATCTGTAATTGTAACTTTTTCCTCAACAAACATAACTGTGACTGCAATGTAACAAATGTAACTACAATATTAATAGTTCACCATAGTTGTAACAAATTAGAATAGAAAATAAACAACCACTTTCCTTACTTTAAATTAAACTAAAATATTTACAGAAGCATTAAAGTATTATTTGAGTAATTTACTTAATTAACTTCAGCAATTATTGGTAGTTATTTTCATCTGGAACAGTATGATTTGAAATTTTTATTTAACTGTGAATTCTAGTTAGTGATTTTGAATGCTTAATTATTAATTTTCTTGTTTAGATCCTGATGCTCCATGTGCTAAGAATCCTAAATATCGTGAATGGCATCACTGGCTCATTGTCAATGTCCCTAAAAATAATATAGACAGCGGAACTGTTATGTCTGAATATGTTGGATCTGGTCCTCCTCAAGGCACAGGTAAATAATGGCAAAACTTAATTATATATTTATATTATGATCATATTTAGTTGTAATTTAAATGAAATTTTATGCTTTTCATAAAAACTTCTAAAGTTATATTGCAGTTAGTTAATTGAAAGTTTTCTAGAATTTATTTCTTTGAAATATCTTGTATATTTTATAGCTTACACCTTATTAAATTACTTCACCTTTAAAGCTTACACTAAATTATTAAAAATATTGCATTTTCTGGTGCATGAATTGAAACATTTTGTCTGTCTGTGAAACGTTAAAAAGCATATTTATATGAGATTTTCGACCCCCCCCCCTTAAACCCCACCAGAAAGTACACACAATCAGATGTATGTCCTCATTTTAACAAATCCCTACCACTTATAAATTCCTTATGTTGTATCTCAGATTCTCCCAAATGGGGAAGATTCTGTCTCTTCGTGCTCTGACTCTCTTGCTGTCAAGACCTTCACTTCCTGTGTTCTGGAGACTAGATATAACAAAAATTCTTAATGTAACTTGTCAGCCTTTTTTTTAACTAAGTCCTTTTAACGACTGCACTTAACTTTGAATTCAACCAATTTAAGTCTTAATATTTCATATATATACATTAGGGTGCATCAAACGCCCATGTTTTAAAAAATTTCATGGATATTGCCTGTCCCTATGTTATTTTTGTTCGAAATGCTAAAAAAATTACATATAAAGTTTGGTCAAAATTGAATAACATCTATGTGGTCCACCGGTCCCAGGAATGTACAATACAAATGAAATTCGGAAAAACAAAGATCGCGGCGGTCAAGGATATATGGATAAATTTACAATATTTGTTGATTTTTTCCTTCTAATTTATTTTTTGGGGGGACATTTGTTGAATTTGGTGCTATCTTGATTAATCATTAATTAGTGCTTACAAGATGACTTTTGAGAAAAAAAAACCAGAAAAATCATCAATGCAACTATGTATCTTTTTTTTATTAGTCTGAATTTTATATACGTTATTAAATTTTATTAAAGAGATGTATTATTCATAAAATACATATTTGTATTTTTAAAAAATTTGATAATATTTAATTTAAAAAAAAAAATTATAATTTAATTATTTAAAAAAATTTATAATATTTAATTATTTTTTTTTGTACCGCATGAACTTGGTAATGTCGCCATGTAACGTAAAGTGGCCACTGAATTTTTCAAGTCTAGTGGCCACTGTCAAATTTTCTTAATTTTCACCTTTATCTGCAGAACATGTTGGTAGTGATCTTCTTGTTTTGCCGATTCTATGAAATCAGTACTTTGGGTGACCCCTCGTTCTGCACGGTCATTGACAACATTCAAATAAATGCTTGCAACTTTGTGAATGATGTGTTGTATTATACAGAACTTGACTATTCTTAAACAACTTTTATTAAAAAATGTGAGTCTAGTTCATGCAGATAAAATTAAAACCAAGAATCCGCTCTAACTAAATCAGAAAGTTGTATTTACAGTGGGATTTTTGAGAAATTTGGGTTTTTCAAAATCCATGTAATATCTACCTTGTAATTTAAAAGCAGTGTTGGTGAAATTTGGTTTTATAGCTAGCTTTGCCTTAGCGATAGCTTTTCGTTTTTGTGGTGAAACTTTGTAGCTGCAAAGGGCAAATGGCACCATCTTTTCTGTAAGATATCAGTAGCGGTTTTCTGAGGCATCAATTCCACTGTCTGATATGATGAAATGGACAACCTTGTATGCTATAAGAGAACGTAGCATTTGTAGGTCATTCCAAGGAACATTTATGGCAGAATCACTGGTTATCCACCAGGTGCTGGCTATAGATATGAGTGACAAAATTAGCAAAATCCCGCAGTTTGGCAACTGTTGTTTTGAAATTATTGTTCCAGTAGGAAGTTGCTGTATGTGCTGCTCAAGGAGACACATTTTAATTGTGTATAACAGATTGGCCATCCAATATGCTTTGTGCAAAGATCCTGCCTGGTTTGTTTAATTTTACTGATTTTATAATATTGGGAAAGTCAAATATGCATTATATTAGGCAAAGCTTTGTGGATTCCATATAATCATCTCTGTATTTTCCAGAATCGATGGTACATTTTGCTGTCTGGATTGTACCATTAACAATGCTTCTTGCTTGTACTTGTACATTCACTGACTTTGAGTTATACAGTTCCAATTCACTATGATCTTGATCAAGATGATCAAATTGGTTAAACAAGGTTATATCTGATGACTTGGAAGCCTTAATCTTTAAATAATCAAAACATGAAACATAATGACTTCTTTAATATGATGGTGGCAAGCCAATCAAAGAAGCGCACATCTCAATTTCTTTTGCACATTAACACAAGCAACAGTAACATGGACTGTGTTGGAAGAAGTTGTGTCTAATGTTATGTTCACTACTGTTTGTGTGCATTGCTTAGAGGTGAGCTGCTCATATATTAAGTCGGCAATGATTGAGCCCCTTTTGTCGATAAGTTCCTTGGTGATATACTTGCACTCCAAGAATCTTCTGCTGGAGAACG